>CANTUR010000017.1:0-2400000 GCA_947683625.1 Mallotus nudiflorus | reverse complement strand
CTTTGATAAGATTAAAGAATACCTTACTAATCCGCCAATGTAAAGACCACTAAGACAAGGTAAACCTTTAGTCTTATATTTGGATTTAGAGGAAAAAACAATGAGGTCAATGTTAACGTAAAAAGAACCAAAAGGGGTAGAGTATGCAGTGTATTATCTTAGTAAAAAGTTCCTGCCATATGAAGAAAAATATGATCTTGTTAAGAAGATATATTTGATTATGATATGGGCTACAAGGAAGCTAAGGCATTATTTTTAGTTTTATAAAGTGCAAGTTGTTTTAAAGATAGATCCTTTAAGATACTTATTTTAACCACCAGCTTTAATTGGAAAGATGTCTCGAAGGTTAGTACTTCTAATTGAGTTTGATATAGAGTACGTCACTACTAAGGTCATCAAAGGAAGAGCAGTAGCAGAATTCCTAGCATAGAATGTAGTCGAAGGAAACAAGCAGTGGAATTTAGAGTTTCTAGATGAGAACTTAGTAGTTAGAAAATAATGTGAATGGAAGCTTTATTTTGATGGAGCTATGAATAATAGAGGAGCAAGATTAGAAGTAATTCCTATCACAACAGGAGGAGAAACCATCCCAATGGCTAAGAAATTAGACTTCAAAGTTACGAATAACATGGTTGAGTATAATGCATGTATTTATAGGGTAGAAGCAACACTCACTATTGGAGCTAAAGACCTACTAGTTTATGGAGACTCCCTATTAGTTATTAGTCATGCTAACAAGGAGTGGGAAGTGAAAGAAGAGATATTAAACCCTTATTATATTTACTATTTGAAGACATCAATGAGAAATGTTACTAAATGTCCCTTTATACATTTACTAAGAGATGAGAATTAAATGGCAGATGCCTTGGCAACACTTTCTTCAATGTGGTATAAACCGATGGGGTTGATGATGAAGCCTTTCGTAATAATGAAAATAAAAGCTTCATATTATGGTGAAGAGCAAGTTATGAGTATTCAGATAGGGCTAGAAAAAAAAGCCATGGTTTTATGACATTTAGAGATTTATTGAGGAAAGGAAGTACCCAGATAACGTGACTTCAAAAGAAAAATATGCTCTTCATGTTCTTACATATAATTATGCAAGTCATAATGGGGTATTATATAGAACAACATCGAATGGAATGTAGCTGAGATGTCTCAAGAAGGATGAAGCAGAACAAATGATGAAAGAAATTCATGTAAAGGTTTATGGATCTCACATGAATGGAATGATTCTAGTAAAGAAAATAATTTGACAAGGGTACTATTGGATGAGTATGGAAAAAGATTGTATCCAAATAGTGAGACAATGTCATCGGTGCTAGATACATGGGAATCTCAATCATCTTTCCCCTACAGTGGTAAATAGTTTAACATCTTTATAGCCTTGTGCAGCATGGGGGATAGATATAATAGAAGAGATAAGACCAACTGCCTTAAATGGGCATAAATATATAATAGTGGCAATTAACTATTTTTCTAAATGGATAAAAGTAAAATCCTTTGGTACTTTAAAGGTTGGACAGATGGCAAAGTTCATTAAGAAGAATCTTATTTATAAATATAGAGACAACTGAGTTGTTGTAGAGATATAAGATTGAGTATCATAAATCCTCACCTTATCGACCTAAGGTTAATGATGCAATTGAAGCTGCTAATAAGAATGTGAAGAGAATCCTCTCTAAAATGGTGAAAATGCATAAAGATTGGTCTAAGTATCTCCCTTTTGTTTTGTGGGGATATAGAACTACAGCGCGCATTGCTACAGGACAGACACCATTCTCATTAGTACATAGTTGTGAAGTATTTTTGCCTATAGAGACAGAAATCAAATCTTTAAGGGTTGTTATGGAAGCAAATATCCCTGAGAGTGAATGAATATAAAAGAGATATGACTACCTCATATCTCTATATGAGAAAAGGATGAACACTTTACTTCACACTCAAATTTACTAGAGAAGAATAGCAAGAGCCTTTAATAAGAAGGTTAAACCTAGAAAGATAAAGGTTGGAGATACAGTGCTAAAGTAGTTAAGGGAAATGGTGTTTGATCCAAGAGGAAAATTCAAACTAAATTGGGAAGGACTGTATTTAGTCAAGACAATTCTACCTAATGGAGCTACAAAGATATCAAATCTAGCAGGGAATGATTTCACTAAGCTAGTCAACCTAGATTGCCTCAAGAAATACTACCTTTAAAAAAAAAAGGTTTGCTAGCTAAAAAACTTGAAAAGGCTAGTCAGACAAACATTAGGACATTCCCGTTGTTCAGAAAATCGATAAAGCATTAACAGGAAAAAATTAGGGAATAAAATA
Source organism: Mallotus nudiflorus (assembly GCA_947683625.1). Lineage (NCBI taxonomy): Eukaryota > Viridiplantae > Streptophyta > Magnoliopsida > Malpighiales > Euphorbiaceae > Mallotus > Mallotus nudiflorus. The sequence continues at coordinate 2,397,684 of CANTUR010000017.1, read as the reverse complement.
AAAGAGGACAATCCTACTGATCAGAAAACTCATAAAGGGCTGGTTAAATAGAAATTAGGGAAATAAAAGTGAGAGAAAAATATTCAGTTGGAAAATCCAAAAGGACTAGCTGATAACAAGAGTTATATCATATGATGTAATAAATATACTCATTTTGGCCCTAATTAATGAATTAAATTAAAATGGTATTTTTGTTTGAATATTGCATATTTTATGTTTATTATAAAAAATAAGGACTCAAAGGAAAATAAAATAAAATATGAGAGTCTAAAAAACCAGACTTATAACATCACTATTCTAGTTATATTTTTATTTCTTCTTTTGTGATTCATCTAGTAATACTTGAGTCCTTTTGTACTTAGCAAATCCTAATGGCTTTATAGCTTTCATGATAACCCAATCCTTGTAGTTGTCATTAGTAGTCATATCAGCATTCAAGTGCATATTCTGCTCTAATGCTCTGCGAGGCCATAGATTCTTCACTTTGTCAAGAAAATCTTATCTCAAAGGGAAACCTTCAAAGTTAGATATAACAACCATAATGAATTATGAGCAACCATACTGACGACAAAGGTATAAAGGGGAAAAGAAGGTCAAAAAGTGCAACCCAGGGACAGGGAAATAGTAGTCATACAGGTTGATGGTTACAAACTTCAACCTCCACCAAGGATAGACCCATGTAATCTCAATATCTGTAATGCCTTTTATCCAATCAATCCATTGATCTATAGTACGCTTGTCCTTAATTTTTAATGGACGAGACTATAGATGATGAGGTTGATAAGTCAAAGCATTGGTAGGGGCATTAAGTAGACTCAATTTCTCCTGTAACTAAATCTTATAAAAAAAATGCTAAGTTGAAAACCCGAAAGGGCAGCTTAAGTAAAAAAAATAAGTTATATACCTCAAAGAGAAGCAAACTACCTAAGAATTAGTTTTGAATCTTGAAATTACCCAACGCAATGATGGTTTCAGCAAGTATGATAGGCACAGGATTAGCTCTAGCTTCCACTTATTCTAGGATACTGACAATCATTGTGTTAGCATCTCTATGAGAAGCCACTAGCATAAATTAGACATATAAGAAAAAAGAGACAATCGTAATCCAGGCAACATCATTCTTGTCCTTAGTCCTACAAGAAGCAATCAGAGAAGAAAGACTGATAATCCTAGGGTTATGTGTGTACATGTAGATGTCGACTAGGGGCATATCAAAGAATGCCACTAGTTTACTAGGAAATTGCATCTCAAGATTAGGGAGAGCAATCAGAACAGTTGAGTCCAAAGAAAATCCAAGAATAGCAACAAACTCTTTAATTAATAGACATAGTTCTTGTCCATTGAATATGAACACGTGGTCCTTAACATCCTAGAAGGTGGCAGCGACATGTAGAAAATTGTTATCTATTTTTAAATGTTGAAGGGATTTCAAAGAATTTTGCATAAAAGGGTAGTAGTCTATTCCAATCATCTCTATTAAGGCTTTTGAGAAATTTCTTCATCAAATTAAGCGCGGTTTGTGTCATGATGAAAGTAAATAAAAGAGAAGAATGGGAAACAATCCTTTTATAAGCCTTTTATATAGCCATAAAGGTTAATCTAGAAGGGATTAGGATTTTCTTTGTTTAATATTTTTGGATCAAATTCAAATCAGTAATCAAAATGGAAAAGAGCGAAGAAACAAAATTGAATTTTTAATAAAAAAAATATAGAATTCTAATTGAAATTCTAGAAATCTGATCGAAAATCTAGAATATCTATTAGATTTCCAAGATTTTTGATTAGTTAAAATAATAATAATAATAATAATAATAATAATTTTTTTAGGGTTTGATCCAAAATGAAAAGTGCATAATCCATTTAGAAAAGGTGAAGCAGTTCAAAGTGAAAAAGGAAGTCAAAGTACAGTCATGTAAGTACAAGTCCTAAAGATAAAAAGATCAATCATCCTAAGCTCCAGTGTCTGGCCAAGGACTCCACCCTCTAGTTGGATCATCGCTCTGATCTGGGGGTATAGAAGTCCCATCGCCATGATCATTGAAACCTAGACCAGTAAGCTGTCGACGAAGTCTCTCGTTCTCATGCTCTAGATCCCCAGCATAACTCTATTGCATCAAGAATAATTAGAATCATGCATATCATACATAACATACATACATTTGCAAACTTATTATAAATTCTAACTCTTTAAGTATTTGCGATTTACATGGTAAATAATCTCTGGGATAAGGCGAGTCCATATAGAAACTTTGCTTGTGTCTGAGGAACCTGTAAAATAAAGTCTACTAATTCAGCAACAAGTGTTAGTCCATACAGGATTAGAAATGCAAATTGCACTTACAAGTAAAGCATTAGGAGGAGAGAAGCTAGGAATCTAAGATATATTAAAATACATATGTTCCTCAATAGGAGTTTGTACCATAGGAGCCTAGTATTATATGGACCTATCAAGTGGTGAAACATCGCCCAGAATGGTACTGGAGGAAGCATCACCTTGAGCAGCTTCACTGTATTGAGTATGCTCAACCTCTTGCTTAGTCCTCTCAGTGTCACCCTTAGTCTCCTCCTCCATAGTAGCATCAGTGGCTTCTTCAACCTGTACAGAAAAGAATATATCATCTGTAGTGATGAAAGAAATGAAGTAAAATAGTGAAATGATGAAAGACATGAAGTAAAAAGGTGACAGAAAGCATACCTCGGCTGGGTCTATAGGAACCTGCTTTAGGACATTCTTTTGAATATACTCCTAATAGTGACGAGAACACTTGACTAGAGTCGAAGCGTCATATCCCTCAAGAGCTACACTAATGTAATGACCCAACATTTTAAATTATTAAAAATTATTTTAAGATATGCAGTGTTAATAATATTTTAAATTTTTATTTATATATTATCATTATTTATGAATAGTATTTATTTATTTTACGTTAAATATTTTCTTACGTAAAGGATATTTTTTGGAATTTAGTAGTAGTTGTGTTATTATTATTGTTATTATTACTATTACTATTACTATTACTATTACTATTATTATTAGTGTTATTATTTTATTATATATGCATGAGTTAGTATTGTTAGTATTATTATTATTTGTTATTATTATTATTACTATTACTATGGTTATTGTTATTATTATTAGTGTTATTATTTTAATACATGTGTTGTGTATATATATGTATATATATATGTGTGTGTGTGTATTAACTTAACAACACACACATATATATATAAAGAAATTAGGTTTTTTTTTTTGGTTTCCTTCTTTCTTCTCTACCTTTTTCTTCTTCCTCCCCTGTGTTTTTCTTCCTTTTCCAGTGCAAGTTTGCAGCGCCACCCTCACCTTACCGAAGCCACCACCACTCACCACCATCATCTTCCTTATTCCTCTCCTTCCTCCCGCCACCAGCAAAGTGCCAAAATGATGTCAGAATCGCCTAGACAGCAGCTGCAACAACCAAAGCTTCCATCATCGCCAGTAGCTTCTCTAGCCGCCTTAGCTTATGTTTCTGGATTCTTTGGAATCCTTGAACTTCGGGGAAGCCATTTCTAAGCTCGGTTTAAGTTTAAATTCATCCATTTGTAAGTTTTCTTTAAGTTTCATTTAGGTTAATTTTAGTTTTTATTAACCTTAATTTTCTGTGTTTTAGGCTAAATCTTTGGAAATGTTGTAGGTGTAGCTTGAGCTTTGCAAATATTATTTTTGTTGATTTTTTTGAATTATTTGATTTTTGGGTTTGAATTTTCCGGCAAGTCACTATTCAAGTGACCTCGCCAAAAATTTCTTTTATTTTTAATAAATTGTTTGAATTATTTGAAATATAGTTTGTGAAGGAAGTTTGTGGAAAATGTGTTCCAATTAATTACTACGAAGTTTTGAAAGTTTATGTGAAAAATTAATTTTTGGAAAAAATTATATAAATTAGTGAATTTTGTGTTTTAATTGAAATTATGGTTAATTAGTATGTTTTAAGTGATTTTGGAATAATAAATAGTATTAAAATAATTTTTACAAATTATTTTCTATTTTTAACTAATTAATAATGATTTTTGAAAATATATTCAAGTAATAGTTTTGTTTATTATTTTTGTGATTAAATGAATTTTTAACTATTTTTATTATATATTTAAACTATTTGAATAATTAATTGTGAATTTTACTAGTTAATTTTGAATAATTGAAAAATTATATTTTTATTAATATTATATAAATATTTGAGATTTTATTAACTATTTTAAAAATAATTAGCTTTAATATTTTTGTTATTTAAATATATTAAATTGTGGTTTATTATTTATATTTATGGATTTTAATAATTTTTATTATATTATTATGAAATATTGATTTTATTGTAAATTGTGAACCTCAGTTAGGAAATTGTATAGTTTGGGGTCCTAACCAGAGGTGGTGAGCAATTGTGTATATAGAAGTGTGTTTGCTTATAGGATCGGCTCTACTTTCTTTAGAGAGATATTTATTTTACAAACGAAACTTTGCTAAATTTTTGGTAGAATTCTCATAAAATGTGATGTCAAGTCAATCATGAGTTTTTAGTTTTATGGTTGAGTCATGTCTAGATCGAGTCTTCCATTAGAATTCTTAGAAGTGTAAATTAGGTATTCGATTATGATATTTGTTATTATTATTTTATTTTCTATAGTTGCGGAAAGACCAAGGCCTATTGGACCAGGCTCGTCGAGTCTGTCTAAAGGAACGCAAACCTGTGAGTTATTATTTTATATATGCATTGCATATAGGATGCATGAATACAAGCTTTCATATTTCCATAATGTATTTAAACATGAATTGTTTTATTAAATGATTTAGTATATTTTGGTATACATTTAGTATATTTTTGGTATATTTTGATATATATGCAACGTATATGCTTGATATATTTTTAATATATACTTGGTATATTTATGGTTTATTTTGGTATATATGTGACATATATATTTAGAATTTTTTTAGTATATATTAAGTATATTTCTGATATACAATGGGTATATTTTCAGTATATGCTTGGTATATATTTGGAATATAAATGGTATATTTTTCTATAATGGATGTCATTATATTTTAATTGTGCATTTTATTATTTTTCAATATTTATGCGATTTATTTGAAGGATATCAATAGAACGTGCTACCTAGTACGTTGCACTATGATTATGTACGTACTTGTTCATTAGACTTTAGGGTCGATGTTATGAAATCATTTGAGGTGAAATTTGATTATTTTGATTTTTGAGAATTACAGTAAGTAATGTGATTGCGAGAGCTCAGTTGACCTAGTGTCTCGACGTCAATCACACTAATAGTAAGACTGTAGAAACTTGGTTGACTTAGTGTCTCAGGGCCAATCTACTGTCCAAAATGGAATAAGAGAATTACTATGGAATTAAGTAAGCCTGTAAGGCTAGTGAGTTTTATGATTGAGTTTTTGAATATTTTAAGGTTCTATTTGATCCTTCACTTAAATAAACCTTTCTGCATTTATTATATATAAAAGTAGATTTTCACATCTGTGTGAAATGCATGTGTATGTATATTATTATACTGATGCTTGAATGTATATTACTTTAGGTTGCATGTATATACATTATAATAATTCACTCATTGTGGTCTAATTTCCCTTAATATTTTTTTCAGGATTTTCTTCTTCTTTAAACCTCTCAAGTAGTACTTTACGTCGATCTTCTTCAACCCTAGTTAGACTATGTAAACTTTATATTTGAACTCTTGTTGTAATCTAGAAACTGTAGTAGTAGTGTTATTGTGTTAGAAGTGTATTGTTGTTAATTTGAGATTTGTATCGGAATACTGTATGAATATTTTTATTATGATATGACATATAAAGATTTTATTTATATTGATTAAAGTTTTAATTCTAATGTATTTTTATATTATTATTGCATGTTTTTTATTTTTAAGGCTTACTACGAGTTCCAGATTTGAAAGAATTCCCGTTCCCTAGCACCGGTCATAACTCTCAGTTTGGGTCATGCAATCTAAACTCAGGACTAGTCATGCTGCAGTTCCATAACATCAAAAAGGGAATAGAAGAAGGAACACATCTCCTGGAAGGTCCTATGTGCTAATGATAGACACGTTTACCAAGATACCACATTTGGCAACTATAACCAAAAAGCAAAACTCTTATAGTCTCAAGCTTTATAGTCGTAGTCATGAAATCATATCGTTGAATGTCTTCAGCACCAACCAATCAATCTGATTTGACCTGCAAATTCATTTAAATAAATTTTATTTAACTTTTACAATTGGTGAAATATTAAAAATTAAATTTATCTTACTAGGTGCTACTATAAGGATTTCAATTGGTCCCAAGAAGTCTGTAAATCATGCTTAATGCTAGCTAGACGAGAAGAACCCCATCTCTACATTAGAGGAAGACTCATGTCAAAGCTAATATCACAGTAGTGTTAGAACACCCCAATCTCAATACCCCATATCTGAAAAAGAGGAAATAGTTAAAATAAAAGAAGAGGTTATAAAAATAAGCAAAGTTAAAAGGGTTAGAAGACATACATGCAAGACATGCCAGAAGTTGTACACTATCACAGCACCTTTACAGATAATATTTAGTCTATAGTAGAGATAGGCAAGAGTTGTAGATCCCCAATTAAAGGTAGTGACTCTAGCAAGGTCTTAAAGCATAATAAAAAGAGCAATGTTAACCTCATGACTAGTCTCACAGAAGAGAGTAGTGCCTCACAGTATCAATAAGAAACATCTCACCTTCTGAAGGATCTGACGAGGTGTAGTGGTGGGTAACCTCTTGAAACCTTGAACAAGAGAACAAAGGAGCACGTTCTTTTAATTTTTCCATATCGAAATAAACCCAATCAAGTCATCAACATAATGACTCTTAGCATCTTCTGGAAGGGTGCAGTAGAAGATATCAAAAGGAACTACAGCACTTCCAAAGGTAATTCCAATAATGGTAAAGAAGCTCATAGGGGAAATAGTCAACTCACCCACCCATGCATGAAAGTTATAAGTGGTATCCATCCACCTCTCGATGAGAGCAAAAAGTGAATAGTATTTTAACCTACCTCGAGCAATTGGTAGAGCAGCAATTAATCGTCAGAAGCCAGATGCCTAGATGTGTTGTACCACCTCTCTAGATAAATTATGAAATAATTGTCAAGTGGAATGAAAGCAACCTGAGAACTTCAATGGTTTCTGAATAAAATTCAAAAAATGACAAGATTACTTTACCTTTACAATCTCTTGATTTTGTCTAAACTTTATCATTTTTTATTTTTTTATTATTTATTTATTTATTCTAAAAAAATCAGGTTAAATCTGATTGGTCTTATCGAAAATCCAAAATATCGATCGGATTTCTAGAATTTCGATCGAAAATCTAGAATTTTGATCGGATCTCTAGATTTATGATCAACAATCTAGAATTCTGATCCGCAATGTAGATTTTTAATCGAAAATCTAAAGGTTTGACTGAAATTTTGATGGTCCTCTATGACATGCGAACATCAATTTTGCAAAATTTTATTTTTAAGTTGACAATTTCATGCATTTTTATTTGATTTATATGACAGATATTCTATAATTGTATGCATGAATATGTTAATTTACATATTTATAGGAATATATTTTTTTGCAAAATCAAAGACAGAGGAAGAAATTTTACCTCATCTCGAGCTTGTAAGCATCTATGGAGATGTAAATGAGTCAAAGGGAGCACATCTTCCCCTTCATTGAGTCCTAAATTATTTTGACGAAAATGTAGCTGTGAAATGATTGGATCTGATTTTCTGGAGTTGCTTTCATGTAGTCTACATTGTGGGTGAGCCATAGGATTAAATGGATTTAAAATTGGGTGTTAAATGAAGGAACAATTGAAGAAAGAAGATTTGAAAATCAAGAGAAAGTGAAAAAAGAGAAGAGAAAAGAAATGAAAATGATAGGAAAATGAAAGAGATGGATTGGTAAAAGGAAAAAAAAGAAGGTTTATATTGAAGTGGAAAATCTCCACTTTAGTCCTTCAATTTTATTTGCATTTAAGTCCAACATTTTTCTTACAATTTAGTTCTAAATTGCACATAACTTAATAATTCAATGAATTGTTAAATTATCAGCAGAAAAGTAATCAACACTATACATCTGAGTCTAGTGTATTTTCAAATCAACATTATATGTTCGAGTATAATGTCTTTTTAAATCAACGTTATACATTCGAGTGTAATGTATTCTCATATCAATACTATACATTCGAGTATAGTGTATTCTCAAATCAACACTATACGTCCGAGTGTAGTGCATTTTTTCAACATTGTACGTTCGAGTATAGTGTATTCTCAGATCAACACTATATGTTCGAGTGTAGTGTATCCTCAAATCAACATTATACATCTGAGTATAATGCATTTTCAAATCAACACTATACATCTGAGCAGATGTATAGTGTATTCTCAAATCAATGTTATACGTCCGAGTATAGTGTATTCTTAGATCAACATTATACGTCAAAGTATACTGTATTCTCAAATCAACACTATACATCCAAGTATAGTGTATTTTCAAATCAATGTTATACGTCCGATTGTAGTGTATTTTCAAATCAATGCTATACGTCCGAGTATAGTGCATTTTCAAATCAACACTATACGTCTGAGTATAGTGTATTCTCAAATCAATGTTATATGTCCAAGTATAGTGTATTCTCATATCAACACTATATGTCTGAGTATAGTGCATTTTCAAATCAACACTATACGTCCAAGTATAGTGTATTTTCTTTTTAACATTATATATTTAAGTATAGTGTATTCTCAAGTCAACACTATATGTTCGAGTGTAGTGCATTTTCAAATCAATACTATACATCCAAGTATATTGTATTTTCAAATCAACGCTATATGTTTGAGTATAGTGTATTTTCAAATCAACATTATACGTCTGAGTATAATGTATTTTCAAATCTTGTTGCTAGATGTTCCATAGGAGCTATAGCGTATTCTCAAATAATTTTTTACTAGATGTCTCATGGGGATTATAGTGAAATTTTCTAAATGCTATATATTGGCTTTAACATTCTGCTTGGTGTTGCATAGCAATATAAGCATTCGTTGTGAACTGATGATCAATTACAGGCAAAAGACTGAAGGAGCACAAGTAAGTATCTAAACTTTTATTCCTACGAAATTGTGTGCTTATTTGTTTTGCCGTAATTTATTAAGCAAACAGTGATAAAGGGGGGCAACTGTAAGCACCCAATTTTAGGATGATGGAGTGTGGATGCGATAGAGGACTTTAATAATGAAAATATTATAAATAGATCTTCAACACTTGAAGTTTGAAACCTTAAAAACCTAAATGTGTTTTCAAAAGAACTTAATTGGTCTTTTTAAAGGACTTAATTTGTAAAATTTTATTTCTTTTAAAGGTCTTTCTGCAATTAAAAGTTAAAAAAAATCAGAATTTTGTAAATTCGTTCGAAATTACATAATTCCGATTAAAATTACATAAAACCGATTAGAATTTTATAATCCCGATCGGGATTAAACGTGTTCCATCTATATTTTCTATTTTTCAGTAAATAAAAAAATTATTTTCTAAATTTTAATTGGTCAAATAATATGATAAATTCCTTTTCTATGATTTATCTAAATTTTTCAAGAAATTAAAAGTCCTTATTAAACCAAAACTTTATCACTGTAAAGGGGGGAATTCACAGTAAGATACGTGACTTTAGCTAGTATTTTCTATATAAACCCAGCTCAACTCTCCTGAAGGGAGGGGGGAACTTCTTCTTTTTTTCTTTGATGTAGTTTTCAAATAAAAATTTTCTTTGGAGATATTGTTCTTTTAAGAAGAAGCAATAGACTTTTGGGGGAGAAAATCAAGCATTCAATATCTATTTAAAAAAAAACAACTGTAATTTATACCACGTTGAGGTGCAAATCAATATTGCATCCATCCAATCATCTCTTCTTCTACCCTCTTCTATTTATTTTATTTGATTATTTTGGTTCCATTTAATTTCAATTTTATTTTATTTTTATTTTTATTTTTTTAATTACTAATCATTGTTTATTTTTGTGTTTGTATTTGTAATTATGGAGGGAGTTACATGATGAATTCACTGTACAAAACAAAATCCATGAAAATTCATGGAATGTCATGGATTGAATTTTGTAGCTGAATATAGTTTTTAGGGTTTATTTATTTATTATTATTTTGTTGGTTGTTTATTTTACATTTTTTATTCACTTAGTTTTTTGGGTTGTATTAATTTTTATTTTTATTTTTTGTAGATCATTTTAATTACCCCCAATAGTGGGAATAATGGAATCTTGTGTGTGGTTGTGTGTTTATTTTAATTAATGGGGTAGTAAAATTAGGGTTTGGGTGATTATTTAAAATTAATGGCTATAGAGATAATTATGGTTTTTAATTAAAATTGAATTAGATTTAAGTAATAGAATTAGGGTTGCTTGTTAATTATTTTATTTATTAATAATTTGTTGTTTAAGGTCACTTAAATAGATTTTTTAGAAGAAATAAATTTAATTGATTGTTTGATTTTTTATTTGATTATTTTGGTATTTTTTTTTTTTATGTTTTTAGGCTTATTTATTTATTTTTATGTGTTTTAAGCCTCAAGCTCATGTTAGGCTCTAACCCATTTAAATAATTTTAAGTTTAGGTAATTATTTTTTGCCCATCTTTTAATTAGCTCATTTCATTTAATAGGTTATTAGTTAATTACGAGTAGATTTAATTAAAATGCATCTTTAGGTCCATAATTAACTAGATTTAGGGAAGAAATAATTTAGGCTCACCAAGTTAAATTAGATATAGGCCAACTTAATTTAATTTAATTAATTTAATAGACTTAGCCCATTAAATTAAAGTCTTTTCCATAATTTGCAGATTTAAGATTACCTTAAAATTAAAACATATAGAATTAGGCCCACTAATTTAAATACTTCATAATTTGTAGATTTAAGCCCATTTATAGAACTAAAATAAATAGATTTAGGTTCACTTAATTAAAATTAAATAGGAGTTAGGCCCATTAGTCTTTAGGGTCACTTGTAAATTAAAACATATAGATTTAGCCCATTTAATTAAAATCAATGTAGATTAAACTGATTTAGGGATTATGAACTTAAATGAATGCATTGTTTACATATTTTTTCTATGACTAGTTTGCCTGGGGTTAATTGTTTAAATAAATGTTTATATGAAATTGCATGTAAATATAAGATAAGATAATAATTCATAAAGTAATTCTAAATGAATATGAGACTAAAAGAAGTTCATATTCCGTATCTAAAATCTTCTGGTTATGGTGCTAGCTTTCTTTTAGAGAATCAAGTACCACCATTTTTTATTTTTTCCAATTATTACTCTGAGTGGTGACTCCTTATCTTCACGCCATGTCTTTGTGACAGTGGTTAGTGTGTTCTCTAAAGCCTTGAGCTCAAACAGTGTCGTGATTACTAAAATCTTGGATGCGTACTAAACCCCATCGTCTATAGTGCCGATACAACTAAACAAATGAATCACTAAAGGGATGGAATACAAGAGTGGTAAACAAAACGTAATGCTACTGAGGCTTGAAACATTTATAAAAACATAGTGGCAAATGAGTCAGATAACATGCAATAACTTTTAAGAAGCAAGAAAAAGGATTCATCAAATCAACTTACTTGCGGATTGAGGGTTATAGTTTTTTAGAAATGAATATGACATCTTTACTCAAGGTGAAGGCACAAGCAGGTTGATCCCAAAATCATAAACTCTTACTAATATTAAGACAAGCGAAAATACTACTTTCAAATGACCCATCGGATCTGAATGTACTAAGACACACTTTAAAAGATCTTACAGAGATATATTCTCTTGCAAGTTACTTCTATAAGTAGAATGTACATAAGGAAGACCCTAGATATAAATGGGACAATATATATAACTTTTTGGCATATGAATAGCAAATATACATAAAGGCTCCTATGAAGTAATAAGTAATGGAGGAAGAATGTGAAAAAGCAGAGCAAGATGTTGGATAACAGAGACCCTATCCTTGAAATGAAAGATGCAAGGATGTGGGAAGGTGCAAAACAGCAATATATAAAGTGTCTAGAGCAATGAACATCAACAGTGTTGCATGAACATAAGGATAATGTGTAAGTTATATTATGCTCCTTTATAATTCCTTGACAAAAATAGTAATCTGTGATGTTTATTTATTTGATGTACAAATATTTGCTTTAATGTACAAATACTTGCAAATGGCAGATATATATAACATTGAATTTGTATTGAAAGAGTTAATGAGCCATGAGAATTATTTTTCAATATGTATTGTTTTTGCTTTTTTTTATCTTGTGAGGTATAATATACACTCGAAATAAGAATAAAACAACAAAAGCATAGGAAGCCTCATTAAGAAGTAGAAGCAAGAACTTAAGAGAAAACATGCAAATACGAAAGTGGAGAGCCAAAATTCATGATGGACAAGAGCAAGAAGTGGTCAAAAGTTGACATAGTTTTGAGAGCATAAACAGGCAGTACAAGCTAATGGAGATAAAATAGAAGAATACATGGAACACCACAAAAGATGAGAACCGTGAACCCCTATGGCCAATTGACGAGGGCGTCAATTGCTCAAGTGTGGGAAAATGTAACGGGGTGACAAAAGGAGCCCTCTGGGCAATGCACCCTTAGAATCCTTAACTAATCCTAAGGGCATGGGTGAACAAGAAAAGTATAATATGGCTGAACAAGGACGTATGTGAAGGAAAAAGTATTTTAAAGGGCACTTAAGTAAATATGAATAAATATTATATATTTATATTTATGAGGGTGTGATGGGTGGAACATTATAATGTCTCCTTCTACCAACCTTCAAGGTGCTCTTTATGCTCTTTAAGGGGTACCTTTAGTGTAAGCTCTCCACCATCCCCGAGGCTTGTGTGCATATTCAATTACACAGCCTTAAATGAGCTTCCTAGTGTAAAGTTAGGCGACGAGCATCGAGTTTAGGAAAGAGGAATTTGATGTCTCTATAAAGAAGGAGTTCTGGACACTACGAGGCCGAGGTGCTCGTAGTGCATATTTCTCCTAAGTCTGAGGTTAGGACATGGCTTGCGTTATGCGCTAGTATATAAGGGAATTCCAAGGCATAGTGGAATTTGAATATATGCGAGAATTTTGAAATAAGTACAAGACCCTTAAGTATGTGAGAGCCATAAGGCAAATGTGAGATTTGATTACATTTCAAGAGTTTAATTTTGGCAAAATTCTTTTTTAAACTCTTGAACTATACTAATTTTTTTCCACTGAGCCTCTATTCTTTTATTACATTTCATTAAGATTTTATATTATTATTTATATAGTTATTGATCCTCAATTTGATAAATTTTATAGATATATTTTTCATATTATAGGAGCGCAATTCATTACATAAATAATAGTATAAAGACTCAATGCTTATATAAATAGTAGTATAAGAACTCAATAGCTATATAAATAATAGTGTAGAGATTTAATATAATAAAATAAAAGAATAGGAACTTAATAGAAATAACAACTATAATTTAAGAGCATAAAAATAGTTTTTGTCATTAATTTTTTTATTTTTAGACACATCCAAGTGTTATTGGAGGAGAGTTACATCTTTATTCAATAGTTATTTATTTTTTATATTGTAATATAAACTATAAAAATTAATGAATATTTACCAAACTGATCAAATCAAGTATTATTCATGATATTCCTTAATTATTTGCTCAATTTTTATCATTCTCTAACAGAAAAAATATCAAGCCATGTATACTGCCATTCTGCTGCATAATTTAGCCATGTGCATGCTTTTTCTTTGGTACCCATGTGCTTCTTTTTACCTCTTAAAACCCGATGATGTGCAATCCATATCATAAAACAAGGGTAAATCTCAAAAAGATTTCAAATTTATTACACTGGGTCAATGCAAGTAATTTTTTTTAAATCACTTTTTTAGTAAAAAATCAAAAATTAAAAAAATACTCATTTTGCAAGGTATGCATTTTTTGGATAAATGTATAAATAGTATTTATATTTTTTTGTTTTTATTATTTTAGCATTTAAACAATTTTTTTTAATAATGGAGTGTCTGAAGCTGTAAAGAAATTTTTTAAATAATGTCTCTAATAAATTTTAAGGTTTAAATGCTTATGTGTTTTATTTAAAATTATAAATTAAATTTAGTATCCTTTTTTATATTAAATTTATTTTTCATTATATTTATTTTTTAAAATTATTAAAAATAAAAAAGTATTTTTATTTATCAAATTAAACTAAGAAAATTAAAATTTTTATTTTTATTTTATTAATTATAGGGGTTGAATTTAATTTTTTATTTATGATTCTAGTCAAATAAAATTTTCATTCCTCAAAAAAATATTTTATTTCTTGTTTTTTAATTATAATAAATAAACTTTTATTTGTATTTTTATTTTAGTTAAATTGTATTTTTTTCATTGTTTCAAGTGAATTTAAAAATAAATTTAATATTTTTATTTTATTTTCATTTCATTTTATTTTAATAATATTCAATATATCTTTTTTTAAATTTAAAATATATAATTAAAAAATAAAATTTTTAAATTAAAATTATTAGGACATAACTGTTAAAATAAAAAATATATAAACACTTTAATTTATAAAAATGATTAGAAATATCATTTTATAAGTTTTTTACAAATTAAATCATCTAATTATAAAAAAAATTATTTAAATATGGAAACAGTAAAAGTAAAAAAAGTTTAAACAATTTATCTCTTTTTTTTCTATCATCTAGATATTTTCTGTTTCATTGGACAATTTGTCCGAAAAAAGAAGTTAACTTTTGTTTTGAACCAGAAAAAAAAAAAAAAAAAAAGTTACCTCGTGCATTCTAGTACGTTCAAATACAAAGAATAGAAAAAGACAGCCCACTAAGTTCGAAAATTTTAAAGTATAAAATAGCTTCTATTTATTAAAGTTGTTCAATTATTATTTTATTTTATTTCATTTCATTTATATTTAAAAAAATTAAATATAATATTTTTTTTAAAGGAAAATATAATATATCTTAATTTACTGTTTATTACAATATTTATGTATCAATTTTATTATATTTGCATTATTTTTTAATTTTTTTACAACAATAAAAAATTAATGAAATAAAAAAAATAATATTCAGAATCTCAAATATATGTAATATTTGGAAAAAAAATCGATTGTCACATTAATTTTGAATAACCTACCAATTATAGGTAAAAAAAATATAAAAGTAATTTCCATTATCAAAAGCCAATCACACCAAAACAACTATCAAGTAATTAAATTTATTTTAATTTTATGTAATTTTTTTAATTGGACCCCACACATAAGTAAGTGCCAACTGTTTCCCTCTTTCTTCATTACAAGGAAAAAAAAAAAACATTTATCCTCTCTTCTATTTCTCTTTCTTCTTTTTTTTTTTTTGTACTCTGTTTCCCTGTAGAATCTAGAAGGCTACCTTTTTCTTTGGTGTAAAACTTTCTCTTTTATTCGCCGCTTCTTACAGCAAATCTTCAATCCGGTTTTCAGCAATAGTGCTATCTTCTTCCTCACATAAACCCTATACTTGTTTTTAAGTAAAACCCACATTTTTATTTTTTGGTGTACTCTTTGCTCTGTGTTGATGTTCTTCTGTACTTGAGAAAGTTTTAAACTTTAGCTCACTTTCCCTTATTTTTCTGAGAAAATTCCACCACTTATCTCGAAAAAATGAAGAAACGGCATCTGGGTATTACTGTGATCCCTCTTCTCCTTCTGGGGTTTCTCTCTCTTGCGAATTCTCAGCAGACCGGTGACGCTGCAGTGATGCTTAAACTCAAAGAAAGTCTAGGCAACCCATCATTTTGGTCTGGTTCTGATCCGTGTGCTGATAAATGGACTCATGTTTCATGTGATTCTAGTAATCGAGTCACTGCTATTCAAATCGGCAGGCAAAATTTGGTGGGGAAATTGACTCCAGAGCTTGCAAAGCTTACAGCTTTACAGAAACTTGAGGTAATGTTTAATAATTTAACTGGTGCTGTGCCTAGTCTTTCTGGGTTGAGTTCACTTCAAGACCTTCTTTTGCATAACAATGGCTTCACTTCTTTTCCTTCTGATTTTTTTGACGGGTTGAATTCTTTAGCTACTGTGAGTCTGGATTATAATCCTTTTGAACCTTGGGAAATTCCTGTTAGTCTTAAAAGTGCTTCAACTTTGAAGGATTTCTCTGCTAATGGAGCTAATATAATTGGTAAAGTTCCTGACTTTTTTAATAATGATGTGTTTCCTGGATTGGAAAGTCTGCATTTGGCTATGAATTCTTTAGAGGGTGAATTGCCTGGGAATCTTTCAAGGTCTCCGATGATTACATCACTATGGCTTAATGGACAAAGGCTTAATGGTACAATTTCTGTGTTGCAAAACATGACTGGTTTGACTGAGATTTGGCTACATGGAAATCATTTTACTGGTCCTTTACCAGAATTTGGTGGTTTTACTGGGTTGCAGATGTTGAGTTTGAGAGATAATCAATTCACTGGTGTTGTTCCAGATTCACTAGTGAAGCTTCCGACTCTTTCTGTCGTCAATTTGACTAACAATCTGCTCCAGGGACCAACACCAGATTTCCCTCCTTCGGTTCATTTGGATATGAACTCTGGGGTCAACAGATTTTGCACTCCTAATCCAGGAGTTGATTGCGACCCTCGTGTTGATGTTCTTTTATCGATTGTGAAGGACTTTGGATACCCTGCTAGTTTAGCTGAGAGTTGGGAAGGGAATAACCCTTGTGCAGAGTGGAAGGGTATTACATGTTCGCCTGGTGGAAACATCACAGTTATCAACTTTCAGGGTATGGGCCTCACTGGTACAATTTCTTCAAAATTTTCATCGATTCCTTCGTTGGAAAAATTGCTTTTGGCAAATAATTTAATTAGTGGTCCTATACCATCTGAGCTTACAACCATGCCCAGTCTTTCTCTGTTAAACGTTGCAAATAATAGGATCTATGGTAAGGTACCTAATTTTGAACATGTGCAAGTGATTACTGATGGAAATCCTGATATTGGAAAGGATAGTAGCAGCTTTGCTCCCCCTGGTTCAACTCCTGGGAGCACACCATCTGATAAAGATGGAGGTGGTAGTGGTTCAGATGGAAGTGACAACAAGAGTTCCAGTACAAGAAAGATTGTGGGTTCTGTTGTTGGTGCTGTTTGTGGGTTATGTGTTGTTGGATTGGGTGTCTTTTTCTATAGTAGGAAACAGAAACGATATAGTAAAGTCCAGAGTCCGAATATGATGGTTATTCATCCTCGCCATTCTGGAGATCAGGATGCAGTGAAGATCACTGTTGCTGAATCAAGTACTGTTGGTAGGGCTGAGAGCTGCACTAATAGCAGTGGACATAGCGACATTCATGTTGTTGAGGCTGGAAATATGGTGATCTCAATTCAGGTTTTGAGAAATGTGACTAATAATTTCAGTGAGGAGAATATATTGGGAAAAGGTGGGTTTGGGACTGTTTACAAAGGAGAGCTGCATGATGGAACAAAGATTGCAGTGAAGAGAATGGAATCAGGAGTGATGAGTGAAAAGGGTCTGGCAGAGTTCACATCTGAGATTGCAGTTCTCAATAAGGTCCGACATAGGCACTTGGTTGCACTCCTTGGATATTGCTTGGATGGGAATGAGAGACTTCTTGTTTATGAATATATGCCTCAAGGGACTCTTAGTAAATTTCTCTTTAATTGGAAGGAAGAGGGGGTGCAACCACTTGATTGGACTAGAAGATTGACCATTGCTTTGGATGTTGCAAGAGGTGTTGAATATCTACATGGACTAGCCCACCAAAGTTTTATTCACAGAGATCTGAAGCCATCCAACATTCTTCTTGGAGATGATATGCGGGCTAAAGTTGCAGATTTCGGACTGGTTCGTCTTGCTCCAGAAGGGAAAGCGTCAATTGAAACAAGATTAGCTGGAACTTTTGGGTATCTTGCACCGGAATATGCAGGTAACTCATCTTTACACATTTGTCATTTATTTTACGTGAATATAGTACAATTTTGTCCATTACATCCCTAATGACCAAGAAGAGAAAGAGGAACTGAGTATCAATGTTTGTGCAAAAAGCAATAGATGAGCATCATGATTTGAGAAGGCATGCCAGAATTATATGAAAAGCATAGGGAAAAGTGGCAGTAACATATTAAAACTTGAAATGATGTTTTCTTCTCTTTCTTTTTTTCTTTTTTGTGTTAAAACTCTTTTGTGGGTTTTAAATCGTTGAAATATGGCATAAGTGATTCTTTTAGCAACATTGATGAATAAGTCTCTCTCTTAGGAGATAATTGTTTTTTGTTAAGCATGAAATTTTCAGATATAGGAATGTGTTAGAAACTGATAATTGAGGAAGAAAATTACAAGATATCCACTATAGCTATATTAGCAGCGTTGAAGAATTGTAGTCTATGGACATATTTCAGTTTTCTGCCCTGCAGCGTTTCTACTATGATATATAGCTATTACAAGTATGAAAATCTAGTAAACATGAATTTCGTTTCTATTCAACTTAAAGATGACAATTGGAACCCTTCTTATTTCTTGGCAGTGACTGGACGAGTTACTACCAAGGTTGATGTGTTTAGCTTTGGTGTTATACTTATGGAGATGATCACCGGTAGAAGAGCGCTTGATGATAGCCAGCCCGAGGATAGTATGCACCTTGTGACTTGGTTTCGGAGGATGCACATCAATAAGGACACATTTCGTAAGATTATCGACCCAACAATTGATCTTGATGAGGAAACTCTTGCTAGCGTTAGCACAGTTGCTGAGCTAGCTGGCCACTGTACAGCAAGAGAACCTTACCAAAGGCCTGACATGGGTCATGTGGTCAATGTTCTCTCATCTCTTGTTGAGCTTTGGAGACCAGCAGAACCAGATGCTGATGACATTTACGGAATCGACCTTGAAATGACCTTGCCCCAGGCTCTGAAGAAGTGGCAAGCATTCGAGGGAAGCAATATCGACGGATCTTCATCATTTGCTACTAGTGGGGATAATACTCAGACCAGTATACCTACTCGGCCATCTGGCTTTGCGGACTCATTTACATCAGCAGATGGACGATAAACAAAAGACAAGAAATGTTTGGGAATTGGTTTGTTTTGTTTATTCCTTCTGCTGCTGCTTGGTGTTGTAAGGTTTGGTCTCTGTATGGATAATTTGCTCTTTGCTTTCTTCCTCCCTTGTAGGTCAAAAGTTCTTTCATTTTTCTCTTCTTCAAAAGGCTAGAAATTGCAAATAGGATGGATACTCTTAAGAATCAGATCATCTTTATCGTTCATCTTTTTTTCATTTCATTTGGTTCTTTACATGGTTTCATGGAATCTCAGTTACATTTTAGCCCACCATCTTCCCTAATATGTTCGTTCTACAAGATTCGCCTAGTCCTGAAAAGCTCTGGTTTGAACCAAATGGCTGAACATGAAAATTCTATTTCATGCCAAAGACCCATCAATGCATGCGACATGAACATCCATTTTTTTCTTTTATACTTTTCTTGGATGCTCATATATTGCTAATGCGTAATGATAAAAGTGCAAGCCAACTGCTTTAGGCTATGCATGTGAAGCTCCAATTTTATTTCCCATATAATTCGATTACTTGCATCATCACTGGGCACTAGCTGAAGCTGATGCTACATGGGAGCCACTCTATATTACCTGAATTAATTAAGTCAACACCACCCATTGATTGGTTCATAGATGTTGGAACCGTGGTCCGCATTATGGTGCCACGGCCACCTATTCACAATCAAAAAAATTAAATATTTTCCTAAGTCTAGTAATGGTTTAGGTGGAAAGGATGATGTAAATAGATTTCTTTTTTTGAACGACCGGATGATGTAAATAGATTGACATGACAATTTTTAATAGTTTTAATACTATAAAGTTATCAATTTATTTAAAAATAATTAATTTATTAATTAATCAATAGTTTTTTATATAAATAAAATTGTTTTCTCATTAGCATATCTATATTTCATTATATTATGAATTTTTCATATGACATTTTCAGTATTTGATAATTTAAGAACTCTAATTAATTTGAATTTTAAGTTGAATGCACTTGCAGAGAAAATATATTTCTCAACTCAGAATTTTATTTGAAAAAATTCAAACTCTTTACACCTTAAATCAATAATATATATATGTAAGAATTTTTTGGAAAGAACTCATGACAATGAATGCCACATATAAGAAATGAAAGGGTTAAGTCTATATTTTAGATGGTTGCCAGCTGCAGAACTGTTGTTATCGCCTGCAAGATTGAATATTGTCCATTTTCAGACAAGGACTACGTGGGTACATCATCTTTTTATGTCTCAATGTCTAATCTAATTGGTGGTGGTGGCGGTGATTGTGTGATGTTACTACTACACCTTCAATAATTAACAAATATTTGTTGACATATCAAGTCAATAAGTGTGTGTTTTACTCATTGTTAGTTAGTTTAGTTCGCCGGATTTTCAGGCTCAATCTTCGCATATTTTATTTTCCAACATTATTCTATAAATAATTAATTAAAGAATGTTGGTGTCACAATTTTTATAATAATCTTTTTTTTTTTAAGGGATTGCCTACAATTGGAACCCTTGATCACATTTGACCTTTCTTTTAAGTCATTTTGATTTTCTTTCCCTACTCGTTTTAAATATATCACCGCCCTTAATGGGATAATAGCCTGCATGCACCCACACACGTTAAGTTTATATAATTTTTTTAGTTTATCAATGAAATTTTAATTTATAGCGAAATTATAAAATTCATTTAATTTTAATTAGTTTGATTCGACTCATATAGGAACATATAAATAATAAAAAATAAGATTTTTAACACCTAATTTAATATAATTGTATATTTAACAAGTCAAAATTGAAATGAGAACTATTCATATCAATTGATTACAACGACTTATTAATTGTATTTTTATTTTTAAAATCATTTAAAAAATTAATTGTAATTGATACCATAAATTAGTATAAAAATACTTTTCACTGGATGGAAAAAAAAGAAGAAAAAAATAGATGACTTTTAGTCTAGGGCATTATTGATGGCCTTATGGAGGTGTGAATTGATAGGTTCTTTTTTTTTTTTGAGCAAATATTGATAGTCTCTCTATTCTCTAAGAAAGGGAAATACATGTGAATTTGGACTTTTTGTATAGTGGTCTCAAAAAAAAATGATTCCAATTCTAGATTCTAACATACATTTAATGATTTGGACTACAAAATGCCATTAATGCAAATTTTGGCTTGAAACTTCATTTAGGCTATGAAAACAATATATTGTTAAGTGTTTTTTTCAAAAAAAAAAAAAAAAAAAAAAAAAAAAAAGGAAAAGCTTTTAATTATGTGATAGTGACTAAAATTGCATTCGGAACCAAAGAAGACTAATTGCTACGAATTTAAAATCATTTGAATTTGCAAAAAAAAAAATTGAGGGAAAAGTACCATGGAAACAGAAAAAGAAGAGTCACATGCAATTCAATTACTTTCTCAAATATTTTTCATCACTTTGGATTTTTAATACACAGACAATTGTGGGCCAAAATGTATGTGATTTTGCCATCAGTGTGCTAAAAACTGTTGTTGGTATTCTTTAGGGGTCAGGAAATAGCAAATCAAAGATGAGATATGCAACAGTTGGTCCACATGTTTTTTTGTTGTTTTAGATTTTCAAGAATTTGTTCATTTTCTTTGCATGACATGTTCTGATTGGAACCTTTGCTTATTCCAAATGGATAGCATTTCAATTGTTCAAGCAATGAGCTGTGTTGAGATGGATTGGAGGTGTTGTAATTAGTACCCAATTTCACAGCTATTAGTACCTTTGTCATGGTTCTATTTTTTTTTTTTTTTTTAACATATTTGCTTGAGTTGAGTTGTAACTTGAAAAGCTCAAGAAATCTAATGTCTCAATCAAAAGGAGGAATTGAATTCCATTTGTGTTGAATTTTAATTGTCATTATAATAATTTAATATCTCAAAATAAAAATATCTTTTGCCAATTAAGCTTTTACTTTTAGAGCACTGCAAATGCAACGCATAGTCAAATATGTAATCAACTGTTCATCAGCTGCGTTTTCTCTTTTTTTTTTCAATGATAATCCTTTTTTTTATATAACTTTTTAAAATAGTCAAAAATAACTTTGTTCAATTTAGTTTTTATCATATTATTATTAAATATATATAAATTTGATTTAATTTTTTTACTTAAATAATATTAATATTATCACTTAAAAATAATATTTGGATTAGTCCAAATTTAAACAATATTTAGTTTATTATTCTAAATCAAATGATTAAATTGGTAATAATTTGATTGTATATTTTTAAATTTAATTAGCGTTTGTAATAGACTATTTTATTTTTCAGTTATAATTTTTTTTTTAGTAAATTTATGTTAATTTCTTTTAGTTCTTTTCATATATTTAATTATTTAATTTTAGAAATATGCAGATGTATGTATAAATGTATAGTAAAATATGTGTGTTATTTTTAAAATATATTAATATTTTAAATTTTATTATAAATAAATATATGGGTGTATATGGTAAGTATTGAATATAATATAAGTGTAATATGTAAAATGTATAAATAATATAATAATATTAATGGATACGAATATGTAGAGAATATTTTTTTTGAAGTTCAACATGAAGTAGTGGATTGGAGTAAATTTATTGTACTAGCTACAATTTAGAGTAAAATTTATCGTATTTTAAAATGAAGGGTTGAAGATGGCCTTATAATAAAAATTAAAATTATGGTATTTATATTAAGCTTATCAATTTTGGATTCAAATTTTGTTTTATATTATTATGCATATTTATATGTAATTTACTTTTAGGTAGATTGATTATATTATACAATTAATTTTAGTCCTTTTTAAGAGGGTTATGGACTTTTTATTCATAATATCATAAAATAAGAGTATTTCTTGATATAAAAAAGTAAAATTATTGTACAATTTAGAGGCTCAAATATAAATTTCTCACTTGGATATAATATTTGCTTATAATATTTTTGAATCGTATTGACAAAGCATTATACAAATAACTTGAAAAAAAAAAAAAAGGCTCTATTTTAGAAATTAATAATAAAATTAATTTTTTTGATCTTTAACTGGGGGCACTCCATATGAACAATAAAAAAAATTACTTATATAGAAAAAGAAAATCGAAAGAACCAAAAAAAAATCTTATATAAAGAAAATCTCTAATAATTTTATAAAGGAATACTCAAAAAAAAAAATCAATGATACAAAAATACTAAGACAAATTTCTCAGAGATCTGTCAAAAAAAAAAAAAAGTTAATGGATTTCCCACTCTAACTGAACTGGACCAAAGAGTCGATAGGCCAACTCCAACTTCTTTAATTGTTCAACAAAAGAAGAGATTGGGCTGAAATTTATGGCTCTTTTTTCAGGCTACCTCTCATCATGAGACCAATTTCCATGCCAACTTGGGCTATAGCTAAAGAGTGAGTTAACACTGAATTCTTTAAAAAAAAAAAAAAGTTAAAACTCTTCTATGAAAATTCAAAGGTTTTGAATTGAATGTCTACTGTGTACAGTGAAGTCTAGTCTTTATTTCAAACAAATAGAAAGTTCAACTTAAATAAATGCCTTACAGAATTGTAGGGCAATTCCATGCATCCATGTGAGAAATGTTGAAAAATTCTCAATTTTGCATTAAGGAAAAGCCTGGAGGAGGTAGATGAGAGGACCACCCAACTTAGTATACCTACCAACATAAAATGGAGTAATCCATAGTTAATGATATTGAGTTAGATTAGAGGGGAGTGACCATAGAGATTTCACTTTGATGGTGTTAACCTCTCATATTAAAATATTTTTTTAACAATGATAGTTAATTTCATATATTATAAGGGAAAATTAGAATAAACTATTCAACTGAATATTTATATTTTTTATCATTTGAATTATTTATGAAAACATATTAAAATATTTTAGTAAAGTAATAGATATTTTATTATTTATTCATTAAATATAATATTTTTAAATTCACCGTAGTAATTCAAGAATTTTCGTCTCATGGTAAAATTTTGTATATAAAATAATATAAATAGATTATACAATAAAAATAAATTAATTTTATGTATTAATAGTGGTAGAGTTTGAATTTTGCACAACGCCCATAAAGAAATTAGTTGCTAAACTGAATCACTCATTGTTGTACAACTTTTTGAAATTTTGAGTTCGCATTTCATTATGTACAGATTAAGAAAATCATTCGAGAACAAATTACTTGCAGATATATATATATATATATTGTTATTTTTGAATTTGTTGGCAGTTGGCATTACCACTTGAACACATGAGTTGTATTATTGTTGTTTAGTCATATCGTGTACTAAGATTCCAATAATTCCGCAGTCTGCATTGGGTGACAACTTCTCTTTTTTTTTTTTTTTCAAAAATGGTACACATCGACTTAAATTGAAATACATTATTTATATATATATAGTAAATTATATACCAAGAACCATACTTTTACGTGCTCCAAATATTGAAATCATAATCTTTTAATTATGAGTAATTCACATTTACCACTTGATTTAGGATTCGGCCTCATTGTTTCTCTTTTCTTATGGCAGGTAAACATTATTTTTACATACAAAAATTAAAAAATAATTACAAATGAATAAAATAATTACTTTTTTATTTTTTAATACTAAAATATTACTTTATTAATTGACTATGCAAATCAATATATATTTATTGGCTAAAGAATAAAGATAAAAATGATAAAAATAATTAATATTTATTTAATTTTTGAAATTACAGATAAATTAAAAATAAAAAACTTTTATAAAACCAAATATTTTAGAAAGAAAGATAACAATTAATTAGCGACGGTGGTGTTTGGCTAATATTTATTTTTTCTTGGTAACAGTTAGGCTAATATTTATGTGGTCTAATGTTTTTATGATATAGTGTAAAAGCTGACAGACGAATTCAATGTAATGGTTGTTTTCACACGGGTGTGCATTACGTAAGTTGGGTGAGTGTCGAAGTTTTTTTTAATAAATCGAATTAAATAGAAATTGCAATTTTTTAAAATAAAAATCAAACGAATCGAATTAAATTAAATTTTTTATAAATATTAATTATTTTAAAAATTAAAAATAAAATTTAAATTTGTTTGGTTATTTTCATTAACCGAAATTTTTTAAAATAAAATCAAACTAGTTCAGTTCATAAAAAATCAACCGTTTAAATTTGTAGTTCTATTAGTTTGGAATTCTTGCACACACCTTTTTTCACATGCAATTGCATATATAAATATACGACCTAATACTACCCTTCTTAATTTGTCTGGAAATTTCAGCTTCCATGTATTAAAATTGCAACGTCCCAAATAAAAACCAATAGAAGTAAAAGGGCAGTGCTTTGTTTCAACAGCAGACATAAATTTTTTAGGGAGCATATGAGATGATAATGATGAAGTCTTTTTAATTGAGTTCATGGACTCTGGAGGGCCAACGAGAAAGCATTGAATAAATTGAAATAAAATGTGTATTGTGGTTGTATATTTATCTAGTCAACAATTTACATTCAAAAACATCAAGAAATCATGAATGAGCTGATGGTTTTTGACCTCTCATTCTTTTAGAATTTGGTCTATATATATGCGTAAACAAAATTTTATAATTATTATTTTGTTGGTCTTCATATGATCAACAGACTGTAACATAACAATCACAATTACATTGATTTGCCAATACCAAAATAATAATAATAATTATTATTATTATTATCTTGAATTTAATATAAACAGTATCATAGCAGAAAATTAAGAAGAGACTTGAATTTGAAATCTTTAACATGCCTCAAAGATGAAGATTTCGCATATATGAGTATATAAAAAATATGATCGATAAAAAAAAAATTAATCCAAAAATATAACATTTCATTATATATATGTAGTAATGAGTGAAAGATTATGAGACAAAAAATAAATCAACTTATTTTTAAATTTGGTACTATCCAAAATCATCATTCTCTTTAGTAAATGCAACCGAAAAATTACTCTTAAGAATCTATACAAAGATTTAAAAAGAAAAAAGAAATTGTATAAAAAAATATGTAAAAAATGTACCAAAATATCTTGTGATGTTGAGGGAATTGCGCCTCAATCAAGCTAACTAGCGATCAGTCCTCTATAACAAGAATTGAAGTCTTCTGCATATTTTTCAATCTTCAAAGGCAAGTATTTTCTTCTTTTTAATTAGTGGTTTTATAATGGTTCATAAACATGATGCGTGCTACCTATAATAACACTTAATTACCCACTAATCATTGAAATTTCATTTTCACTCTAACCTTAAGATTTCATCAATATAATTTGTTATTATAATATATGCAATACTTAATGAAATATCATGTATTAAGAATAATCTTGACTACTAGTGAGAATTTTAATGGCCAAACTTTTTATGGTACTCATTATTGAAAAAAATTAAATTAAATTAAAAAATTTAAAAAAA
This sequence comes from Mallotus nudiflorus, assembly GCA_947683625.1. NCBI lineage: Eukaryota > Viridiplantae > Streptophyta > Magnoliopsida > Malpighiales > Euphorbiaceae > Mallotus > Mallotus nudiflorus. Next base: position 2,371,051 of record CANTUR010000017.1, on the reverse strand, counting down.
AACTCGACTGAAATTTCTAAAATATATTATTATTATTTTTTTGAATAACTAGTTTAAATGACTAAGTTTCTTTAGCATTAAATGGGAGAATTAGAAAATCTGGATGATCGAACCTTACCTTAAATCAAGTGTCTTAATCCCGTAATAAAATATTTTACCATCCGTCATAAATGAAATAGGCGAAAATATTTTTATGAATGCATTACTAATTTGTATAAGGCATTATAGCATTATAGACATTGTTTTAAATTAAAAAAAAAAAACACATTTAATTACATTGATTTGATTTACAGAGGGTCAGATATAAAATTATTAAATTTATTTAATAAGAGGAATCGATATATTTAATTAGATCATTATGCTCTAGAGAGTCTTCTATACATGTGTTTTCAATCTTCAAAGCCAAGAGATTTGATCTTATTAGTTAAATAGTTTCATAATGAAACATGAATATGATGTTACCAATAATGATACTAAATTGCCCATTCATCATCAAAAATTTATTTCAACGCCATATATATATATATAACATCTTTCACATGTACACACATGGACTAATTAAATAGCACACAGCTTGATGGGTACTTTAATTAATGGCTTGAAATTTGGTTTGAAATTTCTAGAAAATGCTTATGTTCAAAAAAATTTCTAGAAAATGCATTTCCACTTAGTCAAATATAAAATAATCATTAATTTCTCCCATGTCTTCATTCGCCAAAACATAACTCTCTCTCTCTCTCTATATATAATATCCAATCACAATTTGTTCAAAAAAACTTTAAATTTTATTCCGCTCAAATAACAAAAATAGTTAAAATATTTGTGACTACATAATATTGTAGGTATCAAATGAATAATTAATAACTTTATAATTGATAATAATCGATGAAGACCAATAAAAAAAATCAAATGGTAATTTTTCTTTAAAAGTATTTTAAAATATAGAATATAAATTATGTTGTTATAAATTTAGAAGGAAATGACTACTTTTATTATACAGTTCATTAATATTTAAATTATATAATTTTTTTATTAATAAAAAAAATTCATGTTGTTTAAAAAAAAAATTTGACTGGTGAAGAACTACCTATATTAATCCTTTTAAAAAAAACATAGCTATATCAATATGGAGTAAATAAACGCATAGAAGGATTTCTAACCAAATTTCTACATTCAGATTTTTACTAAGTTAAAGGTCATTCGATAAATGGTAAAGATGGAGATATTAAAATTTAGAGTTTTTTTTTTTAATAATTAGAAAGTTAAAAGGATTAGAGAATTGAACTCATATTCTCATCTTATAATTTTTATCATTTAAACCGCTAAATTAGAAAGGGAGGACAAGATTTTGAAATTAAATTTTAAATATGATGTACATTAAAATTAAAGTTTTTAATTATTATCACAAGGTAAGGTGTACACTAGCTGCACATGATAATAATAATAATAATAATAATAATAATAATAATAATAATAATAATAATAATAATATATGATAGACAATTATACGATATGATAGACAAATATATATAAAGAACGAGTAAAAAAATTTGTTTATTAAGGTGTGCCTGCTTGCCACATGGTAGTAATTGCATGTCCTTAGGATAAAGACTGGGAACTATGGAGCCGTGCCCACTAATATCTTTTTGCTAAATTTAAGGAAACGTGTTCTAATTTTATGCACCTTAATCACAACTTTTGAGCTCATAACTAGCTATAGTGTGTTCAATAATTGATGCCCAATAATACTTTAATCAAGCTTATAGATTGATAAAGAAGTATAACATGAAAATTATGTGAAAACAAAGATTTTAATATTAAATCCACATTTTAGTTAAAGGGAGTAATGTTTATACAGAAGTTGATCATGATTCGTCTCTTTCTGAACTATATATAAATACGCGTATTATATGTGCATATTTCTGTTTTGATTATTCTGGTCGCCTAACAAGCTACCACATGTCATAAGCATCATTAAATTAAGCAAAAATCCCCATTAAACTAAGGTAGTTGCAAAGCTGGTGCATGTGGAGAGACCGGTGTCTGGAGTCTTTGTTACTATTATTTTTCTAATATTCTTGTGTCTTTTGGTTGCCAAATAGCGAATCAACTTTGCTCCTGTGTCCTTGCTTTGCAGGCAACTTCTTGATCTAAAGAAAGAAAATATGTAGTTGCACAATTTTATTAGATAAAAACTCACATTGCAACCAATCTAACTTGGACGACAAGACCAATTAATCTATGCTCACAAACATATGTGACTTATTAAAATCCAAGATAAACACACTCCCAGATCATGGCTAGATATATATGATGATCATATGTAAGATGGTTCTGGTGGCAAGAATCATCAATTGTATAATCTTGTATTTTTGTACATGGAAAAGTAAAATCATATGTAAAAAAAAAAAAATTGGTTCATGATCATCAAAATGGCCTTTTTAGGTCCTTGAAATCTGAAGATTCAATACACTCCAATCGCTCCCTATAAGGATTCAACAACTTGAGTAACTCAGTTGCCTTCTCCTTTGTCCTCTCACCACAACCAACCTGCAACAGCAGCAATAGCTTTTGAAAAGCACCCACTTGAAGGGCTTCAAGAAGAACATTCCCACCTTTACTCTTGTCAACATTCTTGCAAAGCCTCCATAGAATGGACACAGAAAATTCTGTTGCCAGTTCTGAAACTCTGTGTATCTTCTTCACAAGAACTGGGACTGTTAGAGAATGATCATAAGCCTTCTCTCTCCCTTGATCGCTGCCACAGATTCCATCAAGCACTCCTAACGCCTTTTCACATATGCTTTTTTCGGCATCTACAAGCATTTCTATCAGAAGTGAGGTTATGCCCATATCTACAAGTCTTGAAATGACACTCATATTTGTGGAATTACTTGATTTGACCATGTTGTAAAGGGTCACTAGTGCAGCTTTTGTAGCAGTTGGGCAAATTGGTTCCTTAACCAGCTTGAACAATGCTTCTACGCCTCCTTCAATTCCTGATAAAATCTCCGCTTTTCTCTGATCCACTGAGATCAGTTCTTTAAGCGCCAAGACTGCGTTTCTTCTACCAGACAAATCTCCACCCTTCAAGAACCACACTAAACAATCCATAGATGCAGATGAGCCGAGGTGACTCTTGGCCTCTACATCATTAAGGGGGAACATTAGTGTCAAACATGACAAAATCTCCTCCAACACCGCAGCGTTCTCGCCGAAGGATGATCTTGAAAACGACTCAAAAGCATCTGATAACACACTAGCTGTCCCATTGCTCAAAATGCATCTCTTGTTTCTCTCACTTTCCTTCATCAAGTTCTTGATCTTGACCACCAAATTTCTGCATCCAACTCGATCACCTTGTTTACAAAAAGCTGTGATCCCCGACTGTATCTCCAAGACCTGACCGGAACTAACAGGAATTCTAGGCGTAGGAATCCTTTCAATCCCATAAGACCTGTTGTCCACACACCAATATTGAATCATTTTACGTATGGCATGATTTGGTATAGGCTCAAGACTCTTCAACACCTGATTTGTAATAGGACAGGTGACATTCCCACGTTCAATCCACTTCTCAATGTTCTCACGATCATAAGTAATCCCAGTAGACAAAGTCACCGGATCCTTCATCAAATCCAGCGATATCGGGCAGCGAAAATGGCTCGGTATGGCTAGCTCAATGTCGCCATTTTCGACCTCTAGCCGCTCCTTCCTGGCACGGTGGGCTGCCCTTCTCTTCCTCCATGTAGAAATCATTATATGTATAATCAAGATTTGTTGTGTATATGATGGTGCTGTTCAAGAAAGCAAGAAAAAAGATAGTTGTATGTTCAAGAATGTTAATGTTGTGTATATGGGGATGAATATAATGGATGAGATGGTGCGGTGCGTGTATATATATTGTCAAATGCACGCGGTGGTTCAAATTGAAAGAAAATAGAATAATATTTTACATAAATTGATTGATAAAATATGGGAAGTTAGGAGAGTAATATAAACTAAAGAATAACGTGAGTGTTGTTTTATGTTTGAATATTTGACCATTCATGTTTGAAATGTTGGAAGAAGAGAGAAAATAAGGAAGAGGAGGTGGTGATTTTAGAAATTAGAATTTGGAATGGATCAAATCAAACTTTGACACTTGAAATTTGAACAGCTTAGGGGCCGTCAACACACCGGTCGGTGTAGACTAATTGACCTCCCCCCATTTTTTTATTTTGTTTTACTTTTTTTACATGCATAAATAGAAAGTGATTTTTTTATTAACATGGACGTCATATGGCTAAACTTTAGTGGATTGAAATTAATGTCAACAGTTTTTTTTTTTTTTTAAAAAAATCCTTTTCAAATTAATAACAACATAAACTAATTTTATATCTTTAAATACCTTTAAAAAATAATTATTATTTAACTATTTTCTTATTAATATAATTCAAAAGTAATTAATTGTAATAACTTATACTAGATAATTATTATTCCAACTTTCCTTTAAAATATTTAGCAATCGGTTGATACCATAGAAATATTTCGAATTTGAATTATAATATATATATAATTGTGTTAAATAATTATTAATTTTTTTTTATTTTTATGATATTATTCAGACTTACTAAATTAATCTAAATTCAATAAATTTTAAAAACCACTTATTCAAATAAAAAAATCATGAAACTATTATTTAGTTTGAGTATAAAAAATTATTTTTTCTAAAAATTGTAAATTCATAAATTTTATATGATTTTAAAGTTAAGTAGTTGAATTATTTTATATATATATATATATATATATTTTGCTAATATAAAAAAAAAATTTATTGCTGATTAACAGTTAATTTTTACTGCGTATTAAAAGAAAACCACAGCCACAATAATAATGTTCACATTTCGATTTCCGTAATAACTCTACGCTTGGTCAAAAAAAAAAAAAAAAAAAACTCTACGCGTTCCAAACGCGCATAAGTGTTGCGTTTTGATACGCATCCGTGGCCAAAACCATAATAAAGATGCCTCTCCCGTGGGGAATTTTTTGTCTTTACTTGCTTAACGCGGCTGGGGTTTACTTGGTTCATTAGTTAAAAATTAGACCAATCTATATATAATTTTTCTGCTCATTCCCTGAAATTCTTGCATTCAACTACCTATAATTTATACCCACCTCACCTTTTTTTCATTATTCTTTCACTATTTTTTATTTAAATTATTAAATCCAGTTCAATTTAAAAATAAATCATCAAAATCTCTGTAATCAATCTCCTCTCTTCTTATAAGTGTCGAGTACAAATAATATTGCTAGTTATAATATGAAATTCATGTTTAATCATTTTAATAGTTAATATCAATGATTAAGACTAAGAAATAAAAATGTTACAAAAAGCATCATCACACAATTCCAATTGTTCATACTATCAAGGTTTAACACCTTGTTAGTCACTAATTGTTTAAATTTTATCTTTTTTCACCGCTAGTACTTATTTATTAATTTCTTCATTCTAAATTAATTATGTTTTTTTAGTATTTCACTTAAATTAATAAAATATTTAATAGGCTTAATTATAGGAAAAAAAAAGTTAAATTGGACTAAATTATCCTTTTCTAAGTATTGAAAAAACTTATAAAATTTTACAAAACCAATTAATATAAATAAAGTTAAAACAAGAATAGAAGAGAAAATAAAAGATTAATATTGCATTGAATATATAAAAATGACAAATAATTAGAATTTTTTTTATTTGAAAAAACAACAATTAATTTGAAACAGATAGAGTATTTGTTAGTTGTCAATTAATTTGAAATGGATGAAGTATTTTGTATATAAAAGCGACTACTAATTGCTAGTAACTAATTTATAAGCATTAACAACTAATAACAGCCTCAAATCAAATATTTCTTTCATCTATCGTTGTATCTTAATTTTTTTCATGTATTTTTAGATATCACTATCGACTTTGTGTCCTTTTTAGACTAACAAAAAAAAAATGTAGTTATAAGAAATAAAGAAAAAACACAAAACATGCCAAATGAATGTACGAAAAATATTAATTATAAAATAATGAATCCAATAGAATTATACAAATTATTATAAATAAAAATAAGAATTTCAACATATTAAAGCTAGCATATACTTTTAACATAAATTTAATTTATGTTAATTAAATTTTAATATAATGTTATACTAGGTATTGGTGATTTCTCTGATCAAATGTAAAAAAAATTAACTCCTGATAACATTTTGAGTAAAAATTTAATTAAAATATAATCAGAATTAATAAAAAGTAAAAAAAATAATTAATTATATAATCTATATTTTAATAATTAATAATTAGTAAAAAAAATCAAAATTAACTAGCATGTCTAAAACAAAGAATATTATTTTGGAACTTATCTTTCAGTATTATTATGACTAAGCTACTTATATGTATATAACCAATTAACTTATATAACTGCAAATTTCCTTTTATTTTTCTTTCCCATTGACTAAAAATTCCAATTCACACCTTAACACTTGAGTTTTTAGATTTCAGTGCCTGCCAAAAAAAAAACTTTGAAGGGCTTAAATGCAAGAGAGAAGAAAAGTTATGAAGTGTAGAGCATTGAACCCACTTACAAATCCGGTCCAAGAAACGCCCATCCAGTCAAAGCTAGACTTCCAGCTAATACGCGCAAAACAGGCTTGGCGCAAAATTAATAGCCACAATGTATAATTTTTGCTGAAAAATTAATGTGAGTAGTAGAGTTTAGCGCACAACTAAGTGTTTAACAATTACGGTATTATGTGAATTTGAAGTTCACTTGAAAATACAATATAAGTCATAAGCCTAGTCGAAAATGGAGTCATCACCCGGATGAAAGTTGGGACACACTTATACGACAACTGGATTCTACGGAGGTTCCCAAAAGTCGTCATCAGATATCGGATTCAGAAATTAGATATGAGTGTTTGAATGCTCACCTAATCTTGTGGTTGGCCTTCGATTGTATTTTGTGAATTATTACCTTTAATTATTCAATTATTTCTTTATTACCACGCAAATTGTAATTGTCTTCAGATAATTGCCAAATTTTATAATTAAATCTGGATTTGGACATTAATTTTTTTCATGCATTTTGTCTCAACATTTATCACAAACACAATAAATAATCGATATTTACAACCATTCACTCAAAATCAAAGGGGAAGGGATTAATGATTACAATGTTTTGGAGTGAAATAAAAGCATAATATATAGAAAATAAACCATACATATACCAAAAATAAACCAGCAGCAAACTAATTATAAAAGCAAAAGTCCTTTAAAAATAATTAATCGAATGATTTCTTTATGGCTAGAGGACACCAAGCAATCCCTCCAACAAACAGAGGTTAATTCCCTTCCACAAATAACAACATTGTCCCATGATTGACAATCAACAAAAAATATTCAGAGGAAGTGCAAATATAAGTCATAGAACTATTTATGAAATATGTGGAGGCCTATCAAAGTGGTGATTGACACTATGAAGACGCGATTGCCTCATGACCATGAGGCGATGCCTCTTTGAAATGGCGATTGCCTGATCAACAGGCGGGCGACTATAATGCATAAGAAAAAAGAGGTGAGACTGCGTAAAAGCCTGTCAAAATGGCGATCGTCTCTGTGAAGAGGCGATTGCCTCAGGACAGTGGGGCGACGCCTCTTTAAAGAGGTGATCGCCCGATTAATAGATTTTGACGACTTTCAAAATGATAAAAACTTATGTTTTAACTAAAATGAGGACACTAAACACACGTCTATTCTTAAGACTTAAACCATCATGCTAAATCATGGTAAATCATAGATAATGAACACAAGGAAAATAAGTGAATGAATAATGAACTCTGAAACTATATTAACTAACAAAAGATCATGCAAGCTAATAACTAAATCTTAAGGAAGAAGTGAAGAAAGTTACTAGAGAATGAGTTTTGATCCAAAATGATTGGCCCTCATAGATGAATATGAGCTAGACTTTCTTTAAATGCAAGTTCTTCTCCCTTCTTCCTCTAGAAAATGATATTTTTTAGCTTGATTTCCTCATCTCCTTCTCTCAAAACATCCTCTCTTTCCCTCCTCCTGGTTTCAGAGTTTTTTTTTTTAATTTTTTTAGAATTGCTAAGCTTTCTCTTTTTTCTCTATCTTTTTCTTTTTGTTCTCTCCTCTAGGTCATGCCCCTACTACCCCTCTTCATCATTGCATTTCATAGCTCTTCTCTTCCCCAAAAATTTTCTTTTTCTTCCTCTTAGAGATTGAGTTTCAATCAGGGTGGGCCCACCATCAACCATTATTGTCACTTCTACATTTAATGCAAAGGTAAGTGGCTGCCACAGAGGCAACGTCTCTACGATGAGGCGATTGCCTCTTCATAAAGGCATTGCCTCTCTAGCTTGCCCTCCATTGGGCCTGGTAGGCCAGGGCGACTTGGGCTGGTTTTAGAAGGCTTTGTGCTTGGTTTAAGAGGGCCTTGGGCTCATTTCCAAGAGAATTTTGGACTTCCTCCTTGCATTTAAACTTTGATTTTTCTTATCATTGGGCTTGGGTATAGGTTAATCAAACTGGGCAGTCGCGGTCCACCCCCGATGCATGGGCTGATAGAACCGGGTGTCTATAATTTGCCCCCTAAGTTTTTAAAAAACTAAACACATGCAAAGCAATTTTTTGAGAAAATCATACACACAACAAATAAAAGCAAAAGATAGGTGATATACTTGAATCTTGAGCTTTGCTCGAGAGGTGAGTGCTTTGACTCAAAACGTGACCGTGTCCCTCAGGTTTTCCTAGCCTAATTAGTCACTCATTAATATTTAATAGATTATGCGAAGATGATGATCTCTGAGTTTTCCTAGCCCGATTATCGCTTGATTGGGGACGTGATTCATGGGTTTTTCCTGGCCCAATCAGTCATTCAACTAAAATAAAGACTCTTAGGTTTTCTGGCCTGATCGTCACTTGACTCTAATTATCGAATTTTCCTAGCTCGATTACCACTCAACTAGGGATGTGACTTTTGAATTTTCCTCGTCTGATTATCACTAAACTAGGGATGTGATTCTTGGATTTTCCTGGTCCTCATCACTCAACCTTGACTTTGGGGATACTACCCGAATAGTTATCTTGGTCTTTGAGCTTCGGGGATACTACCTGAATATCCCTCCCCCTAATTATGAGCTTCGGGGATATAACTTGAATAGCCCTCTCTTGATCCCGAGCTTCGGGGATACAAACCCAAACAACCCTTTATTAATTTCGAGCTTCAGGGATACAAACCTAAACAACCCTTTCTTTTAATCCTAAGCTTCAGGGATACAACCCGAACAACCCTTTCTTGATCTCGAGCTTTAGGGATACATACCTGAATAACCTTTTCTTGATCCTGAGCTTTAGAGATACAAACCTGAATAACCTTTTCTTAATCTCAAGCTTCAGGGATACAAACCCAAACAACCCTTTCTTGATCTCGAGCTTTGAGGATATAAACTCGAATAGCCCTTTCTTGATCCTGGGCTTTGAGGATACAAACCCGAACAACCCTTTCTTGATCCTGAGCTTCGGGGATACAAACCTGAACAACTCTTCTTACCGCAGTATATTATTCAAGGTTTTCATGGCCCTAAAAAATCACTTGATTAAAAACACTGATTAAAGCCTCCACTTCTCAACCTCGATTCCTGAGACACACCCGAAGGAATCTCATCATCATCATCATTTTTTCTTTAACTTACCCTATCCTTTCCCTTACTATAAAAAAATATTTTTTCTTTAACTTACCCTATCCTTTCCCTTACTATAAAAACATACTTTTCTCTCTTTTTTTTTCTTTTTTTTTTTCTCTTTTTTTCTCGCGCTTTCACTGCTTTAAACATGGACAGTAAGAGAACACCCCCCGTGCCCGAATGGGATCATATCCCACCTTCTACTAATGCTCCACAGAGTCTCAGATTGATAAAAGGATATTTGATTCCTCTCCTAGCTGATCTAAGAATCCACATTTGTTCATTAACGTTCAGAGAGGTTAGTACTTGATTCTTCCTTATTTTTTACTATTTCAACTTCCCTAATTTCCTTTACAACATGATGCATAAACATTCAAAGGTGTTGGGAACTTCCATGGGGCTCGGTTCTTTTATAATGAGCTAACTAAGGATTAAAAGGATCGAATTCAGGAAACCAAGTTTGAGGATTTCGTCCTCTCACTTCCCACTGAGAAGGGTCGCATAAACTACCAATTGCTTCATGCACTAATTGAGAGGTAGTTCGATATGACCCACACCTTCCACCCCCCGTTCAAAGAGCTCACTTTAAATCTCGTCTCCTTCGTTGCCATCATCGGGATAGCATGTGTCGGGGATCCTATTCCTCTTAATGTGAGCCTATACCAGTTGACTCCAGACCAGGCTGTGTTCATTGAACGCCTTCTAGGTATGATCTTGGACAGGAAGGGGACTCACACCCTTAAGCTCGATTTAATGCAGAGCTTTTATACTCAGGAGAGAGCTGCAGTGATGGTCACTCCACGCGAGGTTGACCAGGTGGTATGATCTTTTTTTATTTACCTCTTGGCACCACCTTCTTTGCTGATACTGCTAGCTCCATAGACCTGATGTTTTTGCTACCTCTCCGGGACTTAGATCAAGTGTCCACCTTCGACTAGGGTAGTTGCACCCTTGCATACTTATACTAGAGCATGGATGAGGTGGTCCGTGGGGCCAAAAAATTCTATGGCTTTTGGCATGCCATTCTAATAAGCTATAACCCTTCTTTTTTTTATTAGTTTGCTTCGATATTTATTCATTGACACTGGCTAACCATTTTTTTGATAGGTTTGGGCCTTAGAGCTAGAACTGCTCATCGGTGTGCAACAAGTGGGGGATCATCTCCTTGCCATCGGCAGATAGGGAGGTAGCTGGGTCCTGAAGAGGCATCTCGCCAGGGTGCAAATTTATAAGCAGCATCTGAACTCTGTGACACAGGACACGGTACCTACAAAAATATATTTACATTCATTAGTAACCTGCATGAACTTAATCCATTTACATGCTTACACTTTTACTTTTTCATATTCGAAATGACTTCTAGGGTTTTGAGATAGGTGGAACATTGAGATGACTCAGTCTAGACCTTTAGCTCGAAGGAGGGTAATTCTTTGTGGACCAGGCTATCAGGTCTGGTATCTCAGCGAGTGGGTGTCAGAGTGAGACGCACCCTTAAGTCCCCTTCTAGTAGCATGCTTTGGACATATGAGTTAGATGGTGACTATCTTGCCCAGGCTATTGCTGGTTCATCGGCTGTAGATCATACAGTTAAAGTCAAAAGCTGGTACATGGAGTTCGTTTGGACTCATCTTCTATTGACAGTTCCCTTTCATACTGCTTCTATCTCTTATATACATCTTTATTGTTTTCCCCTTTATCTTTAGAATTACTGTATTCTCATACAATCTTCCTCCCTATCTTTAGGCTGTGGCTGCGAGACCTACACCTCATACCAGGCTTCAGGTACAGGAGAGGGAGCCCCTGACATGCTGTCTCGATCCGAGCAAAGAGGGGACTTCAGCTACTGCTGAGCAAACGAGGCCTCCTACCACTTTTAGCTCTCAGTTTATTATTGGAAATTTTGTTCACATTTCTGACCCCTTGGCTCACTGTTGGGTCCCTCCTAGAGAGTTACCTCACACCTGTATGCGCTCCTGATGGTGCAGCTCCCATGAGTTTGCTCTTAACCTGTTCTTATAATCATTCTTGACATGTTTGTTAGCTCTAACACTCATTTAATAAAGAAGATTCCTTTAGAGTAAGGCATGTACATGTATCAGATGATAGAGGCCTAGAGGTACTACACGTTGGACATCACTCAATAATGGAGGGTAAAGACCTTTTTTGTACCTATATGTATACATGCTCATATGGTTTACTAACATGTGGTTTGTTTGAATAGGATTATGATAAGGTCAACAGGGTAAGGATTTCCACCCTTGATCTCCAGATTAATGTGTTTCATATCAATGAGGATGACGACAATAAGAAGGGGAGCGATGGTGATACTGGAGGGGGAGACGACCCTAAGGGCACTGAGTCTGATGCTTGATAGGCTAGGGCATGTGAGCTGCTCTTTTGATTAATGTTTTTTCATTTTATTTAACTTGGATGATGAAAACATATATTTTTTTGTCTTAAATGAATGTTTACAGAATTTAACTTTTATTTTAATTAATTTCATTTTTTTTAACATGCAATTTAGCTCTAGTGATAGCATGAATGTTTGTCTACTCTGCTAGGTTTTGATTTACACTGTTGAGATTATATAATTTTGTTAAAATTCTGCCAACTACCATTGCTATAAAGGCGATTGCCTCATTACCTTCTGTTGAAGAGGTGATCGCCTTTTGGCACTGAAGCGATGCCTCTGTGATAAGGCAATCGCCTCATGGCCAAGATGATCCCTCTTTTTTATAAGCTTAAACTCCTCATTTTAGCCCCATTCTTAAAACATGTTCATCCCTAACCTCTATTTTCTCTTTTAAACACCCCTGAAAGCTTGAATTATGATTAAATAAAGGCTTAAATTGTTGTAATCAAACTTTAAGAGCCTAGACAACAAATCATAGGCTAAATTGGAGCCTTTTCACCTATTGGTCTTCAGACTGTTACATACTAGGAGAATCAACTTCCTTTTATTCACATTGTGGCTCAATTCTGGGATCCTCAGAAACACATCTTTTGGTTCAATATAATCGAAATAGACCCCTTTCTAGAGGAGTTTGAGGCCATTTTTAGTTGTCATATGGACTCCACTTGCCAACTTATAGTTCCTAAACTTGTGATCCCAGACCCTCATTCTATTCGGTATCAAATGGCCTAGACGTTTAATCTTTGACCTTAGTTTTCTTCTCGCTGTATTCTCAGCTCAGAAATCATACTAGAAACCTTTCTTGAAATTGTCACGGTACATATAGAGGAGAAGTTCATTTTCTCCGAATGATGGCCCTCTATACCTAATTTTTACTCGATTCCCTTTCTAGGAATTGTGATTCGAAATTCCTTTCTGTCCTTAATAAGGTGGAAGTAGGGCTCAACCCTTTTCCTCTCATTCTAGTATAAACAATTATCAAACTAGACAATTTCATAAAAATAAGACAATTTTCTGGAAGTTCATTTCTATTAGAGGTAAATTCAACTGTATTAAATTCTAATTCCCCGGTCATCTTATCATTATATTCATCCATATAACATCCTACAAATACGACTTCATAAGAAACTGGGCTTGCTCGAACCTCCTTGAGATGTTGGGTGTTACAAGGCTAAGCATTATAGGACTAGGAGTTGTATCCTATACTAGAAGACGTTCACAGCTAGCTATCGACATTCCCTGATACCCTAATCCACTGGATGCACCCTTAGTGGAGATTGCAACATGTAATTATCCGATCTTATACATACTATGTTCCAATCGTAAACCTCTATTTTGCCACCTTTTATAACCCAGCCTGTCTCCGCCATTAATATGGTCACAAGCAACTGATCATAGGGTTGGTTGATGAGTTCGAACTAGGACCCCTTTCTTAAAACTTCCTAGATCACTTAGTGGTTACTTGGCCTCATAGAACCATTGAGAGAAACATAGACTATAATAAAGATCAGACTACTGATGATCAGTACAAAGCATGGGTCTACTTGTAAAAAATAGAAAGGGATGAGTTTATTAGGAATAAAAGAATGAGAGAGTTATAAGCATCGAGTGCTCGGGGTGACTAACAAAAGAAGAGAAGATAAAATTAGCTCATGAAGTTAAGCTGTCAGTTTCCTTTTTCGTTATATGGTATTTCCTTTTTAGTTAAGCAGTTTGTAATAAACACTTTATGCAATGTTTAACAATAATCAAAGCAATCTATTTCATTTATCTTAGGCACAATATGCACATATATTTTTCTTCTAACACATCTCATGTCGTTAGTTGGCTTGCCCTTGCAAGTTTTTCAACTAACCATTTTTATCTCTCCCTCTCCTTTTTATCTTGTCCTTAACTTTTGCCTGGACCGCCTTTTGAGTTTTTTAATCTAGTAGGACTTTTTATTTTTGCATTTTTGTCTCTAACTTTTGCCTAGACAACCTCTTTATGAGGTTTTCTCCCTAGCAAGACTTTTTCATAAAATATTTATTGAGGTTGTCTAGGTTGATGGGCTTTTTGAACTCATTTCCTTTAATGTAGAGAAGATAGTAGCACCCTTGGAGAATAACTTCATCACTAGATACGGTCCTTCCCAACTCGGTTGAATTTTTCTTGTGGATCGGTCATGGTTGGCCTTATAAGTTTCAATACTAAATCCTCTTCTTTGATCCACCCTAGTTTGATTTTCTTATTGTGAGCTTAAGCTATTCTTTTTTGGTATAGTCAGGAGTGGTACATAGCTTTCACCCTCTTCTCATCCAACAGTGTCAACTACGTCAATCAACTCTCTAACCATTGGTATTCGAGGATTTTGGATTCTAATAGAACCTTTAGTGACTTGATATTGACTTCCACTAGTAACATGGCTTTACATCCGTATACTAAGGAATATGGAGTGACCCCTGTTGATGTTCTAGCAGCGGTTCAATACCCCCCCCCACAATGTAAATTATAAGTATTTTGCCCAGTCTCGGTAATTTTCCATCATTTTGGCTAGGATCTTCTTTACATTCTTATTTATAGCTTCCACTACCCCATTTGCCTGTGGCCTACATAAAGATGATCTGTAATGCTCAATTTTATAGTCTTTCAATAGCATGACCATTTCTACTTAAAACTAAACTCCATTATCAGTAATAATATAGTGCGATAACTCGTACCTACAGATTATGTTTTTCTCGATGAACCTCGACATTTGCTTTAAGCCGACAGTAGCATAAGACTTAGCCTCAACCCATTTGGAGAAATAGTCTATGGCCACGATAATGTATCGATAACCATTAGACGCCTTAGACCTTATTTTTCCTATGATATTAATTCCCCATATAGCGAAGGGCCATTGAGAGGTCATTCCTTGAAGCTCCATAGATAGCAAGTAACTGACGTCTCCATAAGTTTGATATTTATGGCACTTGTTCACGAATCTAATGCAATCTATTTCCATGGTGAGTCAGAAATAACCCTAGCGAGCTATTTTCTTTAACAAGACTATCCCATTCATGTGTGGCCCATATACTCCTTCATGGACCGCTTCTATAAGCTTATGGGATTCATCTTTATCAATGCATCTTAGGTGCACTCCAGTCGACATTCTCTTGTATAGCATCTCGTTATAGCTAATGAATTATCGAGATAACATTAGCAGGGACATCCTTTCTTTATTATTGGCATCCTTAAGGAACTGTCCCATATCTAAGTACTTTTGTAAGTCATAGAACTAAGGCCTCTTAGTAGTATTAACTGGTATGACCCTTATCCCCTCATAGCAAAGAATTCAAGACTTTGCTAGAACTAGAGGCTTGACTTCTATCTGTTTTCCACTTTCCCATAAGGAAGCCAGGGTAGCTAAAGCATTAACCATTTGGTTTCTTTCTCTTGGCAAGTAGACAAAATTTCACTGATCGAATGACAATGAAACAGTAGCTAAATAATCCCAATATAGACGTAGCCTATCTTTGTTTATCTTCTATTCTTTAGACGCTTACTTTATAACCAATATAGAGTCCTCACACACGGTAACATCCCTTACATTACGTAGCACCTATAAGCAGGCGTCATATTCTGCTTGATTGTTCGTTATCTCAAATTCAAGTCTTTTTGCCATCGGGATCATTTCCCCTTCTGGCATAACCAAGATTACTCCAACTCCAACCCCCTTACTATTGACAGCTCCATCAAAGTACATTCTCCAGCCTTGTATCTTGATTGCCCCTAGATGTCCATCTAGAAATTCCAATTCCAATTCCTATTTATCAACTACTGGATTCTGAGTCCGTTACTGCTCTTCCTTTTACCACCTTCTTCACCACATAATCTATGTTAAATTCGATGAGTAGGACTAACCATCTAGCTAGCTTCCTCATGAACAAAGGTGTTTGTTGAAGGTTGTAATATCCCGTGTTTTTTTTAAAATATTTTTACACTGTACCGGGATATACAGTGTCAATAATTTTTATGCATTATACGATATTTTTATGAGTTAATATGTATTTTAAACCTATTTTAATTACTGTCTATTATTTTCAGTATTTTACGTAAAATTTTCCCGGGACTTTCATTTTCGGGGAAATTTCCACGTAAACAATGTATTATTAATTATTTTAAATGTATTTACGGGTTTGCATGAACTCATACATATTTTTAAATTATTAAATAAAGTCTGTGTGTGTATATTTATTTAATTAGGGTTTATTATTATCCTAATATTTTATTATTTATTTATTATTATTTGATTATTTTATTTATTATTAAATTATTAAAATTTATTATTTTATTATTATTTATTTATTAATATTTAATTATTTTAATTTATTTTATTTTTTTTTCTTTTATTTTTTTTTCTTTTCCTTTTTCTTTCCTTTTCTTTTCCTTTCTCTTTCCTTTTTCTTTCTTTTTCTTTTTCTTCTTCTTCTTCTTCTTCTTCTCCCGCACGCCGGCCACCACCATTTCCCACCGCCGTTTCTCCCTCCTCCGGCCACCGTTTTCGACACCGCCGGTCTCTATTTTCTCCTTGAGCTCCGGTGAGTGTTATTCTAGCTTTGGTTTGAGCTAAAATGGTCTAGAATTGCTTAGGTTTTGATTTGAAGTTTTCGGCCTCTTTTGGTTTTTGATTTTTTTTGAGCTTCGATTTGGATGATTCATGGAAACTTCCTTCACAAATGTTGTTCCTGGTAGTTTAATCTTCATGTATGAATTTTTACAGAATTTTTGGAGGTTTTTTGGATTTTTGGGTATTTTTGAATATTTTAATATTATTTTCTAATTTTCGGAAATTAATTATTTAAATTATGAAATTGGAGTTTATGGTTGAATTAGGTGTTGAAATGAATTATAGAAATTTATTTGGAATTTTTATGAATTTCTAAGTATTTATTTTTAATTATTGAAGTTTATGTGATTTTGTAAAATTAAGTTAATTGTGTTTTTATTTGAATTTAATTGGTTAATTGAGTTTAATTGTTGATATTATTGATAAATATGTTGAGAAAATTAATTTTGGATAATTGTATGATTTTTGGTGAATTTTTGAAGTAATTTAGGTATATATATATATATAGGGGTATTTTGGTAATTTTACCCTAAATTGTCTAAAAATGTAATTTAATTGGTTTTAATATTTATTTAAGGTATAAAAATGATTTCTACAAAATATTTAGTATTTTTAACTAATTAAAACTATTTTCCGGGAATTATTTTCAATTATATATATAATATACGGTTTTTCTAATAAAATGAGTTTTAATCGGTTTTTACAGTGTTTCAAGATTTATTATGTAATTTCTACGTATGAAATGTATTTTTATGATTTAAGGATATTTTTGGTATATTTGAATATATATTCTGTGTTTGTGGACCCCGGTCGACAGATTGTAGTCTGGAGTCCGACCGAGGGGTTGTGATTGATTGTGGTGTTTATTTTTGAAGTGTATTTTCTTTGCAGGGTCGGCTCTACTCTTTTGAGTAGAGAGATGTCCGTTTTACAGGGGAGGTTCTGCCGGATTTTCGGTAGAATTCTCGTAAAACGTGATATCCAGTCGAACCCTAATTTCCGATTCTGTGTTGAATACTCTAGATTGAATTCTAGGATTTCTGTTAGGGTTATTCTGATGTCGATTAATTATTTCTTGTTTAGTTGCGCCGAGACCGAGGGTTAGTGGACCAGGCCCGTCGGACCTGTCTCGTGGAGCGCATTAGGTGAGTTACTATATTATATATATATGCTTAGGATGCATGATTTAGAAAATGCATGTTTTATTTTGACTAAATATGCATAAATAACATGATTTATATTCAAGTATATTTTTGGTATATTTTTGGTATATAATAAATTATATACATGTTTTATTAATAAAATATATTTAAAATGTTTTTAAATATATTTTTAGTTTAATTCATGATTTGATTGGATTTATTTGACATATATATACTCAAAATATACCTGGTTTATGTTTGGTATATTTCCAGTATATATATGGTTTATATTGTTGATTTATTTAAATTCATGCATCATGTATTTGTGAATGAATGTTTTATATTTAAGAATGAAGGATATCAATAGAACGTGCTACCTAGTGGGCAGCACTAGGACCGAGTACGTACCGGTACGCCTATAGCTTTAGGCTTTATTACTGACTATTTGTGGATATCGATTTGATTATGATTATTGATATATGTGAGATGTGGTTTGGGTGTGATTGCTGGAGCTCGGTTGACCAAGTGTCTCGGGGCCAATCACACTGGCAGTCAGACTGCTGGAGCTCGGTTGACTTAGTGTCTCGGGGCCAGTCTACTGTCCATATGGATTAAGTGGATATATTTGGAATCAGTGAGCCTGTATGGCTAGAGTGTTGTTTAACACTATTTTTCTGAGGTTGCGATATTCTAGGGTTCTATGTGATCCTTCATAAAAGTTGATTTTCAGACAAAATATATAAAATGATTTTTCTGCATCTGTATGAACTTGCCTGTATATATACATATTACTCATATACTGTTGACTGTATGCATTATCACTTAGAGTGTATGTATATATACTATAGTAATTCACTCAGTGAGGTCTGACTCCCCTCCGTTGACTATTTTTCAGGAGAGTCAACTTCCTCAGACCTCAGTAGCAGGTCGATACGCCGGATTTCTTCCGCCCCGGCTTCTTTATGTAAATTATATACTTGAGTCTTATTTATTTTATCTAGACACTGCAGTAGTTGTAAATTAAAGTGTTGGATTTTATGTACTTTATTTTAAAGAGATGTATTATAGTAAAACTGGATTTGTATAAAGATTATACATTTACGAGATTATATATGTGATGTGATGAGTTTTGAATTATATCCAGTTGATATGGATGATATTGTAATATTTATGATTTTTATTTTCCGCTGCATATTATATTTTTATGGTTATTATTGCATATTTATTTTATTTTTAGGCTTGCTACGGGTTCCGGATTCGAAAGAATTCCCGTTCCCTAGCGCCGGTCATGGCCCCTGTTTTGGGTCGTGACAAAGTTGGTATCAGAGCGAAGTTCGTATCAGAGTGGAGTTCTGTGTCAGGGCTTAGTTATGTGAGTTGTGGCCCTAGTTTTAAAGTTGTGTTTTCTGTTGGACTACTGCAGTGTATTAGGTTCGAGTATGTCTTGATGAGTATTCCTTGCTGTAGTTTTCAGCGTTATTCCTCCGTTGTCTGTTTTGTCTGAATTTTTCCGTTTGTCTTTTCAGAATGAGGAGGCGAGCGCGTGTCGCTCCACCGGTCGTTGAGGCCGAGGATGATGAATCTTTTCAGGACGAGGTTTTACCTCCTGAGCAGCCAGTTAGGCGTAGAGGTCGTGGCAGGGGTAGACCTCGAGGAGCGGCAGGTCGCCGTAGGCAGAGAGAGTTACAGGATGAGGAGCCTGTTGAGCCTGAGTTTGATGTTCCTGTTCCTCCAGTTGTTCAGCCTGTTCAGCCTGCCTATCAGCAGGGTATGTCTGACCCTGAGGCAGCTTTGTTCTATGCCCGAGTTGGCAGGATTGCTTTTGATGGGACTTCTGATCCTTTAGATTTTCTGCATACGATTGAGACTAGGACTCGGACTGCTCATACCGAGTACCAGAGGATCATGATCGTTGAGTTATCTGTCGAGGGACCAGCTTTAGATTGGTTTATTCAGATGATCCAGCCTTATATGATGACGATGTCATGGGCTCAGTTTCAAGAGCGATTCATGAGGAGATTTTATCCAGAGCCTCTTCGTTTGAGTTATCATCTTCGTCTGACCAGTATTTCTCGTGGAGATCGATCAGTAGAGGAGTATACCCGAGAGTTCCTTCGTCTGGGTAGATATGCTGAGGATCTGATGCGAGATCAGTATTTCGCTGTTACTACATATGTTACTGGTTTGGGTTCAGCTTTTGCTGGTATGCCTACAGCAGGTCTTACTCTGGAGTCTATGATTGAGCTAGCTAAGGAGATTGAGCTGAGGTTAGTTAGGCAGGGAGCGATGCCTGATTATTACCAGTTGGGAGTTCAGTCGAGTGGATTGCAGGCTACTCCGTATTCGAGTTTTCATGTTGGTTCGAGTAGTCAGCAGCGAGGTTCGACTCAGCAGAGTCAGAGACAGCAGCAGCGAGTGCATCGGAGCAGTAGACATGGTCGTGGAGGTCAGCGTAGATCGTTTAGATTTGGGTCAGGTGCTTCGAGCAGTAGCAGTGGTCGTAGTTCTGGATCAGCGGCCAGTGTTTGTCAGACTTGTGGTAGAGTCCATCAGGGACCGTGTTATCTGACACCGTTGACATGTTTCAGATGCGGGCAGACAGGACATTTTGCCAGATCGTGTCCTTATTCTGGATATCAGCAGTAGCAGATTCCGCGATTCCCACAGCAGTCGATTGCTAGTGCAGCACCCGTGCCATTTCAGTTGCCACCAGCTCAGCATCAGAGTTCTACTCAGTTTGTTCCACAGCAGAGTCGTGGTAGAGGTGCTAGAGGAGGTGCTAGAGTTGTTGGCCAGGCTTCTACCAGTCAGCAGGGAGGTCGAGGCCAGGCCAGAGTTTTCCATCTGACTCAGCAGGATGCTCAGGCATCTAATGCAGTCGTGGCAGGTATTCTTTCTGTTTGTTACCTGGATGCTTTGGTTTTGTTTGATCCGGGTGCCACGCATTCCTTTGTTTCTCCCATTTTTGCTTCTAAATCTTGTTGGCAAGCTTCGAGGATGGCTTTTCCTTTGTCTGTTGCCACTCCTCTGAGTGATTCTTTGGACACCGATATTGTTCTTTCTGGTTGTCCAGTTCTCGTGGGAGATAGAGAATTACCCGTTGATTTGATTTTGTTGGATGTGATGGAGTTTGATGTTATTTTGGGAATGGATTGGTTGTCTCAGCACTATGCCGTGGTTGATTGCAGGAATAAGGAGGTGATTTTCAGAATTCCTGGTGAAGTAGAATTTAAGTTTGTTGGTGACAGGAGTTCAGCACCTCAGAATCTTATTTCTGCTATTTCAGCTAGGAAGTTGTTGAAGAAAGGTTGTCAGGGGTTTTTGGCATTGGTTAGGGATACGTCAGTGGAGAAGTTGTCACTCACAGATGTTCCTGTTGCTTGTGAGTTTCCTGATGTTTTTCCCGAGGAGTTGCCAGGTTTACCACCTCATAGAGAGATTGAGTTCTGTATTGATGTGGTTCCAGGTATTACTCCTATATCTATGCCACCCTATCGTATGGCTCCTGCAGAGTTGAGAGAGTTGAAGGAGCAGTTGCAAGAGTTGTTGGATAAGGGTTTTATCAGACCTAGTGTTTCCCCTTGGGGTGCACCAGTCTTGTTTGTGAAGAAGAAGGATGGTACCCTGAGACTGTGCATTGATTACAGAGAGCTTAACAAGGTGACAGTGAAGAACAAGTATCCTCTCCCGAGGATAGATGACTTGTTTGATCAGCTCCAGGGTGCACAGTTCTTTTCTAAGGTTGACTTGAGGTCGGGTTATCATCAGCTGCGGATTAGTGAAGCTGATATTCCTAAGACAGCTTTCCGCACTCGATATGGCCATTATGAGTTTCTGGTGATGTCTTTTGGTTTGACTAATGCACCAGCAGCTTTTATGGATCTGATGAACAGAGTATTCAGACCGTATGTGGATCAGTTTGTAGTAGTCTTCATTGATGATATACTAGTATATTCGAGGAGTATGGAAGAGCATGTATATCATTTGAGGATTGTACTACAGACACTGAGAGATCATCAGCTTTATGCTAAATTCTCGAAGTGTGATTTCTGGATGGAGAGTGTTTCTTTTCTTGGACACGTAGTGTCTAAAGAAGGTATTCAGGTTGATCCACAGAAGGTTGAGGCAGTATCTGAGTGGCCTAGACCTACTTCTGTTACGGAGATTCGGAGTTTTCTGGGTTTAGCCGGGTATTATAGGCAGTTTGTGCAGGATTTTTCCAGGATAGCAGCCCCTATGACTCGCTTGACTCAGAAGAACGTTAGATTCGAGTGGTCAGAAGCTTGTGAGAATAGTTTTCAGTTATTGAAGGAGAAGTTGACCACAGCGCCAGTATTAGCTTTGCCTAATAGTGTGGATAAGTTCACAGTTTACTGTGATGCCTCTAGAATTGGTCTTGGTTGTGTGTTGATGCAGAATGGAAGGGTGATAGCCTATGCTTCGAGGCAGTTGAAGAAGCATGAGCAGAACTATCCCACACATGATCTTGAGATGGCTGCAGTGATCTTTGCTTTGAAGATTTGGAGACATTATTTGTACGGGGTGACTTGTGAGATATTTACTGATCACAAGAGCCTTAAGTACATTTTCCAGCAGCGAGATTTGAATTTGAGGCAGAGAAGATGGTTGGAACTGTTGAAGGATTATGATTGCAAGATTCTTTACCATCCGGGTAAAGCTAATGTGGTAGCAGATGCCTTGAGTAGGAAGTCCTCAGGTAGTCTTGCTCATATCGGTGTTGAGAGGAGACCATTGATCCAGGAATTGCATCTGATGGTGGATCAAGGTCTGATGATGAAGATCAGTAGATCAGGTGGACTGTTAGCTCAGTTTAAAGTACGATCTGTACTAAGGGATAGGATTAAAGCAGCTCAGAGCCGAGATCCTATTCTAGAAGAGCTTGCAGAGAATGTCAGAGCAGGGAAGTTCACTGATTTCACACTCGATGATGATGGTGTGTTGTGGATCAGTGGTAGATTGTGTGTTCCTGATGTGGATGATTTGAGAGAAGAGATCTTAGAGGAAGCACATTCTACAGCCTACAGCGTTCATCCTGGTGTTACCAAGATGTACCACAGTATCAGAGATTTATACTGGTGGGATGGATTGAAGAAGGATGTTGCTGATTATGTTGCTAAGTGCTTGACGTGTCAGCAAGTGAAAGCCGAACATCAGAAGCCTTCTGGGAAGCTTCAGCCTCTTCCTATTCCCGAGTGGAAGTGGGAAAGGATAGCTATGGATTTTGTGGTCGGTTTACCTCGTTCGAAGGATGGATACGATTCCATCTGGGTGATTGTAGACAGATTGACGAAGTCTGCACATTTCTTGCCTGTGAAAGCCACATATTCAGTTGCTAGATTGGCGAAGTTATACGTGAAGCATATTGTGTGCCTTCATGGAGTACCTGTGTCCATTGTGTCAGACAGAGGTTCGGTGTTTACTTCTCGTTTTTGGCAGAAGTTGCAAGAAGCGATGGGCACTAGGTTGGATTTCAGTACTGCTTTTCATCCTCAGACAGATGGTCAGTCTGAGAGGACGATCCAGACACTGGAAGATATGTTGAGGATGTGTGTCTTGGATTTGAGAGGTAGCTGGGATGATCATTTGTCGCTTGTTGAGTTTGCATATAATAACAGCTACCATAGCAGTATTGGCATGGCACCATATGAGGCGTTGTATGGAAGGAAGTGTAGATCCCCGTTGAGTTGGGATGAGATTGGTGAGAGAGCTTTGACTGGACCAGAGATGGTTCAAGATGCTGCAGAGAAAGTCGCCGTGATCAAGAGCAGATTAGAGACCGCAGTTAGCAGACAAAAGAGTTATGCGGATCCTAGGCGCAGAGATGTGGAGTTTCAGGTTGGAGATTTCGTTTTTCTGAAAGTATCTCCGATGAAGGGTGTGATGAGATTTGGCAGGAAGGGTAAGTTAGCACCGAGATATATTGGACCGTTTGAGATTCTTGAGAGAGTTGGCACTGTTGCATATCGGTTGGATTTGCCTCCGAGTATGTCACAAGTGCATCCAGTATTTCATATCTCGATGTTGAGGAAATATATCTCAGATCCTTCACACGTGTTGCAACCTGACAGTGTGGAAGTGAGTGAAGATTTGACGTTTGTGGAAGAACCTGTGGCGATCGTTGATTATCAAGTTCGACAGTTGCGATCGAAGCAGATTCCGATGGTCAAGGTTTTGTGGCGTAGCGACAGAGTTGAAGAGCATACGTAGGAGACTGAAGCTGAGATGCGAGCTTCTTACCCGTATCTCTTTCCTTCCTGATTCTGTAATCTTGTTTTTAGAATTCGGGGACGAATTCTTGTAAGGGGGGAAGATTGTAATATCCCGTGTTTTTTTTTAAATATTTTTACACTGTACCGGGATATACAGTGTCAATAATTTTTATGCATTATACGATATTTTTATGAGTTAATATGTATTTTAAACCTATTTTAATTACTGTCTATTATTTTCAGTATTTTACGTAAAATTTTCCCGGGACTTTCATTTTCGGGGAAATTTCCACGTAAACAATGTATTATTAATTATTTTAAATGTATTTACGGGTTTGCATGAACTCATACATATTTTTAAATTATTAAATAAAGCCTGTGTGTGTATATTTATTTAATTAGGGTTTATTATTACCCTAATATTTTATTATTTATTTATTATTATTTGATTATTTTATTTATTATTAAATTATTAAAATTTATTATTTTATTATTATTTATTTATTAATATTTAATTATTTTAATTTATTTTATTTTTTTTTCTTTTCTTTTTTTTTTCTTTTCCTTTTTCTTTCTTTTTCTTTTCCTTTCTCTTTCCTTTTTCTTTCTTTTTCTTTTTCTTCTTCTTCTTCTTCTTCTTCTCCCGCGCGCCGGCCACCACCATTTCCCACCGCCGTTTCTCCCTCCTCCGGCCACCGTTTTCGACACCGCCGGTCTCTATTTTCTCCTTGAGCTCCAGTGAGTGTTATTCTAGCTTTGGTTTGAGCTAAAATGGTCTAGAATTGCTTAGGTTTTGATTTGAAGTTTTCGGCCTCTTTTGGTTTTTGATTTTTTTTGAGCTTCGATTTGGATGATTCATGGAAACTTTCTTCACAAATGTTGTTCCTGGTAGTTTAATCTTCATGTATGAATTTTTACAGAATTTTTGGAGGTTTTTTGGATTTTTGGGTATTTTTGAATATTTTAATATTATTTTCTAATTTTCGGAAATTAATTATTTAAATTATGAAATTGGAGTTTATGGTTGAATTAGGTGTTGAAATGAATTATAGAAATTTATTTGGAATTTTTATGAATTTCTAAGTATTTATTTTTAATTATTGAAGTTTATGTGATTTTGTAAAATTAAGTTAATTGTGTTTTTATTTGAATTTAATTGGTTAATTGAGTTTAATTGTTGATATTATTGATAAATATGTTGAGAAAATTAATTTTGGATAATTGTATGATTTTTGGTGAATTTTTGAAGTAATTTAGGTATATATATATATATATAGGGGTATTTTGGTAATTTTACCCTAAATTGTCTAAAAATGTAATTTAATTGGTTTTAATATTTATTTAAGGTATAAAAATGATTTCTACAAAATATTTAGTATTTTTAACTAATTAAAACTATTTTCCGGGAATTATTTTCAATTATATATATAATATACGGTTTTTCTAATAAAATGAGTTTTAATCGGTTTTTACAGTGTTTCAAGATTTATTATGTAATTTCTACGTATGAAATGTATTTTTATGATTTAAGGATATTTTTGGTATATTTGAATATATATTCTGTGTTTGTGGACCCCGGTCGACAGATTGTAGTCTGGAGTCCGACCGAGGGGTTGTGATTGATTGTGGTGTTTATTTTTGAAGTGTATTTTCTTTGCAGGGTCGGCTCTACTCTTTTGAGTAGAGAGATGTCCGTTTTACAGGGGAGGTTCTGCCGGATTTTCGGTAGAATTCTCGTAAAACGTGATATCCAGTCGAACCCTAATTTCCGATTCTGTGTTGAATACTCTAGATTGAATTCTAGGATTTCTGTTAGGGTTATTCTGATGTCGATTAATTATTTCTTGTTTAGTTGCGCCGAGACCGAGGGTTAGTGGACCAGGCCCGTCGGACCTGTCTCGTGGAGCGCATTAGGTGAGTTACTATATTATATATATATGCTTAGGATGCATGATTTAGAAAATGCATGTTTTATTTTGACTAAATATGCATAAATAACATGATTTATATTCAAGTATATTTTTGGTATATTTTTGGTATATAATAAATTATATACATGTTTTATTAATAAAATATATTTAAAATGTTTTTAAATATATTTTTAGTTTAAGTCATGATTTGATTGGATTTATTTGACATATATATACTCAAAATATACCTGGTTTATGTTTGGTATATTTCCAGTATATATATGGTTTATATTGTTGATTTATTTAAATTCATGCATCATGTATTTGTGAATGAATGTTTTATATTTAAGAATGAAGGATATCAATAGAACGTGCTACCTAGTGGGCAGCACTAGGACCGAGTACGTACCGGTACGCCTATAGCTTTAGGCTTTATTACTGACTATTTATGGATATCGATTTGATTATGATTATTGATATATGTGAGATGTGGTTTGGGTGTGATTGCTGGAGCTCGGTTGACCAAGTGTCTCGGGGCCAATCACACTGGCAGTCAGACTGCTGGAGCTCGGTTGACTTAGTGTCTCGGGGCCAGTCTACTGTCCATATGGATTAAGTGGATATATTTGGAATCAGTGAGCCTGTATGGCTAGAGTGTTGTTTAACACTATTTTTCTGAGGTTGCGATATTCTAGGGTTCTATGTGATCCTTCATAAAAGTTGATTTTCAGACAAAATATATAAAATGATTTTTCTGCATCTGTATGAACTTGCCTGTATATATACATATTACTCATATACTGTTGACTGTATGCATTATCACTTAGAGTGTATGTATATATACTATAGTAATTCACTCAGTGAGGTCTGACTCCCCTCCATTGACTACTTTTCAGGAGAGTCAACTTCCTCAGACCTCAGTAGCAGGTCGATACGCCGGATTTCTTCCGCCCCGGCTTTTTTATGTAAATTATATACTTGAGTCTTATTTATTTTATCTAGACACTGCAGTAGTTGTAAATTAAAGTGTTGGATTTTATGTACTTTATTTTAAAGAGATGTATTATAGTAAAACTGGATTTGTATAAAGATTATACATTTACGAGATTATATATGTGATGTGATGAGTTTTGAATTATATCCAGTTGATATGGATGATATTGTAATATTTATGATTTTTATTTTCCGCTTCATATTATATTTTTATGGTTATTATTGCATATTTATTTTATTTTTAGGCTTGCTACGGGTTCCGGATTCGAAAGAATTCCCGTTCCCTAGCGCCGGTCATGGCCCCTGTTTTGGGTCGTGACAAAGGTATCTGAGGTGATTATGCTTAGAGACCACTTGTACTTTATAGGATTGAAAGTTGTGCTAGAGCTTCTTTATTGCCCAAATCACAGCTAGACATGTCTTTTCTATGAGGCTGTAATTGGCTTCATACTGCAATAACTTTCTACTTAAATAATAGATTGCATGCTCGACCTTCCTTTCATTCTCCTGAGCTATCATTGGCCCTATTGCATCCTTCTCGATTGCCAGATACAGGATAAGGGTTTACCCAGTTTTGGTGGTTGTAGGATAGGGGGATTCATCATATAATTCTTAATAGTCTCAAAAGCTTACTGACATTTGTCATCCCATATCATAGGCCAATATTTCTTTAAGAGCTTAAAGATCAGTTCACAAAATGTGGTCAACTTAGCTACAAACCTACTAATGTACTATAGGCTCCTTATGAATCCTCTAACTTATTTTTCATTCTTTGATGGGGGTGTTTCCCTGATTGCCTTAAACTTTTCTAGATCCACTTCTATGCCCTTCTAACTGACAATGTGTCCCAACAATTTCCTAGATGTAACCCTGAAAACATACTTCTTTAGATTCAGTCTGAGATTGTACTTTTCTACCCTTGCCAAAAACTTGTCTAGATCTTCAAAGTGCCATTCTTTGGTTATAGACTTCACCATCATATCATCCATATACACTTCTATTTTCTTGTGGATCATATCATGCAATAAAGCAGTTGCCATCCTTTGGTAAGTGGCCCCTGCATTCTTTAATCCAAATGGTATCACCTAAGAATAATAAATGCCCTATTCACTGGTAAAACATGCTTTTAGCTTATTTATCATTGCCATCATGATCTGGTTATACCCTAAAAATCTATCCATAAAGGAATACATCACGTTGGAAGCTGCGCTATCAACCAGAGTGTCGATGTATGGCAACGGGAAATCATCTTTAGGGCAAGCTTTGTTTAGATCTCAATAATCTATGTACACTCTGGCCCTTCTGTCTTTCTTGGGAATTGGGACTATATTTGCCAGCCACTGGGTGTCTTCCACTACTTCTAAGAACTTTGCTCTTAATTGTTTCTCAACTTCTTCTTTAACTAGGAGAGCCCATTCCGGCCTCAACCTCCTCTATTTCTACTTTATTGGTGATATGTGGGGATTCTGTGTTATGAGATCTCCCTATCGATTCCAGGCATATCCTTATAACTCAAAGCAAATACTTTATCTCTTTATCAATAATTCTTTTATTCTTTCTTTCTCATCATGAGTTAAATCAGAAGCAAGCAGTATATTTTTGGGGTTTTCATTTGTGCCTAAATTAAATGATTCAATTTGCATAGAATTAATGTCAAACATATGTATGAAATGATCATCATAAATAAAATAACCATTAGGAAACACATCACATAAATAAGCAAAGTTAGACTTCATTGCATTAATTTTTTAAAAGAATAAATCATCAGTTTCAAATAAAGAAGCAAAAGAAACATTATAATTATCATAAAAAATATCTATGATGGAGTCGAGGACATAGGCTTTGAGATCCAGCTCTTTTTTTTTTTATCATCAGCATCATTTAGCTCCGAAGTAGCTTCATTCCTTATAGGTTCTTCTTTGGCCAATACCAGTTCTTCCATAGGAACTTCTTTAGCAGCAGCTTTCTTAACATCATTCATAAATTTAGCAAAGATTTCAAACCCCAAAATTACTTCTCTAGCCATTAACAAAGGTTTAGGAGCCCCTGCGTATGGTTACCCAGTACCTTCCCTCATAAAGGTTTCCCATAAAGTCTTCTTCTCAACTACAACCTCTCTCTTTTTTTCCTCAAACCATTCCCAAATATCCATATCTTCTTTAGAGTCATCAGCCTCTTTAAATCCTACCGTGTGCTTCAGAATAGGTACTATGTGTTCTATAAATTCTAGTGGTCCGCTTTGATCCTTTCCTAATCCCATGCCTAGCATAAATTTTATGCTACGTATCATATTCAGAACCTTTTTATCTATCTCATCTTTGTAGATTACGCAAACCTTAAAACTTGAGCTTATAAAGATCTCTTTGGGAGCTAACTTTAGGGCAGCCACGACAACTTCAATCTCAGTTGAGATGGTAATAACCCTTCCCTCATGCAGAAACTTGATTCTCTAATGAACAGTGAAAGGCATGCCACCCAAAGGATGAAACCACAACCTTCCCATCAAGATAGTAAAGGTTAAAGGGATGCCAATCATATGCAAATTAACCTAAGTCTCAATATGTCATGTTCTAAACAAGGCCTCAAATGTCTCTCTAATAAGCCTCTTGGTGTCATCGTAGGCTTTGATGACTACCTCAAAAGATTTTAGGTCAACCGTAGTTAACCCTAAATTTGGCAGGATCTTCAATGGACATACATTAATGGTGGAATCGTTATCCACCATTATATAACAATTCATCTTTCCTCTCACCTCAACTTTGATGAATAAAGCCTTAAGGTGATCCCTCCCTTCTAAAGGCAAATCATCATCAAAGAACATTATGGTGCCTTGGGTAGTTTCCGTCAATGAACTAACCATTTGCTTGGGAGTACAACTTGTGGAGATCTTTTTTTGATTTAGAGCTAAAACTAGTGCTTACTTATGATCCTTGGAGTGCATAAGTAGTTCCCAAACACTGGCAATAGTTTCCTTACTTTTCTTTACTTCTTCCCCTTTCTCTAAATTTTTTATCTTTGTTGGTTCAAACTTAGCAATTTTAGTTTCTTCCTTTTTCTTTTCAACCTTTCTCACATATTAGCCTAACCTGCTTTCTTTATAATCTCATAGGTCAATCTTCCCCTCGTCCTCACTATCAGAGCTCCAAATGTCCAAGACATGCACATGAAGTTCTATGTGTTATTTTTTTAGGTTTGGGTCTTTAAGTTTGGGTTCTAGTAGGTCATGAGTAACATCTAAGAAAGAGTTCAAGACTTGATCATTTGTTAGATCAGTGTTAATCATCAGGATAGGTGCATTTGGTGGTGGCATGTTTTAATAATTAGGCAAAGGGTTATTTTGAGTGTTCAATTTTCTAGTTTCTGGATCAGTGATTTTTCCTATATCGATAAGGTCTTGGATTTCATGTTTCAATCAGGCACAACTATCAGTGTCATGTCCAATGGCTTGATGGAACTTATAGATAAACTTTGGGTGGCACTGGGGAAAGGTTGTTGTGAGGGTAAGGGTCGTAGCAGGTTCTTCTCAATAAACTTTTTACGAACTATAGACAAAGGATGCCCTAAATTTGAGAATCTTTGGGGTTGCTTAACAACATTTATCTACAGATTGCTGGTTGGTGGCTGGATGGCATTAATTTGGATGTTGCTACTTGAACTAGCTCGTTCTTTGCCCCTAGATCTCCCTCTGAAGAACCTTTTCTCTTGGGCCAAATTTGACTCTTTCTGAACTCTAAATCTTTACAACTCCTCAAAATTTTGAATCCCCAAGTCCCTCAGCTTTTTAGATAATACTGGGACACATCCTTCTATTGCCAAAACTAGTTGATCCAACTCAGCAGGCCTATACCTCATTTGAGACAACTTTCCTCTCCAATGAGTTAGGTAGTCAGCGAAGGACTCATTAAACCTCTACTTAGTGTTTTGAAAATCCCTCAGAGATACCTCCAATTATTTCACAAAAGCAGCATATAGTTCCTTCTAATCAGACTGGACATGTGGTTTTAAGGACTAGTGCTAATGGATTGGTGCACCATCCAATGACATGGGGAACTGCTTAATGATTTAAGCCTCAGTAAGCTCGGTGGCCTTTATATAAGTCACATATTGCTTTAAATGTAAGTGGGGATCTTCGATGCTGGAATACTTCTTAATGTCAAGGAATTTAAACTTTTGAGGTAGCGGCTCATCTTCCTTCTCAAAATTCAAATTAGTATAATCCAAATGAGCAATGGTGCATCATCATCTGCATTTGACTCATAGCCTTGGTTCTACTCTTGGCCCACTCACTTTGTTCCATGTCCTCAGCTGGATTCACATTTCTTCAGTTTAATGGATTGGTCAGTATCATCATATCATCATCTTCCCTTTCTCTGATTAGGATTTCCTTATCAAGATCCTTAAGGTTGACTGGTTGTACATTGGGTGGCTATGCTAGCTAATTTTCTCTAATGAGCTTGGTTATTTCCCCCATCATCTCCCTCATCATAGACTGGGTTTCAGTGAACACTTCCTCTTTCAACTGTGTCTTAAAAGCCTCTGGATCAAAACCACCTGCCATTGCTACTTCTAAGTTTTTGAGTAAATGGCCAGAACTAGCTTAAACCCACTCGGATGAGCTTGAAGGATCTATAGTACTGAAAAACCATATGTTAGAATGATGCATGGCATGTATGCATGATATACAGGTCCATTTTATTAAAGAAAGAAAATTTAAACTAGCATGTCTAACATTACACATAACATAAAAAGAAAATATGAAGCTCGAAAATGATAACCTCCGCCCTTATTTCTCCCACACATGTATTCAAAGGTAAGTATCTCATCTTAGGATTTTTAGTTTGATTTTTAATTATCAACGGGGGATAATAAAACTGACGTATGCAAGATAACTCTCAAAATGATTCAAACAAGTAATGGGTCCTCTAAATAAAGCCCAAGTCTATCTTAATGGGCCAAGGTCCTTAGCATCATAAGTTTACCTTGTTAAGGCCCATTTGAAATGGGTTATGAATAGGCATGAAAGGCCTAGCTTGACATAACTTGCTTATAATAGGCCTAGATTAGGTATGAGGGCCCATTTTGCCTTGGGTCTTTTGTTAATAGGCTTAGGATTTATTTCAAGGATCTATTATATGGCAAAATACAAACACATAAAAATTTCTAGGCCATTATATTGGCTTAAGTCTTGGGTATTAGGCTTCGGCTCCCACAATAATATACATCCATATACGTCTCCCCACTTAAAGGTCAAACTGCGTGGATTGGTATGTGTCGTGAGTGACAATAATTAGATATCCCACCATCAGGTTTGAGTGAAACATAGGTAGCAAAATATCAATTATTATTGGGTTAACTTAGGACTAAAGTGCTCATTGTGTGCAAAAGGTGTAATGAATGCAAAAAGAACAAAAGAATAATTAAAGATGATAAATTATAAAACACTTGGAATCAGTTTCTCTATCCTCAATGGAGTCGCCACTATAGGTGGCAAGGTTTAGTGCGTGCCTAAGTGTTTGGTGACCATGGCACTATATAGGCTTAAGGCCTATTTGAAAATACGAGATAGGTCATAAGCCTAGTTGGAGATGGAGTCACCACCCAGATGAAATTCAGGACACACTTAAATAACAATTAGATTCCACAGAGGTTCTCAGAAGCCATCATCAGAGATCGGGTTTAAAAACTAGGTATGAGCATTTGAATGCTCACCCAACCTTACGGTTGGCCTCTATTTATGTTTTGTGAATTATTACCTTTAATTATTCAATTATTTCTTTTTTACCATGCAGATTGTAATTGGCTTCAGATAATTGCCAAATTTTATGATTAAATCCGGATTTGCACATTATTTCTTTTCATGCACTTTGTCCCAACATTTATCACAAACAAAATAAATAATCGATATTTACAACCATTCACTCAAAATCAAAGGGGAAGGGATTAAGGATTACAATGCTTTGTAGTGAAATAAACGCATAACATATAGAAAATAAACCATACATATACCAAAAATAAACTAGTAGTAAATTAATTATACAAGCAAAAGTCCCTCAAAACTAATTAATTGAATGATTACTTGATAGCTAGAGGACACTAAGCAGTCCTTACAACAAACAGAGGTTAATTCCCTCTATAAATAACAACATTTTCCCATGATCGACAATCAATGAATAATACTCAGAGGAAGTGTAAATATAAGTCATATAACTCTTTATGAAATATATGGAAGCTTGTCAAAGTGGCAATCACCACTATGAAGAGGTGATTGCCTCATGACCATGAGGCAACTCCTCTTTGAAGTGGTGATGATCATAAGCGATCACTTTATGACCATGAGACAACTCCTCTTTGAAGTGGTGATGGTCATAAGGCGATCGCCTCTTTGAAGTGGTGATTACTTGATCAACAGGCTGGGTGACTATAATGCATAAGAAAAGAGAGGTGAGACCTTGTAAAAGCCTGTCAAAATGGTGATCGTCTCTATAAAAAGGTGATCGCCTCAGGACAGTGGGGCGACACCTTTTTGAAGAGGCGATCGCCCGATTAACAGACCTGAACGACTTTCAAAATGATAAAAACTTATGTTTTAAGCAAATGCTTACTAAAATAAGGATACAAAACACACCCCTATGCTTAAGACTCAAACTATCATGCTAAATCATGGCAAATCATAAATAATAAACACAAGGAAAATAAGTGAATGAACAATGATTAATTAATAAAAGATCATGCAAGCAAATAGCTAAATCTTAAGGAAAAAGTAAAGAAAGTTACTAGGGAATGAGTTTTTGATCCAAAATGATTATCACTCAGAGATAAATATGAGTCAGACTTCTTTTGAATGCAAGTTCTTCTCCCTTCTTCCTCTAGAAAATGATCTTTTTTAGCTTGATTTCCTCTTCTCCTTCCCTTAAAATGTCCTCTTTTTCCCTCCACTTGGTTTTAAAGCTTTTTTTTTTTTCTAGAATTGCCAAGCTCTCCCTTTTTTCTCTCTCATTTTCTTTTTATTCTCTCCCCTAGGCCATGCCCCTACTACCCCTCTTCATCATTGCATTTCATAGTTTTTCTCTTCCCTAAAATTTTTTTTTCTTCCTCTCAAAGATTGAGTTTTAGTCAGGGTAGGCCTACTATTAACCACCATTGTCACCTCTGCATTTAATACAGAGGCAAGTGGCTACCACAGAGGCGACACCTCTACGATGAGGTGATTGCCTCATTGGCTTCTACCAAAGAGGTGATCGCCTCTTCACAGAGGCGTCGCGTCTCTGGCTTGCCTTACATTGAGCCTGGTGGGCTAGGGCGACTTGTGCTAGTTTTAGAAGGCTTTAGGCTTGGTTTAGGAGGGTCTTGGGCTTTGGGCTCATTTATAAAAGAATTTCAGGCTTCCTCCTTGCATTCAAACTTCGATTTTTCTCATCATCAGGCTTGGGTATGGGCTAATCAAACTGGACACCCACGATCCACCCTCTATTCATAGGCTAATTGGACTAGGTGTCTACAATTACACTCGACACTATTTTTTGCAAAATGTTTTCAGAAATTATGGTGAGTTGTATTTTCCTTTCAAAACTACTTGTCACAACCCAAACCGGGAGTCACACTAGGGAACAAGAATTCTTTTGAATCTAGAACCCATAACAAGCCGTAAAAGAATAAAAGCATGCAATAAATAAATAAAATATGCAATAATTAAAATCTTAAACCAATATAATAAAAATAAATTTCTGTCATATCATAAAGTAAAATATATGAAACAATATTCAAAGAAAGGCCTCTAAAATTACAACCAATATACAACAAATATAAAATACGACAACTACTGTAGTTTTCTAGAATACAATAAAAATCAAGTAAGTAATTTACACAAAATAGCCGGGGCTGAAGAAGTCCGGTGGATGGACCTACTATTGAGGTCTGAGGAAGAAGAATCTCTTGAAAAATCAATAACTGAGGGGAGTCAGACCTCACTGAGTGAATTGTTATATTATATATACATGCATCTCCTAATGTCATATGCAATCAATCATCCGTATATAATAAATATATATAGAAGCATTTCACACAGATGTTGAAAACATTTTATATATAATTGTTGAAAAACATATGTTTTATTAAAGGATCAAATAGAGCCCTACTAAAATCATAACCTCAATCAACAATAACTCTCTAACCATATAGGCTAACTTGATTCCAAATTAATTCACTTATTCCATATGGACAGTAGACTGGCCCCGAGACACTAAGTCAACCAAGCTCTAACAGTCTCACTGTCAGTGTGATTGGCCTCAAGACACTAGGTCAACCGAGCTCCAGTAATCACACTACTCAATTACATCAAATCTCAAATCATCAATCAACCAAATCATATTTCACCACAAGTGATTCTCACTTAACCCTAAATCTATTGTACCAATACGTACACAGTCTTAGTGCTGCCCATTAGATAACACATTCTATCGATATCCTTCATTTAAATAAAACATTCATATGGGAAAATAAATAATGCATAATAACATTCATAATAATAGAATAAACCATATATAGATCAGAAATATACCTAAAATAAACTAAGTATATTTCAAGTATATATGTTAAATAAAATTCAATATCAATCATAAAATATGCCAAATAAAAACCAATAATATACTAAAAACATTCTAAGTATATATAAAAAAAATAAAACATGCATTTATTTTGAAATATATAAAAAAATATACCTAACATATACTAAACATTTTAATGAAACAATTTATGAATAAATACAAATCAAAATATATATATTCTAAAACATACATCCTAAATGCAATGTATATATAAAATAACAACTCATAAGTTTGCGCTCCTCGAGACTGGCTCTACGGGCCCAGTCCACTTGACCTCAGTCTCAGCACAAATAGAAAATAAAATAATAATAACAAAATCAAAATAAATCTAATTTATACTTCTAAAGAGACTCGATCTAGGAATATGGAACTCAGACAAAATCGAAAACTTAGGATCGACGCAACGTCATATTTTACGAGAATTCAATCAAAAATTCGGCAGAACTTCCTTTGTAAAATGGACATCTCTCTACTAAAAAGTAGAGTCAATCGTGCAAAAAAACGCACTTCTAATCACAGAATACACAACGCCTTCGGTTGAGACCTCAAATTACACAATTTTCCAATCGAAATTCACAATTTCACAAGAAATTAAATATTATAATAAATATATTAAAAATCAATAAATTCCACAAGTATCCTCAAAATATCAAAATATAATATATTTAAACATCAAAACACTCAATATAATTATTTTCACAATAATTAAATAAAAATCCCAAAATAATAATATAATATTATTAAAAAATCAAGTTTCTCAATAATTCAATATTAAATAGTAAAAATTCACTTTTATATATTAAAATAGCTTAAATAGTCTAAATATATATTGAAAATAATTAAAAACCCATTTAATTACCAATTCAGTAAATAATATATTATTTGAAAATAATTTTAAAAAATGAGTATTAATTAGTTAAAAATAGTAAATAATTTATAAAAATCATTTTAATACCTTAAATAATTCTAAAACCAATTAAAACATAATACTTAATTATAATTTTCACAAAATTACACAATTAATCCAATAATTCAAAATATACATAATATAATTAATATTCCTCAAAAATTATATAAAATCATTAAAATTATTCTATCAACATATATTATTTTAATATTATCTAAAACACTTAATTAAACATTATTTTCAACAAAAATACAAATTTAACTTAATATTCCAATAGTCACATATTGTAAAAATATTCTTAAAAATTGCATAATATTCTCAAAAATTATTTTCTCAACAATAAAATTAATATCAACTTATAATAACACCAAAGCAACCAATTTTATAATTAAATAAATTAATTTACAAAAATTAAATAAATAATAATAAAAAATTAACCAAAATTCAAATAAATTCCAAAAATAAAAAAAAAATATTCATGATGCTTGAGCTACTAGAATCAATGTTTATTAAGGAAGATTGCATGAATCAACAAAATTCAACCTAAAAAAAAAAAAGAAACCCTAATAGCCAAAAACCAAAAATAAACTAAAACTCACAAATGGCTAGGCTAGAGCTTGAATGGAGCTTGGATTCAACTTGGCCGGAGCTCAGGGAGTCGAACGACACCGGAACGATGAGCTTCCATCGTTTGCAACATCCTCGACGACCGAGAATGCAGTTGCTGCTGCTATTGCTCCTTGCTGTCCAACGTCGTGAGGAAGAAGAAGAAGAATAGGGGAGGAGATGACGGTGACGATGGCAAAAGGAAGGTGGTCAATGATGGTGGTGGGTGAGGCACACTAAAGATAAGGGAACAAGATGAAATGCAGAAGGGAGATGATGATGGCTTCTGTTTTTTCTTCTTTACAAATAAATAAATAATATATATATATATACACACACACACAATATAGTATAACCATACATATATATAGACACACATGCACTAACAATTAATAGTAATAATATAAACAATATTAATGAAATAATTTAATAATAAATATAATGATATGGTACTTAAGACAATAATAATATTAAAAATAATACGATCCAAAAATAACATCAATAATAGTAACCATAATATTTAGATAATAAAATTTTTAAAATTACATATTTACGTAGAAAATATAATTTAACATAAAAATAGTAATTATTAATCATAAATAATAAAATAAATAAATATAACTTTTAAATTTATTAATATTGCATATCTCAATATATATTAAAATAATTAAAAAATAAAGGTTATTACACTACTGTCATTTGTTTTTTTTGTTAGCCAACAACAGTAATTAATATATATTAGAATGCCATGTGGGCAAGAGAATATATAAAGTTTCTGGGTTCGAGCAACAAGAGAAGATTAGATAAACACAACAACACCCAAAAATTTATGGACATTTGAGAGATCAAGCAGATACAGCAGTAACACCCATAAATATAAAACCAACAAATAAAGAGAGAGTCATTTGAAATGCCAAAACAACAACATTATGGGGAGTCAACTGGAATAATAGTGCCGGTCATGAATAGGGATAACAAAATTTGAAATCTGATTAGGTGACCGGATCAACTTGATGTTGTCCTTCGCGAGCTGATAAGAGTGACAATACCCATTTTGATTAAACTAAAATTCCTTGTAATATCAACTTGTTGCTGCTTTGCTAGATCCAATAAATCTTTGCAGAAAATAAAAATATTGAAAGATGATAGTAAAAGCACATAAAAGGCAGCCAAAAATTTATTCCAAAAACTTAATTAAACAAAGTAAATCTAGCTAAAATATGTAAATATAAGAGATGAAACGAATTTCCAATTAAGGTGACTGGAAATTAGCTCCTCGAACGAATAACAAAGTGGGCTTGTAGCAGAGAACGAAAGAAAAATCTGGACTCCTATATAATATATTATTATAGCTAGATTAATGAATCCCTTTTTGTTTTGTTTTGTTTTTTTATGTTTACTGTTTTTCTTTTCTTTTCTTTTTTTTTTTAAATTTTATGTTATTCTTTCATCTTTTCTCATTTTTTACTAATTTTGGATTTTTATTTTTATTTTGTAATTTTACTAATTTTGAATTTTTATTTTCATTTTGTAATTTTTTTCTTTCTCTCTTAATTTTTTTCTTTTTATTTACTTTTTGCTTAATGTTTTCATTCATACAACGTACAATTTTTTTTATTTTTCTAGTTGTTTGTGATTCTTTTATTCTTTTTTTTTATTTACTTTTCTCTTATTATTTTCATATGTACAGAGGTGTTTTTATTGTTGTTTTTATGGCTATTTTGATAACTATTTTTAATTTTTTATTGCTTATACTTTATGTTTTATGAGGTTATTTTGGCAGTGATTATTTTTTTTTATTATTTTAGTGATTTTTTTTCTTTTTTTCTTTTTGCATTTTTTCTTGTTATTTTTGATCTTTTTGGTCCAAAAAACTCAAAAAACTAAAAATAAACCAATAAAAAAATTAAAAAAATAAAAAATAACCAAAAACAACCATAACAAACCACTACAAAAAAAAGCTAAAAAATTTAAAATAAATTTCAAAAAAATCGAAAGAAATAACCAAAAAAAAATATGAAAACAACCATAAAAAAACAAAAACAAGAAGTGGAGCTACTTATATTACGTCATGAGACAAATTTTGTTCCCTGTCCATCAGATATGGTATGAGTTTCTTTTTTTTTTCTTGAGTATAGTGATGAGATTTAATGTAAAAAAAAAATAAATTAAGCAATGGTTGATGTTGTTGAATTGATCTACTATATCTGAGTTTTTTTAATATGGATTAAGTGTGGGTGATTAGATCTAATGAAAAAAAAAAGGAAGAAGAAGGAAAAAAGATCGTATTTTTTTAAATTATTTTTGTTTTTTTATACATTTTTGATAAATTCCTAATTTTTTGAGTTGTGGTTACTTTATTTGAATTTTATTTTGTTAATAATTATCATTAGATGATTTAATATATATTCATCCTATTATGATAAAAGTAAAGTAAAAATAAAGTAAAAAAATAAAATTTTTTAAAATTTCCGTATTTATTTAAAGGTTAATTTTTAAAACAAAAATTTAAATGTAGAATTATTTTTACACTTAAATGATAAAAAATAGTAAATATCTGAAATATTATAACTAACTAAAATGTTTTGTAAATTTAATATTTAAGGCAATTAGTGTATTTAACACACTATTAGCAATGTGTGAAAAAGTCATATTTCTTATGGCATCTCCAACTATGCCACATCACACTTGGATAAATGCCACAGGTTAACTCCAATCCATCAATTCATGCGTGACTCCACAAAAAATGAAAGAGCACCAAATAGAGTAGTAAATTCAATAAAGGAAAATGCTCAAAATATTCTCTGTGTGAGTGCTTTACCATGGCTAAAGCTTTTTGTGTTAGTGCATTTATTCCTTCTCATTTGCTTTGTGTTTAGGGACGCAGAGAAACAACACTGCCATCTCCACAATGATCATCCGCCCAATATGGTGCCCGTCCTTAAACCCAGTCGCCAATTCCACCACCATTACCGACACATCGAATCTAGTTCAAGCTAGCAGCTCCTGGCAAACATCGGATCTCCAAAGCTTTGCAAGGCCAAATCCAGTTTGCAAAGAGTGGCAGAAGTGGACGTTTTCAGAATTCATGGAGGAAGTTGAACAAAAATCTGTCCAAAACCAGGTTTTTGTGTCACAGAAAATTGCAAAACTCTCTTTCACTTCCTCTCCCACGGAGGCACGTCCCTTCTATATTCTCAACAGAGAGTGTGGCATCACTAGCGCTCTGAATAAGACACTATATCGTATAGGGGAATGAAGCTACTGTGCAGAGACC
Organism: Mallotus nudiflorus; assembly: GCA_947683625.1. Lineage (NCBI taxonomy): Eukaryota > Viridiplantae > Streptophyta > Magnoliopsida > Malpighiales > Euphorbiaceae > Mallotus > Mallotus nudiflorus. The sequence continues at coordinate 2,330,653 of CANTUR010000017.1, read as the reverse complement.
ATACATGAATCCACAGCCGTCATCTGTAAAAGCAATGATTGTCTGGGGAAAGACAATATTTCTCTTTCCCATAGAAAGGACATCTTTTAGCAATTGGAGACCCATGTTAAGAGCTCATTCCAAGCAACACTCAAACAATATCTACATTGATCAGATCCAGCTCAGGGCATCACTCAAACCCGCCTAAGCCCCATATCAGTGAGGCCCCATCCTCAAATGTCCATGGCCAAACTTTTCCTTGCAGCTCAATCGTTACTTAAATCTGTGCCATTGGCAAAGCCTTTCAAGGCAACTTCTCGCATCAACCTATTCAAGCAATCAACAAAGCTCTTCTTAGAAGCTCGTTGGATCCAGTGATCCTTCTTTTGGTCTTTTAGTTTTGTTTGTAAAGTGTAAGGTCATTTTAGTTACTTCTACCCATACCTTTGCACATGTAATACTTTGACTTACCCTTGGGCATTAGTCCCGATGTTGTTCCTGCCTTTGTGGCTTTCTCTTTCAATGAATCATCTATGTTCAAAAACAAAAACTCCAATCCATCGGTATATTTTGCACCACTTAAGTATATAAATAAATTTTATAATTTTTGCTAAATGTTTAATTTAATTGGAGTTTTTTTATATTTATAATTATTTAAACAATTTAGTTCAAATTACTATAACATGTAACCTGGTTCAAATTTTTATTTTAAATAATGTTATTCTTTTTAAACTTTGATAAATAATATTAAAAATATATGTAATATCAAATATTGTATTAAAAATGTCCAAATTTAATAATTTATTGCTGGACATAGATAAATTAATGATAAAAATGTTCATATTGCACTTTATAATGTATTGATTGAGTATTTATATGAAAAATATGCTAATTCATGATAAAATTAATATCAATATTTTTATTTATACTCTTTTATTATTTATCACTGAGTGGAATATTTAATATTTAATTTTGAAGTTTTTATTTTTAATTATATATAAATAGTAAAATTATCTTATAACTAACAAGAAATAATTAATTTATTAGATTTAAATAAAATTAATTAATAATTGATGCAAATATTCTTATTAAACAAATATGTAAATAAAAAGTAAATATGAGTGTAATGTGTTAAATGTATAAATAATAAAATATTAACAGAAGAAAATATAAAAATACATACAGAAGGGAATATATGAAGAATATTTTGCTTGTAGTTAGATATGAAATAATGAGTTTGAGTAAAATTAATGTAAAAATTATATTTTAAAGTGAAATTTACCGTATTTTAAAAATTATGGATTGGAGTTGACTTTAGCATAAAAATTGAAAGAAGAAAATCATGACCTTAAAGATTTTGAAACGTTTCAAATTATCTAACATTCACACATTATTAAAGGTTATAGGCTAAAAAAATTAACATATAGTTGGTTCCAAAGAAAATCTCTAGCCGCTTCAGCTTTTTCTCAAAAATAAGAGCCATAGATTGTCTTTCTCAGGGGCTACCGTTTGGTTGCTTCAACAGCAAAACCAGCGGTCAGCCCATAAAAAATTCTTTATTTTTCTTGTTCTGCATGTTAACTCACCTTCTATTGCTTGTTTAGGTCTATATCTTATATCAGTATTTTTAGTTTTCATGTTTTGTTGGGAATTCGAAAATTAATGTAGCGGGAAGTTAATTATAAAATATTATAAAATAATTAAGAAAGGACACTACTGTTTTATGTAGTTCACTTTTGGGTTACGTTTATAGGTTAAAATTCAAATTTTCTTTCACAAGAATCATCTCTAAATTAACACTAAAAGAAAAAAGGATGTGAGAATTCATCAAAATAGTGGTAGTCAATATGTTTTACTATTTTATTATTTACCCTTTGAGCAATAAATTTTCCAGGCACTTAACAAAAAAATTCTCTCACAATTTTCTTCAAAACTAAACTAACTTTGGCACACTTTTCATTAAAGCATAATCTTATTTTGACTCTTACACTCATCAAATCTCAACCTTACTTTGAGACATACGTTCATCAAAATACAACCTATTTTAGTATATGTGCACTCATCAAAGCACAACCTTACTTTCACATATTCTTACTCATCAAGACATACAACCTTATTTTGACTCATCAACTCATCAAAGCACAACTTTACTTTGGCATTACACCCAGAAAAAACACAATCTTGCTTTGACATTATCTCATCAACCACTTTAACATATTTTCACCTATCAAGGCATAAAACCTTATCTTGGCTACTCATCATGGCATACAATATTGCCTTGACTCATCAAAGCAATTCAATTGATTTGGCTCTCTACACAAGTATTCTTATATTGTACCTTGTTTATAGGTAAAAATTTATTTATCCTCATAGGCCCAGGATTAACTCACTTCTTCTTTTATTTATATATATTTATATATTTATATATATATATATATATATTGTAATTCCACAAATGCCAAAAGGGGAGGTGAATTGACTTTTTTAAGCTAGATGGGCAATTTTTTATTTTTAACAAAGAGCAAGTTGAAAGCAGAATTAGAGCACAATAGAATGAGGAAAATGAGCTAGGAAACACAATGAATTTATAAAGGTTTGGCCCTCAAAGCCTATGTCCTCTCCTCAATCACTTTTTAAGAGTTTCAATCCACTATGAATCTACTTTAAAGTGTAGATCAACCTTTACAAGCTTAAATCTAAGCTACCCAAGTATTTTCCCAAGGCTCACACTCAAACCTAAGTGTTTTTCCAAGGCTCACACTCAAACTCAAGTATTTTTCAAAGGCTTACACTAAAACCTAAGTGCTAAAAATAATCCTCTTAACTCACTCAGTCTAACAATTAAGCTATTGAATGATTGTATTAAACACTCACTAACTTACACTCAAGAACACTCTTGAGGTATAAAAGATTACAAAGAATTAAAGATGAAGAACTTGGGTGATTGAAGATTAAATTCAAGAATTAATGCTCAAAGATAGCTCTTAGGGTTTTTACTCAACTTTCTTCTCTTGTTCTAGCTCTGCTATAAGTAGTATTTATACTCTTATAGAGAAAAAGAGCTGTTGGAGGTGCATTAAATGCAAAGAGAGTCATTCAACCACTAAAAAATTAAGACTCTGCAACTTTGTCATGCTTATGAAAAATTGTCATTGGTCATAACAATCGAGGAGCCAAGATAGAAATTTGAATTCACAAGCTTTCATGATCATGACACTGGTTGTGACATTGGTCATGATACTCTTGGGAACTTTTGAAATTGGTAGTCATGATCATGGCACTGGTGGTGACATTAGTCATGATAACTTTTTATAACTTATGGAGTTGATCATTATGATCATGACACTGGTGGTAACATTGGTCGTGGCAACTCTAGGGAATTCTTAAAATTTTACAAATTGAATCTTTATAATTTTGCTTGAAAATTTTTTCTAACGATTGGAATTTGCTTATGACAACTCATAATGAAGATTCTTATCATGTTTGACCAAATTCACTTCAGATCTTGATAAAAAATTTGATCTTCGATTTTGCCAGTTTGTCAAAGTCATGATGAGCCTGTCACCACTCATGACAGAGTTGCAGACTTGACAAATAAGAAGGTTGACTTTTCATTGCTTGACTTGTGCAGATATGATCATGATGCATTTGTCATAGCTTGTGCCACAATTGAATATTGCAAATTTAATTGACTTGAATATGAACACTCAAAAACACGGATTAAATACAATTTTACTTAATTACTTGTGACCATAAAAAATGACTGTTTTACCTTTCAAGGTTCAATAATCTCTCCTTATTTTATAGTAACAAATAATTATGTAAAATTAGGCTAAAAATTGGAAGGAATTACTCACCATAAGATAAGCCTAAAAAATAAAATTACAAAATTCAATATGTAAGTCCATTTTGCATATTTGAGCAACAAGTCATCAATAAGTAGAGATTATACGTAAATTATTGTCATAATCACCACAATTTTAGTCAGAAATATTTACATCAACCATAAACATAAAATGCATAAGCTAATGATAGTTTAACTCACAAATATCAACCAGCTAAGTCAGTTATAAGTTATGAATATAAAATCATGATTATGAAAAAAAATTATGATCAGTGATGAGAACACAATTTCAAAGGCAGCACAATCACAATCATAACCTTGACTTGGTGAGCATAAGCTGGACCTATCAATTGCCACAAATCATACATAACTAAAAAGAATAACTTTAATATATCAACCAACAACAATAATTCCAAAAAGATATCCATACCAAATCAAACACAATATAACTAATAATTGTTCCACAAAATCAATATCCATATCCAATAAAAATTCACAAAATCAATATTTAATAGCCATCACTATCCATATCTAATAACAATTCATAAAATCAATATTCAATAGACAACGCTATCCATATTTAATAATAATTTACAAAGTCAATATTCAATAGACAATGTTATCCATATCCAATAACAATTCACAAAATCAATATTCAATATACAAAAATTTAATAACCAACTAAAGCACCCAAAAATAAACCTTTTTCTTTTTTTTTTCAAAGTACCTTTCCCAACCATATAAACCTTTCTCCCCCTTTTTCAAAGTAAACCTTTTTCCCAAACACAATTCACGATACCAAAAAATAATCATAAATATTTTACATTTTCTAAAACTTTTCTCGCTTTTTGTTACTATAAAAAATAACAAGAAAGAGGGTAGAGATAAAAAGTGCCAAACAAAGCAAATGTGTCCCAAAAAGTGAAAGGCCATAACCATATCAAATTCTAAAAAGACTTGAAAAACCTAGTTAAAATAAATATAAAAATCCATGATATGAAATGGAATGCAAGATGTAAAATCAATGATATTCATGGGGAGTAGGGAGATAAGCCTTAGTCTTGGTCTTTGAACCTGTTTTTATCACTGTATAAGGTGTTGCCATAATGAATGACGCGATTCACGTAGGGACTAAGAGAGATGTCTCAAGGACGATCAAATCCTACTCATGATGAAAAAGATAATGAATGATGATAATGATATGAAGTGCAATTTTACGGGTGAAACTCACTTCGTTTATGGTGAAGTTTTGAAGGAAAAAAATTAGGTAAAATAAAGAAAAAGAGGTTGTGGGCGGTGTGAGGAAGAAGAAAGAAAAGAAAAAGATCCTTAAATACCTTAACACTAACCCTAGATGCATCACTGATAACGAAGGATGTGTTATTACCAATGACAAATTTTTATTCGCCCATTATTAAAACATATTCGATTATAACAAATGACATAAAAAGTTATGATCATGACAAAACCATCATAATAAGATTAAGTCATGATAGAGGTAATGACAGTGGTAATGAAACTTTCTATCCCAAAATATTAAAAACATCAAAACTAGTGACTGAAGAGTCATGACTAGTGATGAGATCATCATAATCTTGAAAAGCATTTCACTAGTTATAATTTTAATGAAAATATGAATTTATTTTGAAAAATAGAACTTTTACCACCAATAACCAAAATGTAATGATCAATTGATTATGATTAAAATTCAACATTTTCAAAAATAAAGCCTTAAACTTGGGTTGAGCCATTTTAATCACAATTAGGATCAATTTAATATTGTATCAAAATTAATCAAATTTAAATATATAACAAAATAATTACTTAAGGTTAAAACAATTGATTTTGATGATACAAACAAACATATATCCTAAAGAATTTCCATCCAACATGTCAATATCTCTTTTAATGAAATTCATTCTTTCTTCACAAAGAGGTTTAGTAAATATATCCACAAGTTGGTTAGTTGTATTAATAAATTCCAATACAACATCACCTTTTTGCCCATGATCACAGAAGAAATGATGCCTAATGTCAATATGCTTGCTCTTAGAATGTTGAATTGGATTCTTGGACAAATTTATTGCATTTGTATTATCACATTTGATTAGAATATGATCAAGAGCCAATCCAAAGTCCATGAGTTATTATTTAATCCATAACACTTGTGCACAACAACAACCTGTGACAATATACTCTATTTTGGCAATGGATAATGCAACCAAATTTTATTTCTTACTAAACCAAGAAGCAAGAAAATTTTCTAGAAATTGACAAGTACTAGAGGTACTTTTCCTATCTAGGATACTTCCAGCATAGTCTATTTCTGAATAGGAAATAAGATTAAATGATGTATTTTTAGGATACCAAAGTCCTAAATGAGATGTGCCAACAAGATATTTTAAAATTCTTTTGATCGCATTCAATTGAGACTCTTTAGGACAAGATTAAAAGTGAGTATACATGCACACGACAAACATAATATCAGGCCTACTTACTGTAAGATAAAGAAGACTACCAATCATACCTCAATATTTCTTTTCGTTAATGCTCTTACCATTCTCATCTTTGTCAAGTTTGATGTTAGTACATATGGGGGTCTTGCTTGTCGTGGCTCCATCCATCCTAAATCTCTTAATCTCTTGAGCAAGTCCTTGATGTACTTCACTTAATTGATGAAAATTCCATTTGTGCATTGTTTTATTTATAATCCAAGGAAGAATTTAAGTTATCATGCTAATTTTAAACTCACTTTTCATGCACTTAGAGAATTGTTCACGTAAAAGCTCATTAGTAGCACCAAATATAATATCATTAACATATATTTGCACAATGAAAATGTCATTTTTATACTTCTTGATGAAAAGTGCGGTGTCAACTTTGCCTTTTGAAAAACCATTTCTTAAGAGAAATGCACTTAATCTTTCATACCAAGTTTTAGGAGTTTACTTTAAACCATATAAAACTTTTTAAAATTTAAATACATGATTGGGAAAGTCATGTTGCTTAAAATTCAAAGGTTGTATAAACTTTGTAATTCTATAAGTGCCAAGAGGGAGGGTAAATTGGCTTTTTGAGCTAGATAAAGAATTTTTAATTTTTTAACAAAAAGCAAGTTAATAAATGGTTAAAGCACAATAAAATGAAGAAGAAGAGCAAGAAAAACATAAGGAATTTATAGAGGTTCAGCTCTTAAAGCCTAGGTCCTCTTCTCAACCACTTATTAAGAGTTTCAATCCACTATTAATCTACTTCAAGGTGTAGATTAAACCTTTACAAGCTTGAATTTAAGCTACCTAAGTGTTTACCCAAGACTCATACTCAAACCCAGATATTTTTCACAAGGCTCACATTCAAACCTAAGTGCTAAGAATAATCCTCTTAACTTACAAGTGTTTTCCCAAGGATCACACTCAAACTCAAGTGTTTTCTTAAGGCTCTCATACTCAAACCTAAGTGCTAAGAATAATCCTCTTAGCTTATAAGTGTTTTCCTAAGGATCACACTCAAACCTAAGTATTTTCTCAAGGCTCACACTCAAAACCAAATGCTAAGAACAATCCCTTTAGCTTATAACTATTTAAATCCTAATCCTAACTCACTCAAACTAATTATTGAGCTATTGAATGATGGTATTAAACACTCACCAACCCATACTCAATAATACTCTTGAGATAGATAAAATTACAAAGAGTAAAGATGAAGATCTTTAGTGATTAAAGATAATAATCAAGAGTAAATACTCAAAGATAGCTTTAAATGTGCTTGCTCAACTTCCTTCACTTGTTCTAGCTCTGTTTTAAGTAGTATTTAAACTCTTATAGAGACAAAGAGCTATTGGAGGTGCATTTAATATAAATGGAGTCTTTTGAACAACTAAGAAAAAAGAACTCTGCATGTTTATTATGATTATGACAGATTCATCATGGTGATGATAATCAAGGGCACTAAGAAGAATTTTGAATTTTGCACTTTCATGATCAAGACATTGGTCGTGATAACTCTTGGAAACTTTTAGACTTGGTCTTCATGATCGTCGTCATTGTCATGACACTGGTAGTGATAGTCTGTTATGATCATCATCATAATCATGACACTGGTAATGACTAACTTTAGGAATTCTTGAAAAATTACAAATTTGATTTTTATCATTTTGCTAGAAAAATTATTCTAATAATTGGAATTTGCTTATGACTAGTTATAATGAAGATTCTCATTTTTTTTTACCAAATTCGACTTTAATTCTTGATAAAAAATATAATCTTCCATCTTCCTAATCTATCACAGTCATGATGAGTTCATCACCACTCATGACAGGGTTGTAGATTTAATAAAGTCAAAGTGCTAACTTCCATAGCTTGACTTGTGCAGTTCTGATCGTGGTGCTTTTATCATTGCTTGTGTCACATCTGATTATTACAAATTTTAATTAACCTGAATATAAACACTTAAGCACATAGATTAAATATAATTTTACTTAATTACTTGTAACCATTAAAAATGACCATTTTACACCTCAAGGTTTAACAATCTCCCCATGTTTAATAGTAATAAACAATTATGTAAAATTACGCTAAATATTTGGATGGAATAACTCCCCTATAAAAAAAGCCTAAAATTAAAATTGGAAAAATGATTAAAGAAGTCCATTTTGCATATTTGAGCAATAATACACTAATAGATGAAAATCATAAGTTAAGCAATATCATGATCATTACAATCACAGTTTAACTTTCAAATAACAACTAACATATATCTAAAGAAAATACTTTCATTAGCCAATAATTTTTAATATCCAATATCCAAAAATTTAACAGCTAACTAAAGCACCCATAAATAAACCTTTTTCCCTTTTTTTTCTAAAGTAAACCTTTCACAATTCACAATTTTCGTACTTTCATAATTATGACACTGGTTATGATAACTCTCGGGAACTTTTAGACTTGGTCTTTATGATCGTCATCATGATCATGATACTGGTGGTGACAGTCTGTTATAATTATGATCATGATCATGACACTGGTGATAACAGTCCATTATGATCATCATCATGATCATAACTAGCTTTGGGAATTCTTAAAAAATTATAAATTTGATTTTTGTAATTTTGCTAGAAAAATTATTCCAATGATTAGAATTTGCTTGTGACTAGTTATAATGAAGATTCCCATCATTTTTTACCAAATCTAACTTTAGTTCTTGATTAAAAATACGATCTTCCATTTTCCCAATTTGTCACAGTCATGATGAGTCTGTCACCACTCATGACAAAGTTACGACTTAATAAAGTCAAAGCGCTGACTTCTAAAGCTTAACTTGTACAGTTCTGATTATGATGCTTTTGTCATTGCTTATGTCACATCTGATTATAATTTTAATTGATCTGAATATAAAAACTTAAGCACATAGATTAAATATAATTTTACTTAATTACTTATGACCATAAGAAAATGATTATTTTACCCCTCAAGGTTCAACAGAATTCTTGCTTAATAAAGCCATTCAAAAATGCACATTTCACATCCATTTGAAAAATTTTAAAATTCATGTATGATGCATATGCAAGTAACATCCTAATTGCTTTTAATCTAGCAACCAAAGCAAATGTTTCATCATAATTTACCCTCTTATTGATTATAGCCTTTAGCCACCAACCTAGCCTTATTCTTGGTAATTGCACATAACTCATCAAGTTTGTTTCTAAAAACCCACTTGGTGCCAATTATAGGATAATTTTTAGGTCTCTAAACTTTATTTCTCTCAAATTGATTAAGTTCCTCTTTCATAACAAGAACCCAACTTTCATCATTTAAGGCTTTATTAACACTCTCTTAAATGCTTAAGAGAGTGTCTAGTAATTACACCCTTTTAATTTCTCACCAATGATCAAATCCTTAGGATGATCTTTTTTGAAGTACCACTCTTTAAGAACATCTTCAGGAATAATTAAAGTTATGGGAGCTACTTGTTCCTTTAGAACTTCTTCCTTTTAAGTATTTACCATATTTTAAGATGCCTCAATTGTAAGGAAAATAGCTTAATCATTCTCCATTGCTCCTTATTATTAATTTAGCTCTTCAAGAATACCTACATCATCATTATCAATAACAACAACCTTTATTGGCTCAAATGGATTAGTCTCATCAAAAGCAATATGCATACATTCTTCTATAACTAAAGTTCTTTTATTAAAGACTCTATACAACTTGCTAAAAGTTGCATAGCCAAGGAAGATTCCCTTATTTCTTTTGGCATCAAATTTTTCAAGATTGTCTTTGGTATATAATATATAACACTTACATCCAAATACCTTTAGATATAAGATCTTAGCCTTTTTACCATTATATAGCTTATAAGGAGTTTTATTCAAAATAAGTCTAATGAAAACTTTATTCAAAATGTATCAAGCGGTATTAACGGCTTCAGTCCAAAAGTATTTAGGCAAATTGTACTTATTGAGTATAGTCCTTGTCATCTCAACCAAAACTCTATTTTTCCTTTCAATAACCCCATTTTGTTCAGGTGTTTTAGGAGAAGAAAAATTATGAGAAATTTCCATTTCATTAGAAAAGGTTTTGAAAAAGTCATTTTCAAATTCTTTTCCATGATCACTCCTTAAAGAAGAAATTTTAAATCCCTTTTCATTTTGAATTCTTTTTGTAAGAATTTTAAAAGCTTCAAAGCTATCATCCTTATGAGCAAGAAAGGATACCCTGTGAATATAGAGTAGTCATCGACCACAATATATGCATAATGCTTACCACCTAGGCTAGTAACTCTATAAGGACCAAATAAATCCATATGCAATAATTAAAGAGGTCTACTGGAGGTTACCTTATTTTTAGGTTTCAATGAACTTTTTGCTTGCTTACCCATTTGATAAGCTCCACACACTTTATCCTTTTAGAACTTCACTTTGGGGAGGCTAATGACATGATCACCTTTGCTTAGATCTCCAATAAGTTCCATGTTGCATGACTAAGTCTTCTATACCACATCTAAGTATCATCCTTAATGGCAATATAGCACTCAATGCCTTGGTTAGTCAAAGAGCTTAAATCAATAATGTAAACATTGTTAACTCTTTCACTATTAAAAATGACTTTATTATCTTCCATATGAGTTATAAAACATTTCTTGGGTTCAAAAGTCACTATATTAACTTTTTTACACAATTGACTAGCACTAAGTAAGTTATACTTTAAGCCATCAACCAAAAGAACATGTTCAATATAAGTAGAGACTTTCTTACCAACTCGACTAATGCCTATGATTTTACCTTTGGCATTGTTACTAAACGTAACCTTGCCTTTCTTTTTCATCTCTAAATGAGTGAAGAGGTTGGCCTTTTTGGTCATGTGCCTTGAACATCCACTATTTAGATACTACTGTTCTTTACACATTATGGATTCTAAGTATACCTCATCATTTGAAGGTTCCTCTAAGGCCATGAAGTAAAGATTCACAACTTCTCTATCGATTTTATCGTCACTAGAATCATTAAAATCATCCTAAGTTGCTTTGAGTGCTTAACTCTTTTCCTTCTTGTACTTTCTATCTTTCTTGAAGGATTTCTTCAACTTTGGGCATTCAGATTTAATATGACCAGGTTTATTGCATTTATAATAAATCATTTAATCCTTATTACTCGAGTCTGGCTTCTTGAATCCTCTTATCTTCTTTATGATAATATTTTTTATTTTTCTTAAGATCATAACATACTCATCATCATCCTCACTTCAGTCACTATAACTAGTGTTTCCACTTGCCTTGAGAGTAATGCTTTTGTCCTTCTTGGCCTTCTCTTCCCCTACTACTTGATTCATTTTGATTTTATGGGTGAGAAGCCCTAGAAGTTCATTTGTAAGTAGAGTGGAAAGGTCATTTGCTTTTTCAATTAAGGCTACTTTAGCTTTCCAAACCTTTTAAGGCAAAGACACAAAAATTTTGTTGTTGAATCCTCATTTAAGAATTTCTTGCTAAGTTTTCTCATAGCATTGAGGAGAGTGATAAGCCTACTATATATATCACTAATTTTCTTACTAGGCTTTATTTTAAATAATTGATACTCTTTTCTAAACATTTGTAATTTCTCATTATTGACTTGACTAGTCCCTTTATACTTGGTCTTAAGACATTCCCAAATCTCTTTGATGGATCTTAAATGCTCTATTCTATTGTATTCTTCCTTACTCAAACCACAATAGAGAATATTGATTGCTTTTCTATTTCTCAAGTTGGCTTTAAATTGCTCATCACTCCATTTTTTTTTAAGAATGATCACCTCATTGTCTTCATTATCTTTCTTTGTTGGAGGACCCCAACCTTCTTCAATAATGTCCTATAAATTTACTCCTTCAATATCCAAAAATGTCTCCATCTTATTTCTCTAATAAGCATAATCGATACCATCAAATAATAGAGATCTTGTGTGGCTAAGACCATGAACATTGGGGCGACAATAACTTAACTTATGGAAGCTATGATCTTTTCTCTAAGATTGTTAAATCTTAAAAAATGGAGACTAAAGCTCTAATACCAAATGTAATTCTACAAGTACTATGAGGGGGGGGGGGGGTGAATTGGCTTTTTAAGTTAAATGAGCAATTTTTTATTTTTAACAAAAAGCAAGCTAAAAATAGAATTAGAGCATAATAGAATGAGGAGATGATTTAGAAACACAAGTAATTTATAGAAGTTTGGCCTTTAAAGCTTAGGTTCTCTTTTTAACCATTTGTTGAGAGTTTCAATCCACTATCAATTTACTTTAAAGTGTAGATTAAACCTTACAAGCTTAAATCTAAGTTACTGAAGTGTTTTCCCAAGGTTTATACTCAAAATTAAGTGTTTTTTAAGGCTCACACTCAAACCCAAATGTTTTTCAAAGGCTTACACTCAAACCTAAGTGCTAAGAACAATCCTTTTAGCTTACAAGTGTTTAAATTTGAATCCTACAATCCTCTTAGCTTACAAGTGTTTAAATTCGAATCCTAACTCACTTAATCTCATTGTTGAGCTATTGAATGATTGTATTAAACACTCACAGACCCACACTTAAGAACACTCTTGAGATAAAAAAGATTGCAAAAGAATTAAAGATGAAGAACTTGAGTGGTTGAAGATTAAATTTAAGAATTAATGCCTAAAGATAGCTCTTAGGGTTTTTGCTTGACTTCTTTCTCTTGTTCCAGCTTTGTTACAAGTAGTATTTATACTCTCATAGAGAAAAAGAGCTGTTGGAGGTGCATTAAATGCAAAGAGAGTTGTTTAACCACAAAAAAAAAAATTAAAAGCTCTACAACTTTGTCTTGCTTATGAAAAATCATCATTAGTCATGACAATCGGGGCGCCAAGATAAAAATTTTAATTCGCACTCTTTTATAATCAAGACACTGGTCATGATACTCTCAAAAACTTTTGGAATTGGTCATCATAATCATGACATTGGTGGTGACACTAATCATGATAACTTTCTATAACTTATGGAGTTAGTCGTCATGATCATGACACCGATTGTGACAACTCTTAAGAGTCCTTGAAATTTTACAAATTGAATGTTTGTAATTTTGCTTGAAATTTTTTTCTAATGATTGGAATTTACTTATGACCACTTATGATGATGATCCCTATCATATTTGATCAAATTTGACTTTAGATTTTGATAAAAAATTCGATCTTCCATTTTGCCTGTTGTCGCAATCATGATGAGTCTATTACCACTTATGACAGAGTTGCAGAGTTGACAAAGCAAAAACGTTGATTTTTTATTGCTTGACTATGCAGATATGATCATGATGCATTTGTTATTGCTTGTGCCATAACTAAATATTGCAAATTTAATTGACATTAATGTGAACACTCAAATACATGGATTAAATACAATTTTACTTAATTACTTGTGACTATCAAAAAATGACTATATATATATATATGTTGTTAATACTCTAATTTTGGATATTTTTAAGGGGTTAATGTTTTTGTGCTTGGTTTGTGACTATAAAACACAAACTCTGAATAATTATTGGAGCGGTATATCGATATTCAAGTAGGCATTAGGATTTCTGAAAATTTTTGAAATCGTCTACTAGATATCCAAATTTATTTTTAGATAACTATTCTTTCACTTCAAGAATTTTGGGTTTTAACAACTAATTCATAGCGACCTATGTTTAAGATGGTTGCAATAAAGTGGGTTTTAATGGCCGTTTAATTAATTGGCCGCAAAAATATATAAGAAACTTTTCTTTTGAGATGAAAAAAAAGTTTGGTTGCAAATTCATTTTAGATGGCAGGCCTCTAATTGAGCTAGTTCTCGCGATCAATTTTTCACCCCTAAATTAAAAAAAAAACTTACAAAAACTTAAAATAAAAACTAAGATATATCGCCTTTTTCAAACCCATCCATAACTCACAACATCGTCTACAAAGTCCCTAAAACTCACAACATTAACTTTCCCCACCTTATATCATTCACAACATTGTTGGCATTGGAAATTAAATGTTGAGACGGCGCAATTGCTCAAGTCCTCTCATTTATCCCCTTAGTTTCTTAAACTCTCATCTAACCTAACCCTCCATTTCTCATTTTCTCTTTAATCAATTGCAAATCATAATTAGAAATTGTTGATCCTTTCACCACCAATGGAGAACAACGGTTATAATGGATGACGGAGCAAGCGTTGCAACAAGGGAGACCACCTATGATTCTGTTGGAGCAGTGCAACGACTGAAAAATTATCAGTCTGGTATGTGTTTTTTTTTGTAATGTTGTTTGTATTGCAATGACCGTGCTTGTATGTTCTTTTTTTTTTCCTAATTTTCCTTCTTCTTCTTTTCAATTTTTGCCTATCAAGAGTAAAGAGTGAATCCCTTTTTAGATTGATATCGAATATGGGTTCATGGAATGGAATTTTTTTGGTTTTGAGTTCTATTGGTGAGTGAATGATACATGAGATTGAAATTGGTGGTAGGTTTTCTCGATTTCTTAGCTAAAACTCAATTTGGGTGATAAAACCCAATTGTTTAATTTCATATCATTATTCATGTATTGTTTTCTTGGGTTTATTTATAGCTGATGAAGCAATTCTTGCCAGGTGTTTGATTCTTAAGTGTATTCATATATTGTTTTCTATTCCTCTTTTGTCCTGTTGTTAATATATAAAATAATAATAATAATAATAATAATAATTTATTTGATTTTGACATTGGGGATTAATACTGATTTTTTCTGTTTCCATCCAAGATCTTTGCTTTGTCTTAGCCAAGAAATTTTGAAATTTAAAGCTAGTATAAAAGATATGAAACATTTAAGATTATATTATTATAACCTAGTACAAATGATATAAAACGAAATTCTAAACAAATGAGTAATGAAAATTCTCCAAGTGAACACTTTTTATCTTGCAAAATAATAGTGCGCTTGAATGTAAGACTAACAAGTCTATCAATGTGAAGTTTATGAGACTCTACCTCTACAAAATGTTGAAACTAGAAGGGAAAAATAACATTAATTTGTAAATCATAAAGGTCATCAAAATAACGTCAACTTGTCATCAATGAAGCTGCTCCTAATATGGGATTTTAATTTTCTCAACCATCATGGAAAATCATTCTAGGGACATAGAATTGTTTTATGTATTCTGCATAGAATTGTTTTATGTGTTCTGCTTTCCATGTTAAGAGTATTCTATGCCATTTTACTCTTATAACTGCTATGAATTTTCTTTTTATAAAGCATCAATTTTCTTTTTCCCTTGGTTTATTCTCCATACATGAATTGTTATGAAAGTTATAAATACTATGCTTTGTTATTTTTGCTGTAAATTGATGCTGCTCTTGTTGTTTGTTTTATTTTTTTTTGAGTATTTTAAATTTGATCTCTAGCTCTTTTTTTTTTTTTTTTTTCCGTAATAGGATCACTAGGGAAATGTCTCCGAAGTGCTGCTGCAAGGTACTTTTCCTTAAGTGCTAGGGTTTTGGATTACTAAAGAAAAGGACACGGTTCATTTTATCTTTTTTTTTTTAAAAAAAAAGAAAGAAAACATAAACAAATAAATGACCCATGAAGAAAAGGATATTAACTTTTACTGTTGTACAATATTTGGTGGAATTTAGCAAGCAATGATGATTGAAAACAGAAAATGTGCATGTAATTATAGAGGCATGAGGTCATAATCTTAGGGGTAATGTTATGACATTAAAGTCAATAAAAACCAAACTGATTGGAATTCTTGCTGTCCAAATCATGCCTAAAATGATATAAGCTAGAATCATCATTTTTTTTTCATATAGTTAAATTATTCCGAACTTGAAACAATTCAAATAATTCATGCTTCTTTATCGTTGTTCTCATATACTGCTCAAATTCACAACAATTCATATAATTATCAATTTTGAGCTCATTTAGTTTATTAAAACATCATAAGTACACCAAATCATACAATGAGAATATAAATAGAATTTTATATTGAATATGCTTAAAAAAACTTAGATTACCAATCGAGCATATTTTGATTGATTTTAATATAAAACAAAATTGCAATTGTATTTATATAATAAAAATTTGAAAATGATTTTAATATAAATGCTATCATACTGATAAAATTTTTACGAACACAAAACATTAAAAAAAATTTTTTTTATTGATATATTAATAGGAAGATTAGACGATTAAAAAAGGTTAAATGAAAAGTAATTATATAAAACAAACTATGTTTATAAAATTTGAATTAACTATAGTTATAATATCTTTAAAAAGACAATTATCATATCAGTCTCTCCCTCATAGATTGATAAAGTTTTTAAGAATTTAGAATGTACAAAGAAAAAAAATGAAAGTCATTACCATTGCATTGCATACTATATATATATATATGTGTGTGTGTGTGTGTGTCAAAGATGAGCCCCACAAGAAGCCCTTTTCCTTTTCATTAGATAAAAGAATCAACATATATAGTAGCTTCCCTGAAATATGAGTGATATAATTTTTCTAAGACATTAATTAAAAAATTTTAATGTAGCTTTAGAGAATAAAGTTGGGCCACAAACCTTCAATATTCTTTCAATTGTTTATGCTGATTATATTCTAAAGAATCAATTAGTGGCTCTAAAAAACAAATACTAATACTAATACTAATTGAATTGTTGGATTGATATTCTACATGTCACTTTCTCTCTTATGTTTAGGGTTATAACAGATGCAAATAAAACAATGCCCGTAAAACAAGTTTTCATAAAACCAGGCATATTAGGTATGGGGCGTGGACAAGGATTAAGGTCTATGTCAAAACATATCGGAATTGGTGTATCTAGGACACCTAATGCAGATGAAAGGATTGTTGCAACAACATTACTTGAAAAATGACATAACTTAAGTAAGGAACAAAGGCTGAAGTCAACCCTGTCAAACAGCAACATGTGTGCACAAACTAAGAATGATGACAATCTAAGTGTTCAAAATATGACTTTAAGTGTTGCTATAGTTCATGATGTAGGATACAAATGGAAGTGGAAGCAACCATTGTAAAGGTTCAAAAAGTAGAGCAGGTATACATCTTAATTTTTTCTAGTTTATGCATTATGCCTCTTATGAAAAATGAAAAGTGTGTATTGATGCCTTCCTTTTTCTTACTTTTTGGTGCATAATATAGGAGTTGATCTTTCAAATGTTGATTTTAGAGGTGTAGATTTTTTATTAGCAAATGTGACAAAGGTGATAAATATGGTTGTCAAATTTGAGCAAATGTAGCTGTAGATAATACCCTAATGGAGGATTTTACATTTTCAGCAGCCAAATTTAAGCAATGCTAAAATAGATCTTTATGTTCAAGTATTATTGGGGCAGGTATGTGAACCATATTATATATGTTTGTATAATTAGTAGGTTCAAGTCATTTGTATAAATTATATGCTTATGTTATGTTATGTGTGATGTGTTCTTATTTTTAAGAAAAGTTAATAGGTTCTTTTTATTTTTAAGTCTTTAAATTTAAAAAGTTTGTGGTTTTTGTTTATTGGACTAGTTGTTGGTACCGAAATTTAATTTTTTTTTTTTTTAGATTTTTAGCTAAAGCTTAGAATGTTTTAGGGCAGTAATGAATGATTTAGTTGCTGAATTTGAATGCTACCATTTTTGAAGTTATAAGGCTTTATTTAGGTTTTCCATAGATAGATAAGTTGATATAACTTTTCTATATTTCAAAGCAGCTTATTTAAAAGATGCGTTTGATGATATCATGCATAAAAATTTCATGAAAAAGTTGTAACTTATATAAATATAAGCATATACAATAAGAATATGTATATACAATTGTACATGGTTTATGATTTAAAATGTTTAAACAAAACTTAAAGTGCACCATATGTGCATTCTGAAATTAATGTGTTAACCAATGCAACTCCTTCATTTCAAGACTTGGAACATAGTGGTACAATAGGAAATCGCACAGGTATTCCATTTTTTTATTTTGCACTTATTATCTGTTTTTAACAAATGTTATTATATTTTAGTAAACAAAAATTTTTGCATAACAAACTCATGAGTGTATTAAACTTATTATATTGAGATGATGAATAATAACCCAAATACATTCTACAATAGATTATATTGAAATGTATCAAACTATAAATGATCAGTCTAATACGACTCCTTTATCTTAAAAGTTAGATCAAGCTGCTTCTAGGGAAAATGCCATAGGTATTTTATTAAATTTTAATTTCTTTAGTTGATTTAAATGTGGTGTTAAGATTATATAACTTTCTATATTTCAAATCAACTTGTTTAAAAGATACGTTTGATGATATTATGCACAGAAATTTCATGAAGAAGTTGTAACTTATTTTAACATAAGCATATACAATGAGAATATGTATATACAGTTGTACATTGTTTATAATTTAAAATGTTTTAAAAAAAATTAAAGTGCACCATATGTGCATTATAAAATTAATGTGTTAACCAATGTAACTCTTTAATTCCAAGACTTGGAACTTAATGGTATAACAGAAAATCATACAGGTATTCCATTTTTTTTTTTTTTTATTTTGCACTTATTATGCATTTTTAACAAATGTTATTATATTTTACTAGAGTAAAATTTTTGCATAACAAACGCATGAATGTATTAAAATTATTATATTGAGATGATGAATAATAACCCAAATACATTGTATAATAGATTATATTGAAATGTATCAAACGATAAATAATCAATCCAATATAACTCCTTTATCTCAAAAGTTA
The DNA here is from genome assembly GCA_947683625.1 of Mallotus nudiflorus. Classification (NCBI taxonomy): domain Eukaryota; kingdom Viridiplantae; phylum Streptophyta; class Magnoliopsida; order Malpighiales; family Euphorbiaceae; genus Mallotus; species Mallotus nudiflorus. Next base: position 2,311,589 of record CANTUR010000017.1, on the reverse strand, counting down.
GATCAAGCTGCTTCTAGGGAAAATGCTATAGGTATTTTATTGAATTTTAATTTCTTAAGTTGATTTAAATGTGTTGTTAAGAAACTAAAGATATCTCTATATGCATTTGTAGGTCCAAATGACAAGAAAAGGGTTAGAGGACGTAACAAAGTCAAAGATGTAGCAAGCTTGAGGGAAGAATCATGCAACATTTTCTAAACATTTATAAAAATTAATGTGTGATCACAACATTTGCCCACTAAAAAAACCATATGTGGGATTTTGTCTTGGTATTATTCATACTAATTGCTTCATGTTCAATTTGATTTACTAATTAATTTTTATAAATTTCAAGTAATATTTGAAATTTTATAGGAAATTTTTTATTGCAATGACTTCATAAATCACAAAGATGATATTCTTAAGCATATGTGAGAATTGTGGAACAAATGGAAAGGACGAATGTATGTTGACAATGTAAAGACCAAAACCTTAAAAGAAGCTTTGAAAAATGTGCCTCATAGAGTGGATAAATCTAATTGGGACTGGTTGGGTAAAAGAGCATTTCTGTTCTAGGTATGATTTAATTTTTAATAAAGTCAAGCTTTACTATGTTTTCAATTAAATTTCTTCATATTTATTGGTAATTATTATTTCTTGTAAAACTAATTAAGGGATTTAATTGCATATTAATAACTTGTTTCTACAACTTTTGAGTTAGAACCTTGCACGAGATCAAAGAAGTGCGGGAGGATCCCAACAAACCCTCCGATGCCTAAATCAGAGAATGTAGAGAGAGTTCTGGAGAGATAAATAAAGAAAGGAGTATGAGAGAATAGAATGAATGAAAATAAGGGATATAAGGTCCTATTTATAGGGATAGTGATGCTCAAACCTGAGAGGAATAGGGTTCTTCTTTAATGAAAGTTTTGTGCCTATTTGGAGAGTGTGTCTTCCTATCCGAAAGTCTCTTTAATTAGGAATCTATTTGTTTTGGATGTCCTCCTCTATAAGTAACCCTTGTATAAGAAAATAAAGGCCTTAGTTAAATAGGAATATGTATATGAGGTATTAAGAGTCCTGTAGACGATAGAATTTAGCGTGCATCCAAGATTTTAGCAGCCGCAACACTGTGTGAGCTCAGGGCTCTAAAGAACACATTAACCACTATCATAAATATATGGCATGGAGATGAGGAGTCGCCACCTAAGGTAATAACTGGGATAAATCGAAAAGGTGGTACTTGATTCCCTAAAAGAAAGCTAGCACCACAACCAGGAGATTCTGGATACGGAATACCAACTTCTTTCAGTCTTGTGTTCATTTAGAATTACTTTATGAATTATTATCTTATTCTCTATTTACATGCAATTTCATATAAACTTTAAAACAATAAACTCCAAGGCAAACTAGTCATGAAATATACAAGTAAATAATGCATTCAACAAATCACATAATCCCTAAGTTAGTCTAATCTACATAGATTTTAAATAAATGAACTAAAGTCTACATATTTTAAATTATAAGTGAACCTAAAGACCTAATTCCTTTTGATTTTAATTAAATGAACCTACGTCTATGTATTTTAATTCTAAAAATGGACTTAATTCTACATGTTATGAAGGTATTTAAATTAGTGGGCTTAATTCTACATGTTTTAATTAAATAATGATCTTAAATCTACAAATTATGAAAGAAGGCTTAAATTAAGTGGGCTAAGTCTAAATTAATTAAATTAAATTAGGTGGACCTATGTCTAATTAACTAAATGGGCCTAAGAATATTTCTAATCTAAAATCTAATTAATTATGGACTTAAAAATATATTTTAATTAATTAAACCTAATTAATTATTAATTGAAATGAGCTAAAAGAATTATCTAAACTTAAATAAATAAATCAAAGCTTAAAATAGGTTTAAGGCCCAAAACATATAAAATAAACAAATAAAAACATAAAAAATAATTAAATAAAATCAAACAAATAATTAAATTAATTTTTACTAATATCCTATTTTATTATTAAGCAACCTAAATAAATCTACTTTTTCTATCGATTTTAAGTAATTACCTAATTAAAAACCTAATTTTTACTAACCAATTTAATCAAAATAAACATGCAATCACACATATAATTTTATTACTCCTACTATTGGGGCTATTACATTAATTCATAAAACAATTAATAAAATAAAAGATAAAAAGCAATAAATAAAATAAAAAACCCTAGAAACTAAGTCTCTGTGAGGCTTTATCCCTAATTTTTCACGGGCTTTTCATGAATTCACCCCTTCCATTGGAACACCATGCGTTTTCCTCCATACTCACCAAAATAAAAAGATAAAATTGTAATTAATGGATAAATTATGATAATAACACGAAAGAAAAAATAATAAATAATATAAAAATAAAAAAAATAAGAAGAAGAAAATGATGCTTATGAATGATTTGGGATACTCCTCAGATTGGTAGTTCACCGTTCTTGATAAATCTTCGAATCTTCTTCTTAAAAAATTCTCCACGAATCTTGAATTAATTGTTAAATTAAAAGGAATTTTTTGTAAAAAAATAACTAAAAACAAATAAAATCACGTTTTCTTCTTCTTCTTTCTCTTCTTTTCCTTCTTTTACTTCCTTCTCTCTTTTCTCCTCTTCATCGTTCCCCCTTTCTTTTCATGTTATTCTCTCTTTATATAGTGGAACTAAGAAGTCTAGCCCCAATCCTAATGTGATTCTAATTCCTAAAGTATAAGATTAATACTTAAAATTATATTTAGAAATTTTAAACCAGTTAGGATTGAATTAATTAGGAATTTTAAAACAATTAGAACTGAATTAAAAATAGGAAAATAGAGACGGAAGAATTCAATTCTGATTGGAATTATGGAATTCTGACAGGTATTTTTTTTAACATTTAATTACAAAAAGACCCCTGGAAGAATTTAACTTTTGCAATTAGGTCCTAAAAAGTCTTGCAATTTAGCCCCTAAAAACATTAAATCCTTCCTTTATAAGCTGCATTTAAACCCTTAGAATTTTAAAGATTAAGTATCGAAGACCTATTCATGATATTTTCATCACTAGAGTCATTTGTTGCATCTATAACACAGCATCCCGAAATTGGGTGTCTGTAGTTGCCCCTTTTGTCGCTGTTTATTTGACAAATTATGGTAAAGCAAAATAGCACCCAATTTATAAATTGAAAGTTAGGATACTTACCTGTACTCCTTGAAGCTTCTCCTTATGAATTTGCTATACTCGGACGTATAACATTTCAAATGACATATCATACTCGGTCGTATGATATTGATTATATTCGATCATATAACCTTGGGTGAATGAAACACATTGTACTCGGTCGTACAATGTTTGACTATACTCAGTTGTATAGCATTGAATTGAAAAATTACATCATACTCGGTCATATAATACTGATTATACTCGGTTGTATAATCAATTGGAAAAGAAAAACATCATACTCGTTCATATGATGCTGATTATACTCGGTCGTATAATCGATTGAGGATACATTGCACTCGGTCATACAATGCCAACTGCACTCGGTCGTATAGTCCGTTTTGAAAAGGAACATCACACTCGGTCATGTGATTCTGATTATACTCGATCGCATAATCGATTGAAGATACATTACACTCGGTTATACAATGGTGACTACACTCGGTCGTATAGTTTGATTTGAAAAGAGGCATCACACTCGGTCGTATAATGCTAATTATACTCGGTCGTATAATTGATTGATGATACATTGTACTCGGTCGTACAATGTTGACTACACTCATTCGTATAATCTGATTTGAAAAGAGGCATCACACTCGGTCATATGATGTTGATTATACTCAATCGTATAATCGATTAAAGATGCATTGTACTCGGTCATACAATGCTGACTACACTCTGTTTTATAGTCTGATTTGAAAAGAGGCATCTCACTCGATCGTATAATGTTGATTGATTATACTCGATCATATAATCAATTGAAAATACATTGCACTTGGTCGTACAATGCTAACTATACTCGATTGTATAGTCTGTTTTGAAAAGGAACATCACACTTGGTCGTGTGATGCTGACTATACTCAGTCGTATAATAGATTAAAGATACATTTCACTCGGTCGTACAATGCCGACTACACTCGGTTATATAGTCTGATTTGAAAAGAGGCATTACACTCGATCGTATAATGCTGATTATACTCAGTCGTATAATCGATTGAAGATACATTATGCTCGGTCGTACAATACGGACTACACTTGGTCATATAGTCTGATTTGAAAAGAGGCATCACACTCGGTCGTATGATGCTGATTATACTCGGTCGTATAATGGATTGAAGATACATTGCACTCGATCGTACAATGCCGACTACACTTGGTCGTATAGTCTGATTTGAAAAGAGGCATCACACTTGGTCGTATGATATTGATTGTACTCGATCATATAATCAATTGAAGATACATTGCACTCGATCGTACAATGCCAACTACACTCGGTCGTATAGTCTGATTTGAAAAGAGACATCACACTCAGTCGTATGATGTTGATTATACTCGGTCGTATAATCGATTGAAGATACATTGCACTCGGTCGTACAATGTTGACTACACTCGGTCGTATAGTTTGATTTGAAAAGAGACATCACACTCAGTCGTATGATGCTAATTATACTCGGTTATATAATCAATTGAAGATACGTTGCACTCAGTCGTACAATGCCGACTACACTCGATCATATAATCTGATAAAGAGACATCATACTCGGTCGTATAATGCTGATTATACTCGATCGTATAATTGATTGAAAATACATTGCACTCGGTCGTACAATGCTAACTACACTCGGTTGTATAGTCTAATTTGAGAAGGAACATCATACTCGGTCATATGATGCCGATTATACTCGATCGTATAATCAATTGAAAATACATTGCACTTGGTCATACAATGCTAACTACACTCAGTCGTATAGTCTAATTTTAAAAGAAACATCATACTCAGTCGTATGATGCTGATTATACTCGGTCGTATAATTGATTGAAGATACATTGCACTTGGTTATATAATGCTGACTACACTCGGTCGTATAGTCTGATTTGAGAAGGAACATCATACTCGGTTGTATGATGTCGATTATACTTGGTCGTATAATCGATTGAAAATACATTGCACTCGGTTGTACAATGCCGACTACACTCAGTTGTATAGTCTATTTTAAAAAGGAACATTACACTTGGTCGTATGATGCCGATTATACTTGGTCGTATAATCTTGAGGATACATTACACTCAGTCGTACAATACCGACTACACTTGATCGTATAGTCTGATTTGAAAAGAAAACATCACACTCGGTTGTATGATGCCGATTATACTTCGTCCTATAATTTTGAGGATACATTACACTCGGTCGTATAATGTCGACTACACTCGGTCATATAGTCTGAATTGTCTTATATGATTATGCAAAAATCCATAATTGCTTGCAAATTCGGTTGTTTGAGCTGAATAATTTAAATTCTCTATGCTGATTGACTTTGGATTTTACTATATTGACTAATTAGAATTTCTTTGCTGACTGATTTTAATTTTGCTATGCCAACCATCTTTACAAGTTGGGTGCACTTTCTTCTAGATTTGCAATTCTTGCAAACTTATTGAAGTTAGTTTCAATCATGATGAATGCATAAAAGTACTTTATAGTGTTGAAAATTTATGAGAAAATTCATCACTTTTCACAAGATAGCGTACTCTTAATGAATCTCACTATTTTTTACTTTTATGACTGTCATTTATTCACCATTTGCAAAGGTCAGAGGCATAATTAACTATCTTATGCTGAGAGCATATCTTTTACCAAGTGAAGAGCTTACTTCCACACCTAATTATAGGGAGAATTTACTAAAAAAAACTCACGAAATATTAGCATAAAAAGATCAAATTCTGAGTATCAAAATAGCCTTTAAGTTATTTTTATGTTTTCCTTCCTTATCTGAGTATTCCCCCGCTTTTCTCATATTACTCAGCGTGGATACCGTTGGAAAGGTCCTTTGGATACTCATACTCATATAGAGCATTAAAGTAGATAGAGCAAATTTTGGCATGGTCCTCTTTTAATATTCCCCTGCCTTTCTTGTATTACTCAACATGGATACCGCTAGAGGTTTTATGTTGATACTCTTACTCATTTCTGAGCATTGGAGTAAATTATGCTTACTCTTTTTTCTAGTCTCCTCTTAGTATTTCCTCGCCTTTCTCGTATTACTCAGCATGGATACCGTCAAGAGATTTTGTACTCATACTCATTTCTAAGTATTGGAATAGATTATATGCATATTTATTATTCAAAAGACTGAAAAGATACTTTGAAATTCAAGCAATTTATATTTCATATCCACAGATTTTGTTTTTGCATTTTCTTCCCCTCGTTTGGATGTAAAGCAACCATTAGATTGATTAGAGTTTATAAACTCTCGGCACAAAACTGCTAACTACTCATCTGAATTTTATGAGGCTAATAAAAGAAAGCCTCTATGATTAAAAGTCATGAGATAGGCTTTGTGCACATGATCTCGTGAAGTGGATGAATTTACTTTCAATTTGTGAATTCTATGATTGAGATAGTTCTTTATCATAGAATCTAAAGAATAGAGTTGTGTTACTTCCCTTTTTATTATCTTAATAAGTGTTTTCCATGTAAGATGATACTTCTAATGAATGATTAGCATTTGCAACCTTTCCCATTCTCATTAATATATCGGTTCCTTTCACCTTCTTCATTCTTTTTTGTTTTTCCCTTCATAAAATACCATAATTTAGTGTGGTCTATTTGCTAGTAAAAAATTTATTAGAATGCAATGTTATTCTTTTGCATTCTTCCTTTTCATTATGGTGATGATGTCTCCGATCACAGGGTCGTGTTGCTCCATCATTGAAGTTGTGGCTTTATCCCATTTAATTATAAAAATACCCTTAGAAGAATTTAAATTTTGTAATTAGGTCCTAAAAAAATCTTGCAATTTAGTCCCTAAAAATATTAAATCCTTCCTTTAAAAATTGCATTTAAACCCTTAGAATTTTAAAGATTAAGTATCGAAGATCTATTCGTGATATTTTCATCACTGGAGTCCTTTGCTGCATCCATAACACATCATCCTGAAATTGGGTGTCTACAAGTCCCCTCTAAAAGTATGTTCAGATATTTATATCTGATGTATCCGAGTCTATAAGGTAATGGAAATGTCATTCTTTTACCTAGAGAGAGAGACTGCTTAAGTAATTGTATCTGATATGGAAGAGTGAGCTAAGGTGGTCAACCTCAGTTATAAAGGAAAAGACGATGCTCGATACCGAGTCTTAGAATCATCATATCATAATATCATTGAAGTGACAACTAGACTTAAGTGCACAAAACCTACAATAAAAAATGCTCAGTGTTATAGAAATAACCCGAGGGATTAACCTGCCAATATAGAAACAACCTAATGGAACTAGCTGTCGATGGAGTTTTGATGCTCGGTGCATTACAAGCATGCCTCAAGTGCTATATAATCTAGGTGCATTAAAAGCGCAACCTAAGTGCCATACCTCAGTATTATCAAAGTGACCTGAGGGTGCCAGCTTCAGTCATTGGACTTAGAATCTCAATACATTAGAAGCACAGCCTGAGTGCCGAACCTCAGTACTATCAAAGTGACTTGAGGGTGCCAACTTCAGTCACTGGACTTAAAATCTCATTGCATTAGATGTGTGGCCCGAATATCGATGAAGGGAACAACTGGCAGTGAGGTGAGTGAGATTATCAACCGCCATGTCTTTTGACTTTCCTTTAAATTTTGAACTATGTAACCATCACGTCTATTCATGTGTCAGAAGATGAGATGTTTTAGCTGCCATAATAATAACTGCTCAATTAATGAGCTTTTCTCTTGCCTGGAATTACCCTTGATGCTATGAGAGATGAAAATCATAATAAGGGCAATAGTGGTCATTCCAGAACCATTTGCTGCTCTTTAAATAGATCATACCCTTTTGTTTATTGCATTTTTTCTTTTCTGCTATACTCTTTCCTTACAAAGTTTCATCTCATATGTTCTTTATTTCTCCAGAGCCTTCTCCGTAAGCTTGCATTCTTCTTTCCAGGTGAAGCTTCTTCTCTCCTTCATATTCTTCTTCTTTATATTTATTTAATAGGATCTGTGGCTCCAAAAGATTAAGTTAGTTCAAATTTTTTTATCTCTAAGATAGATGAGGATATGCTAAAATGGTACAAAAGACATTTTAGCATTCCAGCAGACTTCGCTCTGCACACTGTAGATAAAAACTTCAAAGCCCATACTCCTATGCTAGATCTTGATAGATTAGTGGTATACTTCAATAAATTAGAAGGGGGATTGAAGTTCCCATTAAATCCTTTTATTAGGAGCTTTTTGAATAGATATAACATAGCTCTTAGGCAACTTTATCCCAATAGTTACTGGATCTTGACCGATTTTATAGAGTTGATACATGGAGAGGGTAAAGAGCCAAACCTAGATGTCCTCTAATATCTTTATAGCTTGAATAAGAAAAAGGGAGAGTTGATGTTCTCCTTATTGGCTATTTCAAACCATAGTCTCTTTGTAAAACTTTCAAACCTCCATAAGAAGTGGAGGTATAAGTTTTTTATTGTTGAACATCCTTTAAACTTTGTCCACATCCGGTGGATATGTTCTGACGATTGCCACAAGGTGAAACATCCTTTAAGGGTATTCGATAAGAATACAGAGATAGTTATGAGGCATCATCTCCATGGTATAGCTGAGAATTTATCTTAGAGATATCTCTGAAGAGTTTGCCCTGATCGCATACATCTTAGTGGTAAGTTCTAAGATTTGGAAGGTATTACTATGACTTTTGTTCTTTTTTTATTTATAAATGGCTATCTTTTTTGCATTTACGATGGAATTCAACTTGTAGATGATGAGCTGGAGACTCAGGAGGATGCATAGATTTCTTCTCCTATTTTTGAGCTACTTGCCCTAGAGGCCTCAATTGAAGCTGTGCCTAGCTAAAAAGGAAAAGCCATGGATAAAACTTCTTAAGTGGAGAAATTTAAGGTTCAGAGGAAATGAGACTTGAATAAGGACTCAGATGCTGAGGAGTTATGTGAGGAAGCTTTCATTAAGCACCCAAAGTTATCTAGGTGTCCGGACATGATGTCTTAGATCTTGAAAAAGATATAGCCTCTAAGTATCCTGAATACTCAAGTAAGGGATCAATATGCTGAGTCTTTACGACTCCTTGAAGACATCCAACGTTAGACGGATGTAGATAAGGAGGAGCTGTACAACTCCATGATAGAACACTCGTTGGAGGTAATTATTTTTCACTTTGTTTAATTTGTGCTCAAGTGTACCCATATTGATAGTGATTGTCTTTTCTTTCAGATGACTCAGGCTCTATTGTTGGCTAAGGACAACTATTAATATCTCAAGAACTAGTACAACTTGAAAAGAGATAGAAGTTAGCACCATAACTATTGACTTTTAGAAGAGATTGGAAAAGGCAAAGGCAGCATTGGAACTTTGCCAAATCAAGCATATTGAGGCGAGATTTGTGGCTAAAGCAAGCTAGAAGAGGGTGAAAGAGTTAGCATATAGTCAAGCCCAACTTACATAAAAAATTGAAGGGCAAGACTCTCTGATTATGGCATTAAAGAATAAACTTACCGAGGTGGAGAAATCCTGTGAGGATAATAAGAGAAGCTATCAGAATATGGTTGCGGGGTTTCTCAAAGCTTACAAGTCTGAGTGTCGAAGACTCTTGCATGCTCAACACCCAAATTTGGACTTTTGAGACTTAGATAAAATAACACCTACCAATCCTGCTAAAGTTACTGCCAAAGAAGATGCTCGGAGCAAGTCTTCTTCTAAGCGGTCAAAGAATCCCAAAAGACTAACCAAGTTTACTACCGATAAATCATCTTTTGAGAAACTACAAGATTTAAGGCCTGCTAGGGAAATGTCTACTGGTGCTATCTTGGTTGGACTCGATCCAGCCTCTGTGTTTGAGTCTCAAGATATGAGTCTTCCTTCTACTGAGCTTCCCAATACTCAATTGTAAATTACTTAGTTGATAATTTTTTCTTTATTTTTATAATGCAATACTCTATAACTTAGTATTATGAAAGATAAATATAGCAGTTTATTCTCCAAAATTGAGAGTACATTTATTAATAATATTTTCAGAGACTGCTCAAGTTCCAATATCGAGGTAATTCTTTTCCTTATTTATCCTTGATCTTGTATGCCCCTTTGGTCATCTTCTTGATGACTTGATAAAGGCCTTCCTAATTAGGCTTGAGTTTTCCTATGCCGGAGTTACCTTTGCCAATGTTAGTCCTTTTGAGCACCCAATCTCTGACTTTAAATTATCTTAGCTGGATGTTTAAATTTTGAGTATGTTTAGACATATCCAAACATTAATGTTGTTGACTTCTTGATCCAGATTCTCAGTGATCGGGTAGCTTGCTAATCTAATCTCCACAATCTGCATCCATCCCATAAGTTAGTATAAAAGGTGTTTCTCTTATGGAAGTTCTAGGTGTAGTTATATAGGCCCAGACGATGTTGTTGAGTTTGTCGACCCAATTCCCCTTCTTTTCATCTAGTCTTTTCTTTAGCTCTTACATGATGATCCTATTAGTGACTTCTGTCTGGTCATTTATTTGTGGATGGGCTACTGAAGTAAGCCGAAGCTTTATCCTAAATTAGGTGGGCCATAATTTTCTAAATCTGTCATTATCGAACTGCTTCCCATTATTTGTTATCAGGGTGTATGATATTTTGAATCTATAGATGATTTCTTTTTAAAGAAAGTGTTGGATTTGGGTCTCAGAGATGGTTGGTACAACTTTAACTTCTACCCACTTGGTGAAGTGATTTATGGCCACGATCAAGAACTTCTTCTGAGAGGTTAAAATAGGAAATGGGCCTAGGATGTTTATTTACTATACAATTAAATGTTAAGGATTCCCAATTAGATGCTGAGGATTAGAAAGCTTAGGGCTAAGGTAAGCAAATTGTTAACATTTGTGACATTCTTGCGCTAGTTTCTGAGCGTCTTTGGACATAGTGGGCCAATACTAACCTTGGAGTAATGCCTTTTTAACCAATGAATAATAAGATTCATAGGCTCTATAAATTCGTTCATGGATTTCTTTAAGCATATAATTTCCTTCTTCTGGTGATACACACTCAAACCATGAATGAGAGAGAGACATTCTGTAGAGTTCTCCATGGTAGATGGAGTAGTGCACAATTTTTATCTTTAACTTCTGAGCTTTCAACTTATCTTGTGGAAGTATCCCAAGCTCGAGATATTGAATGATCAGTTTCATCCATTTTGATACTTCTTATATGTCCATGATCTCTACTTCCTGGGTGCTTGGTTTTATTAATGCCTCAATGAGCTCAAGTTCTTTGAATGTATGATTATCTTCTACCATTGACTTGGCTAGCAAATCTACTTTTGAGTTTTTGCATCTGGGAATTTGGATGATTTCCCATTGTCCCCTATCCTGCTCGAGCTTCTTTAATAGCTGTTTAACTTTCTCAACATACTTGGCGATGCTTGGGTCTTTGATCTGGTATGTTCATTGGACTTGGTTTATCACTAGTTATGAGTTAGAGTATATCTTAAGATGCTCGGCTGTGACCTAGGTGGCTAACTTTAATCCTGTGATGAGTGTTTCATACTTAACTGCATTATTAGTGGTGTTGTACTTTATTAAAACTGCATATCTGATAGTGACTTTGTATGGCCCTCTGAAAATGATTTTGGCACCGGATCCTTGGATGAATAAGGCTCTATCAATTTATAACTTCTACTCTGGACATTTGGAAGGAGTAAAATCTTCCACTGTTATCTCTTGTATAAAATTTGCTAGGGTCTGGGCTTTTATCTGCTATCCAGGTTCATAACTGATGTTAAATTCCTCGAGTAATATTGAACATTAAACTAGTCTACCTGATGTCTCAGGTCTTTGTAAGATTTTCCTTAGAGGGAAGTTGGATCTTATAATGATCAAGTGGGCCTGAAAATAGTGCTAGAGTTTTTGAGATGTATGAATGACGACCATAGCTAACTTATCCAGTTTCAAATACCAGACTTCTGAACCTCTGAGTATCTTACTGATGTAGTATATTGAATTTTTTTGACTTCCTTCTTCCTCACTAGTACTGATGCAATCGACTCCTAACCAATAGAGAGATGTAAGTACAGTGTTTCTCCAGGCATCGATCTACTGAGTAGAGGTGGTGAGGATATGAACTTTTTGATGTCTTCAATAGCTGCCTAGCATTCTTCAGTCCATACAAACTTCTTAGAATTTTTTAAGGCTCGGAATAGTGGTAGACATCGCTTGCTGAATAGGAGATGAAACACCCTAATGCTGTTATTCTACCATTTAGCTTATGTAGCTCGTTGATTGATGTAAGAGCTTTTATCTTAAGAATGGCCTCCATCTTATTTGGATTAGCTTCAATTCCTCTGTGGGATATCATAAATCCTAGGAATTTGTCGGCCTTTACTCTAAAAACAAAATGCTTTGGATTTAGCTTGATTTTGTATTGGTTCAGTATTTAAAGGATTTGACCAAGGTCATCAAAATACTGCTCTACATGTTGGCTCTTAACGATGATGTCATCCACATATACCTCAATGTTCTTTCCAATTTGATATTGGAACACATGATTCATCAATCTTTAATATGTTGCTCCGGTTTCAATAGAAAGGGTATGACCTTGTAGCAATAAAGACCATCGTGGGTGATAAATGACATTTTTTCCTATTCTTCTTTCTTCATTGGTATCTGATGGTACCCTTGTGTAACATCCATAAAGCTATATAAAAAGTGACTGACAATGGAATCTACTAGTTGATCTATCGTTGGTAACCGATCACTATCTTTGGGGCATGCACTGTTACTATTAGACTTTTTTACCTGCACCACGTTGGCTACCCATTCTGGATATGTTACCTCTTTAATGAATTTAGCTTCTAATAGTTTCTTTGTTTCCTTAGTGATTACCTTTTATCTTTTATATATGAAGTTCCTCTTTTTCTAAACGATTGACTTTACTCCTGGTTTAATGTTCAGACTATGCGAGGTTATCTGAGGATCTACTATAATGATCTCAGATACTTAAGAAGCAAAGCTACCTAAGTGTTTAATGAGGACCTTGCTTATCCCATGCTTAACTTCGATATCAAGCTCATTGCCTATCCTTACTGTCTTTCCTTAGGCGATCTGAAAGGTATAAACTTGGTCAACCGAGTTAGGGTTAGCTCTTTGTTTCTCCGTTCCCCATGATTCTAAAGGGAATGCTACCATCTGGGGTTTGATTGCCATCTAGTAACATTACCTAGCCATGTGTTAATCACCATGAATTTTTAAGACTCGATCTTCAAGAGGAATCTTCATGGTCAGAGGTCAAATACTTATGACTGCGTCGATCTCATATAGTATTAGTTGGCTTATGATGCCATTGTATACGAGGGAAAGATCTACCACATTAAACTGAGCTTTAACATGTTTCACCTCTCTAGTGTCTCAGTCAGCAAATTCTAAACTTAATTTTACCAGTCCTATTAATTAGGTGGTTCCTCCACAGAAGTTTATAATAGGATTCTAAATAGCTTTCAGATAAGTGACGAAATCTCCCATTGCTTTGTAAGCATTCTAAGAGAGTGCATTGACAGTGCTTCCATTGTCGATCAATAATATTTTTACTAAGAAATTATTGATGAAAGCGCTCACCACCAAGGCATTATTGTGAGGGTGCTGAACATGTTTCCCATTTTTCGGACCAAATATGATAGCCTATTTCTTTTCATAGGTGAACCCTTCTTCTCTACGGGATCTCTTAGGCCTTTGTCGGTTGACTCTCCTCTGACAATCATATTGATGACTCATGCCACTTCCATATAATCTTTCTTTAGTTCTAGCTTATCCTTATCTTGACAATCTGGATCTTTGTTCTTTCTGGTTATGTCAATAAAGTTACCGAGTTTACCATTCTGTATTAATCTTTCTATGACATTCTTCAATTCTTGACATGCCTCAGTTTCATGCCTATAATCTCAGTGGTATTAGTAGTAGTACCTCCTATCCTGTATGGCTTTCCTGGTCGGACTCTGCCTTCTAGTTGGGTTATGCCTACGCCATTTTGGCTGACCCACATTAGGATTTTGGTTATGGAAGTGTTTAGTGGTGTATACTTCTCAGCCTCCTTTTCAAATCTTCTACTAGATTTCTAAAGTTTAATCGCTAGAAGCTCGGCCTTTTGGATCCTGACCTTTCATCTTTCCTAATATATGCTTTCTCATTATCCCGGTTGATCCTTCTATCTTTGTCTATCTTTATCATCTTTATTTTTATAGCCATTACCTCAGTGAAGGTGCTAGGTTCTTTTGTTATTATCTTATCTTTGAGCTTCCCTAGTTGGGTTCATTCTTCAATGCCTCTATGGCTACTTCATCAACTAAATTTTTTTATATGCATGGCTACTTTATTAAATTGATCTAAATAGCTTCTCAGTGATTCAGTGACCTCTTGTCTACACATCTGGAGATCGTTGATATTTTTTGCCAGAGGGACATTGGTGATGAATCGAGTCTAGATTTTCTCGGCTAACTCCTCAAAAGAGGTGATAAAATTCTCAAGAAGCCGGTAAAACCACTTCTGAGCATTTTTAATGAGTGTGTTAGGAAAGACTTTGTACATGATTCCGTCATTTACATTCTGAAGTAACATCCTGGTTCTAAACGAGGATATGTGGTTGATTGAATCTTCAGTTCTATCCAATTGATCTAACTGAGGCATTTTGAATTTGGTTGGAATTTTCATTCGGATTATTCTACTTATAAAAAATGTCTTTCCTTCCATAACGCATTCACCTTCTTTCCTTAGCCTAGTACGAGCTTTATGCTTGATTTCTTTAACTTTTTGAGCTATCTTTGAATCAGCTAAGGCCAGGATTGTTGAGCTAGATTCTCCTCTTGGAGTTTTATATCTTTCTTTATTTCCACCAGATATATCTGGAGCTACTACCAGTGGTGCTATATTATTCTCTGGGTAAGTTGATCTAAGATTGCCACTTCGAATCAAAGCATTCAATTGTTGTTGCATTAAGGTTATATGTGTTTGAATATTTTGAATCATTGCCTCTTTACTTATTGGGGATAGGTTGAGTGTTTGGGTTACTATGTTTAGGTTTGGTGTGTTTATGACAGGAGTTTCTTGTATGCTTAGAAAAGGTACGAAAGGTATAGGTATGTTGTTATGCTGAAAAAGAGCATAATAAGGAAAGTTAGTGCCAAGAGCTGGCCACCCCTAAGTATTACCAAGTGGAGTGTATGCTCCAATTAGGGCCTGAGATAAGGGTCTAATATGTTGAAAAGGAGTAGACAAAATTATTGTCTGAAAAGGTGTTGACAGGTTAATTAGAGGAAAGGGAGTAGATGGATCAATTGGAGGAATAAGAGCAGATGGATTGATGTGTGTGTCTAGAGTTGAAATTGGCCAATAAAGCGAAATTTAAAGCTAAACTTCATGAAACACAAAAAGAAAATTGATCTATGAAAGCTCATTTAAGCGCATTAGAGGATGAATTTCAGAGGCTTAAAGAGATGCTTCTAGCTCAACAAAGCAATGAACAACCTCAAACTTCTTCTCCTCAAATTGAATGTCCAAGTTAATCCTATGATAGGTAATTTCTTTCTGCTATTATTTTTTAGTATACATGTGACTATTACAATTATTGTTTTAATTTCATTTGCTGATTATTATTTTTTAAAATGTCATTTGCTTATTATATGCTCGTTAACATATCTGCCTAAATAATTCTGTAGATATAGTTTTTTTCAATTGATATCAATTGTTGATGTTGGCTGTGGTGTTTGATATTTTACCATCAGACCTTGGTGATGCTTTGTTTTAGTGGAGTTGCATGGTCAATTATTCTTATTTTTAAGATGTGAACATTTATTCTTCTTTTTAAGATATGAACATTTAAGCCTATTAATATACATAAAACGAGAATTAAGATCCCTAAGTGTCAAACAGTGTAAGGGTAAGTAATTAGCTAGGAGTTGCACATCCCAAATAAGCATTTTTCTTTAGAGTAATTAAGTAAATATAAATGATGGGATTGCTAATGAAATATGAGATCTTGGTGATATAAATGTTGAATTGTATTTGTTGTTAGATCTTATATAAGGACTAGTTTATGTTGTTGTTCCATTTTATTTTAGCTATTTAATTTTTTGGCTTATTTTGTGTGGTTGAATCAAGTGTCGTTTAATTTTTCAAGTAAAATATTTCTCATTTTTTAAGCTGTGGTTTCTCAAAATCTGGTCAAATTTTTAGGTAACTAGTTTTGAGTTGGTCAACTCATTTTCTGACTTTTGGTTGAATGTGGAATTTTTTTTTTATCCCTATTGTATACTTGAATGATAGACAATTGGTTGAAATTGGGAGTTGAAAGTTAAAAATTGGAAGCTTTACTTATATGAAAGGATTTATCTTAGCTTTGGAGTGCTACAGTTTATTTTTCATTGTGTTAAAATGGGCATTTTTATGAGTTTTCGTGGTCTAAATTTGATTTGAGTTTCAAGTGAATATGGAAATTCTAAGCTGATTATTGATTTGAATTTTTTTCTAATTTATATATTTTATTTTTCTTTACAGGTGCACAGACAAGTGAAAAAATGACGCATATATTTGCAGTAAATATTTTGTTTATGTATATGTTAATTTTTTTTATTCAAACATATTCTTTTTGGATATATGTTAGGGTTTTTGCATATATATATATATATATATATATATATATTAATTAGTATATATTTTGTTATTTGTGAATATTAATATTATAAAAATGAATATTAATATTAAATAAAAATAATTAATTATTTTATAGAAATAATTAATATTAAAATGAATATTAAATATAAAAATAAATAAAGTGTAAATTTTACGCGAATTTGCTTCCCTAATGGTATGGAACAATAGTATCATTATAGTAGATACACCAATTGCTTTAAATACAAGAAGTCAAGGGGGCGGATTGGTTCGAGTGAAGAGAAAAAAAAATTAACCCGTGGAATCAACTCGGGTTACTAATTGGATGTCCTACTACATTACAAAATTTCGTTTTTGCCAATGACCCAATTAAAGTAATAATTGGAACTATTGTATCAAGTTTCTTTATAGTATTATCTTTATATATTATAAATGAATTTTCTAGCATTTGACTCCGTACCAACAAAGGATTCTTGTCACAACCCTTTTTTGTAGTAGAAGTATTTACGGGTTCCTTGGGGAAATATGTCGGTTGGTTAGCGATGAAATGCCACTCGAACCTAGAGCTAGCTAGTTCTCTGAGGATGGGGTTTTGGAGTTAGCTCACCCTTACAGGATCGCAACCCTTTGTCCCAACCATGATCGGAACGGGGGACAAATGAATATAATATCCAACATGAAAAATGTTTTGTTTTAATTGAATAATGAACAATGAAATTTACATCACTGTGGTTATCAAGCGATAATAGATTAGCAATTTTTTTCCTGTTGACATCTTTTTTAACTTCAATGTCTTGATGAGTTTGAAATGTAGTTTCTAACTTTGAAATTTTCTCATAAGGTTCTTGAAACCTTCATTAGCATAAATACAACAATAATAAAAAAAAGAAATTGTTTAATTAAAAAAAAAAGATTAAATCTTACCTTTTTCGTAAAGAAACAAACTCAAGGATGTCTAGATTTAAGAAGAACTTTGTTGTTGAGGTGCTATTAAACACTATTTCATCTAATAGAGAATATTATTGTGTAAATATATTAGAAAAAAGTCCCAATTGAAGGAAAAAATAAATAAGAATATATATATATATATATATATATATATATATATATATATATATATATATATATATCTATATCATAAAAAATAACCATTAAATTTTTTGACAATCATTGATAGAAAAACCATAATGACTAGACCGTTTGATTCCTCTTAAAAAATTTTGGCTTTTGGAAACATATTTATGGATTTGTCCCATAGAGTAATATTTAACTTTTCATTTCTAGGGAAAAAAATAAATCATTAGATAATAAATAAAAATTATAAGAAAGAATTTAATATGTGAATAATTTAATTCAAAAAACATACTCATCTTTTTTTATTCTCAATGGTCTTTTTCTTTATAACTCTCCCAGTAATTCAAACAACTTCAACACTTCCAATAGTGACAATTTGACCAAAGACATCTAAAAAAATAATTTATTGACCTTAACAATAATCAATCTTAATTTTGATCTTAAAAAACTTAATTTTGAGCATTTAATTTGTTTATTTAAGTGTGTATAAGTTAGGACTCTATTGGAAGTATAATTATCTTGGGATGATTAGACTTTTGAGATTCAATGAGGCTTTTGATATCTTTAGAGCTTTATAATGATAAAGTTATCTTCTTCACATTTGAATTAGACATCTTGAGCTTTTTTAATTGGGCTTATTTGTCAAAATCCAAGTTCATTTGGTTATGCAAATTTTGAGTCAAAATCCACGTATACATCTTCCATCTCAGACTGCATATCTCTTAGTATTTTAGACATATCTTGAGTTACAAAAGTCCAATTAAGGTCATTCAAAATGATATGGAAAGATAAGTAAAATATCTACAACTTTCATGAAGAAATTATAGGCAAATTAAAATTTCTTTAGGAGCAAATCATGGCATCAACTTGTGTATAGCTGTCTGATAGTATTCTGCATTTTAGATTGCATAGCTCTTAGTATTTTGGACATATCCTAAGCTAAAGAAGTAAAATTTAGGTGATTTAAAATGATATGGAAAGATAATTCAAATATCTACAACTTTCATGAAAAAATTATGGGCAAATTCAAATTTATTCAGGAGCAAATCACGGCTTCAACTTGGGTATAACTGTCTGATAGTATTCTACATTTCAAATTGCACAGCTCTTAGTATTTTGGACATATACTGAGCTAAAGATGTATAATTTAGGTGATTCAAAATTATATGAAAATCTAATTCAAATATCTACAGCTTCTATAAAGAAAGTATAAGCAAATTCATACGTTTTGAGTAGTCAATCATGGTTTCAATCCATGAATAGCTGTCTGACAGCATCACTTTCAATGATTCAAAATATAGACGTTGGACACATCATTTGCACCTCTAACAACTATATTTTTAAGTATAAACAAGTTAAGAAACTTGTTTATCATTCATTCTTTCTTAAGCATTCATTGAGCTCTTAAATTCTTTTAAACAATTCTTTATTTGTATAACTCTTGTGAGAGTTGGGTGTGTGTTAGAAATATAATTTCTCTTCATCTTGGGTTAGATTATAAGGGAAGTGAGATTTATTTCCAAAGGAATTGGTTTAAGTGTTGTCCATTGAAACATTTGGGTTTCAATTTTTTAAGTGAGCCTTGAAAACTCATGTTGTAAGGTTACAAGAGTGAGCCATATAACTCTTATATAATCTCAATATTATGAATAAGATTATGGGTGATTGAAAATCCTAACTTAGGGATAAGTTAGGTGGAGAGGTAGGATTGTTATTGAATCCGGACTCCTTAAATCTTTGTGTTCTTCATTCTTCCTTCTCAACTTCTATTTAATTCTTGCAAAGAATTCTTTTAATTTCTCATTTTTATTTGATAGTCCTATTCACCCCCTCCCTCTAGGACTCTTTTCAATTGGTATCAGAGCTAGTTGTCCCTTATCGTTAATAAGGGCAGAGCAACAGTGAGAACTCTTGTGAATATGTCACTGAAGTGGGGCTCTTTGCTCATTAGTATTGGTGCATCAGTGGAGACGATGTCCAGCTAGTATGATAGGTACCATTGAAAGGTGATATAGGTTGTGTATGACCTATAAACATTTTCAATTGGTATCAGAGTTTGAATTCTAGGTACTTTATTGTTAGAATACAAAATCATAGGGAGTGAATCACAAAACATCTCTTCTCTTAGACCATTCTTTGATGGTAGTGACTATCCACATTAGAAATTCAAAATGGAATTATATCTTAATTATGATTCCATCAAACTTTGGGACATTTTCCTAAGAGGTTGGGAACCACTTACAACTGTTATTGATGGCGTGGTAACTACTCTTGTAAGAAGCCAATGGAGTATTAATCAAAAGGAAGAAAATCAAAAAAATAAAAAAGCTATGATTACTCAAGTATCTTCAATAACAAGAGAAGAAGGAGGCAGGCTTTAACATTATATGTCGACCAAAGAAATGTGGGAGACCTTAGAAAACCACTATAAGGTAACATTAAAGTAAGAAGAAAGAAGGTTCAACTTCATATGTATGAATATGAACTCTTCAAAATGAAGCCTCATGAATCAATCACGGAGATGATAAATTGTCTCAATGCTATCCTCACAACCCTTAAGAAACTTGGAAAACATTTCTCCAAGGAAGAGGTAAACAACAAGATTCTAAGAATCCTACCTAACAAGGATTGGGAGTCTCATGTTACTTTAATTGAGGAAGCTCATAACCTCTCCACTTTATCAATTGATGTGCTCATTGGTAAGCTCTTAACACATGAGCTCACTATCAAGCAAAGAGGTGAAGAACAAGAAGAGAAAGAAGAAAAGAAAAAGAGCATTGCTTTAAAAGCTCTTCAAGAAGATAATGAAGAGGAAAGCATAAAAGATTCTAGTGATGAAGATAGTGACATTATCATGCTCACTAGGAATTTCAAGAAGTTTTTAAGAAAGAAAAACTTCTCAAGAATAAGGGACTTTAATAAGAATTTTGAAGGAGATGGGAAGAAGAAAACTAAGGAGGTTACTTGCTATGAATGCAAGAAACCGGGACATATTAGAAGTGAGTGTCCCAAACTCAAATTCAAGAACAGGGAGTAAAAGACAAGAAAAAGGCATTCAAAGCTACTTGGGATGATTTTTTAGAATCTCAAGAGGAAAAGGAACAACAAGAAGTGGCCAATTTTTGCTTCATAGCCCTTGAAAACGAAAATGAGGTACCATCTACTTCTTATTCTTCCTTTGATGATTGTGATAATTGTTATGATTATGATGAAGATGATTATGAGAGCTCTATTGTGAGCAAATTACTTGTTATATACAAAAGTTTATTATCTAAGAAGAAACATTATAAGCATGAGTTAGGTAGCTTAAATAGAGAATTAGAAATTTTAAAAATTAATTTTACTAAACTTATTGAATCAAATGAAAAATTTGTTAGTGATGCAAAATCTTCTAATTCTTTAGAAGATCAACTTAAGAAACCAAATGATGAAAATCATAAGCTTTCTAAAGAGGTCTTAGAATTAAAGAATTCCATTGCTAAATTTAAGAGAGGAAAAGAAACTTTAGATAGTCTTTTTGACTCTTAATAATTTTATGGAGATACCCATGAAATTGAATATAAGAATGAAATGTCTTCATCATCTTCATCATATATTAATTTTGTAAAAGCTTCACATGATTCCACTCCTTCAACCTTCAAATCAAATGAGACTTAAGCTTTTAAAGCTAAAAGATCTCATGTGTTAAATAGCAAGGGAAAGTCTCATGAGATTCATTCTTCATTAACACAAAGAGGTAAGGCTCAAACTAGAGCACTTAAACTCAAGCATGCTTATATGTACATTAGACACAATTATAATAGGCATGCTACATAAAATAATACACATAAACATGTTGCACAAAATTACCGAAATTCACATCACCATTGCCAATGCATGTCTCATTTAATGACACAAAACAATAGGAGATACACATAATACCAAAGGCATGTTGCAAATACTAGGAAATCATTTCATCTTAGAAGGAATAAATTTGAAAATATTGTATGTTCTTATTGTATGATCAAAGGGCATACTAACAATGTGTGCTTCTATAAAAGACTACATATGAATTTACTTCCTATGGATTATCTTGAAACTAACCAACCTAGACCAAGAAAGGTTTGGGTCCAAAAGAACACTTAAATTGTATTGTATAGATGTGCTTGAAATCCACAAGAACAAAAAGCAAGTGGTATCTTAATAGTGGATGTTCAAGGCACATGACAGGAGACAAAGAGCGATTCAACAAACTTAATGCTAAGGATGGAGGATACGTTATTTTCAGAGATAATGCAAAAGGAAAAATTATTAGCATTGGAGAAATAAGTAATCCTCAATTCTTATCTATACATCATGTGTTGTTTGTTGATGGTCTTAAACATAATCTACTTAGTATAAGTCAAATATGTGACTTGGGAAATAAAGTAACTTTTTATCCTAAAAATTTCTTTGCTAGTAGTCTTAATGAAAACAAAGTTATTTTTAGTGGTGAAAGAGTAGATAATGTTTATATCATTGATTTGAATAAAATTGATAACAAAGACATAAAATGCTTAGTGTCTATCTCCCATTACATATGGACAAGGCATAAAAGATTAGGACATGCAAATTTTGAGCTTTTGAATGATCTTTGTAAACATGAACTTGTAATTTGTTTACCTAAACTTGAATTCACTAAGGATAAACCTTGTGATGCTTGCCAAAAGGGAAAACAATCCAAGTCCTCATTTAAGCTAAAAAATGTAGTATCCACCTCTAGGCCATTTGAACTTATACATATAGATTTATTTGGACCAACTAGAGCTGCTAATCTCGATGGAATGCACTATGCTTATGTATTGGTTAATGACTACTCTAGATACACTTGGGTGTGTTTTCTTACTCATAAGAATGATGCATTTAAAGCTTTTGAAAATTTTTCAAAAAGAGTTTAAAAAGAAAAAGGATTTTGTATTTCATCCATTAGAAGTGATCATGAAACCGAATTTGAAAATGCATTTTTCAAAAAATATTGTAATGAAAACGGTATTTCTTATACATTTTCATCTCCTAGAACCCCTAAAAAAAATGGGGTAGTTGAAAGGAAAAATAGAACTCTTATGGAAATGACTAGAACAATGCTTCATGAGTATAATTTGCCTCTATACTTTTGGGCGAAAGCCGTTAACACATCTTGTTATATTTCAAATCGAGTTTTCAAAAAACCAATTTTAAATAAAACATCTTATGAGCTATAGAACAATAGAAAACCTAAAATCTCATATCTAAGAGCATTTGGATGCAAGTGCTTTATATTGAACACCAAGGAAAATCTTGGAAAATTTAATTCTAAAGCCAATGAAGGAATTTTCCTAGGCTATTCTATTTCAAGTAAAGCATATATGGTCTTTAATAAGAGAACTCTAGTAGTTAAAGAGTCAATACATGTGGTATTTGATGAATCAAACTCACTTGATCCTAAAAAGGATGTTTGTAGTGTTGATGATCTTGTAGATGACAATGAGATTGTGGAAACACAAGAAGAAAATGCTAGTAAGCCTTTGGAACTTGAAGATCCAAGCAAGAAGGAAAATGAGGAGATGTCTCAACCTACCTTAAAGGATGAACTTCTAAAGGATTGGCAATTCAAGAAAGCTCACCCTCAAGACCTCATTATAGGTGACACTATAAAAGGCGTAACTACTAGATCTCAATTAAAGTCTATTATTAATTTAGCCTTCATTTCTCAAATTGAACCCGAAAATATTGATGATGCTTTGTGTGATGAATTTTGGGTCCTTGTTATACAAGAAGAGTTAAATCAATTTGAGAGAAACCAGGTTTGGACCTTGGTTCCTAAACCTAAACATCATCCTATTATAGGCAGCAAATGGATGTCTAGAAATAAGATGAATGAACAAAGTGTCATAACTATGAACAAAACCGGACTAATAGCTAAAGGTTATAATCAAGAGGAAGACATTGATTATGATGAAACCTTTGCCCCTGTTGCAAGGTTAGAAGCTATTAGGATGCTACTTGCATTTACATCATACATGGATTTTAAACTTTATGAATTGGATGTTAAAAGTGCATTCTTAAATGGTTTTATTAAAGAGGAGGTATATGTTGAACAACCTCCAGGTTTTGAAAATTTTGACTCTCTAAATCATGTGTTTAAACATTCAAAAGCATTATATGGATTGAAACAAGCTCTAAGAGCTTGGTATGAAAGATTAAGTAACTTTTTACTAGAGAAAGGTTTCTCTAAAGGAAAGGTTGACACAACTCTTTTTATAAAGAAATCCAAACATGATTTATTAATTATTCAAATATATGTTGATGATATTATATTTGGTGCTACTAACCATTACTTGTGTGAGGAATTCTTTAATTTAATGCAAGGAGAATTTGAGATGAGTATGATGGGTGATCTCAAATTCTTTCTTGGACTACAAATTAAGCAATGCAAAAATGGGATTTTCATCAATCAAACCAAGTATGCAAGAGACGTTCTTAAAAATTTTAGCATGGATGGAGCTAAGATAAGTAAAACTCCAATGAGCACCATAACCAAACTTAATAAATATGAGAATGGCACACCGGTTGATGAAAAGTGTTTTAGAGGTATGATTGGATCTCTTCTTTATTTAACTGCTAGTAGACCTGATATTATGCTTGTTACTTGCTTGTGTGTTAGATTTTAATCAAGTCCTAGAGAGTCTCATTTGAATGCTATCAAAAGAATTTTTAAATATCTTTATGGTACAATGCATTTAGGACTTTAGTATCCTAAGAATTTATCCTTTGACTTAATTAGTGATTCTGATGCAAACTTTACTGGTAGTTTACTAGATAGAAAAAACACTTTCAGAACTTGTCAAATTTTAGGACAATGTTTAGTTTCATGGTTTAGCAAGAAACAAGTTTTGGTTGCCTTGTCCACTGCTGAAGCTGAATATATTACAGCAAGTCTTTATTGTTCATAAGTTTTGTGGCAAAAGCAACAGCTGTTAGACTATGGTGTAAAACTTAATCACATTTCAATCAAATGTGATAATACAAGTGCTATCAACCTTAGCAAAAATCCCATTCAGCATTCTAGAACTAAACATATATACATTAGACATCATTTCTTACATGATCATGTTCAAATTGGTGATATCTCACTTGAATTTGTTGATACAAATAATCAACTTGCAGATATCTTCACCAAACCTCTAAATGAAGAGAGATTAAATTTCATTAAACATGAACTTGGTATGATTGATGGTTCTAGTTTATCTTGATTTTATGTTTAATTGATGGTTGAACTGTTTTCATGTGAAATCATGTTGTGCTTATTGATTACATTGATTGATAAATATTTTGATTTTGATCTTAAATTTTTTTTTGCCAGCTTATATTTGGTTTATCTTTTTAAATTTCCTTTTGCATTTTTTCAAAGGAGGAGAAATAATTTGAGTTTGCATGTGTACCTAATTAATTTTCTTTTTAACATGTGTACTTAGTTTGTTTTTAATTTTAAACCCCCCTTAAAAAATTGTGCTTATGTTAGTGACATATTGTATTTTTATTTGATATAGGGGGAGAAATTTTGTTTAAAATTTTTGCATGCATATTAACATTATGATTAATTTTGTCATACATCATATGTTACAAAATGTTTTATTTTGCTTACTTTATGTATGACATAGATTTCATAAAGATTTTTGAGTATCTTTGTTTTTCATTTTCCCTTTATATCTCTCTCTTTTCTTTTTGCTTTTGACAAAAGGGGAGAAAAATATTTGAGTTTGTTGTTCATTACTATACATGTGTATAATATTTTATTGTTGTGTTTATACATACATAATTCATGTATAATTTCTTCTTAGGAATGGTTTTTATCTTTGATAAGGCATGAATATCTTCTTAGGAATTGTTTTGATCATTGATAAGGCATGAATATTTTTACAAAGATTTGGTGTATCTTTATTTTGTTCTTATAGGAAGTGATGCATTTTAGTAGGACTATATGCATATATGTTTGAAATTATTTTCTCACATTGCCTAACATTTATTTAAATAATTATGATATCATATTTTATGTTTTTAATACATTTATCATAAGAATGTCATGTTTTTATCCCTCTTGCTATATTTTATGTTGTTTATATTTTTTTGTCAAAGGGAATAATCTACAAATTTATATTTCTTATCATGTCCATATTCGTAGGGGGAGAAATAAAAAAATATATTTTATTACATTTGGTATCATTATTATCACAAATATTATCACACACTTTACTTTGTATAATTTTTTAATCAAACTCAAAATAAGTTTGTCAAAATCAAAAAGGGGGAGATTGTTGACCTTAGGAATAATCAATCTTAATTTTGATATTAAAAAACTTAATTTTGAGCGTTTAATTTGTTTATTTAAGTGTGTATAAGTTAGGACTTTATTGGAAGTATAATTATTTTGGGATGATTGGACCTTTAAGATTCAAAGTGGCTTTTGACATCCTTAGACTTTATAATGAGAAAGTTATCTTCTTCATATTTGAAGTAGATATCTTGAGCTTTCTTAATTGGGCTTATTTTTCAAAATCCAAGTTCATTTGGTTATGCAAATTTTGAGTCAAAATCCATATATATGTCTGCAATCTCAGATTGCATATCTCTTAGTATTTTGGACATATCTTGAGTTACAGAAGTCCAATTAAGGTGATTCAAAATGATATGAAAAGATAAGTCAAATATATATAAATTTTATGGAGAAAGTATGGCAAATTAAAATTTCATTAGGAGAAAATCACGGCTTCAACTTATGTATAGCTGTCTGATAGTATTCTGTATTTAAAATTGCATAACTCTTAGTATTTTAGACATATCTTGAGATAAAGAAGTCTAATTTGGGTGATTCAAAATGATATGGAAAGATAAGTCAAATATCTACAACTTTCATGAAGAAAGTATGGGCAAATTTAAATTTCTTTAGGAGCAAATCATGACTTTAACTTAGGTATAGCTATTTGATAGTATTCTGCATTTCAAATTGCATTGCTCTTAGTATTTTGGACATATCCTGAGCTATAGATATCTAATTTAAGTGATTAAAAATTATATGGAAAACTAATTCAAATATCTACAGCTTCTATGAAGAAAGTATGGGCAAATTCAAACGTCTTGAGCAGCCAATCACAATTTCAATCCATGAATAGCTGTTTGACAATATCACTTTCAATGATTCAAAATATAGATGTTGGACACATCATTTGCACCTCTAACAACTATATTTTTAAGTATAAATACCTCTAGAGCTAAATGGAAGTTAAGAAACTTGTTTATCATTCATTCTTTCTTAAGCATTCATTGAGCTCTTAAATTCTCTTAAACAATTCTTTGTTTGAATAACTCTTGTGAGAGTTGGGTATGTGTTAGAAATAGAATTTCTCTCCATCTTAAATCTTTGGTTAGATTAAAAGGTAAGTGAGATTTATTTCCAAAGGAATTGGTTTAAGTGTTGTCCATTAAAACACTTGGGTTTTGGTTTTTTGAGTGAGCCTTGAAAACTCATATTGTAAGGTTATAAGAGTGAGCCATAAAACTCTTGTATAATCTCAATCTTATGAATAAAATTATGGGTGAAAATCCTAACTTAGGGATAAGTTAGGTGGAGATGTAAGATTGTTGTTGAATCCAAACTCCTTAAATCTTTATGTTTTTAATTCTTCCTTCTCAACTTATATTTAATTCTTACAAAGAATTCTTTTAATTTCTCATTTTTATTTGATAGTCTTATTCACCCCCCCCCCTCTAGCACTCTTTTCATAAATATATTTTATCTAGGAAAAAAACTTATATTGTATCTCAAAAAACAAATAAATCAACTTATATACCTATTAAATATGTTTTATCGCCAACTCTTGATTTAGCATTCCCAAAATTTAGGAATTCAAATCTATCGAATGGAATTAGGCAATTTCCATCATCGAATACTTTAACAAAGTATTCCTCAGCAACCGAATTCGAAATGAGTGGTTGCTGACTCGATAACTTGCTTGAGCTGGTATGATGATAAACTTTTCCTATGCTCAACAATTGTTTAAAATGATTTATTAATTGTTTTGGAATTGTCCCTTGCATTATATCGCCCTATCTATTTCAATGAATAAATAATTAGTGTTATTTTAATAGAAAGAACAACATGATAAATATATGGAATGAATTCTAATTCTATAACCTTTTCATCCAGCATGAGAAACTTCAGACTATATATATCGTCGGAGTTACTAATACTTGCAAACTCCCATATGCATGCAATCTGACATTGTATTTGAATATTTATGCTCATATTATGCACATCAGAGAATAAAGTATAGGACATATTTTTTTCCTATAATTGTGAATAAATATATAAAATAATTCAAAAGAATAAATTAATGATAAAAAAATGTGTTCATCTAAATATATAAAAATTAACAACAATTTATATTCAATAGACTTATGTTGTATCGTTAAAAATTTCAGAGTATATAATATTTGTTGCATAATTTTCAAATTCGCAATCATTGCATATATTTTTCTTTTTTATTAATATTTTAATACCAATTGATGAAGTAAATATACATAATGCAACATATAATTGGTCGTGAGAGAAAACATTATCATGTAAGTACAATCCAACTTGTTTTAATGTTTGGCCATGACTTTTATTTATTGTCATATAATAACAAATTCTTATAGGAAATTGTCTTCTTTTTAATATGAATGGCCATTGATTATCATGATATGAAAGAATAATTCGAGGTAGAAACATTTTTTCACCGCAACGAGAATCGATAAAAATAATTATCTCAATAACTTTCAAATCTAATTCAATTATCATCAATCATGTTCCATTACATAATCCTGAACTTGGATTTATATTTCGAAGTAACATAATTGTTATATTTTTTTTAAGTCTTAATTCATTGTGTGGAAATCCATTAAAATTTAAAGAATTAAAAAAAATTCAACTGGATAAAGAACTTCTAATTCTTCATATTCATTTGACGTTTTGAAAATTGAATATGAACTATAGTAAATTGTTTTATCTTCAAAAACTAATTCAATCATTTCTTTATTAATAATATCGACAATTTCATTAGTTGGTGTTATAATTGTTCTTTCTTTTATGTAAGAATAATCATTATACTTATTTGAAAAATCAGGATAAGTTTCATTTAATATTACTTTGATTATATCTTCATATTGTTTAATAAGCAAACTATCATGAATTTGTATGAAATTTTTTTCTTCATTTTCCCCATCCATAATTTTCATTGGAAGTTTTCAATCTCCAATGGATAAAATCCAATCAGAAAAATTAATTATTTCATTATCTTCATTATTTGAATCATTTGTTAATAATAGTCGCATATTAATCATTAGTTTATAAATTTTAAAAAATTTCCATAAATTAGAACGTGTTATCAATGCATTTATAATATCTTTTATATTACCATTTAATACAACGAGCTAAGTTTGCCTAAAATCACCTCATAATGGAATAGTTTTTTTGCCAAATGGTTTTGATTGTCTATAATTATTTGAATTACAAAAAATATCTCTAAATGATCTATCAACAACTTCAAAACAATGTCTATAACTCATTAGTGCTTCATCCCATATAACTAAAGAGGTTTCTTCTATTAATTTAGCAAGTTGTGTTCCCTTTTTAATTTCACATGATGAATATTCATTCAGATTTAAAGGTATTTTAAATCTAGAATGTGCAGTTCTACCTCTAAATAATAATAATGATGCAATACCTGATGAAGCAACAACTAAAACTATTTTGCCTTTTGAATTTTAAACATAATATGATAGTCTTATATAAATATATTTTACCAAGTCCTTCATATTCATAAATGAAAAATAACCCTCCATTATTACAATCAACAACATTAATTACATCACTATAAATTATTTGTCGTTCAATATTCAAGAATTGTAATAATAATTTATGTTTTTGTTTTAATTCTTTAGCATCATAATTTAATTCTTTAATCAATAATATGTTGTTAATATCACAATTATCAAAATTATTAGGTTATGGCAAATCAAAATTTAATAATGAAGAACAATTTTTGTTAAATATTTTTTCATGCTCTATTAAAACTTTATTTCTCAGATATTATTCTGAAATAGATGTGGATGGAATTTCTAATGTTTGATTTAACTCTTGAAAGATATATCAGTAAAATTCTTCCAAAATAATTTAAAAAGTTTTTAGGATCTCCAATTTCACAAAAAAGAATAAGAACAACGAATAAATGATGTAATTGATAAGATGTTGAATGTAAATTGGCTTCTTCTAATGCATTAATCCATTCAATATTATTTCCTAATAAACCATAAGCACTGTATACAGAACAATATGTAGGATGTAAAATTCCATTAACTATTCTTATATATTCGTACATTTTAAGTCCTTTAACGATATTTAAAAGCATTCTTAAATAATATAATTCATCAGAACTTGGATGTATATATGTTATTCTGCCAATACAATTCCTCTATTTCGCCTAGTAAAATTCATCCAAAATAATTGCAAAAGTTTTCTATGATCTCCAATTTCACCAAAAAGTATAAGAACAATGAATAAATGACATAATTGATAAGATGTCGCTTGTAAATTAGCTTCTTCTAATGCATTAATCCATTCAATATCATTTCCTAATAAACCATAAGCACTGCATGCAGAACGAAATGTAGGATGTAAAATTCCTTCAACTGTTCTAATATCTTCATACGTTTTAAGTCATTTAACAATATTTAAAAGCATTCTTAAATAATATAATTCACCAAAACTTGGATGTATATATGTTATTCTACCAATACAATTCCCCTATTTTCGTGTAGTCTATATTTTGTATTGGCAGTTATTCTTACCAGTTCTCATTACGGTGAAAAAGTATTTATACCTCGAATTATTCTTTTATATCATGACATTAAATGACCATTCATGTTAAAAGAAGACAATTTCCAATAAGAATTTGTTATTATATAACAATAAATAAAAGCCAAAGGCAAATATTGAAATAAGTTGGATTGTACTTACATGATAATATTTTCTCCCCGGTCAATTAAATGTTGCATTATCTAGAGTTATTTCATCAACTGACATTAAAATATTAATAAAAAAGAAAAATACATGCAATGATTGCGAATTTGATTATTATACAAAAAATATTGTATACTCTAAAATTTTTAACAACCCAACATAAGTATATTAGAATTTAAATTGTTGCTAATTTTTATATATTCAGATAAATACATCTTTTTTTATCATTGATTTATTCTTTCGAATTATTTTATATATTTATTAACAATTATAGGGAAAAAAAAGATGTCCTATACTTTATTCTCTTATGTGAATAATATGAGCAGAAATATTTGAATAAAATGTCGGATTGCACGCATATAAGAGTTTGCAAATATTAGTAACTCCGATGATATATATAGTCTGGAATTTCTCATACTGGATAAAAAGGTTGTAGAATTGGAATTCGTTCCAAATATTTATTATGTTGTTCTTTTTATTAAAATAACACTAATTATTTATTCATTGAAATAAATAGGGTGATACAATGTAAGAGACAATTCTAAAACAATTAATAAATTATTTTAAAGAATTGTTGAGTGTGGGAAAAGTTTATCATATATCAGGCTTTGTCATCATACCAGCTCAAGCAAGTTATCAAGTCAGTAACCACTCATTTCGAATTTGGTTGCTAAGGAATATGTTTGTTAAAGTATTCAACGATGGAAATTGCCCAATTCCATTCGATAGATTTGAATTTCTAAATTTTGGGAATGCTAATTCAAGAGTTGGCGATAAAACATATTTAACATGTATATAAGTTGATTTATTTGTTTTTTGAGATACAATATAAGTTTTTTTTTCTAGATAAAATATAATTATTTTTTTAGATGTCTTTGGTCAAATTGTCACTATTGAAAGTGTTGAAATTGTCCGAATTGCTGAGAGAATTGTAAATAAAAGGACCATTAAGATAAAAAAATGATAAGTACGTTTTTTTGAATAAAATTATTTGCATATTAAATTCTTTCTTATAATTTTTATTTATCATCCAATGATTTATTATTGTCCCAGAAATGAAAAGTTAAATATTACTCTATGGGACAAATCCATAAATATTTTTCCAAAAGCTAAAATTTTTGAAGAGGAATCAAATGGTTCAGTCATTATGGCTTTTCTATCAATGACTGTAAAAAAATTTGATGGTTCTTTTCTATGATATATATAGTTTTTATTTATTTTTTCCTTCAATTAAGACTTTTTTCTAATATTTTTTACATAATAATGTTTTCTATTAGATGAAATAGTGTTTAATAGTACCTCAACAACAAAGTTTTTTTAAAATGTTGAAATCCCTAAGTTTGTTTCTCTACGATAAAGGTAAGATTTAATCCTTTTTTTTTAATAAAACAAGTAAACAATTTCTTTGTTTTTTTATTATTGTTGTATTTATACTAATGCAGGCTTCAAGAACCTTATGAGAAAATTTCAAAGTTAGAAACTACATTTCAAACTCATCAAGACATTGAAGTTAGG
Source organism: Mallotus nudiflorus (assembly GCA_947683625.1). Classification (NCBI taxonomy): domain Eukaryota; kingdom Viridiplantae; phylum Streptophyta; class Magnoliopsida; order Malpighiales; family Euphorbiaceae; genus Mallotus; species Mallotus nudiflorus. The sequence continues at coordinate 2,279,108 of CANTUR010000017.1, read as the reverse complement.
AAAGATGTCAATAGGAAAAAAATTGCTGATCTATTATCGCTTGATATATCCACAGTGATAAGGTAACTAAATTTCATTTTTCATCATTCAATTAAAACATAACATTTTTCATGTTGGGTATTGTATTCATTTACCAAAAAGAAAACAAGAAAATAAAATTATTGCTTTCTTTTTATTAAAGAACTCCACACTTATTGCATCATATTTGTTCATTATAATTCTGGATGTTGTTTTTACAATAAGGGCATATTCTATACCACCAGCTAGTTGTTGTATCATCATTTTTTCATATAACTGAAGACGTCAACCAGCAAAAAGTTCAAAACCCAAAAAAAACAGACATCATATTAGTTACATGTTCATACCAACAACTACTACCTTGATCTTTTTTAATATTTTTTTTTCATCTTTTGGCATTTTCTAAGTAAGGAAACATACTCGCTAGATAATTGATTATATGCAGCACGAAAAGCTTGGAATTCATCATTTGCAGGATCAAAATTAATTTTCAAAATTGTTAATTCCTTATGGTTGAAGTTAATTACATCCAAATTATAGATTGGTTTTAAGTGATCTACTGTTGCCATGCATGATCCATTTTTTGCATCTTCAATAGAAGTGTGACTAATTCTAACCATGTAGGAAACATGTCTGTTTCTAGTTCCATCTTCATAAGGATAGTATAGAGTGCATATATATATTGGACCCTTAGTTTATTGTTCATTATAGGTGGGTGGAGGAAGCCCAAGTTGACCTAAAATATATTCCAAGATAAAAGAAATATGAATCTTAATCACAGCCATGGCCTATTTTGAAAAGGTTTAAACAAATTAAAATTTTAGAATATAATATTTCATAACTACACATAATTGCTTGAAAGTAACCAATGATAGAGTAGAAAAACAATAAAAATTCAACAATAAATATGTAACCATAATAACAATGAACAACAATATGGCAATTGATGGATCAATGTTGAAACCAAATAGAAATAGTAACCTAATAATTGGGCAAAAAATATAAGAAAAAGAATAATTAATTCAATATACATTTTTTTGATATTCAACTTTGTTGCTATGGTGGAAAATAACTATTATTATCATTTTTTTCTTTGACATTCCCACTATTTTAAAAAAAAATTAAGAACCCACCATATAAATTGCAGAATTGTAAAATTGGATCAATTGGGGGAAAATTTTTTTTGTTAATGTAAAAAAGGGACTGGTAAAAAAAAAAAACAAAAAAAAAAGTAAATATAAAGTATTAAGAAAATTTTAAATAAAACTAGATAAGTTTATTTTATTTTTTTAAAGATCATTTATTGTAGATTGATCTAAAAAAAACATAGATATAGGTTAAAATCAAAAGTTAGGGTAAACATATAAATTTTTTATTTCTTTAGGCAAACAAAATAAATTGTTTTTTTTATAGCATTAATATGATAATCATGATGTAACTATTTTAAACATTTTCTAGAGGCAATAGGAAAAAAAAATTAATGCCAACAACATATATACAACATGAGATTTGAAAAAAATATTTCAAATCAAATGAAATAGGATTTCTAAATTGCTAAAGAAAAACATATGGAAAAAGAATATAAAACATGACATATAAGCATGGATAATTGTCTAAATATGCGTATTAGTAATAAAGAAGGTTAGAGAATGAAAACAATAAAAAGAAGAAACATTTAATGAACTAAACAACTCACCAAGTAGTCTCACGAATTAGTCAAGAAATAAAGAGAAGAAGGCAGAATTGGATGACTTCATTTATGATGGTTCAACCATATTTATAGCTAAAGAGGCAAAAAGTGGAAAATTGTTAAATGGTCTCTATCTACTTAGGGGCAAATATGAAATTATGACAATTCAAATTAGAAATGTAGAAAACATTTAATGCAAGAGTAAACCTATATCTAAGGTAAATCTATACAATTCATTAAAATATATATCATCGACTATTTCAACAAACACTTGGCTATATCTTAATGAATGGAAATAGTGCTATATGTAAAATTATAAATTCTTATTTCAAAGGAGATCAAAATTCTATGGATAGAATAATGACACAATATACAAAATCTGAAACAAGGCCAATAAATCATTATAGAAGGATATCCTAAATCTTGCTCCCATATCACAATTGCATAGCACATTTAATGCAAAGTTATATTTGTATCCTAAGTAAATCTAAACAATCTATTAAAATATATATTTTAAATTGTTTCATCTAATAGTTGGCCATATTTAAATGAATGCAAGTTGCAATTTATGTAAAAAGTAAAAGATTATTTAAAGAGAGATTAAAATCATGGGGATAGAACAATGTCACAACATAAAAAATAAATCATTATGAATGCAGATTTGGTAAAAAAATATGCAATTGGAGCAGGTTACCAAAACATACAAATATTTTAAATCATGTCAACAAGATTGTAAGTGAAAAAAAAATCTAAATTATTAAATGGTCGCATTATCAAAACTAAAGATTGTAGGTATAAGCCCAAAGACTAATACAACTATAACTAAATAGTCAGCATGATCAATTGATTCACAACTAAATATTTTTATAAGCAAACTATATACAGAAAATATCAATAGAGAAAGTACAACCCCCATGAATATGTGCAAAAAAATTCAAAGTTTATAAACTTCCATGGAATTCATTTAAGACATGTATGATAGCATGAGTCACTATGCAAAATAATCAGCTGATTAAAAATCCAAATCAAATAGAAAATAAAATATCAGTTATCCAACTAAAATTACCAATAACAGGAAAATATTAAAAAAAATACAAAGATTATCATCTTATTCATAGCAAAAAAAAGATAAAAAACTATAATCAGAAATAATTTTATTTGGATTAATAGGTCTAATTAACAAATGTGTTATTAAACATGGCAAACTAAAAAAATTCTAGCTTAGAAAATTAAATTATATTTTTTCCCAATCAAAACAACAATACAATCATAAAATGGCTCATCAAATGCTTTTGAAAATGAAATCACTAGCAATATCACATGAAGTTTTTTTCTAAAAAAAAAGGGGATACAAGCAAAAAAATACAAAAAAGGAAAAAAAAAGCATATATTAAAAAAATACATTACACAACAACTCCATAGCAAATGGAAAATGACATGCAAAATTAAAATTAAATGCTAATAAATTAGTTATCCTACATAACTTCATGTAAACTATAATTAATTACAACGAGTATATAAGACACCAAAGCAAAAACAAATTTCAAGGGAAAAACCCATGAAGAATAAATGGTAAAAAGAAAGAGAAAATGGGAGATAGGAGGTAAAACAAACATTTTAAACACTGAGTTAAACATTTTTGTCTTTTCTTTTATGTAAAAATAATTGTTATATTGTCACGACCCAAAATAAGGGCTATGACCGGCGCTAGGGAACGGGAATTTTTTCGAATCCGGAACCCGTAACAAGCCTAAAAATAAAATAAAAACACGCAATAATAATAATAACATAATTTGCAGCGGAAATAAAATCATAAATATCAAAATAATATTTCCATCAAACGAAATTAAATCAAATCCTCATCTTATATATAAATAAACTTTTAATACAATCCAATTCAAATACTTAAAATATACATCTCACACAAATATAATACATAAACCCATAACTGTTTACAATTACTGCAGTGTCTAGATTAATAAAAATAAAACTCAAGTGAGCAGTTTACATAATAAACCCGGGGCGGAAGAAATCCGGTGTACAGGTCTGCTACTGAGGTCTGATGAAGATGACTCTCCTGAAAAATAGTCAACGGAGGGGGAGTCAGACCTTACTGAGTGAATTACTATAATATATATATATACATGCATACTAAATGACAATACACACAATCACTGGTATATAAATAATAAATATATACAAGCAATTACACATAGATGCAATAAAAATCATTTTATATATTTTTATTTAAAATCACAGTTTATGAAGGATCAAATAGAACCCTAGAAAATTGCATCCTCAAAATAGTGTTAGACAACACACTAGCCATACAGGCTCACTTATTCCAAATATATTCACTTGTTCCATTTGGACAGTAGACTGGCCCCAAGACACTAAGTCAATCGAGCTCCAACAGTCTGACTGTCAGTGTGATTGGCCCCGAGACACTTGGTCAACCGAACTCCAACAATCACACTCCCAAATCATATCATACATCAATCAAATCAATCCGATCATAATCCACATATAGGTTAGTATTATAGCCTAAATGCTATAAGCGTACCGGTACGTACTCGGTCCTAGTGCTGCCCACTAGGTAGCACGTTCTATTGATATCCTTCATTTAAATATAAAACGTACATTCATAAATAAATGATGCATGTATTTAAATAAAATAGTAACATAAACCATATATATACTAGAAATATACCAAAAGTAAACCAGGTATATTTCGAGCATATATATGTCAAATAAATCCAACTAAATTACAAAATAAACTAGAAATATATTCAAAAACATTTTAAACATAATTTATTAATAAAATATGCATATAGTTTAAAATATACCAAAAATAAACCAAAAGTAAACTGAAAATAAACTAAAAATAAACTTAAGTACTAATTAATACCATTATGCATTTTTAGTCAAAATAAAACATAGATTTCTAAAATCATGCACCATAGAGCATATATATATAGAATAGTAACTCACAATTATTGCGCTCCTCGAGATGGGTCTAATAGGCCTGGTCCACTAGGCCTCGGTCTCGGTGCAACTAAACAAACAAATAACGACAGGAATCAGAATAAATCTAACAGAAGTTCTAAAGACTTGATCTAGATTACTAAACACAGAATTAAATTAGAATTCGACCGGACATCACGTTTTACGAGAATTCTATAAAAAATTCGACAGAACCTCCCCTATAAAATAGACATCTCTCTACTCAAAGAGTAGAGCCGGCCCTGCAAAGAAACACACTTCGAAAATAAACACAAAACATAACCACAATCTCTCGGTTGGACTCCAAACTATAAATTACTAACCGAGGTCCACAATTCACAGAATATTTACAAAAATACCAAAAATACCCTTATATAATAAAAATACATTATATAAGTAAAAATTACGTAATTAACCCTAAAACACAGTAAAAACCGATAAAAACTCATTTTATTAGAACATCGTATATCATATATATATAATTGAAAATAATTTATGAAAAATAGTTTTAATTAGTAAAAAAATACTAAATAATTTGTAGAAATCATTTTTATACCCTAAATAACTATTAAAACCAATTTAATTACATTTTTAACCAATTTAGTGTCAAATTACCAAAATACCCCTATATATATAAATATACTAAAATTAATTCAAAAATTCACCAAAAATAATATAATTGCATAAAATTAATTTTCTCAACATATATTTCAATAATATCACTAAATAAACTCAATTAACTAATTAATTTCAATTAAACACATAATTAACCCTATTTTATCAAAATTACATAAACTAAATAAATTCAAAATAAATACATAAAAATCACAAAAATTAAAAATAAATTTCTATAATTCATTTCAACACCTATATTTATTATAAAACACAATTTCATAATTTAATTAATTAATTTTCGAAAATTAGAAAATAATAATAAAATAATCAAAAATACCCAAAAATCAAAATAAATTCCAAAAATTCTAAAAAAATTCCAGCATAAAGACTAAGCTACTAGGATAAAATTTTGTGAAGGAATTTTTCATGAATCAATCAAATTGAAGCTCAAAAAAATCAAGAACCCTAATAGGCCGAAATTGCAAAATCGAAACCTAGGCAAATCTAGACCATTTTAAGTGAAAGAAAACTTGAAATCACACTTAACGGAGCTCAAGGAGAAGATAGAGACCAACGGTGTCGAAAACGGTGGCCAGAAACGGTGAGAAAAGTTTCGGCAACTCTAGCTTATTCCGGCCAAACCACGACGGAATAGGGAGCTGCTGGAGGCGAGGAAGGCTGAGGAAGAAGGTGGCACGCCGGGAGGTACACCGACGGCAAGGGAAAGGCTGACAGACGGCGGTGATGGTGAGGGAGGCGTGCGCCGGGTTGAAGATGAAGAAGATGGCAAGAAACGTAAATAAATCAAACTTGTATATTTGTATATATATATATATATATATATATATATATATATATATATATATATATATATATATATATATATATATATATATATATATATATATATATATAACTTTAACTTATAATATCATAATATATTGATATTATATTCCAAAAATAATCTACACCACATGTTAAAAATATCAACCCAATATTTATATACATATACACATATATATAATACATTTTAATTTAATACAACTATATAATATATACTTAATTAAAATAAACCCTAATTATTAAATATGTATATATATAAGCATGTATATGTATATATATTAATATGATAATTAAAATCATGCATGGACTCTTGCAAATACATAATTCTATTTAAAATAAATAATATTAAATTATTCACGTGTCAATTTCCCCGAAAATAAAATTTCCGGAAAAATTTTACGTAAAATATTTAAAATAATATAAATAATAAAAAATTAGTTTTAATTAAATAACAAACTCATAAAATATCAAAGATATATATATACAAAAATTATTAACACTGCATATCCCAATGCAGTATAAAAATATTTAAAAACTCGGGATATTACATATATTTATTTGAAAAATCAAGATAAGTTTCATTTATTATTGCTTTGATTGAATCTTCATATTGTTTAATACGCAAACCACCACGAATTTGTATGAAATTATTTTCTTCGTTTTCCCTATCCATAGTTTTCGTTGAAAGTTTTCAATCTCCAACGAATAAAATCCAATAAGAAAAATTGATTATTTTATTATCTTAATTATTTGAATCATTTGTTAATAATAGTCACATATTGATCATTAGTTTATAAATTTTAAAAAATTTCCATAAATTAGAACGTGTTATTAATGCATTTATAATATCTTCTTTATTATCATTTAATACAATGGGCAAAAATTGCCTAAAATCATCTCCTAAAATAATAGTTTTTCCGCCAAATAGTTTCAACTGTCTATCATTATCCAAATTACATAAAATAGCTCTAAATGATTTGTCAACAGCTTCAAAACAATGTCTATGACTTATTGGTGCTTCATCCCATATAACTAAAGAGGTTTCTTCTATCAATTTAGCAAGTTATGTTCCTTTTTTAATTTCACATGACAAATATTCTTTCAGATTTAAAGGTATTTTAAATATAGAATGTGTAGTTCTACCTTCAAATAATAATAATGATGCAATATCTAATGAAGTAACAACTAAAACTATTTTACCTTTTGATCTTGAACACAATATGATAGTCTCATATAAATATGTTTTACCGGTTCACCTCAAGCTAAAAGACATTTCCTCCTATCCATGCCTCTAATCCTTCAACAGATGAAAAAACTCCAACCGTTAATGACATCACCAATCCAATCTCTCAAGTCACTCAATAGTTCCAGTCCTCTTATTCTTTATCAAGGTTAATTTCATAGTAAAGTAGTTCTTGATTATCTTCTTTGACCAAGAAACTAAGGTCATTTGTTGGAAATTTTATGTAAAATCGGCTGCTTAAGAAAGGCCATTTCTTGGGTATCTGTCTTTGTATGTTTTACATTTACAAGATAGTTTTATGCCATGTGAACTAGACTAGAGCTCCATTTCTTGGGTATCTGTCTTTGTATGTTTTACATTTACAAGATAGTTTTATGCCATGTGAACTAGACTAGAGCTATTTATGGAAATTAAGAGTAGGTTCTATTGTTGGTGTAGTTGTAATAAAATATAGGAGCATTCTTTTTCTTGAGATAGCAAGACCTAACATCTTGTAAGCTCTTATTATGGTCATAACTCTTATATTCTTGGCCATTTTTCTTTTGATTAAGTAAAGTCAAAGATCATCTAAGGTGATGATTCTAAGTTCTCATTTTTTTTATGTATTTGTGAAGAAATGTAAACATTTTTCTTTCTTATGTGATTAATTTATGTTAATACCCATCCATGAAGGTAAAATGTACTTTTGATCAAGTAATTTTTAAGAGGAACTCAATTGATCTAAGTTTTTATTACAACGTTAGTTTTGAACTTTTTCAAGAAGTTCAATATATTACATGAAATTGTTTTTTTTCTTCTAAAAATGAACATTTGTATATGTATATTTTTTAAATTTAACTACAAATGCAAATGATTAAAATTATATTTCTCAATATTAACCCAGTTCCTATCATGATCCCTTTTGCAATTTTACACTTCTCAATTTCATATTTGTTCATGCGACTTCACTATATGTTGGTTTATTTTAAATTGATCCAATTGTTGTTTTCTTTTTATTTTATTTTATATGTTTATTTTTTTAATTTTTGGGTATTTGTCTATTTGGTAATGAACTTATAATATCAATATATTGCACTTTGCATTTGACCAAATGTTGTCCATGATGTTTTAAGTTGTAGTTTGTATTGTTTGTTGTTTATATTTTTCATTTGATTTGTTGTGCCTTTGGGGTAAATTTTTTTTCTCTGTAATCATTTGTTTATGAAGACCCACTTTGCATTTTGATCGCATGGTTATACAGTCTTTTTGTGTCTTTTTTCATCTTTGATTTATTGGGATTTAGGGACCATTATAGCCTTTTATTCATGGATAAGCCTTTCTTAAATGCAAGGGAAAAAAAATTTAGGTTTTTTTCCCTGTTTCTATATTTTCATCTTTCATGTGTACCTTTTTTCTTCTTCCTTGGCTTTTTCCTAATATGATGCATGTTATTTTAAGAAAAAAACTTTCCTGTCACCTAGAAAAAAATTAGGGCAATAACTTTATTGGAAATGACAGCTTTGCCCAAAGAAACGACAACACATATAATAAATTTAAGGGCAAAAAAGTAATTAAGATAAGTGGGAGCATCTTTGGTAGAGATTCCTATCTTTAAAATGACAATGTTTTCTACTAAATTAAGGGCAAAACAGACTTTTTATTTAAACGATGCCATTTTGTATATAGGATGTAAATGGTGGCAAATTTATGATTTTAATAAAATTGAAGCCTTTTTTTCACTATTCATCTACAGTGAAACAACAACGTTTTCTGCTAAACTAAGGGCAAGACATATTTTTTATTCAAATGGTGGCGTTTTGTATATAGGATGCAAGCGATGGCAAATTTGTGATTTTAACAAAATTGAAGCTTCTTTATTTTTACTGTTCATGTACAAAGAAATGAGAAACCCAACTTTATATATATTAATAGATGTTCATTAATTTGTTATTTATTTATATTATGAGTATTTGTGATGAATGAAAATAAATTGTAAAAAAATTAAAAAAATAATGGCCATAAAGTAGTCATTCAATAACTTAATATAACATTTAAAAAATTACAATTAAAATTTAATTTTTTAGCAACTAATTTCATGGTCACAAATGGTAATAACATATAATAAATTTATGTATTTTTAATGGTCGTTTTACTATTGCAATTGTTAACTCAAGATTGATCGCAAATAGTAAATTTTCTCACACGTGCTTCTCTATTAATGACCATCATATACTCGCAATTACTTGATAAACATGATTGCTAATGCCTGTTATTAGCGACCATAATGTGCCCTTCTCAAAAAAAATTTGCAACCACTTAATTTGTTAGGTTGCAAAAAAAATTTTGCAGGCAGAGCCAATAGCGACCTAATACGACTAACATTTTTCGATCACAATTTGTCTTTAGTGACTTGTTTTTACATTTTTGCAATTGTAATTTCCTTTCCCTAATAATAATTTTTATTATAGTATTTTATGTAGAATTCAAGGTGTGCACAATATATTCATTAATCCTATGAAAGCTGTTAGAAATTTAGTATGATCTATCCAGTTATCAAATTATTTCAACATAGTTTATAAAATCATTATATGCGTGTTGAATTTAAAATTTTATTTGTAGTTGTTGTGTGCTTATCTCTCATTTCTCAAATTGTATCATTTATGACTATACAAGTTTTTATGCTTTATTGTGTAGCTCTAGTTCTAACTATTGTTATATCCTTATACTTCATATTTAGTTAATAGAGAAACTTTTTTATTTGCTAAAAAAATATTAAAGGCTAATGATTAAATATTCTAGGTTGTTAGTCATTTCCTAATTATTTAACATTCACACATTACTAAATTTATAGGTTATATAGGTCATCTCTTACGCTTTGTTTGGAACGGGTTTAGGGAAGGGAAAGTAAGGGGAACCAAGGGGAGGATGGTTGTTTGGGAGAAAATGATGAAAGGTGAATGAGAGATTAGCAAAGGGAAGTTATAACCGTTCGTACAACTTTTGGTGGGTTCTCTTTACACTCTGATTTGGGGTGCAATGAAGGTTATAGTTGGTTTTAATTTTTTCCTTCCAAAACTGTCCTTTTATATTTATTAAAATTTCAAAATTATTTTCAATATCTTAAAACCTAATAAAACATTGTAGTCTTCTATTTTCCTTTGTTTCTCCTTCATTTGCTGGCTGCTGCCTCTTTTTCTTTCTAAGCCATTTTCAAATCTTTTTTTTTTGGAAAGGCCATTTTCAGATCTTGAGAAGAGATTTATGTAAGTTGGCTCTTTATTTTTTTAATTTTTTTTATTATTGTTATTAAATGATTTTTTTTTTATTTTTCCTTTTATCTCCAACTCTTGAATATTAGCTTCTTTTTTTTTTTTTTTCTATTTTTAGAATTCTTAATTTTTCTTTCTTTTTGCTTTTGTTTTACAAAGCTAGCATATCCTTAAGGTTAGTACCCATTTATTTTTATTTTTCTTTTTCTTTTCTATATTAGCATCATCAATTTTGTTAATTTGTGTTATAGTTGTTTTTATTAAGCTAATGCAATATTTACTATTTCTCATATTTTTAATTGTAACATGGTTGAAAAAATGCATTATATTTGATGATTTTTGTATACTGTTTTTGTGTTATAGTTATTTTTTTAGCTAATGCAATATTTACTATTTCTCATATTTTTAATTATTACATGGTTAAAAAAATGCATATGATTGTGTTCATAATTTGATAATGCTATATTATTAAAAAAAAATTGATGATGCTGTGTATATTTTATAGATGGATGATCAAAATATTAATGAACAAGCTTTCATTAAATTGCAATGAATGCATCACTTATCAGTAGCTAAAGTTGTTTGTATCATAATGAATTAGGTTAGACTGAGAAGACGTAAATAAAAAATACAATTACCCGTGACATAAGGTTAGAAGGAGAAAATGTGAGGTCAAAACTTATGACTTAAATTACAACAAAATGATAAGTGACGTAGTATTATAAGAATGAGCCTTGTAGCATTTGTTGGTCTTTGTGATCTTTTAGTTAAAGAAGGTGGTCTGAAGCCAACAATACACGTTAGTGTTGAAGAGCAACTAGCAAAAACACTTTATTTATTAGCACATAATGTTACCAACAATGAAATTGGTTTTTTCTTCTATTGTTCTAGGGAGATAATTAGTCAACATTTCCATAACATTGTTAGAGCTATAATAGAATTAGAGGATAAATTTCTCAAACAACCAGATGGATCACAAGTATCTTCGGAAATATTCAACAACAATCAATTTTATCCATATTTTAAGGTAAGGAATTTTTTTTTATTTTGACATTTAGGTTGACTATAATAATAATAATAATAATAATACGTACCTCATAATAAATGTAATGTTAGGATTGCGTTGGTGCTATTGGTTTGTGTGAAAGTTTTATCTAGAGAAGCAACTAAATAGCGTTGTAGAAAGGATTATCCAATGCAAATTGTTTTGGCTGCATATACATTTTGAAATTTACTTATGTCTCACTTGGATGGGAAGGGACAATATGTAATTCAAGAATATTAAAAAATGCATTAAGCATATCATATCCCCTTAAAATTCTAAAAGTTAATTATAAGGTTTTTTTTTTCAATTTACATAAATACATTACGTGGGATAGTAAGTTAATATGAAATGTAATTTCTTTTAGGAAAATATTATCTTATTAATGGTGGATTCATGTTGAGAAGTAGTCTTATTATACCTTATAGAAGAGAGCATTATCATTTAAATGAGTATTCACAAAATCCACCATGAAATGCATGAGAGTTTTTTAATCTTTGACACTCCTCTTTGTAAAATGCAATTGAACATGCTTTTGGTGTACTTAAGAAGCGATTTCTTGTTATAGCAAGGGCAACAGAACCTAATTTTGACATTAATACTCAAAAGGAAATCATTATGGTTTGTTGTATTTTACATAATTATTTTAACATGTGTAGATCTAGATGAACAAATATTTGCAGAGGTTGATGTAGAACTTTTAAATAATAGTGATTCACAAGATTGTTCCTCTAATAGAGATGATGGTGTAGAGACTCATAATGGAGAGTTAGTTCGAGATTCTATTGCTGCATCTATATGGGTTGATTACAATATGTGATGTGCATCTATGATTTTAAGTTAGTTGTGATTTCATATTTGTACTTTTATTTTTTTTACTTGTACTCTTTTGACTTTTTTGTTCTTATTTTTTAGTTAATGAGAAACAAATTATTTATGTTTTATTTTTCTTTTAACGTAAATCTTATTTATTACTTGTGGATGTTTTATAATTAAGTTATAATGAATATTTCTTGATAATCTTTGTTAGATGCCTCTAAAAAGAAATGAAAGTAAGACAACTAGTGTATACTTTTGGACTAAACCTATGGATGATGCCCTTGTGGATGCATATTTGCATCAAGATACAATTGACAATAGAGTTGGTGGAGCATTTACTCCAAGAGCATTTGAAAATATTATTAAAGAATTGAGGGAAAAATTCTCTGATAGTCCAATTGACAAGGAAAAAGTATCAAATTGAATAAAGCACATTTAGGGAGTATGGACATCAAGTTATGATATTTTTAGAAATGGCTTAAGTGGTTTTAATTGGGATCCCATTTCTGAAATGTTGATTGCTGAACCTAAAGTTTAGCAATAATTAGTTGAGGGATATCCATCATCCTTAATATTAAATTATATCATTATTTTTGTGATTCAACTTTATGTTTATGTTAGTATTATTATTTTTTTTTTGAAGATGAAACCTGAAGCTGTTGAGTAGCAAAACAAACTAATACACAATTTTGAAAAATTATGTCAACTACAAGTAAAAGACAAAGCCATTGAAGACCACGCTGAAACTACATCAGAAATGAGAAGACGAAAGGCAAGTATGCCTAAGCATAATGATTTAAGTAATACAATAGATGGCATCGACTTTGTGGTTGCTGAAAATGAAGTGCATTTGGAAAATATTGATGTTGTTGATGAAAATGCTGATAATGTTCAAAGCAATGAGCATATGGAAACAACAATATCTCAAGTGAATTCTTAAGTTGAAACATCTTCAAAACATAAGTGTGGTAAAAAAAACAACTTGAAGATGAAATTGTCATTTTGAAATAGGGACCTATAATGTAGCTAAAGCCATTGCAAGTTCAACAAGTGAATTGGTTAAGGCTACAACACTTCTAATTTCTGAGAATGAAGTGTGGAATTTGTTGACTGATTTAGATATTGAAGAACAAAGGCATTTAACATGTTGTCTTTATCTAATTAAGAATCCTGAAATGTTGAGGGCTCTTCTTAGATGTACTTTATAGTGTCGTAAAGACTTACTATTAGAAATGATGAAATAACTAAGCTAATTTAGTGTCAATTAATTCATTTGACGTTTATATATTAATGGTATATGTAGGTATGATTGTTGGTGTTAATAGTATATTTTTGTGTATTATAAACTTGTTGTATGATCTTTATAGCTTATAGCTGGCTTTGCGCAAATTATATCTTTTTATAATTTTAATAGTCTTTATTGTTTTAATTATTATTATTATTATTTAAGTTAAATAAAAAAAATATTACTAAAAAAATTAAATATTAATAATAATAATAATATTATTATTATTATATAAGTTAAATAAAATAAATATTACTGAAAATAAAATAAATATTATTATTACTATTATTATTTAAGTTAAATAAAATAAATATTACTGAAAACAAATTAATTATTATTATTTAAGTTAAATAAAATAAATATTACTGAAAACAAATTAAATAGTAATATTATTATTATTATTTAAGTTAAATAAAATAAATATTATTTAACATAACTAGCTGTATTTATATCTTTTAAATATATAACTCATTCATATAAATCCTTATCTCACTTCACTTCTTCCCAAACAATAGTTAAATAATATATTTTCCCCTCCCTTACCTTACCTATTCTTACCCTTCTTAATTAACCATAGTCTCACCCCATTCAAAGAGAGTGTTAGTTCCATTCACAGTACTCTAGATTTGTCCTTGATTATTATTGTGACCTATAGGTATTAGATTAAAATTCTTCATTTCATGCTAACACTAATAGATTGATAATTATGATTTTATAGAGCTCTAATAAATTATAGTATCCAAAAAAATTATTTTTCCTCTAAATCATTATATATGAGACACTTTATATACATCAATAGTGATTGCAAAATCACTATCATAGTAGTAATTTTATTCACAATATTAAAATGTTATACTTATAATTCATGACTACTGTGAAGATAAAATTTTCAATTCCAAACCAAAAGGATATTATTGATTAAAAAGCAGCTAAAAAAAAGAAGGAAAAAGCGAGTGAATTATATGTAATACTACTATTAGATATTGAGGTGTGTAGATATTTTTTAAAAATAATAGCTTTCCAACTTTCCGTTTCCCTCTATTTTTATTATAATATTGAGAATTAATTATTTTTCTAGTTATTTAAAAAAATTTGCATAGTAAATTTACAATGTTGCTCAAATCGAGATATCAAGTATTATCTTTAAATACAAATAAAAAAATTTAAAAACATTCCATGTAGATTTCAAATGAGTCTTTTATATAAAAATTCATGTCATTAGCACTCTAATTGTGGATATGTTAAAAAGCTTTTTTTTTTTGGGCTGGTTGGAGCCTTTTTTATTTGCCCTTTTACGCATGCTTCACAAAGTCTTAATACGTCATTCCTCACTCCGCCCTCCTCCGCTCCAGAAGTCGGAACAAAACATCGGAACAAAAGCTCCACTCGCAAGCTGAACTAAAACACAGAGACTTGTACCGTACAAGTTTTCCTTTTATCGTCTTCAATCTTCCCTCTCATGAAACCCTAATCTCCACCATTTTTATCATCCGATTAATCTTCCATGAAATTCCCTCTATTTACAAACATACCATTCCCTCTTTATCTTCTCTAAATCCCTACGTTTCATCTAGGGTTTCCAAGTCCCCAATTTCATTTCCTTAAAAATGTCTCTTCCTTCTATCCAATGTGTCTACGTCACGGAAGATTATCTCCGCGAATGGAAGTCCGGTAACGCTACTTTTCGCGTCCCTAATCCCGTGCCAATGCTTCGGTTCCTTTATGAGATCTGCTCTACCATGGTAACATTTAATATCTATGTGCAGTTTGTCAATTTTTTTTTTTTTTGCTGGTTTTTGCTTGTGTGTGTTTTTGGTTTTGATGCAGTGTCTGTAATTGTTTTAGGTTCGAGGAGAATTGCCGTTTCAGAAGTGTAAAGCGGTTTTAGATTCTGTAGAATTTACAGAGAGTGTGTCTGCGAGAGAGTTAGCTTCGAGTTTTGCTGATATTGTTACACAGATGGCTCAGGATGTCAGTTTATTATTTCCCTTTAATTTTTTTTCCCAATTGTTTGGAAATGTTTCATTTAGGTTATTGTTTTTATGTTCCTGTTTTTGCAGCTTACAATGCCTGGAGAATATCGTGCTCGTCTCATAAAGTTGGTAGGTGTTAGAAATTATTAATAAATGGTTTGAATTTAATGCTTTGTAGTTGAATGTCTTTTTGATCATGTGTTAATTGGATTCTATATGCTGTTTTAATGATTTACTTTATATATATTTGTGATGATATCTGTTATATGTAGAGGAGCCCTTCACTGTTAGAATTTTAGTTTTAGCTATTATACTAGTATGACTTTTGTTAGTGTTGATAGGAAGCATTTGAAATGCCTTTATTGTGTTTGATTACTGTTTGTTATAGAGTTATTTTGTGAATGAGTTAGTTTTTTTGGATTTATTATTTCAATTGTTCTGCAATAAGTTATTTATCTTTTGTTTCCTGTGTTATAATTTTTTTTTTGAATTTTTTTATGTGCTTATGTCTGGTATCAATTCCTTTTGCTTCTTTATAGGCAAAGTGGCTGGTGGAATCTGCACTTGTCCCATTGAGGTTTTTTCAAGAGCGCTGTGAGGTTGGTTCTTGGCTGTTTGAGCAGATTTAGACAATGTGTTGTGGTCATACTTCTTTGACTCATGATCTGTATATGCTTGATGTTTCACATTTATGCTGAAGGAATTGACGAAATAAATGTTTATATTTAACTGTTCTCACTGTTTAGGAGGAATTTCTGTGGGAGGCTGAAATGATAAAGATAAAAGCTCAAGATTTGAAGGGGAAAGAGGTACTTTGATTCCAGATTTGTTGCTGAATTTTAATATCATTCTTATGTGCACTCCTGCAATAAAGTTTCAATTTGGCGAACTTTTTTTTTTACAATCTTTATTTAATGTATAGCTTTATCCATCTATGATTATGCAGTAAGGTTGATTTTGTTCCATAGTCAGGTGAATGTGGAATGCAACATGATTTTACTGGGTTGACATTGATCTAAAGTTGTGTTTCAAGGACTCTTACGTTCCCCTAAGGAGGAATATTATAAAGTCTAATGAGTAGTATCATCTTATTGTTTCACACGCTCAATATTGTATATTTTCAATTTCTTGCCACACCAACTAACATGGTGATACTTCAATTAAAAAAGGAAAAACTCATGGTGGTCGCCTTTGTTGATTTTGACCTTCTGTTAATATTTGTTTCAGGTCAGAGTAAACACTCGTCTTCTTTACCAGCAAACAAAATTTAATCTTGTCCGAGAAGAAAGTGAAGGCTATGCCAAACTGGTATTGTAACTTTTTAGCTCTTCTGCATTGTTGTCATTTGCTTAGTTATCTTTTCACTAGTGTATTTTTTTTTATCTTGTTAGCGTCTGATTGAATTTATTGTTGGACAGTTTTATTTTTATTGTGTAGAATTCATTTTCTTTTTTGAGGTGATTATTTTTTTTCACCTATCAAAGCATTGCGCCCTATTGATTCAGAAGTTTGCTTTCAAATTTCGGCTAGAAATCGAACACAGATTACAAGTAAAAGCATTACTATTTAGTTGATGTGCTTTTAAGCATTTGGTGCCTATATATATGCATGCATAGAAAATAATAATATAGAGAATTTTGATAAAAAAATGCCATATAAACTGGACAAAGTCCTTTAATTGAGTTTTACAATTATCAACTTATTTAAAATTTTTGGAGTTTACAAAGTTATGTTCTGTTCCTTTCTGCAAAACTCCCTGTTTAAAATTAGTTGTCCAGTTGCCTACTATATTACAACCAATGTGTGAATTTATTTTCAGTTATTTTTTCTTGTTATTTCAGTACATAAACCTTTAACTAATTAGCATGATGCTGTGTATTAAATTTCATTATGTCATGTTCTTTAAAACTACTCCTTGTTTTGACCTTGTTGTGTTCTTCCATAGAGGTTTCTTTGTCTACAAGGGATATTTGGTTTGGGATTATGTTCATTAAGATATTTACACAGTTTGGGTTTACCTGGAGGTTGATGTGACAACGAAAGACTATAGATCTATTACAGGATTTCTGTGCATGGAGCTGATTGACTTCATTTTTGTGCAGGTTACCCTTCTTTGTCAAGGCTACGAAGATGTAACTAAAAATGCATCGGCAGCGACAATAGGCATTATTAAGGTTTGAAGTTGAACTTATATATTAGTCCAGCATGTCTTCAGTCATAATCTTGTTGCATTCTCTTCTGATTAATGCAATCTCTGCAGTCATTAATTGGGCACTTTGATTTGGATCCAAACCGTGTTTTTGATATTGTAAGTTTTCTTTCTTTTTCATAATTTTCTTATGCAGTAAGTGTTTAAGGGTTTGATGATCTGAGGCTAAGTGTTGAGTGCCATTATTTCTATTAGGTTTTGGAGTGTTTTGAACTTCAGCCGGACAACAGTGTCTTTCTGGAACTGATTCCTATCTTTCCCAAGGTATGGAATGTTTCGTTGGAGGTTGGGTTGTTTGTTTGGTTTGTATTGAAGCTATCGAAAACCCTCTTTTTGCTCATAACTCTGTCTTGTTTGCAGTCTCATGCCTCGCAAATTCTTGGTTTTAAGTTCCAATATTATCAGCGAATGGAAGTAAATAGTCCTGTACCATTTGGGCTCTACAAGCTTACTGCTTTGTTGGTGAAGGAAGAATTCATTGATCTTGATAGCATGTGAGTAGTTCTTTCAGCTTTTTTTTTCTTTCAATTTTTTTGGGGGTGAAGGACTGAAACTACAGAGACTTTTTTTTTTTTTTAAAAAACTGTGCTTGATTTTTCAATGCAGAAGTAAATAAACAGTTTTTTAACTTTGGAGAAGTTCACACTTTAGACCTTCGCTTTTCAAGCTATTTTGTTTGAAATGTGAGTTACTGAATTGCTTTTTAAAGTAAAAAGTTGGGAATAAAAAATAAAGATTCAACTGTGAATTTCATCTAATGTCAGGAGTATTATTGTAATTTATTCTTCTTTTTTGCTTGTTTTAGAACTGTTTTTTCCATTTTATTGTATAATATTCCATTTCATGTTTCAAGAACTTTTAACTGTCACAGTGCTTTGGCTAAATGAATAAGCTGTATGATGTGAACATAAATATCAATCTGAATGTGTTAAATCGTAATTTGTTGAGGATGTTAATAATGTTTGTAATTGTCACTGATTTTTTCTCAAGAGTTTATTTTTGTATAGCTACGATGCAGTTGAATTTGGTGTTACATGTTCCTTTATCTTCATTCATGCTATTCTAGTAATTTTTAATTGAATACTAGTCAGGTTATAATGACTTGGTCATGAACTATCTGATAGTTTTGTGTAAGATGGAAAACAAAGCATAAAGGGAAAGTTATTTACAAGTTGAAGTATTGAAGAAATTTTAGGCATTTTGTTTTCTAATATGTGATACTTAGCTAACCAAAATCGCAAAAGGTCAAGCTGCATCAATGAACATATATGTTTTAATAAATAACTAATACAATTGAGAGAATGAGGTTTGTTCCCCTTGATAATAGCAAGAAACTGATAGAATTTGATATCATAAAGTTCTAAAGTTTAGATGAATTTCATTCAGAAAACTATCTGGAAACCCGTTCACAGGAAGGCCTGTAGTGAAGCCAGCAAATTGTATATCCATAATTCATGCTGCTCGGTGAATGACCCAATCAACACTAATGACCCAATCAACACTGAGGATGATGTAAAATAAACTCAAAACTATTTTAATCCCTTCAGAATTACTTGCTAATTTCCTTTCTTCATTTGCAAAAAAATCGTACAGATGCATGGGCATACACTTTTTTATAACAGTTCTTGAGATTCTTTTTACATTTCTTGACTTCGACTTGTATTAATCAAAGTTTTTCATACTTGTGGCAGATATGCTCATCTACTTCCTAGTGATGATGAGGCCTTTGAGCATTATAATGCCTTTGCATCCAAGCGCTTGGATGAGGTATAATGCTTACTTTTTATAGCTTTTTGTTGTCCATGGTGTCTGAGCACACTAAAAGGTGTGGGTATCATTTGGTAATCTGGAGCGTTATCCAGAATTTTCTGATAGATGGTGCTTTTTTGGGATTTCATTATAATTTTCTGCAGGCCAGTAAAATTGGAAAGATAAACCTTGCTGCTACTGGGAAGGACCTCATGGAGGATGAAAAACAAGGAGATGTTACAGTAGACCTTTTTGCAGCTTTAGATATGGAAACTGATGCTGTTGCTGAACGGTCCTCAGAGCTTGAAAACAGTCAAACTTTGGGCCTTCTTACTGGTTTTCTTTCTGTAGATGACTGGTAGGTTCTCTTGTTTTTCAAAGCTGTTAAGATTGTTTCTATTGGTTCACCTATGGTTTGAGTTGGATCAATTTCAGTTCTTAGCTGCCTAGATATCAATTATTTGGTTATAATACAATTTTAAATTTTAAATTTTGTTTAAGCAATCTTGATGCCTAAATTTGTGTGAGGCATAGTTGGTTTAAAATGGTTAATGAGGATTTAAATCACATATGCATTTACACTTTTTACTTGATGCTTTTTGCTAGATTTTCTCATGGGTCTGTGCTTTATGTTTTAACCTGATGCATGCACACTATTAGAGCGCCTGCAGAACTGTCTAAGAAGGCTAATATGCTTATTGGTATTGATTAATTTTAGTGGTCTATGCCAAAAAACCATGTGGATTTTATTTTTTTGTCATGCATTGATGCATAGTTAATGGGAATTCTGAGCGTTTTCCTCCAGAGGACACTTGAATAAGTTTTCATTTATTTCCTTTTAGTTCTTTACATAGGTAGTCATCATAATTTTATCTAATTTGTTGTTGTATTGCCACAGTTCCATGCAAACAAATGTAGCTAATGCTCAAATGGTTTATTGTTGTTTACACTATCAATTTTGTTCATGCAAATATTAATTGGCGAAGTTAATTCTACTGAGGTGTTTATATACATGTTATGGTCCTTTTACATGGCACTCTTTTCTCAGGTATCATGCTCACATATTGTTTAATCGTCTCTCTTTGCTAAATCCAGTGGCTCATGTGCAAATATGCAAAGGGTTATTCAGGTAAATTGAGTGCTGTTCAGTTATCTATATCATCTCTTGAAGATAAATGTGGTGCACGTAGTTAAGTTGCATTCAATCCATGCTAAGATCATGATGCGGTCTATTTGTCTTCTTTCCAACTTAAGATGTTAACCTCAGAAATGATTTGTTTTCATAATAGTTCTTTTGAGTGCCTTTCATCTTTATTGAAGGGTGTGTGGATACTATCTCTATGTAATTCTTCCTTTCATATGTTCAGACTCATTGAGAAGTCAATCGGAGCAGCTTATGGTATCATTCGTCAAACGCATCTCCAAAATTTAGAGGAGTCTTCGGGAGTTGGGGGTGATTATTTGGATAGTAGTAGTGCACTTGGCCATGGTTCTTTCATCGATCTGCCCAAGGAGCTTTTTCAGATGCTAGCAACTGTTGGGCCTTATCTCCATCGCGATACAATATTGTTGCAGAAGGTGCATTATTTTTATATATTCATTAAATACATTTTTTTGGCACAGGAGTTAACAAAATTTTCATTTAGATTTTCTGCTTCTTCATGGATAGGTTTGTAGAGTATTGAGAGGTTACTACTTGTCTGCACTTGAGCTTATTGGTCGTGCTGATGGAGGAACAAATAGTGAATCTGTTTCTATTGGAAACCCTCGTATCCACCTAAGAGAAGCTAGGTCAAGGGTAGAGGAGGCATTAGGAACATGTCTCCTTCCTTCTCTGCAATTAATACCTGCGAATCCAGCAGTTGGGCAGGAGATATGGGAAGTTATGAGTCTCCTTCCATATGAGGTTGATCTGGCATCATTTTGTCTCAATATTTTCATTTTATTTTGTGTTAGGTTTGCTTTATAATATCGCTTGATGTGTATTAACCATCTAGGTGCGCTATCGTTTGTATGGTGAATGGGAGAAAGATGATGAACGGAATCCAATGCTTTTGTCTGCAAGGCAAACTGCGAAAGTATGTAGAATATGCATCTCGTATGCTATAAATGTTTCAACTATGTTGCCTTTGGTGCATCATGTTATTAATTTCCTGATCTTTGGTGCATGTGGTCGTATTGCAGCTGGACACCAGAAGGATTCTAAAGAGGCTTGCAAAAGAAAATTTGAAGCAGCTGGGTCGGATGGTTGCAAAACTAGCTCATGCGAATCCAATGACTGTGCTTCGAACTATTGTTCATCAGGTATTGTCTTTGACACTGATAATTTATTTTTAATTGATAAGCAGCTTTGGATTTCATGTGGAAGGGGAATTGATTTTCTGGAAATTTGAGTGCAGATTGAGGCATATAGGGACATGATTGCCCCTGTCGTGGATGCTTTCAAATATTTGACGCAGGTGAGAAATTATTTTTCTATTCATAATAAATTTTTTCTCAAGCAGCGTTTGGAATTTATTTTAGTTTTATTATGAAATAGCGGCTTCTAGAAATTTATGCCAGTCATAAAGTTTTTATTATTTTCCAATGAGTTCCAATCTGTCAAAGTGATCATATTGCAAGTGTAGCTTATAGTTTTTTCTTAAATAGTGTTGGTCTCTAATGCAGACGTATCCTTGTGATATGCATCCTTGCTGCTTTTAGGTCAGAGTGTGTAGAAGTTGGAGGGAAGCTGTTTTAGTAGAAGTTATCCAATTCTAATCCTATATTAATATGCTAGAAAGATCATCTCTTTAGCATACACAATTGTACTAGTCAATTCACTTATCAAATTACAGGGACTTCTTGTATCAATTTTAGTACATTAATGGCTCTTCAATTTTGGCCAGAAAGTTTTGGTATAGATGACTTTAGGTCTGGGATATGGTATCTTTTTAAGACTGGTCTTATCAATAACGGCATTATGCGGTGATAGTCTTATGATGCTTAATTGCATGATGGTACTTGGTTTTATGATTATTTCAGTGGCTAACATCTTCGGTCTATGTGGAAGCTCTAGGACTATAGTTAATCCTTTATATATATATAGAGAGAGAGAGATTATTATGGCTTAAATGCTGGTCATGCTGATTTTGCAATAGGTTGCTTGTTTCTCTGTGTGTTATTTGTTAATTTGATGTTGCTTAATGAATGTGTGATTTGCTTTACAGCTTGAGTATGACATCTTAGAATATGTTGTAATTGAGCGCTTAGCACAAGGAGGTCGTGATAAGCTGAAGGATGATGGTCTTAATTTGTCAGACTGGCTTCAATCTCTGGCTTCATTCTGGGGTCATCTGTATGTTATCTTATTTTCCGAACTTTGCATTTCTTTATTGTGCATTTTTTTTTTATGCCTGGACGTTTTAATTTGTAAAATTTATTGTGCATTAACAAGTCAACTTATTCTGCTTTGATCTCTTATGATTAGAATTATTTTGGAATTTAAGATTATACGATTGGTTGTGAGATCTCAGTTCTAAAGATCTTTCACCTTAATTACATGTTGTGATAAATTTTTTGAGCTGCATTTGGACATTCTTATGCATATGTGGGTGCTGGTTTCTCTTATTGCTTTTTAAACTTATGACTGCTTCTTAAGTAACTTTAAGGTTGTTTGTTCCTAAAAGCATTGTTGTTCAATGCATGGAGACAACATTTTGAGCATTGAATTGATTCTATTAAGGATTTTAGTTATTTCTTGGGATGCTTTACTTCGTTTTCCGGGTTGCAGATATAGTCCAGTAAAAGCAGGATGACTGGAGCTGAGGTGTGGTGGGAGATTGCTGATTTTTCTGGTTTCTAATTTGCAAGTCCAAAATCTTTTCAACAATTTGGCTTGGCAAATGAATAGGCTTCGATCAGAGATTTATGGGAGTTTGAAACAGATCAAAAGATAGGTTGACCGGATGGAAATATGACACTGAGGTTGAGGTTTGGCAATTGAATAGGCTCTGATAAGATGAATTTATGGGATTTGTAACGGATCAAGATGTATGTTTACTGGATTGAAATGACACCTGACGATGAGGGTTGGCCAGAATTGCGTTATTCATTATTCTTGTTGATGGTGCCTTTTTTTCAAGTTTGGCATCTATTGGGGATTGGCAATGGGGCTTTTGGAGTGGGATTCATAAGTTTGATCTGCTAGGTAAATTATCATTGAGTCATATGTAGCTTTTCTCGAGTAATTTGACATTTGTTCTAATTTGGTTAGGCGGCATTGGATTATGAAAATTTCATATGGTTTCTATTTCTTCTTTCGCTTGCCCAGTTTGTTATGCTGGCTGCTATTGTTGAGAAAAGGTAAAATGTTCATATGAGATCAATGACTGTTGCCAAATGGATGGAGGATTATTTGTGATTGAAACAGGGCTTTTGTGGCAAAAGATTGTGTTTCACCATGTGACTTGAATATTTGGTGTCATTTATTAATATGATAGAGGTGGAGAACTGGTATAGGATAATTCGAAGTAGAACTAGTGGTTGGGAGCCTTAAAATGACAGTTGAAAGTGGGTGTGTGGAGAAATCTTTTGAATTGATCCTAGTGTTTGACAGTGGAATAATCTCTATTGGTTGTGGAGTTGTGCCATTTGGTTATAATTTTTTGAGTGATATGAAATGGTATCCGTAATTCTTCTGGCTGTTTGAAGAGCTTAGTTTTAGGTGGGAATCTCTGGTTGGAAGCCAGTCATTTCTGGGTTTAGTGAATTCTTGCCTGCTGCTCTCTCATCTTGGTTCTTTCAATTAGAGTCTTTACTGTTATTCCTGGTGGAGGGATGCACTATATACATGTTTTGTCAGATCTGGTGTTACTATATGCTATCACCATCAGATGGGCGCCCTTTTATCATGAGATGTGTTCTAAACAAAATGAGAGGAAACTGAGCAGTCCATTTTGGCTGTAGCTGCATTAGCTTGTTTTGATGGTGGCTTTTGGGTACTTCAAGGTGAATTGGGTTCTTCCTATATGGATGTCCATGGGCAGCCATTGTACAAAGCCATAGATAACTTGCAATCTGTGGAAATAAATCCAAATTCAAAGCTCTCATGGTTTCCAAGGCTGTTCAGTTGTACATTCATTGGCGTAGTTTTTCATTGGAGTCCAAAAATTTTTGGTTTGTGTTTATTTTTTTTTTGTACTTTTTCATTTTGTTTTCTTTTAAAATTTTCTTTTGTGCAAGTTTCATGCTATGTGCATATGGCAGGTCATATGTTGTCAATATAGAAAAAATACGTCTGATGTCAGTAGATGCTTTGATCAGAGGTTCTTCATTGGGCAATATGTTGTATTATGCATCTTTGCTTAATTGATTTGGAACCTGTTTACTTCTTTTTAGTGTGTCTGTGCATGCATTTTACCTTATTCATAGGTGGAATTGGCAAGGAAGGCTCACTGTATTGATTTTCCATACCAGCTGATTTAGTAGTTTCACATCAATTCGATATGCTGCTACAGACAAGCTGACAAGGGCTTATAAAATTATTAAGGAATAGCAGGAAAACTCATTGTTTGCTGAATGAGCTTAGGAAGATGGTGTTATGACTGGTGTGGGATTGCTTTTAGGGAGGGGGTAGGTCGTCTCTGAGAATCTGGAGATTATGTGATTTGGCATTTACAGTGTTGATCAAAGTGCTAAAGAGATTTTTTAGTCTTGTAGAGGTTTACGGACATTCTTCTCTGAACAGATAAACAGAAGTATATAACTAACCTGATTTAATTTGTGGCTGAGGAGGTTGTGAGGAGGTGTGACGCCTAATGGTGTTTCTCTGGTTTGATTTCTTAACAATAGTAAGAAGTAAAGCTGGAACTGAAGAAGCAGACTTTCATGCTGTGGTGGTGAGTTGTACTAATAATCCACTTCTTGGTCAAGCTTCAGTGGTTTTGTGATGGCAGCCTGTTTCATATGAAGTTACTTATTTTCCAATTCATCATCCAATAAAATTTTCTTCAATCTCTGTTTGCTTTTTTCTTCTTCCATTTTCCTGGTTTGTTTCTTTCTTCTGCCAGAATAAATATGTGCTGTACATCCAATAAGTTTCATGCTTTTTTCTCCATTTGTTTTCAATGTTTGGCCTTCTTCTTCATTGCAAGTTATTGCTATAATTTAATCCCAAGTCAATTATTGCACTCTTCTTCTTCTTCATCCCAAGATACAGAAATAATTTCCAAATATCTCTTCATATGTATCCAGAACCACATAAATGTATATGTTTTTCTGGCATATTGATATCATATCTTCTTAGAGTTATGCTCTTGACTTATAATAACTTTTGGTTCCTCGGCATATATCCTCTGCAGTCATAAAAGTCCAATTCTTTTATCATGTATGATGTGATGACTCGAGCAATGCTGATGATTGAACCATTGTGAGAAGGTGAAAATTGTACGACTGGTATTGGTGAGATATGTCATGTGTCTTCTTTATGGCTGCTGGCCATTGAAGTATGCTATGTAAGCAGGTCATGAAAAGATACTAAGACATCTTTATGATATGGGAATTACTGAGTTTTGTTAAATTTGGTGAATGTTATCCAGAAGACTCTTTTTTGTTCAGCATGCTGTGATGGAAATGTTAAGGTAGGAGAAGTTTTCGGCAATGTCGCCATGTAATTTACAGCAGAACTCTTGGGAAGAAGTGAATGATGTGGTTAGGGAACAAAGGGTGGATAATTTTTATTTATCTTTATTTTTGTGAATGATTTTGTTTTATTTCACTTTTTGTATTCACATTCTTAATATTTTTACCTAAGACTTTATAGCAAGGTGAATTTATAATAATGGATGCACGCTTATTTACAAAACTTTTATTTTGCTCATGGTGGTTTATTTGTGGTTTAATCTTGTATTTGCTGCACATGTGCTTACCTTATTGACAAAACACTTCTTTAGACAAAATATAATCGTACTCTGAAGTGCATTTTTTGTAGTTTGAATGTCCTTGACTTTTAAAGTTTTGATTTTTATTTGCTGATAAATTGAAATTGGATCCACTTATTCCCATGTCTTATTTTGCTTGGCTAAGAACCTTGTGTTCATGGTGATTTGAACTAGAGATGACCTAGGTTCTGGCAAGAATTAAAGAATCTGTTGTGAGGATATATTAATTTCTTTAACTGATGTGAAATATCGGATTTGGACAGAAAACAATGAGTTTGAAGAGAGAATTCTAGTTTGCTGCCTTGTTAATGAAACTAACCAGGCCTTCTTTAAACCTTTAAGAATTGATATCGAAGTTTTGGGAAATTGTTAATGCCGCTGTATTGTTATGCCAGTTGAAAAATATCACCCAAAAA
Source organism: Mallotus nudiflorus (assembly GCA_947683625.1). Classification (NCBI taxonomy): domain Eukaryota; kingdom Viridiplantae; phylum Streptophyta; class Magnoliopsida; order Malpighiales; family Euphorbiaceae; genus Mallotus; species Mallotus nudiflorus. Next base: position 2,252,035 of record CANTUR010000017.1, on the reverse strand, counting down.
AAAAAAAAAAAAAATCAAATCTTTCTGATATCACGGATCATCGCCTGTTTTATTAAAGCATTAATGATCTTTTTGTAAACCAATAAGCTGCTTGCTTATTATTTTTAATTTAATTAATGTTGTAGTTTGACTTCTATTGCCTCTATTAGCTGCTGAATCAGTAATCATTAATATAGCTGTTTTCATTTTCTGATTTTGTTGATTGCCTTGTTCAATACATGTGTGTCATTACTTTCTGTTACATTTTCTTTGTAGTCTCTTGTGACAGATAGTTTGCATGTAGCTTTATGAATGAGACTGTGACTGTTAATGATTACTTTTGCAAAACTTTATTTGATGATTTTGCTTTGCTTCAGGTGCAAGAAATATCCATCTATGGAATTGAGAGGTCTTTTCCAGTATCTTGTTAACCAGCTTAAAAAGGGTCAGGGAATTGAGCTTGTACTTCTTCAGGTAATATTCAAATGTGGATGTTAAGCTGTTTGTAACGTCTAACTAGAGCAAGAAGTGGATGATTAATGGTTGAAGTTCTTTTTTTGACCAGGAGCTCATTCAACAAATGGCTAATGTTCAGTACACAGAGAACCTAACCGAGGAACAATTGGATGCAATGGCAGGGAGTGAGACTCTTCGGTATCAGGCTACTTCTTTTGGAGTAACACGAAACAACAAGGTCTTTATTGTTGTTGTTGTTGTTATTGTTGTTTCCTAATTTTTTAAGTGAAGATAATTTGTTGATTCAGTTAATTGATTCTTTCAATCAATATACCTGCATAGTTTTGTCTGAATAATGCTGATCTTTTTCATGTGTCAACTTGTACTTGAACATAAGTTTGTTAGACCTATGGATTTTGTTTCAGGGAAAAAAATATTGTTTTTGAAGATAGGATAAACTTTTGAATTTATTGATTTTAAGTGTTTAATTTCCATGTGGCATATTCATACAACAACCCACGATTGCTGTGAGTTATTATTTGCTAGATTTTATCACTTTCCTTTTCATAATCTATTTTTTCTTACTATAGTTGGATTTTCAAAACTAGTTACAGCTGGCTATAAACAAACAGGACCAATTATTGATGCTGCTAAGGAAAACTATTGGGTTGCAGATTCCTTTATCGTGGGTTCTTGGAATTCAAATTTTATCACATGTAATGGTGATTAAGTTCTAAATTTTAGATCATGCTTTGCAGGCTTTGATCAAATCTACTAACAGGCTAAGGGACTCCTTGCTTCCTAAGGATGAACCAAGGCTGGCAATTCCGCTTTTGTTACTTATTGCTCAACACCGTTCTGTGTAAGCTATACTAACATCATTTCTTAAATTACTTGAAGTAACAGATATTTTCTTCTCATAATATCTGCGTTTATGCTGAGGATAGTTGAGTTTTTGCCTTTGGTACAGATAAGCAGTTATTTTCTTGTAAGAAAAAGGCCTAGCTTCTAAAAAAAATGGTGATATCAATGGTGGTAATGGCCTTAACAAGGCTTACATGTCTTTCTTGGTTTGCGTTTGCTGCTTTACTACCAATGTTTTTTGAATTCATATCCATGCATAAAACCATCTTAAAAATAAATAGCATTGAGGAAAATAGAGAGTACCAATTTTTTTTTTTTCATTCCCTTAATCTTGAATCTCTTGTGTTACCGTTTCCCACCTATTTCTCCAAGGGCATTAATATGTTCTACTTTTCTGTGAGCTTCAATTCTTTCTAGATACTTGGCATGTTGATCCAGTAGTAGCATTTAAGTAGTGTGTAATTTTTTGTTGATATATTTGAATATCTTCCTGCAGGGTTGTCATTAATGCAGGGGCACCTTACATTAAAATGGTCAGTGAGCAGTTTGATAGATGCCATGGAACTCTTCTTCAATATGTGGAATTTCTTTGCAGTGCAGTTACACCAGCAACTGCTTATGCAAAGCTTATTCCATCTCTTAATGATCTTTTTCACCTTTACCACCTTGATCCAGAGGTTCTCCTGCTCTCTCTGTCTCAGTAATTTTGCAGTCTGTGAACTCAACAACCTTATTTGTATTTGTTATATGCTTTCTGCTCATTATTTATATTTATTTTGAAGTTCTTTTTAGATCTTATGTTGGTGCTACAGTTGCAGTGTCTTTTGTAATATCACCATGCTTCATTTTAATTTATTGTTTTACATTGTTGCACATTATAGGTTGCTTTTTTGATTTACCGCCCTGTAATGAGGCTTTTCAAGTGTGAGGGTAATTCTGATGTTTTCTGGCCATTGGATGACAAAGAAGCTGTGAGCGCTGCAGATTCTGAGCAAACAGAAAATTGTGGCAATGTGATTCTGGATCTTGGTTCTCCCCTGAAGTCTATAATGTAATTTTGCAATCCCTTAGTTGCGTTTTTATTGCTTTGGTATCATTTTGTTGCTATGTTTCTTTCCTTCACAGGTTCACCATTGAAGAAATAGATAAAAGGCAAAAATGATTTTATATAAACTCTTTGCAGGTGGTCCGATCTTCTTGAGACTGTGAAATCAATGTTACCATCAAAAGCCTGGAATAGCCTCTCACCTGATCTCTATGCGACATTTTGGGGCCTGACACTCTATGATCTGTATGTTCCTAGAGATCGTTATGAGTCTGAAATTGCAAAGCAGCATGCAGCTCTTAAATCATTGGAAGAGATTTCTGATAATTCAAGTTCAGCAATCAGCAAAAGGAAGAAAGACAAGGAAAGGATTCAAGAATCACTGGATCGTTTGACTAATGAACTCCATAAGCATGAAGAAAATGTTGCTTCAGTTCGTACACGTCTTTCTCGTGAAAAGGATAAATGGTTGAGCTCCTGTCCTGATACTTTGAAAATCAACATGGAGTTCCTTCAGCGCTGTATTTTCCCACGTTGTACTTTCAGTATGCCAGATGCTGTCTATTGTGCTATGTTTGTGCATACTCTTCATTCCCTTGGGACACCTTTCTTCAACACAGTGAACCACATTGATGTTTTGATATGCAAAACCTTACAGCCTATGATATGCTGTTGCACTGAATATGAAGCAGGCAGACTTGGGAAGTTTTTGTATGAGACTTTAAAGATTGCATACTACTGGAAGGTAATTTACTACTTTATCCTATGACTATTACTGGGAAAATTAGTATTGAGCTCCAATAAACTATTTGTTATGATTGAACCTAGTGCTGTGCATCTGGCCTCACATGTTTTATATTTTTCAATTGTTGATTCTAAGCACTGTCTTTTTTCCAGAGCGATGAATCAATTTATGAACGTGAGTGTGGAAACATGCCAGGCTTTGCTGTGTATTATCGATTTCCAAATAGCCAACGTGTTACATATGGCCAGTTCATTAAGGTTAGTTCTCAGGCATTAAAGAGCTTGGCATTTGGTTTCTATGAATTGCTAGGTTACAAGTTCAAAAACTTAATATTTTGCTGATTGGATGGAATTCCTAGGTGAGCTCTTAGCTTTTCCTGAATCAAGTCATGTAAATGTTGTTTACTTCTGTTAATATTTGATTTGTCAGTTTCTCAGCTTGCAATGTAACTTATATTTGTATTAAGGAGTTTATAGACATTCGTAAGCTAGCTATTTTGTATTTCTGTCCTTTTTCCCTAAGCCTTTTTATCAGCTGAAATCCGTTCAAAATTGTTCATCACTTATTGGATTTCTGAGCTTTATAGATATATGCACATGAAATCGTTAATGGCTTTAAGCTTATAATTTTTTATCAGCTGTATTTATTATTTGTAGCTGCAAATCTCGACAAGAATAAGTACAAAATTTAATATTGAAGCTGAGTTCTTGTAATTTTATAATGGAAGAAGCACTAGCATGTATGTTGATTGAAATGTTAGGTAGGATATATTCTTCACTTGGTCAACTGTTTATTCCTACTTTGAGTTACATTGTGATTTTACTTATTTTATGATGCTCCAGTGATTAATTATGGATGCATGTTTGTCAGTAATTCTTAGCTTTATTTCTCATCGAGATAATGACATGATTTCATTGTGGAGGAAGCCAGTTATTCATTATATCAGTTTGGTTGGATTTGAATGTGGCATATTTTGTTTTTCAATCGGTTGACAAATGTGAATTATATTCTGAAATCATCTAATATGAGGCAATTTTTTTTAGTTTCTTCTGTACTATAGTATTTGCTTGTTTCTGTTGTTAATTATGTAAGAAATCATATTGCCATTGTTGTCAAGGTATATGCTCCAATTAATGAGACATTCCTGTGCGGAAATTTAACCTCCTGTCTCTTCTGGGCCTGTTGTCTTTATTTGAGTGCTGTTTTTCCGGTAGGTACACTGGAAATGGAGTCAGAGAATCTCACGGCTGCTAATTCAGTGCTTGGAATCTACTGAATACATGGAAATTCGAAATGCACTTATTTTGTTGACAAAAATTTCTAGTGTTTTTCCAGTTACTAAAAGAAGTGGGATTAACCTTGAAAAGAGGGTAAGAGATGGGGGAAAGTTGGCTTTATATTAACAGCATAAGCTGTATATTCATTCCTTTTCTTTTTCTACATGTAGGTAGCCAGAATCAAAACTGATGAAAGAGAGGATCTTAAGGTGTTGGCAACTAGTGTTGCTGCGGCTTTGGCTGCTAGAAAGGTGTGTGGCAACTCTTAATAATGCATATACTTGCATCTCTTAGTAGACATGTTAATTGTTGCTGCTTCTGTACAGCCTTCTTGGGTAACAGATGAAGAATTTGGTATGGGATATCTTGACATAAAGCCTCCAGTTGCTTCAAAGTCTGTGTCTAGTAATATAGCAACTGGCCAAAGTAGTTTTGCGCTTAATGTTTCTCAGAGTGAAACAGCTGGCGGAAGAGCAAGTACTGCTGTAGCTCAACATGGAGATACTGGGAATTCAGCCAAAGAACACTTGTCCAGAGCAAAACCTACCGACAGGACAGACAATGCAACACATGTGAAATCCGATCCAGGATTTCAGAAGGTAAAAAGTGGATCACTGGTGATTCAATCAGATATTCAGTCATCTGTTTCTTCGGCTGCTGGACAGGTTGGAACATCAAGATTAGCAGAGAATCAAAAGCAAACTGATGAATCGGCAACTAGATTACCTGATGAAAGCACAGGCAGAGCTGCCCCAAGGAATTCTACAGAATCTGAGGTACTTTATGAATCATGTGCAACTACATTGTTTTGTTGACTGGACTTGAAATTAGATTCACATGCATAAAAAGAGTAGTCTACTTAATATAATATATTCATTAACTATTGAAGATTTTAACAATTAAGGCTTCTGAGAAAAAAAATGGTATGATAGAAGAGAAGAAAGGAACATCTGTTTTATGCTTATATCTATGATAAGTACTCATTCCAATTCAATCTATTACTGTTTGAATTAGTAGGGCAACAAATCTAATCCCAGGTGCTTATTTATTTATTTTTTTTTTTAAAACTGGCTCTTTATTAACCTTTTACAAAACCTAATGTGATTCAAATTACGTGGTAAGTCAAGTTGCAATTGATCATGCATGTGAATTATACTGTTGGAAATATTTAAGGCTGGAACAAAGTATTTCTTATTCATGCTATCTCTAATTTCTGTTTTTAGTTATTATTACTTTTATTTGACAGTCTTCTCGTTATCATTCTTTATGAGGTAGTTATGTTAGCTTTGAATTTTTATCTTTTTAAGTGGGGGCTCTGTTTGGCTTGTTGAGGCATCAGAAGATGCAAAAGCTTTGTTTTTATTTTGCTACATTAGTCGATTGATTGTTTGTTCAATATTTGACAAAAACAAATAATATTTGATTGTTTGTTTAATACTATTAGTTTGCTGTTTTTACACTTTCTGTTGGCAGTCAAAAGCTACAGGGAAACGGCCAATGCCTGCTGGATCAGTTAAAGCATCAAAACAAGATGTTGCAAAAGATGACTTGAAATCTGGAAAAGCAGTGGGCAGAACTCCTGGTGTATCCTCCGGTGACAAAGATATCCCTTCTCATTTATCAGAAAGCAGGCAAGCAAATGGTACCAATGTTTCTTCCACAATCACATCAAATGGTAATGCAGTTCCAACATCAGCAAAAGGTTCAAATTCATCTACACGGATGTCTGATGGTCATAGTAGCGAGTCAAAGGCAGATACTGGACCTACCAAATCTGTGGTAAAAGATGATGCTGCTGAAGTTGGTGATGTTCACAAGCCCCCTTCTCGAGTTGTTCATTCTCCTAAGCATGATGGTTCTTTTGCATCATCATCATCAAAGTCTGGTGATAAGTTGCAAAGAAGAGCAAGCCCTGGAGATGATGCTGACAGATTAAGTAAACGCCGGAAAGGTGATAATGAATTGAGAGATTTAGAAGGTGATATTCGATTAGCTGAAATCGACAAAATTGGAAATGATGAACGTGCACATAGGAGTATTGATAAACCATTAGATAGGTCAAAAGATAAAGTTATTGAGAGATATGACAAGGACCATAGGGAAAGATCAGAGCGTCCTGATAAATCTCGTGGAGATGATAATTTAGTAGAAAGGCCAAGGGATAGGTCAATGGAAAGATATGGAAGAGAAAGATCAGTTGAGAGAGGAGCTGCTGATAGGAGTTTTGATAGACCTTCTGATAAAATTAAAGATGAACGGAACAAGGATGAGCGAGGTAAAATGCGCTATGGTGACATGTCTGTAGAAAAATCACATGATGAACGGTTTTACGGGCAAAACTTGCCTCCACCACCACCCTTGCCTCCTCATGTGGTTCCCCAGTCTGTTAATGCTAGCAGAAGAGATGAAGATGCTGATAGAAGGTTTGGAACGGCTAGGCATTCGTTGAGGCTTTCTCCGAGGCATGAAGAAAAAGAAAGAAGGCGCTCAGAAGAAAATTCTTCAGTTTCACAAGATGAAGCAAAACGTAGAAGAGATGATGATTTTCGTGATAGAAAGCGTGATGAGCGAGAGGGACTGTCAATGAAGGTATGTACTATCTGTTGGCTTCGGCCTTTAATTTGAATTATTTTTCATCTTTAGAAGTATGTTAAGCATTTGGTCATATGTTGAATGCTGATTATGCTCACTTACTCTCCAATCTTCCTGTGGACTTGGGGGAGGATACTTTGGTTGCTTGCTAATTGCTTTTAAGCACAGACTATAGAATCACTGTGCTAATTATTATAGTTCCAATTGTTCTTTTTTTTTTTTGGGTGAAATGCTTATAAGTAGATGGGATGAGAGATCAAATTTGCCAGCTGAGATGTCTAGATAGGGGCAAAAATTATCATTGTCTGAGACGGTAACAAAATTTAGAACCAGCTGCAGTTTTGGGATTTGATGAGTGGTCTTTTTCTGTGGTTTTTTGCAACCAAATTGCACCATTTACTTTCATCTCTTAGCTTGGAAGTCAAAAGGTTTCTTGCTCATCTTTGACCTTCAATGAACAGGTGGAGGATAGGGACAGAGAGAGGGAAAGGGAGAGAGAAAAGGTCGCATTGAAGGATGACATGGATGTTGGTGCAGCCTCTAAAAGACGGAAGCTTAAAAGAGAGCATATGTCATCTGGAGAAGCTGGTGAGTATTCTCCTGTTGCTCCACCACCTCCACCTCTGGCTATTGGCATGTCGCAACCCTTTGATGGAAGAGAAAGGGGGGATAGAGGAGCCATGATCCAGCGTGCAGGTTACTTGGAAGAACCTGCAATGCGTATTCATGGGAAAGATGTAGCCGGCAAGATGACTCGTCGTGATGCTGATCCGTATCCTTTAAAAATCCATTCTTAGGAGTGCCTGCATGATCTTTGTGCTTGCATTATAATTCATATTTGTGAAAACCCCAAGCATCACTGTTGAAGCATGTCTTGCAGTTGTCTATTTCTGTACTAGTGTCCTCTGCTGCATATGGCATTAGAACCTGTTTGCAAGTAATGTCCTGTAGTAGGTAGGTATTAATTCTTCTATGAACCTTGCTGCATTGTTCTATTACTCAAATCCTTCCATATGAAGTCATTCTAGCAAGTAGTATTTGATGAAGGCTGTCTTCTGAAAGAGCTACTCATCCTTGTGCTTGCTTAATGCATGTATGAAGCGCTCGTTAATTTTTTTCTTTACTGTAAGGAGCAAAGTTAAATTCCATGTGGTTGCACTTTATGTTAGTTCATAAAACTTCTGTTAGTAATTACATTAGAATTTGTTAGAAACTGTAAGTCCTTAATCCGGTATTAGAATGTATGACCGAGAATGGGATGATGAGAAGAGGCAAAGAGCAGAGCAGAAGCGGAGGCACAGGAAATAGTGTGCTGGATTCGAGAGCTCATTTGTTGCACTGGAAATTAGTACGATGGACTACTGCTGATTTTGTGCATCAAAATTGATGTGCTTGCTTGATTTCTGATTGATACATTCTGTTTCCTGTTAGCTTACATCAGACTAGCTAGAACGTGAATTTGTTGGTTCTTATTTCAAACTTTATTAAATGGAAACTGAGATTGATGAGCATGAATTTTGTCCGAAATTGTATATTAGGAGTACTTAGATGTTAGATTATTTTACTTATATTTTTTATGTGAAATGTAAATAAAAATTTTCTGTACATGTTCAGTTAATGGCTATTTTAGTGCAGTCGTCCAATGCAAGCTTCTTGCTGCTACCCTGTTGTTGGATGCATAAAAATTAAAATTAAGAAGATAAATGAAACGACAATAGCAAGCACATGTCCAAGTTCCAATTGTCAGATCTTAATGACTTGCTGTTTCCTTTGTAACCAAAAAAAAAAAAAAAAAAAGTTCTAGACAACTTGTTCGCCTTTCAATTGTCATAATGCAACAGAAAATTCTTGTGACTCGAATTAATCAAAATGTATTTGTTTAAAGCAAAATGCCCTTTTGACCCTTGAGAACAGAAAGAAGACCTCTATTGTCCTACGAAACATACTGAAATGAACCAATTCTCTATCCAAATCCTACTAGCGAATTTAATTGATTGTTTTACTATAAATGTGTTTATTTTCCTCGGTTGTACAACAAAGTGTAGGCAAATATTGATCACAATCCCCATGGATTAGATAATTAGGATCACTTGCAGACCATCTGTTGCAACTTGTCGTGGAATAACAAAGCTCAAGAAAAGGATTCAAAGCATTAGGATTATATACTTGCTCTTGCCATTGATTGTTCTTCTCTCCCTTTCTTTTTTGATGGTAGTCCTCTTCTGTATGCCCATCTTCATGCCCATTGCTAAAGCTATCAGTGTAGGTCAATAGATTGCTACCAGAAATTCGAGACAGATTAACTGAAGCATCAAGTAGCACTTTCCAGTTGTCGTTGTCTTCATCTTCTAATTGAATCAATGGCGCCATTATCTCTTCCTTCTCCTCAACCTTTCTTGGAAATACCCCATTACAATTTTCATCAAATGTTACCCACTTATTGCTATTTAATACGGTATAGTCCCTTCTTACAAGTTGCTTCTCCTTCTCATCATCTTCAGCTGAGCTTAATGATTTCTTAGATCCAACCAATGAAGATGGTGACGTAGTAGAAGATGATGATGACGACTCTGTTAACTGCCACATTCCATTCAATAAAGTCTCAAGAGCTCGAATCTGTATCGCTGGAATTCTTTCTATAAAAGGGTATTCATAAGAACCACACAACCCTCTTTCCTTGCACCAATCGTAGAATTCACAAAGCTGCTCAGATTGCAATGCTGCTTTCTTGTAAATACCGAAGGACAAGATACAACTCCTGTAAGGCAATTGTATTAAGTTCTCCAAAATCAATACTATTTCCTTTCGAAATGTGGAGTAGCAAAGGAAACTATCGCGAACTATGTGTTTCATTGCAGATTTCACAATAAAGCTTCTTGCGGCTGCTCCAGTTGGCCTGCAGTCCATCACTCGATCTATTAAGCTCTGAACTTGAGTTAGAACTTCAAGGGTTCTACCCACATCGTTCATTTTGTTTTGTAAGCTTTCAATCATGTTCTCTTCTTCTTCATCACCAAAACTAGCTTCCACTTCTTGTACTTTCTTGTCCAAAAAAAAGCAAACAAGCGCTTCGTCGAGCAACTGAGCATATGATCTAATAAACAAAGTGTAATCTTGAGGATTAGACGATGAATCATCGCGAAAATAACAAGGGTCAAGGGAGATCAAACCGTTCGATCGAGCCCACAAAAATTCAGCTCGAAAAGGGCTATTTTCAGGCAAGGACCGAAGCAGTCGATGGAGAAGGAGAAGGCATTTAAGGGCAACTTTCCAGCTATGAGTTCTACCAAAACGACGAGTGAAGCAAATAGAAAAAGTATGAAACGAAGATGGGGAGATTGAAAAGATCTTTAAAAGCTCATGAATGTACTTTTCAGGCAATGGCAAGTCATCAGGAGCAGTTGCTTTGACAATGATAGGATAAAGATCACAAAAGCCTCCAAAAGTGGCTATCTTTGCGTAACTTATAGAACTGTGCTCTTTTAGGGCACAAAAAACTTGCCTGATTCGCCTTTGCATGGTTAGAGACTGAAAGTGCGAGAAAGAAAAAGAGACTGAGACTGGATTTATGGAGATATAGGAAGTGGAGGAATCATATAAGCATCGAATATGACTATTATGAAATGAACTGGAAGCCAGTTTTTGGTTTTCATGCAAATTTGAAGCTGTATCATCGTTTTTACATAGTTATTATTATTATTTTTTAATATGCTCTTACATCTTTGGAATTGTCGAACTACAATTTCTATGTAAATTTCTGTACTTTTTTGCCTAAAGAAACAGCCGTATTCTTATAGATATATAGGAAAGGAAAATGATTTACGTTGTTACTATCTTCATAATTAGCGTTGTTCACGAAAAAATAATTTTTTTGTGTAATTATTTTCTATTTGATTAGTTTTAGAACAACACGTAATTTTAACTTAAAAATAATATTATTCATATCACTGCTGGTATTATTATCCGCAAAATATATAACTCCAAGTGTTTGATTGAGAATTCATATTGTCAACAAAAACTAGGATTCTATGTGCCAAGGGCCGTGCCATTTACAATTTGATATTCCATATCTGAATGGTGATAAACGTAGCAGCCCTGTCCAGTAAATAATGCGTAGCGGATTACGTCATTTTGCAAGGTTTTTTTTTTCCAAAAAAATGATATTGTTCCTATGAATAGGGGCATTATCATTTGTGTCAGTATTATTTTTGAAATTTTGTGACCCGCTGCTATGTAAATCTTGTCTGTATCTTGATATTCACATCAATCCTGATTAGTCTAAATTCAAAGCCCCGTAACTCCTGTAAAGGGCAATCTCCTTTAACGTGTGTATATAAGAATTATCTTGGTTACACTTTTCAGTGTTATAAGAAGGTAAAAAGTAAGTGATAAATAAAAAATGACAGATTTAAAATCTATTTTAGCATAGTTAGTGACGAGGAAATAATAGGTTCTGAAATATTATAGTAGAAAATTACGAAATTTATAAAATTTTAAAAATAAAATGAAAGTTATTGCGAGTAAAGAAATAATGTAATAATCATGATTTTCTATAAACAATATAAAATATAAAATTTGATCGTATTCTGGTTATTTAATTTTTAATTGATTTAAAACTTTTATTAAAAGTTTTATAATTGTATACTTGTTCAATATTGTGATTAGAGCTCAAAAAATCACTCATAAAATTTTTTTAAAAGTTATTTTTCTGAAAATTATAATTATGGAAAACATATATATATATATATATATATATATTTCCGAAAAAATAAATTTAAAAATATTTTTGCTAAATTCAATTCCAAACGGGTGCTATGTTATGTGTAACCAGTCCCACGTGACATCATCAAACTCCAGCATAAAGCTGAAGAAATTGGGATTGGTTGGCCCAAATTCTTTATAGTCCAACAACCTATCCAAGAGGTTGAATAAATAAATGCAAATTATATTCTAGACCCATGTTTACATTGTATTACAGATAAGGGTTCATCATATGTGCGACACCGCTTAATGCGTTTCTGATACTGCTTCTGTTTTTCTTACTTACAGAGTGTATACGTATGCGGCTGGCTATCTCCGTACATGACACCACCATCCACCTTTCTCAGTAAAAGGTAACAACACCTAAGAATTAAGACATTATTGAAGCAACTGCATGTTCAAATCATATTCTTCCTAGCAATTCCAGAGCCCCAATATTAGTGTAACAAATACTAATATATCAAGTACAAATTAATATTAATATTATAAAAATTAATAGGTTAATTGGTCAAATACTATAGATTTATTAATTAAAAGATAAATTACTTTTTATTTTCGTTGTTTTATTATATTACACTATTTCATTTTTTATATTTAAAAAAAATATTTATTCATCCATGACACTTGTCTTTTCTAACACTGATTAGTTCATCTATAGAGATAAAATAGTACACAAAAAAGTAACTGTCGGTGATAAATAAATATTTTTTTTAAATGTTAGAAATAAAATAATGTAATGCGACAAAACACAAAGGACAAAATGTTATTTACCCTTAATTAAATAATGAAGGTTTATTAGTTATCAACTATAGATTCATCACTTTTAATACTTTAATTCATTATTTTATATAGGTTTATCAATAAAAAAGTAAAAGTTCATTGAACACAACTGATACCCCATATACATATTGTTATTTAACTAAGATTTTTATTTTTCTATACAGGGGTTGCTTGCAGAATGAGGACACCCAAAACAAATAGGAAAATATTCCCATTTAAGGAGATTCCCGGATAGGAAGAAGCACTCCTAATAGGCACAAGATTTTAATCAAAAGGAATCATATTCCTTTTAAGTTTAAGCATTACTATCCCTATAAATAAGCCTTATATTTTTTATTTTCATTCATTTTATTCTTCTTATACTCATTGTTCTCTTTATCTCTTTAAATCTCTTTTTATATATTCTCTAAGATATCGAAAAATTTGTAGGGATCCTCCCCACCTCTCATCTTACCCTTCTTTGATCCCTTGTAGGATTCTAGCTCAAGAGTTCCGGAAACAAGTTATCAAGTGGAGCCATTTGTGGGAAATCTTGAGTTAAAAGCCATTAAGCATCTACCAAATGAGATATTGGCATTATGACTTCTAGTCCACTACCAATTTCAACTCCAAACACACACATCAAGCCATTGGCCCCAATTCCTCCAATCAATCCATGTACTCCCATTCCTCTAATCAACCTGTCAGTACCCTTTTAAATAATAATTCCACTGGCCCCTTTCAGTATGTTGGACCCTCATCTTAGGCCCCAACCAGAGCGTACACTCCATCTGGTAATACTCAGGGGTTGCCAGCTCTTGGCATAGACTTCCCTTATTTTGCTCCTCCTTTGTATAATAACAGACCTATACCTTCTGTACCTTTTCCAAGTTTACCAGAAACTCTTGCCATAAACACACCAAAGCTAAACACGGTAACCCAGACACTTAACCTATCCTCGATGAGCAAAGAAGTGATAATTCAAAATATTCAAACCCAGATGACCATGATGTAACAATAGTTGAATGCCTTAATTCAAAGCAGTAATCCTGGAGCAACTCACCCAGAAAATAATATAGCACCACCAACGGTAGCTCTAGATGTGTCTGGTGGAAATAAATAAAAACATAAAGCTTTGAAAGGAGAATCTAGTTCAACAATCCTAGTTTTAGACGATCCAAAAATAGCTTAAAAAGTAGAAGAAGTCATGCACAAAGCTTGTACCAGGCCAAAGAAAGAAGATGAATATGTTATAGAAGGAAAAACACCCTTTGTAAGCAGAATAATCTAAACGGAGATTCCAACCAAATTCAAAATGCCTCAATTAGAATAGTTTGACGAAACTAAGGATCCAATATACCATATATCCTCATTCAGGACCAGGATGTTACTTCAGAATATGAATGACAGAATCATGTATAGAGTCTTTCCTAGTACACTTATTAAGAATGCTTAAAAGTGGTTCCATCGGCTTCCACAAAATTGTATCTCCTCTTTTGAAGAGTTAGTAGAGAAATTTTAGACTTGGTTCATCACTAACTTCCCTTCTGCTAAAAATATCAATGATCTCTGGATGTGCAGATAGGAGATCATTGAATCATCGAGAAGCTATTTGGATCGATTTAACAAAGTAGCCATATAGATAAAAAATTTGGTCGACGAAGTAGCCATAGAGGTTTTAAAGAATGGGACCCGATTGGGGAATCTCAAAGAAAAAATAAAGACAAAAGAACTCAACACCTTCACTGAGATAATGGCTATAACAATAAAAATGATAAAGATGGATGAAGATATAAGGATGCATCGGGATGATGATAAAGCACCTATCAAAAAAAATGAAAGGTCAGGACCTAAAAGGCTGAGCTTCCATCGATCAAACTTAAAAAACCCAATAAAGGGATTTGAAAATGAGGCAGAGAGTTATACGCCACTAAACACTTCTAGATCTAAAATCCTGATATGGGTTGGACCAAATGGCTTGGGCATAACCCTAGTTAGAAGGTAGAGTCTAATTAGGAGAGTTATATAGGATAGGAGGCAATACTGTCAACTGATAAAAGGGCTAAGAGATCTTACCAAGAAGAAGGAATTACCTATGAAAAGAAGCAGGTTATCATGTTTGGTTTGGAAGACAGGAAACATGTTCAATACCCTTATAATGATGCCTTGGTAGTGAGTGCTTTCATCAGCAATTACTTAGTAAAAAGGTTGCTGATCAATGATGGAAGCACTGTCAACACACTCTTTTAGAATGCTTACAAAGCTATAGGATGTTCTGTCACTAATTTGAAAGCTATTTAGAATCCCATTACAAGCTTTTATGGAGGAACCACCTAACTAAGAGGATTAGTAGAGCTAAGTTTAAAATTTGATGACTGACATACTGGAGAGGTGAAATATGTTAAAGCTCAATTTAACATGGTAGATCTTCCCCTCGAGTATAATGGCATCATAGGTCAACTAATGCTCTATGAGATCGATGCGGTCATAAGTATCTAGCGTCTAACCATGAAGATTCCTCTTGAAGATCAGGTCCTAACAATTTATGGTGATCAACATATGGCCATATAATGTTATCAGATGGCAGTTAGATCCTAGATGGTAGCATTCCTCTAGAATAATGGGGGAAAAAGAGAAATAATGAGCCAATCTTGAGCCAGTTAACTAGTTTTAAAACTTACAGATAGATGAAGGAAAGATAGTAAGGATCGGCAATGAGCTCGATAGTGAAGTTGAGCATGGAATAAGCATTGTATTCATTAAACATTCAAGTAGCTTTCCTTCTCAAGCATCTGAGATCACTGGCATAGATCCTTAAATTGCCTTGCATAGTTTGAACATTAAGCCAGGAGTAAGCCAGTCGTTTAGAAAATAAGGAACTTCATATATGAAAGACAGAAGGTAATTGCTAAGGAAATAAAGAAATTGTTGAAAGTCAGATTCATTAAAGAGGTAACACACTCGGAATGGGTACCTTACATGGTGCTGGTAAAAAATTCCAATGGCAAGTACAAGATGTGTATGGACTATATTGATCTCAATAGAGTATACCCTAAAGATAGTTATCCATTGTTGACGATAAATCAACTGGTAGACTCCACAACCAATCACTATTTATATAGTTTTTTGGATGCTGCTCAAGGGTACCATCAGATACTAATGAAGAAAAAAGCTAAGGAAAAGACATCGTTTATCACCCATTAAGCTCTTTACTATTATAAGGTCATGCCCTTTAGGCTGAAGAATGTTGGAGCAACATATCAAAGGTTGATGAATCATGTGTTCCAAGATTAAATTAGAAAGAATGTCGAGGTATATGTGGATGACATCATCATCAAAAGCCAACAAGCTGAGTAACATTTTGATGATCTCGATCAAATCCTTTGAATACTGAACTAATACCATATCAAACTTAATATGGAGAAGTGTATTTTTTGAGTAAAATTAGGCAAATTCATAGGATTCATGATATTCTATAGAGAAATTAAAGCTAATCTAGAAAAAATGGAGGCCATCCTTAATATGAAAGCTCTGGCATCAATCAACAAGCTGTAAAAGCTAATTGGTAGAATTACAGCCTTAGGGTGTTTCATCTCTTGTTTAGCCAAGCAGTGTCTACCACTGTTTTGAGCTTTAAAAAATTCTAAAAAGTTTGTATAGAATGAAGAGTGCCAAGCAGTTTATGAAGACATCAAAAAATTCCTATCCTGCCTCCTCTACTTAGCTGGCCTATCCCTAGAGAGACAATGTACTTATATCTATCTATTGGTTAAGAGTCAATTGCATTGATATTGGTTAGGGAAGAAGGAAGTTAGTAAAACCTAGTTTACCACATCAACAAGATACTTAAAGGTTTAGAAGTCTGGTATCCCAAATTGGATAAGTTAGCTATGGTCATCGTACACATATCCCAGAAAATCTGGCACTATTTTGGGCCTACTCAATTATTGTAAGATCCAGCTTCCCTCTAAGGAAAGTTTTACAAATTCTTGAGACATCTGCATACTACTTCATTAGTCAATATTGCTTAGAGAATTCGACATCAATTATGAACCTTGGCAGTAGATAAAAGCTCAGACCCTGGCAGATTTTGTACAAGAGATGACAGTATAAGATTTCACTCTTTTTGAATGCCTAGAATGGAAGTTATTTATTGATGGAGCCTCATCTAAGTAAGGATTTAGTGCTAGAATCATTCTCAGAGGGCCATACAAAGTCACTATCAGATATGTAGTTTAGATAAAGTACAATGCCATTAATAATATAGCCAAGTATGAGGCACTCATCACGGGATTAAAGTTAGCTACTGAGGTCAAAGTTGAGCATCTTAAGATATACTCTAACTCATAATTAGTGGTAAACAAAGTCAGAGGAACATGCCAAATCAAAGACCCAAGCATCACCAAATATGTTGAGAAATTCAGGTAGCTCCTAAAGAAGCTCGAGCATGATGGGGGATAATAGGAAATCATTCAAATCCCTGAAAGTGAAAACTTAAAAGTAGATTTACTAACCAAGTCAGCAGTAGAAGATAGCTAGACATTCAAAGAACTCGAGCTTAATGAGGCATTTATAAAACCAAGCATCGAGGAAGCATAAATCATGGACATATAAGAGGTAGCAAAATGGATGAAATTGATCATTCGGCATCTCGTGTATGGGATACTCCTACAAGACAATTTGAAAGCTCATAACTTGAAAATAAAAGTTACACACTACTCCATCTACTATGGAGAACTCTACAGAAGGTCTTTCTTACATCCATGGTTTAAGTGTGTATCACCAGAAGAAGAAAATGTGCTCAGAGAAATCTATGAAGGAATTTATGGAGCCCATTAATCTCATCAGTCATTGGTAAGAAAAACATTGCTCCAGGGATACTATTGGCCTATTATGTCCAGAGATGCTTAAAAACTGGTGCAAGAATGCCATAAATGTCAATAGTTTGCTCGCTTCCACCATAAGTCTTCTAATCCTTAGCATTCGATTAGGAGTCCTTAGCCTTTTACAGTATAGGGAATGGACATCCTGGGCCCATTTCCTATTTCAACCTCCCATAGATCATTTCACCAAGTGGATAAAAGTCGAAGCTACACCAACTATCACTGAGGCCCAGATCAAACACTTTTTTTTTTAAAGAATTCATTTATAGATTCAGAATACCATACACCCTGATAATAAATAATAGAAAGTAGTTTGATAATGAGAAATTTAGAAATTTTTGTTCAGACTTTAAAATAAAGCTTTGATTTACTTCAATAGCCCATCCATAAACAAATGGCCAGATAGAGGTCACCAATAGGATCATCATGTAAGGGCTAAAGAAAAGATTAAATGAGAAGAAAGGGAACTGGGCCAATAAACTCAATAACATCATTTGGGCCTATAGAATTACACCTAGACCTTCTACAGGGGAAACACCTTTCAGACTAACTTATGGGATGAATGCAGTAGTCTAAATGGAGATTGGATTAATAGGCTATTGGGTAATCGAGAATCTGGATTGGGAGGTCAACAACATTAATGCCCAGATATGTCTAGACCTACTTGAAGAAATAAAAGAGTAGGCATCCATTGTGGCTGAAGCCCAGAAACAGCAGGTTATGGAATATCATAATCAACATGTCCGACCAAAATAGTTTAAAGTAGGAGACTGGGTAATTAGAAGGGCCAATATCGATAAAGAGAACTCCAGCACAGGTAAGCTTAGACCTAATTGAGAAGGTCCTTACTAGGTCATTCAAAAGACATTTAAGGGGGCATTCAAAATTAAAGATGAACAATGAAGATAATTACCCCGATATTAGAACTCAGACAGTCTTTAAAAATATTATCAATAGATGTACTCTAAGTTTTAAGGAATAAATTGCTTCATTCATCATTGAAGTATTGAATTACAAAATATAGTATTATAAAAAAAATAAAAAAAAAATTCAGCTAAGCAATTTACAATCTAAAGCTCAGTATTGGGAAGCTTGGTCCCTTTAACAATAAGAAGACTCATATCTGAAGAGTTAAAAATAGAGGTTGGCATGGATTTAGTAGAGACAACACCAAAAGACTTCTCCTTAGTAGACCTCGAATCCCCTGATTTCTCAAAAGAGGACCTCTCACCAGTAGACTTTGTTACTTTAGGATTCTTTGATCGCTTGGAAGAAGCCTTGCTCCGAGCATCTTCCTCGGTGATTTAGACCAGATCAGTAGATGTGATGCTTTATAAGTATAAAAAGTCCAGATTCAGGTGTTAAGAGAGTGGATCCTTTGATACTTAGACTTATAAGCTTTAAGAAACCCAGCGACCATATTTTAGTAACTTCTCTTATCATCCTCACAAGATTTTTCCATCTCAGCAAATCTTTTCTCTGGCACTGTAATTCAAGAGTCCTACACCTTAATTTTTAATGTAGGCTAGGCTTGACTATGCTCTAACTCTTCCACCATCTTTTAGCTTACCTTAGCCTTCGATCTTGCCTCGATATACTTAGTTTGGCAAAGTTCCAGTGTCACCTTTACCTTTTCTAATCTCTTTTCAAAGTTAATAGCTATGATGCCAACTTTTATTTCTTTTAGGCTATACTAGCTTTTGAGATAATAATAGTTATCCTTAGGTAGTAATAGAGCCTGAGTTATTTGAAAGAAAAGATAATCACCATCAATATGGGTACACATGAACACAAATTAAATAACGTGGGAGACAATTACATCCAACGAGTGTCCTATCATGGAGTTATATAGCTCCTCTTTGTCTACATTCGTCCAACATTGGATGTCTTCAGGGAGCTGCAGAGACTTGGTATACTGATCCTTTACTTGAGCATTTAGGATACTTGGAGGCTTCATCTTTTTTAGAATCTAGGATCTCATGTCCGGACACCTGGATAACTTTGGATGCTTGATGAAAACCTCCTCACATAACTCTTTAGCATCTAAGTCCTCATTTAGGGGTTATTTCCTCTGAGCCTCAGACTTCTCCATCTGAGAAGTTTCAACCACGACTTTTCCTTTCTGGTTAGGTGTAACTTCAGATGTGATCTTTAGAGCAAGTAACTCAAAAATAGGAGAAGAAATTTGTACATCCTCCTGAGTCTCCAGCTTGTCATCTACAAGTTGAATTTCGTCAGTAAATACAAAAAAGTTAGCCATTTATAAATAAAAAGAAAAGAACATAAGTCAGAGTAATACCTTTTGAATCTTAAAACTTACCACTGATATGTATGCTATTAGGGCAGACTCTTTGAAGATATCTTTGAGATAAATTCTCTGCAGATATTGCATCAGCTATGCCATGAAGATGAAGTCTCAGAACTATCTCTATATCCTCATCGGATAAGTTTGAAGGATGGTTAATCTTATGGTAGTCATCATATCACATCCCCCGAATGTGGAAGAAGCCCAAAGGATGTTTAATAATAAAAAACCTATGGTGGAGGTCTAAAAGCTTTACAAAAAGGCTATGGTTTGGAATAGCCGATAGGGAGAACATCAGCTCTCCTTTTTTCTTATTCAAGCTATAAAGATACCAGAGGACATCTAGCTCTGGCTCTCTGCCCTCTCTATGCATCAACTCTATAAAATCGATTAGGATCTGGTAACTATTAGGATAAAGTTTCTTAGGAGTTATATTATATCTATTTAGAAAGCTCCTAATGAAAGGATCTAAGGGGAAATTCAATCCCCTTTCCAATTGATTGAAGTATACTAATAATCTATCAAAATCCAGCATAAAAGTATGGGCTTTGAAATTTTTATTTATGATGTGCAAAGCAAAGTTTATCAAAATGCTAAAATGTATTTTGTACCATTTTGGCATGTCCTTATCTACCTTAAAGACAAATAAGTCTGACTTGAATTTCTCTTGAGGAATTATAGATCCTATTAAACAAGTACGAAGGGGAAGAATATAGAGATGAGAAGAAACTTCACCTAGGAAGGAAAATGCAAGCTTATGGAAAAGGAAAAAAAGACACAAAGAACATGAAAAAGAAGATTTAGCAAGAAATGAAGACAGTAGAAAAGCAAAAATGCAATAAATAAAAAGGTTTAATTTAGTTAAAGAGCAACAAAAGGTTTTGGAATGACCATTATTGCCCTTATGGTCATTTTGATTTCTTTTATAGCATCAAGGGTAATTCCGAGTAAAAGAAAAGCCCACTAATCGAGCAGTTATTATTATGGCAGCTAAAACATCTCATCTTCTAATACATGAACAGATGTGATGGTTACACAATTCAAAATTTAGAGGAGAGTTAAAAGACATAGCGGTTGATAATCCCTCTCCCCTTACTGCTAGCTATCCCCTTTATTAGCACTCAGGCCATGCTTTAATGCACTGAGATTCTAAGTCCAGTGACTAAAGCTAGCACCCTCAAGTCGCTTCAATAGTATGAGGTTTGGCACTCAGGTCGCATTTCTAATGCACCGAGATTCTAAGTCCAATGATTGAAGCTGAAACCCTCAAGTTGCTTCGATAGTACTTAGATTCGACACTATGGTCCTATTTTTAATGCATCGAGATTATATAGCACTCGGGCCACACTTTTAATGCACTGAGATTATATAGCACTTGGGCCACACTTTTAATGCACCAAAATTATATGGTACTCGAGCCATGCTTTTAATGCACTGAGATTATATGACACTCATACCACACTTTTAATGCACTGAGATTATATGACACTCAGACCACACTTTTAATGCATTGAGCATCAAAACTCCAATGACAACTGGTTCTGTCAAAGTGTATTTATACTGGTGGGTTAATCCCTTAGGTCATTTCTATAACACCGAGTATTTTTTATTATAGGTTTTTATGCACTTAAGTCCAGTAGGCACTTTGACAGTACTTTGATATAATGACTCCAAGACTCGGTATTGAGCATAGTCTGTTCCTTTGTGAATAGGCTGACCACCTTAGATCACCCTTTCATATCAAACCTGGATATATTTTGATACCTTATATACATATTCTTATTTAAATAAGGTATTTATTTTCCTATACAGAGGTTGCTTATAGAAGGAGGACACCCAAAAAAAATAAGAAAAGATTCCCATCTAAGGAGACTCTTGGATAGGAAAAAAAAACTCTCATAATAGGCACAAGACTTTTATTAAAGAGGAATCATATGCTTCTTAGGTTTGAGCATTACTATCCTATAAATAGGACCCCATATCTCTCATTCTCATTCATTATATTCTTCTCATACTCATTGCTCTCTTTATCTCTCTAAAATTCTCTCTTTACATTCTTTGACTTAAGCATTGGAGGGTTTATAGGGATCCTCCCCACTTCTCATCTTATCGTTCTTTGATCCCTTATAGGGTTCTAACTCAAGAGTTCTGAAAAAAAGTTATCAACTGTTAGCGTAGATGTGCCTTAGTGCCATTTTAGTTATGTATAATGATATTGTAAATTATCTCATATGGCAATATAAAATATTCATTTAAATAAAGTGTTTGTTTATTTAAGTATTTACCCTTTAACATCATATTAAATAAATTTATTATTAAAACTTGATAATATAAGTTATAAATTTATTTAGTACATATGCTATAAAATGTTCATAGTCGTATAATTAATATTTGGGTAATATTAATTAGACTATCACCTCTATCTATTTCCTTGATTAGTACATGATACTAATAGTGGGAGGTAGTGAGTCTTATGCTATTTGATATAAGATATTAGAATAGACATATGGATACTCATGTAATGGGTGGATCGAATGGTGACATTAGATATGTGATCACATGGATATTCACTTATAGTCAATAATCACAATCTAGGTCATAATGGTGCATATATTCCTTTGACCTGAGGTGACATAGTCATCCACATTTGAGTGGTTAGAATTTGTTACCGCTTATATACTTTTGTTATTCACAAATGGGTATATGGCGTGTGGTGGCTCTAGTCAGTTAAATGTAGGGATAAGTGTTCAACCAAGATGGGATTCATTACTTGGAGTGAATTGGGATAAGATCATATGCTATGCTAGTCTTTTCTTGATGAAAGAGTTCCTGATTAGGACAAACAAAATAGTATGAAAGAGTTTCAATGCTAGAAAGAGTTTCCAGTATTTGTTGTGTTTTATCAAGAGATATAACTTGAGATGAGATAATATCATATAGCTATTATAATTTGACTTATCCTTGACTCTAGGCTATATTTGAATCTTTTAATGAAGGAATTTTAGTGCATGGTAATTATGACCAAAGGGTTCAAGTGAATTAATAAAAATACATTCATATTTAATTGGGTAGTTATGATATCGATGCTAGGGGTCACTCACAACTTATGAGAACTAAATGTGAATGATTGAAATTTTCATATTTAGACTTGAAAGGAGTTTCAAATAATATTAAGTGTTAATATTATCTTCTCATTGCCAATTAGACATGGACCTAGTAAGTCACACCTCAAAGGTTTTACTAAATCTCTATTTATATTAATCTAATTATTGATTAAAGAGTTTAATCAATTAATTAAGGTTAATGAAATTGGATTTTTGCTTAAAACTATGATTCTAGCATATCATGAAATCTAATTTCAATGAAAGGCTTAATTATTAATTTGTGCTTAATTAATATGTGATATTAAATTAATAATGGATATATATTGTTTCTTATTTACTTGGATTAATGGTCCAAGTATTATAGACCTAGACTCAAAAGAGTTTTGGACTAAAGATTAAACCAAGTAATAGATAAAGCTCATTTACCTTATATAAGTCCATCTGTTTGATAGAATAGGCTTTGGATCAATAGTTGACCTAATGACTTAGGCCAACTTCAATAAGTGATATATTTGATTTTATTAAGTCAAATGTTGATAAAGATATTAATTGACACGTGTAAGTCCTAGGTGATGTAGAGAATTTACAAAAGTTATAATCTCTATGTCCTTCATTTTTGAACATTAGTGACTTATTAAGTTATTAATTAATTATGATAAGTGGCATATGATTCATGTCACTAATCTCTACTTTAATCTCTAACCAAGTATATTTAAAAGCAAAAAGTAGATATTAATTGATGGTTGATGAAGATAAAAGTATAGAGACATAAGAAACAAAAAGGATATATATACAAAAACCTAGAGCTCTTGTAAGGAAAAAGTAATGGAAACTTCAGAGGTCTATAAAGAGAGGGCTCTTGCTAGTCCTTTATCAAGACAAGAAGGAGAGTTGTTAAAGCTTGGTGTTTCAAACTAGAGATCTCACAATTGAGAGACTTGAAAGTTGATTCAAGAGTTGAATCAAAGGAGCCAACCATTTTATTAGATTAATTGTAGTCTACACTAACCTTGGGAATTAGTAAGTTATCTAGGTTATTTATTTCTTGTATTTGTGATGATTTGTGTATTAACTATGTGTTAAATGCAAATTGGATTCTAGGGATTGGAATTCTTGATGAGATCAAGAGTTATGATAAGCAAATTTTTTGAAATTTGCCATATTTAACATTTGATGTCTAAGTAGCATAATCGATTTCTAACATTGATTCATTAACTATATATTTCAAGTTCATGAAATAAAAAACAGAACAAACCCATCTTTTACATATATATATATATATATATATATATATATATATATATATGGGGTACGTGTTTTATTCATTAAATATTAATATGCTTATATTAATTTTTATTTTTTATTTTTATTTTTATTAATTTTTATTTAATATTGACATTTGATGTCTAAATAGCATAATTGATTCCTAACATAGGTTTATTAACTATACATTTCAAGTTCATGAAATAAAAAACATAACAAACCCATCTTTTCTATATATATATATATATGGGGTACATGTTTATATTCATTAAATATTAATATGCTTATATTAATTTTTTATTTCTATTAATATTAATTTTTATTTAATATTAATATATTAAAGCAATAATATTAATTAATAATATAGTATTAAGTAAAAATTAATATTAATATTATCAAAATTAATAGGTTAATTGATCAAATAATATAGATTTATTGATTAAATTATGAAGGTTCATTAATTATTAACTATACGTTCATCATTTTTAAGGCTTCAATTCATTATTTTACATGAGTTTATCAATAAAAAAAATTATAAATTCATTGAACACTATATACAAATTTATTAACTATACACTTCAAGTTCAAGTTCATCAAATAGCTTTAAATGACATCAAAGTATATATATATATATATTTTTTTTGAAGGCCTGCCATGGAGTTGATGAAAGCCAAAAAAGTAACGTCGGATTGGACAATAACAGTAACGTTGGATTGGATCGGAACAGGCAATAAATAAACAATGACAGGGTAGCCACACGGCCAGATGACGGAGTAGCTTATAAGTAACAGAGCCACCCCAACCGCCACTTAACTAGCCAGCGTTGCCCCATGCCACAGCTACAACACAATGTGGAGTGACCGACGATGTCGATGGAGAACCCTCTTTTCTGTTCTTTAGATTTCTACAACTTTCTCCTCTTAATCCGTACTGGCATGCAAGATTCCAACTCAAAAGAGATCTTTTACAATATTATTATTATTTGGTATTTGTTACACTAATATTGGGGCTCTGGAATTGCCAGGTAGATTACGTAAAAAGAATATGATTTGAACATGCAGATGCTTCAATAATTTGCCTTAATTCTTAAGTTTTATTACCTTTTACTGAGAAAGGTGGATGGTGGTGTCATGTATGTAGGTAGCCAGCCACACATGTATGTACTCTGTCACATTGTCACACGTGATATTAGCAGGAGATGTTCCGGTAAGGAAGGATGTTGTTAAAGAACCTGCTGGTAAGAAGAATATAGAAGAACTTTCTTCTTCAATTGACAGTGATATTGTTCCAGATGCAGAAGTAAAAGAGAGAGGAAGGGATGTCAGATGACTAAGAATCCTCTCTGTGACTGAAAAGTAAAAATCACTTCTGTATGTTAATATTCTAGGCACAAGGTGTAACTCCGGGAAAAAGTTTCAGGAATCGATTCAGCTGTGTGGGTTAAGATGAGGAATCGATTGAATAAAACTCAAATAAATCCATTTTTGCAGTATGGTTCTTAGGATTCGCTTCATCTTTACTGCTTGAGCTCGAAGAAGAACCCGATAAAAAAAAAAAGCTGGTTTTTTTCACATAGTGAACCTTTGCTATATATTACAATATGGATGGTCAACTTTTGGTACATATTACAATATGAATAGAGTTTATGGTATAACAATTGATAAATAAATGACACCTTACGACTCTTTAAATAGTTTCATTATTTTCTTCAATTTCCATTTCTCCTTGTTATTTTCTTGGCAATCAATAGATAAATATTTTAATAATAAATTATTAATTTAAAGTACTTTTATTGTCCCAACATTAAAATTGTAAGTAGAATGGTTTGATAGGTATTTTCTTCATGACGATTGTGGGAGTTTTCAGTTCGAATCCTCACAATCACTGTTGATTAATATTGATATGAATTATTACAGTTATAATAAATTTTAAGGAATAGATAATAAATTTTAAGAAATAGGTACCGTCAATTATATAAAACAAACTATTAGATCTTCATCATGATCCATGATTTATTCGAAATTCATCTTATAAAAAATTTAAAATTAAAATTAAATTTTAAATTTTAAATTCATCTTATATGAAATAGGGTTTTTTTTTCTTTATTTGTAACTTGTCAAATTTTTTGGTTATATAATGAACAGAAATTGAATGTTCAAAAAGAATATTCATTTCCATAGCTTCTTTATTCACTATTTTTCTTTTGAAAGGATATTAGCTTAGTTAATTCTAAAAGTTATATTAAATTTTAAATTAAATCCTAAATGTTAAAAAAATTTCAATTGAATTTATAAACTTTTTAAAAGTTGTTGCATTAGTTCTCAACCATTAAAACTGACAGAAACATAAACAAGTACCGTGTCAGAAACAAGTACCTTGTCAGTCACTTTAAAAATATCCTCATATTAATTTGATAATGTGTAAGTCATCTTTGACATGTTCAAAACACATATAATGTCACTGCCACCTCATATTTCTGTTAAGTAAAATCTTTTGGAAATTTTAAGATATCTCCTTTATTTGGTTGAATTTCATTAAAGAATTTATTTCACTTTTAAATGAATTTTAAATATAATTTATTTGTAAATAAATTTTAAAATTATTTAAAACACATACATTTTATTAATAAAAATGAATTTAATATTAAACAATTCAACAAAATTTAAAAATTATAATTGGAGGTAAATTTTATAAAGTTTTCATCCAAATCTAATATATTTATTTAAATTTGTAAATAAATTTCATAAAATTTTTATAGAATTTATTTAAACAAAACAAATACTAACGTTACTATTATCCCCTTAAAAATTCCATATAAGATGCCATTAAAAATTTTATATAATTTTTAGGATTAATGGTGTTATTATCCGAATAATTAGAAATCGATATCACTGCTACTTGCTTGGCGTGGAGGACGGGTTCCTCTCAATTCAACACAAATAAAATAGTCAAGTGAGCATGTATACAGTATACTCCAAAACTAGGTGCACTATATTTTTATACTATGCTAAGATTTAACTCTTAAAAATTAGGTAAATAAGTTGAGCTTCTATTATATGGAAAGGAGAGCATACCCATATAAAGATAATCATTTTTTAACATACATAATCATTGCAAAATCAAAATCTAGGATTTGGGAAGTGGAGATTCATGAAATTAATAATTGTGGACATTGTCAGTTTGATTGGCTCGCAACGAAAGGTCAATGATGAGAAAGTTCGAGTTTTAAATGTAAGGGAGTCTGAGACTTCTCTAAAATCAATTTTAAAAGCCCAAACACTAAGCCAAACCCACAAAAATTATGTCCAAGGCCAAACACTAAGGCCAAGCTCATTGCCTCTTAATCCACGGGCCTTGACATGACCCAGGTGAAGAGACGATCGCCTCAACGAAGAGGCGTCGCCTCTTCACCCTAGCATTGGTGAGGTGATGCCTCATCAAAGAGGCGCCGCCTTATTACACCCACTCTCTGTAGTATTAAATGCCATTAATAACAACAACTAGAAGTCCACATGCTAAGGATTTGGTCATTTTTGGACGTAAAGGAAAAAAGAAAAAGACAGGAAAGAGCATAGGGAATGAAAAAAGGCAACAAGAGAGGGTGAAAATGAGTTTTTTAGAAATTTGAAAAAGGAGAAAATATGAGGGGTTTTAAAAGGGAATGTGGGGGGCAAAAGAGAGGAAGTTTGGCTAATTGTTAGAAAGAAACGCCTGAAAAAAAAACACAAAGAAAGAGAAAGAAAAAAAGAAAAGAAAAAAAAGAAAGGAAGAAGAAGGGAGGAGACTTTGAAGATTAAGGGACTTGATTCTTGAGAAGCAGAGGGAACCTCCTTTCATTCAAGGCCATTCCTCCATCAACCAAGCTCTGAGGGCTTAGTTAGGAGCATCAAGCACGTCCGAGTCAGTGAGTCTCTTTATTTTAAGCTTTAAGTTTTTATCTACATTAAAAGCTTTGATTTGCTGTTATTTTATGTGTTTTCTTGAGCTAAATTACTTATTTGAAGTTATAAAGAAGCATGGTTGCATGAAATATTGAATATTGATTGTTGATACTTGTATATTTATGTCTATTTCTCATTTAAGTGCTTGATTTGCGTATTTCTTGGGATTTAAGAAATGTAGAGTGTTCCTTCCTCTGCTGAAGAGGCGACATCTCTTTATAGAGGTGTCACCCCTTCATGATGAGGCGATGGAGGCATCGCCTCTGAGTCAAGAGGTGGCGCCTCTTTGAAAAGGCGATGCCTCTTTAATGGAGATCTGCCTTTTTATGTCATAATTTTTCATCCGTATTTTGCATGTTTAGCATGATTTTCGTGTTTAATTTTTTATATTTCTTGAAATTATGCTTGATTCTTATGTTGATCAATATTTTTTCTATGTTAGCTTCCTTTTTTTGTGTTATTTAGTGGATCATTTTATGAGTTTATGTTCATTTATTTTTGTGAATATTATGTGTTGATGATTTGTACATATTATTGTTGTTATTGTATGGAATTAACTTGTATGTGTTGTAGGAACTATTTGGTGATTTTTAATCACTAGATGTTTGTTTTCTTTATCATTTTTAGAGTATTAATTTGTATAATTAATTAGTTTGTTTGTGGTTTATTGTTGGTTTATGTATGATTTATTTTTAGTATTTTTATATTTATTTACACCAATAGTTGTAATCCTTAATTCCTTTCCCTTTTTATTTGGAATGAATGGTTGTAAATTATTTTTATTTATTTTATTTATTTAATGGTGATTGAATGTCGGGGATATAAGTATGAAATGAGACTAATCTGTAAATTTGGAATAAAATATAAAATTGAAAATCACTTGTGATTTGTATGTTAATAAGGGAATAATTTAATAATCAAAGGTAATAAAATACAAAACACACACGGAGACCAACCGCAAGGTTAGGTGGGCATTCTAAAAGCTCATACCCAGTTTTCAAACCTAATCTCTAATGACGGCTTCTGAGAACCTTCGTGGAATCCAGTTGTTGTATAGTGTGTCTCAGCTTTCATCCCGGTGGCGACTCCATCTTCAGTTTAGGCCCTAAGCCCATTATGTATTTCCTAGTGTGCCCCGAGCTTGCACAGTGCCATGGTCACCAACACTTAGGCACGCGACTGAAACCGCCACCTATAATAATCATAATCAAATTCTATGTATGGGAGAAATAAGGGTGGAATACTGTTAGAGAGAGTTTTGGTTTTATCCTCTGACACGTGCATATATGTTTCTTTTTTCTTCTTTTTACCAATAGGTTTGCATCTTATACATACATGCCATGCATATTTTTGACCCCTTATAGTTGCAGATATAAATCCATAACAATCTGCTAGTTGGAAATGATCTGACATCGACTGCCTGGTTAGAATCTGTAGAAAGATGGCAGAATTTGATGCTAAAAACTTCAAGGAATAGTTGAAAGCTAAAATGGCTTAACAAACCACGATGATCATGAGAGAAATTATAGGGGAAATGATGGGTATAACTAGAAGGAAAACATTTATAGAGGAAGGTGCCAATTAACCCTACCAAGGAGCTCCTGAACATTTGATGATCGCTAAAAAGTTGGTTCCTAAGTTTGAAATCTTCGCTGAATATATGGATGGGATTAGAGAATATAATATTGAAGAGCCTATAGTAGAAGAGCTGGTACTGACTTTGGCATCAGAGGGGGACATTCCTGTAGTAAAGTTGAAGGATGCTGTTGACCAGGAAGAGGAATTCAACTTCGAAACCTTTGTCCTTAATTCTATTATGGATGTTTTTTATGATGACATTGACCTTTCTCTATTTAATTTTTTTAAGATTGATGACATTTTTCTTTCTAAAGTTAATGTGATGAAGTCAAATTATGCCTACTTATGCGATGTGTTTCCTAATGGTTATGCTGTATGTGATGATCATTTCATGCATATGTTTGACATTAATTCAATTCAAACTGAATCATTTTATCTAGGCACAAGTGATAACCCTAAAAATATACTTATTGCTTTTGACTTAACTCCTGATAAGAGAGAAAAAGTGAAAGAAACTCTTAAAAGAAGATAGAAAGTATTTGCTTGGGGCTATGAGGATATGCTTGGAATCGATAGAGAGATTGCAGAACATAGGATTCCCATGTATCCTCACATCCCACTGATAAAGCAGAAGAAGAGAAGATTAAGGCCAGAATGGGCTCTCTTAGTTAAAGAAGAAGTAGAAAAGCAGTTAAAAGCAAAGTTCCTAGAAGTGGTAGATGACACTCAGTGGTTGGCTAACATAGTCCTAGTTCCCAAGAGAGATGGTAAGGTCAGGATGTGTGTAGACTATAGAGATTTGAATAAGGCTTGTCCTAAGGATGATTTTCCTCTACCATTAACACCTTGGTCAATAGTGCAGCTTCCAACGCCATGTACTCCTTTATGGATGGCTTCTCAGGATACAATTAGATTATGATGGTAGTGATTGATAGGTTGAAGACTTCTTTCATCACTGAGTGGGGTGTTTAATGTTACATGGTTATGCCATTCAAATTGAAAAATGCAAGAGCTACTTACCAAAGAATGGCTACCACACTACTACATGAATTGATGCACAAGGAGATAGACGTGTATGTAGATGACATAATGGTGAAATTTCTTACCAAAGAAGGGCATTTTGAAGCCTTAGATAAGTTCCTAGTAAGAGCTAAAAAGTATAACCTCAAACTGAATCCAAAGAAATGTGTTTTTGGGGTGACGTCTAGAAAACTATTGGGACACATAGTCAGTCAGAAAGGCATAGAGGTGGATCCAGACAAAGTCAGAGCAATCAAAGAATGAGAAAGAAGTCAAAGGGTTTATAGGAAGGCTACAATACATCAACAAGTTCATAGCCAAACTGACTACCATTTGTGAGCTGATCTTCAAGCTTTTAAAGAAGAATCAACTGATTATCTGGGATGACAAGTGTCAGTAAGGCTTTGAAACTATTAAGTAGTATTTGATGAATCCTTAAGTTTTACAGCCGCTAAGACTGGGGAAACCCTTAATTCTTTACTTGGTTATAGAAAAAGATGTGATTAGTACAATGTTGGTTCAAGAAAGAGAAGGGAGAGTTGAGCATGTCGTATATTATCTAAGTAAGAAGCTTCCTATGAAACCAATTATAGTATAGTGAAAAGAACCTGTTTGGCTATAATTTGGGCAACAAAAAAGCTACAACATTACTTCCAATCCTACAGGATTTAAGCAATTTCTAAGCATGATCCCTTTAGATATTTCCAACAGACTCCGTCATTGATAGGGAAATTAGCTAGATGGTTAATCCCACTCGCTGAATTTGATATAGACTATGTTATTAAAAAGGTGACAAAAGGATGAGCTATGGCAGACTTCTTGGCCCAAAATCCAATAGATGATGAACAAGAATGGGAATTAAATTTTTTTAGATGAACACATGGGGGCAATAGAAATCCAAACCTAGAAAATGTACTTTAATGGAGCAATGAACAGTAAAGGGGTAGGCATTGGCGTGGTTTTAGTTTCGCTGGAAGGAAAAGTAATCCCGATGGCAAAGAGGCTAGAATTTGAGGGCACTAACAACCAAGCTAAATATAAAGCCTACATTTTCGGTTTGGAAGCACTCAAGAACATGGGGGCTAAAGAGGTGACAGTGTATGGGGATTCGATGCTGATAGTGAAGCAGATCGCCAAGGAGTGGGAAGTGAGGGAAGATAAGCTAAAGCCCTATCAGGATTATTTAGCCATGATCCTATTGTCCTTTATGCAATACAAATTCGTACACTTGCCTCGGAAGGAGAATCAGATGGAAAATACGTTGGTTACCTTGGCTTTAATATGGAAAGGAGGCAGACTAGTAGAAATGAAGCCTTTTATCTTAGTACAAGATTGAATTCCTTGTTATAAGGAGATCAGAATAATTTCTATCAACCCAGCGAAGAAGCCTTGGTTTTATGATCTACTACGATATATTAAGACAAGGCAATTCCCTAAGGAAGCCGATAGAAAAGAAAGGATGTCATTGAGGATGTTATCATGACAGTTTATTAGCCACAACAAGATATTATATAAACAGATGCCAACTAGAGTACACCTAAAGTATGTTGATAAGGGTGAGGCATAAAAAATCATGGAAGCAGTTTATGAGGGTGTATGTGGGCTGTATATGAATGGAACAGTCCTTACTAAAAAGATAACCCGTCAAGGGTACTTCTGGCTAACCATGGAGCCAAATTGTGTGAAGTATATAAATAAATGCCATAACTACCAAGTAGATGGCAACATGAGCCACCTGCCTTCTATGGAACTTCAGGGATTAACCTCTCATTGGCCATTTACAGTTTGGGGAATTGACATTATTGGAGAGATAAAACCGAAAGTATCCAACAAATATCATTATATCATAGTGGCGATCGACTATTTCTCTAAATGGGTAGAAGCAGAATCATTCACCATTGTAGGGGCAAAATAAATAGCCATGTTTATAGAGAAGAACATAATTTGCCATTATGGGTTGCCTCATCAGGTCATCACTAATAATAGTGTTCAGTTTAGGGAAAAAATGACCACTCTGTTGGAAGAATACAAGATTGAGCATCATAAATCATTCCCTTATAGACCACAAGTGAACGGAGCCGTAGAAGCAGCAAACAAGAATGTGAAAAGAATATTGGCTAAGATATTGGAAAATTACAAAGATTGTGCAAGTTATCTATAGTTTTCATTATGAGGATACAAAACCACTGCCAGAAAATTAACAGGAGCCACTCCATATTCTTTTTTATATGGATATAAAGTTGTATTGCTAGTTGAGGTCAAAATTCAATCACTAAGGGTTCTCCTAGAGTTTAAAATCCCTGAGTACCAGTGGGTAGAAAGCCAACTAGCACAGCTAACTTTATTGGATGAAAAGAGATTGAAGGCTATGTATCACTCTCAGTTGTACTAGAAAAGGATAGCCCGGGCTTATAACAAGACACTTAAGCTAGGCAGGATCAAAGAGGGTGACTTGGTCTTAAAGTTCACTAGGCCAATCATGACTGATCCACGAGGGAAGTTCAAGCCAAACTGGGAAGGTCCCTATCAAATGAAGAAGCTTTTTAAAAAAGGCCGCTATTTTGTTTAACATGGAGGGAAATGAATTCAGAGAGCCCATCAATATGGATAAGCTTAAGAAATACTTTCTATAAAGTCTTGCTAGGAAGAAAACCTCAAAAGAGGCTGCCTAGGCAAAAGTTAGAGACAGAAACAGTAAAAAGTCATACTAGATTGAAAACCTGAAAAGGCAGTCTAGGAAAAAGTAAAGGACATGCAAAAGGAAAGAGAGAGAGAAAAGAGAAAATAGTTAGTTAAAAAACTTGTAAGGGCAAGCCAATAAACAACAAGAGTATGTAAGAAGCAAAATTGTATAGTCACATTGTGCTTAAATTAAATGGAATGGATTGCCTTTATTATTGTAAACATTGCATTAAATGTGTATTACACATATGTCTAACTCAAAAGGAAATCTGATTTGACAAAGAAAGTACATAAAAAGACTAAGTTTTATAAACTAATATAATATCGTCTGCTTCTCTTATGACTCTTCTGGGCGCTTAATGTCATTTTCCTTCGATTTCTTATAAATTTATCCTTTTCTACTTATTGTAGTTGGACCCACACCTTGTACTAGTTATCAGTAGACTGATCTCCATTATAGTCAATAAGCCTCTAGATGATCCTCCAAGGCCAAGAAGTAACTAGGTTATTTAGAAAATTCTGAGAAAGAGGCCTTAGCTCCACAATCCGATATTTCTATCCATATTGTCTGCAAAACTGAGCTGGATTGTAGAAGGTGAAAAAATGGAGGCCAGCTAAGGGAACACAATAGGTATAGGACCGGAGGGTCATGTGCTACAGTCTCCACCATGGGCACATCCACTGAATCAGAGTATTAGGCAATGTATATAACTAGCTGTGGATATCCTCTGGGACAGGATGAAGTCTTCTAGTGCGATAATGTTTGGCCTTATAGTAAGCAATGTCTTTAGGTTGTTCGAGCAATCTTAATTTCTCTTGTAACTAAGCCTGTAGAATTGACAAATGGATAAGAATGATGGAAAGCAGGAAATGGTAAAAGAAAGAAGAGACTCACCTC
This sequence comes from Mallotus nudiflorus, assembly GCA_947683625.1. Taxonomy (NCBI): domain Eukaryota; kingdom Viridiplantae; phylum Streptophyta; class Magnoliopsida; order Malpighiales; family Euphorbiaceae; genus Mallotus; species Mallotus nudiflorus. Next base: position 2,217,883 of record CANTUR010000017.1, on the reverse strand, counting down.
CAGTATAAATGGACTCTCAGAGAATCTCCTGGTTTTAAAAAAGTTATCAAGTTCGATAATGGTCTCAGCCAGAATGAGGGGGAAAGGGTTTAGTCCACTCTCCACTTGGTCCAGAACATGCAGGATCTTCGGGTCACAGTTACCATAAGGGGAGACCAACAAGAACTGAGTATATAGGCAGAGTGCCATCATTTGAGCCCATAGAACCTCGCTGTTGTCTACAGTCGCTACCGTCTCTATGAAAGGGCTAAGAGGGATTTTGTTACCAAAAATATGACGAAGAGAAGATTGAGGGGACATATTGAGTGATCTTGTCATTTAGCATTGGATGGTGTGCTAATCCGGGGTTGTGACTAGAGGAATAATAATCTATCAAGCAGAATCTATGTGAGAGCCTAGGATAGCTTCAAATTCCTTTGGCAGGGGGTAGATCTCTATTGTGTTGAACCAAAAAACATATTTCTGAGAATCCTAAAACTATGCAAGAACATGGAGAAATGAAAAGATGACCTTCCTAGCATGCAAGGATTAGAAGGTAGATAGGTGAAATGGCTACATTCTAGGCCATGACCTGCCATCTAGACTTTTCAGAATTGGTTGCAGTTGTTTCAAGCTTCTCTTAGCCATGATTGGGGGTCAGAATATTGTTTGGGAAAGAAGAATAGAGGGAAGTGGTGAAATGAAGAGATTAGGGATTTTGGAGAAGAAATGGTGTTTTTTTTATAGTTGCAGGGCAGGCGTGTAGAGGCATTCACCTCTCCAATTAGGCAATGCCTTTACGAGAAGAGGCGAATCACATGTCGCCTCTTTATATAGAGGCGATGCCTTTTCAAAGAGGTGACACAATGCCCTTTCAAAGAGGCGATGCCTCTATGATAGGCAGGGTAGATCTTCTCATTCCTGGAAATTTTCTAAGTTGAATATGAAGAGTTAAAGCAGGGCATTTTATAGATAAAAAGGCCTTCATTCATTCAAAATTCCTCAAAAAATTATCAGTGCAAAATATGAAGGCATAAAAAAGGGTCAATAAAATAAAAATCAATTTAGACAGATAGAGGGAAACAATGTAAAGCCTCTAATGTTTCTAGAAAAGGATGCCCCTATTTTAATAAAAATCTACAGAGGGTCCTCTTTACTCATCCCTATCAGACTCGTCGCCCTTCTCATCAGCTGGCTCATCCGTGGAAGCATCAGTGGGATCAATCTCGTCATCCTTACTGCTATCCTCGGACTCCTCTTTGGCTGCCCCCTCCTCCTCATCACCCTCAACCTGAAGAGTGACGAGCTAGCGCTCCAAGGTTGTGATCCTAGCCTAGCTGGCCTCATATTGATCCTATTAAAGCACAATAAGAGGTAAGAAATTATGAAAGCATGCATACATATATAAATAGAGCATATTCTGTGTGTACCTTCCACTATTGCGTCACCTACATTAGGAAGTCCTTATGGGCCTCAACCACCCGATACATGTACTCTCCCTGATCTTGAGGTATCTATTTCATTGATAATGTTAGAATTAACCATGTGTTATAAGACTTGAGAACACAGTTTCCAAAGAAGGAAACTTATATGAGTAGTAGCCTTTGGGAAGAATGCTAGCTCCAGAGTCATATCCAGCATCGAAAACTGATGAGAGAGCTTACCAGAAGGCATCCAACAATGAGTCAGTAGATCGGGAGTAGTAGTAAGTCTGTTGGCCACTACCTGGGATTAAGAGCTGGAGGGGCTTGTTGAGGATGGCGCCCTAGAAGAAAAACCCTCACCACTAGGAATGATTTGTGGGCGCTGTTGAGGCCTCTCCTATGCAGAGGGCCTAGGGAGAGGAGCAGGTGCCCTAGTAGTTGCCTGAAAGATGAAAAATAAGTCAAAGAACAACATCTATAAGTAAATATAAAATAAAATAAAACATTGCATGCTTACCTGAAGTGCAGGCTCAGGAAGGGGCACTTTCTATAAAAGATGAGCTCGTGTAAAGTCCACATAGCAAGACTTCCCCCTCTTATAATAGTTTACAGCATCCTCTCCCTGCAAGGCATGATCGAGCTTATCTCCCTCTAACTTGTGCGCCCAGAAGATATGTTGAGGAGGAGCAAGAGGTGGACGCCTCACTCGTGCACTTGACCGCCATTGATGTATCCTCTCCCCGAGGAACCAAACTCTATAATCAAGGCCTCTAAGAAGAACCCTCTTTTTGGATAGAGGGATGGAGCGAGCCATTGCCTGCATCCACCCAGCCTGAGGGCCCCATAAGTCTGGGTATAGCTGCAAGAATAAATAAGTAAGTGAATTTGATTAATGAGTTTATTGTTAATCTCAATTACATTTATAGGTGCATACCTCATCAAAAGTGAGCGTGTTCAGCCATTTATGATGGATATGAACACAAGCCACAGGCCTCCTCTAAGCCCGGCTACCTCGCCATCGCAGGGAAGGGAGTGTCAATGACTTTGGTGATCCCCATTATTAGCTCTAACTTTAAAGCCCAGTATTGTAAAATAAACAAGGGATTGTTAGTAAGATTGAATAGTGACAGTTGGAATGGAATATAAAGAGAGAAAAGAGAAAATAAAATAACAATATGGAATTGTAGAGTCATCTAGCTCCGCGCACCAGCTCATTCATACTCCTATAATTATAAGCTAAGATGCAGCTGCCCCCATCATAGGTTGCCACCAAGTCTAGGTCCCTCAAAGGCATCAGAAAGCTCAAGTCTATAGAGCTAGTTGTATCTGCAAAAAGAGTTGTACCCAGTAGATAAACAAGGAAAGCACACACCACCTGATCAATCTGTAGGGGTGTAGTGGTCACCTTAACTCTAGTATGGGTGTAGAAGCTCCTGATCAACTTGAGCTTCACTGTGTGAGTCCCTTTCATGTCTGGGACTATCCCAAACAGACACTTGATGAAAGTGAGACGATTAAGATATAACTAATGAAGGCTGGCATCAAAATAGAATCTCCAGCACAAGTAATACTAGTAATTACAGCGAAGGCCACGGGATCCAGGGTGATCTCCCTGAAAGGAAGATGAAAGGTGCGGGTGGTATCAGACCACCTCTCTATCAAGGCATGCAAGGGCTAGTAATTTATACGCCTCTACTATGCTGGGAGTGCCAGGATAATATCGGAGAACCTAGTGTCATGAATCTGAGTCTGTATGGCCTCAAGAAGCTCATCATACCCGATCCGTGCACCACTAAACTTCCTAGCACCCTTGAGGGTGTTGGCATTGAGCTAAGGGAGTAAAACAGGGAGTAAAATCATCATTTTACGTAATAAAAATTCAAAATTTTTACTAGATCCTGTCGCTAAGATAACGCCTTTATCGAAGAGGCAATCACCTCAGTGATAAGGTGACGCCTCTTTACATAGAGGAGATTCGTCTTTTTGAGAGCAAGCCTAACTCAAAGAGGTGAATGCCTCTTCATGAAAAAATGATCACCTAATCGAAGATGCGATGCCTTTTCATATAGGCAATCTGACAGGATGATTTGAAATTTTAATTTTTGATCAAGAAAATTCAATTTCTTTTAGTTAAAATTTATAAATATATGTGTTTAAATAGTAACTTGATACTATTTGATAATATTTGCAGGAAAAATTAAAGAAATTGGTACTAACCTCTATAGTGGCCAAGCCACAGATATAGGATCGCACATCTGCAAATAAAGGGATCTCGTCTCTGATACTGAGCCTGAAACTTTGAGAAGGGTGCACTGTAGGTGTTATTGGGTCTCAAATGGGCAAATCTGGGGTCCATGTGGCATCCATATCAGAGAATACGGAGAATAAAAGAGAAAGAGGAAATGAAGGAAAAGAGACAAGAGAGAGAATTAAAAAGGTGAAAGTGACCCTTGGAGAAGAAAAGTGAGAATTTATATGGTTAGGGTGAGAGAGGAAAATTAAGAGAAAGGAAGATGAGGAGAAGAGGGTGAGGCCTACTTGATGAAATAAAACATCGAATGGCCCAAGGCCCACAAAAAATAAGAATTTTTGCATCACTGCTTAGGTGTACCCCAAAATTGATCTTTGGTTAAGAATGATTTGATTAAAGCATTAGAAGGAACAAGTGTATAATTGAGTTTGAATCCCTGAAGTTCGTGGAAGAATAAGCATCTGGTCGGGTTTGAATCCCCGAAGTGCGCAAAAGAACAAGCATCTGGTCGGGTTTGAATCCCCGAAGTGCATAGAAGAACAAGCGTCTAGTCGAGTTTGAATCCCCGAAGTGCATAGAAGAACAAGCGTCTAATCGAGTTTGAATCCTCGAAATGCATGAAAGAACAAGTGTCTGGTCGGGTTTAAATCCTTGAAGTGCGCATTTTAGGAGGTGTCTGGTAGAATTTTAATCCTTGAACTGCATTCTTCTTTTACTGAGTAATTCTTAAGCCAGGAAAACCCGAGTTTTACACCAAACTATACTGAGTAATTGATCAGGCCAGGAAAAATCGAGGAACACAGTTACGTTTCATCTCTTTTTACTGAGTGAAGAATAAGCCATGCTCAAGGTTCATGCCAGACTATAATGAGTAACTGATCGGGTCGAGAAAATCCGAGGAACACAGTTATGCTTCATCTCTTCTACTAAGTTACTTCTCGAGCCAAGAAAAGTAAAGAATCGTGCCAAATTTATAATGAGTAGCTGATCGAGTTAGCTTAACGCAAGGATCACGGCTACATTTCCCTTCTATCTCTACTGAGTGAAGACTAGGCCATGCTTTAGATTCATGCTAAACTATAATGATTGACTGATTGGGCTAGGAAAACCTGAGGAACACAGTCACATTTTAGAGAAGAAGCTTGACCTCTTAGGTTTGAATTCCAGAGACTGATGGCCCGAATGAAGCTTGCAGTTCAGGTATGTCGTTCTTACTCTCTATTTGATGTGCATGTTGCTTTTTCAAAAAATTTGATTTTTTGAAAAACCAAGGGGACAAACTGTGGACACTGTCAGTTTGATTAGCCAACAATGAAATTTTGATGATGAGAAAGTTCGAGTTTTGAATGCAAGGGGAACTCGAGACTTCTCTAAAATTGACTTTGAAAGCCCAAACACTAAGCCAAGCCCACAAAAATGATGTCCGAGCCTAAACACTAAGCTAAAGCCCAAGCCCATCACCTCTTGACCCATGGGCCTTGACTTGGCCCAGGTGAAGAGGCGATTGCCTCAATAAAGAGGTGTTGCCTCTTCACTTAGGCATCGATGAGGCGACGCCTTATCAAAGAGGCATTGCCTTATCACACCCACTCTTTACAACATTAAATGTTATTAATAACAGTAGTTGAAAGCCCATTAGCTGAGGATTTGGTCATTTTTTGACATAAAGGAAAAAAAAAAGGTAGGAAAGAGCCTAGAAAATAAAAAAAAGGCAATAGGAAAGGGTGAGAATGGGTTTTTTAGGAATTTGAAAAATGAGAAAATAGGAGGGGCTTTAAAAGGGAATGTGGGGGGCAAAAGAGAGGAAGGTTGGCTAATTGCTAGAAAGAAGCACCTGAAAGAAAAAAAAACATAGAGAAAGAGAAAGAAAAAATGAAAAGAAAAAAAGGAAGAAGAAGGGAGGAGACTTTAAAGATTAAGGGACTTAATTCTTGAGAAGAAGAGGGAACCTCCTTGCAGTCAAGGCCACTCCTCCATCAACCAAGCTTTGAGGGCTCAGTTAGGAGCATCAAGCATGTCCCAGTTAGTGAGTCTCTTTATTTTAAGTTTTAATTTTTTATCTTCATTAAAAGCTTTAATTTGTTGTTATTTTATGTGTTTTCTTGAGCTAAATTACTTATTTGAAGTTATAAAGAAGCATGGTTGCATGAAATATTGAAAATTGATTGTTGATATTTGTATGTTTATGTCTACTTCTCATTTATGTGCTTGATTTGCACGTTTCTTAGGATTTAAGAAATGTAGAGTGTTCCTGCCTTTCTTGAAGAGGCGACGTCTCTTCATAGAGGCGTCGCCCTTTCATGATGAGGTGATGGAGGCATTGCCTCTTGGTCAGGAGGTGGCGCCTCTTTGACGGAGCTCTGCCTTTTTATGTCATAATTTTTTGTTAATATTTTGCATGTTTGGCATGATTTTCGTGTTTAATTTGTTATATTTCTTGAAATTATGCGTGATTCCTATGTTGATCAATATTGTTTCTATGTTATCTTCCTTTTTTTGTGTTATTTAGTGGATCATTTTATGAGTTTATGTTCATTTATTTTTGTGAGTATTATGAGTTGATGATTTGTAAATATTATTGTTGTTATTGTATGGAATTAACTTGTATGTGTTGTAGGAACTATTTGGTGATTTTGAATCATTAAATGTTTGTTTTATTTATCATTTTTAGAGTATTAATTTGTATAATTAATTAGTTTATCTGTGGTTTATTGTTGGTTTATGTATGGTTTATTTTTAGTATTTTTATATTTATTTGCACCAAAAAGTTGTAATCCTTAAGCTCTTTCCCCTTTTATTTGGAATGAATGGTTGTAAATTATTTTTATGTGTTTTATCTATTTATTTGTGACTGAATGCCGAGGATATAAATCTGAGATAGGACTAATGTGTAAACTTGGAATAAAATATAAAATTGGAAATCACTCGCGATTTGTATGTTAATAAGGGAATAATTTAACAATGAAAGGTAATAAAATACAAAACACACAAGAAGGCCAATCGCAAGGTTGGGTGGGCATTCTAAAGCTTATACCCAGTTTCTGAACCAGATCTCTGATGATAGCTTTTGGGGACCTCCGTGGAATCCAGTTGTTGTATAGTGTGTCCCGACTTTCATCCGAATGACGACTCCATCTCCATTTTGGGCCACAAGCCCACTATGTATTTTCTAGTGAGCCCCGAGCTCGCACAATATCGTGATCGCCAATACTTGGACGTGCAACTAAAATAACCACCTACAATAATCATAATCAAATTCTATGTATGGTTCGCCATTAACCAAAATGAAAATTTTCTCTTCCATCCGTCTATGGACCATATTGACTGTCAATATAATTAACTATCTTTTCCATTATTAAATATAACATATTTATCAACTAACATTTAAAATTAGTTCTTTTAAAAAAAATTAAATTTAGTTAATAAAAACTATTTTTAATTAAATGACATTTTAGATTTGAATTGTAATATATATTAAGTTAATGGATAAAAAATATTTACTATTTTTATAATTTTATTTGAATTAAACAAATTAAACAAAACCCACTGTAATTTAACTTTTATTATTTGAGTTATCATTCTTTTTGAATTTGCTAGAAATTAAATATTGATTTTTTTTAGATAAAAGAGGATTAAGAAACTCAGGAGGAGAAAACCACTCATAAGAGCTATGCATAGAAAGAGGTAATTGAGCATAAAATGAGTAGCAGCATTCGCATTCCTACAAACACATGTAATAGAAACATTGCTAAAGTTTCTTAATAAAAAGTTACAATCATTAACTAGAAACCAAATAGGGAAAGATGAGATGAATCACAAAGAGCAATTGAATCACTTGCAAAGCATCATATTCAATAATGCAATCGTCTAAACAAAGATCCTTAAGCCAGCTCAAAGCTTCCTTGACACCAGCAACTTTTGCTTCTTCAGGAGAAACATAAAATGAAAAGCTGACTACCTTAGCACCAATTAACAAGCTAGATGAATCCCTCAAACTAGCACCAACACCCAATTTTAGAATTCCATATGAAAGAGCAGCATCTACATTTAATTTTAGTAAGTTGGTGATAAGTGTGAAAAACCTTATGTTTTGAACACTTCTTTCTATGGGATTATAATTTAATTAGTTGCATATTTATTTAATTCTTAGATCTTTTAGCTTCTTTTTTTTTCATAATTTTGTTTAGTTGTTAGGATTTTGTTGATTTTTTAGTTTATTAAGTTAATTTTTATTTAAATGTTGAATTTAGGGTGCGTTGAAGGGATTTGAAAGATTTGAACAAGTTAAGATAATGATTTGGAGGAAGCATAAGTCAAAATCTTAAAGAAAAGTGGAGTTTTAAAGGCAATTTATTCTTGCACACAACCACGCCTGACTGTTAAGAAACCAACACATCCATGCGCACCCTGTTGTGCAGCCAAGCGTGATTTAGCACATTTAAAGAAGGTTATTCTTATGCAGCCACATGCTTAGGGTTGTATTCGAGTCAAGCTGAACAATAAGAGGTTTGGGCTCAGCTCGACTTATTGGAAGCAAGCTCTAATCAAGCTTGAGCTTGGTTAAGTTGGAAAATTCATGTTCGAGCTTGAGCTTGGCTCGTGATTGTAGGAGTCGGGCTCGAACAGATTCAACTTGTTTAAGACTTGTTTATGTTAAGCTCGAGCTCGTTCATTTAAAAAGCTCTGGCTCATTTGAAAGCTCAAGCTCATTTAAAAGATCATTTATTTAAAGCTTGATTAACTGCTCATTTGTTTAAAGCTTGATTGAGAGCTCATGAAAAGCTCGATTGGGAGCTTGTTGAGCTTGTAACAAGCTCAAAAATTGTAGAAAATAATCAAAGTTTAACATTAAAAGCAACATCTTAAAAAATGTTACAACAACCCATCTGAACAAAATAAAAAGTACAGACAAAACATAATAAAAATACAAAATTACAGTCCAAAATAAGAAATTTAATGTCTATATTTAAATGGATAAAACAAATAAATAAGAACTTCAACATCTTGCAATAACCTATTAATCCTGCAAAAATGACAACAATTAACAAACAAAAAACAATTAGAAATCTGAGCGTAAAAAGCTTTTATTAAGAAGATTTATTCATATGCAACCAATAAGATTGTATTAAGAAGATTTTATTCAACTGCAATCAACAAAATTTTATGGCATGAAAGTTAGCCTTTCTTTATTGGCCATAACTAATTAGCAAAACCAACACCACAACTAACTAAAATTCTACAGTATTAAGAAAAGCATACAAGACAAATTAAACAAATTAATATAGCTACTTGCATACTAAACCTAAAGGAAAAGCCATTTGCATATAATACCTCAATTAAATGAAGTCTTCACGAGGTAGGTTGTAATGACTTTTTATTTTAGATTATTAAAAATTATTTTGAGATATACAGTACTAATAATTATTTTTATTCTATATTATTATATTAAATTGTGATATTTGATTTTAGTAAAGATTAAATTTAACTTTTAGGGTTAAATATTATTTTAATATTATTAATTTAATGTTAGCATTTAATTGGTGCATTTATATACACTTAATAAATATTTGTGGGTGGAATAATTGGGAATAATATTTTAATTTAATATACAATATTATTTTGTCTTTTGTGTTTTTATTAAATATATATATATATATATATATATATATATATATATATACCAAAAAAAAAAAAAAAAATTCCCCTTCCTTTCCCTTCTTCTTTTCCCTCTTCCCCTTCCTTCCTTTCCTTTTTTCCCTTCTTCTTTCTTCTCCTCTTCTCTCGGTTTCCTGCACGCAGCAGCTCCACCCCGCTGCCACCCACCACTATGCGGGCCACCAGCCACCAGTAGCAGGCCGAACGACCTCCTCCACGCTAGCAGCAGCACTACCAGACGCCTCCTCCCTCCTCTGCACGTTTGAAGCCGTAAATGGAGAAGACGACCATCGACAATTCCGATGAGTTCATCAACCATTCTTGGACTTGAATCGAAGCTCTCGGTTCGGGCATTGTTAATCCTCAATTAATTTTATAACACCAGTAACAACTCCAATTTCTCAAAATTTAAATTTAGGTATTTTTATTTAATTGTGAAATTGAAGCTTAAATTGATTTTATTTGATATATGTTCTTTAGGACTGATTGTTGTATGCCTTATAAATATTCCGAAAATAATTTTTGTAAATATTTAGAAAATTTTCGAATTTCCAAGGTCTTGGGTTGCTGTTCACAACACTATTCCCGAGCCGAAAAAATTTTATATTTTTAATAAATTCTATTAATTATTTTAAGCAAGTTTTGTTAAGGAAGTTTATTGAAATTATATTCCGATTATTTATTATGAACTTTCAAATATTTATGTCAAAAATGAATTTTTGAGAAAATTAGTATAAATTAGTAAATTTTATGTTTTAATTGAAATTATGGTGAATTATGATGTTTTGGGTAATTTTTGAGTGATAAATAATATTAAAATAATTTTTTATGAATTTATTCCTATTTTTAGCTAATTATCGGAATAATACTCAAATAAAATAGTGTTTATGATTTTTATGATTTAAATGAGTTCGGTTGCTTAATTATATAATTGAATAATTTAATTAATTTTCAATAATTAAATACTATTTAATTTCAAAATTTTTTAATGAGGACCTTTATAACAAAAATTGATTTTAATGTGAATTTTATTAATTATTTTATAAATAAATGTCTTTTATACTTTATTTGTGTAAATAAATTAATTTTGATATTTAAATAGAATTTTATCGAATTATATTGTGGTTTGTGAAAATTGATTCTCAGTTAGGCATAAATTGTAGTTTGGGCGCTCAACTCGAGATTTGAAGTTGTTGCAATTATTTGAAGTATTTTTTTGTGTAGAGTTGACTCTACTTTTGTAGAGAGAAGTCCATTTTACAAATGAAACTCTGTTAAATTTTTGATAGGTTTCTCGTAAAATGAGACATCAGATCTATTTTAGTAGAGTCGTATTTAATCGAGTCTTTCCTTAGGAATCTAGAATTTGTAAGAATTCCATTTTTAATTTCGTTTTTGTTTCTTCTCTTTTGCCACGCCTCCAACCGAGCCTACTAGTCGAGATCGAGTGCAACTGTGCAGAGAAGCACATTACAACTGTAAGTTAATAATTGAACTGTATATAAGAAGTATATATATATTAGCATGTTTATATTAAGTTTCACATGGTTAGTAAATTTTATTTTATTTAATTTATTGTAATCTTTATTGTTTATTTATATCTATTTATTTTAAATGAAATTGCGGTAGAATGAGCTATCTGATGGGTTTTATCAAAACTGTATGCGCACCGGTAGGATTGAGAGTGAATATTGGTGGTTAAAAAGCTCGTTGATGCTTTGCTCTCGGACATGATTTTGTGAGATTGTGTATAAGGCTCATTGATGCTTTGCTCTCGAGAATTGCCAATAAATATTGATTTAAGTGATTGACTATGACTAGTAGCTTAGTTGATGCTTTACTCTGGGAAATCGACAGTCTTTGGAATATAAGAGAGCCGAAAGACTATTAGATTTATGGTCTAAAGTTATACCTAATTTTTATATATAAAATGATTTAAGATGCTTATTTGTATTTTATAAAGTATTTTATAATTTTAAAATAGTTTATTTCGGTAATTCATGTTTCTAATAAAAATTTAAATATTTTAAATTATAAATTATAAATTTCTTATTTTCATAAAGATATTTTAAAGAAAATTTTTATACTATATATATTTCTTTTATTAACTTACTCGGTAAGATCTAACTCCTCTCAATATTTTTTTAGGATGTCGGGAGTCACTTGTCAATTAGCCTACTCTATGCCGGATTTCTTCTTCTTCTGCTGTTTTATGTAGGTATATATTATTATTATTATTATTATTATTATTATTATCGTGTATATTTAAATCTAGAACATTACAGTAGTAATAAATTGGTTAATTATTAAGATGTACTTTGAATTACCATATGTATTGAAAACGTGTATTAAAGAGTATTATTATATATATATTATTTAATTTTATATTGGATTTTAATTCATTGTGCTTTTTATATTTATGTAAATTATGTCTTTCTATTATTGTCCTTATTTTATTAAAATTTCCTTAAGACTTACTATAAATTTTTGGTACTTTATGTATTCTTATTTCTTAGTGCCGGTCACGTACTCATTTTGGATTCGAATCGTGACATAGGTATTTTAATCTCTTTAATATCATTTTGATCCTATTAAAAATACAACAATTAACAATATAAAATTGACAATATAACAACATAATATTACAATAAACATTATTGAAAACATTAGAGGTATCTTTATTCAAAATTTGATCAGCACTTGCAATTGCTGCAGCATTTTCCATTATCCATTATTGGACTTGTATGCGAGTCTTTTGGGGATAGCAAATCAATAGAAGGAAGTTATGACATTCTATTTAATGGAAAAAGCATTTAAAAAAAAATCAAATAAAGCTATTTTATTCAGTTTAACAACCTTATTTTAATTGATGAATCTGATGGCATGTCAATGATCTTTTAAGATTATGTCATTTAAAAAATAATAATAATAACTATATAAAACAAAGCAAAACAAAACTTCCATGTCATAATTAATAGAATAATGAGAAAATTCAGATTCTGCCTATATACATGGAATTGTAAAATACGCAACATCAAAAGGTACAGAATATTTAATAGTGATCAACCATGAGAAATGAAGTCCATAGACCATTTACATTTTTCACAATCAATTTGAAGTGCCTAGCTAGTCATGAAAGCCAAAAAAACTACAGCCGTAAAAGGTGCAGTTGGGCAAGGATTGCAAGAATATTTTGACCAAGCAACATTATAATTTAATGCAGGAAACACAAGTAATTTTGTAGAAGTTGATTTTAGACTCAATAGTAATAAAGCAACATATCAAGTTCCGTATTGGTCATAATTATCAATAGCCTTTGACAAGAATGATATCTATAATAGAACTGCTACTGTCTATTTTTTATACAATGATCTTCATTTAACAAGAAGATGGAGATTATTTTCACTAAATCACAAAGCATGTCCAATTTCTTACCTCGTAATGTTTTCGATTTGATACCCTTTTCGAGCAACAAGTTAAAGGAAATTTTTTATTACTTTTCCATAACACCCACATCAAAAGAAGCTCAAGTTCTCAAACAAACAATTTAAGAATCTGACGCACCAAGTATTAAAGGAGAAGAAAAATATTGTGCTACTACTTTTGAGTCATTAGTGGATCATGTTGTTACTAAGTTTGGAGAAAAGGTTCAGTCACTTTCTAATGATATAGAAGAAGAGAACAAGAAACAAGATTACACAATTTTAACTTCTACAAGATTAGGCAACATCGTATAATGCAAATCATAGTGACCAAGCAACATTATAATTTAACCAAAACACAAAGGAGAAGTGGTGACATACCTGAGAAGACGAGAAGTGGTGCGGATCTGAGCAAAGTGGCAAGCTTGGAGTGACAAATCTAACAGACAAACATAGAAGATTGCGAGCTTGAAACTAACCGACGAACAGAGGAAAAGACTAGAGAGGTTAAACGGTCTGCTGCTAATTAACAGTCCGCTGTTGAATCGCTCATGCAAAGTGTGATGAGCAGGTCCGGTGCTGAATCGCTCATGCAAAGTGTGACGAGCAGATGGGTAAGGGGAGCGATTGGCGGAAGCTGGCGGTGGGTAGGGGGAGCAGTCAGCAGAAGCTGGCAGTGGCAGCTAGGGAAAGGGAAGGGAGCGGCAACGACAGAGAGGAAGGGAGGTGGGTGTGTGAAATGAAAAAAATTAGGTTAAAGGTTGCGAGTTGTGACATTAGGTAAGAAGGTTTTTTGTGTTTTTAGATTTTTTACATTAAAACTACATTGTTTTGAGGTTATACAATCAAATTACTGTACATTATATATTATTTAATATTAATTTTAACTAATATTATATCTTTTTAATTAGTCAAATATGTTATTTATTTGCTTAATTGTTAAATTAAAAGTAAAATTTATTATAAATATTTACAAATATAATTGTATAATTTACATTGTGATTAGATAATTGAAAACTACATAATTGTGCAGTTAGATATTAAATTATTTTATAATTTTAAATATATGTAGTTTATATTGTGATTATATAAATATACAAATATGAAATTTATTATTTATTGGTTCATAGTAGGCAGCGTCATTTAATTCTATTATAACATTAATAACATGTAGTTTATATTGTGATTATATAAATATACAAATATGAAATTTATTATTTATTGGTTCATAGTAGACAGCGTCATTTAATTCTATTATAACATTAATAACATGTAGTTTATATTATGATTAGATAATAGTAATTTATAATTTGAATTATATCTATCTAATAATAATATAAATTATACTTAATGTTATTACTCATACTATCACTGTTACTAAATTTATTTGCTTAACTGAAGGTTATTTGTGTTTTTAAGTTTTGACATCTAAAGATTCAAAACTATGTAGTTTTGACATGAAACACGTAGTTTTGAGGTTTTAATAGTTAAATGTATAATTATGTAATTTAGATGTTGAACTATCATTAGTTTTATAGCTAGACATTTAATTATATTATAAGCTTAACAATAGGTAGTTTATATTATGATTAGATCAATTCAATTATGTCTATCTAATAATAATATAAATTATACTTAATATTACTACTCATACTATCGCTATCACTTTGAAGTTTGAAATATGAATACCACTTATGTAAGATAGAGAAATTCTACAATTGCTTTGTGTATATTTGTTCTTATTATGTTGGTTATATATTATGTTATTTTATTTAGAGTCAAATGCAAAACTATATAGTTTATAAGTTACATTATATTATGTGATTTTATAATTAGATATTTAATTACTTTATAGTCTTTAAAATACATAGTTTATATTGTAATTAGGAAATTATAATTTAGAATTTGAATTATATCTATCCAAAATAATATAAATTTAAATTTAAATATATATCACAAACATTATTATTGATATAAGTACAATGAGATAATAGTAGCATAGATAGTAATAAAGAAAATTAACAAAATTATTATAATATAAAAAAAATTAGTATTACAATACTCAACATTTAGTTAATTTTAAATAATGGCCAAATGCATACATTTACTGCTTTAAATAATATATATGTAATATCATATTATATTCAATAACTAATTTAAATTATATTTCCCCAATATGAATACTAATATGAATACTAATTACTAACTTATATATATATATATAATTTTTATTTCACTTAATTATTTTTTTACTATATATTTAATTAGTATTGTATAATTTTTACTTTTTAATTAAAATTATTCTTAATAGTAACTGTAATCTATATAAAAAAATGATGTGATTTTATCATAAATGCATAATCTTGTCATATCGAATATATTTATATTAGTTAATACTAATTTAACTAGTATTATTTTTACTTAATATTAAATTAATATTATAGAATATTTTCTTAATAAAATACATTATCTTTATTTAATATTAATATTTAAATTAAATTATGCTTATTTAGTACTACCACATAATGTTAATATTTGAATTAAGAAGCTAATAAACAAACTTTTAACAAGCCTATTCATGAACTTAGTTCATAAGCCTACTCACAAGCCTATTTGCGAGTTTGTCTATGAACTTATTAGCGAACCTCTTATTGAGATTGTTTGCGAGTTTAAACTAGCAGAGCACTAAGGTGTTTGAGCTCAGCTTATTTATCTTACGAGCCTCAAAATTTTGTTTAAACTCAGCTTGTTTAACTTAACGAACAAGCTTTTACCAAGCTGAGCTCCAAGTAGCTCCCGAAAAGCTCTATTCGTTTACAGCCCTACATGTGTTTGGGTGTGCACAACTGTGTTTGTTATTACAACAACATTTTAAATTCGAATTTCAATTTGTTGATTTGGGGAGATTTCATGGTTTTTGAATTGTAACAAACTTGAGAGATGTTGGGGGCTAAGGTTTATAAAAGGGAGCCCTCATGAGAACATTGAAAAAGAAAATCCTAGATCATCCTAGAATAATCTTTTATCATTTTTACATTTCTTTTCTTAACAATCAAAGTTGGTTTTGATTCAAGTTCTTGTGTTAAGTTAGGGAATTAGTTTTGAAGTTTAGAAGAAACAAGTCCTACATTTGTAGCTAATTAAGCAGTAAAGGGGGTTTTATTTTTTAAACTCTTTTGTATTTATTTTCTCTTGAGTAATAATGATTGGATTTTTCTTCTATACTTTATCTTCTTCTCTTTCCAATAACATGAGTAGCTAGATATATCTTTAGAGTTCTTATTTCAATTCAACCATGTAATTATTGTGATTGCTTCTAAATCATTAATCTTAGTTCATTGGTTGTTGTTGAACTTAATGTCATTTTAGAATTAATCACCTTTTGATTGAATTTACACATTAGAACTTGATTGAGAGATAGGTTCTATTGGATTCAAACAATAACCTATTAATTATTTATTTAGTTGAAAGACATTTAGACAATTAATATTGATTAAAAGCTATGTTTAAGATTGAGTATGATGAACACTTAGTAAGTGAGTAAGTGAGAGTTGTAAAACTAAGTTATTTATATTTAATTACTTGTAGATTTATATGAGAGAAAAGTCTATGATTCTAAAGATGATTTCAAATCGAATTAAGTTAGATTGGATTTATATGGTAATTGATCTTAGGAGGTTAGAATTGATTAAGAAGAACACTAGCTTTAAATTTAATTGTTAAATTAAGATTTATTTTTGTTCATTTTCTTTTGATTTTCAAATCAAAATTCGGTGTTTGATAAACAAACACATTTAGTATTTCAACATTCAGTTTGTAATCTCTATAGAATAATATATTATTTTACTATTTGAATGATTCCATACACTTGCAGATTGCGCACACCAGTTGGCAGGGGGTCTAGACCAAACAATATCACCTTCAAGCTGTGGTGAATTCTGAGAATGAAGGAAAAAGCGACTTCTAGCATTAAACTAAAAAGAGGGATGTTGACCTGCAATATTGATAATTACTGTTGCAGAATGACATTTATTCCTCCAGACTTGATCATTCCTGTTAGACCACAAACCAAAGCAGATATACATAAATTATGCACAAGCATCCAGAGACAAACGATTGAATAAAACGAAAAACGCCTAAAGAACAGTGTACTGAGGATCAAAAGAAGCATCAACATTCGTAAGTTTCCAGCAGTCAACAAGAAGTAGTAAAAAAAACAGCACATAAGAGACAGTCTCAAGAGAAAAGCCACAAATAGGACAGTTGCTCCCGATAAACACCATTTTCGACTGCAAGGCAGCTTCCGTTGGCAAGCATTCACTGGCACAACGCCATAAAAAATTGCAGATCTTTATTGGGACTTTCAAATTCCAGATTTTCATCCACATTTTATTAGAAATACCCTGAAATTCACCAGAAATTAATTTATAGCAGCTGCGCACAGTAAACACGTCCAGATAGAGACAATAACCGGTACCAATTATCAACATAACTTCTGGAACTCAAAGGATTCTGCAATACAGGCTGATAATCTCTTTCATTAAATAAATCTTTAACAACATCCACATCCCAATATCGATGACTAGGAATAAAAAGAGTATTAACTCTAATATCCTCAAGATCTTGCGGATAAGAGATTGAAATACAGCCATCATCCTGAGAAGGCAACCTAGGGTCCCCCCAAACTCGAATAATAAACCATCCCCGATACAAATATGAGCTCCATTGTGAAGAATATCCTGAGTAGCCATAAGACTATGCCAGATAAAGCTCAGATTACTCCCTAATTTAGCTTGCAGGAAACATGATGAAGGGTGGTACTTAGCTTTGAAAACTCTAGAAACCAAAGAATTAGGATTAACAAGAAGTCTCCACGATTGCTTAGAGATCATAGCTAAGTTGAAATCTCATAGCCTTTTTAAAACCAACACCACCATAAGCTTTAGGCTGACTCAGACAATTCCAATACATCTAAGTAATACCCTTGCGAGAATTATTGCCACTCTGCCACCAAAATATAATCATTATCTTTTTAAGATCATCACATAATGAAAAGGGAAGAAGAAATACATTCATTATGTAATTGGGAATAGCTTGGACAACAGTCTTCAACAAATTCTCTTTCCCACGTCAAGATAGCAACTTGGAATGCCAAGACTGAATGCAACTTCGAACCTGATCCTTAACAAAGCTGAAAACTTCTGTTTTATTTCTGCCCACAAAGGAAGTCCAAGGTAGAACCTCCAAAATATTGAAAATATAAGTAATGTCTGAATGAAGAGATAGATCAACATTTCGGCTAAACATTATAAATGACTTGGAAAAATTGGTTAATTAACTAGAAGCAGCCTTATAATGGGCTAAACAATCTTTAACAACTAAACTTTTCTGAGATGAAGCATGAAAGAAAAAATAAGTGTCATCAACAAAGAATAGATGACTAATAGATGGAGAATTCCCTGCAATACAGTAACCATGAAGGAGCCCTAACGACTCTTTCCTACGCAAAAGGGAACTAAGAGCTTTTGCACATAAGATAAAAAGATATGGTGACAATGGGTCACCTTGTCTCAAGCCGTGGTTAGGGATTACATGGACAATAGAGTTACCATTATGGCAAATATTATACTCAAAATTGTAGAGACACAAAACAAAATTCTATAAACCCACCTAGCATCAAACCCCATCGGAAGCATAACATTCTTGAGAAAGCTCCATTCAAGTGGATCATAAGCTTTCGAGATATCTATTTTTAATGTTGCCATACCATTCCTTCCCTTTCTCCTATATCGAAAAGAATGAGAAATCTCAAAAGTAAGCATGATATTGTCAATAATTGATCTACCTCTAATAAAAGCACCTTGAAACTCAGAGATTAAACTTGGAAGAAGAAGCTTGAGTCAATTAGCCATAAGCTTAGCCAAATCTTGTAAGCTACATTGTATAAAGCAATAGGGCATAAATTAGACATGGACTCCACCCGCTTTTTCTTAGGAATAAGAACAATTGAAGTACGGTTCAAAATAACAGGAAAAGAACCATGAACCATAAAGTGATCACATAACTGAACAACATCATTACCCATTATTGACCAAAAAATTTGAAAGAAATAAAGATTCATACTATCCGGCCCAGGCGACTTGTCAGGGTGTATGCTGAATGCAACATCTCTGACTTCCTTAGTAGAAACTAGACACAATAAAATATCATTTTGTGCCCGAGAGACAGAAGGATCAATATAATCCAAAATTTCACTATCATGAGTACTGCATGACTTGAAGATAGTACTGAAATATTCAATGATAATCTGATGGATTGAATAATCATCATGTTGCTAAACCCCATTTTTATCCCTCAGAGAAGACATCAAATTACTTCTTTTGCGTCTCGAAGCATAAGAATGAAAGAATTTCATATTAGAATCACCATCCTTAAACCAAAATTAATTGGCTCTTTGTCTTTAAAAATATTCCTGAGAAAGAAGAAAATCCTCATAGCATTTTTTAGCAGCAACACCCCTAAGGTCTGACTGAGACTGTAAAGCATGTAAGCATTTATAAGCCAAATCAAGGTCTTTCCAAAGTTAGCGTGAAAAGGATCCCCCCAACTAGTCAAAGCTGCTGCACAGGATGAAAGCTTCTCCGCTAAAGGGACACCCAAATTATTCTGCCAACAATTAGACACAATATCTCAACAATTACTAGAATAAATCTAAGAATTCTCGAATCTGAATTGCTTTTTACGAGGATGCTAAGTGTTAATTGATCTAAATTAAGAAAGAGAGGAAGATGATCAAAAGAAGATACACTTAAAACTCACACCAGCATAAAATCAAATAAACGGAGCCATGAATCCGTAGCCAGACCTTTGTCCAATTTCTCATGAACCCAACTAGAAGAGCCTCTTGATCGTTCCCAGGTAAAACATTCCCCTGAGTAAGAATTTCAAACAAACCACAATCAATCACAGTATCTCTAAAACCATCAATTAACCAAACCGAGTAAGGAGCTCCCCCCACTTTTCTCTAAGATCAAAAGCAAATCATTGAAATCTCCAACAACACACCAAGGGTAATTGCGAGAAGAGGCAAGTGACTGGAGAATTTGCCAAGATTTTTGCTGACGCTGACGATCTAGGATACCATAGTAACCAGTAAGACACCAAGTGCCTAACCCCACACCGAAAACTTTAACGTCAATAAAATTACAAGCTGAGTTTAGAAGTTCAACTTGAATGTTATTTTTCCACAAAAGTGCTAAGCCTCCACTTCTACCAACACAATCTACAACCTCTAGATAATCAAAACACAATCGTTTTCTAATTCAATCAACCTTAGAAAAAGTGGCCAGAGTCTCACGTAAAAATAAAATTTTGGGCCTAGTGCGATGAGCTAGGTCCTTCAAAACACGAATTCCAGTCTACGGTAATTCCAAGCAATAGTACTCATTGAGATAGATGGGCCTGATTAACCGGTCTCACCTCTAGTCCAATAGAATGATCAACATCCAAAGCCATATATCCAGGCCCATATAACACAAGCGTGTTAGAAGGTAAAGAAGTAGAGTCAACCTTGAAATTACGTCTTCTTTTTGAATCCAGGATAACAACACCATCCACCTGAGATTCTATATTAGAATTCAAATTCTCCTTAAAATCTGTAGCAGTTGATTCAACAAGATTACCTTCTTGAAACTCGCAATTCTGTTTAGGTAAAGAAGACTGACTTGTAACTGATTTTGCAACTGGATGAGTTGACTGAAAGTTCTAACGGTCACCAAAAAACCTGAAGCACCATCCTGCAAATAAGACCCATCTTCTGCCTAACCACTTTTCTCCAGCATGGTTTTGTTATTGTTGAGTTGAAGCACGAAGCCAACCTCCATAACTTTTCATAAGTTCACCCGATGAAAAATGGAAAACACATTCACAAAACCACTCAGAATGTCCCAATAAACCAGATACAAAGCAGAAGGTTGGGAGAAGTTCATACTTAAGGTCAACCCAAAACTAATTCCCTTCCACCTGTTTTAGTTTCATTTTATATTTGAGAGGTTTCCAGATATCCACATTAGCTCTAACATGAATAAAAGACCGCCAGATGCTGGTGAAATTATCAGGGTCAGATTTAATGAAAGAACCAACAAAATTACCAACATGTTGCATAACTTTCTCATAATGAAACCTGATCGGAAGGTTATGAACTTGAATCCAAAAGGGAGTAAAGTGAAAAGACAATGAGTGGAAAGGAGTGATTCCATCATATTTGTGCAACATCAAGAGATTTTATTCAAAAGATGTTGATGTTTAGAGAAAATTTCTAGTTTTTTATTTGACAAAGCACAGCAGAAAATAAAATAAAGATTTTAAGTTGTTGAAGACATATTTTCTTTATTGACCAAGCTGCTATTTATACATGAAAAATCAACAAACAAATCAAAACTAATTCCTGAAATTCAGCTACCAAACACATTATCAGATCTGAAATTTAAAAAACACTTGAAACATTCAAACACAACAAAAATCAGTTGTGATCTTTATTGTTATCATCTATTGAAATTGACAGTAAAAAGATGCAGCAAATCCATCACTCCTCCTTACTTCTTTTGCTGTAAACTCCAATCTTCTTCCTAAGTTCTTCAAATCTAGTCTTTGACAAGGTTTTAGTCATGATATCTGCAAGCTGCACATCAGTTCCACAGTGTACCAAAGCAATTTCCTTGTTTTTTTTAACATCTCTAATAAAATAAAATTTGATCTTAAAATGCTTAGTTTTGCCATGGAACACAAGATTGTTAGAGATAGCTATGGTAGCTTGATTATCAATAAAAATCTTTATAACTTCTTCCTGCACATGTTTCAACAACTATAAAGCTTGATTCACAGTAGCTGTAGCAGCCACATATTCAGCCTCTGCCGTGGATTGAGCCACAATATCCTGCTTCTTAGAACTCCAAGAAAAATATCCAAAGCCAAAACTGAACATATAACTTGAAGTGCTTCTCATATAATCACAAGATCCTGCCCAATCGTTATCAGAATAACCATGTAAATTCAGCATTTTTCATTACTCAAACATGATACCAAAATCGACAGTGCCTTTGACATATCTAGGCACTCTTTTTGCAGCTTTAAAATGCACCTCAGTTGCACAATGCATAAATCTAGACAGCAAACTTACAACAAACATGATATCAGGTTTTGTTGTTGTAAGATACATCAGACAACCAATGAGACTCCTGTATAATCCTTAATCAACTTTCTCAGCTCCATCATCCTTTTTTAGCTTCTCATTCTGCCTCAGTGGGGTGCTTATAGACTTGCAATTCTCCATGCTGAATTTCCTGAGCACTTCTTTTGTATATTTTTCTTGGCTAATGAAAATCCCTTGTTATGATTGTTGAATTTCCATGCCAAAAATATATGACATCTCTCCCAAGTCTGTCATCTCGAAGGCCTTCATCATTTGAGCTTTAAATAATTGAATCATCTCTTCATTATTTCCTGTCACAAGAATATCATCAACATACAAAGAAACAACAATTAGATTTTCACCAACACTCTTCAGATATAAGGTGGATTCACTTGGACTTTTTGTGAAACCATTTGTCAGTAGATGATCATCAATCTTGCTATATCAGGCTCATGGAGCCTGTTTAAGACCGTACATAGCTTTTTTTTAGCAAATACACCTTATCTTTATTTTCTTTCTTCACAAAACCTTTAAGCTGCTCAATAAAGATCTCCTCCTCCAAATGGCCATTCAGAAATGCCGACTTGACATCAAGTTGATAAATTTTCCACTCCAACTGAGTTGCAAATGCCAAAAGCATTCTGATTGCGTCTAGCCTCGCAACTAGTGCAAATGTCTCTGAGAAATCCACTCCAAACTGTTGGATATACCCTTTGACTACCAGCCTTGCCTTGTACTTGTTGATTGAACCATTTGCATTCAACTTTGTTCGAAACACCCACATTACACCAATGGGTTTCTTATGGCTTAGTCTGCCTACTAATACCCAAGTCTGATTTTTTTTTTCTATCATCATCAACTCCTCTTTCATTGTAGCAACCCACTTTGAATCTTTCATAGCATTTGCATAACCTGTAGGCTCAAGTACAATAACATTACAATTTTGGTAAATGTCAGAAAGTAATCTGGTACCTCTAACAGGAATATTATCAATACAATCATCAAATTCTTCAATCTGACTTTTAATAGGAGCAATATCTTTGATTTCTTCATGCTCTACCTTTGACTTGTCCCAATTCTACATAGCAAGCTCATCAAACCTGATGTCCTTTGTGATTTTTATTTTTTCAGTTAAAGGTTGATAGACTTAATAGCCCTTGGTGGTCCTGCTATAGCTTATAAAGATCCTAACATCCGCCTTTTGATCAAGTTTATCTCTTTTTACATCTGGAACATGAGTGTAAGATATGCAGCCAAATATCTTCAGGTTTTGCACATATGGCTTATGGCCACTCCAGACTTCAAATGGTGTTTTATTTTTCAGCTTCTTTGTCGGTAACCTATTGAGCAAGTAAACTGAAGTGTTGACTGCTTCAGCCCAAAACTTCTTGGGAAGCTTCTTCTCAAACAAAAGAGACCTGGCCATGTTCATCACTGTTCTATTCTTTCTTTCACTCACTCCATTTTGTTGCGGAGTGTAAGCTACCGTCAATTGATGTTCAATACCTGCATCTTCACATAACTTGTTGAATCTGTCAGAATTATATTCAATCCCATTATTTGATCTGATTACCTTCATTTTATTCCCACTTTGATTTTTAATCCAATTTTTAAAATTCTGAAAAACATCAGCTACTTCTGATTTTTGTTTCATAAAGTAAACTTAACACATCCTACTGAAGTCATCAATAAATACTATATAATACTTACTACCATTCAAGGACTGTGTTCTCATTGGACCGCACACATATGTGTGTATCAGCTATAGCTTTTCTGTCGCCTTCCATGTCTTATTTAACTGAAATGGCAATCTAGATTGTTTCCCTAATTGGCAAATTTCATAAGGTCCAACTTTGTCTTCAATAGTGGGCAAATTCTTAACAAGTTCATTACTATGCATATATTTAAGAGCAGAGTAATGAAAATGTCCCAACCTTTTATGCCAAAGTTCGAACTGATCCAAGGAGCTAAGATATGTATATGCATCTGCTTGCAACAAATTCACTGAAAAACTCTTTACCTTCATCTTAACTAAAAATAATTCACTCCCAACAGGATCATAAATCACACAAGTTTTATTTTTAAAAACCACAGAGTAATTCTTTTCAAGAAATTATCCAACACTCAAGAGACTTTGGTCAATTTCAGGTACAAATAACACATCTAATATTAGTTTAATACCTGAAGCACAATCAATAGCCACCATTCCTTTACCTCTGACAGCAATATAATCTCCATTTCTAATCCTGACCTTGGAAATATACATTCGATCAAATTCCTTGAACGTGCTCTCATCATAAGTCATATGATGAGTGCAACCGCTATCAACAAGCCACGCATCATTGGTTCTATTGCTGATGAAGCAAGTCGCCACGAATATGTAATATCCCGTGTTTTTAAATATTTTTATATTGTACCAGGATATACAGTGTTAATAAATTTTGAATATATATACGATATTTTTACGAGTTGATGTGTATTTAAAACCTATTTTAAATAATGTGTTTTATTTACAGTACTTTACATAAAATTTTCCCGGGACTTGCATTTTCGGGGAAATTTTTACGTAAATAATTTATTATTAATTATTTTAAATATATTTTCGGACTTGCATGAACTCATGCGTATTTTTAAATTACTAAATAAAGCCTATGTGTGTAAATATTTATTTAATTAGGGTTTAATATATTACCCTAATATTTTATTATTTGTTTGTTAATTTATTGTTATTTAATTATTTTATTTATTATTAAATTATTAAAATTATTTTATTATTTTATTTTATTTTATTTTTTTTCTTTTTCTTTTTCCTTTCTTTTTCTTTTCTTTTTCTTTTCTTTCTTTTTCTTTTTTCTTCTTCTTCTTCTTCTTCCTTCTTCCCGTGCGCGCCCGACCACCACCCCTCACCACCGCCTGCAACTTCCAATTTTCGGCCGTCGATGTGCCTCCAGGAGCTCCACCTTCCTCACCCAGCCACTCCGCCGCCCCCAGCTCCCTTCCCCGGCACCGGCAAGCCCCTTCTCTTCCATTTCCGGTCGAAGCTCCATTTCTTCACACCTTACGTTTTCGGCCACTGTTTTCGACAGCGCCGGTCCCTTTCTTCTCCTTGAGCTCCGGTGAGTGTGATTCTAGCTTTGGTTTGAGCTTAAATGGTCTAGAATTGCTTAGGTTTCGAATTTTCAATTTCGGCCTATTAGGGTTTTTGATTTTTTTGAGCTTTGAATTGATTGATTCATGAAAACTCCCTTCACAAATGTTGATCGCAGTAGCTTAATCTTCATGTATGAATTTTTGTGGAATTTTTGGAGATTTTTTGGATTTTTGGGTATTTTTGAATATTTTAATATTATTTTCTAATTTTCGGAAATTAATTATTTAAATTATGAAATTGGGGTTTATGGTTAAATTAGGTGTTGAAATGAATTATAGGAATTTATTTGGAATTTTTATGAATTTCTAAGTATTTATTTTGAATTATTGAAGTTTATGGAATTTGAGAAATTAGGGTTAATTATGTTTTTAATTGAAGTTAATTGGTTAATTGAGTTTAATTATTGATAAATATGTTGAGAAAATTAATTTTTGGATAATTGTATAATTTTTGGTGAATTTTTGAAGTAATTTTAGCATATTTATATATATAGGGGTATTTTGGTAATTTTACCCTAAATTGGCTAAAAATGTAATTTAATTGGTTTTAATAGTTATTTAAGGTATAAAAATGATTTCTACAAATTATTTGGTATTTTTAGCTAATTAAAACTATTTTTCGTAAATTATTTTCAATTATATATATAATATACAATTTTTCTAATAAAATGAGTTTTTATCAGTTTTTATAGTGTTTTAAGGTTAATTATGTAATTTCTACCTAAAAAATGTATTTCTGTGATTTAAGGATATTTTTGGTATTTCTGGAATTGTTCTGTGTTTGTGAACCCCGGTCGGTAAACTGTAGTTTGGAGTCCGACCGAGGGGTTGTGGATTTGTGTTGAGCCTGTTTTTTGAAGTGTGTTTCTTTGCAGGGTCGACTCTACTCTTTTGAGTAGAGAGATGTCCGTTTTACAGGGGAGGTTCTGCCGAATTTTTGGTAGAATTCTCGTAAAACGTGATATCTAGTCGAACCCTAATTTCTGATTCTGTGTTTAATACTCTAGATCGAATTCTAGGATTTCTGTTAGGTTTATTCTGATGTCGGTTATTTATTGCTTGTTTAGTTACGCCGAGACCGAGGGCTAGGGGACCAGGCCCGTCGGACCCATCTCGTGGAGCGCATTAGGTGAGTTACTATACTATATATATATATATGTTTAGGATGCATGATTTAGAAATATATATTTTATTTTGATTAAAATGCATAAATAATGTGATTTGTATTTAAGTATATTTTTGGTTTATTTTTGGTATATATTAAATTATATACCTATTTTGTAAATAAAATATATTTAAAATGTTTTTAAATATATTTTTAGCTTAAGTTATAATTTGATTGAATTCATTTGACATATATATACTCGAAATATACCTGGTTTACTTTTGGTATATTTTCGGTATATATATGGTTTATATTGTTATTTCAATTAAATTCATGCATCATTTATTTTGTGAATGAATGATTTATATTATTATTGAAGGATATCGATAGAACGTGCTACCTAGTGGGCAGCACTAGGACCGAGTACGTACCGGTACGCCTATAGTATTTAGGCTATATTACTAACTATTTGTGGATATTGATTGGTTATGATTATTTGATATGTGAGATATGGTTTGGAGGTGTGATTGCTGGAGCTCGGTTGACCAAGTGTCTCGGGGCCAATCACATTGGCAGTCAGACTGCTGGAGCTCAGTTGACTTAGTGTCTCGGGGCCAGTCTACTGTCTAAATGGAATAAGAGGATATATTTGGAATAAGTGAGCCTGTGTGGCTAGAGTGTTGTCTAACACTGTTTTCGAGGTTACGATATTCTAGGGTTCTATGTGATCCTTCATAAACTGTGATTTTCAATAAAATATATAAAAATGATTTTACTGCATCTGTGTGAATTTGCCTGTATATATACATATTAGATATGTATTATTGACTGTATGCATTGTCATTTAGTATGCATGTATATATATTATAGTAATTCACTCAGTGAGGTCTGACTCCCCTCCGTTGACTATTTTTCAAGAGAGTCAACATCTTCAGACCTCAGTAGCAGGTCGATACGCCGGATTTCTTTCGCCCCGGCTTCTTTGTGTAAATTATTCACTTGAGTCTTATTTTTATAATCTAGACACTGCAGTAGTTGTGAATTAAAGTGTGGGATTTCATGTATTTTATTTAAAGAGGTGTATTATATTGAAACTGGATTTGTATTGAAAGAGTTTTATATATATATGAGATGAGATTTGATTTAAATCCAGTTATGAGAATGTTATTATTATATTTATGATTTTTATTTCCGCTGCATATAATATTGTTATTGTTATTATTGCATGTTTATTTTATTTTTAGGCTTGCTACGAGTTCCGGATTCGAAAGAATTCTCGTTCCCTAACGCCGATCATGGCCCCTGTTTTAGGTCGTGACAGAATAGCTGCTCCTTTTTTTTTATCAGCTACTTGTGCATGATGTCTTTCTTATTGCTTGCTCTTACACACCTTCTCCATATGACCCATTTGCTTGCATGACCTGTATTGAATATCAAGTTTGAACTAACAATATCTTTGGAGATGCGATGCCTTTTTGCAGTGAGGACATGGAGGATATTTGCCTTTTTTTCCTCCATCTTGGTTGCTATCAGCTTCCTTCTTGTTTTTCTTATTCCAATGCTTCTTGCCTTTGCCTGCTGTATAAGCTTGATCTTTGTCTTTTGCTTGAAAGGCTCCTTCTATCACATCTTCTTTTCTAATAGCCCTTCTCTGCTCTTGTGCCTGCAAAGAATTAACTAGTTCAATCAAGAAAATCTGAGTAAGATCTCTTGACTCTTCAAGGGATGATATCTTGGCTTCAAACCTTTCCGGTAGACTCACCAACACCTTCTCCATAATTCTTTTATTAGGTAATTCCTTGCCAATTATCCTAATTTTATTGACTATAGCAAGGAGTCTATTTGAATACTCCTTTATGCTTTCAGTTTCTTTCATTTTCAGGAGCTCAAATTCCCTTCAGAGATTCAAAACTTGCATTTGTCTTATTCTGTCATTTCCTTGGAAAGCTTCCTTTAGCAAATCCCAAGCTTGCTTTACTGTCTCACAAGCCATGATACTTATGAAAACTTCATCAAATACAGCTGAGCAAATGCAGGTCTTAGCCTTTGATCTCTTCTTCACTTTATTCCTTTGATTTCTTATAGCTTCCAGTGTTGGATCTTCAGACAATGGTTGAATTTGGTCATTTTCAACCATGTCCCAAAGTTCACAGGCTTCCAAATAGGACTTCATCTTTACTGCCCAAATATGATAATTCACACCTGAGAAAACAAGTGGTGCAGCCATAAAGTTGTTTGTTGTCATTGCTTGAAGGTTTGGTGTTTAAGGTTCCTCACAGATTCACTCACAATACAGGTCCCTTAAGAACAAGGGAGCTCTGATACCACTTTGTTGATGTTTAAAGAAAATTTCTGGTTTTTGATTTGACAAAGCACAACAAAAAATAAAAGAAAGATTTTGAGTTGTTGAAGGCATATTTTCTTTATTGACTAAGCTGCTATTTATACATGAAAAATCAACAAACAAATCAAAACAAATTCATGAAATTCAACTAACAAGCACATTATCAAATCTGAAATTTAAAAAAAAACTTGAAACATTTAAACACAACAAAAATTAGTTGTGATCTTTATTGTTATGATCTATTGAAACTGACAGCAAAATGATGAAGCAAATCCATCAAAAAGCCATGGACCAGAATCAATAACACTATTAATGTCTATGGGATGAAAAATTTGAAAAAGATAATCTGATGCCCCGCATCCTTAATGCAGACTCCTTTCATAGGTCGCCAGATAGACGCAAGAGTGTTCTTCATAGCTAAAAAATTAATAGGCTTCTTTGAAAGGGGCCAAACTATACTGAAGATTCATATAAGAAGTAACCATGTCCTCTTTACCAACGATAAAGCCCTCCTTAGACACATCATCTCTACCAACAGCAACACCCTCCACAGTCGCATCTTTAATAGATAATTGTCGGCACTGAGTCGCTAAGGAGTTATTAACAACATAAGTAGAACTAGCCATCGTAACACAAACAAGACTAAAATGAAAAAGAAAGAAAATGAAGGAATTAAGAGAGAAAAATAAAGAGCAAACTTGTCACAGAAACAAGATGGAGAAAACTTGCCATAATAGCAAGACGATATTTATGTGTGTTTTATTTAAAATAAATGAATTTTAAATATAATTTATTTATAAATAAATTTTATAAATTTATTTATAAATAAATTTTAAATTTATTTAAATTTAATATATTTTATTCATAAAAATTTTATAAAATTTATTTAAACTAAATACACATTAACGATACTATTATCCTTTAAAAATTCCACATAACATGCCATCAAAAATTTATATAATTGTTAGGATTAATGATGTTATTATCCGAATAATTAGCAAGTGATATCACCTCTACTAGCTTGTCGTGGACGACGGGTTGTTGTCAATTCAACACTAATAAATAGTCAAGTGGGCATGTAGACAGGAGACTCCAAAACTAGGTGCACTATTCGTCGAGTTGACATGACTTTGAAAATTATAATTCGCAGCATTTATTTCTTTATTTTTTATTTAAAAATTATATATTTTTAAATTATCAATATTTAAAATTTATTTTTAAATTTCGATAACGACGGGTTGTTGACAATTCAACACAAATAAATAGGCATGTATACAGTATACTCCAAACTAGGTGCAGTATTCGTTGAGTTGACATGACTTTGAAAATTATAATCCACAGCATTTATTTCTTTATTTTTTAAATTTTATTTTTATTTAAAAATATATATTTTTAAATTATCAATATTTAAAATTTAATTTAAAATTTTAATTAATCTATTTGATTAAAATTACAAAAAAAAATCACTTAATAATTAATTTTATCGAATTTCAATTTAAAATATTATTTAGAGGATAATACTTTCTTCTATAGTTGGTAATTTAATATATTTTAATACTATGCTAAGATTTAACTCTTAAAAATTTACATTTTCTTGTTTAAATCAAATGGCAAAAGAAGATAACTAGTGAATGTAAAAAATTAAGATTCTTTAATTTTAATGTAGTTTAACTAGGTTAAATATTAATCACTTATATGTTAAAAAAAATCTTAAAAATTTAGTTAAAGAAGTTGAGCTTCTATCATATAGAAAGGAGAGCATACCCATATCAAGATAATCATTTTTTAAAAAACAGATATCAAAATAATAAATTTTTAACATAGATAATCAAAAACTAGGATTTGGGAAGTGGAGATTCATTGAATTAATAATCATAATCAAATCCTATATTCGCCATCAACCAAAATGAAAATTTGCTCTTCCATTTGCCTATGGACCATATTGGCTGTCAATATAATTAACTATCTTTTTCCATTATTAAATATTAAATATAACATATTTATTTACAACAAGTACCACTTGACTTGGTAATAATGAGTGTTGAACCCTTAATTTTAAGTAATGGGTTCAATTTCTACGGGTTTAGAAGGGTATAAAGCCACCCGTCTAAGGCTGACTTGATCCAATCACAGGTTGGTGGTCGATAAAAAAAAATCAATTGATAAAAACTTTTTGGAAAAAGGTCCAATTTGCACCCTAAATTTGGACCCTAAGAACATTTTAGCATTCTAATTTTTTTTTCCAATCGGAACTCCATATTTGAAAAGTTGATCATATTGGAACTTTACTAATTACAATCAAATCTTATAACTTTTTTTTAGTACAATTAAGTCTTATAAGATAACAAAAACCCAATTTGAACGGATACTAACTGTGGATGACTTCAGTTCAATCAGCCCGTAACAAAAGTCCAATGATGAGAAAGTATAAGTTTTAAACGCAAGAGAAACCCGAAACTTCTCTAAAATAGCCTCTAAGCTCAAACACCAAGACTAAGCTTGAAATTGAGCCTCTAAGCTCAAGCCCATTACCTTTTGGTCCAAAGGCCCGGACTTAGCCTGGGCGAAGAGGTATTACCTTTTCACCGTGGACATCGTTGAGGCAACACCTCATTAAAGGGGGGCGCCTCTTTACATCGACCCTCTGCAGTATTAAATGTCATTAATGGTAGTAGTTGAGGCCTACCTGCCTCTGAGTTTAGGCATTTTTTAGACATTAAAGAAAGGAGAAAAGGCAAGAAATAGAGAAAAGAGGCATGGGGAATAATGAAAAGGATGGGAAGAGGATGAGAGTGAGTGAGTTCTAATAATTGAAAAAGTTGAGGAGGCTTAAAAAGGAAAAGTGTGGGCAAAGGAAAGGGACTTTTTTGGGACCTAAACTTTTTTTTTTTTTGGAGAAGAGAGAAAACAGAAGGGAAGAAAAAAGAAAAGAAAAGGAAGAAGAAGAATGAGACTTTTGGATCAAAAGACTTGATTTCTTAAGAATGAGGAAGGCTCTTTTGTATTCCAAGCATCTAAACCAACAAACCAAGCTTTGAGGGCTTAGTTAGGAACATCAGCTCATCTAAATTAGTGAGACTCCCTTATTTTTTTTAAGCTTTAAGTTCCTCATTTTCTTAAAAGCTTTGATTTCCTACTTTCTTATTTGTTTTTTATGTTTCTTACTTATTTAAGGTTATCTGTGAAACATTGAGTATTGGTGGTTGATCTTTGTTTATTTTCATAAATCTTTGCTTGTCTGTATTGATATCGAGTTTCTTAGAAGCTAAGAAATATAGTCTATTTTTCTAGTATGTAGAAGAGGCGACGTCTCTTTATTGAGGCGTCGCCCTTTCATGTTGCGGTGATATGATATCGCCTCTTGGTTAGGAGGTGACACCTATTTGGAGAGGTTTCGTCGCTTCATCATAATCCTGCACCATTATATCTTGATTTTAATGTCTATTTTGTATATTTTGCATGTTTCCTATGTTTGTCTTGTTATATATCTCAATTCTATACATGATTACTATGTTGTTTACTATTATTATAGTATAAATATTATTGTGATTTTTGTGGACTATTTTGTTATTTTATTTCCATTTCCCATGAATATTATTTGTTAATTATTTTGTGGATAATGTTGTTATTTTGTGAGATGGGGCTAATATGTGTTTATTGTAAGGATTATTTGATGACTTTTAATCAATAAATAGTTATTTTATTAATTAGTTCTTGAGAGGTTTATTTGTATAAATAATTAGTTTATTTTTTTTGTTTATGTATGGTTAATTTTGCATTTTCTTTGAATAAAGTATTGTAATCCCTAATTTTTCCCTATTCATTTGGAATGTATGGTTGTAAATTATTATTATTTATTTTATTTATATTGAATGTCGGGCTATAAGCATGAAAATGGGACTAATGTGCAAACTCGGACTAAGACATAAAATTGGAAATGATTGCAATCCATATTAAGTAAGGAAATAATTTAATAATCAAAAGTAATAAAATACGAAACACACACAGAGGTCAACTGCAAGATTAAATGGGCATTCTAAAAACCCATACCCAGTTTTCAAACTCAATCTCTGATGACGGCTTCTAGGAACCTCCATGGAATCCAGTTACTATACAGTGTGTCTTAACTTTTATCCGGGTAGTGACTCTATCTCCATTTTGGGCCATAGGCCCATTTTGTATTTCCTAATAGGCCTTGAGCTCACACAATGCCGTGGTCACCAAATACTTGAGTGCATGCTTAACCCTACCGCTCTTAGTGGTGACTCTACTAGGGAGTAGAAAAACTAATTCCAAGTGTTTCACAATTTATCATCTTTGATTATTTCCTTTGCAAATTCTTGCATTCATTACATGTTTTCACATAATGTGCACACCAAGTCCTAAAAAAATGACAATAGTCTTTGCTTTAAGACCTGTGTTTCACTCAAACCTGGTGGTGGAGTATTCAATTATTGTCACTCATAGCACATACTTATCCATATCACATGGACCCTTGAGTGGGGAGATGTAATGGAGGTATATAGCTATAAGAGCCGAAGCTTATTAACCAAGACTTAACTCATGTAATGACCTAGCAATTTCCATTAGAATTTTTCCTAAATGCATGTGTTTGATGCCATATGGTAATTCTTTGAATAAGGGCTAAGCCCATTATGAACAAAGCTTACCAATATGGGCCTCTCATACCGATTTTAGCCCATTACAAATGGATCTTAACAAGGTGGGCCTTTGATGTCATTCTAAGCCCGTTAAAATGGACTTTGAAATTAATTAAACAAATTACTACTTGCTTGTACCATCTTAAGAATTGTCTTACATTCATCAGTTTTGTTATCCCCTGTTGATAACTAAACCTAGACAAAAAATCCTAAAATAAGAAACACGCAAGTGAACACATGTGTGGGAGAAATAAAGGTGGAGATACCATTTAAGAGCTTTTTTTTATCTATCTCTTTGATACATATAAGTAGAGTATATGTTGATTTCCTTTTTTTTATTAACCTACATCTTATGCATGCACGTTATACATGTTTATAATCCATGGTGATTACAGATATAGATTCACGATAATCTTCCAGTCAGAAGCGATTTGACACTAGCCATCTGATAAGGATTTTTAAAGAAGTAGTAATAGTAAGATTTGATTCTAAGGCCTTCAAAGAACTGTTAAAAACTGAAATGGTTGAGTGGACCCGAGCAATTATATGAGAGATGATGGTTGAAATGAGGGGACCAGTTAGATGAGAACCACTCACACCTCAACCACAAGTATTTGATTTAGATGCTAAAAACTCTAGAAGACAGGAAAGAGAGGATGATCAGGAAACTTTAATGGCAAAGCCTGTAACTAAACAGAATGTGAATATAAACATCGAAGAGAATATGGAAAAGTCTGACTGGGTTAAAAATGTGACTAATATTATGGCTCAAATGTACTTAGTGATGAAAGAGAAGGAGATAGATGCTCTAATAAATTACTTTGATATAAGTTTGGACAAATGCACTTAATGATGAAAAAGAAGGGGATAGATGCTCTAATGAATTATTTTGATTTTAGTTTGGATGAGGATGACGACCCTCTACCTCGGAAGTTTAAGTTCCCTAACATAAAGACATTCACTGGCATTGAGGATCCCCATTTACATTTAAAGTAGTATGTGACTTACATAAAGATTATCAGTTTAACCAAGGCATATATTGTAAAGCATTTTCATCTATCTCTAGAAGGAGCCCCCATCAGATGTTATTATGCTTTGGAATCCCATTTCCAAGCTGACTGGGAGTGATTATGTGTTGCATTTATAAAGCAGTACAATCTTAATATTCAAATGGAAGCATCTTTGAGAGACCTATAGAATACAAAGTAAAAATTCAGCGAGTCCTTCTCTAATTACTTGATTAGGTGGAGAGCAAAATTAGAGCAATAAAGCATCAACCCACGGAATCTTATCAGCTATGATAGTAATAGAAAATGTGTACTTCCACTCTCTAAAAAGTTAAAAGATTTAGGAATTTAGAATTTTAAAGAACTATATAGATTTAGGGTTTAAAAGTAATTTGCTTTGGCACAAGAGAAGAAGTTCTTTAGTAGGAGACTTACAAGCAGAGAAGGGATTGGGTCTAACAGTGGAATTAGACCAAACAGTAATATACAAATCAATGTTGTTAGACAATCTTGAAGGTTTTCTAAATTGGGAATACCTCTCTCCAAAGTCTTAAAGAATCTAATTGAAAAAAACCTATTGCGACCTTACCTTAAAAACCACCTTTTCCAAATGTCGACCCAAAATTGTACTACAAATACCACCAAAACATCAGACACAACATTGAAAACTACACCTGTCTGAAACATGAGGTTCAAGATTTAATTGATTCAAGTAAGATGATTAACCTTGAAACCAGAAAACCAAACACCTAAAATAACCATTTGCTAAACTATTTCAATGTACCACTATAAAATCCATGCATCTTGATGATTAATACCAGCTTAACAAAGGAATAAGTCCTTAATTCCTTTATTGATTCCATACCCACACCACCAAAACCACAACCAAAATACCTAAATCTGAGCTAGCAGTCTACGGAGCTCCATATGAAGGTTCTAGACATTTGGAGTTTTAATGATGAAGAAGGGGGTGTAATTGATTTGTGAAAAATAATGAAAGGAAGATAGCCTAATCATTTGAAAATTTTAAGAAGAAGGAGGAAGAACTGAAAAATACTGAACTAGAAAAGAGAAAGTCAATTAAAAAGAAGAACCAGAAAAGGATGAGAAAGTTGAGGAAGTTGTTGAGACCAAAAGAGATAAGAAAACTCTTCCCATTTTTTGGGAGCTGCTTATGAACTCTCAAGCCCATTAGGAAGCATTGGTTATGGCCCTTGATTAAAGAAGATCCCCTCAACATATACTCTAGAGAAAATGGTGGATTCACTGATAGAAAGCCCTTTGGGGGAAATTATTTTTATAGATAATGACTTGCCCTTGGAAGGCAAAGACCATAGTAAAGCCTTATTCATTAAGGCTAAAGTAAAAGGGAAACTGGCTTGTTGTGTCATGGTTGATAATGGGTCCATTATTAGTGCATGTCCTTTGAAAATTCTTCTAAAGTTGGGACTGACAGTAACTGATCTACAACCATCTAATGTGGTCGGCAAGGCTTATGATGATATGAAGAGGCCAGTTGAGAGAACTTTCAGAGCTTTAGTTAAGACTAGACCTATTAAAGTTTAGGTTAACTTATAAGTCATTGATATTCCAATCACATTTATCATTCTTCTAGGGAGGCTATAGTTTTATTCTCTGGGGGGAGTACCATCTATTATTCATTAGAAAATCAAATTTCCACATGAGGGAAGAGTAGTCACTATAATGGTAGAAACCGAAGCTACTATCATTACTTTAAAATTAACTCCTAGTAAAATTATGGTCAGTCTAGGTTTCAAGGTTTGTGTGATCTATGAAGATGAGTTGAATCTGAGAATTGTGAGTATGATGAAGAGCATGAAATTTATGCTTAGAATGAGATTAGGGAAGAATCAGCAGGACCCACCTGAGTTTATTGAACCTAAATGATAATCTTGAAGCACGGGGTAGGGTATCTAGAAGTAGATGAGTCTAATAAAGAGAGAGAAGGTCTAAGAAGAATAAAGCAAGAGCCAAATTGAAGAAGAAGACACTATGAAAAACATTTATAGAGGAAGATGCGAATTATCCCTATAGGGGAGCTCCTGAGCCTATAATAATTGCTAAGAAATTGGTCCCCAGGTTTGAAATTTTTGTTGAACATGTGGTTGGGATCAATGAAGTTACTATCAAGGAGCCGATCGTGGAAGAATTGGTACTGACTCTGGAATTAAAAGAGGACATTCCTATGATGGAGCAGAAGGATGCTGCTGACCAAGAAAAGGAGTTTAACTTTGAATCCTATATTCTTAATTCCATTATGGATGTTTTTTGTGATGACCTAGACATTTCTCTTTCCAACTTATTTGAAATTGATGACATTTTCTTTTATAAAGTAAATGCAATAAGTTCTGACTTTGCTTATTTGTGTGATATTTTTCCTAAAGGTTATTCTATCTGTAATGATCATTTCATGCATATGTTTAACATTAATTCAGTGAAAATTGAATTATTTAATTTAGGCACATATGATAACCTTAAGAATATACTTATTACTTTTGATTTAACCCCTGATGAGAGAGAAAAAATGAAAAAAACATTGAGAAAGAGATAAAAAGTATTTACTTGGGGCTATAAGGATATGTTTAGGATTGATAGAGAGATCACAAAGTACAGGATCCCCATATATTCTTGCATCACATTGATAAAGTAGAAGAAAAGAAGATTAACACTAGAATAGACTCTCTTGATCAAAGAAGAAGTGAAGAAACAATTGAAGGTAAAGTTCTTAGAAGTGGTAAATGACACCCAGTGGCTAGCTAACATAGTTTCAGTTCCTAAGAAGGCTGGAAGAGTCAGGATGCACATGGAATATAGGGATTTGAATAAGGCTTGTCCAAAAGATGATTTTCTCTTGCTACATATTGATACTTTGGTCGATAGTGCAACTTCTAGTGATATGTACTCCTTTATGGATTGCTTCTCAGGATACAACTAGATTATGATGGTAGTGATTGACAAGTTAAAGAATTTTTTCACCACTGAATGGGGCATTTATTGTTATACAGTCATGCCATTTAGGTTGAAAAATGCAGGAGCTATTTATCAAAGGATGACTACCATATTACTGCATGATATGGTCTATAAAGAAATAGAGGTATTCGTGAATGACATGATGGTCAAATCTATAATTAGAGAAGGGCACTTCAAGGCTCTAAACAAGTTCTTGGCAAGAGCTGAAAAGTATAACCTCAGGTTGAATATGAAGAAATGTGTTTTTAGAGTAACCTCTAGAAAGCTGGTAGGGCATATTATTAGCCAGAAAAGCATAAAGGTGGATCCAGATAAAGTGAGAGTGATCAGAGAAATGCCTGCACTAAAAAATAAGAAAGAGGTCAGAGGGTTCATTGGACGATTGCAATACATTAGAAGGTTAATTGCCAAGCTGACTACCATCTGTGAGCCAATCTTCAAGCTCTTGAAGAAGAATCAGCTGGTCATATGGGATGACAAATGTCAATTATGTTTTGAAACTATTAAGAATTATTTGATAAATCCTCCAATCTTCTAGCTTCCGAGGTAGGGTAAGTCTTTAATTCTCTTCCTGGCAATAGAGAAGGATGCGATTAGTGTAATGCTAGCTCAAGAAGGAGAAGGAAGGGTTAAGCATGTTGTTTATTATTTGAGTAAAAAGCTTCTCCCCTATGAAGCCAATTACAGACTAGTAGAAAGAACTTGCTTAGCTATAATTTGGGTGAAACAAAAGCTCCGACATTAATTTCAGTCTTACAGAATTTAGGCAGTCTCTAAGTATGATCCTTTTAATTATCTTCAACAGAATCCTTCTCT
Source organism: Mallotus nudiflorus (assembly GCA_947683625.1). Classification (NCBI taxonomy): domain Eukaryota; kingdom Viridiplantae; phylum Streptophyta; class Magnoliopsida; order Malpighiales; family Euphorbiaceae; genus Mallotus; species Mallotus nudiflorus. The sequence goes on along the minus strand of CANTUR010000017.1, from coordinate 2,179,888 downwards.
TATAGGGAAATTATCTAAATGGTTAGTCTTGCTTATTGAATTTGATATTGACTATATAGCAAGGAAATTGATAACATAGAGAGTTGTAGTAGACTTTTTGGCTTAGAATCTAGTAGATGATGGACAAGAATGGGAGTTGGAATTCCTGGATGAGCACTTGGGGGCAATAGAGATTCAGACATGGAAAATGTAATTTGATGGAGTAGTGAATAATAGACGATTAGACATTGGTGTGATTCTGGTCTAACTAGAAGAGAAATGATTCCAATGGAAAAGCAATTGGAATTTAAAGTCATTAACAATAAAGCTGAATATGAAGCTCCATCTTTAGTCTGGAAGCACTCAGGAATGTAAGGGTAAAAGAGGTTACAGTTTACGGAGTCTTGATGCTGGTAGTGAAATAACTCTCTAATAGATGGGAAGTGAGAGAAGATAGGCTGAGACTATACTGGGACTATTCAGCCATTATTCTATTATCATTCACCCAATGTAGATTCATGCACTTGTCATGGGAAGAGAATTATATGGTAGATGCTTTGACAACTTTAGCTTCAATATAAGGAGGAAAGCAGGCAAATTTTAAGCACTTATTCTAGTAAGGTCCTAGACCCCTTATTATGAAGAGATCAGAATAATGCCAATTAACCCTACAGAGAAAACTTAGTTTCATGATCTACAATAGTATCTCGAGATGGGGCAATTTTTTTATGATGCTGATAGAAAAGAAAGAAAGTCATTGCGGATGTTATCTTGGAAATTCATAAATTATAATAGGATGTTATACAAGAGGATGCCAACTGGAGTGCATTTAATATATGTTGATAAGGACAAGGCCCAAAAAATTATGGAAGTAGTTCATGAGGGTGTATGTAGATAACATATGAATGGAATGGTCCTTGTCAAGAAAATAACTCATCAAAGGTACTTCTGGCTAACTATAAAAGTTAAATTATGTGAAATATGTAAGGAAATACTATAATTGCTAAGTGTATGGTGATGTGAGCCATTTGCAATATGGGGAATTGATATCATTAGAGAGATAAAGTTGAAGGCATCTAACGGTCATCACTATATTATAAGAGCAATTGACTACTTCTCTAAGTGGGTTGAAGCAGAATTGCTCATGATTATTAGGGCAAAAAAAATGGTGAGGTTTATAGAAAAGAATATAATTTACAGATATAGATTTCCTCATCACATCATAATTGATAATGGTGTTTAGTTCAGGGTAGAAACGACCACTTTGTTGGAGGAATATAAGATTGATCAGTTCAAGGCAGAAAATGACCGCTTTATTGGAGGAATATTAGATTGAACATCATAAATCCTTTCCTTATAGACCATAGGTAAATGGAGCAATAGAAGCGGCAAATAAGAATATGAAGAGGATCCTAGCCAAGATAGTGGAGAACTACAAAGACTAGCAAGCTACCTATAATTCACGTTATAAGGATATAGGACCACTGCTAGAACATCAATGGGAGCTACTCCATATTCTTTGGTGTATGGGTGTGAAGCTATATTGCCATTTGAGGTTGAGATTTAGTCATTAAAGGTTCTCCTGGAATCTAAAATCCTTGAGTATCAATGGGTTGAAAGCTGATTAGCACAACTGAGGCTGCTAAATGAAAAAAAAAATGAAAGCCATGTATCACTCTTAGTTGTACTAGAAAAGGATAGCCCGAGTTTATAACAAAAAGATTAATTCAGGCAAAATCAAAGGGGGTGACTTGGTCTTAAAGCTAACTAGGCCCATCGTGACAATTCCACGAGGAAAGTTCAAGTTAAACTAGGAAGGTCTATATCAAGTGAAGAAGCTGTTTTCCAAGGGCATTGTTATTCTATCTGATTTGGAGGGAAACAAGTTCAAAGAGCCCATTAACTTAGATAAACTTAAGAATTACTTTTTGTAAAGTCTCATTAGGGAGAAAACCTAAAAAAAGGCTGCCTAGGAAAAGGTTAGAGATAGAAAAAAAAAATAAAAAAAAAAGTCCTGCTAGATTGAAACTTGAAAGGACAATTCAGGCAAAAGTAAAGGACATATAAAAGGAGAGAAAGAGAGAAAAATAGTTAGTTGGAACATTTGTAAGGGCAAGCCAATTAATGACAAGAGATATGTAATAATTAAAATGTATAATCACTTTATACTTAAATTAAATGGAATGGATTGCATTTATTATTATTGAACATTGCTTTAAATGTTTATTACACACTATTTAACTAAAAAGGAAATTCCATCTAATAAAAAAGCAACTAAAGACTGAATTTCATAAACTAGTGATGCTTGCTTTTCTTTTGAGGAACTTGAGCACTCAATGCCTGTAATGCTTTTATCCTTTTGTTTCTTATGAACTCATCCTTCTATGTATACTGTAACTAGATATGTGCCTTGTATTGGTTATCAGTGGACTGATCTCCATCATAGTCGATGAACCTTTAAATGAATCTATAAGGCTAAATAGTGACCAAGTTGTCCAGAAAGTTCTAAAAACGAGGGTGTAGACAACAAGGTTTAGCGTGCATCCAAGATTTTAACAACTGCAACACTGTTTAGGCTCATGGCCTTAGAGAACACACTAACCACTATCACAAAGACATGGCGTGGAGATGAGGAGTCACCACCCAGGGTAATAACTGGGAAAAATTGAAAAGGTGGTACTCAATTCCCTAAAAGAAAGCTAGCACCACAACCAAGAGATTTTAGATACGGAATTCTAACTTCTCTTAGTCTCGTGTTCATTTAGAATAATTTTATAAATGATTATTTCATCTTCTAATTACATGCAATTTTATTAAACCTTATTTGACATCCATTTAACCGTAGGCATCTAATCAATAAATTGCACATAAAAAATACACTAAAGATCGCGTTGTCCCTCAGTCTAAACTATATTAATTTTATTAAAAAGTTAGCTAGATTTACATTTTATTTACAAGTGAAAAATGGACTAAAGGTGGGCCTACATTTTTATTAATTAGTGAGCCTAAATCTATTTATTTTAGTTTGTCTAAAGAATGGGCTTAAGTCTATTCAATTTTAAAGGAAAATTAAATTAATGAGTCTAAGTCTAACTTGGTTTTATTTTAAGCGAAATGTGGGCCTAGGTTTATTTATTTTAAAAGAAATAAAATTAAGTGGGTTAAGCTAAGTCTAAACAAGTTTTAATTAACTAAGTAGGCCTAAAATCTAATTAACATAATGGGCCTAAGTTGATTTTAATTATTTAAAGGCCTAAACCATTTTTAAACCTATTAATTAAGTGGGTTAGACCTAAACGTGAGCTTGGGGCCCAAAAACATAAAAAAGCTCAAAAACATAAAAAATATAAAAAAACATAATAAAATCAAATCAAAACACATTCACTTATGATTTCCAAAAAACCTAATTTAATTACATATAAACCCTAATTAACTAAAGCCACCATTAATTTTAATTAATTTTACCCAGTGAACTTAGTTTTACTAATTAATTTTAAAGTGCAGAAAATTAAATCTTTCACTATTCCTACTATTGGGGCTATTATAAACTATGTAAAAAATTAAATTTAGCAATTATACAGCCATGAATTAAAAAAACTACATAGGATACCAAAATACAAAATAAAGATAAAAATCCTAAGTTTTACTAGAAAACAATACATGTTCTTCCATGGCATTCCATGGACCTTTTGTTCATCTAAATACAGGCAGTATCCTCCTCAATCCTCATGCAGACATCAAAATAAAAAAAAACACAAAAGTAATTAGATTAGTAGTGAAATTGAATAATCAAAACAATAACAAAATAAAAAATCATAAAAAGAAAAAGAAAAGAAAAGAATGGAATAGAAAAGAACACTGATGATTTTAGATGTTGTGCAAATGCTTTGAGATAGCCCCTCATATTGGATTATCACCATTAAAATTGACTTGTTGTTGAAGGGCGTTCTCAGTAGCTTTTCGATTTTTAGGTTTTTTTTTTTTGCGCAGTCAAGTTTTTTTTATGCAGTTCTCTCTGTAAGTCTCAAAAATTTTCTTTCCCAAAAAAGGGTCCCCCTTCGCATGCATGCAGACTTTGCTTTTAAATGTAAAGTCTGCTTGCGTACTGACTTCCTCATTTGGAGGAACAGACTTATCTCTCCAAAACATAGTGATAAGTTTTGATTTTTCAATGTTTTGAATGCGTCAAAAAATTTTCAAGTAAAACTAATAATAAAAATTCAATTTTTAACCAATCAAAACACTAAAAAAATTAACAAAAATAAGAAAAAATAAAAAAAGGGACTTTTACGCATCGACATTGTGTAATGTCGATCCTAATTTTAATTTTTTTTTAACTTTTAATTATCGAAAAACCCCTGAAAAATTGACTTCTTTATAATCAAATCCTAATAAATATTGCAATTTAGTTCCTAAAGTCCAGAAAATTGACAATCAAGTTCAATTTTTGAATGAATTTCATCATAGGGGCTTACGTCACAATTGTGCACAATTTTATCCTGAAATTGGGTGCTTACAGGGGCCTTGGCTCCAATTCATGCACTAAATCCACAATCAATTATTTTTGCCTATATTGTCTATAAAGCTGAGTAGGATTATAGAAAGTGGCAAAGTGGAGACCGGTTAATGGAACGCAGTAGGTATAAGATCGAATGGTCATGTGCTGCAACCTTCACCACGGGCACATCTACCGAATCAGAGTGTCAGGAAATATAGACAACCAGCTCTAAATATCCTCTGGAATAGGGTGAAGTCTCATAGTATGGCGGTGTTTAGCCTTGTAATGTGCAATGTCTTTAGGAGGTTTGAGCAACCCTAACTTTTCATGAAAACATGCCTATTGGAAGAAAGAGTGGGTAAAAATGACAAAGAAAATAGAAGACGATAAAAAGGGAAAAGAAAGCTCACCTCCAGCAAGCAAGGGACTCCCTAAGAATTGCCTAGTTTTAAAGAAGTTATCGAGCCCAATGATGGTCTCTGCCAAGATAAAAGGAAAAGGATTTAGGCTAGCCTCCACTTGATCCAGAATGTGAGGATCCTTTAGGTCACAATTACTAGAAAGGGAAACTAGTAGAAATTGAGCATATAGAAAAAGAGCAATCGTCCGAGGCTAGTAAACCTCGTTGCTATCTATAGTCACAACAACTTTGAGAAAAGAGCTCATTAGAACCTTATTACAAAAAATATGACGAAGAGAAGACTGAGGGGAAAGGTTGAATAGCCTAGCTATTTAGTATTGGATAGAATGTAAATATGGGGTTTCAATTGGAGGAAATGCAATCTGATGAGCTGAATCCATTTAAGAGCCTAAAATAGCTTCAAATTTCTCTAGTAGAGGGTAGAGCTACACTATGTTAAACCAGAAAATATGTTTATGAGGATCCCATAATTAAGCAAGAATATAAAAAAATGGGAAATTAACCTTCTTAGCATGCAAAGATCGAAAGATAGATAGGTGAAATGGCTTTAATCTAGCCTATGATCCACCATCCAGGCTTTTCAAAATTGGTTGTAGTTATTTTAAGCTTCTTTCGGTCATGTTGGGGGGATGGGATGCTATTTAAAGATAGAATGAGGAGAATTCGCGAGAATGAGACATTGGAGATTTTAAAAGAGAGTTAAGGATTTAAGTGGTTATAAACTGAACCTGTAGAGATGATTACCTCTATGATCAGGCAACGCCTCTACGTGGAGAGGCAATTCACTATCTCCTTTTCATAAAGAGGTGATGCCTCTCCAAAAGTAAAACCTATCTTTGTGTTACTATAGAATGATTGTACAGTATATGCAAATTCAAAAGAGAGCATTTCAGCAATAAAAATCCCTTCATTGATTCAAAATCGTATCAAAATTTAAATTCAAATATTATATCATTCATCCAATGCAAAATATAAAAATGCCAAAATGAGAAATAAATTTGAAAAATGATAGAGCGATAATGCAAAATAGCAAAAATGTCTTTGATCAAAAGATCTTACGCTAGCAAGCCTCTGGGGTATCCCTTTACTCATCATCTCGAGCCTCATAAGCTCCATTATCATTGTTGTCATCCCCATCATGCTTATCAACTACCTTCTCCTCCTCGTCATAACTCGTGTCATCCTCCTCCTCGTCACCCTTGACCTAGAGAGCAACAAGGTGACACTCAAGAGTAGTAATCTTAGCCTGACTAGCCTCATCTTGGTCCTATCAAAATGAAATAAAAGGAAAGAAATCATGAGAACATGCATATATATAGAAATAAAGTGTAATTGTTACCTTCCATTGCTGTGTCATCTACATCAAGAAGTCCCAATGGGCCTCGATCACCCTATACATATACTCTCCCTGGTCTCGAGGTATATATACAATTAATATTATTAGAATTAACCATGTGTTAAGTCAAATTTAAGAACAAGACTCTAGAAGAAGGGAAATGACGTGTGTAGTGGCCTCTAGTAAGAACTCAGGCTCCAAGCTCTTGTCTAGCATCAAGAACTTATGAGAGAGCTTGCACGAAGGCACTTAGCAATAGGTTAGTAAGTTAGGAGTAGCAGCAAGCCCACTAGCTACCATATGGGATCTGAAGCTAGAAGGCTTCTCAACAGATGACGCACTAGAAAAGGGGCCCTCACCACTAGGTATGATATAAAGGCACTGATAAGGCCTCTTTCATACATTAGTCTTGGGATGAGGGGCTAGTGCCTAAGAATGGAAACTAAGTTAGGAAATAGTATCCACAAGCATGAATGTGAAATATATGTTTAATAGAATTGCATATTTACCTAAGGTGCAAAAGCAAGTAGAGGCACCCTCTGTATGAGATGAGCTCATACGAAATCCACATATTGAGACTTCCACCTCTTATAATGTAATATCCCGAATTTTTAAATATTTTTATACTGCATCGGGATATGCAGTGTTAATAATTTTTGTATATATATTTATGATATTTTATGAGTTTGTTGTTTGGTTAAAGCTAATTTTAATTATTTTATATTATTTTAAGTACTTTACGTAAAATTTTCCCGGGAATTGTATTTTCGGGAAAATTGACACGTAAATAATTTAATACTATTTTTTTTGACTAGTTTTATGAATTTGCATGAACTCATATATAATTTTAAAGTGCTAAAATAAAATTTATATATGTGTATTTATTTAAATTAATTAGAGCTTAATTAATTTCCTTAATTTTATTATTTAATTTTTGTATTAATTAATTTTAAGTGTATAAATTATTAAATATATTAAAATATTTATGTAGTGAGTATTATTTGTGTGTGGGATTATATTATTATAATAAATATAAGGTGGATATATATATATAAAAGTTGCCTTATTTACGATTTTGCCCCTCCTGCATCTTCTTCTTCCCAATGCCATTTCCACCATTTCCAGCCACTTTCAAGCTGGTTTTCTTTCTGTTACTATGCCCCTCAGTCTTCCTTCTCCACCTCCAACCATTTCCACCACTTGAAACACTCTTTTCCGACGAGTTTTGGCCGAATTTTCATTAAGGAGCCAAAAATCGATTTAGCTCCGACCAAGTACTTTCCGGCCACCAAATTTGATGCTGTCAGTCTCTATCTTCTCCTTGAGCTCTGATGAGTGTGATTCCAAGCTTTGTTTCACTTGATTTGGTCTAGAATTGCTTAGGTTTCAATTTCTTTAAATCAGCCATTTTGGGTTTCAAATTTTTTTTAGCTTTAATTTGATTGATTCATGAAAAATTCCTTCACAAACTTTGTTCCTGGAAGATTAATCTACATGCTGTAATTTTGTTAGAATTTTTGGAATTTATTTTAATTTTTGTGAATTTTTGATTATTTTATTATTATTTTCTAATTTTCGAAAATTAATTAATTAAATTATGAAATTGTGTTTTATGGTGATTATAGGAGTTGAAATTAATTATAGAAATTTATTTGTAATTTTTTTGAATTTTTATGTATTTATTTGGAATTTATTAAGTTTATGTAATTTTGAAAAATAGGGTTAATTATGTGTTTAATTGAAATAAATTGGTAAATTGAGTATATTTATTGATATTATTGAATTATATGTTGAGAAATTAATTTTTGAGTAATTATATAATTTTTGGTGAATTTTTGAAAATTTATAGTGAATATATATAGGGGTATTTTGGTAATTTTACACTAAATTGATTAAAAATGTAATTAAATTGGTTTTAATAGTTATTTAGGGTATAAAAATAATTTCTGCAAATTTTTAGTATTTTTAACTAATTAAAACTATTTTTCGTAAATTATTTTCAAATTATATATAATATACTATTTTTGTAAATAAATGGGTTTTTATTGATTTTTAGTATGTTTTAGGGTTAATTACGTAACTTAGATTTATAAAATGTATTTTTATTATATAAGGGCATTTTCGGTATTTTATAATTATTTTGTGAATTGTGAACCTCGATCGGTGAATTGTAGTTTGGAGTCCGACCGAGGGATTGTAGTTGTAATTCTGTGTTTATTCCGAAGTGTATTTCTTTGCAGAACCGACTCTACTCTTTGAGTAGAGAGATGTTCGTTTTACAGGGGAGGTTCTGCCGGATTTTCGGTAGAATTCTTGTAAAACGTGATGTCCGGTCAAATTCCTATTCTAATTTTGTATCTAAAATTCTATATCGAGTCTTTAGAATTTCTGTTAAATTTATTCTGATTCATGTTGTCATTTGTTTGTCTAGCTGCACCGAGACCGAGGCCTAATGGATCAGGCCCGTCGAGTTTGTCTCATAGAGCGATAACATGTGAGTTATTATACTGTATATATATATACACTGCATATAGGGTGCATTATTTAGAATTTTTCATTTTCATTGTATGTTTTAAAAGGAATTTAAATTATAATATTTTTGGTATATCTAGGGTTGCATTTTTATATATATGCATATTAAATAATTATGCATGTTAGTTTGATATATGCACATTAAACAATTAGGTTTGGGTTTAAATACATTTGAGTAATATACACATATTTTAAAATGTACACTTAGACATAATTATTTTATTAAATGATTAGTATACTTTAGGTATAGTTTCAGTAGATTTTAGGTTTATTCTTAAATAATTGCATGTTAAATTATAAACCTACACTTAAATTATTTTTAAGTTTATTTTTGGTATATTTTTGATTTATTTCCAAATAAATAAATTTTTTATTATTAAATCAAACCTAGCACATTAGTGGTATATTTAGGGTTTATTTTTGATATATGCATGCTAGATAATTAGGTTTATTTTTAGTATATTTGTGAATATATGTTAAACACAAACACGTATTTAAATGAATATTTATACATAAATGTTTTATTAAATGATTTGTGTACTTAAGGTATATTTTTTGCATATTTAAGTATATTTTTAAGATAATACATGTTATATTATTGTTACTCGTTCAAATTGTTTTTAACTATATTAATGATTTATCTTTAGTTTATTTCGTATTTTATTTGATATATATATATATATATATATACCTGAAAAATACTAGGTATATTTTTGGTATATATATATATGGTTGGTTTTACTATTATGAATATTGTTCTACATTAATTATTTTCCGAATGAATGATTTATTTAAAGTGAAGGATATCAATAGAACGTGCTTCCTAGTGGGCAGCACTAGAACCGTGTACGTACCGGTACGATAGATAAGGATTGAGTGAGATTTAAAATTGGGTGATTATAATTGATTTAATTGATTTGACTAAGATTAGTGGTATGTTAGATAGTGTGATTGCGGGGCCAATCACACTGACAGTCAGACTGCTGGAGCTTGGTTGACTTAGTGTCTCGGGGCCAGTCTACTGTCCATAAGTGAATTGAATGATCTATTGGGTTGATTGAGATATGAGGTGATAGATAGTGTGATTGCTGGAGCTCGGTTGACCAAGTGTCTCGGGGCCAATCACATTGACAGTCAGACTGCTGGAGCTTGGTTGACTTAGTGTCTCGGGACCAGTCTGCTGTCCAGATTGGAATAAGTGTTCTATTTGGAATCAAGTGAGCCTATATGGGTAGAGTGATGATGGGATTGTTTGAGGTTGTTATTATTAGGGTTCTATGGATCCTTCATGAATTTAATCAAACGTTTTCTACATGTAGTATATTTATAAAAGCAGAGTTTGGCATTCGTATGAAATGTGTGTATATACATACATACATATATATATATATATATATATATATATATATATATATATATATATATATATATATATATATATATATATATATATATATATATATATATATATATATATATATATATATATATATATATATATATATAAAAGAATGCCTGATTGTTATGGCTTAGTTTGCATATATATATATATATAGTATAATAATTCACTCAGTGAGGTCTGACCCCCCTCAATTATTTTTTTTAGGAAATCCCATATCGTCAGACCTTAGTTGTAGAGTTCCTCGTCGGTGTTCTTCAGTCCCGGCTATTTTATGCAAATGTATATTCTGAATTTTAAATCGTATTCTAGAAACTACAGTAGTAGTGTTATTATATTGGAAGTGTATTATTTTGTTTGGATATTAAATACTCTGAGAATTTGTATTTGAACATTGTACGAATATGTATTCATTTATAAAAGGATTTGGAGTATTTATTTTATATATTGATTCAGAAAAATTTTAATTTGGTCGTACTTTTATTTAATTATTGCATGATTTTATTTTCTAAGGCTTGCTACGGGTTCCGAATTCGAAAGAATTCCCGTTCCCTAGCGCCGGTCATGACTCCTAGTTTGGGTCATGACAAAGTTGGTATCAGAGCATAGGTTTAGAGATGTGGACCTAGGTTGTCGAGTCGTGTTTTCTTTGGAACTACTGCAGTGAATTAGGTTCGGTCATGTCTTTGAAAAGTCTTCCTTGCATTAATAATTCCGCGTAACCCTTTAGGGTGTCTGTTGATGTTTGTGATTGTTTGAACTATTTGTTTATTTTTGCTCCTTGTTGATTGCCTTGATCGTGAGTTGCTCCATCGATCGATGATAGTTGATCTTCTAAGCATGAGGTTCTACCCCCTATACATCCTGTTAGGCGTAGGGGTAGAGATGGATTTAGAAGGCCTGATGATCGCTGTTGACAGCAGGAATAACTGAATGAGGAGCTAGTGGCTTAGCATTGCAATGATGTTGCTTCTACAACAGGAGTTTCGCAGGATGTGGTGCTGATACCTTCGATCATTCAGCAGATGTAATTTCTTTTTCAGTTGAGAACTTGAGACATGTCAATTCTGCGTATATTCTTTATTCTGAATTCTGTTGATTTCCATATCTTTTCAATGTGATGAATGTGAATTGTTTCTTCTGTCAAGACAATATTGATAATCAGTCTTTTCAAGTTGAAGTTGTGGTTATAGTTCCAGCCCTACTACACCTATCTAGTATAGGGGTAGGTTAGAGGCAACTATAACTCAAGGGTTAAGGTAGTCATTGTAAGCAGTACAAGCATTCCTTTTGGACTTGAACTTGCAGCAATTATGGCCAGGATAGCTGAGATTAATAAGAGTTTGATAGCATTTAATCAAGTTTGGCAGTTGTTTGATATGCTTTGATGGGGGAATTGGAAAATGTCTAATGAAGATGAAGCACTCTTGTATTCCTTATGGCAAGTTGTCAATTCTAACTGCAACACATAATCTGAGTTAAAGGGGGATTTCTAAGATACTTCCATCCACCTTTAAGGAAGGATAATTACCTGTATCAACTATTACACAGAGTAAAGGAAGAGCAATCAGTTGAGAAGATTACCTGTAAACTCTTCAATCTGATACGTCATGCTGAAGACGTAATACAGTATAAGAGGAGACTGGTAGAATTATGTGTTACAGGATTAAGCGTAATATATTAACATCTAAATCGAGAATTAAGATTCAGAGAGTTATTGTGAATTCAGTCTTTTAGGTGTAATTAATCTTGATGAGATGTGAAAGGGTTGTCAGGAATATCTGACTCTAGTTGAGTATACTTCAGTGGAGAAGTTGTCTCTCCCAAATGTTTTAATTGCCTGTGAGTTACCGAGTTTACCACTTTACAAAGATTGAATTCTGTATCGATGTGGTGTCATGGATATAACTTCTATTTCAACGTGCTAGGACGGAATTAAAAAATTTGGTGTCATGGATACGAGCCTTCGCCATATCCGTAAGCACGTTATAGTAAATATGGGCACAATTGAAGTTCCCAACACCTTTGAGGGTATGGGTATCAAGTTACGGGAGTAAAATGGGGAGTGGAATTATTATTTTTCATGAATGAATTCAATTTCTACTTAGAAATCTATCAATAAGGCGAATGTCTTTATGCTAGAGGTGATTGCCCCATTAGAGAGGCATTGTCTTTTAGCTAAAAGGCAATCGGCTCTTTGTGAGCACCTTAACATGAAAAGGTGACTGCCTCTTTATGATGAAACGATCACCTAAATGAAGAGGCGATCACCGATTCATGTCGATGATCTGACAGAATAATTTGATTTTTACAATTTCATTCAATAAAATTCAATTTCTTTCTGTTAAAATGTTAAACATGCATCTATAAATAGTAAGACAATGTATTTAATATTATTTGTAGGAAAAATCTAAAAGATCAGGTACTACCATAGCTAATTCGTAGATATGGGATCATAAGTCTGTGAAGAGGGGGATCTCATCTTCGATGCTGAGCTCGAAACTACATAGGGGGTACTGAGAGAGTCGCTGGGTCCCATGTGGGTAAATTTGGGGTCCATTTAGCATTTATAATGATAAAGGATTTGAAGAGTGAAAGAAAAAAAAAAGAAAAAAAGAAGAAAACAAAGAGAATTTGAAAGTAAAGGTGAAAGTGACTTTAGAAAGGGAAAAGGAATTTATATGACAAAGCAAAAGGGTAAAAGAGGAAGACTTGTTAAAAAGAAGAGAAAGGAAGATGGTAAAGCTTATTTGATGAAAGGGAGCACAAGTTGGTCCATCAGATATATATTCCCTAGTGGAGTGAAAAAAAGTTTCATTTCTCGAGTGTACCCTGAAATTGATGTTGGAGTATTGAAGATATTCTAATTGAAGCATTAATAGTAAAAAGTGACTAGTCAGGTAATGAATTCCTGAAGTTCACACCATCAGGAAGAGTGTTTGGTCGGGTTTGAATCCCTATAGTGCATCTTCCTTTTTAACAAGCATCTAGTTGGGTTTGAATCCCCAAAGTGCGCATCGTAAGAAGTTTCGTAAGGAGTGTTTAATCAGGTTTGAATCCCTAAAGTGCACATTGCAAGGAGTGTCTAGTTGAGTTTGAATCCGCAAAGTGCATCTTCCTTTTTAACAAGTGTCTAGTTGAGTTTGAATCCTTAAAGTGAGCATTTCAAGGAGTGTCTGGTTGAATTTGAATCCTCAAAGTGCATCTTCCTTTTTAACAAGCATCTAGTCGAGTTTGAATCCCCGAAGTGCTCATCGTAAGAAGTGTCTGGTCGGGTTTGAATCCCAAAGTGCATCTTCCTTTAATAAGTGACTTCTCGAGCTAAAAAAAAACTTAGGAATCATGCCAAATTATAATGAGTGGCTAATTGGGTAAGGAAAATCCGAGGATTACAGTCACATTGTCATTTGTCTCTACCGAGCGACTTCTCGAGCCAGGAAAAATCAAGAATCATGTCAAATTATAATGAGTAATTGATCGAGCTAAAAAAATATAAGGATCATAATTATGTTTTCATATTTCTTAACTGAATGACTTCTTAAGCCAGAAAAACTTGGGAATCATAACAAACTATAACGAGTAGCTAATCATGCCAAAAAAACCCGAGGATCACGGTCATGTTTTCATCTTTTTTTAATAAGTGATTTCTCGAGCTAGGAAAACTTGGGAATCACGTCAAATTATAATGAGTGGCTAATAGGGCCAAGAAAACCTGAGGATCACGATCACATTTTTATTTGTCTATGTTGAGTGACTTCTCAAGCCAGGAAAACTCAAGAATCATGCCAAACTATAATGAGTAGCTGATCGGGCCAGGAAAACCTGAGGATCATGGTTATGTTTTCATCTTTCATTACCGAGTGACTTCTCAAGCCAGGAAAACTTAGGAATTATGCCAAACTATAATGAGTGGCTGATCGGGCCAACAAAACTCAAGGATCATGATCATATTTCTTTATCGAGTGACTTCTTTAGCTAGAAAAACTTGAGAATCACACAAAACTATAATGAGTGGCTGATCGAGCCAGGAAAACTTGAGGATCATGGTCATATTTTGAGTAAAAGTTCAATCTTTGAAGTTTGAATTTTCGAGGCTAACGGCTCAAGTAAAGCTTGAAGGTCAGGTATGTCGTTCTTATCCCTCAATATTTTTGTGTTTATGTTGCTTTTTCCAAAAATTTAATTTTTTGAAAAACTAAGAGGGAAAACTATGGACGCCTTTAGTTTGATCGGCTAGTAATAAAAATCCGATAATGAGAAAGTACAAGTTTTGAATGCAAAGGAAGCCTGGAACTTCTCTAAAATAACCTCTAAGCCCAACCTTATTACCTTTTATCCTAATGGCCTAAACTTGGCTTAGGTGAATATGTAATTGCCTTAACAAAGAGTCATCACCTCTTCACCCTAGGTATTGGCGATGCCTCATCAAAGAGGTGGCACCTCTTCCCAGCCACCCTTTGCAACATTAAATGCCATTAATGGCTGCAGTTGAGGTCCATATGCCTTTGATTTAAGGCATTTTTAGACTCTAAAGAAAGGAGAAAAAAGGCATGGGGAATGATGAAAATGATGGGGAGAGGGTGGGTTTTGGGAATTGAAAAAGTTAAGGAGGTTTAAAAGGGAAAAGTGTGGGCAAAGGAAAGGGACTTTTTAGGAAAGGGAATTTTTTAGGACATGAAATTTTTGTCTAGAGAAGAGAGAAAAACAGAAAGAAAAGAGAAAGGAAGAAAAAAGAAGAGAAGAAGAGAACTTTTGGATCAAAAGATTTGATTTTTCGAGAAGGAAGAAGCTCTCTTGCATTCTTAGCACCCAAACCAATAGACCAAGCTCCGAGGCTTAGTTAGGAGCATCAACTCGTATAAATCAGTGAGAATCCCTTATTTTTTTAAGCTTTAAATTCCTTATTTTCTTAAAAGATTTAATTTCCTACTTTCTTGCTTGTTTTTTTGTGTTTTTTGTTTGTTTAAGGTCATATGTGAAATATGAGTATGTGAAACATTGAGTATTGGTTTTTAATCTTTGTGTATTTGCATTAATGTTTACTTGTTGGTGTTGATATCGAGTTTCTTATAAGCTAAGAAATGTAGTATGTTTTTATGGGTTTGTCGAAGAGGCGACATCTTTTTGTAGAGGCGTTGCCCTTTCGTATTACGGTTGTATGATATCACCTCTTGGTCAGGAGACAACGGCTCTTCTCTGAATCTTGCACCATTCTGTCTTGATTTTAATTTTTTTTATATTTTGCATGTTTCCTATGTTTGTCTTGTTATATATCTCAGTTTTATACATGATTACTATGTTGTCACAACCTTAAACAGAGACCATAATCGGCGCTAAGGAATGAGAATTCTTTTGAATCCAGAACCTATAGCAAACCTTAAAAATAAAATAAAAGCATGCAATAATAATAACATAAATAAAATATTATACAGCAGAAATTAAAATCTCGTAAGTAATAATATAATCCACGAACTCATTAGATAAAACAAACTCATCTCAAATATATAATATCTTTTAATACAAATTTTTTGTTTTAATCCTCTAAAATACAAATCTCAAATATATATAAAACATACTACTCACTAAAACAACTACTATAGTGTCTAGAATACAAAACAAAATTAAGTAAGCAGTTTACATAGTAAAGCCGGGGCAGAAGAAATCCAGCGTAAGGATCTGCTACTAAAGTCTGAAGACGAAGACTCTCCTGAAAAATAGTCAACGAAGGGGAGTTAGACCTCACTGAGTGAATTATTATAATATATATACATGCATAACTAAATGAGAATGCAAACATTCAATAGTATATATAATAAATATATATACAGGCAACTACACAAGGATGCAATAAAATCATTTTATATAAATACTGAAAATAATATCCGATTATGAAGGATCAAATAGAACCCTAAATGATCGCAACCTCAAATAGTATTATACAACACTCTAGTCATACTGGCTCACTTATTCCAAATAAATTCACTTGTTCCATTTGGACAGTAGACTGACCCCGAGACATTAAGTCGATCAAGTTCCAACAGTTTGACTGTCAGTGTGATTGGCCCTGAGACACTTGGTCAACCGAGCTCCAACAATCACACTCCCAAATCACATCACACATCAAATAAATCAATCCAATCAATATCTACAAATAGGTTAGTAATATAACCTAAATTCTATCGTCGTACCGGTACGTACTCGGTCTTAGTGCTGCTCACTAGGTAACACGTTCTATTGATATCCTTCATTTATATATAAAACATACATTCATAAAATAAATGATGCATGACATTAATTAAAATAACAATATAAACCATATATATACTAGAAATATACCAATAATAAATCAAGTATCTTTCGAGTATATATACGTCAAATAAATTTAATTTGATTATAAAATAAACCAGAAATAAACTATATATATACTTAAAAACATTTTAAGTATAATTCAATAATAAAACATGCATTTAATTTAAAATATATCAAAAAATATACCAATATATACCTAAAATATACCTAAGTAATTATTAAACCATTTATGCATATTTCATAAAATTTAAGCATACATTTCTAAAACATGCATCATAAAACACGTATATATAAAATAACAACTCACAATTGTGCACTCCTCGAGATGGGTCCGACGGGCCTGGTCCACTAGGCCTTGGTCTCGGCGCAACTAAACAAACAAATGACAATACAAATTAAAATAAATCTAACGTAATTCTAGAGACTCGATCTAGAATACTGGACACAAATTATGAATAGGGATTTGACCGGGTATCACGTTTTATGAGAATTCTATCAAAAAATCGGTAGAACCTCCCCTATAAAATGGACATCTCTCTACTCAGAAAGTAGAGCCGGTCCTATAAGAAAACACACTTCAAAAATACATAGTCTCACAACCCCTCGGTCGGACTCTCAAACTACAATTCCACCGACCGAGGTTCATAATTCACGAGATAAATACAGAACATATTAAAATGCCAAAAATACCAAAAATATCCTTAATAAATCAAAATGTAGCAAATCAGATATTTAAAACACTGAAAATAATTATTTCACCAATAATTACAATAAAACCCTAATTTTAATAAAATATTATTAAAAACTCATAATTCTCAATAATTTCATAAATATTGACCAAAATACATTTTATAACTCCAAATTACACAAACAACCCTAAAACATATTAAAAATCATTAAAAACTCATTTATTTAGAAAAATAGTATATTATATATAATTTGAAAATAATTTACGAAAAATAGTTTTAATTAGTTAAAAATACTAAATAATTTATAAAATCATTTTTATACCTCAAATAATTATTAAAACCAAATTAACTTAATATTTCAACCAATTTATTACCAAATTACCAAAATACCCCTAATAATATATAAATTCACATAATTCACTATAATTATACAAAAATTCACTAAAAATAATATAATTACTCAAAAATTAATTTATCAACATATAATTTAATAAAATCAATAACTATACTCAATTAACGAATTAATTTTAACAAAATACTTAATTAACCTAATTTTCTAAAAATCACCTAAACTAAATAAATTCATAATAATTATAAAAAAATCACAAAAATTACAAATAAATTTCTAAAATTCATTTTAATACCTATAAACACCATAAATCACAATTTCATAATTTAATTAATTAATTTACGAAAATTAGAAAATATTAATAAAATAATAAAAATTTCACAAAAATCAAAATAATTCCCAAAAATTCTAAAAAAATTACAGCATGTATATTGATCTACTAGGAACAATTTTTGTGAAGGATGTTAGCTTGAATCATTAAAATCAAAGCTCAAAAAAATCAAAAACTCAAAGTGGCCGAAATGAGAATCAAACTTAAATCCTTACCAAATCGAGTTTTCAAGCTAAAGGAAGCTTGGAATCGGCTTCTATGGAGTTCTAGGAACAAAACCACACCGAAATCATCAAGAACGGTGACCGGAATCACGGTGATAAGAGCTAACTTCAAATCTCGGGTTCTTTGGCTTTTCATAGCCAAACGGTGCCGGAAAAGGGAAGAGAAGGTGGTGGAGGAAGCTTGGGAAGGTGGTGGTTGGTTGAGAGGCACTCCGCTGGCAAGAAATCGGGAGTTGCAGCGGCCGAAGAGGGAAAATGGTGTCAGGAGCTTAGGAGGAAGAAGAGTGGTACTACGGTAAATATATCAAACTTTTTATTTTATATATATATATATATATATATATATATATATATATATATATATATATATATATATATATATATATATATATATATATATATAGGTAACTTTAATTATTATAATATTATAATATTATTATTATATTCAAAATATTTATACACCACATGTTAAAATAATAATATCTATATACATATACATATATATAACACACATTAATTTATTAAAACTATATAATATAAATTTAATTAAAAATAAAACCTAATTTATTAAATGTGTATATATATATATATATATATATATATATATATATATATATATATATATGTATATTAATACGACAATTAAAATTGTGCATGAATTCATGCAAATTCATAAAACCGACCAATATAATTAATACTTATTTATTTAGGTTTTAATTTTTCCAAAAATAAAATTCATCGAAAAAATTTTACGTAAGAAACTTAGAATAATTAAAAATGACTTTAATAAATAACAAAATAATTAAATAATCAAATATATATATATATATATATAAATTATTAACATTTTATATCCCGATGTAGTTTAAAATTATTTAAAAACTCGGGATATTACATATGTTGTCTAATATTATTATAGTATAAATATTATTGTGATTTTTGTGGACTATTTTGTTATTTTATTTCCATTTCCCGTTAATATTATTTATTAATTATTTTGTGGATAATATTGTTATTTTGTGACATGGGGCTAATTTGTGTTTATTGCAGGGATTTATTTGGTGATTTTTAATCATCAAATAGTTATTCTATTAATTAGTTCTTGAGATGTTTTATTTGTATACATAATTAGTTTATTTTTTTGGTTTATGTATAGTTTATTTTCGGTTTATTTTACAATTTCTTTGAACAAAGTATTATAATCCCTAATATTTTCCCCTATTCATTTGGAATGTATAGTTGTAAATTATTATTATTTGTTTTATTTATATTGAATGTTGGGTTATAAGCATGAAAATGAGACAAATGTGCAAACTCGGACTAAGACATAAAATTGGAAATGATTGCAATCCATATTAAATAAGGAAATAATTTAATAATCAAAAGTAATAAAATACGAAACACACACAGAGGTCAACCGCAAAATTGAATGGACATTCTAAAAACCTATACTCAATTTTCGAATCCGATCTCTGAGGATGGCTTCTGGGAACCTCCGTGGAATTCAGTTGCTGTACAATGTGTCATAACTTGTATTCAGGTGATGACTCTATCTCCATTTTGAACCATAAGTCCATTTTATATTTCCTAATAGGCCACGAGCTCACATAATGCTTAGCTCATCAAACATTTTGGTGTGTTTAACCCCACCGCTCACACTAACAAATTAAATTGATATATTTTTTTAGAAATATATATATATAACCTAATTATTTAATTTTAAAAGTTTTTCAACCTATAAAATAAAATTTTAAAATTTTTCTTAAATTATTAAAATATTTTCTTAAATTTTTAAAAATTTTAAAATCAAGTGATATAAATTTCAAAAAAAATGACCAAATAATTGATATAAAATTTAATTTTAATAGTTGAATAAAAAAATTATTTATCAATTATTATGTATATTTAAAAGTTATTGTGTAAATTTAAAAATGTAAACTAATGAATAAAATTTAAAAATTTTTATTCAACCATTAAAATTAAATTTTAGGTCAATTATCAATTTGATATTTACATTAACGACTAAATTTGTTCATTTTTTAAAATTTATTTCATTTGATTTTAAAATTTTTAAAAATTTAAAAAAATGTAAAAAAAATTATTTTATAAGTTAAAAACTTCTAAAATTTAATAATTAAGTTCTATATATATATTTTTAAAAAATTATCAATTTAATTTATTAGTATCCATTAAAATTAATTTTTTATTAGTTTATAAAATTTAATAGTACTTAAAAAAATAATATATAAAATAGTATTAAATTAATATATAAAAAATATTTAATATTTTTATAATTTTATCCGAATTAATCAAACCCATTATAATTTAACTTTTATTATTTGAGTAATCATCCTATTCAAATTTGCTAGAAATTCAACGTTGAATTTAATTTGGCATAATTTTTTTTTAAAGTTACGGATTCAATTTTTAGGATTGTTGAATGGCGAAGCCTCCTCAGTTCAATTCTTCTTCTTGTTGGGAGATGAAAAGACACCATTTCCAAACATTTCCAAACAAGAGACTTCATACGAACCTTTTTCCTTTTTATTTTTTCTTTCAATTTGGTCATAATAATAACAGCACCAATAAAAATATCTAAATGTAAAATCAACATTAACAAACAAAAGCCAGCCACCGTAAAACTTCCCCAAGTCAACAAGTCTTGCGTCAACGCATTTACAGGTCTATCCCACCCAGCTCAAACCCCTACCAGAACCAGAACCAGAAGCAGCCATTAAAATACCTTACAAACAACTCATAATTCAATTCACACCATACCCAGAAAATAAAAATTAAATAAAATAATCATAAAAATGTCTCGCTTTTGTCTATTTTTTGCTTTGCTTCTTCTTCTTCTCCTCTCCAACCCTTCACCTTCGCTTCAACAAAACCTCACTGTTTCAAACTCTCCATGGCTTCCCAGCCAGACTAAGCTCCTCCACTCTCCTAACTCCACCTTCGCCGCCGGTTTTCGTCGAGTATCCAAGTCTTCAAATTTCTTCACTTTCTCTATTTGGTACGCTAATTTGCCGATCGACACCATTGTTTGGTCTGTTAATAATGATTCATCACCGCTACTGCTTTCGAGCAGCGCCTCTTTAGCCATCACCGTCACTGGCGAGCTCCGTTTGACAGATGGTTCTTCTGGAACGAACCTGTGGCATACTGGAAAGTTGAACTCTACTTCACTTTATTTGCTGGAAATTGGGAATCTTGTTTTTGGCGATTGGCAAAGCTTTGATCATCCAACTGATACGTTCTTGCCGACACAGAACATTACCGGAAATAGTCTCGTCTCAAAGAATGGCAAATTCAGTTTTTTGAAGTCCTCCAACTTGGTCTTCAATTCTGATCCTGGTACAGAAAATTTTTATAAACAAACACCTAGTCAGTTCTTGCAACTGAATGAAGATGGTAGCGTGTCTCAAGTAAGCGGGACTTCGATAATTTCTGCTGATTTTTCTCCGACCATTCCCAGGCTTCGGAGATTGACTCTTGATGATGATGGTGTTCTAAGAATATACAGTTTCGATCGAAGTCAAGATCAATGGTTCACTGCTTGGCAAGCAATACAAGAGGTCTGTACAGTTCATGGGATTTGCGGGCCTAATGCTATTTGCATGCCGGAGGGCTCGGATAATAGATCTTGTGTCTGCCCGCCAGGATTTGAGAAAAATTCTACAAATCCTGATGCTTGTGACAGGAAAATTCCACTCTCTGATAACACCAAGTTTCTTCGGCTTGATTATGTCAATTTCACTGGAGGATTAAATCAGTCAAATCTGAACGTCAAGAATTACTCAATGTGCGAATCAAGTTGCAGGAACGACAAGACATGTCAAGGTTTTATGTTCAAGTATGATGGCCAAGGGTACTGTGTGCTTCAGCTTGGAAGTATGCCATATGGATACTGGTCTCCTGGCACTGAAAGAGCCATGTTCTTGCGTGTGGATGATAAAGAAGAAGATAAGTCTAATTTCACTGGCTTGACCAGCGTGCTAGAAACGACATGTCCTGTTAAAATCAGCCTTCCTTTCCCACCTGAAGAATCCAATTCTACAACAAGAAATATCGCAATTATATGCACGCTATTTGCAGCTGAGTTGATTTCTGGGATTTTATTCTTCTGGGCGTTCTTGAAGAAGTATATCAAGTACAGAGACATGGCTCGAACTTTAGGCCTGGAATTCCTCCCTGCAGGCGGGCCTAAACGGTTCACATATGCCGAGCTAAAAGCAGCAACAAATGACTTCTCTAACGCTATTGGAAAAGGTGGATTTGGTGATGTTTATAAAGGGGAGCTGACTGATAAGCGAATTGTTGCAGTCAAGTGCTTGAAACATGTCACTGGTGGCGATGCTGAGTTCTGGGCAGAGGTTACTATTATTGCCAGGATGCACCATCTCAACTTGGTCAGGTTATGGGGCTTTTGTGCTGAGAAAGGGCAGAGAATTTTAGTTTATGAGTATGTGCCTAATGGTTCTCTTGACAAGTACCTTTTCCCTGCGGGTCAACTTGCATCTTCCGGATCCGAGATGGATTACGGTCCGGTAGCTATTGATGGGCGGAGACCCGTACTTGATTGGGGGATCCGATACAGGATTGCACTTGGTGTGGCAAGAGCAATTGCTTACCTACATGAGGAGTGTTTGGAGTGGGTTTTGCATTGTGATATCAAACCTGAAAATATACTTCTGGGTGATGATTTTTGTCCAAAAATATCGGATTTTGGGTTAGCCAAGTTGAGGAAAAAAGAAGATATGGTAAGTATGTCTCGAATTCGAGGCACTCGTGGATACATGGCACCTGAATGGGTTAAAATGGATCCGATTACTTCGAAAGCTGATGTGTATAGTTTTGGGATGGTGTTATTAGAAATTGTAACTGGATCCAGGAATTTTGAGATGCAAGGCTCTATGATGGATAGTGAAGATTGGTACTTTCCTAGGTGGGCATTTGACAAGGTGTTCAAAGAAATGAAGGTAGAAGACATTTTGGACCGTAAAATTAAGCATTGCTATGATGCTAGGCAACATTTTGATATGGTAGATCGTATGGTGAAAACTGCAATGTGGTGTCTCCAAGATCGGCCGGAGGCAAGACCCTCTATGGGTAAGGTTGCTAAGATGTTAGAAGGGACTGTGGAGATGACTGAACCAAAGAAGCCTACCATCTTCTTCTTAGGAGATGAATAAGTGACTTATCTAAAGTACATGTTTTTAAGCTTTTGTGTGCTTGGTCTTTGTTGTAGGTAGTTTTTTATTTCTTTTTAGATTTTTCTCTTTGTTTTTCTCCATAAACTTTAGGGGTCTTTAATAATTTTATAAAAATAATTATAAATATCATAAAATTATAAAAATGTAATTAGTTTAATATATTTATATTTTATTATAGATTCTGTATGTATTTTTTTTCTATTGGAGTGGGAGGGTCCTATAAGGGTGCTATGACCTTTTACCATTACATTATAGACGGTTGGCATTTACTAAGTATTATTGTTATTTTTTTTTTAGTGTGAACTTTTGGTATCCAAAATCTATTAAACTCTAATTAATTTGGTTCGACTTGGACATGACCATAAGAGTGACAAAGATTTTCTAACAACTAATTCAATGAGATTATATATATTAAAATTTAAATTTGAGACCTCACTTAAGGGGGAGTAACCCCACCAGTTGGTCCACGGTTGTTGATAAGTATTATTGTTTTTTTTTAAATAAAAGAACATTAATCATGAATTTGAAAATAAAAGATTGACACCACAGGAAATGCATTTAAAACTAACTAGTCATAAATTCGTGTATTACGTGAATTTTCAATAATATATACACTTTAATATAATTATTAAATAATTTTAATAAATTTAAAACTACAAATTAATTAAATACAAAAATGAAAATTTAAAAAATTATTATAATAATTTTATTTTTATAATATTTTACATGTTTTTTATTTTTAGGTTAAAAAGGAAAAGTGTTTTTATTTGAATATAATATAATGTTTCAGTTAAAATAAAAAATATTATTTTTTATGAAAATAAATAGTAATATTTTAAATGTAATTAAATTAGAGTTTTTTATATTAAATAAAACATTTAATAAATAGAGTTTTATTTATATTTTTATTTTAATTAAATATTGTATATTCATTACTTAAATAATATAGGTTGATAAGATAAAAAATATAGATTCATTAGATAGAAGAACTAAATAAATGAATTTCACAAACAAAATATTATATAACTAATTAAGGTACAACAAGTGTGTAAAATATGAAGTAATATCTTTACAGTTAAAACTCAGGAGTTTATTTTGATCAGTTGAGTGAATTTGACCTTTTAGTGTGACTGCGTGGACAGATATCCCAGATGGAACAAGATTAGATCAGCTTATGGGTTGGTCAAGGAGAATATGCCGAGTTCACAAGCTGGAAACTCTATAGTGACGGAATTCTATATCGAGTCATTGCTACCAGTGATATTCACCTTGTTTAATTTTTGCTCCATGTATTTTTTTTTTCTCTTTTTAACGGTCAGGTGTGATGAATCTTGAGCTGGACAGTTGGGTAGGTTACACTGATGTAATGGTTGCTCTACAGCATGCTTCTGTTTAGAATCACATGTTCTCAAATGTAATTCCTATATCAATACGATCGTGCAACCAAGGGACTTCGTTTTTGCCGTAATTGCACAAAATTTCACCCCCTTTTCTAAACCAGACACACAGGCTTGATTTTGCACTTCCTTGGGCATTTAAGTTTGGTAGATTGCAAAATGCACTCGCAAAACTGCAGGCAGCTTGCAAATGCAAACAAATTGGACTGTCGGCAAGTTGAGACAACCAATAATTGTGGGAGGCGATTGAGTAAAAATGGAATTCCTACTGTTCTTAGAACAAATCCAAATCACCTGGAATGATTATGATTCTTCTGTCTTCCACTATAAGGATCACCCTGTAAACATCCAAAGATGAGATTACCCTGTATGCACCCAAATATAAGATTTACGAGAGAGATAATTGCATTGTTCAGCTAATAATATGATAAAGTGCAAAAATGCCGACTTCCTTCAACTCTTGACTTATTGATTTTGCAGATATAAAGCACCAACTAAAAATGTCGATGAAGGAGAAAAAAAAAAAAGGCAGAATTGTAAGTTTGAAAATGATCTGCCTAGGCAAAATTGGTATTGTTCTATATACAAACATAATATACCCTCAATACAAAGCAACCAAAGTCGGCAGCTTTGCATGCATAAATAATCGAACAAACAAAAAGTTTATAAATCAAAACCTGTAGTGGGGCTAACTCCTGCGCTCATCTTTATTAATTAGACAGCCATCACCTGCTTTTGGGTCTTAAATCTCATGAACTTCATGGAAAGCGCACTTGAAGCGCTCTTGCCTTCAAGCTTCTTGGTCATTTTCACCACGCTTGCCATACCTCTCCTAGCAGCAGCACGATGCTCCGGTCTACGGCTCATCATCTTGCGATCAAGGGGCCAACATGCATATGGTTCTAGCTTGTCCTTGAAGAGCTGACAGAAATGTAACTTCCCACTTCACTTCTTCCATCTGAATCAGGGAAAGAGAACTTTTCCTTCTCACGGATTATCAATCTCCCTTCAGAGTCTATCTCCATCTCATCATCTGATTCTTGCTTCCTTTTCAAATTCTCCAACCATCGAAGAGCTGACCTTGTTTTGTGCTGATCAAGCAAATCAAGCGGTTCATCTTCTAACTGGTCCAAGTCTCCAGGCAAGCTCTTATCTGACTTGCGCATTCTCTTGGACCTGGATAAATTAGGCATAAAACTGTGACAATTTATATTGGAAGCAAAAATCTAAGGTTGATAGTCTGCAATAGGTTGACATTCAGCAGCCTGATCTACCATATCAATCATGAGCTCCAAGGAAAAACAGAGGCAAAAATGTTGCTCCTGATCAACTCACTGATTGTAAATGTGATTGTCAATTAATAATAAACTATTATACAACCCGACATCAAGACATAATATTCTAACCATGTTACAGTCCGTGCTTTTATTACTAATACACAACTACAACAGATTCAGAAAGTCACTAACCGTAACGAAGCCTTGATTTCAGCTGTAAGGAAGCCTTGCTTCATTGGCCAGAAAAGTCTTCGTATCCATATACTCATCAACACTGTCCTTGGTGCCTTCATCACCAAAATCAGAGAAATTTTTTTTTTTGGTTCCATCTACTTGACCTGAAAGAGGGAATGAATACAAAAACATCAATAGAATATTGCTTTTCAAAAGAGAAAAGAAAGAATTAATGGCATGCATCTAGATTTTGGTACATTAAACATAAAAAGGCATCCAAGAATTCCAGAGATTGTATGATTTTCAAAAGTTAACACTCGTACAAAGGCAGTCACAGGTTATTCCTAAGCTCACTATTTGAGACGCACTTTAAATGCATGTGTAGATACGCTGATTAAAAAAAACTACTACTGCAGAAATGCAGATCCACATTAGATAAAGCTAAAATTTGGGCTGTGGAACTAATTACTGAAATTTAAGAATTTAAATTCATGTAATAAATATTTCAAGTGTTTTCATTGCATTCTTCAAGATGGTATCAGCAAAAGCAAAAGAAGCACTAAAAGGAAGTATGTGTTTGTCCTGTGAATCAACCACAATAGACAAGTATCCAGAATTGTTTATTACTTGTTCAAGATTTGGCATTAGCAAAGGCCTCTTCATATAGAATTATACAAGTTGAAATCATCAATAATACATTAAGCAATTCCACACATAGTTCCAATATAAGAAGAGATGAAACCTGGAAGTAGTTGCCCTTGATAATTGAGACCTAGCGTCCTCAAAGTTACCTACAAGCTTTTTCTCTTTCAGCTCCTTTATCTAATTTAATAATTGAATGTAAGATCACCAAAAGATGTTCCGCAAGTTAATATGCCAGTTAGTATGACCTCAATTCAACCAACTTCCCGAATGTTAATATGATAAAATTTCAAGTTAATATGATTTAAATTTCAAGGTAATATTATATAAATTCAACCACCTTCCGAATGTTTGTAAGAAGTCTCATATGTTCTTCAGGAATAACTACCTTCACAGCATCCAGACCACATTTCCTCACAAGCATTTCCAGTAGATGCTTAACCTGAGAAGAGTTAAGAAGTCACAGATAAGACATTAACAATTTGCATCACATTAAGGAAACCTCAGGGGGATTGTTAATAATGAAACACAATGCTACAACAGATTTAGAAATGCACTGTGCTGGTCTCGATTTATACCACATATTTTGATGATCAAAAAGAACATCTTAGGCCAAACCATTGCATATCCAAAAACAATTCTCAAAAACAACATAAATAATGTGATATATTAACAAACTCTGTTATGTAAATGCACTTGATGAGCAAACATCTTGATTCAAGGACAATGCACAAGAGATAATATTTATTTTAGAATCCCCTAGGATTCTCTATTTACAGTCATTCTGGCAGTGGCTAGCCAAGATTCTTATGAATCAAAAGCATACATCACAAACCAGTGTTGGCCCCAGGCCCCCTATATTTCCAAATAAACAACAAAATTTCAGATGAAACAAAAAATTGCATCAAACATAGAGAAGCGTAGAACACAGAATTTGGACACAAACCTTAGCTCTAAAATGGTTTCTGGTGTCATCTTGCCATTTCAGCAAGTCTTCCACCATACTTCCCAAGTGCATTTGCAGCCCTTCAGACTGATTTGGCAACCAGGACCTTTAAGAGGCCTAAATTAGCCTGCAACAAAACCAGACCAAATTGACCTTATAAAGTGTTGGAAACTTTAAATAGGTAAAATAATAACATACAAAAGCACATGGATGAAAAACAAAATGCAAGCATCAAAAGCTAAGAAGCAGACTTTAATAATTTATCGATTCTTTCTCTGGAGAAGGAGAAATGTGGATGGAAGCAACTTTTAAGCAGTAGAAACAAGCTCTGACAACTCGTATGCCAGGCAAGCTAAACCTTTAACAGCAGCACTGATCATATGAGGACTTTCTCCAGCCAAGCCTCCAGCCACCTGTAACCAAAAGAAGAGGTTGCATTTCCAACATTACACATTTTATATGCATATACATCAGCAATGTTTTTATATACACAAGGGGACACTGAATAGTAATGCTCAGATGAGAAAAATGTGCCAATTCGTTCTCAAGATCTTGCTAGAACTTCCGGTGTTTGAGACAAACACAGCAGCAACTACCAAGCATTAAAAGATTCAATAGAAGTTATCATGAAACAATAACTAAACAATAACATATAAATACGATGTTAAAAAATTGGTTCAGGTTCTCCCCATTTCAACCATTCTCCTCATCTCCACAGGCATGGCCAATTTGGACAAGCACATCATAAGCTCTATTCCTTGTCTTTTTGTTAGACTGTAAGACAAGGGAGAAAGAAAACAAGGTCATAAGCAAGAAATAAAATATCACAACAAAACAGACGAAACAAAGATGGTTTATGAAGATTTATTCAAATATCGTTCTTGACTAACATTTTTCAACTCAAAAAGGTAAGAAACAACATCATGTTAAAATGCCATCCACCACCAAATAAAGCATAGCGACTTGCATACTCAAAAAGGTAAGAAACAACATCATGTTAAAATGCCATCCACCACTAAATAAAGCATAGAGACTTGCATACTTAATATAACAACAAAAAGGATAATCATAAACTCACATTCTAAGACCTGACTCCAGCTGTAGAGAAATAAAAATAGAAATGGTAACGGGTAGAAATAAAAGTTATAACCGGTATAAACACTCTTGACTTCAGGACATGCAAGGCAAGCAAATAAAAAATAACTTGGATTAACAAAAAGCTCCCAGCAAACACACAAGAAAAAAGAGCAAGACCATGCTAGGCTAAGGAAAGCCAAATCCAACAGCAGTCTGCACCCAAAAAAAAAAAAAAAATCTTGTTCTCCCTTAATTACAACTCTACTCAAAATTTTGAAAACAAGCCTGTAAATCTTCCATAAAACTAAAGATTTTTGTCTCCTTACTTCAACTATACAAACATACTCTTCAATAGAGACATAAAACCACAAATCCATTTTGAAGTTAAAGGGCAGTGGAATTATATTCCATTACACATTATGCAATTTCAATAGGTGCCCATCTTCCAGTAAATTAATTAATGTGATGTTATAGTGTAAACAAGTTCAATCATTTTCCCTGATTGTATGCAAAATTCAAAAATTGAAGCAAAGCGGCAATTAAATAGATTGTACATTACCAAAAACAGACTAAAGCATAGATAGGTTGAATGGTTAAGCCTTCGGGATGTAACCACACAAAATGCAAATTCAAGTCTTGAAAGCAAACATATCAAGAAAATGTTACAAGGTAGCATTATTGGAAATTCTTTATTTCAATAATATTCTACTTCAGTGGAACCATAAATTGATATAAAGCTAATGTTCTAGCAGATGGCACATGCGTCTTTCAGGGCAAGTATTATTTCAGTAAGAAATGAACTCAGAATGTCACACTGCCTTTGCTCTGAATTTCCCTGCAGGCAAAAACACGACTAACAAAGATAAGAGCCTGAAACATATTAGAGAAGCTTGCAATGCCAAATTAGTCAATGCAAACAGATCACTTTTCAAGTTTAAAGAAAATTAGAAAAGTGGCTCTAGCTGGGTCGTATAACCTTGGAAATGTGGACAACCAGAAAGTACAAACAGTCTGTGCCATCTGGCAGAAAAATGGTAAGATGGCAGGACATCAACCATTAGTTGAAGCAATTGCTCTAGGCATGATGAAACAAATCCATCACACCGCTGGCCAAACAAACAAGAAAAAAAAAAAGAAAATTTAATTGGAAATGAGAACACTTTTATATTGCTTAAATGAAGGAACATGATCTAGCAGAAGATATTTCCACATAATTCTTTTTCAATAAAAAGAACATATTTTACTATAGCACTATACCTGGATAATTATTGAAAGAATGTTATATGCTTTCTTTTGGATCAAACCCTCAAAATCCTACAAATTAACAATAATTACAATCATTATAGCCTAGCAACAAAAAATGCATCATGGATTCTACCAGATATTAAGAAATTGAAAAACTTAAAAACCTGTAATACAGGATTTACTGCACTAAACAAAACACTAATATCTTCAACATCCAAGCCAGGCAAAAGGGAAACAGCCAAATCAAATAGCTGTGCCCTGTTGATAAAATCAGTTACACATGTCAGTTCACTATAATCGACAATGCATATTTAGGGATATAACAAGTTTTTGGTGCCGAATGAGTTGCAATGCACAAAAACTGGCAGACAGTTCATAGACATAGATATAAATGATAAGCAACAACAACCATCCCCCGCTTAATATCAATGGTTAAATTAAAGTGAAGAAAATCAACTTCTTGAGTGATGGTGGCTTTTCATTTGATGAGTCATCAATCTGCATGGAATTAGAATTTTCAGAACCTTCAGCTTTAGTAACCTTTCGTGTGACAACCAAAATCTTCATCATTGACTTTCTGAATATCCTCTTAACTACTTTCTTATCAGCTGTTGAAGCAAACTCACTGATTATACACTGCAACAGTGTGAAAGTGTCTAACACTTCATTACAATTGCCGCTTAAAAGAAAAATATCACAGATTCACTTTTCTGGAAAAGAAAACTGGCAGCTTACAGATACATCAAACAAGCAAATATATCAGCAGTCGGAAGATTGTTAACTGCCTAAACAGAAATATTTATGCTTTAACATTCCATGTAAAAATAAGAGCAAAATTTGCTTAGTTAATCAATGAAAAGAATCTTATTACACAAGTAACAGCCAAGATGTGACGTTAGAAATGTGCCAATAAGGGTCTACAGATTGCAATAAATGGGGCAACTTCAACCAACAATATTGAAAAAGAAAACAACAGCACTGTTGATGATTCAGATGAAACACCAACAGTTGCAGGCAAAATTCATGTAAATTTTGATCTAATAAATACCCAGGAATATGATATTTCAAAAAAAAAATTGATTATAAATGTTTAATTATCAGAATTGGCAAGGAAAGGGATTCCATGACAAATCAACAAATATACTGCATCGCAAAACAGTAATGAAATGGTATGCTTAATTCATCACTTGCATAACATACCTGCAAACAGCCACCGTCATCTTTTGAAGATTCCAAGAGGATCCCTGACAAAACAGTCAGAAACTCGAAAACGAATGCCCTTAGCGCATCCAAATTATTCACAGTAGCCTGTGGGCTATAGCGAGCCGTAGCTCGCTGTCTGGCAACACCAATTCCAGTAACAGCCAGATCATCATTTTCATCACCAGCTCTCCTATTTTGTTGAATGAGAATCTGCAGAGCAAAGCATACTATTCCACGAATATCGCATTCTTCACGAAGAGCTTTACACAAAACTTGCTTTAGATCCTTAAAGTTTTCTGCAGTGTCCAAAGGATAGTTGCAAAAAGAAGGTAACAAGGACCACAAAGAATATACAAGTGCTTTTGCATTCCTTGCAGAGACAACTCGTCCTTCTTGCTTAAACTGAAACAAGAAAGAATTAATTACTGAATGCTATAATTATAAAATAAAAAATTGCAGACAGAAAGCACATAATTGCTCAAAGTTTGATACTTTTTGGGACTTTTGTCTCATCTTTCCAATCATGTCCAGAACAGTCTCCGTAAAAAAGCTTAACTGGGCACCAACTGTATACTGCTTTAGAATGGGGAAGAGCCAAACATTAACCTCAGACAAGTCATCGGCCTCTATTTTGAGAGGTAGAAGCCTCAAGAACATTTCAGGCCCCATTGCACCAAGAGCAGATCCAAGGCATTCATGCAACTGCAGATTGGCAAACAGACCCACGTATCAGCAGAAAGTGAATTTGAAATGAAGGATAGAAAGACAAAAATTCGTTATTGTTGCGGAACAACAAAGTAATAAGATGAGTAAAGAGAGAATAAAACAGGAAAATAAATTATATATATATATATATATAACGAAATTCGACAATATGCTTACTTCCCCAGATTGAGCAGCTAGACCTTTTCTTATTATTTAGAATAGTGTACTGGGGTTACAAATACATGTTCTTACGGTATATACTACAAAATACCCATGTACCATCATGCGGAAGCATTGCCCTTCACACCCTTAACCCATCTAATCCTATAATTAAATTGAAAATCCTTCAAATGAAAGATACTGTTGCTCTATTACTTGCTTATGCTTTGTCACTCTGCTTCACTAAGCTACGCTTCAATATTTGTTCACTTACTACTACATATGAATCATACACAATAATCTCCACCTTGGCGAATATAAAGCCCCTTAGGAGATAAATCCTGAAGTTTCTCATGTATCAATAGGTTGGGGTGAACATATTCCTTTAGCATCTAGCAACATTCAACAAGTTCAAACAATGTCAATAGTAACTGGCTTTGTCAACATATCAGTTGCATTCTTAGAAGTGTGAATCTTCTGTAGTAATATCAGACCAGATGTAATAAACTCCTTGATCTTATGAAACCTCACATCAATATGCTTTGTCCTAACATGATACACCTTATTCTTTGCCAAATAAATGACACTTTGACTATCACAATGCAACTGAACTCCATCTTGCGCAATACCCAGTTCCTTTACTAATCTTGTAAGTCATAATGCTTCTTTAGCTGCTTCAACTACTACTATATATTAAGCTTCAGTTGTAGATAATGCAACTATATATTGAACTATGGATTTCCAACAAATAAACTTGCCTGTAAGTGTAAACATATACTTGTTGTACACCTTATATCATTTATATTACCAACATAATCTAAATCCACATACCCCACAACTGAAAGATCACCCAGTTGACCACCAAATATAATGCCATAACCTCTTATACCCCTCAAATACCTGAATATTCATTTGACTACTTCCTAATGTTGCTTACCCAGTTTTAACGTAAACTTATTGACTTGATTAACAGTATGAGCCAATTGTATACATTAAGTAACCAATTGCATTGGCATTCCATTTTTTTTATGGTGTATTGCGAACTGAAAAATGCCTCTGAATACCTTGCTCCTTATAGAATTTTTGAAATTATGAATCAATGTATTCTGTCCCATTATCTGATCTCAAATATTTGATTTTTCTCCTTGTCTAGTTTTCCACCGCTGCTTTCCACCACTTGAACTCAGTAAAAATCTTAGTTTTTTATTTCAAACAATACACCTAAACTTTCCTAGAAATATCATTAGTAAAAGTGACAAAATATTGAGACCCGCCCAATGATAATTCTCTAGTAGGTCCTTATACATCAAAGTGCACATAATCAAGAATTCCCTCAGTTGTATGCTGATTAGTCATGATCTGACTCTAGACTATTTCCTAAGCACACAAAACTTATAGAATTCTAATTTACAGCTTTTAACACCTTTTAACAAACCTCGTTTATGCAATTCAATCATCCTATGCTTACTAAGATGACTTAGATACATGTGCCATAGTTTTGTATTATCATTATCTAACTTCTCCACCTTCAACAATATTCCTTAATAGTTTATAAATATTCCCAATGGTTTGTTTCCCTTTCTTCACAGTTAATACACCTTTAGTTACTCTAATAATTTCCCTATCTTTATCATATTTATATTGGAAACCATTAGCATGTAACATGCTTAGGGAAATAAGATTCTTTCTCAAGTCTGGTATATGCCTAACACCACATAAAGCCCTAATAGCACCATTATGCATCTGAATTTTAATTGTTTCTATACCAATAATAGCATAAGGTTTATCATTACCTAAATAGACATAGCCAAAGGAACCTGACTTGTATGAGGTGAACCACTCTTTGTAGGTGTTACGTGATAAGAGCATATTGAATTAAGAATCTATGGATCCAAAAACTGATTTGTTAAAACTAACAACATATCCCCATCATTGAAGTCTGAATCATCATTATGAACCACATTTGTAGACTTTGACTAGCCAACATTCTTCTTATTGTCATTCTACCCTATTTTTTTGGACAGTCCTTTTTCATATGCTTATACTCCTTACACTTAAAGCACTGAATTGCTTTTTTGCTTTTGGATTTTAAGCTAGACTTCCTCCTTATGGAACCTTCTCTACCCTATCTCTTTCCACATTCCAAATTACCCTTCATATACTATCCTTCACCCTAAGATTCTTCACCTGCATTCTGTTTCTATTGGTTAAGAGCCAATAATGCTACAATAATCTCCTCCAAGCTAATGGACTATTTTCCATAAGGGTAGTCACCAAGTGTTCATAGGATGGTGGTAAAGAACACAATAGTATAATTGCTTTGTCCTTATCCTTAATCTTCATATTAACCCTAACTAAATTCATGATTATTTGATTGAAGACATTGACATGTTGTGCCAAATTCAAACCCTCTTACATCTTTAACCTATACAACCTTTGTTTAAGATACAGCTTGTTCATGAGCGATTTGGACATCGACCGATTCTTCAATTTCTTCCATACCTCTCTTTTAGATTTAATGTCCATCACCTACTATATAATTTCATATGCCAGACATAGCCTAATGGTTCATGTTGCTCATTATTGTAACTCCTCTTAATTAAGATCATCCACGACATATAGTTTTTTGGCCCGCAACGCTTTTAAAATCCCTTGTTGTGCCAATAAATTCTTTACTCATGTCTACCACAATCCAAAGTTATTGGTTCCAGCAAATTTACCTACTTTGAATTTTACTTTAGAATTTAGAGCCATCGCAATTACTCTGATACTAGTTGTTATGGAATAACATAGTAATAACAAGAGTAAAAAGAGAAGAAAATAGAAAAGAAAAATGGAAACAAAGATTTAATGAGATTCGACAATGTGCCTACATCCTTAGGAGCAAGCAGTTGGAGCTTTTCTTATTAGTTAGAATAATATCCTTAGGTTATAAATACCTATTATATATATAATAGAATAGATACAATACATATTATAAAATCACCCTTGTACCATATTGCAAGGGCGTTGCCCCCCACACCCCTAACCCATTTAATCATAACCCTAATTAAACTGAGAAACCCCTCAATTGATAGATGTTGTCACTCCGCTCCTTACTTACGCATCATTGCTTCGCTCCGTTACGCTCCAGCATCTATCCATTTACTACTACATATGAGCTATACACAACAGTTATGTATATGATGCTGATTGTGTTAGTGTAAAAATTCCATTCAATATTAGAGAATATAGATAAAATATCAGACATAAGAAAACCATTACCTAATAAGAGATAGTGTCTGTGAACTAATATGTAATAATAGTGGTTAATAATAACACTAAATATTTTTATACAACAGTCCTGTATATATCACCAAAGATATATATTATGAAAGGTCTAACAAAATTGCATGAAAATAAATAAGTACCTGTTTTCCATATGGAAAGTTTACATATGACAACTTCTCCATGTCTGCCAAATTCTTAAGGGTTCCTTTCATAAAATATGAGGAATGGTTACCTGATAAAAGGAGAAATAAGTAGTTTGAGAATACAAAGAACAAAAATATATCTCACGAACAAAATATGAAAAGAAATGGACATGTTATCATCAGTCTCATAAATGTTACTAGCACTTTCACTACATCAAATATAGAAGTGAAAATCATGTGCCAATGCCAATAATAGTTCCCCAAAAAATATCATGAGCCTAAACAAAGAACAATAGTAAAAAGAAGAAATATTTTATCAACGAAGGAAGCAAAAAATCATGAGCCTAAACAAAGAATAATAGTAAAAAGAAGAAATATTTTATTAATGAAGGAAGCCAAAAATCTTACAGTAGTGGCAGAAATTTTACAAAAATGAAAATCATAGCCTTAAACCTTTTGCAAATTGTTCTTAGATTTACATACTCTGGAAACTTTGCTTAAAGAATTGAAGGCCTCTTTAGCAAGATTATCCCTCTCTGTAGGGTCTGAAGTTGCAATAGCTCTTTCAAGACATTTCACAGCTAAGAAAAACTTATAATCTGACTCCTAGAAATAGCCTAAACAACCCTCCCATAGCCTCCCACTAACATCATTACTCTATCTCTTGACAAGAGTCATATAAGAGAGGTAATATGTTTTGTTAGTTTGAAAAAGGTGGGAGAAGTGAGACTTGAGTAATTTTTTTCTTCTTAAATAAGTTTACATTTTTTTCTTCCTTGACCATGACCAATAGTAGATAAACAGTTGATGGGTTAATAGGAATAAGATTTGGCTAGGTTTTTCTTTTCAAGAATGTTTATATTTTTTCCGTCCTTAACCGCAATCGATAGTAAATGGACAGTTGATGTGTTAATTAGAGATCCAATGGGTTTGATAAGATCACAATCGTAGGAGCCGGGTGCTAGTAAGCTTGTTGTTTTTTTAATTATTTATTTTTTTGAGTTTATTATATAAACTTATTGGGAAAATAAATATGTCAACATTTAGCAAGGAATAAAAAATAGGTAAGTGTCCCACTATAGAAAAAGTAATTGTTTAATACATAAAGGTATGTGTAATGGTATTAGGATAGAGCATGAAGATTAAAATATCTAAATTGAACAAAATAACCGAATAAAAAATCTCTAAAACTATATTAGACTATTGACTTTTTAACTTTATCTGAACTGAATTGTATTGATAAAAAAAATTTAGTATGGTTCCGAATATTTATAAATATCTTGCCCTTATTGCTACCCTGAGTAGGTGACAAAACTCATTGTCTTCTACCCATTTCTGTGAAATTGTAAAAGGCTCATATGAACCCATTTTAAAACAATCAAGAAGTGCTTGAGCTCGATCCATCTATTTTTAGGAACAAATAGTTGACAATCTAATTAAACACTAAATGATTTACAACCCTTAATTATGTTATCTTTATAAATGTACATTGTTCATTGTCTAAATTCATTTGCCCTTCTAATGATAGTATCCTGATTTGTCTTTATTCTTGCACATAATAACCCTTTATTGGAAATTTTAAAAATGTAATCACTTTCATATTAAGGTCTTCTTTTATTTCTTCTTAGACTTTTGGTACAATATGTAAATTGTTTCATTGAAAACATTCCACCTAACATCCTCCTATTTATTATATAGTTATGTAATGTAATCATATCATCGACTAAGGGTGTATAGGATTCATAATTCTTTTTCAAATGATCATGGATATTGTTGAATCTAATATCCTCAGGGATCATTTGAATAAGTATCAATATTGACCTCTTGGCTCCACTATAAGCTTCTTCACCATTGAACTTGGAGAGGAAAATTATCGCACCTACCAAAGAATATTTACTTAGTGAAAGATCACATCTACTTATTTTCATCCGTGTATAACTCCTATCAATAGATACAATTTTTGATTTAAAAAATCTTTATCTTTAATCATATTGGCCTTTAGTAGGTATAAGACGACTTTGGTATGATGGGCACCAAATACAAATTATCTACTCTAGACTACACCTCTACTTTATTGTTACCAGAAAGTTAGTATAAAGTTACTTTAAAATACTTAAAAACATCTTTTTCTACATATAATATTGGTATAGAAATACATATTTTTCCAAAATAAAGAAACCTGTTAACTAAAGGAGATTCATGATTAAGGAATTTTTAATGAAACTGTCATAATCACCTAAGTTGAATTAGTTACAAAAAATGAAAATCATGTTGCATAAGCTCAACCTTAGAGGGGGCACTATCTTCTTGCTTCTTATAATAGTTACTTTCTCCTTGCTTCTTACTTTGTCTCTTGATAGGACTCATATAAAAGAGGTAATCAATTTTGTTAGTTTTAAAATGGCAGGAGAAATGAGACTTAGGTAACTTTTTTCTTTTTAAAAAAGTTTACATTTTTTTCCATTCTTGATCACAACCGATAGTAGATAGATAATTGATGGGTAGATGGGAATGAGATTTAGGTATTTTTTTTCTTTTTAAGAATGTTTATATTTTTGTCGT
This sequence comes from Mallotus nudiflorus, assembly GCA_947683625.1. Lineage (NCBI taxonomy): Eukaryota > Viridiplantae > Streptophyta > Magnoliopsida > Malpighiales > Euphorbiaceae > Mallotus > Mallotus nudiflorus. Next base: position 2,141,805 of record CANTUR010000017.1, on the reverse strand, counting down.
CCTTGACTACGACTGATATTAGATGGACAGTCGATGGGTTAATCGAAGAGCCAATGGGTTTGATGAAATTGCAATCTCGAGAGCCGGTTGCTAGTAGGATTACTGTTTTTTTAACTATTTATTTATTTTTTAAAGTTTATTATATAAAATTAATAGGAAAAGATAAACATTAATGTTTAACGGGGAATAAAAAATAGGTAAGGTGCCACCATAGGAAAAGTAATTGCTTAATATATAAAGGTATGTGTAATGATATTGGGGTTGAGTATGGAGATTAAAATATCTGAATTAAACCAAATAACCGGATAAAAAATCTCATGAATTGGATTGGACCGTTGACTTTTTGACTTTATCCGAATCAAATTGTACCGATACAAAATTTGGTATGATTATGGATATTTATAAATATCTTGCCCCTGTTGCCACCTTAAGCTGGTGATAAAATCCGTTCTTTTCTACCAATTTCTATGAAATTGTAAAAAGTTCACACAAATCCATTTTAAAATAATCAAAAGGTGCTTAAGCCCAATCCATCTATTTTTGGAACAAACAGTTGGCAATCTGATTAAATACTAAATGATTTATAACCCTTAGTGATGTTATCTCTATAAAATATACATTGTCCGTTGTCTAAATTCATTTGCCTTTTTTATGATATTATCTTGATCCATTTTTATTCTTGCATATAATAACCCTTTATTGGACATTTTAGAAATGCAATCACTTTCATATTAAGATATTCCTTTATTTCTTTTGAGACTTTTAGTACTTCTATATCAATTGTTTCATTGAAAACATTCCACCTAACATCCTCCCAATTGTTCTGTAATGTAATCATATTATCGACTAAGAGTGTATAGGATTCATAATTTTTTTCAGATGATCACAAATACTATTGAATCTAATAGCCTTAGGGATCATTTGAATAAGTATCAATATTGACCTCTCGGCTCCACTATAAGCTTCTTCACCATTGAACTTGGAGAGTATAATTATCGTACCTTCCAATGAATATTTACCTAGTAAAAGACTGTGTTTACTTGTTTTCATCCATGTGTAACTCTCGTTAATAGATATAATTTTTTACTTTCTAAAATCTTTATCTCTAATCATATCATCCTTTAGTAGGTACAAGGTGTCATCTTTTGGCTTTGGTGTAATAGGCTTTAAACCTACCAAATACAGATTATCTACTCTAAACCAAACCTCTACTTTATTGTTACCAGAACATGAGTCTAAAGTTACTTTAAAACACTTAAAATCATCTTTTTTTGCACTTAATATAGGTATAGAAACATAAATTTTTCCAAAATAAAGAAACTCGTTAACTAAAGGAGACTTATGATTAAGGAATTTTTTAATGAAAATGTCATAATTACGTGAAGTTGAATCAATTACAAAAAAATGAAAATCATGTTGTATAAGCTCAACTTTAGAGGGGGTATTGTCTTCTTGCTTCTTACAGCAGCTACTTTCTCCTTGCTTCTTACTTTGTCTCTTGACAGGACTTATATAAGAGAGGTAATCAATTTTGTTAGTTTGAAAAAAGGCAGGAGTAATGAGACTTGGGTAGTTTTTTCTTTTTAAAAAAGTTTACATTTTTTTGTCCCTGACCGCAACATATAGTAGATATATAGTTGATGGGTTAATGGGAATGAGATTTGGGTAGTTTTTTTTCTTTTTAAGAATGTTTATATTTTTGCCATCCTTGACCGCGACCGATAGTAGATGGATAGTTGGATGGCTTAATCAGAGAGCTAATGGGTTTGATAAGATCGCAATCGCGGGGGGCCGGGTGCTAGTAGGGTTACTTTTTTTTTAACTATTTATTTATTTTTTGAGTTTATTATACAAAATCAATAGGAAAAGGTAAACGTCAATGTTTGGCGGGGAATAAAAAATAGGTTAAGGTCCCACTATAGAAAAAGTAATTGTTTGATATAAAAAGGTATGTGTAATGGTATTAGGGCTTAGCATGAATATTAAAATATCCAAATTTAACTGAATAACCAGACTAAAAATCTCCAGAACAGGATTGAACTATTTGCTTTTTGACTTTATCCGAACCGAATTGTACTGATTAAAAATTTTTGGTACGGTTCTAGCTATTTATAAATATTCGGACCTAAAATTGGACCAAAATAACTAAAAGTTATTTATTTATATTTTTATAATATATAAGTTATACAAATAATTTAATATATAAATAACATAAATATTATTTAACTACTTTTAAATAAATAAAGCTAATATTATTTACTTATTATAGGCATTCATTGATGGTTGTTATTGACTTCTTATAGGCTATTTTGTTTTTGCAATTGAATTTGTGTAAGTTGTATTAGATTTCAGTTGTGTAAAACTAAATTTAGATTTGGATTTATAAGTTATGTTGAACTTTGTTTGTTGAACATGAGTTATGAAATTATATTAAAGTATATATTAAATTGCTGCAGGTATATTTAATGAAATTTTAAGTTTCATAGATGTTTGAAGATTTAAGAAAATAGTGTACATTGTATAATTCTCCAAATCTCCATCCTGTATTGGATTGAAATATCCGATCTCCAAATTGTATTGTTCCAAAATTTTAGAACAATATAAGATGAAGATTTTTAGTTTCAGTTTTGATACTAGTTCTTAATATTTTCAAATCTCCAATTTTCAATCCAATCCTGGAGATTTCTAAATCCCTAGATTGGACTGAACAGTGCTTAGCCCTAAATGGTATATACACAATTAAAGGACAGTTTTGTAATTTATAATACGATAATATTTTCTTATTGATTGTCATTTTCCCTTGTTTACAATGAGAGGTGTGCAAAAATTGAACTAGACAAATTAATCAAACCGAACCAGTTGGTTTGATTCAATTTTGAAGATTTTTAAAAATCGGTTAAAATTGATAACAAGAAACATGATATATATTTTATGTTGATAGCAAAGCAAATGATTTAATCCTGTCAAACGGCTCTTTATGAAGAAATGCAACCACTACACCACTCATGGGAGTTGTGGTTCTTATTTTGCTAGTAATATTTCATTACAAATCTATTAACCAATTGTAGATGATGGGGTTTAGCGTACGCCTAAGATTTTAGCTAGCACCATGACTAGGAGATTCTAGATACAAAATACCAACTTCTTTCAGCCTTATGTTTATTTAGAATTACTTTTTGAATTATTATCTTACCCTATATTTATATGCAATTTCATATAAACCCTTATTAAAACAGTTAACTCTAGACAAACTAGTCATGAAAAATACATGTAAATAATGCACTCATTTAAATTCACAATTTCTAAGTTAGTCTAATCTATATTGATTTTAATTAAATGGGTTAAATCTACATATTTTAATTTACAAGTGACCTTAAAGACCAATAGCCTAATGCCGATTTAATTTTAATTAAGTGAACCAAGGTTTACTTATTTTAATTCTAAAATGGGTCTAAATTTACAAATTATAAAGTGTTCAAAATTGGTGGGCCTAATTATACATATTTTAATTCAAAGGTGACTTTAAATCTAGAAGTTATGAAAAATGCTTTAATTTAATGGGCTAAATCTAAATTACTTTAATTAATCTACGTTGGCCTATATCTAATTAACTAAATGGACTTAAGTTATCTCTAACCTAATTTCTAATTAATTATGGGCCTAAAATGGATTTTAATTAAAATCTACACCTAATTAATTAACAACCTATTAAATGAAATGGGTTAATTAAAAGATGAACCAAAAAGAACTACCTAAACCTAGAATTATTTAAATAGGTTAGAGCCTAATATGGGCTTGGGGCACAAAACACATAAAAATAAATAAACAATCCCAAAAACAATTAAAAAAAATATCAAAACCATCAAATAAAAGATTAAACAATCAATGAAATTAATTCCAAAAACCCTAATTTAATTAAATTGACTCTAATAAAAAAATAGAATAAAATAATCGATCAAGCAACCTAATTCTATCCACTTAAATCTAAATCAATTTTAACTGAAATAACCCTAATGATTTCTATAGCCATTAATTTTAATTAATTACCTAACAAAACCTTAATTTTACTAATCAATTAATTAAAACACACAATCACACACACATGATTTCATTATTCCCACTATTAGAGCTATTACAATGAGCTATTGAAAATAATAGGAAAATAAAATTAACACAATCCTAAAAATAATCAAAATAAAACAAAAATAAAGAACTAAATAAAAAAAATCTAAAAACTATATTTAGCTATAAAACTCAATCCATAGCATTCCATGGACCTTCATGGATTTTGTTCACCAAGTAAGATCATTATATAATCTCCTCCATAATCACCAGCACAAAAGAATAAACAATGATTAGTGAATAATCAACTTTGACTCGTCTCACTAGCTATTGGATAAGCAATTAAAGAAACTACTGCTACTTGAATTTAAATAAACAGGATTTTGTTTCAATTCAATGCATCCAGCTAAGAGGAAGAGGATAAGTCTTTTGTGAAAGTGCCCCACCCACAGTCTGACCAAGAAAACCTCCTTTATCAATTTTGATCTCAGCCCTAAACATCGTTAAATTAAATAAAAATAAAAGAAGAAAGGAAAGAAGATGATGATTATGGATGCAGAATGAGTTACCCCTCAGACTAGGATAAATCATCGTTGTTTATTGAGTAGGTCTCCAAAAAACTTGTTATTCCTCTTCTCAAAAGTCTTCTTGCTTCAAAGACAAACAAATCACAAAAGAATATATTTCTATGCTGCTTAGAGACAAAAGAGAAAAACCTCTAGTCCAGGAAAAGAATTGAGAAAGTCGTTAAACGGTTTAAAAGGGTGAGCTCCTCAAAGAAAGTCTCAGTGTTCTCCTTATTCCCGTGTGAGAGCTCAAGCTAGTCTTTTATAGGAAAAACCTAGCTAAAAACGTATCCTACTGTGATTTGTTTTTCACAGACTTTTGATTTTAAAATGACTTTAATTTCCTGAAAATTCATATAAATACTATTTAACCAATCAAAATTCAGGAAACTAAATTTTTATTGAAATAAAATAAAAAAATCAGATGGAACATGCATAATTCTGATCGAAATTGTGTAATTCCAATATGTTTTTACTTTTAATTATAAAAAGACCCCTGAAAGAATTTAGACTTTTTAAATAGGTCTTAAAAAAATATTATAATTAATTCCTAAAAAATAATTAAATTCTTTTGAAAATACATTTAGACTTTTGAGGTTTTAAACTTCAAGTATTGAAGACCTATTTATAGCATTTTCATTATCGGAGCCCAATGTCGCATCCATACTTCACCATCCTGAAATTGGGTGTTTACATTGACTGACTAACTTCTACTTTTCTTTTACGATTTCAGCTTCAGTTTGTACATTGGGTAAATCTTTAGCTTAATTAATTCACTGATTAACCATTTGCACACCCTTTTACAACACAGTGACGATTCACTATGTTCCTCCTCGCCTTTCTCCTCTCCTCCTATATGCCACCTCTTTTCTTTTTACCACTACCATTATCTCCTCTACACACTCTTGTTCTTCCTCAACTCTCTGCTTCCTTCTCAAATCTTACCACTACTTCTATTTCTTTTTCTTTTCTAATAAAAATATCACGCCTCCACTAGAATAAATGGGAATAGAGATTAGGCGGTAAATGAGAATTTATTGGAAATTATGACAATGAGCACCACATGAAAATGACTTTCCTAATAATCCTGCAATCTTGGTTACATAAAAAACCTAATTTATTTTCATTAACTTAATTAGTTGTTCAAATTTTGTTATTATCACTATTATTTATTATTAATTTAATGCATTTGTTGATTTTTATGTGCAAAGCATAGTAGAATTATTGCTACTAAATGTACCAATGGCAATGAAATTAGTTTTTGAAGGATTAAAAGATTCAAATTACAAGAGTAAAGATAAGTAAAATTGGAGGTTTTCCATGTATTGAGTTGTTTATATTGCTATATAATGATGGAGGAGACAACAACAGCTGAGGTTTCATTTCTTCTAAGTCACGCTTTGGTTTCTTTTTTTTTTTTTTTTAATTTTCTTTTTCTTTTGGTAATTCTTTGTCTATTATTATTATTTAATTACTATGTGTTTGTTTGCATTGCAAATGAACAAGTATGATTTATGATAATTTTAGTTTTTTTGGTTAATTTCAAGGAGCACTCCTTATTCTTGGATATATAATTATATGTAAGAATAATTATATGGACTGGGCATGCTTTAACTCAACTCTTTTATGTGATAGGTGGTGGGTTTGGTGGCAATATAGGAGCTTTCACTAGGACTTAAGGTAAAGCCTTTAGAATTTATTTGTCCAATTTTTGTTGATTTGGTTGTGCCATTTGAAACTTCTGGTAAAAATGGAGTTAAAGCGGCTTAAATCCTTTCATTTATTAAAAATAAAATGTCCAAATTTTTTGTGTTACAATTTACATGGCTTTAAATTCAACCTTATTGTAAAAAAATAATGATATTGGAAGATATAGAAATTTAGAATTAATCAGGTTTCAGGAAAATGAGTTTGTTCTTTGGATTATATAGTCTATTATGCTCTAGTCACCATGTGAAGATCATTGAGCCATCGCATATAGCTTCCAAAACATGAAAGCCAATAGAACCCATAGTTTTGTCCATAAATCAAGTAATTTAAAAAATCCTAGATTTTAATTTAAGCTTTGGTTTGAGTTGTCTTCAACAAGTTATTTTTAAATGGATTTTGAAGTCATTAACCATTGAAAAAACCTAGTTGCTAGTTTTAATTGCTCTAGCCAGCCATAAATGCACAACTATTGTTAGAGAGCTGCTAAAACTTCATATGCATTCAAACATTTAGAGTTTGTCATTGACTAAAAAAGAATTAGTCCTTTCTTTTATCTCTTAAAAGAATTAATAAGTTGTGTATTTTTGTCAAAAGGACTCTCTTGTTCTATTTTTCCCATAATGCTATGTTTTTATTTTTGCCAATTGTGTTGACTTGTATGCCTCACAATTTTACTTTTGACTCTAGGATGGACATATACACTGCTCTGCTTCTTTATGTTGTAATGCATGATGGACTACTTGCACTATGGTACCCATTTTAGAAATTTCAGTGCAATACTTTTTGTTGACCCCAGTATCTGAATTATAATCTCAGACTTCATCCCAGTGAATGTTCGAGGAGTGATTTGGATGGCCGTATCTACCTAAGCAAATCTTACCTATGGATTATACGCCAGATCCAACTGTGCAGCTGGATCATAATGTTACAATTAAGGTATTACTTCCTTACATTGAAATGCTTTAGAAAATTTCTATTATCAACTAAATATTCTTCTACATTAAAATTTTCTTGTTTATTTCATTTCATTTTCTAGAGCAAATGCTTTTTATTCTATTGTCACGACCGAAAACAGGGGCCATGACCGGCGCTAGGGAACGGGAATTCTTTCAAATCCGGAACCCATAGCAAGCCTAAAAAATAAAATAAAACATGCAATAATAATAATAACAATATCAAACTTGTAGCGGAAATAAAAATCATAAATATAATAATAACAGTTTCATCACTGGATTTGATCAAACCTCATCTCATATATATATAATCTTTTAATACAAATCCAGTTTCAAATATAATACATCTCTTTAAATAAAATACATGAAATCCAATACTTTAATTCACAACTACTGCAGTGTCTAGATAAAATAAATAAGACTTAAGTAGATAATTTACACAAAGAAGCCGGGGCGGAAGAAATCCGGCGTATCGACCTGCTACTGAGGTCTGAAGAAGTTGACTCTCCTGAAAAATAGTCAACGGAGGGGAGTCAGACCTCACTGAGTGAATTACTATAATATATATACATGCATACTAAATGATAATGCATACAGTCAACAGTATATATCTAATATATATATACAGACAAATACACACAGATGTAATAAAAATCATTTTATATATATTATCTGAAAATCATCTTTTATGAAGGATCACATAGAACCCTAGAATATCGTAACCTCGGAAAATAGTGTTAGACAACACTCTAGCCATATAGGCTCACTTATTCCAAATATATCCACTTATTCCATTTGGACAATAGACTGGCCCCGAGACACTAAGTCAACCGAGCTCCAGCAGTCTAACTGCCAGTGTGATTGGCCCCGAGACACTTGGTCAATCGAGTTCCAGCAATCACACCTCCAAACCATATCTCACATATCAAATAATCATAACCAATCAATATCCACAAATAGTTAGTAATTTTAGCCTAAATACTATAGGCGTATCGGTACGTACTCGATCCTAGTGCTGCCCACTAGGTAGCACGTTCTATTGATATCCTTCATTAATAATATAAATCATTCATTCATAAAAATAAATGATGCATGAAGTTCAATAAAATATCAATATAAACCATATATATACCGGAAATATACCAAAAGTAAACCAGGTATATTTCGAGTATATATATGTCAAATGAATTCAATCAAATTATAAATTAAGTTGGAAATATATTTAAAAATATTTTAAATATATTTTATTTACAAAACATGCATATAATTTAATAAATATCAAAAATAAACCAAAAATAAACTTAAATACAAATCACATTATTTATGCATTTTAATCAAAATAAAATATATATTTCTAAATCATGCACCCTAAGCATATATATATAGTATAGTAACTCACCTAGTGCGCTCCTCGAGACGGGTTCGACGGGCCTGGACCACTAGCCCTCGGTCTCGGCGCAACTAAACAAGAAATAATTAACCGACATATTAAATATACACCACACACATAAAATATACACCACACACATAAAATTCAATATTTTAATAATTTGTACTAAATAAAAATAATTAAATATCAATAAAACTAATAAATAATTAATAAAATATTAGGGTAATACTAAACCCTAATTAAATAAATATACACACATAGGCTTTATTTAGTATTTTAAAAATACGTATGAATCCATACAAGTCCAAAAATATATTTAAAATAATTAATATTAAAATATTTACGTGAAAATTTCCCCGAAAATGAAAGTCCCGGGAAAATTTTACGTAAAACACTGTAAATAATACACAGTAATTAAAATAGGTTTAAAATACATATCAACTCGTGAAAATATCGTAATATATATACAAAAATTATTGACACTGCATATCCCGGTACAGTGTAAAAATATTTAAAAACACGAGATATTATAGTCTTCCCCCCTTACAAGAATTCGTCCCCGAATTCCAGAAAACATAATCAAGAAGGAAAGAGATACGGGTAAGAAGCTCGCATCTCAGCTTCAGTCTCCCACGTATGCTCCTCAACTCTATTGCTGTGCCACAGAACCTTGACCATCGGAATCTGCTTCGATCGTAACTGTCGAACTTGATAATCAACGATCGCCACAGGTTCTTCCACAAACGTCAAATCTTCACTCACTTCTACACTGTCTGGCTGCAACACGTGTGAAGGATCTGAGATATACTTCCTCAACATCGAGATATGAAATACTGGATGCACCTGTGACATACTCGGAGGCAAATCCAACCGATATGCAACAGTGTCATCTCTCTTCAGAATCTCAAACGGTCCAATATATCTCGGTGCTAACTTACCCTTCCTGCCAAATCTCATCACACCCTTCATCGGAGATACCTTCAGAAAAACGAAATATCCAACCTGAAACTCCACATCTCTGCGCCTAGGATCCGTATAACTCTTCTGTCTGCTAACTGCGGTCTCTAATCTTCGCTTAATCAAGGCAACTTTCTCTGCAGCATCCTGAACCATCTCAGGTCCAATCAAAGCTCTCTCACCAATCTCATCCCAACTCAACGGGGATCTACACTTCCTTCCATACAAAGCCTCATAAGGTGCCATGCCAATACTGCTATGGTAGTTGTTATTATATGCAAACTCAACGAGTGGCAAATGATCATCCCAGCTACCTCCCAAATCCAATACACACATCCTCAACATATCTTCCAGTGTCTGGATCATCCTCTCAGACTGGCCATCTGTCTGAGGATGAAAAGCAGTACTGAAATCCAACCTAGTGCCTATCGCTTCCTGCAACTTCTGCCAAAAATGAGAAGTAAACACCGAACCTCTATCTGACACAATAGACACAGGTACTCCATGAAGGCACACAATATGCTTCACATACAACTTCGCCAATCTAGCAACTGAATATGTGGCTTTCACAGGCAAGAAATGTGCAGACTTCGTCAACCTGTCCACAATCACCCAGATGGAGTCGTATCCATCCTTCGAACGAGGTAAACCGACCACAAAATCCATAGCTATCCTTTCCCACTTCCACTCGGGAATAGGAAGAGGCTGAAGCTTCCCAGAAGGCTTCTGATGTTCGGCTTTCACTTACTGACACGTCAAGCACTTGGCAACATAATCAGCGACATCCTTCTTCAATCCATCCAACCAGTATAAATCTCTGATACTGTGGTACATCTTAGTAACACCTGGATGAACGCTGTAGGCTGTAGAATGTGCTTCCTCTAAAATCTCTTCCCTCAAGTCATCTACATCAGGAACACACAATCTACCACTGATCCACAACACACCATCATCATCAAGTGTGAAATCAGTGAACTTCCCTGCTCTGACATTCTCTACAAGCTCTTCCAGAATAGGATCTCGGCTCTGAGCTGCTTTAATCCTATCCCTCAGTACAGATCGTACTTTAAACTGAGCTAGCAGTCCACCTAATCTACTGATCTTCATCATCAGACCTTGATCCACCATCAGATGTGAGCAAGACTACCTGAGGACTTCCTACTCAAGGCATCTGCTACCACATTAGCTTTACCCGGATGATATAAGATCTCGCAAGCATAATCCTTCAACAATTCCAACCATCTTCTCTGCCTCAAATTCAAATCTTGCTGCTGAAAAATGTACTTAAGGCTCTTGTGATTAGTAAATATCTCACAAGTCACCCCGTACAAATAATGTCTCCAAATCTTCAAAGCAAAGATCACTACAACCATCTCCAGGTCATGTGTAGGATAGTTCTGCTCATGCTTCTTCAACTGCCTCGAAGCATAGGCTATCACCCTTCCATTCTGCATCAACACACAACCAAGACCAATTCTAGAGGCATCACAGTAAACTGTGAACTTATCCACACTATTAGGCAAAGCTAATACTGGCGTTGTGGTCAACTTCTCCTTCAACAACTGAAAATTGTTCTCACAAGCTTCTGACCACTCAAATCTAACATTCTTCTGAGTCAAGCGAGTCATAGGGGCTGCTATTCTGGAAAAATCCTGCACAAACCGCCTATAATACCTGGCTAAACCCAGAAAACTTCGAATCTCAGTAACAGAAGTAGGTCTAGGCCATTCAGATACTGCCTCAACCTTCTGTGGATCAACCTGAATACCTTCTTTAGACACTACGTGTCTAAGAAAAGAAACACTCTCCATCCAGAAATCACACTTCGAGAATTTAGCATAAAGCTGATGATCTCTCAGTGTCTATAGTACAATCCTCAAATGATATACATGCTCTTCCATACTCCTTGAATATACCAGTATATCATCAATGAAGACTACTATAAACTGATCCACAAATGGCCTGAATACTCTGTTCATCAAGTCCATAAAAGCTGCTGGTGCATTAGTCAAACCAAAAGACATCACCAGAAACTCATAATGGCCATATCTAGTGCGGAATGCTGTCTTAGGAATATCAGCTTCACTAATCCGCAACTGATGATAACCTGACCTCAAGTCGACCTTAGAAAAGAACTATGCACCATGTAGCTGGTCAAACAAATCATCAATCCTCGGGAGAGGATACTTGTTCTTCACTGTCACCTTATTCAGCTCTCTGTAGTCAATGCACAGTCTCAGGGTACCATCCTTCTTCTTCACAAACAGGACTGGTGCACCCCAAGGAGAAACACTGGGTCTAATGAAACCTTTATCCAACAACTCTTGCAACTGCTCCTTCAACTCTTTCAACTCTGCAGGAGCCATTCGATAGGGTGGCATAGATATAGGAGTAGTACCTGGAACCACATCTATACAGAACTCAATCTCTCTGTGAGGTGGTAAACCTGGCAACTCCTCGGGAAAAATATCAAGAAACTCACAAGCAACAGGAACATCTGTGAGTGACAACTTCTCCACTGACGTATCCCTGACCAATGCCAAATATCCCTGACAACCTTTCCTCAACAACTTCCTAGCCGTAATAACAGAAATAAGATTCTGAGGTGCTGAACTCCTATCACCAACAAACTTAAAATCTATTTCACCAGGAATTCTGAACGTCACCTCCTTATTCTTGCAATCTACCACGGCGAAGTGCTGAGATAACCAATCTATTCCCAAAATAACATCAAACTCCATCACATCCAACTTTATCAAGTCAGTGGGTAATTCTCTATCTCCCACGAGAACTGGACAACCAGAAACAACAAGATCGGTGTCCAAAGAATCGCTCAGAGGAGTGGCAACAGATAAAGGAAAAGCCATCCTCGAAGCTTGCCAATAAGATTTAGAAGCAAAAACAAGAGAAATGAATGAATGCGTGGCACCCTGATCAAACAAAACCCAAGCATCCAGGTAACAAACAGAAATAATACCTGCCACGACTGCATTAAATGCCTGAGCATCTAGCTGAGTCAGATGGAAAACTCTGGCCTGACCTCGACCTCCCTGCTTACTGGTAGAAGCCTGGCCAACACCTCTGGCACCTCCTCTAGTACCTCTACCACGACTTTACTGTGGAACAAATTGAGTGGAACTCTGATGCTGGGTTGGTGGTAATTGAAATGGCAGGGGTGCAGCACTAGCAATCGACTGCTGTGGGAATCATGGAATCTGCTGCTGTTGATTCCCAGAGTAAGGACACGATCTGGAAAAATGTCCTGTCTGCTCGCATCTGAAGCATGTCAGTGGTGTCAGATAACACGGTCCCTGATGGACTCTAACACACGTCTGACAAACACTGGCCGCTGATCCAGAACTACGACCACTGCTGCTGCTCAAAGCACCTGATCCAAATCTAAATGATCTACGTTGACCTCCACGGCCATGTCTACTGCTCCGATGCACACGCTGCTGTCTCTGACTCTGCTGAGTCAGACCTCGCTGCTGACTACTCGATCCAACATGAAAACTCGAATACGGAGTAGCCTGCAATCCACTCGACTGAACTCCTAGCTGGTAGTAATCAGGCATCGCTCCCTGCCTAACTAGCCTCAGCTCAATCTCCTTGGCTAACTCAATCATAGACTCGAGAGTAAAGCCTACTGTAGGCATACCAGCAAAAGCAGAACCCAAACTAGTAACGTACGTAGTAACCACGAAATACTGATCTCGCATCAGATCCTCAGCGTATCTACCCAGACGAAGAAATTCTCGGGTATACTCCTCTATTGATCTATCTCCATGAGAAATACTGGTCAGACGGAGATGATAGCTCAAACGAAAAGGCTCTGGACAGAATCTCCTCATAAACTGCTCTCGGAACTGAGCCCATGTCATCGTCATCATATAGGGCTGGATCATCTGAATAAACCAATCTAAGGCTGGTCCCTCAACAGACAACTCAACAATCATGATCCGCTGGTACTCGGTATGAGCAGTCCGAGTCCTAGTCTCAATCGCATGCAGAAAATCTAACGGATCGGAAGTACCATCGAAAGCAATCCTGCCAACTCGGGCATAGAACAAAGCTGCCTCAGGGTCAGACATACCCTGCTGATAGGCAGGCTGAACAACAGGAGGAACAGGAACATCAAACTCAGGCTTAACAGGCTCCTCATCCTATAACTCTCTCTGCCTACGGTGACCTGCCGCTCCTCGAGGTCTACCTCTGCCACGACCTCTACGTCTAACTGGCTGCTCAGGAGGTAAAACCTCATCCTGAAAAGACTCATCATCCTCGGCCTCAATGACCGGTGGAGCGACATGCGCTCGCCTCCTCATACTGAAAAGACAAACGGAAAGATTCAGACAAAACAGACAACAGAGGAATAACGCTGAAAACTACAGCAAGGAATACTTATCAAGACATACTCGAACCTAATTCACTGCAGTAGTTCAACAGAAAACATAACTTAAAAACTAGGGCCACAACTCACATAACTAAGCCCTGACACAGAACTCCGCTCTGATACCAACTTTGTCACGACTCAAAACAGGGGCCATGACCGGCGCTAGGGAACGGGAATTCTTTCGAATTCGGAACCCGTAGCAAGCCTAAAAAATAAAATAAAATATGCAATAATAATAATAACAATATCAAACTTGCAGCGGAAATAAAAATCATAAATATAATAATAACAGTTTCATCACTGGATTTGATCAAACCTCATCTCATATATATATAATCTTTTAATACAAATCCAGTTTCAAATATAATACATCTCTTTAAATAAAATACATGAAATCCAATACTTTAATTCACAACTACTGCAGTGTCTAGATAAAATAAATAAGACTCAAGTAGATAATTTACACAAAGAAGCCGGGGCGGAAGAAATCCGGCGTATCGACCTGCTACTGAGGTCTGAAGAAGTTGACTCTCCTGAAAAATAGTCAACGGAGGGGAGTCAGACCTCACTGAGTGAATTACTATAATATATATACATGCATACTAAATGATAATGCATACAGTCAACGGTATATATCTAATATATATATACAGGCAAATACACACAGATGCAATAAAAATCATTTTATATATATTATCTGAAAATCATCTTTTATGAAGGATCATATAGAACCCTAGAATATCGCAACCTCGGAAAATAGTGTTAGACAACACTCTAGCCATATAGGCTCACTTATTCCAAATATATTCACTTATTCCATTTGGACAGTAGACTGGCCCCGAGACACTAAGTCAACCGAGCTCCAGCAGTCTAACTGCCAGTGTGATTGGCCCCGAGACACTTGGTCAACCGAGCTCCAGCAATCACACCTCCAAACCATATCTCACATATCAAATAATCATAACCAATCAATATCCACAAATAGTTAGTAATATAGCCTAAATACTATAGGCGTACCGGTACGTACTCGGTCCTAGTGCTGCCCACTAGGTAGCACGTTCTATTGATATCCTTCATTAATAATATAAATCATTCATTCACAAAAATAAATGATGCATGAAGTTCAATAAAATATCAACATAAACCATATATATACCGAAAATATACCAAAAGTAAACCAGGTATATTTCGAGTATATATATGTCAAATGAATTCAATCAAATTATAAATTAAGTTGGAAATATATTTAAAAATATTTTAAATATATTTTATTTACAAAACATGCATATAATTTAATAAATACCAAAAATAAACCAAAAATAAACTTAAATACAAATCACATTATTTATGCATTTTAATCAAAATAAAATATATATTTCTAAATCATGCACCCTAAGCATATATATATAGTATAGTAACTCACCTAGTGCGCTCCTCGAGACGGGTTCGACGGGCCTGGACCACTAGCCTTCGGTCTCGGCACAACTAAACAAGAAATAATTAACCGACATCAGAATAAACCTAATAGAAATCCTAGAATTCGATCTAGAGTATTAAACACAGAATCAGAAATTAGGGTTCGACTGGATATCACGTTTTACGAGAATTCTACCGAAAATTCGGCAGAACCTCCCTTGTAAAACGGACATCTCTCTACTCAAAAGAGTAGAGCCAACCCTGCAAAGAAACACACTTCGAAAAATAGGCTCAACATAAAACCACAACCCCTTGGTCGGACTCCAAACTACAGTCCACCGATCGGGGTCCACAAACACAGAATAATTTCAAAAATACCAAAAATATCCTTAAATCACAGAAATACATTTTATAGGTAGAAATTACATAATTAACCTTAAAACACTGTAAAAACCGATAAAAACTCATTTTATTAGAAAAACCGTATATTATATATATAATTGAAAATAATTCACGAAAAATAGTTTTAATTAGTTAAAAATACCAAATAATTTGTAGAAATCATTTTTATACCTTAAATAACTATTAAAACCAATTAAATTACATTTTAGCCAATTTAGGGTAAAATTACCAAAATACCCCTATATATATAAATATACTTAAATTACTTCAAAAATTCACCAAAAATTATACAATTATCCAAAATTAATTTTCTCAACATATTTATCAATAATATCAATAATTAAACTCAATTATCCAATTAATTTCAATTAAAAACACATTTAACCTAATTTTCCCAAATTCACATAAACTTTAATAATTCAAAATAAATACTTAGAAATTCATAAAAATTCCAAATAAATTCCTATAATTCATTTAAACACCTAATTTAACCATAAACCCCAATTTCATAATTTAAATAATTAATTTCCGAAAATTAGAAAATAATATTAAAATATTCAAAAATACCCAAAAATCCAAATAATCTCCAAAAATTTTACAAAAATTCATGCATGTATATTAAGCTACTAGGATCAACATTTGTGAATGGATTTTTCATGAATCAATCAATTCAAAGCTCAAAAAAATCAAAAACCCTAATAGGCCGAAATTGAAAATTCGAAACCTAACCAATTCTAGACCATTTAAGCTCAAACCAAAGCTAGAATCACACTCATCGGAGCTCAAGGAGTCGATGAAGACCGGCGGTGTCGAAAACGGTGGCCTGAATCGGCGAGGGAAGAAGAAGATGCAACTTTCGGCTTTCGGCGATACCAAGCTTCCCCGACGTCGGAATTGAGCTCTGCAGGCGGCGGAACGGCTAGAGGAAGGTGGTGGCACACCGGACGGCACACCCATGGTGAGGAAACGGCGTGACAGACGTCCGGACGGCAAAGGGAGGGTGATCGGGGAAGAAGAAGACTCGGGGGCAAAATGGTAATTTTCCAATTCTTTTGATTTTTGATGTATAATATATATATATATTATACTATATATTAAAATAATATTAAATCACACACATTAAATATACACCACACACATAAAATTCAATATTTTAATAATTTATACTAAATAAAAATAATTAAATATCAATAAAACTAATAAATAATTAATAAAATATTAGGGTAATACTAAACCCTAATTAAATAAATATACACACATAGGCTTTATTTAGTATTTTAAAAATATGTATGAGTCCATGCAAATCCGAAAATATATTTAAAATAATTAATATTAAAATATTTACGTGAAAATTTTCCCAAAAATGAAAGTCCCGAGAAAATTTTACGTAAAACACTGTAAATAATACACAGTAATTAAAATAGGTTTAAAATACATATCAACTCGTGAAAATATCGTAATATATATACAAAAATTATTGACACTGCATATCCCGGTACAGTGTAAAAATATTTAAAAATACGGGATATTACATCTATGACTCATTCTAGTATTAATTTCTATTGTTAACATAAAGCTAGTATTTTTTAGAATTCACATGTTCGTGCTTAATGTTTTTCTTTTCTTTGTGACAAATAAATTTTATAATGAAAATTGATTAATAATTCTTATACATGTTTGCTTCCATTTAGTTCTGGTTAATATTTTTTCTTGTCCTACAATGAACTAATTTCTCAACAATTGCTAAATTTAGGTCATATTTAGTTCGCGGAATATACCAAGAATGGAATAGCTGTTTGGTTTGGTTCAAGTTTTGTTACGGAATACCAATTCCATAGAATAACAATTCTATAATTTTTGAAGAGTAGCCATTCTTTCAAAAACTAAAGAATAGGTATTCTTTACCCTTAAAATATATTATTTTCACTTTTACCCCTCTCTTTATATTTAAGCTCTTCTAATGTTCATGTTCTTTCTTTCTTTTTATTAGAATAATTTAATTCAGATTTAATTTAATTTAATTTAACTCAAGTTTGACAACCATAAATTATATGAAATTTATTTATTTTATATGTTTCTATTTTTATGATTAAAAAAATTTAAAATATTATTTATTTATTTATTATGCATTTATATTATTTTAAAGAAATAAAATATATGTGCTAATTTTTTTTAATGTAAAACATGCTAAAATTGTATGACTATTTAATTTTGATATTAATAATGAAATTAATTAATAAGGGTATCAAATTTATTTATACTTAAATCTACTTATCCTTGTAGACACTTGGTTCAATCGGCCCATAATAGGGGACGAACTGTGGATGCTCGTTTAGTCGACCTACAATAGAGCCCGATGATAAGAAATGAAAGAAAAACTTAAATGCAAGAAAGAAACCCTAAAATCTCCTAAAAAATGAGCCAGAGAGCTAGAAACCATGAACAAGCCCAAAACCCTTCAAAATTAGTCCAAATCGCCTAAGCCCATTAGGCATAGTGTAAGGCATGCCAGAGAGGCGATCCCCTTTATGGCAGCTATTGAAGAGGTGATCACCTCATTGTAGAGGCGCAGCCTCTGTAGCAGCCACTTGCTTCTGTATTAAATGCAAAGATGGTTATGGTAGCTAATTTGGTGGGCCTACCTCCTCTACAACTTAGCTTTTGGTATGAAAAAGATAACCTTGGGAGAAGAAAGAGGCTAGAAAATGCAATGATGGAGGAGTAGTAGTAAGGATATGGGCTAGGGGATGTGAATAAAAGGATGAAAAAAAGAGAGAAGGGGGGGGGGGACTTTTGGCATTTTTCCTGAAAAATACTTCGCAAAAGTGAGAGGAAAAAAAAGAGATCCAAGGGAGAGGAACTGGATTGGTTTTTGGAAGAAGAAAAGAGAAAGCTTATACGTTGATTTGCTTGTGAAGGAGAAGGGAAGAAGCTTGCATTGAAGGAGAAGATTAACATTCTAAAACATTTTTGAGGTTAATATTTTGAAAGCTTATTTCTTCAATAATTTTCTCAATTCTTTCCAAGTTTGATTCATAGATTTTCATGATTCTTACTTACTCGCTCATATAACCTCTAATTTATTAATTATCTAGCTTTTTATTTAGTATCTTACATTCATTGTTGGTAATATGCTTTGCTTTTAACGTGATCTATTAAGCTTTAGGTGTGGTTTTGCATCTAGCTAGCTTTTAATAGTAGTTATTTTATTGAAATGAAAGATTTACTAGTTTTGAAAGTCGCTTGAGATTGTCCATCAAGTAATCGCCTCTCAGAAAGGCGATCGCCTTACTACTATGAGGCAATCACCTCTTATAAAGGCAATCACCTCTTATAAAGGCAATCGCCACTTTGGAAAACTTCACAAGTTCTTTGTTTAGCTAAATCGTGTCGCCTTATAGCTGTAAGCCGATCGCCCTTTTGACAGGGTTTCATGTGACCTTGTCTCATTTTTTTGTATATTATGTAGAGTTTCCATGCATGTGTAGACCTTAACTACTTTGGTTTACTTTGTATGATTACCACACTATGTGTTCAATTAAAGTTTAGCTCTTACCTTTTATGGTTTTGTTTCTCTTGTTTTGCTAAATTGATTTTAGAGCTAATTTCATGGATTTTTATGTTAAATCTTCATGTATTGCGAGGAACTAACATTTTGCTTGTTGTAGGGATTTATCGATGATTTTGAATCATCAAGTATTTATCCCTTTAATTAGTTTTTGAGGTTCTACTTAAATTAAATAGTTTATTTTCAGTTTGCCTTTTGTTTATTTTTTATTTATTATACTTTATTTTACACAAGCATTATAATCCTTAATCCTTTCCCCACTTGATTTAAAATGTATGATTGTAAATTATACTTTTTGTTTTACTAGTGGTGAATGTTGAGACCAATTGCATGAATTTAATGTGTAAATCTGGGCCTAATTATAAAATAAAATAATTGTTTGGAGAAATTTGCAATTCGTATGATAATAAAGAAATCATTGAATAATTAATGGTAATAAATTACAAAATGTAAACGGAGGCTAACAACATGGTTAGGTAGGCATTCAAATGCCCATACCTAATTTTCGAACCCAATTTCTAATGACAGCTTCTGAGAACCTCCGTGGGATCTAGTTGCTATGTAGTGTGTCTCAACTTTCATCCGGGTGACAATTCCATCTCCGAGTAGGCTCATGACCTATTTCCTATTTTCTAGTGAGCCTTGAGCCCACACAGTGCCGTAGTTGCTAAACACTTGGGCACGTACAAAACCCCACCGCCAATAATCCCTTATAGTAAGTATAGGTCATAAAGTATAAAGTAATAACTATTCTAAGAATACCTATTTTATTTTTTAAGAATTATAACTTTATTTCATACTTATTCCATTCTATGAACTAAACATGACATTAGTCTGAATGGGATGCCATATTTATGTATTGTTGTGATTAAATTGCACAACTTGCTAAATCTTTTATGGGTCAAGGTCGGTTATGTAGAAAGTCTTCTAGATGTGTTGCTACTTAATAAATGTATGGCACAGGCAAATAAATCTGTACTTGAATTTTTTTTTGTGCGTGACACAAGTCAACACAAGAGAAGTTGGACAGGTTAGGAGAATGAGATGGTTTAGCCATGTGATTTATAGATCTATTGGCACCTTAATTAGAAAGGTTGACCCCATTATGGTAGATGAAGTGAGAAAAGAAAGGGGTAGACCTAACCTAATATGGAAAAAAGTGGTACAAGATGATATACTTTTGGAGCAGAGACTTTTATATAACCAATGCCAATTTACTTAGCATTAAGGCTTAAGTGAGTTGAGAGTATTATTACATTCTAATTGTTCCTCTAGACTTCTTTTTATTTTGTTAGACAGAAGAAGAATGAAATAGAACACTATTGTTGCCTAATGCAAAACAGGTTATAAATAGTGGAATATTTAACTGGAACTGTAGAGTGGAATTCTAGAGTTATTTGCAAGAAATAACAGTGTATATATGCTAGGAATCTTATACTGCATTTTGACTGTGAAAATAGAGGGCTATTGTATAGAAAATCCTTTGGAGAAATGAAATTCTTAGGTGTGAGTGGCACTTACAATATCACATGAACAAAGATAACTTGTGATGATTAAATCCAATGGTGAATTTGATGTGTTGAGCTATCTTCCAAGATTCCAAGTTATCTTCTTAAGAGTTTTATCTCTATTTTGCATGGAGATTGCTTAAATAAGGCTAAGTAATTATGTCCTCTTGTCATGCTTATTTAAGCATGCTTTGATAACCTCTTTAATAGGCTAATGCATGTAGCTTGACATGTTTACTTTTTCAACTTTTGATGTATTTTAATTGCTTGTGCTAGTTGCCAAGTATGGTTCATCATTAGCCCGAGATGTATAAATAGGTTGTATTGTTAATGAATATGAATAATAGAGTACAATGGATTAATATGTGAATAAGGAGACAGTCACCCCTTGCATTGGCTCTCTCTTAAAAAGCTAACAATGAAGACATTAATTGTTAGCAACATTGAAGAATTTATTGCAAAATAAAGTTAAAGGAGGAGATTTTTTAGACATTAAGCATATTTTTGGCTGTCTTAATCTACAATGAAGACATTAATTGTTAGCAACATTGAAGAATTTATTGCAAAATAAAGCCAAAGGAGGAGATTGTTTAGACATTAAGCATATTTTTGGCTATGTCTTAATCTATTTTGTCTTAATTGCTGCCGGTTGATACTTGCAAGAGATGTTTTTTGTTGCTTAGCCATATCCAGCTAGATTTTTAAGTTAGTTTGCTCACCTCCCTTTTCAGCCAATGCATGTTAAGCTTAATGTTAATCATTAGGGCATGCTATTTGATTTTTTATTATTTTTTAGATAACTGGTAGTCTCTTTGTATTAATTCAGCTATGATTAGTTCTCTGTGTATTTAAACCAAGTTTAGTTAGTGAATGGCATATACAAGCCTCTAAGCTTTAGTATTTCTCTAAGCTTTAGTGTTCTCTATTCTTTCCTCTCTGAATTCTTAACAGAAATCCTATAGATCAAGTTGTACGTGTAACATCTTCTCATGCAATTGCCAGAAATTAAATTTTCTTTTACTCAAGATATTTTCATTTTGTTTTTGCAGTAGGTTGAGGAGTATTTCACCAACTACATCCTGAATAACAGCTTGGGAATGATTGCTAATGCACATACTACCTTTACTGATAAGGAGCCTCGGAAAGCAAAGAGCGGTTCATGTATAGAATTTGCAAAAAAATTTTCATTTGCAGTCGACTTTCCAGAAACTGGAGTACCAGCGGAAAAGCCTGATAAACCTGCTTATGTGTCTGAGAATGTGATGGAAAGCTTTTCCGACAAGTGAGAGACATTGCTCCGCATACAAGCTCTATTAAGTCATTTACAAAGGAAGTGGCAAAGAAGTGTTATGACTCTGATATGGAAGTTGATGGCTTTGAGGAATACATAGATGATGCCTTCTATTACAAAAGCAATTATGATTACAAGCTGGGAAATTTTATGGACTATTATGGTATTAGAACTGAAGCAGAAATCTTCAGTGGAAGTATAATGAAAATGTCAAAGTCTTTCACCAAGAGAAGGGATTCATAAGCAATTGGAATGGTGATGAGGTCCTTGAGAAAAGAAGCTAGGTCCTGGCTTAATGCAAATGGAAGCACATTAGATTCAGAAGCTGATGATGTATATGCCAAAGCCCAGCTTGGTACTATGTTACTTATCATCCTAGTTACTGGGATCGCTACAATGAGGGACTGAAGCGAGATCACTTCCTCATTTTTCCATGGTGTTTTTATGACAAGCTTATGAAGATCAAAAGGAACATGGCATGCATTCGAAGGTCTTTACAATTATCAGATATGGAATATCAGCTCAGCAACGGGCCACATTTGAATTAAGAAGCCTGAATATGTGAAGACTGTGATAAATATGCATTAATTAGACGGCAGTAGGACGTTAATGTATGTAAAGCATGCTTTATGTTTGTTTGGGAGTGGATCAATATCACTTTTGCCGCCTTCAGTGGCACCTTTATGATCAGCCATTATAGATTAAGAACTAATTCAAGGATCAAGTTCTTTCATGTCAATTCTAATTAGCTGTTTAGAGTGGACTACTTTTTTGTTTAGAAAGCTAATCGAAAGATGCAAAGATATATGTACTTATGTAGTGGTTCAATGACATAATAATGTGAAGGTTATGGGTACCTGCATGACGCTTATTTTAGTGTGGAGTCTGCCTCTTGTATATGCTCTGACTATCTAATGTTTGATGTTGACTGATATGACCTCTGCTGCAAATCTTCATTGGTAAATCTAAGAATATCTTACCTTTACTTATTAGTCAATATCTGGGAAATTCTCAACTTTACAGAGGAAACATAAGAGTAAATCTGCTGTAACAATTGCTGATATGTTATTGTTGACACAGAACTGAGACTTTGCTTTGATATTTGGACAAAATTATTTTTGTTTTAATATACAGCAGTATTGCTGTAGGTATGGTCTGATCACTTCAGTAGTCCAAAAGTAGAGATCATCCTTGTTTTAGGATTTAGCTACCTACTGAAGTTTAGGACTGATGTATGATTTTACTGTTGTAATCTTATTGCTATATAAAGCAACCTTTTGTTAATGAAAAATATGAAGAATTAGACTTCAGTAAAACTTTTCATTTTTAGAACAACAAGAGCAGCAGCAGAGGTTCTTCTGTGCTTCAAGAGTTCTTGAAGCTCTTTATCTCTTAGTTCCAACAGTTATCTTTCAGTTGCAGTTTCTGCGTTTCAAAGTAATAGTTTGTTTAGATCGTTCTCCATTGCTTGATAATAATGAGCTCATCACCACATCCATTCCATTTTATCAAGATGCCGATCAAGTAACTCACTAATAATCTCAGCTCCAAAATGTCTGGCAATCCACATGTTAATTAGTGATCAAATAATTAAAGAGCGTGAATAGAACTATAACCACAACATACTCACTTAAGAACAACGTTAGTTCATAGGCTTCCATGAAGATAGTTGACATGGTGGAAGCAAGTTCTTGGCGTTGCTGAAAGCTCTAATATCTCCAAGTAAATCATACAGCTGGCCATTTCAACTATTTATTTGTTGCCCATCTTCTATTGATATGCATATGTACTGAGTAGTCACACACCAGTGTTCTACTAGAGCACCTACAATACATACCATCATGCACACAAATGTCCTCCTTTTCACATAGTTTTGGTTGTGCTCGGTCTTTTAGGTGATTTAGTTTTTGTACTCATTTAAATTCTTGGGCTCTTTTTCCTCTGGAAAAGATGCTTAAAAGCTTACCATTATGGAACAATCTTCGACGTAGTTATAGCTGGAAATTTTGGACTGGTTGAAGATCGATGAATTGGTAAATTGAGTGCACCAGCTAGTACGAATATTGATTCTACGTCCATGTCTAGCTAGGCAGTTGGACTAGTACTATATAATTATCCTTGTACATAGCAGTTGGACTAAAACTATATTAAAGACAAAATCTAAAAGAATTTCACATCATCCATAGTATGGATGTACATACTTCAAAGTGTATGTAAAATTTATTTTGAAATTATATGTTCCGTAAAAATAAAGTTTAATATATCTCCAACCCTTTAAATCAGACACATTTTTCCAGTTTATTTTATAAATCAATTATTTCGACATCTCAACTTGTTAAAAAATTGACTTATAAAGACTTTTGAACTAAGTTTATTTGGAGTTACAAAAGTTATATAGACATTTCAAACGGTGCTCAAATTGTTGATTAGTGTCTTATTTTTAGTAAGTTAAAGCGTTTAAATAGTCAATTTAAAGAACTACAAACATATTAAGCCTAAAAACAATCTTTTCACTAAACATTTTATTTTATAATTAAGTCGTCAGAAATATAAACATACATTCAAATATGTAAAACTACATTTCGAAAGGTAATAATAAAGTCAACGGAAATACAATACAATATGTAGAATAAGGACTTTTAATTACTCATGAATTCTCTCTCTCTCTCTCTCTCTATATATATAACAGACAAATATTTAATTACTTGCATGTGTCAATCATTCAATGGAAATCTAAAATACTTGAAATACAAACTTAATTACTTGACCTCAAGCTTGAAGTGGTCAAAACAAGTGATTGGATAATACAGGAGAGGAGTGTCACAGCTCTTGAATATCGAGTAGTTTCTTTAACATTAGCTCCATCCTCTAACTTCCAATCAAAGCATTGCACAAAGGAAGCAATTGTAGTATTAGTTACAGCAAGACATGTGTTGTTCCAATGCAAGCACTCCTTCCGCTACCAAATGGAAGGAAATAAGTATCCTGACCATAAAAATCCATTTCTTGGATGACCAACCAAGAACCTTTCAGGTATGAATTTATCTGGCTTGTTGAATGTTTTAGGATCTTGCATGATGGCATAGGCATTGACTATGATCTTGGTACTTGCTTTTATGTCATATCCATTAATCTTGGTGTCTTTCATGCATTCTCTATGGAGCAAAGGTCCTGCAGGATACTTTCTCAGAGTTTCTTTAATGATAGCTTGCAAGTAAGGTAGATTAGGGGTGTCTGATGCTCAGCTTCTTTAATATCTTGGGGTTGTTTGTTAGCTCTGTAATGGCCCATTGTATAGTTGCTGAAGTAGTATCCACGCCAGCCATTAATATTTCCTACCAATAATGTCTAAACCAGTTTAATATACGTTGTTACAAGAAAAAAAAACATTGACTAATAATTAAGATAGAAACTGGGGTATTTATGTAATACAATGATCAGATTAGCCTTAATTTGATTAAAAAAAATTAATGAGATTAGTCCAAACAAATGTATATGAATCATGCACATCAAGAAAAAACAAATATCATAAGACAGAAGTACATGAATCATGCACATCAGAAAAAACAAATTAGACACTATCTTATATTATTAGATTCTTAATAGAAACTTCTACTCTAAATGCATAAAGTATTCTAATAACATCAATATTATTATGAATTCAAAAATACGATTTACATAATCTTAAGGAAAATCGGACGTAAAACCTAAAGGAAATTTCAGTGGATAGTCTAGTCAATGCATATATTTTCATTGATGGCTGTGTTTCTTTTTTTCTTTCAGTTTTATTTTTTTTTATTTTCACTTTTAGCCTAACTTTTGCTCCTTATTTTCATTTCACAAAATCGACATTTTACATCTCTTTTTTTTTCATTTTTTCTTTTTTTTTCCTGTAATTTTCATTTACCTATTTATTAATTTTGATGTTATCTTTAATTTAAATTTACTATATGTATTTATTTAATTTGTATATTTTAAATAACAATTTTTTTTTTTAAATTTTGAAACTGTCATGATCCAAAACAGGGGTCATGACCGGCGCTAGGGAATGAGAATTTTTTTGAATCCGGAACCCGTAGCAATCCTTAAAATAAATAAAAACATGCAATAATCGTAATAACATAAATAATATATTTTGCAGCGGAAATAAAATCATAAATATTAAAATAATAATCCACCAAAAGAAATTAAATTGAATATCTCATTTCATATATAAATAAACTTTTAATACAAATCCAGTTCAAATATTTAAGATACATAACTCACACAAATAAATACATAAACTCCACAACTGTATACAACTACTACAGTGTCTAGATTATAAAATAAAGCTCAAATAACCAGTTTACATAATGAAGTCGGGACGGAAGAAATCCGGCGTATGGGTTTGCTATTGAGGTCTGAAGACGATGACTATCCTGAGAAATAGTCAATGGAGGGGAGTCAGACCTCACTGAGTGAATTGTTATAATATAGATACATGCATACTAAATGACAATGCACACAGTCAATAGTATATATAATAAATATATATACAAGCAAATTCACACAGATGCAGCAAAATCATTTTTATATATTTTCTAAAAATCACAATTTATGAAGGATCAAATAGAATCCTAGCAAAATGCAACCTCAAACAGTGTTAGACAACACTCTAACCATACATGCTCACTTATTCCAAATAAATTCACTTGTTTCATTTGGACAGTAGACTAGCCCCGAGACACTAAGTCAACTTAGCTCCAGCAGTCTGACTGTCGGTGTGATTGGCCCCGAGACACTTGGTCAACCGAGTTCCAACAATCATAATCCTAAATCATATCTCACATCAAATCAAATCAATCAATCCAATCAATATCCACAAATAGGTTAGTAATATAGCCTAAATGCTATCGGCGTACCGGTATGTACTCGGTTCTAGTGTTGCCCACTAGGTAGCACGTTTTATTGATATCCTTCATTAAAATATAAAGCATATATGCATAAATAAATGATGCATGAATTTGAAATAAATAGCAACATAAACCATATATATTCTAGAAATATACCAAAAGTAAACCAGGTATATTTCGAGTATATATACGTTAAATAAATCCAATATATTTACAAAATAAACTAGAAATATATTTAAAAACATTTTAAGTATAAATGTTTAATAAAACATGCATATATTTTAAAATATATTAAAAGTATACCAAAAATAAACCTAAGTACTAATTAAATCATTTATGCATATTTATCAAAATAAACCATACATTTCTAAAACATGCACCCTAAAACATATATATATATATAAAATAACAATTCACTGTTTATTGCGCTCCTCGAGATGGGTCCGACGGGCCTGGTCCACTAGCCCTCGGTCTTGGCGCAACTAAACAAATAAATGACAACAAAAAATCAGAATAAATCTAACAAAAATTCCTAGAAACTCGATCTAGAATACTAGACACAGAATTAAAATCAGAGTTCGACCGGACATCACTGTCACGACCCAAAAAAGGGGCCATGACCAGCGCTAGGGAACGGGAATTCTTTCGAATCCGGAACCCGTAGCAAGCCTAAAAATAAATAAAACATGCAATAATAACCATAACAATATTATATATGCAGCGGAAATAAAAATCATAAATATAATAATAACATCCTCATCACTGGATTTAAATCAAATCTCATCTCATCACATATATATATCTTTAAATACAAATCCAGTTTCAATATAATACATCTCTTTAAATAAAATACATGAAATCCCATACTTTAATTCACAACTACTGCAGTGTCTAGATTATAAAAATAAGACTCAAGTAAATAATTTACACAAAGAAGCCGGGGCGGAAGAAATCCGGCGTATCGACCTGCTACTGAGGTCTGAAGATGTTGACTCTCCTGAAAAATAGTCAACGGAGGGGAGTCAGACCTCACTGAGTGAATTACTATAATATATATACATGCATACTAAATGACAATGCATACAGTCAACGGTATATATCTAATATATATATATACAGGAAAATACACACAGATGCAATAAAATCATTTTATATATATTTTATTGAAAATCATCTTCTATGAAGGATCACATAGAACCCTAGAATATCGCAACCTTAGAAAATAGTGTTAAACAACACTCTAGCCATACAGGCTCACTTATTCCAAATATATCCACTTAATCCATTTAGACAGTAGACTGGCCCCGAGACACTAAGTCAACCAAGCTCCAGCAGTCTGACTGCCTGTGTGATTGGCCCCGAGACACTTGGTCAACCGAGCTCCAGCAATCACACCCAAATCACATCTCACACATCAATAATCGCATTCAATAAATATCCACAAATAGGTTAGTAATATAGCCTAAATACTATAGGCGTAACGGTACGTACTCGGTCCTAGTGCTGCCCACTAGGTAGCACGTTCTATTGATATCCTTCATTAATAATATAAATCATTCATTCACAAAATAAATGATGCATGAATTTAATTGAAATAACAATATAAACCATATATATACCGGAAATATACCAAAAGTAAATCAGGTATATTTCGAGTATATATATGTCAAATGAATCCAATCAAATTATAAATTAAGCTAGAAATATATTTAAAAACATTTTAAATATATTTTATTTACAAAACATGTATATAATTTAATATATACCAAAAATATACTTAAATACAAATCACATTATTTATGCATTTTAATCAAAATAAAATATATATTTCTAAATCATGCATCCTAAGCATATATATATAGTATAGTAACTCACCTAGTGCGCTCCACGAGATGGGTCCGACGGGCCTGGTCCACTAGCCCTCGGTCTCGGCGCAACTAAACAAGCAATAAATAACCGACATCAGAATAACCCTAACAGAAATCCTAGAATTCGATCTAGAGGATTAAAAACAGAATCGATATCAGGGTTCGATCGAATATCACGTTTTACGAGAATTTTACCGAAAATCCGACAGAACCTCCCCTGTAAAACGGACATCTCTCTACTCAAAAGAGTAGAGCCGACCCTGCAAAGAAACACATTTCAAAAAAAAACAAACTCAACACAAGTCCACAACCCCTCGGTCGGACTCCAGACTACAGTTTACCGACCGGGGTCCATAAACACAGAACAATTCCAGAAATACCAAAAATATCCTTATAACATAGAAATACATTTTATAGGTAGAAATTACATAATTAACCTTAAAACACTATAAAAACCGATAAAAACTCATTTTATTAGAAAAATAGTATATTATATATATAATTGAAAATAATTTACGAAAAATAGTTTTAATTAGTTAAAAATACCAAATAATTTGTAGAAATCATTTTTATACCTTAAATAACTATTAAAACCAATTAAATTACATTTTTAGCCAATTTAGGGTAAAATTACCAAAATACCCCTATATATATAAATATACTAAAATTACTTCAAAAATTCACCAAAAATTATACAATTATCCAAAAATTAATTTTCTCAACATATTTATCAATAATTAAACTCAATTAACCAATTAACTTCAATTAAAAACATAATTAACCTTAATTTCTCAAATTCCATAAACTTCAATAATTCAAAATAAATACTTAGAAATTCATAAAAATTCCAAATAAATCCCTATAATTCATTTCAACACCTAATTTAACCATAAACCCCAATTTCATAATTTAAATAATTAATTTCAGAAAATTAGAAAATAATATTAAAATATTCAAAAATACCCAAAAATCCAAAAAATCTCCAAAAATTCCACAAAAATTCATACATGAAGATTAAGCTACTGGGATCAACATTTGTGAAGGGAGTTTTCATGAATCAATCAATTCGAAGCTCAAAAAAATCAAAAACCCTAATGTGACCGAATTCAAAAATTTGAAACCTAAGCAATTCTAGACCATTTAAGCTCAAACCAAAGCTAGAATCACACTCACCAGAGCTCAAGGAGAAGAAAGAGACCGGCGGTGTCGAAAACCGTGGCCGAAAATGGAAGAAACGACAAAGGGAAGAAGTTTCGGCCAAAAGGGAAAACGGGGGCTAACCGTCGCCGGGGAAGGAGCTGGGGGCGGCGGAGCAGCTGGCTGAGGAAGGTGGAGCTCCTGGCGGCACACCGACGGTCAAAAATCGAAAGTTGCAGGCGGTGGGGGATGGGTGGTGGTCGGGCGCACGGGGAAGAAGGAAGAAGAAGAAGAAAAAGAAAAAGAAAGAAAAGAAAAAGAAAAGAAAAAGAAAAAGAAAAAGAAAAAATAAAATAAAATAATAATAAAATAATTTTAATAATTTAATAATAAATAAAATAATTAAATAACAATAAATAAATAAAAAATTAGTAAAATATTAGGGTAATATATATTAAACCCTAATTAAATAAATATACACACACATAGGCTTTATTTAGTAATTTAAAAATACGCATGAGTTCATGCAAGTCCGAAAATGTATTTAAAATAATTAATATTAAATTATTTACGTGAAAATTTCCCCGAAAATGAAAGTCCCGGGAAAATTTTACGTAAAGTACTGTAAATAATACACAGTAATTAAAATAGGTTTTAAATACACATCAACTCGTAAAAATATCGTATATATATTCAAAATTTATTAACACTTCATATCCCGGTACAGTATAAAAATATTTAAAAATACGGGATATTACAGTCTTCCCCCCTTATAAGAATTTGTCCCCGAATTCCAAAAAACAGGATCAAGAAGGAAAGAGATATGGGTAAGAAGCTCGCATCTCAGCTTCAGTCTCCCACGTATGCTCCTCAACTCTATCGCTACGCCACAGAACCTTGACCATCGGAATCTGCTTCGATCGCAACTGTCGAACTTGAAAATCAACGATCGCCATAGGTTCTTCTACAAACATCAAATCATCACTCACTTCCACACTGTCAGGCTGCAACACGTGTGAAGGGTCTGAGATATACTTCATCAACATCGAGATATGAAATACTGGATGCACTTGTGACATACTCGGAGGCAAATCCAACTGATATGCAACAGTGCCAACTCTATCCAGAATCTCAAACGGTCCAATATATCTCGGTGCTAACTTACCCTTCCTGCCAAATCTCATCACACCCTTCATCGGAGATACCTTCAGAAAAATGAAATCTCCAACCTGAAACTCCACATCTCTGCGCCTAGGATCCGCATAACTCTTCTGCCTACTAACTGCGGTCTCTAATCTTCGCTTAATCAAGACAACTTTCTCTGCAGCATCCTGAACCATCTCAGGTCCAGTCAAAGCTCTCTTACCAATCTCATCCCAACTCAAAGGGGATCTACACTTCCTTCCATACAACGCCTCATACGGTGCCATGCCAATACTGCTATGGTAGTTGTTATTATATGCAAACTCAACGAGTGGCAAATGATCATCCCAGCTACCTCCCAAATCCAAGACACACATCCTCAATATATCTTCCAGTGTCTGGATCGTCCTCTCAGACTGACCATCTGTCTGAGGATGAAAAGCAGTACTGAAATCCAACCTAGTGCCCATCGCTTCTTGCAACTTCTGCCAAAAACGAGAAGTAAACACTGAACCTCTATCTGACACAATGGACACAGGTACTCCATGAAGGCACACAATATGCTTCGCGTACAACTTCGCCAATCTAGCAACTGAATATGTGGCTTTCACTGGCAAGAAATGTGCAGACTTCGTCAATCTATCTACAATCACCTAGATGGAGTCGTATCCATCCTTCGAACGAGGTAAACCGACCACAAAATCCATAGCTATCCTTTCCCACTTCCACTCAGGAATAGGAAGAGGCTGAAGCTTCCCAGAAGGCTTTTGATGTTCAGCTTTCACTTGTTGACACGTCAAGCACTTAGTAACATAATCAGCGACATCTTTCTTCAATCCATCCCACCAGTATAAATCTCTGATACTGTGGTACATCTTAGTGACACCTGGATGAACGCTGTAAGCTGTAGAATGTGCTTCCTCTAAAATCTCTTCCCTCAAGTTATCCATATCAGGAACACACAATCTACCACTGATCCACAACACACCATCATCATCAAGTGTGAAATCAGTGAACTTCCCTGCTCGAACATTCTCTGCAAGCTCTTCCAGAATAGGATCTCGGCGCTGAGCTGCTTTAATCCTATCCCTCAGTACAGATCGTACTTTAAACTGACCTAGCAGTCCACCTAATCTACTGATCTTCATCATCAGACCTTGATCCACCATCAGATGCAATTCCTGGATCAATGGTGTCCTCTTAACACTGATGTGAGCAAGACTACCTGAGGACTTCCTACTCAAGGCATCTGCTACCACATTAGCTTTACCCGGATGATATAAGATCTCGCAATCATAATCCTTCAATAGTTCCAACCATCTTCTCTGCCTCAAATTCAGATCTCGCTGCTGAAAAATGTACTTAAGACTCTTGTGATCAGTAAATATCTCACAAGTCACCCCGTACAAATAATGTCTCCAAATCTTCAAAGCAAAAATCACTGCAGCCATCTCAAGATCATGTGTAGGATAGTTCTGCTCATGCTTCTTCAACTGCCTCGAAGCATAGGCTATCACCCTTCCATTCTGCATCAATACACAACCAAGACCAATTCTAGAGGCATCATAATAAACTGTGAACTTGTCCACACTATTAGGCAAAGCTAACACTGGCGCTGTGGTAAACTTCTCCTTCAACAACTGGAAACTATTCTCACAAGCTTCTGACCACTCGAATCTAACATTCTTTTGAGTCAAGCGAGTCATAGGGGCTGCAATCTTGGAAAAATCTTGCACAACCGCCTATAATACCCGGCTAAACCCAGAAAACTTCGAATCTCAGTAACAGAAGTAGGTCTAGGCCATTCAGATACTGCCTCAGTCTTCTGTGGATCAACCTGAATACCTTCTTTAGACACTACGTGTCCAAGAAAAGAAACACTCTCCATCCAAAAATCACACTTCGAGAATTTAGCATAAAGCTGATGATCTCTCAATGTCTGTAGTACAATCCTCAAGTGATATACATGATCCTCCATACTCCTCGAATATACCAGTATATCATCAATGAAGACTACTACAAACTGATCCACATACGGTCTGAATACCCTATTCATCAAGTCCATAAAAGCTGCTGGTGCATTAGTCAAACCAAAAGACATCACCAGAAACTCATAATGGCCATATTGAGTGCGAAATGCTGTCTTAGGAATATCGGCTTCACTAATCCGCAACTGATGATAACCCGACCTCAAGTCGACCTTAGAAAAGAACTGTGCACCCTGTAGCTGATCAAATAAATCATCTATCCTCGGGAGAGGATACTTATTCTTCACTGTCACCTTGTTCAACTCTCTGTAGTCAATGCACAGTCTCAGGGTACCATCCTTCTTCTTCACAAACAGAACTGGTGCACCCCAAGGAGAAACACTGGGTCTAATAAAACCTTTATCCAACAACTCTTACAACTGCTCCTTCAACTCTTTCAACTCTGCAGGAGCCATACGATAGGGTGGCATAGATATAGGAGTAGTACCTGGAAGCACATCTATACAGAACTCAATCTCTCTGTGAGGTGGTAAACCTGGCAACTCCTCGGGAAAAACATCAGGAAACTCACAAGCAATAGGAACATCTGTGAGTGACAACTTCTCCATTGACGTATCCCTGACCAATGCCAAATATCCATGACAACCTCTCCTCAATAACTTCCTAGCCGTAATAGTAGAAATAAGATTCTGTGGTGCTGAACTCCTATCACCCATAAATTTAAAATCTTCTTCATAAGGAATTCTAAAAGTCACCTCCTTATTCCTACAATCTACCACGGCATAGTGCTGAGATAACCAATCCATTCCCAGAATAACATCAAACTCCATCACATCCAACAAAATCAAATCGGCGGGTAATTCTCTATCTCCCATGAGAACTGGACAACCAGAAAGAACAATATCCGTGTCTAAGGAATCGCTTAGAGGAGTGGCAATGGGCAAAGGAAAAGCCATCCTCGAAGCTTGCCAACAAGATTTAGAAGCAAAAACAGGAGAAACAAATGAATGCGTGGCACCCGGATCAAACAAAACCCATGCATCCAGGTAACAAACAGAAACAATACCTGCCACGACTGCATTAGATGCCTGAGCATCCTACGGAGTGAGATGGAAAAATCTGGCCTGACCTCGACCTCCCTGCTGACTGGTAGAAGCCTGGCCAACACCTCTGGCACCTCCTCTAGCACCTCTACCACGACTCTACTGTGGAACGAACTGAGTGGAACTCTGATGCTGGGCTGGTGGTAACTGAAATGGCACGGGTGCAGCACTAGCAATCGACTACTGTGGGAATCGTGAAATCTGCTGATGCCGATACCCGGAATAAGGACACGATCTGGCAAAATGTCCTGTCTGCCCACATCTGAAACATGTCAATGGTGTCAGATAACACGGTCCCTGATGGACTCTACCGCAAGTCTGGCAAACACTGGCCGCTGATCCAGAACTACAACCACTGCTGCTGCTCGAAGCACCTGATCCAAATCTGAACGATATACGCTGACCTCCACAGCCATGTCTACTGCTCCGATGCA
Organism: Mallotus nudiflorus; assembly: GCA_947683625.1. Lineage (NCBI taxonomy): Eukaryota > Viridiplantae > Streptophyta > Magnoliopsida > Malpighiales > Euphorbiaceae > Mallotus > Mallotus nudiflorus. The sequence goes on along the minus strand of CANTUR010000017.1, from coordinate 2,107,024 downwards.
CTCGCTGCTGCTGTCTCTGACTCTGCTGAGTCGGACCTCGCTGCTGACTACTCGATCCAACATGAAAACTCGAATACGGAGTAGCCTGCAATCCACTCGACTGAACTCCTAGCTGGTAGTAATCAGGCATCGCTCCTTGCCTAACTAGCCTCAACTCAATCTCCTTGGCCAACTCAATCACAGACTCGAGAGTAAGGCCTGCGATAGGCATACCAGCAAAAGCTGAACCCAAACCAGTGACATACGTAGTAACCGTGAAATACTGATCTCGCATCAGATCCTCAGCATATCTACCCAGACGAAGAAACTCTTGGGTATACTCCTCTACAGATCTATCTCCACGATAAATACTAGTCAGTCGGAGATGATAGCTCAAACGAAGAGGCTCTGGAAAAAATCTCCTCATAAACCGCTCTCGAAACTGAGCCCAGGTCATCGTCATCATGTAGGGCTGGATCATCTGAATGAACCAATCTAAGGCTGGTCCCTCAACAGACAACTCAACGATCATGATCCGCTGGTACTCGGTATGACCAGTCCGAGTCCTAGTCTCAATTGCATGCAGAAAATCTAACGGATCGGAAGTACCATCGAAAGCAATCCTGCTAACTCGGGCATAGAACAAAGCTGCCTCAGGGTCAGACATACCCTGCTGATAGGTAGGCTGAATAGGCTGAACAACTGGAGGAACAAGAATATCAAACTCAGGCTCAACAGGCTCCTCGTCCTGTAACTCTCTTTGCCTACGGCGACCTGTCGCTCCTCGAGGTCTACCTCTGCCACGACCTCTACGTCTAACTGGCTGCTCAGGAGATAAAACCTCATCCTAAAAAGACTCATCATCCTCGGCCTCAACGACCGATGGAGCGACACGCGCTCGCCTCCTCATACTGAAAAGGCAAACGGAAAGATTCAGACAAAATAGACAACGGAGGAATAACGCTGAAAACTAAAGCAACGAATACTTATCAAGACATACTCGAACCTAATACACTGCAGTAGTTACCAAAAGAAAATACAACTCGAAAACTAGGGCCACAACTCACATAACTAAGCCCTGACATAGAACTCCGCTCTGATACCAACTTTGTCATGACCCAAAACAGGGGCCATGACCAGCGCTAGGGAACGGGAATTCTTTCGAATCCGGAACCCGTAGCAAGCCTAAAAATAAATAAAACATGCAATAATAACCATAACAATATTATATATGCAGCGAAAATAAAAATCATAAATATAATAATAACATCCTCATCACTGGATTTAAATCAAATCTCATCTCATCACATATATATATCTTTAAATACAAATCCAGTTTCAATATAATACATCTCTTTAAATAAAATACATGAAATCCCATACTTTAATTCACAATTACTGCAGTGTCTAGATTATAAAAATAAGACTCAAGTAAATAATTTACACAAAGAAGCCAGGGCGGAAGAAATCCGGCGTATCGACCTGCTACTGAGGTCTGAAGATGTTGACTCTCCTGAAAAATAGTCAACGGAGGGGAGTCAGACCTCACTGAGTGAATTACTATAATATATATACATGCATACTAAATGACAATGCGTACAGTCAACGATATATATCTAACATATATATATACAGGCAAATACACACAGATGCAATAAAATCATTTTATATATATTTTATTGAAAATCATCTTCTATGAAGGATCACATAAAACCCTAGAATATCGCAACCTCAGAAAATAGTGTTAAACAACACTCTAGCCATACAGGCTCACTTATTCCAAATATATCCACTTCCATTTAGACAGTAGACTGGCCTCGAGACACTAAGTCAACCGAGCTCGAGCAGTTTGACTGCCTGTGTGATTGGCCCCGAGACACTTGGTCAACCGAGCTCCAGCAATCACACCCAAATCACATCTCACACATCAATAATCGCATTCAATCAATATCCACAAATAGGTTAGTAATATAGCCTAAATACTATAGGCGTACCGGTACGTACTCGGTCCTAGTGCTGCCCACTAGGTAGCACGTTCTATTGATATCCTTCATTAATAATATAAATCATTCATTCACAAAATAAATGATGCATGAATTTAATTGAAATAACAATATAAACCATATATATACCGGAAATATACCAAAAGTAAATCAGGTATATTTCGAGTATATATATGTCAAATGAATCCAATCAAATTATAAATTAAGCTAGAAATATATTTAAAAACATTTTAAATATATTTTATTTACAAAACATGTATATAATTTAATATATACCAAAAATAAACCAAAAATATACTTAAATACAAATCACATTATTTATGCATTTTAATCAAAATAAAATATATATTTCTAAATCATGCATCCTAAGCATATATATATAGTATAGTAACTCACCTAGTGCGCTCCACGAGATAGGTCCGACGGGCCTGGTCCACTAGCCCTCGGTCTCGACGCAACTAAACAAGCAATCAATAACCGACATCAGAATAAACCTAACAAAAATCCTAGAATTCGATCTAGAGTATTAAAAACAGAATCGATATCAGGGTTCGACCGAATATCACGTTTTACGAGAATTTTACCGAAAATCCGACAGAACCTCCCCTGTAAAACGGACATCTCTCTACTCAAAAGAGTAGAGCCGACCCTGCAAAGAAACACACTTCGAAAAAAAACAAACTCAACACAAGTCCACAACCCCTCGGTCGGACTCCAGACTACAGTTTACCGACCGGGGTCCACAAACACAGAACAATTCCAGAAATACCAAAAATATCCTTATAACATAGAAATACATTTTAAAGGTAGAAATTACATAATTAACCTTAAAACACTACAAAAACCGATAAAAACTCATTTTATTAGAAAAACCGTATATTATATATATAATTGAAAATAATTTACGAAAAATAGTTTTAATTAGTTAAAAATACCAAATAATTTGTAGAAATCATTTTTATACCTTAAATAACTATTAAAACCAATTAAATTACATTTTTAGCCAATTTAGGGTAAAATTACCAAAATACCCCTATATATATAAATATACTAAAATTACTTCAAAAATTCACCAAAAATTATACAATTATCCAAAAATTAATTTTCTCAACATATTTATCAATAATTAAACTCAATTAACTTCAATTAAAAACATAATTAACCCTAACTTCTCAAATTCCATAAACTTCAATAATTCAAAATAAATACTTAGAAATTCATAAAAATTCCAAATAAATTCCTATAATTCATTTCAACACCTAATTTAACCATAAACCCCAATTTCATAATTTAAATAATTAATTTCCGAAAATTAGAAAATAATATTAAAATATTCAAAAATACCCAAAAATCCAAAAAATCTCCAAAAATTCCACAAAAATTCATACATGAAGATTAAGCTACTGGGATCAACATTTGTGAAGGGAGTTTTCATGAATCAATCAATTCGAAGCTCAAAAAAAATCAAAAACCCTAATGTGACCGAATTCAAAAATTTGAAACCTAAGCAATTCTAAACCATTTAAGCTCAAACCAAAGCTAGAATCACACTCACCAGAGCTCAAGGAGAAGAAAGAGACTGGCGGTGTCGAAAACGATGGCCGAAAATGGAAGAAACGACAAAGGGAAGAAGTTTCGGCCAAAAGGGAAAACGGGGGCTAATCGGCGCCGGGGAAGGAGCTGGGGGCGGCGGAGCAGCTGACTGAGGAAGGTGGAGCTCCTGGCGGCACACCGACGGTCGAAAATCGGAAGTTGCAGGCGGTGGGGGATGGGTGGTGGTCGGGCGCACGGGGAAGAAGGAAGAAGAAGAAGAAAAAGAAAAAGAAAGAAAGGAAAAAGAAAAAGAAAAAGAAAAAGAAAAAATAAAATAAAATAATAACAAAATAATTTTAATAATTTAATAATAAATAAAATAATTAAATAACAATAAATAAATAAAAAATTAGTAAAATATTAGGGTAATATATATTAAACCCTAATTAAATAAATATACACACACATAGGCTTTATTTAGTAATTTAAAAATACGCATGAGTTCATGCAAGTCCGAAAATGTATTCAAAATAATTAATATTAAATTATTTACGTGGAAATTTCCCCGAAAATGAAAGTTCCAGGAAAATTTTACGTAAAGTACTGTAAATAATACACAGTAATTAAAATAGGTTTTAAATACACATCAACTCGTAAAAATATCGTATATATATTCAAAATTTATTAACACTGTATATCCCGGTACAATATAAAAATATTTAAAAACATGGGATATTATAATCACGTTTTACGAGAATTCTACCGAAAATCCTGCAGAACCTCCCCTATAAAATGGACATCTCTCTACTCAAAGAGTAGAGCCGGTCCTACAAAGAAAGACACTTCGAGAATAAACACAGTATTCACAACCAGAATCCCTCGGTCGGACTCCATACTACAATTTACCGACCGAGGTCCACAATTCACAGAATAATTACAAAAATACTGAAAATGCCCTTTTATAATAAAAATACATTTTATAAATCCAAATTACATAATTAACCCTAAAACACATTAAAAATCGACAAAAACTTATTTATTTAGAAAAATCGTATATTATATATATAATTTGAAAATAATTTACGAAAAATAGTTTTAATTAGTTAAAAATACTAAATAACTTGTAGAAATCATTTTTATACCCTAAATAACTATTAAAACCAATTTAATTATATTTTTAGCCAATTTAGTGTCAAATTACAAAAATACCCCTATATATATAAATTTACTAAAATTAATAAAAAATTCATCAAAAATAGTATAATTAATCAAAATTAATTTTCTCAACACATAATTTCATAATATCAATAAATATACTCAATTAACCAATTCATTTCAATTAAACACATAATTAACCGTATTTTTTAAAATTACATAAACTTAATAAATTCCAAAATAAATACATAAAATTCAAAAAAATTAAAAATAAATTTCTAAAATTCATTTTAACACCTATAATTACCATAAAACACAATTTCATAATTTAATTAATTTATTTTCGAAAATTAGAAATATTAATAAAATAATCAAAAATACCCAAAAATCAAAATAAATTTTAAAAATTCCACAAAAATTACCACATGTATATTGAGCTACAAGGATCAAATTTTGTGAAGATATTTTTCTTGAATCAATAAAATTAAAGCTCAAAAAAATTAAGAACCCTAATAGGCCGAAATTGAAAAATCAAAACCTAGGGAAATCTAGACCATTTTAAGTGAAACAAAGCTTGGAATCACACTCATCGGAACTTAAGGAGAAGATAGAGACCGGCGGTGTTGAAAACGGTGGCCGGAATCAGCTTGATCAATAATGGCTTGAAGTTTCAGTTTCCCTTGGGAATTCCGGCCAAAACATGTCAGAGAAGAAGGCTTGAGGTGTTGGGAATGGCTGAAAAGGGAGGAGGAAGGCTGAGGGGCACAGTGACGGCATAATCGTAAATAATGGGAGAAAACCAATCGGGATTGAAGGAGAAGATCGAGTGGCATAATCGTAAATAATGCAAACTTTTTGATTTTGATTAAAAGTTAAGTATATATATATATATATATATATATATATATATATATATATATATATATTTGTCACGACCCAAAACAGGGGCCATGACCGGCGCTAGGGAACGGGAATTCTTTCGAATCCGGAACCCGTAGCAAGCCTAAAAATAAAATAAACATGCAATAATAACAATAACAATATTATATGCAGCGAAAATAAAAATCATAAATATAATAATAACATTCTCATCATTGGATTTAAATCAAATCTCATCTCATATATATATAAAACTCTTTCAATACAAATCCAGTTTCAATATAATACACCTCTTTAAATAAAAATACATGAAATCCCACACTTTAATTCACAACTGCTGCAGTGTCTAGATTATAAAAATAAGACTCAAGTAAATAATTTACACAAAGAAGCCGGGGCGGAAGAAATCCGGCGTACAGGCCTGCTACTGAGGTCTGAAGATGTTGACTCTCCTGAAAAATAGTCAACGGAGGGGAGTCAGACCTCACTGAGTGAATTACTATAATATATATACATGCATACTAAATGACAATGCATACGGTCAATAATACATATCTAATATGTATATATACAGGCAAATTCACACAGATGCAGTAAAATCATTTTTATATATTTTATTAAAAATCACAGTTTATGAAGGATCACATAGAACCCTAGAATATCGTAACCTCGAAAACAGTGCTAGACAACACTCTAACCACACAGGCTCACTTATTCCAAATATATCCTCTTATTCCATTTAGACAGTAGACTGGCCCCGAGACACTAAGTCAACCGAGCTCCAGCAGTCTGACTACTAGTGTGATTGGCCCCAAGACACTTGGTCAACCGAGCTCCAGAAATCACACCTCCAAACCATATCTCACATATCAAATAATCATAACCAATCAATATCCATAAATAGTTAGTAATATAGCCTAAATACTATAGGCGTACCGGTACGTACTCGGTCCTAGTGCTGCCCACTAGGTAGCACGTTCTATCGATATCCTTCAATAATAATATAAATCATTCATTCACAAAATAAATGATGCATGAATTTAATTGAAATAACAATATAAACCATATATATACCGGAAATATACCAAAAGTAAACCAGGTATATTTCGAGTATATATATGTCAAATGAATTCAATCAAATTATAACTTAAGCTAGAAATATATTTAAAAACATTTTAAATATATTTTATTTACAAAACAGGTATATAATTTAATATATACCAAAAATATACTTAAATACAAATCACATTATTTATGCATTTTAATCAAAATAAAATATATATTTCTAAATCATGCATCCTAAACATATATATATAGTATAGTAACTCACCTAGTGCGCTCCACGAGATGGGTCTGACGGGCCTGGTCCACTAGCCCTCGGTCTCGGCGCAACTAAACAAGCAATAAATAACCGACATCAGAATAACCCTAACAGAAATCCTAGAATTCGATCTAGAGTATTAAACACAGAATCAGAAATTAGGGTTCGACTGGATATCACATTTTACGAGAATTCTACTGAAAATCCGACAGAACCTTCCCTGTAAAACGGACATCTCTCTACTCAAAAGAGTAGAGCAGACCCTGCAAAGAAACACACTTCGAAAAACAGGCTCAACACAAATCCACAACCCGTCGGTCGGACTCCAAACTACAGTCTACTGACCGGGGTTCACAAACACAGAACAATTCCAGAAATACCAAAAATATCCTTAAATCACAAAAATACATTTTTAAGGTAGAAATTACATAATTAACCTTAAAACACTATAAAAACCGATAAAAACTCATTTTATTAGAAAAATCGTATATTATATATATAATTAAAAATAATTTACGAAAAATAGTTTTAATTAGTTAAAAATACCAAATAATTTGTAGAAATCATTTTTATACCTTAAATAACTATTAAAACCAATTAAATTACATTTTTATCCAATTTAGGGTAAAATTACCAAAATACCCCTATATATATAAATATACTAAAATTACTTCAAAAATTCACCAAAAATTATACAATTATCCAAAAATTAATTTTCTCAACATATTTATCAATAATATCAATAATTAAACTCAATTATCCAATTAATTTCAATTAAAAACATAATTAACCCTAATTTCTCAAATTTACATAAACTTAAATAATTCAAAATAAATACATAAAAATTCATAAAAATTCCAAATAAATTCCTATAATTCATTTCAACACCTAATTTAACCATAAAACATAATTTCATAATTTAAATAATTAATTTCCAAAAATTAGAAAATAATATTAAAATATTCAAAAATACCCAAAAATCCAAAAAATCTCCAAAAATTCCACAAAAATTCATACATGTAGATTAAGCTACTAGGATCAACATTTGTGAAGGGAGTTTTCGTGAATCAATCAATTCGAAGCCCAAAAAATTCAATAATCCTAATAGGCCGAAATTGAAAATTCAAAACCTAAGCAATTCTAGACCATTTAAGCTCAAACCAAAGCTAGAATCACACTCACCGGAGCTGAAGGAGAAGAATGAGACTGGCGGTGTCGAAAACGGTGGCCGGAAACGTAAGGTGTGAAGAAATGGAGCTTCGACCGAAAATGGAAGAGAAGGAGCTTGCCGGCGCCGGGGAAGGGAGCTAGGGGCGGCGGAGTGGCTGGCTGAGGAAGGTGGAGCTTCTGGTGGCACACCGACGGCCGGAAATCAGAAGTTGCAGGCGGTGGTGAGGGGTGGTGGTCGGGCGCGCATGGGAAGAAGGAAGAAAAAGAAGAAGAAGAAAAAAGAAAAAGAAAGAAAAGAAAAAGAAAGGAAAAAGAAAAAGAAAAAGAAAAAGAAAAAAGAAAATAAAATAATAATAAAATAATTTTAATAATTTAATGATAAATAAAATAATTAAATAACAATAAATTAACAAACAAATAATAAAATATTAGGGTAATATATTAAACCCTAATTAAATAAATATTTACACACATAGGCTTTACTTAGTAATTTAAAAATACGTATGAGTTCATGCAAGTCCGAAAATATATTTAAAATAATTAATAATAAATTATTTACGTGAAAATTTTCCCGAAAATGCAATTCTCGGGAAAATTTTACGTAAAGTACTGTAAATAAGACACAGTAATAAAAATAGGTTTTAAATACATATCAACTCATGAAAATATCATAATATATATACAAAAATTATTAACACTGCATATCCCGGTACAGTGTAAAATATTTAAAAAAACACGGGATATTACAATATATATCTCCACACTATATATTATAATAGTATATAATCTCACACACATTTAATACTCACCACACATATATTTTGATATATTTTAATAATTTATACACTTATAATTAATTAATTAATATAAAAACTAAATAATAAAAAATTAATTTAATTAATTAAACCCTAATTTACTTTAAATAAATACACATATATGCATTTTATTTAACACTTTAAAATTACATATGAGTTCATGCAAATTCGTAAAACTAGTCAAAATAATTAATATTAAATTATTCACGTGTTAATTTCCGCGAAAATAGCATTCCCTGGAAAATTTCACGTAAAACTCTTAAAATAATTAAAATTAGCTTTAATAAATATCAAACTCATAAAATATCTACAAAAATTATTAACACTGTATATCATGATGCAGTTTAAAAATATTTAAAAACTCGGGATATTACAGAAACTTACTATTATTTAGAATATAAAAATTAAGCTAATTAAAATAAAAATTATCCACAGTTTTCAATAATAATTTTTTCATAATTATTTAGAAATTAGAAATTAAAATAATTAAACTAAAAATTACCCATGGTATTCAATAACTATTTTTTCAATAAAAATAACAAAAAAAATTATGAAATATATCAAAGAAATCATTATTTTTATTATTGATAATAATAAAAGTAAAAATTATATTTATGATCTTAATTTTATAATTGGTGATGAAAAAACTGTAAGAATAACATATGTCAAAAAAAAAAAAAAAAGAAGCAAGAACAACAATTTTTTTGTTGCTTTTTATTGATTGTGTTATTTTAGTTGCAGTTTTTAATTGTTTTGTTGTTTCTCTTTGTTGATTTTTGTTAAAAATAAAAAAAATAACAATAAAAAAAATAAAAGTTATGACATATATATAAAAAATCATTATTTTTATCATTAATACTAATAAAAGTAAAAATTTTATTTATAGACTTGATTTTGTCATTAATAATGAAAAAAATTTAAACAATAATAAAAAATCAATAAAAAAAACAATAAACAATATAAAATTTTGTTGTTTCAATTGTTGTTTTTAGTTTTTTTTTTTATTGTTTCAGTTTGTTGATTTTTTTTATTTTTTTTGTTGATGTTACAAATACATTATAAGGGTTTGTAAACTTGTTACATATTAATAATACATAAGTATAAAATAAAAAAAAGAAGTTTAAAACATTTTAATAAACAAATTAAAGTAAAAAAAAATAAAATCTTTATTCTTTAAGAATATAAAAGGAGAAAATTTTGTTTATTTATTGTTATTACAACAATTGAAGATATTTAGTTCATAATTAGTCATTTGAAAAAAAAATTCTTAAGAGAAAAAAAATATTGAGAATAAATTGAAAACAATACTTTAAAAATTAAAAAAAATGGTTGAGCAAAAAAGTTGAGAAAAAAAGATGAAGATATTAGAAAAGAATGTTGAGAAAAATAAAAGATAAATATAGTACTATAAAAATACAAAAAAAATTTTAGTAAAAAATGTTGAGCTAAAAAAATGAGAAAAAAATAGATGAAAACAGTAATAAAATATAAAAAAATAAAAACAGTATAAAATAAAAAAATTGTTAAAAAAAAGTTGAAAAAAATTAATAAAAAGGAAAAAATTTTAGAAAAAAACAACCCTAAAAATAAAAGTGACAAAAAGATTGAAATATATTTAAAAGAAAAAAAGTTAAAAAAATAGTTTTAAAAATTTTGAAATGCGGCTGTTTTTTTGAAAGATTTTTTTATTTTTTTAATAATTATATAAAAATCCCTAAAACATACAGTACTTGATGAGCCATGCAAATCCATACAAATATATTTATAATACTTTTTGCTCCTAGATTTCAAACTAAGTCTAGGCCCAATTAATAAAAAAGATAATTAAGAAATAAATTATATGTAACTTTAATAATTGTAGAATGAAAGTCACAAGGATCGATGAAGTTTTTTATCTGCTTTCTGGTTAAATTTAGCTCAGTATTTGTGTCCCTGTAGGTCTCTAATGATATATGTGTAAGATCTTTTCCTTCATCTTTTTCCTCGTACCCTAAATTATTCGTCCGATTATCTTCATAATCCCTGAACAACTGCTCCATAAGCCTATCATCTTCCTAAGTTTCTAATAAAAGCTTTTTGCCAAGTCATGAAAGGGAAAAATTCTTCAAAGGACCAAAGATTTGAGTGAAACTCAGCTTTGCTGCATGTCCCATGACTGCCTTATTGAGTTACACTCACAATCCATACAACCAATGCCTTCTGATAACCACCTTGAGCCCACAACTTGGAGAGATAAGGATGAAGCTATCTGGAGCAATAAGGAAGCAGCTCAAGATATGGTTTCAATTACTGAGAGAATAAATTATGAAAGTAATTTAAAGATTTCCTATTGGAAATCAATCACTTCAAAAATGGTAAGTCAAAAGAGAAATCCTGTCCACCAAATCAGTCAAGTGATAGCACAATATTAGCGCTAAAATCCTGTACAATGAATCGATAATGATTCTTTTCCTTTTTAGTTCTTTTAGTTCTTGTAAACATGTCTATATAAATAGTGGAATGCAGAACTCTCATCTCACGTTGAATGCGAAGTTGTCTTTCTTAAAAATAATTTTTGTTTAGCTTCAAATTATTTTTATGCCCCAACAACTTTCCTTAGATCAGAAGGCAAATCAGGGTTCTTTTCGCTTCTCCTGCTCAAATGCAACAATTATATTTGCAAAATTTGATAGCTCTGCACTGAAATCACACGCTTCTCTAGCTCGAGACTTGTCCACTGATGATTTCAAGAACTTTAATCTCTCTTGCTCTCGAATGTGGCGGAAATGAACGAGCTGTTGCCCTACAAAAAACTGAGTCTCGGATAGCTTCTTTATGAACAGCTAAAAAAGGATCATATTCAGAACTGACTAAACTAACACCGTCATAAATGTTGAACCAAGACTTGGATGCAAAATCAGCACCATGGGTGTGTGTATATATATATTTGTCTAAAACAAGGCACAGAAAGCCTGGAACACAATTTCAATCTTATCAATCTGCTATAGCACACACCGCGACTATCATGCTCCAACCATCTACTCAGGCCTGCCAGAGGGAGTTGAAGCCGATGACAACGTACAGATATTTTGGCTGCTTCAGAAGCCATAAAATCAGCTGCAAGATTTTCTTCTTGGTAGATGCGACAAACCTCTACAGTCCAATCCCTTCCCAAAAGCGTTTTGATTGCTTGAACGATTGAAGAGTTATGATTCACTCTGCCTGTTTTATGAGTTAGTAGTTGGGCTACGCATTTGTTGTCTGTCTCAAGAATAATCCTTTGCCCAAGTCCCAAACCAATGACAGTCATATACTCCCTATGATTCTGCCAATGTGACTATACCAATGCCAATATTCATAAAAAAAAAAAACACCAACCCATCTGCCACAGCTATCACGGATTAAACCACCTACGGCTGCTAGCTTTAAGACTTTGTTAATAGCACTATCAGTATTAAGCTTCATCCAGGAATCCCCTGGGGGTCTGGGTTTTTAATATTTCTTTGGCTGTGATTGCATCAGATGCTATGACAACATTTCTTCGTCCCATGTGTATTTTCATGATAGGGCCATATCAGCTCGCTAAATTTCGAAGGGATTCTGGTAAAGTAGAGCCAAGCAAGTGAAGGTGACTGATGATGGGTAGTGAAAGAGGATCCGGAGGGTGGGGGTAGCTGTGAGTCTGAGCACAAGAGTTGATTAGTGTTTTGACGCACTGGAGAAGTAGCAGCGACTGAAGTGATTAAACATGAGCCGCATGTCTGCATGTGAAATCAAAGATCCTAGTTGCCATAGCTAGATATTATTTTCACAAGCTATGTACCAAATGAGAGAGAATTTTTATCCGTTGTTTGGATATCTTAATAATATGTAAAAACTTTTGGACTATAGAATAAATAAAAAAAATTGGCCAAAAACCACCGAAATACCAAAATTTCTTTATTTTGCTGTGCATTTCTTTATTATAATAAGTCTGTTTAAGCTTTGTTCTCAATGTTAGTATAGACACTGTCAGTTTGATTGGCCTACAATGAAAGCCCAATGATCAGAAAGTTTGAGTTTTAAATGTAAGGAGAGTCTGAGACTTCTCTAAAATTTGTCTCTAAAAGCCTAAACACTAAGCCAAGCCTACAAAAATCATATCCAAACCCAAAAATAAGAGCTAAAGCCTAAGCTCATTGCCTCTTAACCCACGGGCTTTGACCTAGCTCAGGTGAAGAGGCGATCGCCTAAACAAAGAGTCGTCGCCTCTTCACCCTAAGTATCGATGAGGTGATGTCTCATTGAAGAGGCGGCACCTCATCACATACACTCTCTGTAACATTCAATGCCATTAATGGCAGTAGTTGGAAATCCACCTACTAAGATTTGGTCATTTTTGGACGTAAGAGAAAAGAGAAAAAGGTAGGAAAGAGCCGAAGGAATGAAAAAAAGGCAATGAGAGAGGGTGAGAATGGGTTTTTGAGAATTTGAAAAAGGAGAAAATAAGAGAGGCTTTAAAAGGGAATGTGGGGGCAAAAGTTGAGGGGGTTGGCTGAGTTATTAGAAAAAAATGCCTGAAAAAACAAAGAGAAAAAGAGAAAGGAAAAGAAAAAAAGAAAGAAAAAAAGAAGAAAGAAGGGACTTTGAAGCTTAAAGGACTTGATTCTTGAGAAGAAGAGGGAACTCTCCTTGCAATTAAGGTCACCCCTCCATCAACCAAGCTCTGAGGGCTCAATTAGGAGCATCAACTCGTCCAAGACAATGAGTCGCCTCATTTCTAAGTTTTAAACTCTTTACCTTCATTATAAGCCTTGATTGGTTGTGTTTTTTGTGTGTTTTTTTGAATCATATTACTTATTTTAAGTTATAGAGAAGCACAGTTACATGAAATATTGAATTTTGATTGGTGATACTTGTATATTTATGTTTGTTTCTCATTCACGTGCTTGATTATCATTTTTTTTAGGATTTAACAAATGTAGAGTGTTCCTGCCTCTATTGAAGAGGCGACGTCTCTTTATAGAGGCGTCACCCCTTTGTGTTGAGGCGACAGAGGCATCACCTCCTAGTTAGGAAGTGATGCCTCTTTGATAGAGTCCTTGTCACGACCCAAAACAGGGGCCATGACCGGCGCTAGGGAACGGGAATTCTTTCGAATCCGGAACCCGTAGCAAGCCTAAAAATAAAATAAAACATGCCATAATAACAGTAACAATATAATATGCAGCGGAAAATAAAAATCATAATATCATAATATTATCCATATCAACTGGATTTAAATCGAAATCTCATCTCATCACATATATATAGTCTTTTTAATACAAATCCAGTTTCAATATAATACATCTCTTTAAATAAAATACATAAAATCCAATACTTTAGTTCACAACTACTACAGTGTCTAGATAAAATAAATAAGACTCAAGTAGACAGTTTACACAAAGAAGCCGGGGCGAAAGAAATCCGGCGTATCGACCTGCTATTGAGGTCTGAAGAAGTTGACTCTCCTGAAAAATAGTCAACGGAGGGGAGTCAGACCTCACTGAGTGAATTACTATAATATATATACATGCATACTAAATGACAATGCATACAGTCAACGGTATATATCTACTATGTATATATATACAGGCAAATACACACAGATGCAATAAAATCATTTTATATATTTTATCTGAAAATCATCTTTTATGAAGGATCACATAGAACCCTAGAATATCGCAACCTCAGAAAATAGTGTTAGACAACACTCTAGCCATACAGGCTCATTGAATCCAAATATATCCACTTAAATCCATTTGGACAGTAGACTGGCCCCGAGACACTAAATCAACCGAGCTCTAGCAGTCTAACTGCCAGTGTGATTGGCCCCGAGACACTTGGTCAACCGAGCTCCAGCAATCACACCCCAAACCATATCTCACACATCAAATAATCACATCAAATCAATATCCACAAATAAGTTAGTATTATAGCCTAAATACTATAGGCGTACCGGTACGTACTCGGTCCTAGTGCTGCCCACTAGGTAGTACGTTCTATTGATATCCTTCATTAATAATAATAAAACATTCATTCACAAAAATAAATGATGCATGAATTTAATCGAAATAACAATATAAACCATATATATACTGGAAATATACCAAAAGTAAACCAGGTATATTTTGAGTATATATATGTCAAATGAATTCAATAAAATTATAAATTTAGTTGGAAATATATTTAAAAACATTTTAAATATATTTTATTTACAAAACATGTATATAATTCAATATATACTAAAAATATACCAAAAATATACTTGAATACAAATCACATTATCTATGCATATTTAGTCAAAATAAAACATGTATTTCTAAAATCGTGCATCCTAAAGCACATATATATAAAATAGTAACTCACCTAATGCGCTCCACGAGACAGGTCCGATGGGCCTGGTCCACTAGCCCTCGGTCTCGGCGCAACTAAACAAGAAATAAATAACCGATATCAGAATAAACCTAACAGAAATCCTAGAATTCGATCTAGAGTATTAAACACAGAATCGGAATTTAGGGTTCGACTGGATATCACGTTTTACGAGAATTCTACCGAAAATCCGACAGAACCTCCCCTGTAAAACGAACATCTCTCTACTCAAAAGAGTAGAGCCGACCCTGCAAAGAAATACACTTCGAAAAATAGGCTCAACACAATCAAAATCCCACGGTCAGACTCCAAACTACAGTCCACCGACCGGGGTCCACAAACACAGAATCATTCCAGATATACCAAAAATATCCTTAAATCACAGAAATACATTTTATACGTAGAAATTACATAATTAACCTTAAAACACTGTAAAAATCGATAAAAATTCATTTTATTAGTAAAACCGTATATTATATATATAATTGAAAATAATTTACGAAAAATAGTTTTAATTAATTAAAAATACCAAATAATTTGTAGAAATCATTTTTATACCTTAAATAACTATTAAAACCAATTAAATTACATTTTTAGCCAATTTAGGGTAAAATTACCAAAATACCCCTATATATATAAATATACTTAAATTACTTCAAACAAATCACCAAAAATCATACAATTATCCAAAATTAATTTTCTCAACATATTTATCAATAATATCAATAATTAAACTCAATTATCCAATTAATTTCAAATAAAAACACATTTAACCTAATTTTCTCAAATTCACATAAACTTTAATAATTCAAAATAAATACTTAGAAATTCATAAAAATTCCAAATAAATTCCTATAATTCATTTCAACACCTAATTTAACCATAAACTCAAATTTCATAATTTAAATAATTAATTTCCGAAAATTAGAAAATAATATTAAAATATTCAAAAATACCCAAAAATCCAAACAATCTCCAAAAATTCTAAAAAAATTCATACATGTAGATTAAGCTACTAGGATCAACATTTGTGAAGGTATTTTTCATGAATCAATCAATTCGAATCTGAAAAAAATCAAAAACCCTAATAGGCCGAAATAGAAAAATCAAAACCTAAGCAAATCTAAACCATTATAGCTCAAACCAAAGCTACAATCACACTCACCGGACCTCAAGGAGAAGAAAGAGACCAGCGGTGTCGAAAACGGTGGTCGGAGGAGGGAGAAATGGCGAAGGGACAAGTTTCGGCCAAAAATGGGAAATGGAGCTGCCGACGCCGGGGAAAGGAGCTGGAGGCGGCGGAGGACGGCTGGGAACGGCGGTGGCAAGCCGGGAGGCACACCGACGGTTGGTGGCCGGAGTTGCAGACGGTGGGGGATGGGTGGTGGTCGTCGGGCGCGGGAGAAGGAAGAAGGAGAAGAAGAAAAAGAAAAAGAAAGAAAAAGGAAAGAAAAAGAAAAAGAAAGAAAAAAGAAAAAAAAAGAAAAAGGAAAATAAAATAAAATAAATAATTAAACATTAATAAAATAATAATAAAAAATAAATTTTAATAATTTAATAATAAATAAAATAATTAAATAATAATAAATAAATAAATAATGCAATATTAGGGTTATATATATTAAACCCTAAATAATTAATATTACATTGTTTACGTGAAAATTTCCTCGAAAATGCAAGTCCCGGGAAAATTTTACGTAAAACACTGTGAATAATACACAGTATTTAAAATAGGTTTAAAATACATATCAACTCGTGAAAATATCGTAATATATATATAAAAATTATTGACTCTGCATATCCCGGTACAATGTAAAAATATGTAAAAACACGGGATATTACAGTCCTGTTTGATTATACCTTGATTTTCCATCTGTATTTTGCACGTTTGACATGATTTTCGTGTTTAATTAGTGATATTTCTTGAGATTATGTATGATTCCCATATTGATCAATATTGTTTCTATATTATCTTTTTTGTGTTATTTAATGGGTCGTTTTATAAGTTTATGTTCATTTATTTTTGTGAATATTATGTGTTGATGATTTGTAAATATTATTGTTGCCATTGAATAAAATTAACTTGTATGCATTGCAGAAACTATTTGGTGATTTTTAATCACTAGATGTTTGCTTTTTTTATTTTTTAGAGTATTAATTTGTATCATTAATTAATTTATTTTTGGTTTATGTATGGTTTATTTTTTTAGTATTTTTATATTTATTTGCACCAAAAAGTTGTAATTCTTAATCCCTTTCCCCTTTTATTTGGAATGAATGGTTGTAAATTATTTTTATTTCTTTTATTTATTTATCTGTGATTGAATGTCAAGGATATAAACCCGAAATGGGACTAATGTGTAAACTTGAAATAAAATATAAAATTGGAAACCAATCATGATTTGCATATCAATAAGGAAATAAATTAATAATTAAAGGTAATAAAATGCAAAACACACTCGGAGGCCAACCGCAAGGTTGGGTGGGCATTCTGAATGCCTATACCCAGTTTTCGAACCTGATCTCTGATGACGACTTTTGGAAACCTCTGTGGAATCCAGTTATTGTATAATGTGTCCTGGCTTTAATCTAGATGGCGACTCAATCTCCATTTTGGGCCTCAAATGTACTATGTATTTTCTAGTGAGCCCTGAGTTCACACAGTGCCATGGTTGCCAAAACTTGAGCGCATGACCAAAACTGCCACCTACATTGGTGACTCCACTAGTGTCACGACCCAAAACTAGGAGTCATGATCAGCGCTAGGGAACATGAATTCATTCAAATCCGGAATCGTAATAAGCCTTAAAAATAAAAACATGCAATAATAATAAAATATGCATCATAATTAAAATCATAAACCAATGTAATAAAATAATCTCTTACATATCATAAATAAATATTTTAATACAATATTCAAAGAGAACCTCTGAATTAAAATCATAACAATGAATATAAAATACACCTCACTACAAATACTAAAATATGACTACTGCAGTTTTGTATAGTACAATATAAAAATTAAGTAGATAATTTACATAAAAGAGCCAGGGCGGAAGAAGTCCAGCGAATGAGTCTACTGCTGAGGTATGAAGAAGAAGACTCTCCTGTAAAAATATCAACTGAGGGGAGTCAGACCTCACTGAGTGAATTGTTATAATATATATACATGCATTTACTATATACCAAATGCAATCAGTCATTAATATATATCATAAATATATATACAAGCATATACACACAGATACTGAAAATCACTTTGTATATAATACTGAAAAACATCAGTTTATGAAGGATCAAATAGAATCCAATTTAATCACAACCTCGATCAATAATAATATCAATCTAGCTATACAGGCTTATTTAATTCCAAATAAATTCACTTAATCTATTTTAGACAGTAGATTGGTCTCGAGACGCTAAGTCAACTGAGCTCTAGTAGTCTGATTGTCAGTGTGATTGGCCCCGAAATACTAGGTCAACCGAGCTCTAGCAATCACACCATCAATCACAACACATCTCAATCAAATCAATCATATCATAATTTCCAAAAATAAGTTAGTAATTCAACCATACAATCTATTGCACTGGTACGTACTCGGTCCTAGTGCTGCCTATTAGGAAGCATGTTCTATCGATATCCTTCATTAAAAATAATCATACATTCAGAAAATAAATAATGCATAATATCATTCATAATAGTAAAATAAACCATATATATACCAGAAATATACCTAAAATAAATTAAGTATATTTCGAGTATATATATGTCAGATGAATTCAAAGTAATCATAAAATATACCAAAAATAAACCAATAGTATACTATAATCATGCTAGTAAAAATCAATAAAAATAACATATATTTATTTAGAAATATACCTAAAATATACTAATCATTTAATAAAACAATTTATGAATAAATTCAATTAAAACATGATTATGTGCTAAAACATGCATCCTAAATGCAATGTACAAATAAAATAATAACTCACAGGTGTGCGCTCCACGATACTGGTCTGACGGGCCCGATCCACTAGGCCTTGGTCTCGGCGTAACTAAACAAATAAAATAAATATGAAAATCAAAATAAATCTATCTTAACTTTTAGAGACTCGATCCAAGATTCAGAACAGAGACTAACATAGAATTAGAATTGACCCGATATCTTGTTTTATGAGAATTTTACCAAAAATTTGGCAGAACCACCTCTATAAAACGGACATCTCTCTACTAAAAAGTAGAGCTAGTCTTGCAAGAAAACACTCTTCCATATTCCAGAATTCACACAACCCTCGATTGGGACTCCAAACTACGAAAATTCCCCAACCGAGGTCTACAATTTATCAAAAATCCAAATAATACAATAATTATATTAAAAATCAATAAATTCCATAAATATCCTCAAAATATAAAAATATTACATATTTAACATTAAAACACCAAAAATAATTATTTTCTCAATAATTATGTAAAAATTCCGAAATAATAATATAATATTATTAAAAATCCAATTTCTCGATAATTAAATATAAATTAATAAAAATTCACTTTATATATTCAAATAATATAATTAGCCTAAATACATATTAAAAATTACTAAAAACCCATTGTTATTACCAAAATAATATATAATATATTATTTGAAAACAATTTTCGAAAATTAGTATTAATTGGTTAAAAATAGTAAATAATTTGTAAAAATAAATTTAGTTCCTTAAATAATTATAAAACCAACTAGAATATATTATTTAGCTATAATCTTAACAAAATTATGTATTTACCCTTATAATTCAAAAATACACATAATATACTAATATTACTAAAAAATTCTATAAATGCATAAAAATTATTTTCTCAACATATATATTACTAATATTAACTAAAATACATATTTAAACAATAATTTCAATAAAAACCCCACTTAAACCTAATTATCCAATATTGACATTATATAAAAATAATTATAAAAATTACATAAAAATCACAAAAATTATAGTCTCAACTCTAAAATTAATAACAATTAATAATAACACTAAATATGCCAAATTTATAATTTTAATAATTAATTTAAGAAAATTAATAAAATAATAATAAAATATTCAAAAATTCACAAAAATCGAAATAAATTCCAAAAATCAAACAAAAATTCATAGAGGTAGATTAAGCTATGAGGAATCACATTTGTAAAGGGAGTTTACAAGATTCAAGCAATATCATGCTAAAAAAAATTGAAAACCCTAGAACTCAAAAATAAAAATCAAGAAAAACTCATGAAAATGGAGATCAAAGCTTAAACTACGCTTGAATTAGTGCTCATCGGTGCAAGAGGAAGAGAAAGACACCAGAATTAAGAGAAATGGTGGCCGGATGAAGGTGGTGATCGAAAATAATGGAGTTTCAGTTACTTTTGGTTTTTGTGATGGTGGAAGACGACAAGGAGATGGAGGAGATGATGGTGTCGATGGTGGCAGTTCGGCAAAGGGTCGAGAGACACAGTGAGGGTTGAAGATCAGGTCGCGCAAAGGGAAGAAGAGGATGATGTTGTGTTTTGTTTTATGTATATAATATACTATATACTATAATTATATAATACAGTTACATGTATTAATCTCCACCACATGCATTATATACTTATATATATATATATATATATACACACACACACACACACACATAGAACACACAATAATAAATAATACACACACATAAAATAATAATCCTAATTTATATATGTGCATATATATATAATAACACATAAAATAGCAATACATTAATGTAATTTATTAAAAATAATAATAACATTAAAATAATGCACTAGATATAATATTATTAAAATAATATCATTCAAAGTATTAAATATAAAAAGCATAAATTAATTGTCCAAATAATAAGCCTCGAAATAAATATTTACATAGAAAATTATAATCAAACATAAAATAATAAATATTAACCACAAAATAATTAAATAATTAAATATAACTTTTAAATTTATTAATACTGCATATCTCGTTAAATATTAAAATAAATTAATTTAAAAAAATATGGATTATTACAACTGGGGATAAAGAACTGAATCCAAGTGTTTTGTAAATTATCATCTTTGATTATTTCTGTATTTCCTTCACAAATTTTGCATTCACTACACATTTCCACATAATGCACTTCAAGTTCTAAATAAATCGACAATAATCTTTGTTTTGCTGCCTATGTTTCATTCAAACTTAGTGGTGAGGTATTTGATTATTGTTACTCATAGCACGTACCTATCCATGTTGCACGGACCCTTGAGTGGGGAGACGTAATGGATGTATAAAGCTATGGGAGTCAAAGCTTATTACCCAAGACTCAGCTCATGTAAATGACATAGTAATTTCCATTAGGATTTTTTCTAAATGCTTGTGTTTTATGCCATATGGTAATCCTTTAAATAAGGTCTAAGCCCATTACAAAATGAGCCTTGACAAGATGAGCCTTTCATGCTTATTATTAGCCCATTTTAAAGGGACCTTGATAAGGTGGGCCTTTGATATCATTCTTGGCCCATTTAAATTGGACTTTGGAATTATTTTGAGGAATTACCACTTGTTTGTTTCTTCTTAAGAGTTATCTTGTATCTGTCGGTTTTATTATCCCCCGTTGATAATCAAAACCCAGAACAAAAATCCTAGGACAAGGAACTCACCATTAAACACATGTGTGGGAGAAATAAGGGTAGAGATATTATTAAAGAGCTTTTTGTTTTGTCCTCTAATACGTGCATATATGTTTTATTTTCTTTTCCTTCTTACCAGTAGGCTTGCATTTCATGCATACATGCCATGCATGTTTCTGACCCTCAATGGTTGCAGATATAGATCCACAGCAGTCTGCCAGTTGGAAGTGATTTGACATAAGCCGTCTGGTTAGAATCTGTAGAGGGATCAAGAGGGCAGAATTTGATGCTGAAGCCTTCAAAGAACAGTTGAAAGCTGAAATGGATGAACAAACCAAGCCGATCATGAGAGAAATTATAGGGGAAATGATGGGTACAGCTATAGGGGAACTGCCAGCACCACAGCCGCCAATGCCCCAACCACCAGTACCTTAACCTCGACCTTATGATCTGGATGCTGAGGTTCCTAAAAGCTAAGAGATAGAAGATGATCAGCAGACAGTATTGATAGAACTTGTTATCCGTTAGAGAGAAGATGCCTAGGGAAATATGGAGAAGCCATATTGGGCTAAAAACCTTGTCAAGTCTATGGCTCAAATGCAGCTGATGATGAAGGAAAAAGGGATCGATGCCCTTATGAGCTATTCCAAGCTGCGCCTGGATAAGGATGATGATCCCCTACCACGGAAGTTCAAGTTTCCTGACATAAAGAAGTTCACTGGCACAGAGGACCCCCATCTCCATTTAAAGTAGTATGTGACCCACATAAAGACAACTGAACTAACTAAAGCATATATTGTGAAGCAATTCTTGTTGTCTTTGGAAGAAGCACCCATCAGATGGTATTATGCATTAAAATCCTGTGTTCAAATTGATTAGGAGGAACTATGTGCTGCATTTATCAAGCAATATAGTCTCAATATTCAGATGGAGGCTTTTTGGAAAGACTTGCAGAACCTAAAGTAGAAATTCAATGAATCTTTTGTGAGTTATTTGATTAGGTTGAGAGCTAAGTTAGCACAAATGAAGCAACGACCCATGGAATATGATCAGCTGGTAATAGCTATAGAAGGGCGTGTACTCCTTCTCTCCAAAAAACTAAGGGATTTAGGGATTCAAAACTTTGAGGAGTTGTACATGTTTAGAGTAGAGAAAGAATTAGACCTCATATAAGAAAAAAAAGTTCTTCAGTGAGAGATCTATGAACAGAGAAGGGTTTGGGTCTAGCGGCGGAGTCAGGTCGAGTAGTAATATATAGATCAACGTAGTCAGGTAGTCCCGAAGGTTTTCTAATTTGGGAAGACCCCTCTCCAAAGTCCTGAAAAAGTTGATTGAGAATAACCTTCTACAACCCTTACTTAGATGACCTCCTTTCCCAAATGCCGACCTAAAACTATATTATAAGTACCACCAAAACATTGGGCATGATACAGAAAGCTATACTCGTCTGAAACACAAGATTTAAGATTTGATCAATTAAGGAAAAATAATTGACCCAAAAACCAGAAAACCAAATACCCAAAATAACCCTTTACCCAACTACTGAAATGTATAACCACTAAATCCCCATATCTTGATGATCAACATGGGCCTAACAGAGGAACAAGTTATTAATTCCTTTGTTGATGTCACACCTATCCCATCAAAACCACAGTAAAAAAACTTGAATATGAGGCAGCAAGACATTGAGTCTTGTGTAAATGTGTTGGATATTTGGAGTTTTGATGATGAAGAGGGAGAAGTAGTTGATTTATGGAAGAACACTGAGAGGAGAACATCACAGTCCACTGAGAAATCGGAGGAGGTGGAGGAAGAAGTGAAGAAGGCTGAGGAACAGAAAGGAGGAAGTAGTTTAGAAGTGGGATCAAAGAAAAATGAGAATTATTGAGGCCAAAAGTGACAAGAAAACTCTTGCCAGTATTTGGGAGCTACTTATGAACTCTCGGGCCCATCAGGAAGTACTGGTTTTTGCTTTTGATCACAAAAAGATACCTTCAATGCACACTCCACAGCAAATGGTAAGCTTATTGACTAAAAGCCCTTAGGGGGCAATTATGTTCACAAATGATGACTTACCCTTAGAAGGAAGGGATCATAGCAAAGCCCTGTTCATTAAGACCAACGTGAAAGGCAAGTTGACATGCTGTGTCATGGTCGATAATGGGTCAGCCGTTAATGTGTGTCCTCTAAAGATCCTACCAAAGCTGGGCTTGACAATAACTTATTTGAAACCCTCTGATGTTGTCATAAAGGCTTATGATGATACGAAAAGGCCATTTGAGGGAACTTTCTGAGCTTTAGTTAAGACTGGACCTATTGAAGTATGGGTTAACCTTCATGTAATAGACATTCCAGTCACCTTTGCTATTCTTCTGGGAAGACCATGGTTCCATCCTTTAGGGGGAGTGTCGTCCACCGTTCATTAAAAGATCAAATTTTCATATGAGTCAAATAAAATTAGTCATAATTCAAATATACTTTGACCGATAGTTCATGATAGGATAATGTAAAACCACAGCTATTGAATTTTCCTTATAACTTGTGTTAGCATAGAACTCTACTCGTATATAACCTCTTGTCCCTTCATAACACTTGTATTATATATTTTATTAAATGAATGACAATAATATATGTTGGTTTTATGCTCAATACCTTAACATCTTTATGGTATTAAATCTTCTCCAAGGTTTAACAACCAATTTTTTAACCTAAAAAAATCATCATGTCTACCACTAGCAACATCAAAACTATTATTTTTCCTACTTTTGCTTCTTCTTAAACTCAGGTTCAATCTCTCTTGAATATCTCTCATAAACTTCTGATCAAATTAAACTCTTCCAATTATTTATTATGGCAAGCTCAGTTAATGCCACTCCTCCATAGCTATGATCTTGTAGTTCATGTATAAGGTATAGCCGAACCTCCAATAACTTTGGTACCTGCATGAACTGAACCCTGCATACATTTAGTGGTTCTAATGAGATCAATTAGTATTAAGTTGGATCATTGGATCCATCTTTGAGGCTTTTGTTCCCTAAATTATCAGTGCTTGTACTACTAAAATAGCTTGGCAAAAATTGGCAACCACCTATTCTTCTGGTTCTTGAGCACAAGCATGAACCATTACAACTCATTTCTTCAAGCTAACCAAGGATGTTATTGAGATAATTTCCCAATAGACATAGAAAGCTAATGTGATTTTTGATCAATTGAGTGCCTTGAATAGTCCTGTGACATAATGGAATTTAATTCAAGTAATCATTAATGGTTTGGATTCATTTTATCATCCCTTTATATGCTTCACTCAATAATGCCAAGATGATCTTTCTTATGATGAAATTTATGGTCTTCTTCTCTATGAAGAAGAAGATATCAAAGATAATAATGCTATTAAAGATTTAGTACCACCCACTATGTTAATGATATGTGCTAGGTCAATCATGTATGACCATGTTTTGACTTTATCATTTTATTTAATAAAGAGGCATTTTCCATTATCATTTTATGCTATGATAATTACTTGAATAGTCAATTCTTACTAAGGTCATCAAGCATGTGACTTGATAGTAAAACCCTTATATTAAATATGAGTTCTATTTAAATTATCCCTAGTCATAATAATGTATTATGGCTAGTATTGTGTTGATTGATGATTATGTTTTACTAATCATGAATTTGAGATATTAAGTCAACTCATAGGTAATAATTTGAGAAATAAAGTGCCAGATTAACCCATCATGAGAATACTACATGAATAATTGTCATAGGTAATTATCATCACAATAATAATGGCTTAGTCTTTTGACCTTGAAATCACCATGGATTTCTATATAACTATTTTTTATTTTGACACAATCTTACATTATCATTAACCATATGATAAAATAGGTTGTTATTGGGTATAAAATGAGTTATATGAGGAATGTGAGTAATTGAGAAGGAATTTGTCCCTCATTTAATATGAGTAAGATATTTATGGGTCCCTTGATAAGATAGACTAAGGAAAATGCATGACCATGCTAAAGTAAATTGATAAAGATTTATCATTCTCAGTCAACTTGGAATTAAGAAATTAAGTGATTGAATTCTATAAGGATGACATAATCTATGTCTTATATTCAATCGAGATATAATGTGACAAAGGGACTAGAATATTCACTGTATATTAGGTTATGTCGAATTATTGACTTCACATGACTTAGGTAGTTATAATAATGTGTTGCTAGAGGCTACTTATGACTTTTAGGCCCAAATAGAGATTTAAGGCCCACTGCCAAATTCATATAAACCTACAGGGTCACACACTTTGAATAAGCCTAAAACGAATATGGGTTTAACAAGCCCAAACAAGCTCTATGGAAATAAATAAAAAAAATTCATTTATTTAAGGTAAAGGTTATCTTAAATAAATAGAATATTATTTTTAATTTAATTTTAAATAAAATCAAAATAAGAATAAGTGAGAAATTACCAAAAGGTTGTTTAGTAAGTGAAACCCTAATTTATATATCTTTAAATGTGTTATATTCTCTAGGGTTTATACACTCTCATTATTCTACCACCAAATTCATTTTCTCTATTTTAGAAAATAAAATACAAAGTTCTTTTTTAATTATTGATTTGTGAGAAATCAAGAGAAGGTGCTAGCACATAAATATTCATTTTCAAAATCAAGGGTTGTTTGTGTGGACACTTGTGGAAGATAGATTCTTTTGGAGACATCTCAAATTCAAACTGCTAAATTAAAAGCTCAAGGTAGGGTGTCACCAGAGTGAATCTCCTCTCTTCCTTCCAGATTTCTTGCCTCTTCTGCATTTATGGTAAGAAAATAAAAATCATAGATTTAATCAATTAATCGAATTACTTGGATTCGGGTTCGGGTTCGGGTTTGTGATTCAAATTTTATTTTTTCACTACGTATGGAATCACAAAACCCAATAGTGGTATCAAAGCCACTTGTAATTTGATTAATTTGATTTTGTATATATATGATATATCTGTGTTTGAGTGATTCATTTTTTAAAAGGAATTTTCAAAAATTTTATCAAAATAGTTTTGATTTTATGACTATTAATTATAATATGTATGAAAAAAATATTAAACATTGATTTGATTAATGTTTATAATCATTTAATGTGATTAAACAGTGAATAGAATTAGGATTTTCTGTGTTATGTATACCATTTTAAGAAATCAAAATAGTATTCTGTCTGAACAGCAAATTCGATTTCTATTTAATTATGAAACATAAATATTTTGATTATACAGATTTCTGTCAAGGGTAGTATATTTAAGTATCATATAGATTATATAGAATAAATCTATTTGCAACATATTAATTATTCTATAATATGATTTATGAGTAAATTAGGGTTAATGGTGGCGGTTGTTTAAGTGGTAAATATAAAAACGATACGTTTTGAACAGATCAATCAAACAGTAATTTGATTACGATAATTATTATTGTTTTAGGGTTTTTGCAATAACTCATTCAAAGATTTAAGGTAAATCATTTACCTTCGGGGTCTCGAATCCCTGCAAAGGGGCGCTGCCCTTGAACTTTGCCAGGGCACTGTCCCTTGGACCTCATTAGGGGCGCTGCCCCTAGGACCCCAAATGGATTCATCATGCATTTTTTAAAACATACTAATTTAATTAATTTTTAAATTGAATTGTTTTGGAATACATGTTTATTGTTAAATGCATGGTGCATAGCATGACTCTTGAACCAATGTGATTGGATTTTAGTTTGTTGGGTTGTTATTTTTAAAAATATGGCCTGCGAGTCTTTTTATTTGTTGTAATTATTTTATTTTATTTTATTAGATAGTAATAGAATATCTTTAATTATAACATGTAATATAAATCCAGACCCAATATGCAAATTCAAGTTGGAGGCTTATAATAGAGATCCAAGGTGGGAGCCTAAGGAGGAGGTCCATGGCAAAAGATGGAGATCCAAATTAAAGGCTCAATTTGTATTTGTAATATCACCTGGGTTTGACCTTTGTTCTTCATAGTGGCTTATGAAGATTAATTTAGTGATGGGCCATGCTATGCCACGTTTATCTTATTATGTTACTATGTTATGCATGTGATGCCATGTATGTGATGAATATAACAATAACTAAATAAGATAAAAAGTTAACTAAACCCTTATTTAATATTAAGTCATTAAAATGCCTCTCATTAATCAACACTTATAAAGATTTGGATTACTATATATAGGTTATGCCAAAGCATTATGTATAAAGCTATTTAAATAAGATTAGATGGATAATGGTGATATGCATATGTTTGAGTTGGTTAGACTTAACTAGGTTATCAAAATGATTTTAGACCTAAGGTTTAATAGGATATGCTGGTACATGTGATCCTATACTTATCCAAGAATTACATGAGATGTAATTGGTAAAGTATTACCTACCTATATAGCCACATTTTAAGTGATAAGCCAAAGCTTACTTGAAGTAGGGTGAAATATAGATGTTGGCCCACTAAGAAATTTCAATTGTTGAAATTATTTTGATGGTTTTATAATTTATGAAAATTTAGTGGGAGTTTTCTTATGCCTCTTTCATAATAAAACTGAATGTACTATATATATATTTATTATATATAATGACATCAAATACTGCACCTACCATGTCACTACGATCGATCCTTGAGAAGGATAAACTAAATGGGACTAACTTTCTTGATTGGTACAGAAACCTAGGAATTATTCTTAGGCAAGAAAGAAGAGAAAATATCGTTGATCAGCCCATCCTAGAGGAACCAACTGCTAATGCTTATAGAGCACAAAAGGATGCTTATAGTAAGCATCTCAATGATTCAGGTGATGTCACTTGTCTCATGCTTGGATGCATGGAGTCTGAGCTTTAAAAGCATCTGATGGAAATGGAGGCTTATACTATAATAGGCCATCTCAAGGAAATGTTCTAAGAGAAAGCTAGAATCGAAAGGTTCAATACCATCAGGGCATTGCTCTCCTGCAAGTTGACTACTAGCGGCTCTGTCAGTCCTCATGTTCTTAAGATGAAGGGCCATCTTGAACACTTAGCCAAGCTTGGTCTCAAGATTGAAAAAGAATTGGCTATTGATGTCATTCTCCAATCTTTTCTTGAAGCTTATAATGGTTTCATAATGAATTTCAATATGCATAATATAGAAAAAACTATTTTAGAGTTACATAGGATGCTTAAAACTACTAAAAAGAACATTAAGAATTCCACTAAGGATATTCTAATGGTTAATAAGGGAAAGGGTATTAAAAAAGGTTGGAAAGAGCAAGGGCAAGGCTCCTAAAGGCTTTTAGAAGCCAAAACCAAAGCCTAAGCCTAAGTTTAAAGCTGAACCCCAAGCAAAGCCACCAAAGGAGGGAATATGCTTTTTTTTTTTTTTTTGCAATAGCCAGGTCATTGGAAAAGAAATTGCAAGCTATATTTGAATGGTTTGAACAAGAATAAGGGTAGTGTGACTACCTTTTTAGGTATGCATATTATAGAAATTAATTTATCTACTTCTGATTCTTGGGTATTAGATATTGGATTAGGATCTCACATTTGTACTAATATGCAGGGTCTAAAAAGGAGTATATCATTGGCTAGAGGCGAAGTGGACCTACGAGTTAGCAATGGAGCAAGAGTTACTACTTTAACTATAGGGACTTATGAGTTAACTTTGCCTAGTGGACTTGTTTTAAAATTGGAAAATTGTTATTATGTGCCTATTGTGCCTAGGAATATTATTTCTGTTTCTTATTTAGACAAGAAAGGTTTTGAATTTATTATTAGGAATAATAAATATGCAATATTTATTATGATAACATTTCTATGGATTTGCTCCACACACTAGTGGTCTTTATGTCATAAATGTTGAAGACATTAATGAAAAGTCAATCTATAAAATTGATACAAAGAAGTTTAAATCTAATGATTTAAACACTACCTATCTCTAGCACTGTCGTTTAGGCCACATAAATGAGAAACGCATTTCAAAGCTTCACCAAAATAGGCCTTTGAATTCATTTGATTATGAATCATTTCAAACATGTGAATCTTGTTTATTAAGAAAACTAACTAAAACACCTTTTACTGGAATAGGTGAGGGAGCTAATAATTTATTAGGCCTTATACATTCAAATGTATATGGACTATTAAGCTCAACTGTTAGAGGAGGTTTTCAGTACTTCATCTCTTTCATATATGATTTCAATAGATATGGCTATGTCCATCTAATGAAACATAAATATGAATCTTTTGAAAAGTTCAAATTTTTTAAGAATGAAGTACAAACCAACTTAGTAAAAATATTAAAACATTAAGATTTGATCGAGGTAGTGAATATTTAAGCCAAGAATTTGTAGATCATCTTAGAGATTATAATATTATTTCACAATTGACACCTCTAGGTACACCACAGTGGAATAGTGTGTTCGAACAAGGAAATAAGACTTTATTGGATATGGTTTGATTAATGATAAGTTAATATAATCTTCCAATCTTTTATTTGGGATATGCTTTAGAAACTACTGCATTCATTTTGAATAGAGTTCCAACAAAGGCAATTGAAAAGACACCATATGAGATATGGACTAGAAAACCTTATAGTTTGTCTTTTCTTAAGATTTAGGGATGTGATGCTTATGTGAAGCATCAATCTTAGATAAACTAGCATCCAAATTTGATAAATGCCTTTTCATGGGATATCTTAAAGAAACTAAAGGATATTATTTCTACAATGCTTCTGAGAATAAAGTGTTTGTTGCTCGAAATGGTGTATTTTTAGAAAGAGAATTTATTTCCAAAGGATCTAGTGGGAGCACAGTCTAACTTGAAGAAATTCAAGACCCACAAATTAGCATTGTACCTAGTATGGAATCACATATGAATTAACAATTAACTGTTGAACCTGCACAAGTACTAGAAGGAAAAAGGAGGTCTAGTAGGACACATCAAATCCCTATGATTTATGGGTTTCTCATAACTGATGATCATGATGTGTTGATTGTGGATCAAAATAAGCCCACATCTTATCAAGAGGCCATAAATAGTCCTGACTTTGAGAAATGCCTAGAAGCCAAGAAATTACAATCCATGTATGATAATCAAGTTTGGACCTTGATAAACCCAACTGATGGCTTAAAAACTACTGGATGCAAATGGTTTAAAAAGAAAATAGACATGGATAACAATGTGCATACCTTTAAGACAAGATTGGTTACAAAGGGTTTCTAACAAACACATGGTATAAACTATGATGAAACCTTTTCATCAGTTTCTATGCTGAAATATATTCAAATTCTCCTTACTGTAGATGCATACTATGATTATGGGACATGGAAAATGGATGTCAAAACAACATTTCTTAATGGAAACCTACTTGAGGATGTGTATATGACATAACCAGAGCGTTTTATCAATCTTAAGAATTCTGGAAAGGTATAAAATCTTCAAAGGTCCATTTATGGACTGAAGCAAGCATCTCGGAGTTAGAATCTTCATTTTGATGAAGCAATCAAAGAGTTTGGCTTCATTAAGAATCAATGTAATGGGACAATAAAAGGAGCCCTAGGGGCCATGCACCCTTAGAGTCCTTAGCTAATCCTAAGGACATAGAGGGATAAGAAAAGTATAATATGGCTGAGCAAGGACATTTATTAAGAGAAAAGTGGGAGTGCAATTATGTTTTTAGTGTTGTATGTTGATGACATACTACTAATTGGAAATGATATCCTTATTTTACAAAATGTTAAATAATGGCTAGGGAATTGTTTGTCAATGAAAGATTTGGGTGAAGCCATTTATATATTAGACATCAAGATCTATAGAGATAAATCTAAAAGGCTTATTGTCCTAAGTTAGAGCACTTACATTTATAAGGTATTGAACATGTTTAGCATGCAAAACTCTAAGAGAGGATTCTTACCAATTTCATATGGAATTAGTCTCAATAAGACTCTATGTCCTATGACATAAGATGAGTGAGAACACATGAGTAAGATTCCATGCTTCTACTATTAGATCTATCATGTATGCAATGTTGTGTACTCAACTTGATGTTTCATATGCCTTAAGCACAACGAGCAGATACCAGTCAAACTCAGGTGAAAGTCACTGGACAATAGTTAAAAATATCCTTAAGTACTTGAAAAGAACTAAAGATGCATTTTTACTGTATGGTGGTAAGGAAGATGAGTTAGTTGTAAATGGTTACACAAATGCTAGCTTCCAAACTAACAAAGATGATTTTTAATTATAGTTAGGTTATGTTTTTTGTTTGAATGGAGGTGCAGTGACCTGAAGGAGTTCCAAGCAAGACACCATTGCTAATTCTATAACAGAAGCTCAGTATACAGCTACCTTAGAAGTAGCTAAGGATGCTATTTGGATCAAGAAGTTCATAACTGGACTAGGTGTTATTCCTAGTACATTAAATCCAATGAACTTATATTATGACAATAATGGAGCTATAGCTCAAGCTAAGGAGCCCATATCACATAGGAGATCCAAACACATACTTAGGCATTATCATCTCATTCGAGAAATTATTAAGAGAGGAGACGTGAATATATGCAGAGTACCTATAAATGATAATATTGCTGATCCACTGACTAAGCCTCTTCCACAGCCTAAGCATGAGAGTCATACTAGGTCCATGGGTACTAGTTTTGATATAGATTAGGCCTAATGCAAGTGAGAGATTGTTAGTGATATGCACTAGGTCAATCATGTATAACCATGTTTGACTTTATCATTTTATTTAATAAAGAGGCATTTTTCATTATCATTTTATGTTATGATAATTACTTGAATAGTCAATTCTTGCTAAGGTCATCAAGTATATGACTTGATAGTAAAACCCTTAGATTAAACATGAGTTTTATTCAAATTATCCCTAGTTATAACAATGTATTATGGCTAGTTAATTGATGATTATGTTGTACTAATCATGAGTATGATATATTAAGTCAACTCATAGGTACTTATTTAAAAAATAAAGTGTTGGATTGACCCATCATGATAATACTACATAGATAATTGTCATAAGTAATTCTCTTCATAATAATATTGGCTTAGTCCTTTGACCTTGAAATCATCATGGATTTCTACATAATTATTTTGTATTTTGACACAATCTTACATTATCATTAACTAGATGATAAAATAGGTTGTTATGAATTATGTGAGGAATGTGAGTGATTGAGAAGGAATTTGTCCCTCATTTAATATGAGTAAGATATCTGTGGGCCCTTTGATAAGATAGACTGAGGAAAATGCATAGCCATGCTAAAGTAAATTGATAAAGAGTTATCATTCTCAGTCTACTTGGAATTAAGAAATTATATGATTGAATTCTATGAGGTTGACATAATTTATGCCTTATATTCAATCAAGATATCATGTGACAAAGGGACTAGAATATTCACTGTATATTAGGTTATGTCGGATTATTGACTTTACATGACTTAGGTAGTCATAATGTCTTACTAAAGGCCACTTATGACTTGTAAGCCTAAATAGAGATTTAAGGCCCACTGCCAACGTTATGTGAACCTACAAGGTCACACACTTTGAATAAGCCCAAAACGAATATGGATTTAATAAGCCCAAATAAGCTCTGTGTAAATAAATAAATAAAATATTTATTTATTTAAGGTAAAGGTTATCTTAAATAAATAGAATATTATTTCTGATTTAATTTTAAATAAAATCAGAATAATAATAAGTGAGAAATTACCAAAAGGTTGTTTAGCAAGTGAAACCCTAATTTATATGTTAATAAATATGTTATATTCTCTAAGGTTTAATACACTCTCATTATTCTACCACCAAATTCATTTTCTCTCTTTCAGAAAACAAAACACAAAGTTCTTTTTAATTCTTGATTTATGAGAAATCAAGAGATGGTGCTAGCACACAAATATTCATTTTCAAAATCAAAGGTTATTCGTGCAGACACTTATGGAGGACGGATTCTTTTGGAGATGTCTTAAATTCAAACTGCTAAATTAAAAAATTGATGTAGGGTGTCACTAAAGTGAACCTCCTCTCTTCCTTCTAAATTTCTTGCCTCTTCTATGTTTATGGTAAGAAAATGAAAACCCTAGATTTAATCAATTAATTGAATTACTTGGATCCGGATTCAGATTTGTGATTCAAATTTTATTTTTTTTATTGTGTATAGAGTCACAAAAAATAACACATTATCTTTTACAATTCATTATCTATCAATTGTGGTGGACATTTCTAGTACGGCATGAGAAAAAGCCAATCACCACAAAGAGGTTATGGAGTCTGGCAGTCTAGACCTTCGACATCTTTTTTTCCATCTAATATTGATTATTTATATCTTCAATCTCATAATTGCTTTGGAAATGGCCATATAGCACCTTAGTGCTATCTCTAAAATCATCTTGCTGCAAAACCCAACCTTCTCCCAGACGGACATCTCATCTTGCCACCACTACTCACTTTACTTCTTCTCTATAGCCATGGATTCTAGACTTAGGTGCAACATATCAATTAATGCCTAGATTAGAGAATCTGATAATTCATTTTGATTATTATGGCTTGGATGATGTTAAAATTGGCAATGGTAATTCCATCTCTATCTCTCATGTTGGTTCATTTGTTATGAATTCTCAAAATCATTCTTTTCTTTTTGATAATATTCTCCATGTTCCACATTCTTATTATAATTTATTATCTATTTATGCCTTCACTTATGTTAATACTATGGAATTTTTTCTTAATCACTTTCTTTTTGTTAAGGATATTCACACAAAGGCTATTCTACATACAGGGCAGAATGACAAAAAATTATATGCCATATTTCTTCAGCTAAAACCACTAAAGGATGATTCACCTACTACACTTCTTATTGCCTTTATTGATTTGCATAATATTCTAGATCATTTACATCTTCCTACCATTATATGTGCTCTTCATCAGTCAAATATTTCTTTTATGATAATAATATACACTCTTGTCATACTTGTAATATAAGCAAGAGTTTAAGACTATTACTTCTGTACCTATTGAATCATGCCCTTGTTGATTCCCTTGATGGTTGTCATTATTATGTTCTTTTTTATGATCATTTTGGTAAATATTGTTGGTTATTTTTTCAAGAAATAAATATGAAGTTCTTAGTAGTGCTTATAACATTGCCTTGTACATTATTAACCACCTACCCACCCGAGTCCTACACAACATTTCTCCTTTTCAAAATTTTTTTGGTTTAGTTCCTAACTATACATTCATGCATACTTTTGGTTGATTATGTTGCCCATGGTTACGGCTGTACAGTAAAAATAAATTCTCTCTATGATCTCAAAAGTGTGTTTTTATTGGTTATAATAAAGTCCACAAGGGTTATATTTGCTTGGATTTTAATTCTTAAAATTTTTTTCTTATGTCATGTTGTGTTTTTTGAATAAGAATTCCCATTCTCTAGTTTACCATAATCTGCACGTGAACTTTAAGAGTCCATGTATACAATAATTTCCATTCCTATCCAAAATTTGATCCTCACTAATATTTCTCCTAATCTGATCCAGCCTCTATCACCTCAAACATCTATCTCATCTCTTAATCCCACATCAACCTTATCTCTAAAGAGCCTAACTTTACCTTCTAACACTGAATGCTCATCCACTCCTTAACCATCACCAAACTCCATTACCACCTCTACTTCTCTAGGCCTACCCTTAGTTGTTGACTTATCCAATTATCGTCCACCTCTCAATCCAGGCAAAACACATCCTATGGTTACCCATTCAAAAACTAACTCTCTAAAACCTAAAGCACTTGTCTCTAAGACTTCTCCTCAACATGAAGCACACACTTATAAATAAGCCTCCCAATTTATCGAATGATGAGAAGCTATGTCCTTGGAGTACAATGACTTGATCAAGAATTACACTTGCGATTTAGTACCTCCTCACTATAGTCAAAATCCTCTTGGCAACAAGTGGGTTTATCAAATTAAAAGAATTAAGGATGGTTCTATTGAGTGATACAAGGCAAGGTTAGTTGCAAAAGGATACCATCAATGACTAGGTGTTGATTTTAATGAGACCTTCAGTCCTATCATTCACCTTACTATAATTCGGTTAATTCTTTCTATTATAATGTCTTCAAGTTGTACATGTAAACAACTCGATATAAGCAATGCTTTCCTATATAGAATTT
The DNA here is from genome assembly GCA_947683625.1 of Mallotus nudiflorus. Taxonomy (NCBI): domain Eukaryota; kingdom Viridiplantae; phylum Streptophyta; class Magnoliopsida; order Malpighiales; family Euphorbiaceae; genus Mallotus; species Mallotus nudiflorus. The sequence continues at coordinate 2,070,946 of CANTUR010000017.1, read as the reverse complement.
TTGATGAGGATGTTTTTATGTCCCAACCATAAGGTTTTGTACATCCTCACTTTTTGCAGCATGTTTGTAATTTAAGGAAGTCAATTTATGGCTTGAAATAGGCCCCTTGCCAATGGTTCAAGTGACTCAATCAAGTGTTGTAGTCAATCAGTTTTCAGGGTTCTCAAACTGACACTTCCTTATTTTACTATGTCAAAGGCAACATTAAAGTTTATTACTTATTTTACATTGATAATCTCCTGCTCACCAGTAATGATAATAATTTTATATCCACAATTATTGCTTCTCTTTAATGACATTTTCCAATTAAAGAACTTGGCCAACTTGATTATTTTTTGGGCTTGGAAGTTATGTGGAGTTGTCATGGTCTTTTCCTCACCTAGTCAAAGTACATTAGCAAGTTACTAGAGCAGGCCAACATGTCTAATGCAATGCAATAAGCATTCCCACATGTACAAAATAATCTTTGGTTTCCATAGGTAGTTGCTTTGATAATCCCATATTATATCGCAGCCTAGTTAGGGGTCTCTAACATGTTTATTTAACTTACCCAGACAACACTTTTTTGGTTAACCATGTGTCCTATTAAATGCATACCCTACAACTAATCATTGGATAACATTAAAGCGTATCTTACACTATCTTCGGGGTACTCAATATTATAGGTTTTTCATTCATTGATCAAGTTCATAACTGATTTCTGCATATAGTGATGCCTATTAGGGCAGCTCCAAGGAAGATTACCATTTTTGTTAGTTCTAATTTAATCGCTTGGGGCTCTAGAAAGCAACGTATTGTAGACACCTAATTTTGGGATAATGAGTTATGGATGCGATAGAGGAATCCAATGATTAAAATATCATAAATAGGTCCTCAATACTTGAAGTTTGAAGCCTTAAAAGTTTAGATGCATTTTTCAAAGAAAGGGTTTAATGTTTTTCAAGGACTGAATTGTAAGACTTTTTAAGGACCTAATTGTAAATTTTTAATTCTTTCAGGGGTCTTTTTATAATTAAATGTTAAAAAAATTATTATGGATTGGAAATCCATAATTTTGATCAGAATTGTATTATTCTGATTGAGTCCCTCACTATTTTTCCAATTTTTTTGGAAATATTTTTCCTGAATTTTGATTGGTTAAAAAATTTTCTAAAATTTATTTTCAAGATTTTCAGGAAATAAAGTCCTTCTAAAACATGAACTCTTAAGTATGTAGGATTAGGGAGGCTTTTAGAGGGGAGGGGGGGGGGGGGGGGGCTCTCTCTTTGTGACCATCTCTCTTTTAGCTTAAAACGTTCTCTCTATATTTTTCTTGGAGGCATTATGTATAATATTTTTCTTTAGATTTTCTTTGTTTTTGGGGAAAAGGCAATAGACTTTTAAAGAGGACATCAAGTTTTGAAGATCCATTAAAAGCAATGATGATTAATAATACTCTGAGGAGTTAATCAATACTGCATCCATTCAAGCATCCCTTCTTCTACTCTTTTCTTTTATTTTTGTTTGATTATTTAGTTTGATTTTAATCTTATTTAATTTTAATTTTAATTTTATTTAAGCTCTAATCATTGTTTACTTTTTGTGTTTATGTTGGTGATTATGGAGGAAAACACATGATAATCATACTTGGAGAATCAAATTCATAAGAGGTCTATAGGATAACATGTATAAGACCTTGTAGATTTCGTTTTTAGGTCTTTTTATTTTTTATTTAATTTCTTTATTTTATTTATATTTTCGGGGTTTGTATTAATTATTTTTATTATTATTTTCTATAGATTATTATAATAGCCCTAATAGTGGGAATAATGGAATTATATATGTGATTGCATGTTTATGTTGATTAATTGGTTAGTAAAATCAGTGTTTCAATTGGGTAATTAATTAAAATCAATAATGGAAGTAGATTAATTTAAATTGCATGTTAATTAAAATTAGGGTTTTTTAGAATAATTAATTAGTTGTTTGATCTTTTATTTAATTGTTTTAATATGTTTTATTTATTTTTGGGCTTGTTTATTTATGTTTATATGTTTTGTGCCTTAAGCCCATATTAGATTCTAATTCACTTAAATAAATTTAGGTTTTTTTAGGTTTAATTAATTAAAATGTATTTTAGGCCGATAATTAATTAGATTTTTAGGTTAGAGATAACTTATGTCCATTTAGTAAGTTAGACTTAGCCCACTTAATTTAAGCATTTTTCATAATTTGTAGATTTAAGATCACCTTAGAATTAAACATGTAGAACTAGACCTTCTAATTTAAATGCTCCATAATTTGTAGTTTTAGGCCCATTTTTAGAATTAAAATAAATAGACCTAGGTTCATTTAATTAAAATTAAAAGAAATTAGGCTTTTTAGGCCCACTTATTAAAACATGTAGATTTGGTTCATTTAATTGAAATTAATGTAGATTAAACTAACCTAGGGATTATGTGTTTGAAATAATGCATTATTTATTTGTATATTCATGATTGGTTTGCCTTGGAGTTAATTGTTAGAATAAGGGTTTATATAAAATTACATGTAAATAGAGAATAATATAGTAATTCATAAAGAAATTCTAAAAGAACACAAGACTGAAAGAAGTTGGTATTATGTATCCAGAATCTCTTGGTTGTGGTGTTAGCTTTTTTTTAGGGAATCGAGTATCGCCTTTTCGATTTGTCTCAGTTATTACTCTGGGTGGAAAATTCTAATCTCTACACTATATCTTTGTGACAGTGGTTAGTGTGTTTTCTAGAGTCCTGAGCTTAAATAGTATTACGGTTGCTAAAATTTTGGATATGTGTTAAACCCCGCCATCTACACGTACAATTGCTTATTCTTCCATCAAAGATGAGTATAGGGTAATTGCAACAATGGTAACTGAATTACATTAGTTCTTATCTCTCATGCATGAGTTACAATTGTCTACCCCATCACCTCCCATCCTTTGGTGAGACAATTTAAGTGCCATATATCTCACTACCACCCTAATATTTCGTTCTCACTTGAAGCACTTGGAAATTGATTTCCATTTTATTCGTGGCAATGTTAAAAACAACGAACTATCAGTTCGCTATTTATCTACCAAGGACCAGCTCAATGATGTTCTTACCAAGAGTCTTGCGAAATTGTCTTTCAACCGCATCAGGTACAAGTTGTCAGTTCGCCAAACTCCCCTACAACTTGTAGGAGGTTGATAGGATAATGTAAAACCACTGTTGTTGTATTTTCCTTATAACTTGTGTTAGTATAAAACTCTACTCTTGTATGACCTCTTGTCCCTTCACAATACTTGTATTATATATTTTACTAAATGAATGACAACAATATATGCTAGTTTTCTACTCAATACCTTAATGTCTTTAGTTCAAACCAAAAAGAATTAGTCTCACTTTTCGAAAGCTTAAGAAATAACAAACTTGCCTCTTTTCTTTAAATTTTAAGGCATATATTTCAATGCAATAAAATAACAGGGGATCAAATGAATTAAAAATCACGGAGTACATAATAGATAATGATGCCATCTTATGGGAATAAGATACATTGCTAAGAACAATATTGTATAGCTTATGTGTTTTTCAACTATAAGATATTCAAAAGCAATAACGTAAAGAACAAAACGAGCCGTCTTCTTTTTTTCTCTTTTTGGATAAGACTATTAATTGAGATAACCCTAATTAATTTATTGAAAAAACCTAGTGAAATTAAACACGTTTTTCTTTCTTCTCATGGCAAACAAATCAATATGTTTATATTTTGCTTTTCTAATGATTGAGTACATTAAATATATCTATAGTATACTTCAGAGCTGGGATAGAATAAAATTTAAATTCCAGGAATGATATTTCAGTTTTTTTTTTTACAATGAATTCAAATTTTTTTTTATGAAAGGGATTCAAATTTTTTGTCATCATGATTTTAAGTTTAAATGGTTTAGACTTTAATAAAAATGACATTTAATTACATGTGGAGCTTCTGCAAATATCATTAATTTCATTTTCTTATTTGAAAATAATTTTCATTTTTGAGGTATTTATCAGCAAAAATAAAATAATTTATTAATATTTATAAAAAAATTAACTAAGCGTATGAAAGTAGATTTGCATATTAATAATTATATATATACCTATTGGTTCAAATAGTAAAAGATTCAAATTTCTTTATATCAAGTTTCGAAATTTAATTTTTATATATGGAAAAAATTGGTGTTGAGGAGTTTTACCCCTTTGAGTCCATCCAGCTGAATAATGATGTTGTATGTTATCACATAGTAAAGACATCAAATAGGAAAAAAAAAAGAATGATACATATGTAATGCGATTTATTTTTTGAAATGAAAATTAAAATATAACTCAATGAAATAAAACTGTACTTTCAAACCAAACTTAATATGAATCAATAAATATCCATTAATTTATTTTAGTTTGATAATTGATTTAAACAAAATATACTAATATTAATTTATATTCGTGACGTGAGAAGTTTGTTTTGTGAGATATTATTTGCTTTAGTTTGAATTTGATCAAATTTTGGTCATCATAAAAAATAAAATAAAATAAAGCCTCACAAAGAATAAGCTCTTGGTGGATCAAGATTTAAATCGCTCGATTCTAACTGACACAAGATTATGACATCATCGAAGTTTGCTAAATGAAAATTTTGGATAAAGGATACGATCTTAATATTAGTAATGTTATTTTATAGTTATTATATGATAGTGCACTCCGTCAAAAAATTTCTAGTTCAGTCTTCATTTGAGTCATAAACTAAATAACTTTACAATTCATAATAAAAGAAAAGACAAATAATAGTGTTGGTTGTTAATTATAAATCACCTTCTTCTGCAAATCAATTATAGAAGAAAGGATCAAATTTTTAAAGTTGAAAATTCATTGGCAATTTCATTACTCTAAAATGATTTGAGTCACAAACTAAATATAATTTTACAATGCATAAAAAAAAAAAAAAGACAAAGAATAGTATCGGTTCATGGAGAGAAATAGAACTCTAAGCTTATAAGGACTCAAAATTGTTAGCTACTAACCCAAGTGGAATAATGGCATTACCAGGAAAATTCCTTTTTTTTTTTTTTTTTCAGAGTGAATTGATATCTTGTTTATTAAGAAATAGTATTAGTGCAGTTTGAAAAAGAAAGAAGAAGAAGAATGGTGTTGGTTGCTAATTATGGGATATTTTTATCTAATTTGGGTGTATTACAATCAGTGGTTAGATTTAAATGATAATTTAGATGTTTTGTTACTATTTTACACTTTACTTATGTGTCTTATATCTAATCATATGGTGTAAAACACGCAACGTAAGTAACAATCACCTGTTAATTATGGAATCTTTGACATGGAAAATGCTAGCTTTAACTCGCACTCAAATTGCCTCATGAGAAACAAGATCCTTCATCCTCGAGTGAACAACACCCACTCAAGTTTGACTTTTTTTTCATGAGATTTTGCCCATGCCTGGTTGACCTGAAATATAGATGACATAAAGTAAAAAGGATGAGAGGGGCGATCAATAGAACACTACACTGCAATTGTGTGTTAGAGATGCTTTTGGCAAGTTATTCAAGAGAGACTTGATTAGCAATTAAAGTCAACACAATAAAGAAACCCATAAACGCAATAAAAATAAATCTAATTAAGATGCAAATTGACCATTCAACTTTTGTTTCACATATTTTGTCATTCTATAATTTTTTGATGGCTTAATCATAAAGTGATTCATAACAAAACTTTTTTTTTTGTTTTTTGTTTTTGAGGAAAAGGTAGAACTTCATTAAATAGAAAACATTACATCATAAAGCAAACTCAGAATTGTCAATGAAACCGAAAAATCCATCTATTTCCAACTACATTCCCTATCGGTGGTGTTGGTACCAAATCCCAAGTATGGTTTTCATGTAGAGCTTGCAATTCTATGGACATAGCATTTCTCCATGGGGATGAGGGGTATAGCATTTCTCATATTAATGAGGGATAAATTCCTTCTGAATCACTCACATAACTAATTTCATATCCAACAACATCATATTTAATCGTCCAATTAAAGACAATGTTAGAATGTGTCAAAACATAAAATAGCTATGTAGAAATCTATAATGATTCCAAGGTCAAAGGACTAAAATAAAATTACTGTGATGAGAAATACTTATGACAATAGTCTATATAGTATTTTCATAGTGGGTCAATCCAGTACATGATCTCTCATCATGTACCTATGAGTTGACTTAATATCTCATATTCATGATTAGTAAAACATAACCATCAGTCAACTTCATACTAGCCTTAATACTTTAATATTTATATATATTTAATAAATGGCTATGGATAATTAGAATAAAATTCTTATTTTAATTTAAGGGTTTTACTATCAAGTCACATACTTGATGGCCTTAGTAAGAATTAACCATTCATATAATTATCATAAAATCAAATGATAATGAAATACCTCTTTATTAATAAAATAAGAAATTCAATACATAATCGCAAATGATTGACCTAGTGCATATCACTAACAATCTGCCACTTGCACTAGGCCCAATCAATATCGTATCAAATACCCATGGACCTAGTATGACTCTTATGTTTAGGCTGTGGAAGAGGCTTAGTCAGTGGATCAGCAACATTATCATTTGTAGGTACTCTGCATATCTTGACGTCTCCTCTCTCAATGATTTCTCAAATGAGATGATAGCGCCTGAGTATGTGTTTGGATCTCTGATGTGATCTGGGCTCTTTAGCTTGGGCTATAGCTCCATTATTGTCATAATACAAGTTCACTCGATCTGATATACTAGGAATAACACCAAGTCCAGTTATGAACTTCTTGATCCAAACAGCCTCCTTAGCTGCTTTTGAGGCAGCTATGTACTCAGCTTCTGTTGTAGAATCAATAATGGTGTCTTGCTTAGAACTCCTCCAGCTCACTACACCTCCATTAAAAAAAACATATATCCTGACTATGATTGAAAATCATCCTTGTCAATTTGGAAGCTGGCATCTGTGTAACCATTTACAACTAGCTCTTCTTCCTGACCACCATACAGTAAAAATGCATCCTTAGTTCTTCTCAAGTACTTAAGGATATTTTTAACTGCTGTCCAATGACTTTCACCTGGGTCTAAATGGTATTTGCTCATTGTGCTTAAGGCATATGAAACATCAAGTCTAGTACACAACATTGCATACATGATAGATCCAATAGCAGAAGCATATGGAATTTTACTTATGCGGTCTTGCTCATCTTGTGTCATAGAACACTAAGTCTTGTTGAGACTAATGCCATGCGATATTGGCAAGAATCCTCTCTTGGAATCTTGCATATTAAACTTGTTCAATACCTTATCAATATAAGTGCTTTGACTGAGGCCAATAAGCCTTTTAGATCTATCTTTATAAATCTTGATGCCTAATATATAAGCAGCTTCACCAAAGTATTTCATTGAGAAACAATTCCCTAACCATGATTTAACATTTTGTAAAATAGGGATATCATTTCCAATGAGTAGAATGTCATCCACATACAACACTACAAACACAATAACACTCCCACTAACTTTCTTGTATACACAAGGTTCATCTTTATTTTTAATGAAGCTAAATTCTTTGACTGCTTCATCAAAATGAAGATTCCAACTTTGAGATGCTTGCTTCAATCCATAAATGGATCTTTGAAGCTTGCATACCTTTCCAGAATTCTCAGGATTGACAAAACCCTCTAGTTGTGTCATGTACACATCCTCAAGTAAGTTTCCATTAAGAAATGCTGTTTTGACGTCCATTTGCCATATCTCATAATCATAGTATGCAACTATGGCAAGGAGAATTTGAATAGATTTTAGCATAGCCATTGGTGAAAAAGTTTCATCATAGTCTATACCATGTGTTTGTTTAAAACCTTTTGCAACCAGTCTTGCCTTAAAGGTATGCACATTGCCATCCATGTCAGTTTTCTTTTTGAAAACCCATTTGCACCCAATAGTTTTTAAACCATCATTTGGGTCAATCAAGGTCCATACTTGATTATCATACATGGATTGTATTTCTGATCTCATGGCTTTAAGCCATTTCTAAGAGTCAGGACTATTTATGGCCTCCTGATAGGATGTGGCTCATTTTGATCCATAATTAACACATCATTATCATCGGTTATGAGAAATCCATATCTCATGGGGATTTGACGTGTCTTACCAGACCTCCTTGGGCCTTCTAGTACTTGTGCAGGTTTAACAACTACTTATTGATTCAATTACAGTTCCATATCAGGTACAATGCTATTTTGTGGGCCTTGAATTTCTTCAAGTTGCACTATGCTCCTACTAGTTCCTTTGGAAATAAACTTTTTTTCCAAAAATACACCATTCCGAGACACAAACACTTTATTCTCAGATGCATTATAGAAGTAATATCCTTTAGTTTCTTTAGGATATCCCACAAAAAGGCATTTTTCAGATTTGGGTGCTAGTTTATCTAAGATTTGACGCTTCACAAATGCATCACATATCCCCAAATCTTAAAAAAAGACAAACTGGGAGTTTTTCTAGTCCATATTTCATATGGTGTCTTTTCAACTGCCTTTGATGGAACTCTGTTCAAAATGAATGCAGCAGTTTCTAAAGCATATCCCCAAAAAGAGATTGGAAGATCATATTGACTCATCATAGATCGAACCATATCCAATAGAGTCTGATTTCTGCATTCAGACACACCATTCCATTGCGGTGTACCTAGAGGAGTCAATTGTGAAACAATCCCACAATCTCTAAGATGATTTGTAAATTCTTAGTTTAAATATTCACCACCTCGATCAGATCTTAGTATTTTAATATTTTTACCAAGTTGATTTTGTACTTCATTCTTGAAAATTTTAAACTTTTCAAAAGATTTAGATTTATGTTTCATTAGATAGAGATAACCATAACTATTAAAATCATTCGTGAAAGTTATGAAGTACTAAAAACCTCCTCTAGCAGTTGAGCTTAATGGTCCACATACATCAGAATGTATTAGGCCTAATAAGTCATTAGCCCTCTCACTCTGTCCAGTAAAAAGGTGTTTTAGTCATTTTTCCAAGTAAACAAGATTCACATATATCAAATGATTCATAATTAAATGAATTTAAAAGCCCATTTTAGTGTAGCTTTGAAATGCGCTTCTCATTTATATGGCCTAAACGACAATGCCAAAGATATGTTGAGTTTAAATCATGAGATTTAAACTTCTTTGTAACAACGTTATAGATTGGCATTTCATTAGTGTCTTCGACATTTAAAACATAAAGTCCATTAGTGCATGGAGCATATCCATAGAAAATGTTATCCTGATAAATACTGTATTTATTATTCTTAATAATAAATTCAAATCCTTTCTTGTCCAAACAAGAAATAGAAATAATATTCCTACGCATAGTAGGTACATAATAATAACTTTCTAAAGATAAAACAAGTCCACTAGGCAAAGGTAACTCATAAGTTCCTTCAGCTAAAGTAGCAACTCTTGCTCCATTGCCAACTCTGCTGCTTTTTAGACCCTGCACATTTGTACAAATGTGAGATCCTGATCCAGTATCTAATACCCAATAATCAGAATTAGAAGTAGATAAATTTAATTCTATAACATGAATACCTAAAAAGGTAGCCTCACCACCCTTTTTCTTCTTCAAATAATCCAAATAGAGCTTGCAATTTCTTTTCCAATGGCCTAGCTCATTACAGAAAAAATAAATTCCTTCCTTTGCTCTGGGTTCAGCTTTGGATTTGGGCTTGGGCTTCTAAAAGTCTTTAAAGACCTTGCCCTTGCCCTTTCCAACCCTTTTCATCCCCTTTCCCTTATTGACCATGAGAACATCCTTGGTGTTACTCTTGATGTTCTTTTCAGCAGTTTTCAGCATCCCATGCAACTCTGAAACAGTCTTCTCCATACTATGCATATTGAGATTCATAAAGAAGCTATCATAAGCTTTAGGCAAAGATTGGAGAATAATATCCACAGCCAGTTCTTATTCAATCTTGAGACCAAGCTTGTCCAAATGATCAAGATGACCCTTAATCTTGAGAACATGAGGACTGACAGCGCCGCCAGTAGTCAGCTTGCAGGAAAGCAATGCCCTAATAGTATTGAACCTTTCAATTCTAGCTTTCTCTTAGAACATTTCCTTAAGATGGCCTATCATAGTATAAGCCTCCATTTCCATCAGTTGCTTTTGTAGCTCAAATTCCATACATCCAAGCATGAAACAAGTGACATCAGTAGAATCATTGAGATGCTTGGAATAAGCATCCCTTTGTGCTCTAGGAGCATTGGCAGCTGGTTCCTCAGGGATGGGTCAATCAAGGATGTATTCCTTTCTCTCATGCCTAAGAACAATTCTTAGGTTTTTGTACTAGTCAAGAAAGTTAGTCCCATTGAGCTTATCCTTCTCAAGGATTAATCACAGTGACATGGTAGGTGTAGTGTTTGAAGTCATTATCTACAACAAATATATGCAAAGTCCATTTAGTATTTTATTAAATATGAATGAGGCATAATAAAAAACTCCCACTAAATTTAATCAAATCAATAACCCTCTAAGTTAATTATACAAATTTTAGTGGGCCAAGATCCATATTTCACCATACTTTAAGTGTGCTTTGGCTCATCGCCTAAAATATGGTTATTTAGGTAGACAACTCTTATCAATTACATCTCATGTAACTCTTGGATGGTATGGGATTTGACATCACATGTCATGGCTAAAAATCCCATCTAATTCCCTAGGTCCAAAACCATTTTGATAACCTAGTTAAGTCAAACCATATCAAACGTTTGAATAGCACCATTATCCAACTTGCCTTCCCTGGATAAATTTATACACCTTGCTTTGGCAGGCTCATATATAATAATCTAAGGCTTGACAAGTGTTGAACTTATGGAAGGCATTATAATGACTTAATATTAAATGAGGGTTCATCTTTATTTTATCTTATTTAGTTATTGTTATGTTGTATGGCATGGCATCACATGGCATCACATACATAACAACAAAAATAAATGTGACATAGCATGGCATCACATGGCATCACATACATAACAACAAAAATAAATGTGACATAGCATGGCCTAAATCTAAGTTGATCTTTATAAGCCAATATGAAGATCAAAGGTCAAACCTAGGTCATATTACAATTACAAATTGAGCCTCTAACTTGGATCTCCATCTTCTAGCATGGATCTCCTTCTTTGGTTCCCACCTTGGATGTCTATCCTGGTCCTCCAACTTGAATTGTAATATGGGTCTTGATTTACAAAAATTGTTGTAATTTACTCTACACTATTCTAATAAAATAAATACAAAAAAAACAAAAATGACTTGCAGGTCGTATTTAAAATTATAACCCATAAAAATAAAATCCAATCATATTGGTCTAAGGGCCATGCTATGCACCATGCATAAAACAACAAACATGTATAACATAATAATCTATTTAGTTATTAAATCCAATGATTATGTTAAAAATAAAATACTGTGACAATTCTTTCGGGGTCAAGGGCCAACGCCCCTGGTGGGGTTCCAAAGGGCAGCGCCCCTTGGCGGGGTCCAGGGGCGTGCCCCCGGTGGCGGTCTCGCTGGCCAGTCAGCGGGTTTGATGGTAAACACTTTGCCTTAGCTCTTTGGTGAATTGCCTTTCAAATTTCTGAACATTAATGAATTTTCGTAATTAAATTACTATAAAATCAATTTGTTCAAAAATAGACAAAAATGCTCAATTAAAACAACCACCTTAAAACCCTAATTTGAGTCAAAGAAGCAACTAACCAATTTTCATAATCATATTACTGAATTAGCTGTTGCCTAAAAACATCACTTTCTGTAAACATCTTACAGTCTGAAAAATCCATTCAAAACAGATCAAAATAATTTTTTTTATAAATAGACGCATCCATTAAGAAAACCCTAATTTCTGTAATCAAAATTACAGCTTGAACAAATCTGTATAAAACAGATCCATTATGTATAATCTGTTTAACATTTAAACAGATTGCCCTTAACACATAATCTGCATAATCACAAAAATTCTATTTCAGATTTAATCAAAAATGATTTTCCTGATCAAAATAAAAAATGATTTTCCTAATTAAAACAAGAAACAAATATGTTGTTTTAATTAATCATATTAATCAAAACAAAATACATAACAGATTTAAATCCTTAAGTGATTAGGTTTTCGAAAACAGAATTTCTGTTTCATTAAATCACATTAATAAAACATTATACTTCATTTGTTTTTATAAAAACATCATACAAAATTCATTTTCATGAAACAACATTCTGAATTCATAAAATCAAAAACTTCTTTTAGTTTAATCACATTAAACCATTACAAACATTAATCAAATTAATGTTTAATTCCGTTTTCAAATAGATTACTAAGAATTATCACAAAATAAATCAAAACCCCTTTTGATAATTTTGAAAACCCTTTTTAAAATGAATCATAAACCCTAACATATAACACATATGCATGGAATCAATTAATTGAATTACAAGTGGCTCTGATACCACTGTTGGAAATGCAGTGAAAAAATTAAAAATTTATCATGTTCCCAAACCTAGATCCATGTAATTCGACTACTTGATTAAATCTAGGGTTTCAAGAATCTCACCAAGATGCATAAGAGGCAAGATTTTCTGGAAGGATGAGAGGAGGTTCACACTGGTGACACCTTACCTTGAGCCTTTTGCTTTGGTTGTTTGGATCTAGATGTCTCAAAAAGGATGCGTCCTTTATAGGTATCCATACTAACAGCCCTTCAGAAAATGAATTGGAGTGTGTGCTAGCAACCTCCTTGATTGTCTCACAAATCAAGAACAAAAGAAAAACTATGTCTTTATTTTCTAAGAAGAAAGAAAACAAATTTGGAGGCAGGAAAAACATGTATGTTAAACCCTAGAGAATATAACATATTTATAGACTCTAAATTAGGGTTTCTCCTACCAATTACCTTTTGGTAACTTCCATTTATTATATTATGATTTTATTTAAAAACAAATCAGAAATAATATCTTATTTATTTATTTAAAATAACATTTATCTTAAATAAATAAATAAATAAATAAATACATAAAACACTTTAATTATTTATTTCCACAGAGTTTATTTTTGGGCTTATTAAACCCAAATTCATTTTGGGCTTGTTTTAAGTGTGTGACCCTATAGGTTCACATAACATTGGCAGTGGGCCTAAATCTCTATTTAGACCTATAAGTCATAAGTGGCCTCTAGCAAGACATTATAACTACCCAAGTCATGTGAAGTCAATAATCTGACATAACCTAATTACAGTGAATTTTATTGTCCCTTTATCACATGATATCCTAATTGAACATAAGGAGTAGAATGTCATCCTTATATAGTTCAATATTGTGACTTGATTCTAAGTAGATTGAAAATGATAACTCTTTATCAATTCATTTCAGCATGACCATGCATTTTCCTTCAGTTTATCTCATCAAGGGGCCTTTAGATATCTTTCTCATATTAATAAGGGATAAATTCCTTTTGAATCACTCACATTCCTCATATAACTAATTTCATATCCAACAACATCATATTTAATCATTCGATTAAAGAAAATGTTAGAATGTGTTAAAACATAAAATAACTATGTAGAAATCCATGATGATTTCAAGGTCAAAGGACTAAAATAAAATTACTGTGATGAGAAATACATATGACAATAATCTATGTAGTATTTTCATAGTGGGTCAATCCAGTACATGATCTCTCATCATGTACCTATGAGTTGACTTAATATCTCATATTCATGATTAGTAAAACATAACCATCAGTTAACTTCATACTAGCCTTAATACTTTAATACTTATATATAATGAATAAATGGCTAGGGATAATTAAAATAGAACTCTTATTTTAATTTAAGGGTTTTACTATCAAGTCACATACTTGATGGCCTTAGTAAGAATTAACCATTTATATAATTATCATAAAATCAAATGACAATGAAATACCTCTTTATTAATAAAATAAGAAAGTCAATACATAATCGCAAAATGATTGACCTAGTGTATACACTAACAATTTCCTCTTCCAACATCCTCTATTTAAGCTCTTATACACATTCAACAGTCTTGTCTATAAAATTAAAATCTAAAAATTACATTATATGGAAGCTCTAGTTTCAACCTCTCTTACACTTTTATAATTTACACATCATTCTTTACGGTTCTAGGCCTTAACCACCAAATGAAATTCAAAATTCAACAACCTCCATCTTGAACTGAATCTGGCATATTAGCAATAGTTCAATAAAGACTAGTTACTCTTTTCCATATCAGAAGAAGTCTATCCAAACTTCAGACTTAATTTAGCTCTCATTGTATGAAAAGCCTTGAAAATGGCTTTTGGCATTATAAGTAATGCACAAAAAACTAAACTATGCATTGAACAACACAACCTGAAGAAAGATGACAAGTTTGTTTTAGATTATTTATTTCAGGCAAAAAATATTGCTGATTCTATTACATTTATTGGTTAACCACTCTCCTCAACCAAATTTAGTGCTATTGTATTTAGACAATTAGGACTTGATTTTAATGGCGTAGTGGGTGCTCTCCAATAACAATAAGAACCACTAATGTTTCATAACCTCCATGGGCAACTCGTTTCCTATGAGCTCCTTCTCAAATTATAGCAATCCTTATTGCCTACAACTCACGTTGCTTATACCTTAACTTCACTGATCATAAGAGTTAATTTTCTACCAATCTTAATCAACGGGGATGTGGCAGACATAATGGTTTCAATGGATACAACACCTCCTACAATAATTCACTCTCATGTTAGATCTTTAGCTACACAAGCCACATCGCCATTGATTGTCAAAAGATATTTGGTCATAGTATTCAATCTCGCACCTTCAGATGAGTTCATGATCATCGTTAATGATAAGGTCATTTTCTCGCACCAAAGCCAATGTTTCATTACTTGGTCCATCCCCTACTTCTTCTATAAGATCTTCTGTCACAAATTGTATGCAAATACTGGAGCAAGTCATTATATTACTCCAGATATAGCCTCCTTGCATATTGTGAAAGAATACAAAGGTAATGATCTTGTTATTATTAGTAATCGCCATGTTTTACCCATTTTACATGTTGGTTATGGTAACCTTCATATTGATGGCAATAAATCTCTATCTTCAAAATATTTTGCATGTTCCTAAGATTACTAACCCATTGCTTTCAGTAAAAAGATTATGTCATGGAAATGATTATTTTTTTGAGTTCCATCCTAACCTTTGTTTTGTTAAAGATATTTAGACCAAACAAACACTACTCCAAAGAACAAGTGAGCTAGGACTTTATGAGCTGCAATCATTGTGCTAGAGTTCTCTTACTTTGTCTAATTTTTTTGCTAATTTAGAAACTTGGCATGCTCATATGGGACATCCAAACTTCTCCATTATTCATCATCTCCTTTGTTAATTTTGATTACCGTGCTCTTCAAGCTCGTCTTCTCCAACCAATTGTCATGCTTATTGCTTAGGTAAAATCCATCATTCTTCTTTACATTCTATAAATAATAGAAGCACAAAACCTTTATATTTGATTCATTATGATATATGGGGCCCAACTCTAATTACTTCATCCACTAGTGACAAGTTCTTTGTTACTTTTATTAATGATTTTTCTTTATTTATTTGGTTATTTCCTATTAAAAATAAAAGTGATATCCTAAATATTTTTTGCAATTTTGAGCACTTGTTGAAAAATAATTTCAATGTACCATTAAATCTTTTAATTCTAATTGAGGTGGAGAATATAAACCATTGTTTAGTCATTTTAAACAAACTAGAATTTTACATAGATTAGCTTGTCCATATAATCATGAACAAAATGGCACAGCTAAAAAGATAATTTGTCAAATTGTAGACATTGGACTCACTCTTCTTAGTCACCGTGGTGCTTTTTTTAAGTATTAGCAATTTTCCTTTAACACTGCCACATTTTTAATTAATATGATGCCATCAAAATCTATTGCCAATAAAATTGCATTTCAATTGCTTTTGAATAAATCATAGATTTTAATTTTCTTCGAGTTTTTATTTGTGTTGTTTACCCTATAATATTCATAAATTCTCCTTTCGAAGCAAATAATGCATTTTCCTTGGTTTCTTAACTAATCATCATGGTTATAGGTGTTTAGATAAAGAAATAGGAAGATTATATATGCCTAGACATGTCATGTTTAATAAGAACTCTTTTCCTTTTCAAAATGTCAAGCAAACTGACTCTCTACATACAACACCTTCGGCTCCTTTTGTTCTTTAGTTACAACTCAACTTGCCTATATCTTAACTCACTAGTTCCATGGACCCTACTTCAAGTACCGATCCTGACCCTTCAAACTTTCTCTCTTCCTCATTTTTATCTTCTTCTTCATTCTTATCTTCTTCTCCTCAAACTCCTTTATTTAAACCTTTATCCTTACCTATACACTAATAAATTTCATCACCATTTATCCTTTCCAACTGAACACCTCATTCCTCCCCAACCCAATGGATTTTTAATCTCAAAGGATTAAAATTATTCATTGATTTGCCCATATCTTCACCTTCTTCCCATATCTATCCTTAACCAAATGAAAACCCAACCCGCTAACACTACATGCAATTACATCCTTCAACCCTTAACAACACTGTAAAATATCCTCATCTTGCATATAATCTTCGTGACAACTAACCAAATTCCTTCACCCAAGCCAACCAACATCAAGTATGGCGTGATGCCATGCTAAATGAAATGTTAGCCCTTTACTATACAAACACCTGGGAACTTGTCCCTTTACCATCAAATGCAAACATAGTTGGTAATAAGTGGATTTATAAAATTAAGCACCATGCCAATGGTTATATAGAGAGATTTAAAGGACATATAGTGGCTAAGCAGTACACCCAAGAACATGGTATGGATTATAATTAGACCTTTAGCCTTGTGATCAAACAAATAACAATCTGGATAGTCTTATTTATTGCAATAACTTGGGGATGGACTATTTGGCAATTGGATATTAGTAATGCATTTTTGCATGGTAACTTGAATGAGATAGTGTACATGAGGCAACTATAAGTATTTGTTGATAAAAGTTTTTCGCATTATGTTTGTAAATTGGAAAATTCATTATATGGTCTCAAACAAACCCCGAGACCTTAGTCTCAATGGCTCAGTCAGTCACTTGGTTTTTGAGGTTCTCATGCTGATTCCTCACTATTTATTTATCAACATGGCTCACTAACATTTTTTTTCTTGTTTACGTTGATGATATAATAGTGACAGGAAACAATTCTGAATTCCTTCAATCCATAATTACACAATTGTCAATGGTGTTTTCATTACATGATCTTGGACCGTTGAGTTACTTTTTAGGTATTGAAGTGCTACCATATTAGCATGGCCTCTTGTTAACTTAATGAAAATATATTAAAGGCCTCTTGAAAACTAAGGGAATGACCATATGCAAACCAATATCCATACCGATGGCTCATGATACAAAATAGCACAAAGATGACATTGATTTGTTATTCGCTTTTAATGCTACTTGATATAGGTAATATTGTGGTTCCTTGTAATACATGACATCCACAAGACCATATTTATCCTTTACGGTGAACAAAATCACTCATTTCAGGCATTCCCCTACTCACTCTCATTTTTAAGCCATGAAAAGATTGTTACCATATTTATAAGGAACCATCACTACTAGTTTGTTAATTTCTCCATCATTTTCATTTGATCTTTTGGTATTTGTGGATGCTAATTGGGTTGGTAATCTTAATGATAGAAGATCTACAGGTGGTTTCTTAATTTATATGGGTAACAATCTCATTAGTTGGACATCCAAAAAATGATCCACCATAGTAAGGCTCTCCACTGAATCAGAGTTCAAGGCAATTGTTAATGTTTCAGTCGACTTACGATGGCTCACAAAGCTACTCCATGAATTGGATATTAAAAATTTCTCGATTCCTAAAAATTGCTGTGTTAATTTAGGGGTTATTTTCATTTCCACTCATGCTGCATTTTAGGCAAGAATAAGACACATTGAGGTGGATTTTCATTTTGTTAGAGAACAAGTTTTAGCTAACAAGATGTGTACTAGTTCCATCTCTGACAAAGACCAACCCGTAGACATAATAACTAAACTGCTGCTCAGAATTCCATTTACAGGCATTAGGGATAAGCTTCCCTCTTGTCTTCACCATAGAGCTCAATTTTTTAGGGTATTAGTGATAAACAATGACTGTACTGAGAGTTATCTTATTGTTATAGTATTTGTTATTTTATATGAGTTGTACTCTATTAAAAGGCTGTATATATGTAACAGTTAAGGAATGAATACAATTCTTTTTCTTCTCATTATTTCAGTTCTAAGCATTATAAATTTTAACATAAACTATATATAAAAAATGCATGTTGTGATCAATAATTTATAATATTATTAAATTAGAATATTTGTATCACACGTCTAATATTTGGATATAATACTCTAAATTTAGGTAAGAATTTAAAGTAACGAATTTTGATTTTGTTATATACATGTAGGTTCTGGCTGTAGTAAAAAGAGGTGTGGACAAGTACTGCAAAACTGATCCAAATGAGGATGTGAGAATAACCGTAATTGGGCATAGCTTGGGAGGAGCTCTTGCAACTTTGAGCATAATGGACATAGTTGCTAATGGATATAACAAGCCGATTGGATCAACCACAGAATATTCGGTGACTTGCTTCGCTTTCGCCTGCCCTCGTGTGGGAGACAAAGGGTTTCTTGATGTATTCTTAGGACTAAAGAATCTTCATCTCTAGCGTGTGAAAAATTCTCGGGATCTTGTGCCTACTTTACCTCTAAAAGATGAACTTTTCCTTCACTATAAAGATGTTGGTGTTGAGCTCAACATTGACGCCAGCCTTTCACCATATATGAAATTGCCAAATATTCTTTCAATCTCTTAACTTGACCCTTTATCGTCATGGAATTGCAGGGTATCAAGGGCAGGGCAGAAAATTCAAATTGGTTGTAAATCTTGATTTTGCCCTTGTCAATAAATATAATGATTTATTAAAAAATGCTTGGAAGGTGCCGCCTGCACGG
The DNA here is from genome assembly GCA_947683625.1 of Mallotus nudiflorus. Classification (NCBI taxonomy): domain Eukaryota; kingdom Viridiplantae; phylum Streptophyta; class Magnoliopsida; order Malpighiales; family Euphorbiaceae; genus Mallotus; species Mallotus nudiflorus. The sequence continues at coordinate 2,051,793 of CANTUR010000017.1, read as the reverse complement.
TGGAGCAATGTGATGAATAAAGATATAGTTCAAATGAACGATGTGTTCTGGAAGTTGCATGACTATGTGCCTGATCCTCCAAGCAACGATGTTTCTTCTAAGGATGGCACTATGTATGTATGCATCAACAAACATTTGTCCCATCACGACTTTTTTTTTTTTTTTTTTTTGAGAATTAAGATTTCATACCAAGAAACCAGAAGCAGCCTCAAGAGGGGAATACAACAAACTCTACCAAAGCAGAGGGAGAAATAAAATGAACGAGAAATAAGCCATCCAAACAAGGGACTGCATGAGCAGCAGCCACTATAAAGCCTAAACACAGGTAGCCTAACTAACAACAACGCTAATAGAAGTCACTGGACTAAACCTGCTGAGACATAAAACAGAAAAGAAAAGTGTCAGCCACCTTACTACTCCTAAGCAAACGGAAGAGTAATGAAAGTGACACCAGAAAGAAAGAAACACCTCCGATGCAAAAAACACAATACGGAGGGAGCCAAAAGAAACAAAACAAACACTGAGATTGAATCAAGCATCTGAGTCATGGTCAGTGTTCAAGGGAGCACTGCTAATTGTGGTTACAGTCTCTAAGTGAGAAAGAGCAGGGGAGCATTGCTTTTTGCGGGCTTGATCTTTGATCTTGAACTTCTTGATTTTCCTGTTGTTGGCTTTAGAATCTGATTTAGCTGCTCTCAGGTGTTGGCCTCGGGTGCCTAAACCAAATAAAGCATCTTTATAAAGAATTGGAGCAGTATGAAGGAGTCCTTGGTCATCTGGCTTGGCTCTGTTCTTGGAAGGACTAGAGGTTGCTTGCTCCAAGGGCTTTTTTGCAACGGAAGAGGTGATGGGTGAGGCCTCTATTTGTTGAGGTGGAGAATAATCTGGGCTAGGCCCAAGGGACTCTATATTTGTCTTGCCCTTTTTGAGACAAGTCATGGACATCTAATTCCTTCCGCCACACGTGAGCTATCTTCACATAATTGTTTTCCCTGCCCGAGGCTAAGACATGCAAGTTCAGTGACTGTCCGGTCTGGCGAGAGCATGGCTCCGTCATATGCTAGACCTACTACTGGTTTAGGTGGACTTGGGAGAGCTAGCTTGCCACTCTCTTTTGTAGGCAAGTGAGAAACACTGCTCTTGGACGAAAAACAATCTTCAGGTGACGGCTGCTTGAAGAGGTTATTGTGAAACTTGAGCTCATTCGATTCTCCCTTGAAAGAATTAGGAGAAATTCAGTTTTTTCCCCATAGCAGCTCTAATCTAGGGATCATAAGCTTGAGGATTATTAGCCTGAGATGTAAGTTCTTCTTGAGATTTATACAACTTGCAGGATGGAGTCATATGGTCAAGAAAACCACATAGACAACAGAACGCTGGGAGGCGCTCGAACTGGAATTTAATCCAGTCTTTCTTGGAGGATCTGTGGTTCATGAAGCCTTTAGGAAGGGGCTTTTCAAATCTAAATTGATGCACATGTGAGGCTGCCAGTCCTCATCTGAGAACAAATGATCCTCTATGTGAACTAAACCAGCAAAAACTTTAGAGGCTATGTTGCGAGCATTAGTTCTTGTAAGTTGAGACAAAAGGAGGCCATGAATTTGGACCCAGGTATTCTCAAGGGTAAAATCAATTTCATCTAATGTTAAGAGAAGGTTCCTTTCTTTCATGACAAAAATACTACGATGAACAGACCAAGGGGTGCCATTTAACACTCTATTCATATCCCCCACAGATGAAAACTTTATAAGAAACGTGTTAAACTTGGGGAGATTGTGCACATGAAAAGGTTCAGCAAAAGACCAAACCTATTTGAGAATTTGTTGGAGCAAATTTGCTTCATATTTGTGAACACTAAAGATCAATCCAACCAACTGGTGTCGATCTGGATGACTTTCTAAGTCTTTTGCATCTTCAAGCTCTAAAGAGCAGATTTGGGAGTTAAGAAGCGAAATGTCTGGATGAGGTTTTAATATTTGGTTGTTGGTAACAAGGGGAAGTTTTGAGGATGAAGCTGCCATAATTAGTGATGGGAGAACAGATGAAAAAGGAGCTGATGGAATGCAAAATAACAAAACACGAGAGAGCCCAAAGGTTCCTCTTACTAAGAGCTCTCAACACGAGAGAGACACCACCATAGCATTAAAGCCCATCACATCTTTGTTAGTACTTCATAGTTAAGCTTTATTGTACGTACATATATGTGAAGTGGAAGCGTCCATTGAGGGGTTTTTTTAATCAACCTCGCATAGTCTGCATGGTCGTTGGTTTTCCCCCCATCTTTAATAAATCAATTATGTGCGTGTGCTTTGTTTGATTCACTAGCTAGGTCATTCAATCAGCTAGCTTCTGCTTAATTTGTATTGCATGTGTATCTTATGTTTCTAATAAAAGACGATCGACTTCATTTTTAATTGTCCTATACCTATGAAAAATTTGTGATTTTTTTTTCGTCATCGAACCTACCTATATATAATCAATGAATTATAAATCTATAAATGATGAATATATTAAGCAATGTGTTACGCAATTAAACCCTTATTAGTGTTAACAGACATATCAAATATTTCAAGGTGATTTATTATGTACATATATATACTAATTTTTCTTCATTAATGGAAAAATAGTTTTCTTACTTCTTTGCTTAGGATTATAATTTCTGTCACTACTAGTGGCATTTTACAAAAATACTTTCGAATATTTTAAAATTATAAAAATAAATAAATAAATAAATTTATAAAATATAATTTAAAAAAATTATAATATAATAAATTCATTCATTTCATTTAAATTTTTAAATTTTATCATTTTAATTAATTATCCAATTAAAATTAATGTTTCTAAATTTATATTAACTTTTTGTTTTCATTATAAAAACTTATAGAGATAAAATTGTATTTTTTAAAAAGAATTTCTCCACTTGTGCCCATATATGCGTCCCTTTGCTTAATATTATTGGGTTACATACAAATGAGTGTTTGCATCAATTTTCTTTTCTAATAAAAATGATTTTAAAATTTTATCCTTATCATAATAAGGTATTTCTAATTTTATTTTTAAAACATCATTGATATACGTTGCGAGCTACTAAACAATAAAAAATTTTTTAAAGATTATTTTGCTATTTTAACAGGCAGTTTCAATTGAAAATTTATTATTATTTTTTTTTTGTCAATTCATCATTTTTTTTTATAGCAGACTGCTATGAATATATATATATATTTAATATAGCTTGTTACATCCCATTCACAAGGAAACAGATTAGTTCAAATACTTTTCTTTAGTTTTTATAATGCTGGAATTCTTTAGACTCAAACATACATAATATTGATTTAAAAAAAAAAAACATAGACATTACTTATTCTAAAAAGAGCAATCATATATTTCGGTATCCTTAATATGAACAGTGACGTTGAGGGTAGCAACAATTATGTCTTTGCCCCTTACATTTTTTTAAATTTTATTTTTTAATTTTTTTAAAAATTTAAGATCTAAATTGTATACGATAAATTCGTTGTGCAATCATTTAAATATCTCTAGCATGCAATTTTTTTAATAATATAATTGATAATTCTGAATTGATATTTTGCTTGTGGAACCTGCATGAACTAGGAGAACGGGGGACGAGATTTCTCCCATAAACACTATGAAGTTTAAGTCAGTAATGGTATGAGAAAAAATATAATAAAGCGAATAGGTATAATATGTTGGGAACCGTGATGCAAACGCAGCGGAAAAATTAAAATTTTATCACGTTCCCAAGCCTGGATCCATATAATTCGACTAATTGATTAAATCTAGGATTTTTAAAAATCTTCCCAAAATGTAGAAGAGACAAGATTCTCTGGAAGGATGAGAGGAGGTTCACACCGATGACACCTTACCTCGAGCTTTTTGGCTTGGTTGTTCGGATCAAGACATCTCCAAAAGGATGCGTCCTCTATAGGTATCCACACGAACAACCCTTCACAAAACGAATTTGAGTGTGTATGCTAGCAACCTCCTTGACTGTCTCACAAATCAAGAACAAAAGGAAAAACTCTGTCTTTGTTTTCGAAGAGGAAAGAAAACGAATTTGTAGGCAAAAATAAGTGTGTGAAACCCTAGAGAATATAACATATTTATAGACTCCAAGTTAGGGTTTCACTTACCAATGACCTTTTGGTAATTTTCCATTTATTATATTCTGATTTTGTTTAAAAACAAATCAAAAATAATATCTTATTTATTTATTTAAAATAACATTTATCTTAAATAAATAAACAAATAAATAAATAAATAAAACACTTTAATTATTTATTTCCACAGAGTTTATTTTGGGCTTATTAAACCCATATCCGTTTTGGGCTTGTTCTAAGTGTGTGACCCTGTAGGTTCACATAACATTGGCAGTGGGCCTAAATCTCTATTTAGGCCTACAAGTCATAAGTGGCCTCTAGCAAGACATTATGACTACCTAAGTCATGTGAAGTCAATAATCCGACATAACCTAATTATAGTGAATTTTATTGTCCCTTTATCACATGATATCTTAATTGAACATAAGGCATAGAATGTCATCCTTATATAGTTCAATATTATGACTTGATTCCAAGTAGACTGAAAATGATAACTCTTTATCAATTCATTTCAGCATGGCCATGCATTTTCATTCAGTCTATCTCATCAAGGGGCCTTTAGATATCTTTCTCATATTAATGAGGGATAAATTCCTTCTAAATCACTCACATTCCTCACATAACTAATTTTATATCCAACAACATTCTTTTAATCATCCGGTTAAAGACAATGTTAAAATGTGTCAAAACATAAAATAGCTGTGTAGAAATCCATGATGATTTCAAGGTCAAAGGACCGAAATAAAATTACTGTGATAAGAAATACTTATGATAATAATCTATGTAGTATTCTCATAGTGGGTTAATCCAGTACATGATCTCTCATCATGTACCTATAAGTTGACTTAATATCTCATATTTATGATTAGTAAAACATAACCATCAGTCAACATCATACTAGCCTTAATACTTTAATATTCATATAATGAATAAATGGCTAGGGATAATTAGAATAGAACTCTTATTTTAATCTAAGGGTTTTACTATCAAGTCACATACTTGATGGCCTTAGTAAGAATTAACCATTCATGTAATTATCATAAAATCAAATGATAATATAATACCTCTCTATTAATAAAATAAGAAAGTCAATACATAATCACAAATGATTGACCTAGTGCATATCACTAACAATCTCCCACTTGCACTAGGCCCAATCAACATCGTATCGAATACCCATGGACCTAGTATGACTCTCATGTTTAGGCTGTAGAAGAGGCTTAGTCAGTGGATCAGCAACATTATCATTTGTAGGTACTCTGCATATCTTGACGTCTCCTCTCTCAATAATTTCTTGAATAAGATGATAACGCCTGAGTATGTGTTTGGATCTCTGATGTGATCTGGGCTCCTTAGCTTGGGCTATAGCTCCATTATTGTCACAATATAAGTTCACTGGATCTGATATACTAGGAATAACACCTAGTCCAGTTATGAACTTCTTAATCCAAACAGCTTCCTTAGCTGATTCTGAGGCAGCTATGTACTCAGCTTTTGTTGTAGAATCAACAACAGTGTCTTACTTGGAACTCCTCCAGCTCACTGCACCTCCATTCAAACAAAATACATATCTTGACTGTGATCGAAAATCATCCTTGTTAGTTTGGAAGTTGGCATCTGTGTAACCATTTACAACTAGCTCATCTTCCTGACCACCATACAGTAAAAATGCATCCTTAGTTCTTCTCAAGTACTTAAGGATATTTTTAACTGCTGTCTAGTGACTTTCACCTGGGTCTGATTGGTATCTGCTCGTTGTGCTTAAGGAATATGAAACATCAGGTCGAGTACACAACATTGCATACATGATAGATCCAATAGCAGAAGCATATGGAATCTTACTCATGCGGTCTCGCTCATCTTGTGTCATAGGACACTGAGTCTTGCTGAGACTAATGCCATGTGACATTGGCAAGAATCCTCTCTTGGAATCTTGCATATTAAACCTGTTCAATACCTTATCAATATAAGTGCTTTGACTTAGGCCAATAAGCCTTTTAGATCTATCTCTATAGATCTTGATGCCTAATATATAAGCAGCTTCACCTAAGTCTTTCATTGAGAAATAATTCCCTAACCATGATTTAACATTTTGTAAAATAGGGATATCGTTTCCAATGAGTAGTATGTCATCCACATACAACACTAAAAACATAATAGCACTCCCACTAATTTTCTTGTATACACAAGGTTCATCATCATTTTTAATGAAGCCAAACTCTTTGACTGCTTCATCAAAATGAAGATTCCAACTCCGAGATGCTTGCTTCAATCCATAAATGGATCTTTGAAGCTTGCATACCTTTCCAGAATTCTCAGGACTAACAAAACCCTCTGGCTGTGTCATGTACACATCCTCAAGTAAATTTCCATTAAGAAATGCTGTTTTGACGTCCATTTGCCAAATTTCATAATCATAGTATGCAGCTATAGCAAGGAGAATTCGAATAGATTTTAGCATAGCCACTGGTGAAAAGGTTTCATCATAGTCTATACCATGTGTTTGTTTGAAACCTTTTGCAACCAGTCTTGCCTTAAAGGTATGCACATTGCCATTCATGTCGATTTTCTTTTTGAAAACCCATTTGCACCCAATAGTTTTTAAACCATCATTTGGGTCAATCAAGGTCCATACTTGATTATCATACATGGATTGCATTTCTGATCTCATGGCTTCAAGCCATTTCTCAGAGTCAGGACTATTTATGGCCTTCTGATAGGATGTGGGCTCATTTTGATCCACTATTAACACATCATAATCACTAGTTATGAGAAATCCATATCTCATGGGGATTTGATGTGTCCTATTAGACCTCCTTGGGCCTTCTGGTATTTGTGCATGCTCAACAACTTCTTGTTGATTTAGCTGCGGTTCCATATCAGGTACAATGCTATTTTATGGGCCTTGAATTTCTTCAAGTTGCACTGTGCTCCCACTGGTTCCTTTGGAAATAAACTCTTTTTCCAAAAATACACCATTCCGAGACACAAACACTTTGTTCTCAGATGCATTGTAGAAGTAATATCCTTTAGTTTCTTTAGGATATCCCACAAAAAAGCATTTGTTAGATTTGGGTGCTAGTTTATCTGAGATTTGACATTTCACAAAAGCATCACAACCCCAAATCTTAAGAAAAGACAAACTGGGAGTTTTTCCAGTCCATTTCTCATATGGTGTCTTTTCAACTGCCTTTGATGGAACTCTATTCAAAATGAATGCAGTAGTTTCTAAAGCATATCCCCAAAAAGAGATTGGAAGATCAGATTGACTCATCATAGATCAAACCATATCCAATAGAGTTCGACTTCTACGTTCAGACACACCATTCCATTGTGGTGTACCTGGAGGAGTCAATTGCGAAACAATCCTATAATCTCTAAGATGATCTGTAAATTCTTGGTTTAAATATTCACCACCTCGATCAGATCTTAGTGCTTTAATATTTTTACCAAGTTGATTTTGTACTTCATTCTTGAAAATTTTAAACTTTTTAAAAGATTCAGATTTATGTTTCATTAGATAGAGATAACCATATCTACTAAAATCATCTGTGAAAGTTATGAAGTATTGAAAACCTCCTCTAGCAGTTGAGCTTAATGGTCCACATACATTAGAATGTATTAGGCCCAATAAGTCATTAGTCCTCTCACTTTGTCCAATAAAAGGTGTTTTAGTCATTTTTCCAAGTAAACAAGATTCACATGTATCAAATGAATTTAAATGCCCATTTTGGTGTAGCTTTGAAATGCGTTTCTCATTTATATGGCCTAAACGACAATGCCAGAGGTAGGTCAAGTTTAAATCATTAGATTTAGACTTCTTTGTATCAACGTTATAGATTGGCATTTCATTAGTGTCTTCGACATCTAAAACATAAAGTCCACTAGTGCATGGAGCATATCCATAGAAAATGTTATCCTGATAAATACTGCATTTATTATTCTTAATAATAAATTCAAATCCTTTCTTGTCCAAACAAGAAATAGAAATAATATTCCTACATAAAGTAGGTATAATAACAACTTTCTAAAGATAAAATAAGTCCACTAGGCAAAGGTAACTCATAAGTTCCTATAGCTAAAGCAGCAACTCTTGCTCCATTGCCAACTCGTAGGTACACTTCACCTCTTGCCAATGATCTACTCCTTTTTAGACCCTGCACATTTGTACAAATGTGAGATCCTGATCCAGTATCTAATACCCAAGAATCAGAAGCAGAAGCAGATAAATTTAATTCTATAACATGAATACCTGAAGAGGTAGTCTCACCACCCTTTTTCTTCTTCAGATCATCCAAATAGTGCTTGCAATTTCTTTTCCAATGGCCTGGCTCATTACAGAAAAAACAGATTCCTTCCTTTGCTTTGGGTTCAGCTTTGGATTTGGGCTTGGGATTTGGCTTGGGCTTCTGAAAGCCTTTAAAGACCTTGCCCTTGCCCTTTCCAACCCTTTTCATCCCCTTTCCCTTATTGACCATGAGAACATCCTTGGTGTTACTCTTGATGTTCTTTTCAGCAGTTTTCAGCATCCCATGCAACTCTGAAATAGTCTTCTCCATACTATGCATATTGAAATTCATAATGAAGCTATCATAAGCTTCAGGCAAAGATTAGAGAATAATATCCACAGCCAGTTCTTATTCAATCTTGAGACCAAGCTTGTCCAAGTGATCAAGATAACCCTTCATCTTGAGAACATGAGGACTGATAGAGCCACCAGTAGTCAGCTTGCAGGAAAATAATGCCCTGATGGTATTGAACCTTTCAATTCTGGCATTCTCTTGGAACATTTCCTTGAGATGGCCTATCATAGTATAAGCCTCCATTTCCATCAGTTGCTTTTGTAGCTCAGATTCCATACATCCAAGCATGACACAAGTGACATCAGTAGAATCATTGAGATGCTTGGTATAAGCATCCCTTTGTGCTCTAGGAGCATTGGCAGCTGGTTCCTCAGGGATGGGTTGATCAAGGATGTATTCCTTTCTCTCATGCCTAAGAACAATTCTTAGGTTTCTATACCAGTCAAGAAAATTAGTCCCATTGAGCTTATCCTTCTCAAGGATCTATTGCAGTGACATGGTAGGTGTAGTGTTTGAAGTCATTATCTACAACAAATATATGCAAAGTCCATTTAGTATTTTATTAAATATGAATGAGGCATAATAAAAAACTCCCACTAAATTTAATCAAATCAATAACCCTCTAAGTTAATTATACAAATTTTAGTGGGCCAAGATCCATATTTCACCATCCTCTAAGTGAGCTTTGGCTCATGACCTAAAATATAGTTGTTTAGGTAGACAACTCTTATCAATTACATCTCATGTAACTCTTGAATGGTATGGGATTTGACATCACATGTCATGGCTACAAATCCCATCTAATGCCCTAGGTCCAAAACCATTTTGATAACCTAGTTAAGTCAAACCATATCAAATGTTTGGATAGCACCATTATCCAACTTGCCTTCCCTAGATAAATTTATACACCCTGCTTTGGCAGGCTCATATATAATAATCTAAGGCTTGACAAGTGTTGAACTTATGGAAGGCATTATAATGACTTAATATTAAATGAGGGTTCATCTTTATTTAATCGTATTCAGTTATTGTTATGTTGTATTGCATGGCATCATATGGCATCACATGGCATCGTATACATAATAATAAATAAACAAATGTGACATAGCATGGCCCAAATCTAAGTTGATCTTCATAAGCCAATATGAAGATCAATGGTCAAACCTAGGTAATATTACAATTACAAATTGAGCCTCCAACTTGGATCTCCATCTTTTACCATGGATCTCCTTTTTTTTGGTTCCCACCTTGGATCTCCATCTTGGGCCTCCAACTTGAATTGTACCATGGGTCTTGATTTACAAAAATTATTGTAATTTATTCTACACTATTCTAATAAAATAAATACAACAAAACAAAACAAAAACGACTCGCAGGCCGTATTTAAAATTACAACCCATAAATATAAAATCCAATCACATTGGTCTAAGGGCCATGCTATGCACCATGCATAAAACAACAAACATGTATAACATAATAATCTATTTAGTTATTAAATCCAATTATTATGTTAAAATAAACTAAAGTGACAATTCTTTTGGGGTCAAGGGGCAGCGCCCTTAGTGGGGTTCCAAGGGGCATCGCCCTTTGGCGGGGTCCAAGGGGCAGTGCCCCTGGCGGGGTCCAGGGGCAACGCCCCAGTTGGCGATCCCGCTAGCCAGTCAGTGGGTCCGATAGTAAACACTTTACCTTAGCTCTTCGGTGAGTTGCCTTTCAAATTTCTGAACATTAATGAATTTTCCTAATCAAATTAATATAAAATCAATTTGTTCAAAATAGACAAAAACGCTTAATTAAAACAGCCACCTTAAAACCCTTATTTGCATCAAGGAAGCAACTAACCAATTTTCATAATCATATTATTGAATCAGTTATTGCCTAAAAACATCACTTTCTGTAAACATTTTACAGTTTGAGAAATCCGTTCAAAACAGATCAAAAATAGTTTTTTTTATTAATTTAAACAGACGCATCCATTAAGAAAACCCTAATTTCTATAATCAAAATTACAGCTTGAACGAATCTGTATCAAACAGATCCATTCTGCATAATTTGTTTAACATTTAAACAGATTGCCCTTAACATATAATCTGCATAATCACAAAATTTCTGTTTTAGATTTAATTAAAAACGATTTTCCTGATCAAAATAGAAAACATTTTTCCTAATTAAAATAGGAAATAAATATGCTGTTTCAATTAATCATATTAATCAAAACAGAATACATAACAGATTTAAATCCTTAAGTGATTAAGTTTTTGAAAACAGAATTTCTGTTTCATTAAATCATATTAATAAAACATTATTCTTAATTCGTTTTTCATAAAAACATCATCCAAATTCGTTTTCATGAAACAACATTCTTAATTCATAAAATCAAAGGCTGCTTTTAGTTTAATCACATTAAACCATTACAAACATTAATCAAATTAATGTTTAATTCTGTTTTCAAATAGATTACTAAGAATTGTCACAAAACAAATCAAAACCCCTTTTGGTAATTTTGAAACCCTTTTCAAAATGAATCTTAAACCCTAACATATATCACATATACACAGAATCAATTAATCGAATTACAAGTGGCTCTGATACCACTATTGGGAACCGTGATGCAAATGCAGTGGAAAAATTAAAATTTTATCACGTTCCCAAGCCTGGATCCATGTAATTCGACTAATTGATTAAATCTAGGGTTTTTAAAAATCTTACCAAAACACAGAAGAGGCAAGATTCTCTGGAAGGATGAGAGGAGGTTCACACCGGTGACACCTTACCTCGAGCTTTTTGGCTTGGTTGTTCGAATCAAGATGTCTCCAAAAGGATGCGTCCTCTATAGGTATCCACACGAATAGCCCTTCACAAAATGAATTTGAGTGTGTGTGCTAGCAACCTCCTTGACTGTCTCACAAATCAAGAACAAAGGGAAAAACTCTATCTTTGTTTTCTAAGAGGAAAGAAAGCGAACTTGGAGGCAAAAACAAGTGTGTGAAACCTTAGAGAATATAACATATTTATAGACTCCAAGTTAAGGTTTCACTTACCAATGACCTTTTGGTAATTTTCCATTTATTATATTCTGATTTTGTTTAAAAACAAATCAAAAATAATATCTTATTTATTTATTTAAAATAACATTTATCTTAAATAAATAAACAAATAAATAAATAAATAAAACACTTTAATTATTTATTTCCATAGAGTTTATTTTGGGCTTATTAAACCCATATCCGTTTTGGGCTTGTTCTAAGTGTGTGACCCTGTAGGTTCACATAACATTGGCAGTGGGCCTAAATCTCTATTTAGGCCTACAAGTCATAAGTGGCCTCTAGCAAGACATTATGACTACCCAAGTCATGTGAAGTCAATAATCCGACATAACCTAATTACAGTGAATTTTATTGTCCCTTTATCACATGATATCTTAATTGAACATAAGGCATAGAATGTCATCCTTATATAGTTCAATATTATGACTTGATTCCAAGTAGACTGAAAATGATAATTCTTTATCAATTCATTTTAGCATGGCCAAGCATTTTCATTCAGTCTATCTCATCAAAGGGCCTTTAGATATCTTTCTCATATTAATGAGGGATAAATTCCTTCTAAATCACTCACATTCCTCACATAACTAATTTTATATCCAACAACATTCTTTTAATCATCCGATTAAAAATAATGTTAGAATGTGTCAAAACATAAAATAGCTATGTAGAAATCCATGATGATTTCAAGGTCAAAGGACCGAAATAAAATTACTGTGATAAGAAATACTTATGACAATAATCTATGTAGTATTCTCATAGTGGGTCAATCCAGTAAATGATCTCTCTTCATGTACCTATGAGTTGACTTAATATCTCATATTTATGATTAGTAAAACATAACCATCAGTCAACATCATACTAGCCTTAATACTTTAATATTCATATAATGAATAAATGACTAGGGATAATTAGAATAGAACTCTTATTTTAATCTAAGGGTTTTACATCAAGTCACATACTTGATGGCCTTAGTAATAATTAACCATTCATGTAATTATCATAAAATCAAATGATAATATAATACCTCTTTATTAATAAAATAAGAAAGTCAATACATAATCACAAATGATTGACCTAGTGCATATCACTAACATAATAAAATAGAGAATAAAGAGTGATTGCTTGGATGATGTGGTGATGGAATAATGTCTTGGTGATGCTATTTGATAAGAATAGGGAGATGAGTGAATATGAGAATGAGAATGAGAATGAATGACATGAGATGTATTTATAGGAGAAGGTATTGCTCAAACCTCTTAGCAATATGATTCCTTAGTTTTGTAGGATTACCTTATTTATAAGAGAAGGAGACTTCCTCTGTAGAATAATCTTCTTAATTGAAATAGACTTCTTTATTAAGCTTTCTTCTTATTCAAGTAATCCTTCTCTTTGGGGGAATATAACCTTTATTATAATAGGATACTAATATGAGATATATGGAGTCCCCCCTGAAAGTCTGTTCGAATATTTATGTCCGATGTATCCAGGTCTGTAAATGATAGAAAATGTCATTGTATCTGATATGAAAGAGCGAGCTGAGGTGGCTAGCTTCAATCACAAGAAAAGATAAAGCTTGATACCGAGTCTTGAAATCATTATATAAGAACATTGTTTAAAGTGCCAGCTGGACTTGAGTACACAAAAAGCTGTAATAAAAATGCTTTGGGGTAAAAGATTAACCCATTAGTATAGAAACAACATGACAGAACCAGTTGTCACTGGAGTTTTGATGCTTGGTGCATTAAAAGCATGGCTTAAGTGCTAAACCTCAGTACTATAAAAGCAACCTGAGGGTGCCAGCTTCAGTCACTGGCTTAGATGCTTGATGCAAGGATGCGAGACTTATATGCTCAGAACCTTAGTACTATATAAGCGACGTGAGGGTGCCAGCTTCAGTCACTGGACTTAATCTTAGTGCATTAGAAGCACGACCCAAGTGCCAAACCTCAGTATTATAGAAGTGACCTGAGGGTGCCAGCTTCAGTTACTAGACTTAATCTTGGTGCATTAAAAGCACGACCCAAGTGCCATATAGTCTCGGTGCATTAGAAGCATGACCTGAGTGCCATATTATGTTGCTCGTTTTATGAACTTCAATGACTCTATTGATGGAGACTGCCTAGTTAGAATATTTATTAATGTTAAGTTCGAACATTATTACTGCAGATGTTTGATTTTTTGAGAATTTGTTGTTGGTAGTATTTTTGCAAAAGGTAGGATGTTTGTGATCCTAATAGTGAGTTTGAGCCCTTTCAATCTGAGCTCTATAATATGGGATAGTAATTTTTTGAAATGATGGAAGATGGGTTTTAAAGGACCAAATTTGGGTTTGCCTAATCTGAATTATGAGATGAGCATTTGTAAATTAGGTGAAGGGTTAATGTTGCACCACTTTTAAAATAGAGGATAGTATGTGATACTGGTTAGGATGTATTGGAATTGCCTTTTGATTTATCTGGTTGTGTGGCGGATATACTTGACTCCATTCTTGAATTTCCCTTATTAGATATTCTCTGAAATTTTCATGAACAAGGGTCTTTTACAAAGTAAGATTTGCTTGAATGTTATTTGATCTGGTTTTGAACAGGAACCACCATTTATCATCTAAGCATGAGTGAGTGCTTGTCTGTCTTAGTGTTGTTTGGTAATGTGTCTAATGTCTTTTGACAATCTTTGTATATTGATGCCGAGTGAGATTATCAGAGTGTCTGATTGTTTGGACTGATAGATGCTTAAAATAGCATCTTTAATAAATAAATTTTCCTAATCTGTAGTGATAAATAAAAGAATAATAGTTTTGGGATCGTATAATCGATTTCATTTGATGGTTAGTCCTTGTGTAATAAATATATCAAATGTAGTTGATGCATATTTTTCATGAATAATAATCATGTATATATGGACAAGCATCTATGTGTAAATGTGTAAGTGTGCTTGTGTGACAAGTTATAAATATTCATATAAGAATAAATAAGATGCGAAAATAAATAAATTAAATAATATCAAGAGAAACTAGAGAAACTTATCTCCTAACGTACTCTTATCCCTCCTTCAAATTCATAAATATTTATGTTCGTTGTTTGCTTCAATTGTTGCTTGAATGACCTTGTCTTTGAAGATGCTGCCTAAGTTTGTGTATGCCCAATTTATTGGCATTTTGTGTATATCCAACTTAATGAAAATATACCATTTGAATATACAGTTTTGAGATTATTAGTTGGATCAAGTTCCCAAAGGCCATGATGATTTTTTTTATTGATAGTCATGAGTATTGATGTTGAGGTGCTCATGGTAACATCTACATTTGTATTAATTTATTGTAACAATAAATAATAAAAGTATGAGAATCTCAAGATTGCTTGATCCATCTCAATTAATGATCCATCCATGTGATAATAATTTAAGAAAAATGGATATGAAAATAACTAATTAGGAAATAAACTTATCCTGGTTATAGTGCTCTTGTTTCGCCTCCTGATGTATCAAATATTTATGTTCATTTGTGGATATGAATAATTGTTGCCAATTAATTTGAAAAACCCATTAATTCCTTATAAAGCACATGGTTCATTTATTTGTTTTTGCTTTGCTATTTGAGCTCTTGCAAAAGAAATGAACTTATTAATATATACTTATGAAGTTATTGTCGTGGTTGCCTTGGATATTCTTGTAATGCCAAAAATCAGGGGATGCTCAGAGATCGGGAGATGCTCATGAAGTGAATGTCCAACTCTTCCATATTTGCTCATTACTCAGAGTCTGAGTGTCTATGAAATTAATGCTTAGTAATAGATTCTTAGAATTCTAAGGCTTTACTAGATGGTACTCATGTTGTTCGGATGCTTAGAGTTTGAGTGCTTATGAAGGGTGCTTGTTGGATGCCCAATGTCCTAAGCTTGATTCTTAGTTGATGCTTAGATATCAAAGGCTTCGATGTTCAACAAAAAATTATTTATGTTCTTTGATGCTCAGGCTCAAATTCTTTGATGCCCAAACTTGGATGCTCGATGATCTCATGCTTTGAAACTTTGTTACTCAAAGCTTGATGGATGCTCACAAAGTAGATGTTTGGTATCTGATGCTCGTTTGAAGTTTTGACGTATGGAATTTCAAGGCTCAGTAATAAAGAAAATGATTTCAGACTTACATTTTTTATTATTCCCTAGCTTTGGTGATTGGTCAGCTCAAATATATGAGTGTTAGTGCTTGGAAGCTCGGTGCTCGGAAGCTCGACGCTTAAAATCTTAGTGTCTGGTATTTGATGTTTGGTGTTCACTTGATACTTGGTTTCAGTTTTGAGAACCATTCATCAAATACTTGCATTCTTCAATCTCGGTATGAGGTCATGTGGTCTAGCTTTGTGAATTTAGAGGAAAACATGTAGACGTCCAGCTTCTTTTTCTCACAGTGTCTGATTCGGGTGTCAAACTACTTTCAAGTCTTAATGCTCAGATGCTTGATGATTCATTTAGGTTGCCCAACTGTCTTACTATTTGCTCTAAATTCTAATCTTAGAAACTGTTGCATCCAAAGTATAACTTTCTTTAAAACTCAGATGCTTATAATTTTGGCTCCTTTTTCATACTAACTTATTGTCATAGAAGGCTAATCCAGCAGTAAGTCAGTCGATCAGAATGCCATTGCAATATTGTTGAACCTTTCATGCCTCATGACTTAATCATCTAACTACACAACTTTGCTAATGCAAGGGATCTTAAAGATCATGATCATAGATGGACAGATCTCGAATGCCATGCCTTTATGTTCTGCACCTTATTAAAGATAAAATGAAGTTATTATAGTTAGGAGCTTATTCTACCAATTATTTTTGAGCAATTCTTTATATACCAATCTACTACTCAAGTAATTAGAAGTTTGAAGTTGCATAACTCTATCAATTGCTTGGGCACTTTAAGTCTCTACTTCAACTATCTTAAATCATGTGTGCCTCCTTCAATTGATGACAAGCTACTGACCCCCAGAGGTAAAGTTTTAAGCAAATATCGTATTATAAACAACATGATCAACTTCTGAGGAAGGTACATTGTAAGAATGGATCAATCTCCCATGCAAAGCATATAAGAAAGTATTGCCCTGACCATCTTTGCACTATTTCAATATGTATTTGTCACTGATGACTGAATTGGATTTCTTTATGATTATGCTTAGAGAAATTGTGATTTGGATGTGTCTTTCAGAGGTTGAGCAAAATTCCTAGCAACCAAAGATAATTCAGAATTAAATTTGATTTTTCCCACAGACGACACCACTTGATAACTCTGAATTGATATTTTACTTGTGGAACCTGCATGGACGAGGAGAATGGGTAAAGGGGTAGGGTTTCCCCCATAAACACTCTGAAGCTTAAGTCAGTAATGGTATGAGGAAAAAATATAATAAAGTGAATAGGCATAATAAAATAGAGAATAAAGAGTGATTACTTGGATGATGTGGTGATAGAATGATGTATTGGTGATGTTGTATAATGAGAATGGGGAGATGAGTGAATATGCAAATGAGAATGAATGACATGAGATGTCATGAGATGTATTTATAGGAGAAGGTATTGCTTAAACCTCTTAGGAATATGATTCCTTAATCTTATAGGATTGCCTTGTTTATGAGAGAAGGAGACTTCCTCTATAGAATAATCTTCCTAATTGAACTAGACTTCTTTATTAAGCTTTCTTCTCATTGAATTAATCCTCCTCTTTAGGGAAATATAATCCTTATTATAATAGGATACTAATATGAGATATCAATAATGAAAAAAATTTGAACTCAGAGCATAAAACACAAATCTTTACCTTTCAAAAAAACATTAATCTAAAAAATCACAACTTTAATTAAAGATATAATTCAACTTTCTTGAGCAATCCCTGCATGCTTTTAAAACGAAACAAACACAACTGACAACACTTGTAAAGCTTATGATATATGAAGACTAATGTCACAAAATATTCATGCAGTTAGAGGATTTAGTACATAATCATTCAACTTTAAGATCCATAATCTAGTTGAATCATAACCTTGTTCTTCTCTATCCACCATAAACTCGGCACACCGTATTCATTTTTAAGGGCATTACTATTTTTATTTGCAAGTTTATAATCTCTATCAATGGCCAACTCAAAATCAGTTCCCGTACTTTATTGCTTTAATCCAGCAACATGACATGGAGGTAAACCTCCATGTCATGTGCTATGTTTGTGACATCTGTAATTAATTACAATGACTTGGTAGTATCGATCATCATCTTTTCTCTGATGGGTTCATAGAGAATTGCAGGAACTTTAGGAATAATGTCCATGGCATTTGAAATTTGTAAGATATGAAGAGGATATTTGACTCTGAGTTCATCATAAAGCTTTTTAAATCCTCCATCTCCAATGTGAGGGCTAACAAACACAATGGCCATGAGAAGAATTGTCTTATTTGTATGGCCTGTGACGTCATTATATTTATTGAATACAAAGTCCACTACATTCAATTGTGCAATTACTTTACCCATACTGTGACCTATTATAGTGATACTGACTTCTTCATCCTTGTATTGCTCCACCAATTTACTAATCTCCTTTAGAACCTACATAGATTTTTAAGGTTATTTATGGGCTCCGACTTGGGTTCAAACTTTTATATATCATGCATATGTATTGTACAAGAAATTTAACAAGCAAAATACTAAGATTGGTCACCTGTTCTCTAGTACTAGTAATGGTGTAAGGTGAAGTTTCATATTTTGTTGTGTAGATGAAGTGGAAGCCTTGATGCACTTTAGGATTAATGGGATCATTTCCAAAAACATTAGGAGCTAAGATCAGTATAACATTAAGATCATTTCCGACTTCAACTATGGGTTTGGTCCCTCTATAAGAAATCAAAATATCTCTCCTTCCAAGCGCACCATTTCCTTCATCTGTGGCTACGACTATGTAAATAATCCAAGAAACTTCATTTGCATGGATGTTCCCAAAATCAAATTTAGATTTTGTATAAATGAAGTTTGTCACAGTGTACTTGTATGGGTTACCCTTTTCCAAGCTCACCTTAGAAAAGAAATCTTCCATAGGATAACGACTGAATCTATATCCCTGAGCCAGCTTCTAGTTGTACAAACTAGTGCAGAAACTATAAATGGAAGAAAGAGAATAATTATATATATCTCTTATATTGTAAAGTTACAGCACTAAGTTTATATAGATTACAAAAGTGACCTGATAATGATAGGATAGTAACGTAAGAAGCTGTACATAATAAATATAACAAAGAGTATGAACTGAATACAAATACAGACAGGTGACAGGTATTTTTATCTTATTGTCTCCTAGTAAACCCATGATCGAAATGAAGTTAAAGATGACAATAGAAGTTTGAAAAATGAGAAATGAGAATGGATTTGATAAACAAATCTTTAATTTGATCCTGAGTAAAGAGAAACTGAATGTTGAGAAAACCATTTGATACTTGTTCCCTAAAAAAGAGGTAATCCAACTTGATGTGCTTGGTACGAGTATGGAACATTGGATTAGAACTCAAGTATATAGCGCTCACATTATCACACCATAAATTTGCTATTGGAATGGAAAAACCAAGCTCATTGAAGAGTCCTTATAGCCATATTTATTTAGATGTAGCATTGGCAATGGCTTTATATTTTCTTTCGATCGGGAAATAGGAAATTATAGGTTATTTCTTGGATAGCCAAGATATTAAAGATGAGCTAAAAAAGATACCAAAGCCATTTATAGATCATTGGTCATCCCCTCCCTAATCACTATTTGAATAACAATGAAGAGAAAGAGTGTGGTAATAGGGAAAAATAACCTAGCAGATTATATACCCTTAAGATACCGCATGAGGAGCTTCAAAGCTTTCCAATGAATGACAGTGGGAGTATGCATGTATTGATATAATTTATTCACACTGAAGGCAATATCAAGATGGGAAATAGTGACATACTTAAGGGCGCCAAAAATATGTCTATAGACATCAGCTTCCAAAATTAGGAAACTAATGTTTTTAGAGAGAGGAGGAGAGATAGCCATAGGGGTAGGGCATGATTTGCAATCTAACATATCATTCCGAGCCAACAAATCACCTATATATTTTTGTTGAGATAGCTTTGTATCTGTGGATTAAATGTCCAATTCTATGCAAAGAAAATAATGCAATTATCCCATGTCATGAACAGGAAACTCATGTTGGAGTTTAGAGATAACATGAGTGATCAATGGAAGACTTGAACCTGTAACTACAATATCATCCACATAAACTAAGAGATAAAGCATGTTAGTTCCATGTTTCAAAATAAATAGAGAAGTGTCGGCCTTTAATGGTACAAAGTGTAAAGATTGAAGATAAGCTGTCAGATGATGAAACCAGACACAAGGAGCCTATTTAAGGCCATACAAAGATCTTTGTAGCTTACAAACATGAGATGGAAATGTGGTTTTAATATAACCTTATGGTTGAATCATGTATAGTTCCTCTGTGATATGCCTGTGTAAAAAGGCATTAGAAACATCCAATGATCTAATTGGTCATTTATGCATTGTAGCAAGTGCAATAATGACTCAAATTATTGTGGCCTTCATAACGGGACTAACTATTTCTTTGTAGTCAATGCTAGACATTTGTATGAATCCCTTGGCTACTAATTTGGCCTTATAGTGGGAAATAGAACCATCAATGTTATGTTTGATTCTATAAATCAACTTATTGTAAATGATATTGGCACTAAATAGACTGATGACTAATGAGAACTCTTCTAATCCTAAACATGATGTGGTGGCACAACATGATCATTCAAGTCATTATTCTGATCATGATAGCACATGGAGTCCTAAAAAGTCTCATGGGCAGATGAGGTAGATTCAATAGAAGAACTATGGACATCAATCACAAGAAAAAAAAGGTACATTAAAAGTCTTAATAATATGAAGTACTCTATCTAAGAGAGCTATTAGAAAATTAGAAAAATTAAACTTATGAAGATATTTTTCTGGAATTGTAGGGGAGATTTTTCTAGAATTGTGAGAGTATATGTAATTCTCATACTTAGTGTACTTTATCTTCTTTTTGCTCTTAATATTCTCCTGACTTTTTTTTGTCTTGTGGAATAATTGGTTGCTTTTTGTAGACGGTAAGTTTAGCGCGAGCTCAAGATTTTAGCAACTGTGACATTATTTGAGCTTAGGGCTCTAGAGAGCACATTAACCACTATCATAAAGACATGTCGTGGAGATGAGTAGTTGCCACCCAAGGTATTAACTAGGACAAATAGAAAATGTTGGTACTTAATTCTTTAAAAGAAAGCTAGCACCACAACTAGGAGATTCTGGATATGGAATACTAACTTCTTTCAGTCTTGTGCTGATTTAGAATTACTTTATAAATTACTATCTTATCCTCTATTTATATGCAGTTTCATATAAACTCTTATTCAAATAATTAATTCAAGGCAAACTAGTCATGAAAAATATATGTAAACAATGCATTCATTAACTTCACAATCCCTAGGTTAATCTAATTTACATTGCTTTTAATTAAATGGACTAAATCTACATGTTTTAATTTATAAGTGATCTTAAGTCTACAAATTATGGAAAAGACTTAAATTAAATGCGCTAAGTCTAAATTAATTAAATTAAGTGGGCCTATGTCTAATTTAACTAAATGGGCCTAAATTATATCTACCCTACATCTAATTAATTATTGGCCTAAAGATGCATTTTCATCAATTAAACCTTAAAAAAACCTAAATTTAATTAGATTAAAGCCTAATGTGGGCCTAGGGCCCAAAACACATAAACATAAGCAAACAAGCCCAAAAATAATAAAAAATATGAAACAAAGAAATAAAAGATCAAACAATTAATTTAAATTTTTCAAAAAACTCTAATTTAATTAAAGTGACCGTAAACAAATAAAATAAAACAATTAATAGGCCACCTTAATTACATCCACTTAAATCTAATTCAATTTTAATTAAACAACCTAATGATTTTCGTGGCCATTAATTTTAATTAATTACCGAATGAAAACCCTAATTTTATTAACAAATTACTTAAAATAAAACACATAAGCACACACACTAAATTTAATTATTGCCACTACTGGGACTATTACAATGAACTATTAAGAATAATAAAAAAGAAGAATTAATAAAATCCCAAAAATAAATAAAAATAATACAATTAAATAAAAAAACTAGAAACTACATTTAGCTACAAGGTTCCATCCATGGCATTCTATGGATCTCTATGGATTTGGCTCGCCAAGTATGATAATCATATAATCCCCTCCATAATCACCATCATAAAATGGTAAAATAATGATTAGTGAATAAAATTATAATAAGAATGAAATAAAGTTGAAATTTAATAAAATCAAAATAACAAAAAAGAATAAAAGAAAGTAGGGAAAAGACAATGCTTTATGGATGTTGAATAGATTGCTCCTCAGACTAGTAAGATCACTATTATTTTTAGTAAGCCTTTAAGAACTCATTATTCTTCTTCTTAAAAATCTCCTACAAATCAATCATAAAGAATTTATGCATTGCCTAAAGAAAAGTCTAAAGATCCTTAAGAAGAAGAGAGCTAAAATTGCAAAAGAGTGCTGAGGATTAAGAATTTTCTCTCCCCCCTTCTAGGAGCTTAACCTCTTTTTTTATAGGAAAAAACCCGAGGTCTTACATACTGAAGAGTTATAATTTTAAAAAGGACTTTATTTCCTGAAAAATTAGATAAATCCTAAAAATTATTTTAAGAAAATATTTTTAGCCAATCAAAACTCAAGAAAAACATATTTTATTTTTAGTAAAAATAAAAAAAAAGACGAAAAACATATAATTTCGACTAGAATTGCGTAATTTTAGTTAGAATTATGTAATTCTGATAAGAATTATAGAATTCCAATCAGTTCTATAATTCTAATTTTTTTAACTTTTACTTACAAAAAGACCCTTAAAAAATTAAAATTTTCAATTAAGTCTTAAAAGGTATTACAATTAAGTCATTAAAAAACCAATGAAATGCTTGAAAATGTATTCAAACTTTTGAGGTTTCAAACTTTAAGTGTTGAAGACGTACTTATAACATTTTTATCATTGGAGTCCTTTGTTGCATTCATATTTTATTATCTTGAAATTGGGTGTTGACACTTTTTCATCTATTTTACATTATTTTTGTAATAGAATGAATTTGACTTTAATTGCACATAATGATCAGCAAGTACCTTCCATATGGCTTCTTAGTAAAAGTAGCTTCACTACTTTTGCTTTTCTCCATGTTCATGATCAACATATTACTATAGATATTTTAGTGGCTAATCAATTAGAAAGTTTACCTTTTGTTTATGCTAGTGTTTGGCGTAATTGAATGTTAGAGCTCTAGACATATCTTTTTGGATTTCCACTAATTTTACTTCAAGTTGGTGTGTGACTGGTGACTTCAATTTGATTTTAGGAGCTCATGAAAAAACTAGAAATCCTCTAGTTTTGGGTCTTTACAGGGATTTCTGTTCCTTTATTAACACTTGTTTACTATATGATATTCCTACTTGTGGTGCTCAGTACACTTGGACTAATGGTAGGTATGGAATTTATGAAGTGTCTAGTAGGATTGATAGGGCTTTGGGAAATTTCTAATTTTTTTAATTTTGGAACATAATTTCATACACATTGTTATCTCAATATCACTTAGATCACACCTCCTTATTACTTTAATGTGATTTTCAAGATAGAGCTATATGTAGGTTCCAGTTTTAAGCAATGTGGATTACTTACAGGGACCTAAAAAATTTTATTTCTAATTCATGGGTTAATTTTTTGGATTGTCTTCATCCTATGTAGCTCCTTAGTGCTAAGTTGAAGAGGGTGTAAACTCAGATTAAAAAATGGAACCGTCAATGTTTTAGCCATCTTAATGAAAATATAAAGTGAGCTTTCTTGGTTTTACGACATTCAATCCAAAATTTCCTTTAATGGTATCTTGGATGATCTTCATTAAAAGGACATTCAAGCTCGTGCAGACTTAGATCATTTCTTGACTTAGTAAGAAATTTTTTATGGGGAACGTAGTAGAATTCAATGGTTAACTACATGGGATCAAAATACTTTTTTCTTTCATCAGCAGTTTGCTAGATCTGCTTCTAAACAAGGAATTCACAATCTTAAAATTGATGGAGTGCTTACTAATGATAAAAATATTATAGAGCATCATATTCTTGATTTTTATCATAATCTTTTAAGGGTGAATCATATAGTGTCATATGATATTCATCTAATTAGATTGGTCTTCCCCTCTATGGTTTCTGAAGCACAAATTTCTCATCTTCTTTCTTTTTATTCTAAAGATGAAATTAAGCATATAATGTTTCATGTGGATGCTCATAGTGCGCCTAGGCCAGATGATTTTACTAAATATTTTACAACACTTATTGGGATATTATTAAAGTTGATGCTTGTGTAGCTATTTGTAGCTTCTTTCTTACTAGCATGGTCACCATATATATGAATTCTAGCATTATGGTTTTGATTCATAAGCTAATGGATGCTATTATTATTGAACATTTTTGCCAAATTATTATTAGTAACATCATTATTAAAATTGTCACTAAGATTTTGGTGAATTGTCTTACTTCAATTGCTACAAGAATTATTTATTATATTCAATTTAGGTTTCTTTAGAATAGAAATATCTCATATTGTATTATAGGAGATTCTAAAGGTGTTAACCTAATCAATAAAACTTGTTTTGGAGGTAATATGGCTATAAAGATTGATATTAGAAAGGCATTTTACATTATGGATTGGAATTTTTTATTAGATGTCTTAAAAGCTTTTGGGTTTTCTCTTACTTTTAGAGACTGGATTATTAATTTATTTTCATTTTCAAGACTTTCCATTATGATTAATTGAAATGTTCAGGGTTATTTCTCTTGCTTAAGAGGTGTAAGATAAGGGAACCCTTTTTCCTTTCTCTTGCTTTGTTTGGTAGAAGATTTTTGTAATGGATTAATTTCTTCTAAGGTTGCTCAAGGTATTATTGAGCCTATAAGACACACTAAGAATGCTTTTTTCCTAACTCATTTCCTTTATATTGATGATGTTTTGCTTTTTAGAAAGGCTTTAGTTAAAAGTATCAAGGCTATCAATGACACTTTCAAACTTTATAGTATTACATATGGTCAAACAGTTCATTGAGGCAAATCAAAAATTTATTATGGTTTTGTAATTCTTGAGTACTGCATAATAAAGATTCATCAGATTCTTGATATTAAAAGGGGTGTGCTTCCTTTTTTATATCTTGGTGTGCTTTTGTTTCATAGTGCCCCTAAAAGGTCCTAGTTGAAGCCTATTGCTGACAAAGTTTGTAGTAAAGTTTCTAAATGGAAAGGTAATTTTTTGACTATGGCTGGATGTTTAACTCTGATTCAATCAGTCATTACTAGCTCTTTATTGCATTCTTTTGTTATTTATCATTAGCCTTAATCTTTGCTTTTGTATATGGAGTGTTGCATGAGAAATTCTTAAAAGAACACACTAACCATTGTCACTAAGACATAGCATAGAGATGAGAAGTCGTCACTCAGGGTAATAACTGGGACATATCGAAAAATGGTGGTATTTGATTACCTAAAAGAAAACTAGCACCACAACCAGGAGATTCTGGGTATGGAATACTAACTTCTTTTAATCTCGTGTTATGTTAGAATTACTTTATGAATTACTGTTTTATCGTCTATTTACATGCAAATTTAGATAAACCCTAAAAAAAAATAATCAACTCCACGCAAACTAGTCATGAAATATACAAGTAAACAATTCATTCATCACAATCCCTAGGTTAGTCTAATCTAAATTGATTTTAATTAAATAAGCTAAATCTATATATTTTAATTTACAAGTGAGTCTAAAGACTAATGAGCTTAATTCCTATTTAATTTTAATTAAATGATTCTAAGTCTATTTATTTTAATTCTAAAAATGGGCCTAGATCTACAAATTATGAAATATTTAATTTAGTGGACCTAATTCTACATGCTTTAATTCTAGAATGATCTTAAGTTTACAAATTATGAAAAAGGCTTAAATTAAATGGGCTAAGTCTAAATTAGTTAAATTAAATTAGGTGGGCCTGTGTCTAAATTAATTAAGCGGGCCTAAGTTATCTCTACCCTAAATCTAATTAATTATGGGCCTAAAGATGCATTTTTATTAATTAAACCTAAAAAACCTAAATTTAAATGGGTTAAAGCCTAATGTGGGCCTAGGGCCCAAAACATATAAACATAAGCAAACAAGCCCAAAAATAATAAAAAATAGAAAAACAAATAAATAAAAAGATCAAACAATTAATTTAACTTATTCTAAAAAGCCCTAATTTAATTAAAGTGACCATAAACAATGAAATAAAATAATCAATCAAGCAAACTAATTTTACCAACTTAAATCTAATTCAATTTTAATTAACAACCTAATAATTTCTAT
Source organism: Mallotus nudiflorus (assembly GCA_947683625.1). Taxonomy (NCBI): domain Eukaryota; kingdom Viridiplantae; phylum Streptophyta; class Magnoliopsida; order Malpighiales; family Euphorbiaceae; genus Mallotus; species Mallotus nudiflorus. Next base: position 2,025,548 of record CANTUR010000017.1, on the reverse strand, counting down.
AACCATTACTCTTAATTAATTACCAAATGAAAACCCTAATTTTACTAACCAATTACTTAAAATAAAACACACAAGCACACACACCAAATTTTATTATTCCTACTATCGGGGCTATTACAATGAACTATTGAGAATAATAAAAAAAAAGAATTAATACAATCCCAAAAATAAAAATATGATAATTAAATAAAAAAACCTAAAAACTACATCTAGTTATAAGGTTCCATCCATTCCATTCCATGGACCTCTTATAAATTTGATTCTCCAAATATGATCATTATATAATCCCCTCCATAATCATCATCATAAAAGGGTAAAATTACAATTAGTGAATAAAATTATAATAAAGATTAAATAAAATTGAAATTCAATAAAATCCAAAATAATCATAAAATAATAAAAGAAAGTAGAGAGAAGATTATGCTTTATGGATGCTTGTGAATGAATTGCTCTTTATAGTAGTAAGATCACTGTTTTTTTTAGTAGACCTTCAAAACTTGTTATTCTTCTTCTCAAAAATCTCTAAACGAATAAATCACTAAGAATTTTTTTTTGTACTACCTAAAGAAAAGTCTAGAGATATTTAGGAAGAAGAGAGCTAAAATTGCAAAAAAAAAAAGTGTTGAGGATTGAGAATTGAGTCCCTCCTTGCTCCATGAGCCTAATCTTTCCTTTTGTAGGAAAAAACCAAAAAAACCCTAAATTCTATGTACTAAGAGTTCCAATTTTAAAAGGACTTTATTTCCTGAAGAATTAAATAAATCCCAAAAATAAATTTTAAGAATTTTTTTTAACTAATCAAAACTCAAGAAAAAATATTTTTTTCTGTAAAAAATACAAAAAAATACGGAAAATATGTATTTCCGACCGAAATTACGTAGTTCTAACCAAAATTATGTAATTCCGACAGAAATTATGTAATTTCGATTGAAATTACATAATTTTGATTGAAATTACATAATTTCAACTAGAATTCTATAATTTCAATTTTTTTAACTTACAAAAAGACCCTTAAAAGTAATTAAAATTTCTAATTAGGTCTTAAAAAGTATTACAACTAAGTCCTTAAAAAACTAATGAAACTCTTTTTGAAAATGTATTTAAACATTTGAGGTTTCAAACTTCAAGAGTTGAAGTCCTACTCATAACATTTTCATCATTGGAGTCCTTTGTCGCATCCATATTTTATTATCTTGAAATAGGGTGTTTACAACGTGATAAGCCCATATAAAGTTGTCTTTCCACTTAAATGTTTTAGTGTAGTGTTAGGTGTTTATATATAATGTATGGTTTTAATCATTTTGTATTAATTTATTTATAAGCATTTTTAGTGGTTTGTATTAGTTTGGGGTTAGTATAAATACCCCCTCTTTCCTGCATTATAGTCATCAAGCAAGCAAGTTAGAAATAAAAGCTTGGGTTATAAGAGTTTTATAAATATTTTTATGCTCTTAAGTGTTTGAGAGAGTTGAATTAAGATTATTTGAGTGTTTAGTGTTTAACAAAGTGGTATGAGAGCCAAATATTGGCATATAGTATACCAAATCAAAGCTTTTGGAAAGATAAATCCAATGCTACTGGAATCATCCTAATCAGAGGTTAGAGCATCGCTACTCATTACCGGAAGTTTGTTGTCATAAACTTAATTAACTCACTGAGTTAAAGCCGAGTGCAGTCAAGCCATTGATCAAGTCGTAAAGCCATTTGCTTGAGCCATTGGCAAGCTGTCAATGCATTCATCTAAGCCATTAATCGAGCTGTTAAGCCATTTGACCGAGCTATCGACCTAGCTGCTAAGCTATTGACTGAGCTATTGAATCATTTAACCAAGTCATTGACTAAAGTTAAATTTTTTACCGGCATTCATCATAAGGTTTTTCTATACTTTGGATCCATTTATAAGTCAGATTTTGCAAATTCTTATCAGATTAAGTAATTTGGCAAATAGTGTGGCATCCATCCAAGTTCAAACACTTAATAAAAATTAGAGTATCAAAATGAAGGCTCTCCTTGGTGCACATGATGTTTAGGATATCATTGAGAAAGGCTATAATGAACCACAAAATGAGGCCTCACTATTACAGTCTAAAAAGGATAGTTTCAAGGATTCAAGAAAGAAGGACAAGAAGGCTCTCGTCATAATCTATCAAGCCTTTTGAGAAAATTTCAAATACAACCTTTGCTAAACAAGCATGGGAGAAGTTGCAAACATTATATAAAGGAGAAGAAAAAGTAAAGAAGGTGCATCTTCAAACCTTAAGAGGGGAGTTTGAATCTTTGCACATAAGAGGAGGTGAGACTGTTGCTAATTATTTTTCCAAAGTTTTAGCTATTTCTAATTAGCTAAAAAGAAACAGTGAAAAAATAGATAATATAATAATAATGGAAAAGATACTTCACTCATCATATTAGAAGTTTGAGCATATTGTTGTAACTATAGAAGAGATGAAAGACTTAGAGGAAATGAAGATTGAGCGGCTTTCACGCTCATTACTAGCCTATGAAGAGAAGAAAAATAATCAATAAGGAATCTCTAAAAAACTCCTCAAACTATAGCTTAAGGATGTTCATGAAAGCCAAGGCAATGAAAGATATCAACATGGCCAAAGTAGAAGCAAAAGTCATGGACGAGGTGAAAGTCGTCATCATGGATGAAGTTGGAGTTCTTATAATAGTAACTTCAATAACTATGAGAAAGGTGAAAGTTCTATAAGAAGTCATGGGACAGGCAATCCAAACTCAAGGTACAATAAATCCTAAGTTTAATGTAATAATTGTCAGAAATATAGGCATCATGCATCAGAATACAGAGCTCCTAGCAATAAAGTTGAAGAAAAGACTAATTATGTAGAAGCAAAAATTGAGGAGAAGATAATGCTATTATTTTGTAGAACTAATTTTGAAGATCAAGGAAGTACTTAGTACCTTGATACTGGTGCAAGTAACCATTTATATGGAAAAAGAATTATGTTCATGGAACTCAATGAATTAGTGGCTAGCATTGTTTCCTTTGATGATGATTCAGAATCATTAGTAATAGGAAAAGGTAACATCCTTATTCGTGTTAAAGATAGTAGTCATCAATTAATTCTTATGTCTATATTGTGCCTAATATGAAATTTTGAGTATAGGTTAACTCTTAGAAAAAAGCTATAATTTTTACTCATAAGATTATTATCTTTATATAAAAAATGGCAAAGGAGATTTAATAACCAAAGAAAAAATGTTAAAGAATAGACTGTTTCCTTTGAATATTCAAAATGATGTTGTAAAGTGTTTGAAAGCTTATTACAAAGATGCATCTTGGTTATGGCATCTTCAATTTGAGCACCTCAACTTTGGAAGCTTGGAACTTTTATTGAAGAAGAGAATTGTAAGAGGACTACCTTACATCAAACATCCATATCAGTTTTATGAAGGGTGTTTACTTGGAAAGCAGTTCAGAAATAGTTTTCCTAAGGAATCATACATAAGAGCCAAGAAGCCATTAGAGCTCATTCATACTGATGTGTGTGGGCTAATTACTCCAAGCTCTCTTGGTAAAAATAACTACTTCCTTTTTTTTATTTATAACTTTTCAAGAAAAACATGGGTATATTTCTTAAAGTAGAAATTAAAAGTCTTTAAAGCATTCAAGACATCTAAAGCCATTATGGAGAATGAGAGTGGTCAGAAGATTAAAGCATTGAGATCAAATCAAGGAGGAGAATTTACTTCAAAGGAATTCCAAAAGTTTTATGTAATAAGTGGAATTTGGCATTTTCTCATTTTTTCCAGATCTCCACAGTAAAATGGCATTGCAAAAAGAAAAAATAGAACCATCCTTGATATGGCATGAAGCATGCTCAAAAGCAAACATTTACGGAAAGAATTTTAAGTTGAAGTAGTAGCTACAACAGTCTAGCTGTCTAACTGATCTACAATAATAAGTGTTTAGGGAAAGATACTGTGAGAAACCTAGAATGAAAGAAAGCCCAAAATTTCTCACTTTAGAATATTTGAAAGTTTAGCTCATGTTCATGTACTAGATGAAAGAAAAATCAAGCTTGATGACAAAAGCGAAAGATACATCTTCATTGACTATTCTACTCATTCAAAGTGTACAAACTATACAATCCAAATAATAAGAAGTTTATGATCTAAATAGATGTGATGTCTGATGAAAAAGGTGAATGGGAGTTCAACTCTTCCAAAGATGAATTAAACTTCTTTCTTTAAACTGATGAAACAGAAAAAACACTAGTGGAGCAACTAGGTGAACATCAGCAAGAGCACACAACACCACTTGCCTCACTAATGCAAAGTGATGAAGGAAATTCATTACCATCTTTCCTGGCTGAAAGAAATGAAGAACACATAAAAAGTCTTAAAGATCTCTACAAAGTGACTGATTGACTGGAGAATCTCACTCTTTTTTGTCTTTTTGCTAATTGTGAACCAATGAACTTCTAAGAAGCTACGTAAGATGAAAAATGGATAAATGCAATGGATGATGAAATTAAAGCCATTAAAAAAAATGACACTTGAGAACTCACTGCTCTTTTAAAAGGACATAAGGCAATTGGTGTCAAATGGTTCTATAAAATAAAGAAGAATGCAAAAGGAGAGGTTGAAAAGCATAAAGCAAGGCTAGTTGCTAAAGGCTACAGTCAAAAAGCTGGAATTGACTATGATGAGGTATTTGCTCCTATTGCATGCTTAAAGACTGTGAGATTGATTATTTCTTTAGCAGCTTAAAATAGGTGGAGGATTCACCAGATGAATGTAAAGTTTGCCTTTCTAAATGGAGTTCTTGAAGAGGAAGTCTATATTCAGGAACCACTAGGCTATGAAGTTAAAGGACAAGAATCCTAAGTCCTAAAATTAAAGAAGATTCTTTATGGATTAAAATAAGCTCCCAAAGCATGGAATAACATAATTGACAAGTATTTTTCAATAGAGTGGTTTCATCAAAAGTCCATATAAACATGCCTGTAGACGGCGGGGTTTAGCGTGCGTCTAAGATTTTAACAATCGCGTCACTGTTTGAGCTCAGGGCTCTAGAGAATACACTAACCACTATCACAAAGACATGGCATGGAGATGAGGAGTCACCACCCAGGGTAATAACTAGGACAAATCGAAAAGGTGGTACTCGATTCCCTAAAAGAAAGCTAGTACCACAACCAGGAGATTCTGGATACGGAATACCAACTTCTTTCAGTCTTGTGTTAATTTAGAATTACTTCATGAATTACTATCTTATCCTCTATTTACATGTAATTTCATATAAACCCAAAAACAATAAACTCCAAGGCAAACTAGTCATGAAATATACAAGTAAATAATGCATTCAATCATATAACCCCTAAGTTAGTCTAATCTACATGAATATTAATTAAATGAGTTAAATCTACATGTTTTAATGTATAAGTGAACCTAAAGACCTAATTCCTTTTGATTTTAATTAAATGAACCTAAGTCTACTAATTTTAACAAAAAATGGGCCTAAATCTACATATTATGGAATATTTAAATTAATGGGCTTAATTCTACATGTTTTAATTAAATAATGATCTTAAATCTACAAATTATGAAAAAGGGCTTAAATTAAGTGAGCTAAGTCTAAATTAATTAAATTAAATTAGGTGGGCCTACGTATAATTAACTAAATGGGCCTAAAGGTATTTCTAACCTAAAATCTAATTAATTATGGACCTAAAAATATATTTTAATTTAACTAAACCTAATTAATTATTAAATGATATGGGCTAAAATAAACAAATCAAAATCTAAAATGGGCTTAAGGCCCAAAACACACAAAAATAATAAATAAGTCCAAAAACAAATAAAAACATAAAAGAAACAATTAAATAAGATCAAACAAATAATTAAATTTATTCCTTACTAAAACCTTAATTTTTATTAACATGCAACTTAAATTAATCTACTTCATCCATTGATTTTAAATGATTACCAAATTGAAACCTAATTTTACTAAACAATTTAATTAAAATAAACATGCAACCACACACATAATTTTATTATTCCCACTATCGGGGCTATTACATTAATTCCTAAAACAATTACTAAAATAACAATAAATAATAAAATAAAAATAAAGACAATAAAAACAAAAAATAAAACCCTAGAAAATAAGTCTCTACGGAGCTTTGTTCATAATCTTCTGCAATCTTCTAATGAAATTCATCTCCCTCACATGATCACCATGCGTTTTTCTCCATAATTACTACAAAACATAAAATAAAATAATAATTAATGAATAAAGTATGATAAAATAATAAGAATAATAATGTAAAATAATAAAAAATAAATAAATAAAAGAAGAATAGAAGAATATGATATGCTTATGGATGATTTAGGGTGCTCCTCAGATTGATAGTTCACCATTTTTTGACAAATTTTCGAATCTTTCTCCTTAAAAAAACTTCACGAGTCTTGAATTAAACGTTGAATAAAAAAGGAATTTTAAAAAATTCAAAAGAAATCACAATTTTTCTTCCTTCTCCTCTTCCCTACGCCTTTCTCTCTATTTTTTTCTCCCTTTTCATGCTTTTTCTCCCCTTTTCTTCCACTGCTCCTCCCTTTCTTTTTATAGTAGAACCTAGAGGTCTAACCCTAATCCTAATGTGATTATAATTCCTAAAGTGTATTTAGGAATTTTAAACCAGTTAGGAAGTTTAAACCAATTTGGATTGAATTAATTAGGAAGTTTAAATCAATTAAAACACTAAATTGAGAGTAGTTTAGAAATAGAAAAATGGAGGAATTCAATTCCGACCGGGATTGTATAATTCTGGTCGGAATTATACAATCCTGATCGGAATTGTTGTAATTCTGATCGAAATTACATAATTTCGATCGGAATTATGTAATTCCAATTGGAATTCTTTTTTTTTTAACATTTAATTACAAAAAGGCCCCCAAAAAAATTTAAATTTTGCAATTAGGTCCTAAAAAAACTTTACAATTTAGTCCCTGAAAACATTAAATCCTTCCTTTAAAAGCCCTTAGAATTTTTAGGATTAAGTTTCGAAGACATTTTCATCATTGGAATCCTTTGTTACATCCATAACATATCATCTCGAAATTGGGTGTCTACAATGCCCTTTATTTTAAAATCAAAGACATAGATGTCTTGATCGTGTGCTTGTCTATAGACGATTTAATCTTCACCAGGAGCAACCTTAGCATGTTCAAAGATTTCAAAAAAGAAATGAGAATGGAGTTCAAGATGATGGATATTAGGTTGATGACATACTACCTTAATATTGAAGTCAAGCAAAAGGAAGATGGGATTTTCATCTCACAAGAAAGCTACATAAAGGAGATCCTTAAGAAATTCAAGATGGATGATACAATCCAATAAACACACTAATAGGGTGTGAAATCAAGTTATTCAAAGACGATAAAGCAAAAAAGGTTGATCCAACACCTTTTAAGAGTCTAGTTGGATGTTTGCAAAATATAACTTGTACAAGGCCCGACATTCTCTACGTAATAGGACTTATGAGTGGTTTCATGGAGACTCCAACAACTACTCATTTCAAGGCTGCATAGAGAATTCTTCACTATCTCAAAGGTACAATAGATTTTGGCTTATATTATTTAATTTTTGAGGACTATAAGCTCATTGGATATAGTGACAGTGATTGGGCGACAGATAACGATGATCGAAAAAGTACAACTGGTTTTGTGTTTTTCTAAAGAGACACCACTTTCACTTAGATGTTAAAGAAGCAACCAATTGTCACTTTGTCAACATGTGAAGTTGAGTATGTCGCTACTAAAATGTGTGTCAATCATGCAATTTGCCTCCAAAATTTATTGAAGGAATTAAACATGTAATAAGTGAAACCAGCAAAGAATCATGTCAACAACAATTCAGCAATAGCATTAGCCAAAAATTAGTGTATCATGATCAAAGCAAACACATTGATACTTGGTATCATTACATAAGAGAATGTATTATGAAGCAAGATGTGAAACTTTCTCAAGATCAAATTACAGATATCTTCACCAAGCCATTGAAAGGAAGATTTTGTTAGATTGAGAAATACACTTGACATTATAAAGAAAGTTTAAGGGGGAGTGTTAAATAATTAGACTTGTTTTATGGTCTTAATTAAAAGAAGAAAAGTTGTGACTAAAACTAAAAGAGAGACATGATTATTAAGACCATTTGAAGTTGTCTTTCCACTTGTATATTTTAGTGTGGTGTTAGGTATTTAGATATAATGTGTGGTTTTAATAATTTTGTATTAATTTATTTATGAGCATTTTATGTGGTTTATATTTATTTAAGGTTAGTATAAATACCTCTTATTCTTTGCATTGCAATCATCAAGCAAGTAATTTATAAAAAAAAGTTTGAGTTATAAGAATTTTAGAAATATTTTTATATTTTTAAGTGTTTGAGAGAGTTAAAATAAGATTATTTGAGTGTTTAAAAAACTCAAGAACACTTCAACTCATTACGGGCTTAGATTTTCATGAAGATGAATGGAAGTGAATAGGAATTGCTTACTTTATATAAGCATATTCATGCATGAAGACAAAAGTAAATATATGAAATAAAATAAAAAATAAACGTGCATATAAAACGTGACGCATATGTATAGAATTTCACCACAAAATCAGACAATTATAGCTAAATTTGAATCTTTATATTCCGAGTTGCATTCATTAATTACTAATGATTTTTTTTTTTCAAAATGTATTATCAATCATAACATATCTAAATTAAATCTACACATTCTTCAAATGGTTTAATATATGTATACTTCTATTGTAAATATGCATTATAAGTAAGTCAATTCATTAGTGATTATGTGCATTTGATATTTATTGTAATCACATAAGTTTTAACTATTTTAAAGATTTTGTACAGTAAAATTTTTTCAATAATTATTTATTCATATAAAAGATTTACGTTTGAAATTTTATTTAAAAAAAAACCTTTTAACTAATAAAGTATTAAAAAAATCTAATTAAATTTTACAATTTGAAATAAAAAGTTATTTTTGTTAAAACGATTGTAGACGGTGGGATTTAGCGCGCGTCTAAGATTTTAACAACCACGACAATGTTTAGGCTCAGGGCCTTAGAGAACATACTAACCACTGTCACAAAGACATGGCATGGAGATGAGGAGTTGCCATCTAGAATAATAACAGGGACAAATCAAAAAGGTGGTATTCGATTCTCTAAAAAAAAGCTAGCACCATAACCAGGAGATTCTAGATATGGAATACTGACTTCTCTTAGTCTCGTGTTCTTTTAGAATAGTTTTATAAATGATTATTTCATCCTCTAATTTCTTGTAATTTTATTAAACCCTAATTAACATCCATCTAACCTCAAAGGCAACAAGTTAATAAAATCACAAGTAAAAATGCATAAAAAGGCAATGTCCCTATGTCTAAACTATATTAATTTTATTTTATAAGTTAGCTATGTCTACATATTATTTACAAATGAGAAATGGACTATAGGTGGGCCTACATTTTTATTAATTAGTGAACCTAGATTTGCTTATTTTAATTTTTCTAAGGAATGGGCTTAAGTCTATTCAATTTTAAAGGAAAATCAAATTAGTGGGCCTAAGTCTAACATGGTTTTATTTTAAGTTAAGTGTGGACCTAGGTCTATTTATTTTAAAAGAAATGAAATTACGTGGGTTGAGCTAAGTCTAGACAAGTTTTAATTAATTAAGTGGGCTTAAAATCTATTAACCTAATGGGCCTAAATTAATTTTAATTATTCAAAAACCTAAATCATTTTTTAAGCCTATTTATTAAGTGGGTTAGACCTAAACGTGGGCTTGAGGCCCAAAAGGATAAAAACATAAAAAATAAGCCCACAACAAATAAAACACAAAAAATAGATCAAATAAACATTACAGTGATCTTTTAAAAAATCCTAAATTAATTACATGCAAACCTTAATTTAAGCTACTGCCACCATTGATTTTAATTGATTTTTTTACTTAATTAAACCTAATTACTAATCAATTTTAAAGTACAGAAAATTAAAATTTTCACTATTCCCACTACTGGGGCTATTACAAACTACGTAGAAAAATTAAATTTAAATGATTATACACCCAGAAGTTAAAATAACTACACAGAACACCAAAAAATGGAAAAAATAAAAACAAAACCCTAAATTCTACTGGAAAACAACATGGGTTCTTCCATGGCATTCCATGGATCTTCTGTTCAATTTAAATATAGGCAGTATGCTCCTCAATTCACATGCACATATCAAAATAAAAAAAACACTAGTAATCAGATTAGTAATGAAATTAAACAGTAAAAAAGAATAATAGAATAAAAGAAAAATCACAAAAAGAAAATAATAAAAAGAATAAAAAATGAAATAGAAAATAACACAGATGATTTAGATGTTGTGCAAATGCCTTTTTTAGCCCCTTAGATTAGGATTTTCACCGTTGAAATTGACTTAGTATTGATTTGATTCTGGATTGGGACTAAAAAAACACTAGATCGTCTTTGTTAGATGAACTATAAAAATTAGGGTTTTTTGAAAGACCAGGGTGTGTGCGAGGTATTCTTCACATCTAAATTTTAGGGTTTCTGCATTTTTTTCTATGTGTGTAAAAACTCTTATTTGTGTGTGAGTCTCCCAAAGAAAGAAAAAATCCTCTCCCAAAAAATCCTCCTCCTTTTTTTTACGCACACATGTGGACTCTGCTTTTAAATGCAGAGCTTGTATGTACTGACTTCCTCCAAAGGAGGAACAAACTTATTTGATTAAAAATAAGATTTGATTTTTGAAACTTATTTACATCTTTTGAATGTGTTAAAATTTTCATCAGATAATAATGATAATTAAATTAAAATTTCAACCAATCAAAATGCTAAAAAAATCGAGAAAAAATGAAAAAAATGCAAAAAAATTGAAAAAGAAGACCTATTGCGCGTCGGCACTGTGTAATACTGACCGACATTGTGCAATGCCAATTGATATTGCCTAATGCCGATCGACATTGTGTAATACTGATCCTAAATTGTTTTTTTATTTTAACTTTTGATTACTAAAAGACCCCTGAAAATTGACTTATTTGCAATCAAATCCTAAAAAATGTTGCAATTTAGTCTTTGAAGTCTAGAAAATCGACAACCAAGTTCAATTTTTGAATAAATTTCATCATAGGGGCTTACGTCGCAATTGTGCACAATTACATCTCGAAATTAGGTGCTTATAGTTGCCCCTCTTTATCGCTATTTGCTTGACAAATTGCGACAAAGCAATAAAAGCACATAATTTCGAAAGAAAGAAATTAGGACACTTGATTATATCCTAAATGATAGATTGATGCTCAAAATGTTGAGCAAGGTGTAGTGTTTGATAAGTCTCACTATATTTCCTACTGAACTTCTAGTGGACTTTGTGCAAATGAGTTTCGCTATATTCCATGTGGGACGTTTAGCGATGATAAATTGAAAACTTGCTATAGTTCCTGTAGAACGTTTAACAATGATAGATTTCGTATATTCCCTGTGGGATGTCTAACGATGCACACTATATTCCCTGTGGGACGTCTAGTGATGATAAATTAAAATTTGCTATAGTTCCTGTGGAATGTCTAGTAATGATGAATTTTGTTATATTCCCTGTGGGATATCTAACGATGCACACTATATTCCCTATGGGACGTCTAGTGTAGATGAATTAAAACTTGCTATAGTTCCTATGGAAAGTCTAGCAGTGATGAATTTTGTTATATTCCCTATGGGACATCTAATGATGCACACTATATTCCTTATGGGACATCTAGTATAGATGAATTGAAAACTTGCTATAGTTCCTCTGGAACGTCTATCAATGATGAATTTCATTATATTCCTTGTAGGACGTCTAACGATGTACACTATATTCCCTGTGGGACGTCTAGTATAGTTGAATTGAATTTTGTTATATTCCCTGTGGGACGTCTAACGATGTACACTATATTCCCTATGGGACATCTAGTGTAGATGAATTGAAAACTTGCTATAGTTCCTGTGGAACGTCTAGCAATAATGAATTTTGTTATATTCCCTGTGGGACGTGATGGGTTTTTACAAGTATATGGATTCGTACAAGTAGTAATTAAATGTCGATCCCACAGAGATTGCAAATTGATTATAATGATACTAGTTGTGTTTGTTTGTTTAAACAACGAAAAAGGGTATTTTTAATTAAACTAAAAATTAAACTAAGACAAAACACAAAAAATCACAATGAAATAACAATCACTTTAGAGAACTAGGGTTCTTATTTCTAATTCAACCTTTATTTAAAATCAATTTACTGCTAAACCATACCTAACCTTAATCTAATTTGAGGGTTTATCTAGAATCATAGGCTTTCCTCCTAAGACAACGCTATCATTAACCAAGTAAATTGACGATCTTAGATTTTAAGCTCTCGCCTACTAAGCGTTCAGTTAACTCGGTTTAAGCACCAACCCTTAATCAATATTAGTTGCTTAAGTGTTTCTCAACTAAAAAAGCATCTAACAGGTTATTGTTTAAATCCAACAACCCATCTCTCGATCAAGTTTTATTATGTATATTCAATCAAAGGTTGATCAATCCTAAGAAGACATTAAGTTCAACAATAACCAAAGGATCTAGATTAATGGCTTAGGTTTAATTGTGATTAGCCCATGGTTGAATAGCAATAAGAACCCTAACTAAAAATTTTGCTACTCATGTTAATTTTAAGAAATAAAGAGGAATAATAATAGAAAATAGACATCATCATTGAATTAAAATTAAGAACGAATAACAATAATTGAATAGAATAAACCCTCTGTTAAATAGGAAGCTTGATGTTATTCAATTTTTATTCTCCAATCTCCAAACTAACATAAGTAAGAAAAATCTTTGTTTTCTCAAAACTGCTCTAAGAAAAATTGTATCTCCCAAAAAGTGATGATAAGCAAAAGAATAATCCCCCTTGTTTCTGGTGGCTGCCCTCTTATAAAACCCTAATTACCAGCCCTATGGTTATATCCGTGTGAAACCTCCCTCTTGTCCTTCATGAGTCAGTAATTAAATTTGCCTCTGAATTTCCTAATTACCAGGTCGTACGGTCATGTGCAAAATGCGCATGGCCATGCACATCATTTTTTTCAGCATTTCAGCATATTGATCTCCATTGCTTTTTAGGCTCACTTTAAGTGCTCACGGCTCCCATATAACCTTCCTTTACTGTTCTTTGACTTCCCTAAATACATAAAAATCAACCAAAAATAAACCAACTAATACATAAAAAATAAATAAACACATAAGACATGCAGTAAGTACCCAACTAAATAAAAACTGAATAGAAGAAATACAAACTTAACTGAAATTGAATTTTTCCTGAGACAAAGACTAGTTAATAAAATTCATTTTTCACACTCATCAAATTTCCCCACACTTGAATATTTGCTTATCCTCAAGCAAAACCTGAAAAAACATATCTACCTAAAGAATCATACTCATTAACAAGCTTTAACTTGACTAACTACCATAATCTTCCTTTAATAAAAAGTTTATAAACTCGAAAAGTAAAACAACAACTGAGGTCAAGAATATATTGTTACCGTGAGCATAACATACTTTTCTAGTGAAAATATGAAAACAAATGATTGACACTCAAGAAAAATAAAAACAAGTAGGAATTGTGCCAATAATAAATAGTCTAAGAAGTTCATCAATCAATATCTTCCCAATCTCAGCATCCCCCACATTTCTTGTGTTACTCAGTGTGGAAACCTCCAAAAAGGGTCCTTTGGATACTCTTACTCTTAAAGAGCTTTTGAGTAGAAGGAGCATTTAAAAGATTTTTCTTTTCAATTTTAAGCTCCAAACGAGTGCATTTTACTCTAAATCTCGCTTCTTGATTGATTTTTTTATAACCACTCTAAAGCAGCCTCAAATTCCTACTCACAAATACTTTTCTCAAATATTAATCATCTAGATTCACTTGGTCAATAGAAAAGTAAGCATTAATGTTCATTAAAATGTAAAAATTCTTAACAACACGTTGCTCTTCTAATTTAAAAATTTAAAATGATCCATTAAGGGAAGATTAAGGCATTTTTTCAAGAAAACTAAAATTAATAAATAAGGCTCTAAAGGTATATATGTTGCGAAAATTGAAGTGTAAGGGCAAGGCATAAACACACAAAAGGGTAAAATAAAATAAAATAAAAATAAAGCATGTAAATTCTTAAAGTAAAACAAACACACAAGCATACAATCATGAAAAGTAAATAAATAAAAGAAAATTAAAGAATAGTATACTCCCTTTATTATGGTGAAACTGGAGGGGGAATATATGGTGTGACCGTGATGCACTTTGCAGCTTCATTTATAGCTTTAGATCTTTTTCTTTGAGGAAGGATGCGAAAGATTTCATTAATTTGAAGTTGCAACCTTTCAGCTCTGGATTGACATTGCCTCTCAAACTTCTTTAACTGGTTGGACAAATCCATAACCATGTTCCCAATCCTATTGTTAGAGATATCCATCCACTCTTTGATATTTTCCATGATGTCATCACTCCATTTTTGGTGTTTCCTTGCTTCCTTGATTGAGCTTCACTCCTATTCTCTCCTTTTTCAACTACATTAGGGGGTAAAGGTATTTCACCATGTTGCATTGCCAATTGACGGATCATATAGCATCTTCTACCCATCACATCATATAACTCATCGAATTCAATGATGATTTCAGCTCACACTAGTTAGTCTTCATCAAGGGACTCGGCTTCTAAAGGCTCCAATTTATGTTTGGCAAATTCGAATGGAGCAAAATACAATGCCAATCTAGTGACAATATGCCCCATTGAGATCAATGCCTTTCTAGCCTGAATAACCCGCCATATAGAACACAAAACAAAGTATGTACTACATACTTTTGTGTTAGTCTTCAAGCACCACAATATGAATAGCTCATCAGGGGAAACCCTAGTACTATCTTTTCTTCTAAAGATTGTATGTGCCATGAATTTATGCATGATTAAATATGAGTGATCTTTGATCAAACCACTAGTAATTATTTGACCCTCACAAACTTTATCACCTCCAGTGATTTCATGCTAAAAACCACTCATATTATAATCCATAGGAGGTTGACTAACACCTCCTTGAGGAAAACCAAAGATTTGAGACATGATTTCATAGTCAAATAAGTATTCTTTCCCAAAGAATCTACATGAAAAGATCCCTAGAGGTGCATCTAAAATCTTAAATGTAGTGTAAAATTCTATTGTGAGTTCGAAGAATACATCATATTGGGCTATAGCTAATTTAAACCATCCTAATTTATAGCAAAACATATCTATGGTTCCCTTAATACCCATATTCAATAGTACCTCATCATCAAAGTATTTTGGCTTGCTAAATTTTCTCTTGACTAAGGAGCTGAATCTCTTCCCTTTTTCTTCAGAATAAATGGCAAAGAAAGCTTCATAATCGTCCTTCATGTCTTTAGATTTTCCCTTGCCATCACTAAGCTTCTTTCCTTGAAATTGTGTCCTTGTTCTAGCCATCATAACAATGTTAGTACTAAAACAAAAAAAAAGAATGAAATTGATAAGAACAAAAACAAAAGTCAGCAGAGTTTAAATAAGAAAAACAAAACATTCCAATTTTAGTAAAAATTGCTTACCCATTAATTTAGGAAATTTAGCATACTTAGGAAACTAAAATCA
Organism: Mallotus nudiflorus; assembly: GCA_947683625.1. Classification (NCBI taxonomy): domain Eukaryota; kingdom Viridiplantae; phylum Streptophyta; class Magnoliopsida; order Malpighiales; family Euphorbiaceae; genus Mallotus; species Mallotus nudiflorus. The sequence continues at coordinate 2,009,834 of CANTUR010000017.1, read as the reverse complement.
ACTAAACCCTCAATGGAATAAGGAAACAAATAAAAACAAATAAAATCACAATTAACAAGCTTGCAAAATTTATTTATTTATTATTATTATTATTTTTTATTTCCTCCCCCACACTTAAAATGTATAATGTCCTCATTGTAATGTTTAAAACAGGAAAAATTTTGAGGAATTTGACCATGCCTGTGCATCAAGTCGCACGGCCGTGTGCAAAATGCGCATGGCTGTGCTACCTGATTGACGTTGTATCATGCATCGCCGAGTGCAAAATGCACATGGCCGTGCTACGTGCTAGCATAAATTTTTTTTTTTTGAATATTGGTTGGACAAACCTCCCATATTTATTACACATTCCTAAAATAAAAATCCTTAACAAAAAAAAAAACTTAAACAAAAACATACTTCAATTCAAAACATGAAACATAACACATAACGTTCCACAAAACATCATAATAATAAAAAAATGAAAACACATAAAGTAAACATTGTTCAAGCTAGAGCTAAACACTTTAAAACAAGGTCTTCATTCATCCCCTTCCTCCTCAGAGGAGTACTCTTGTGCTAGCATATCTTCATCATGCGGGAATGGTAGTGGGATAAAATTCTGAGAGCTGAAATAGGCATTAAGGTTATGGTTAATCATTTACAATGTGCGATTCATTTGCCTAGAAGTACGACCCATTCCTACCACTTTAGAATTCAGCTCTCCTATGTTGCAATCGATGACTCTAATTTGCAACTCCAAGCTGTCCAGCCTTTCTAACACATTATTCAGAGAGACATCTTCCTTTTCCTCTTCTTCTTGCTCTACAGGTGCAGGCAGGATAAGAAAAGCTCTCCCAGTATGATCAACTCTAACCATTCCCATGGATTCCATCATGCTAGTGTCAATGAAGTGACGACCCGGGACCCTTTCAAAAGGCATGTTCTCGGTGTCAAAGTTTAAGTACTTAGCTATAGCTGTTACTAAGCCTCCCACTTTAATAGCCCCAGTAGTTTTGTAGCAACATCTCTCAATTTCCCGACTAAAGCATGACAGACATCAAGTTTTTTATCATTCACCATACAATATAAAATGTTTAGCTCAATGGTGGTAATCATAGAGTCACCTTCTTTCCTTGGAAACAAAGAATGTGCCATGAGCCTATGAAGGTACTTGAGTGCAGGCAATCGAATCCTTGATTCTTTTGATAATCGAGCCTCATAGAAAACCCCCCTCTCCCCGGTTAATTCTCTCAAAAACTCATTTCTATTATATGCAACATTACCATCCTATTTTTTGGGAAAATGAAATACATCATTGAGTTAAAAAAAACATAAAGTATGCTCCTCATTCCCTAAATAAAAAGTTAGCATAAGGGTATGATCATTAAACTCAAAAGAAGAGAGAAATTCATAAGTAGGGATGGCATAAGAAGGATTCTGCATCAAAATAAAATCATTCCACCCCATCCTTTGAACATACAAATTAATCTCATCTAACAACCCAATTTCAATCAAGGATGTGGCACTCAAATATCTATTTGGCACAATCTTCCTATTCATCATTGCTTGAAATTTATTCCTATGCTCACCATGCCTAAATTGAATTTGAGAGGGAAAAGGTTTTACCATTTGTTCCTCTTTAGCACCCCCAAGATTATTAGAAGTTCCACCATGTCTTGCTCTTTTGGAAGGATTAGTTTGCTTCCTTGCTATGCCCTTCCTTCTTTGATCTTTCTCCATGAGACTTCTTTAAAAAGAATTGAGAGAATATGTAGAGTGGAGAATGGTGTAGGAAATGGTGTAGAGAATGATTTTGTAGAGAGAAAGTGAGTGTTTATATAAAGAGTGGGATGATGGGGAATTGGGTCAAATTTAATGGGAAATTGAAAAGGTGGTCACGGGTTAGGTTTTCTAAGGCTTGGGAAGTGGAAAAGTGGTCAAAAGTGGAGTCCCTAGGGTTTTAGGGAAATGTGGAGTGTTGTGAAGTGGAAAAATCCACTTAAAATAAAATTTCGCGTCTTTTCTAAAAGTCAGGTTTTTCCCATCACACGACCATGTGCAAAATTTGCACAGCTTTGTGTCGAGTTGTAGTGTCGTAAGGCGCACGGCCATGTGCAAAATGTGCACGGCCGTGTGACCTGATGGTTCAGAAGTGGAGACGCAAGACGCATGACCATGTGCAAAATGCACACGATCGTGTGACCTGTATATGCATACTTCGTAAATTCGCTAAATTAAAAATTCAACACACATAGACAAGCAATGCATCATAAATTTGAATTACAAGTCACTCGAAAAAAAAATTCCATGAAACAGTTAACTCATAAGACCTCTTCTAGAGCTCCAACCTTTCTTTCATTCCATGAAATGCACTAGAAACAAATCATCAAAAATAGAATAAACTTGAAAAAATGTAAATAACCAATAATAAAAATAAAAAATAAAAATACAAATACAAATAAAAAAATAATCTTGGTTGAGCCCTCAAGAAGCACTCTTTTAATGGTCCATGAGCTAGACCATCAAATTGATCATCTATTGAATTCCCTCAAGTATGAAACTTGATGGAACTCCTCAAATGTGCTTCCATGGTATAGCTTTAACCTTTGCCCATTCACTTTGAATGTGTCTCCTTTTGTGTTGCTCAATTCCACAACTCCATGAGGATATGAATGAGTCACTGTATACGGTCCTGTCCATCTGCTTTTCAACTTTCCAGGAAACAATCTGAGCCATGAGTTAAACAATGAAACTTGATCACCTTCCTTAAACCCTTTGATTCTTACTCTTACATCATGCTATCTCTTAGTATGTTCTTTATAAATCCTAGAATTTTCATAAGTAGCTTCCCTTATCTCTTCAAGTTCATTCAATTATAACATTCTTCTCTCAGCTGCCTTCTTGAAGTCAAAATTCAAGGCTTTCACTGCCTAGTAGGCCTTGTGTTCAATCTCAACAGGAAGATGAAATGCTTTTCCATAAACCACCCTAAAGGGAGACAACCCAAGAGGTGTTTTATAAGCTATTCTATATGCCCACAAAGCATCATCAAGCTTCCTTTCCCATTCTTTCCTTGACTTACTTACTGTTCTCTCTAAATTCTTCTTCAACTCCCTAATACTCACCTTAACTTGGCCACTAGTTTGCGTGTGATAAGGTGTAGCTACCCTATGCTTCACACCATAGCGAGCTAATAAAGCTTCCATATTCTTATTGCAGAAGTGTGTTCCCCCATCACTTATAATGACTCGAGACATTCTAAATCGAGAGAATAGCTTCTTTAGGAACTTGCAAACAACCCTTGCATCATTGACTGTGCATGCTTGAGCTTCCACCCACTTGGAAACATAATCCACACAAACAAGAATATACTTGTTACCATTTGACACTGGAAATGGTCCCATGAAATCAATGCCCTAAACATAAAAAATTTCCACCTCTAGAATTCCAGATTGGAGCATTTTATCCTTCTTTGAAATGTTTCCACCCCTTTGGCATACGTCATAATGCATTACAAAATCTCTAGCATTTTGAAAATTATCGACCAATAGAACCCTATTTTAAGAACCTTAGTAGCTATTCGTTGTGGTCCATAATGTCCACCATTAACCCTCCTATGACAGTGTTGTAAGATGTCTCTTGCTTCCTCATTTATTATGCATCTCCTGACTATGCCATTGTTGCATAGTTGCCACAAGAATGGCTCATCTCAAATGTAGAACTTAGCATCACGAATCAACTTTTTCTTTTGTTGAGGAGTGAACTCTTTTGGAATTTCACCCATTGACAAAAAATTTGCTATATCAGCAAATCAAGGAGCACCCATAAATTCTATAGCAAAAAGCATTTCGTCAGAGAACATCTCCTTGATAAGCTCTTGCTTATCACTTTCCTCATGGTTTAACTCCAACCTTGAAAGATGATCAGCTACTACATTTTCAGCTCCTTTCTTATCTTTGATCTTAATATCAAACTCTTGCAACAAAAGTACCCATCTCATGAGCTGTGGTTTTGAAACCTTTTTGTTTATTAAATACTTCAATGCTGCATGATCTGTGTTTACAATTGCCTTAGATCTAAGGAGGTACGATATGAACTTATCAAAAGCAAATATAACAGCCAACATCTCCTTTCCTCTAGTAGCATAATTCAATTGAGTATCTGTCAATGTTTGGCTTGCATAATAGATCACATGCAACCTATTCTCCTTTCTTTGGCTAAGAACGACTCCTATTGCATGATCACTGGCATCACACATCAACTCGAATGGTAGACTCTAATCTGGTGCCATCACTATAGGAGCAGAAACAAGTGCTTGTTTCAACCTGTTACAAGCCAATTTGCAGTCATCAGTAAAATCAAAAGGTGAATCTTTTTCAAGTAACTTACAAAGGGGTTTTGAGATTTTTGAGAAATCCTTGATAAATCGCCTATAGAAGCCTACATGACCAAGAAAACTCCTAACTCTCTAACATTTGTGGGGTACTGTAGCTTCTCAATTGCCTCCACCTTTGCTTTACCAACTTGAATGCCTTAAGCTGAAATCTTGTGTCCAAGTACAATACCTTCATCTACCATGAAATGGCACTTTTCCCAATTCAACACCAAATTTGTTTCCTCACAACATGCTAGAACTTGCTCCAAATTGCTCAAACATCCTTCAAATGAGTTTCCATAGATAAAAAAATCATCCATGATCTCCTCCACTAAATCTATAAATATAGCCATTATACATCTCTAAAAAGTTGTAGGAGCATTACATAACCCAAATGGCATCCTCCTATATGCAAATGTACCATAAGGACATGTAAAGGTGGTCTTCTCTTGATCTTTTAGAGCTATTGCAATTTGATTGTAGCCTGAATAACCATCCAGGAAGTAGTAAAAAGCATGTCCTGCTATCCGCTCCAACATTTGATTAATAAAGGGTAATGGGAAATGGTCTTTCCTTGTGGATGAGTTCAATTTCCTGTAATCAATGCACACTCTCCATCCATTCACAACTCTAATAGGAATGAACTCTCATTCCGTATTTTGCACAATCGTTATTCCCCCCTTCTTCGGCACACACTGAATTAGGCTAACCCAAGAACTGTCAGAGATTAGATAAATAATTCCTACATCAAGTAGTTTGACCACTTCTTTCTTTACCACCTCTTGCATGTTCGGGTTGAGCCTCCTCTATCTTGCAATGGTTGGCTTGTATCCATCCTCCATCAAATCTTATGCATGTAATAAGAGGGACTTATTCCTCTTATATCCAAAATCTGCCAACCGATTGCCTTTATTTTTCTCTTCAACATGTTCACCAATAAATCCTCTTACTCCTTGCTAAGTTTAGAAGATATAATCACAGGTAAAGTTTGGTCATCACTAAGAAAAGTGTATCTTAAATATTGAGGTAATGACATAAAGTCTAGTTTTGGTGGTTTTATGATTGAGGATGGTGTGGGTTCAGTGTTTGGTAGTTGTATGTGTGATTGGTTCAGGTATTTAAGAGTCACTTCTTCTTGAGAAGATTGTACCTATAAGCACTTCTCAATGTTCTCAACTTCTAAAGACTGTGCCAACCTCCGTTGTTGGACTTCATTCACACATTCATCAATGACTTCAACTCGCATGCAAAAATCTTTACCATAGGGATATTTCATAGTCTCATAAATATTAAACTTATAGCTCTCATCCCCCGCTCTTAATATAAGAATTCCATCATAGATGTCAATTATTGCTCTAGCAGTGTAAAGGAATGGCATACCAAGGATTAGTGGAACCTCCTAATCTTCTTCAAAGTCAAGGACTACAAAATCCATTGGAAAAATAAATTTTCTAGCCCTTACAAACAAATCCTCCACTATCCCTTCTAGTTCCTTCACTGTCCTATCTACAAGTTGCAATCGAATGCTTGTAGGTTTTGTTTCTCCTAATCCCAATTTCTTGTAAACAGGCAAAGGAATAAGATTAATTGAAGCTCCAGAATCACATAAAGCTCTTTGAAAATTTAAATTTCCTATAGAACAAGGAATAGTGAGACTCCCTGGATGCTTCCTTTTTAAGGGAAGTTTCTTAGAGATGATAGTGCTACACTCTTTTATGAGTGTGATGGTCTCACATTCTTGCAACTTCTTTTTATTGGAAATCAGTTCCTTGAGAAATTTTAGCGTACTTAGGCATTTACGAAAGACATTCCACCAGAGGCATGTTGATGTGAAGTGCTTTAAACCTTTATAGAAATTTAGCAAATTGTTGATCATGCTCCTGTTTCTTCAATCTTTGAGGAAATGGAGCTGGAGGTTTGTAAGGTTTCACTAGTGGTGGTGTAGGTTTCTCCACTACACGTTCTTTATTGTTGTTATCCCCTTGCAGCTTCTCCTCTGTTTGCACTTCAACCCATTCATCCTCTTGCTCTTTGGGATTTGTATCTCTGTTCCACTTCTCAAGGTGATAGCCTTCAACTGTTCTTTTGGATTCTTCTCAATATTGCTTGGCAAAGAACCTTGATTCCTCATTGATAAAGAATTTGCCAACTGCCCCATTTGCACCTCTAAATTATGAATAGGGGAAGAGTGGTTCTTGAACATCAGCTGAGTGTCTTGATACATTTGCTCAAATCTTCCTTCCAACCTTTTTTTAGCTTCATCTTGTTGATTCATTTTTGTTGACATCACATCCATGAACTTCTTCAACTTGCTCTTTAGAGAACTTCCAGAAGATGAAGTTTTTCCTTGGTGGTAATTTGGTTGCTGGTGTTACACATTATGCCCTACAAAACTAGGTGGTGCTTGTGGCCTCCACTGGTTGTTCCCTCCACTGGTTGTTCCCTTGATTGCTCCAAGAGAAATTAGGATGAGTTCTCCAACTTGGATTATAGGTGTTGCCATGCACTTGGTTCTGTTGTCCTTTAAAGTTGTTCACAAAGTTTACATTCTCTATGGACAGGCTTTGCATCATCTGACACTCTATAGTTGGATGACTACCCTGACATAATTCACAAGAGGAAGACAAGTTAGATATGGCATTGATATTCATTTTATCCATTCTTTTAGATAAAGCATCCATCTTTGCATTTAACATCATCAAATTGTCAACATCAATCGCTCCCCCTCTCTTTGGAATGGCTCTCTCACTGGACCAGAGGCTTTGGGTATTAGCTATTTCTTCAAAAAGCTCCAAGGCATCTTCTGGTGTCTTAGACATGATAGTTCCTCCTGTTGATGCATCTATGTTTGCTCTCACTGCAGGATTGGCACCTTTGTAAAAAGATTGTGCCAAATCCCATGAAGGAATCAGCTGTGGTGGACATTGTCGCTGAAGATCCTTGAATCTATCCTAGCACTCATAAAAACTTTCATCATCTCTTTGATAGAAAGAGTTGATTTCATTTCTGATTTTGAGTACTTTAGCTGGTGGAAAGTACTTATTGAAAAAGGTTGTATAAAGCTCCTGCCATGTGTTTATGGAGTTAGGTGCCAAACTAGTAAACCATCTTTTTGCTCTATCCATTAATGAAAATGGAAAAAAGATGAGCCTGATTGCTTCTGGCTGTACTCCATTAATCTTGAAGGTCAAACAGTACTCCAAAAATCTTGTAATGTGACCAATTGGATCCTCATGTGGTAAGCCACTAAATTGTGAGTTTTGAATCATTTGGATCATGGAAAATTTGATTTCAAAGTTATTTGCAGCAACCGCTGGCCTCAAAATCAGAGTTTGATCACCTTGGACATTGGGACTCATAAAGTCCCTCATAGTTCTGTGGGCAACGTGCCCATTTTGGCCATCTTGTTCATTGTGTGCTTCCCCTCTGTTCATCCTATTTATATCCTGTCTTCTCCTTCTACGAATAGTTTTCTCAATCTCTAAATAAAGTAATATTAATTGGACTCCTTGTCTGCTTGTACCACGCGTTATATGCATCCAATAACAAGAGTTCCTGTAAAACCAAAAAAATAATAAAAACAAGAGAAAAAATAACGTCTAAATTAAACAACATAAAATTCTCAACAATATCAATTTGGCAATCCCCAGCAATGGCGCCAAAAACTTGATGGGTTTCCACAAGTATACGAATTCGTACAAGTAGTAATTAAATGTCAATCCCATAGAGATTGTAAATTGATTACAGTGATACTAGTTGTGTTTGTTTATTTAAACAATGAAAAAGGGTATTTTTAATTAAACTAAAAATTAAACTAAGATAAAATACAAAAAATCACAATGCAATAATAATCATTTTAGAGAACTAAGGTTCTTATTACTAATTCAACCTTAATTTAAAATCAATTTACTGTTAAACCATACCTAACCTTAATCCAATTTGAGGGTTTCCCTAGAATCATAGGCTTTCCTCCTAAGACAACGCTATGATTAACCAAGTAAATTGACGATCTTAGATTTAAAGCTCTCTCCTACTAAGCGTTCAGTTAACTAGGTTTAAGCACCAACCCTTAATCAATATTAGTTGCTTAAGTGTTTCTCAACTAAAAAAGCATCTAACAGGTTATTGTTTAAATCCAATACAAGCCATCTCTTGATCAAGTTTTATTGTGTATATTCAATCAAAGGTTGATCAATCCTAAGAAGACATTAAGTTCAACAATAACCAAAGGATCTAGATTAATGGCTTAGGTTTAATTATGATTAGCCCATGGTTGAATAGCAATAAGAACCCTAACTAAGAATTTTGCTACTCATGTTAATTTTAAGAAATAAAGAGGAATAATAATAGAAAATAGACATCATCATTAAATTAAAATTAAGAACGAATAACAATAATTGAATAGAATAAACCCCCTGTTAAATAGGAAGCTTGATGTTATTCAATTTTTATTCTCCAATCTCCAAACTAACATAAGCAAGAAAAATCTTTGTTTTCTCAAAACTGCTCTAAGAAAAATTGTATCTCCCAAAAAGTGATGATAAGTAAAAGAATAATCCCCCTTGTTTCTGGTGGTTTCCCTATTATAAAACCCTAATTACCAGCCCTAGGGTTATATCCATGTGAAATCTCCCTCTTGTCCTTCATGAGTCAGTAATTAAATTTGCCTCTGACTTTCCTAATTACCAAGTCGCATGGCTGTGTGCAAAATGCGCATGGCTGTGCACATCATTTTTTTTAGCATTTCAGCATATTGATCTCCATTGCTTTTTAGGCTCACTTCAAGTGCTCATGGCTCCCATATAACCTTCCTCTGCTATTCTTTAACTTCCCTAAATACATAACAATCAACCAAAAATAAACCAACTAATACGTACAAAATAAATAAACATACAAGAAATGTAGTAAGTACCCAACTAAATAAAAACTAAATAAAAGAAACATAAACTTAATTGAAATTGAATTTTTCCTAAGACAAAGACTAGTTAATAAAATGCATTTTTCACACTCATCAGGACATCTAACGATGTTCACTATATTCACTGTGGGACGTTTAGTGAAGTTGAATCGAATTTTATTATATTCCTTATGGGACGTCTAATGATGCACACTATATTCCCTGTGGGACGTGTAGTTGAATTGAATTTCGTTATATTCCCTATGGGACATCTAACGATGCACACTATATTCTCTATAGGACGTCTGGTGTAGTTTAATTGAATTTCATTATATTCCCTGTGGGATATCTAATGATGCATACTATATTCCCTGTGGGACGTCTAGTGTAGTTAAATTGAAAACTTGCTATAGTTCTTGTGAAATGTCTAGCAATGATGAATTTGAAGGTTTATGTCATAATTACTATGCAATACATATCATAATGAAGGTTATGACTATTGTGCAGCACATAACATAATCATTTTAAATTCATATCATAACTACCGTGTAGCATATGAATCCCTTGATTGAAATGATTCAAGTAAAATGCAAAAAATGAATTCTGTAATCTTGTTCTATATTCTGTACTTGACAGAAAATTAAGGATTACAGATTGATTATGCAATTTTAATAATTCAATGAATTATTAGTTTGATGAATGTCATGGTTTAATTAGGAACATGTTCCTAATTAGAATGCAATTATGGACCCAATTGGAATGAAAGAACTTGAATTAATATGCAGAAAAAAGTAATGGACTAAAGTGGAATACACTACACTCAATCATGTAGTGTTGATTGATTTATACGATTATGCTGTAATCCATAATTGCTCATGATTAGCTGCAATCATTTCATTTCTCACTGATGATGCTGCAGTCCATAACTGCTTGCTGATGATGTTGCAATCTATAATCGCTTGTAAATTGATTGTAATCCTTTCATTGCTCACCTTTGATATTATTACAGTCCATAATTGCTTGTTGATTTTTATCTTTGGTTTTTTGAGTCAAATGCTTTGAATTCTTTGTGCTGACTAATTTTAATTCCACTGTGCACTTCCTTCTAGTTTTATAATTCCTGCAAACATATTGAAGTTAGTTTCAATCATGATGAATGTATAAAAGTAAATTATAATGTTGAAAATTTAGCATTTACTTAATGAATCTCACTATTTTTTATTTTCATAACTGTTACTTATTTGCCATTTGCAAAGGTCAAAGGCATCGTTAACCATCTTATGCTGAGAGCATAACATTTACCAAGTGAAGAGCTTACTTGCACACCTAATTTTAGGGAGAATTTGCTAAATAAAACTTTTGAAAATTAAGCATAAAAATATTAAATGCGGAGTATTAAAACAATCTTTGAATTATTTTTGTGCATTTCTTCCTTATCTAAGTATTCCTCTGCCTTTCTTATATTACTCAGTGTGGATATCGTTGGAAAGGTCCTTTGGATACTCATACTCTTACAGAGTGTTGGAGTAAATAGAGTAAATTATTTTATTTTATTTTATTTTATTATTTTTTTAATGTGGGTCCTCTTTTAGTATTCCCCCACCTTTCTTGTATTACTCAGCGTGGATACCGCCAGGAGTTCACATTGATACTCTTGCTCATATCTGGGCATTGGAGTACATTATGCTTGCTCTTATTCTGATTCTCCTCTTAGTGTTCCCCTACCTTTCTCATATTACTCAGCATGGATACCGTTGAGGTATTTATACTCGTACTCATTTCTGAGCATTAGAGTAGATTATATGCACATTTATTATTCAAAAGGCTAAAATGACACTTTAAAATTCAACCAATTTATATTGCAAGTCCATAGATTTTGTCTTTACATATTCTTCCCCTCGTTTGGGTGTAAAGTAAGCATTAGATTAATTAGAGTTTTAGAAACTCTCAGCATAGAACTGTCAATAAGACATCTGAATTCTGAGAGGCTAATAAAAGAAAGCCACTAAAATCAAAGGTTATGAGAAAAGTTTTTGCATATGACATCATGAAGTGGATGAATTTACTCTTAATTTTATAAATTTTCTCTCAATTTGTACTTTACTATAGAATAAAAAAAAGATAGAGTTATACTACTTCCCTTTGGTATTTGTCAGGCTGTTTGTCATACAGAGTGAGATTTTGACGAGTGATTAGCATTTGCTATGCTAGTCATTCTTATTGATGTATTGATTCTTTCCACTTCTTCATTTTCTTTTATTTTCCCTACATAAAATACCATAAGTTAGTATGGTTTGTTTGTAAGTGAAGAAATATTATCAAAATGAAATGTTATTCTTTTGCATTCTTCCCCTTTTGATTGTGGTGATGATGTATCTAGTCGTAGGGTCACGATATTCTGCCATTAAAGTTGTGGCTTTATTCTGTTGATGCTATGGTAGAGGGCCTCATTCCTTTTCCCAATGTTTCTTATAAAAGAAAATATTTAGGAGTTAGAGGTTTTTTATTTCATAATCAAAGAATTTTTCAGAGTGCATTCGTCTTAAGTTTTGAGTGCATTCTTCCTTTTTTAAGGCCAAGCGTATGTATCGTTGACATGTTGGACCTTCTCATTACCATATTCCACAACCTATAATGGTCTAACTGTTGCAAAGGGATATTCCAAATGATGCTCCCGATGAGACTATGGAGATGGATACTGAGTTTGAGGAGCTTGAAAGTCTTATCCAGCCTCTTGAGGTAACCAAGGATGATGCTTCTTGGTAATGTTACTCCTTTTATTTTCATTCCTTCAGATGCTTTACCTGTGAATACTTTGACTACTTTCCTGCACATTTGCAACACTAATCTCGAATGTTAGTAGCAAAGTGTTTAGATAATCTTGACTAGGCTCAAAGACTTTGTTATGCAAAGAAATTATTTCATAACAAATGTATGCAAGTGTATGCATGTTATGCATAACATGGATGATCCTAATAGGTCTTCTATTTGGAGCAAAGATATGTTCATAGCTTGGAGTGTGAGGATGAGGTGCCTCATCAATAGCTTGTAGATGCTTCATTGTTAGTAGTTCTGATGTTTAAGCTTCTGATGTAGCCTATTGGACAAATAACCAAGCAAGTGAGTGGGATCTATGGCTTTACACTAGAGCTTATGATTGACCGATGCACTATTAAACTTTTCTTTTTATTACTACTTCTGCTGTATGATAATTGTTATATATGTATACTTGTAGTATACTCCTTTCTATCCTAAGATTGTTTTCACTAACTTTGAAGTTCTACTGTTGTATATACCATTTTACCCTTAACTTGTTCTGGAGTTACATTGTGCCCCTAGCTTCATTTTGAATTCATCCTAGCAATCACTTTCTTCATGCGCATAAGAGACTCAATTTGGTCATTTATTGTTGTTGGCCCTTTATCTTACTAACCCTATTGGCTACAATCTCATGCATTGAAGATGCATAGGAGTGGATGAATTGATTAAAGCGAATTCTGGATGATGAAATCAATTAGACTTGCACTTTGAAGAATTCTTGAGCATAATATGAGACTTGATGCTGATAGTTACAATGTATGGGTTAAAAAGCAAGTTACTGAGTGACTAGGATTCTCAAGATCTAAGGGAACGCTAGGCTTACAAGGAAAATTACAAAAGAAGTCACAAAAGGAAAACGTAACTAAAATAGTGATCTTATAGTTTTGATTTAGCTTTCATCATATATTATTTTTCCATTCAGATACTTTGCAGTATGATAAAGACCAATATGTGATGTTTAAACAAAAATTTAAAATTCAATTTTAATCATTCATTAGGGCAAAAATGAGAACATTCATTACATCATATGATATATCTCTTGTTATCAGTCAGTTATGAATTTTCCTCTCTAATTTTTACCTTACTGTTCTTTCTTTCTCTTCTTTTTTTTCTCTCTTTATTCTTTGTTTTTTTTCTTTTTTCTTTTTATTTTTCTCATATTTTCTATCTTCAGAAGTTACATCATGTGATATATGTATGTTTTTGGAATTTGCATTTCTGCCGATGTTGAATGAATTTAATTGAATTAAATTTATGTCAAACAAGCATATATAATCAATATCATAATGCACAATACCATTAGGATGTACATTACATAAGCAAACATAATCCGAATTTATATCATCGATCACTGGAAACTAAAATTTTATTTAATGAGACAATGAGAAATTTTATTTCCTATTCTAAATGCTAGCGATGCTGAGTCTCATAGTGGTTGTCCTTGAGGTGGTTGACATAACAACAGTACTACCCATCCTCTCAGATACCAGCTTCATTACTTTCTCTTTGTTTTCCTTCATCAGATTCTCCACAATCTGCTCCTTGAAGATCTCAAACCTAGGGACATTTGCTCTAACAATATTGACTAATTCCTTATCTCTCAGATAGTATTTGCCTTCCCCTGGCTTAATGAAGTTCTGACTCAAACGACCAACTTTTGCATAAAGCTTCCTCTTTTCTGCATTGAATCTCTTCCTTGCCCTTCTACATTTTGGCTTTGCTTCCCCTGTAAAACCTAATCCTGCTGTGTCATCTTGATTTTTGAATCCTGGGAATTCTTCTTGTTAATTCTTCCCCAGTCCTTGTCCAAACCGATAATTCATGTTCTCCATCATTTTTGCTACACTCAGATCCATTTCAATCCCATCAAATATCCTAGTAATTTGGAAACCAGGGGGAGCACACACTTATTTCTATTTATCTAATATGGATGCCACAACAGCATTGGTCCTAGCTTATATGGTCACAACTTCTCCTTCATAAGGGAATTTTATCTTTTGATGCATAGTTAAGGGTACTCCTCCCAGGATATGAAACCACGGCCTTCCCAACAATAGGGCATAGGAGACAGGGATGTCTAGCATAGTAAATTCAACAGTCGACTCTACGGGCCCTATTTTGACTAAAGACTGAAATGTTCCCTCCACATTCCTGGTACTGTCATCGTAAGCTCTGATTATGAGGTTTAAAACCATCAAGTCATCTACTTTCAAACCCAGATTAGGCAGGATCTTTAGCAGGCATACATTTATAGCTAAACCATCATCCACCATTACAAAGTTGGTTCTCTTCCTTTTTACTTCAGCTAGGATAAATAATGCCTTGTTATGGTTTCTTCCCTCCAAAGGAAAGTCATCACCTAAGAATGTTACCAAACCATGTTTCTTTTCTGTCACCTTTGCTACCATAGTCTCAGGCGTAGCTACTGTTTTAATATTCATGTTTGATAGAGCTTTGACAAGAGCTCTTCTATGGCTGCTTGAATGCATCAATAATTCCTAAATGCTGATATTTGCTTTAGCCTTCTTTAGTTTTTACAGAATCAGATCCCCTTTCTATCCTTCCTCTACTTCTGCATCTTCTATTTCTTCCCTTTCTGTAACCCTTTCATTTTGCTTTTCTATTGCCCGGTAATTCCTCCCACTTCTAGTAACATGATTCACATTTAGAGTATCACTCCATACATTGACTCCAGTGGGTTTTTCTACATCAGAACCATACTAGATGTCTATAGCCCCAATAATCCATTCTCTTTTCCCATTTTTCCAAACTTCCATTGTGCATGTTTCTTTTCCTTTCAACTCCCTCAGCTTGTCCATATGTTGGCTTAATAGCTCCTCAACCCCTTCTTAGGACATTTCTAGGGTTAAGAATTCATCTTCTTTAAACTCATCACCCCATCCTGTAGGCACAATCGATTCAATGGGGATGTTAGTGGATGCGGGTTTAGAATAGAACACTTTGTAATCAAACTTGCCTGAAGGTTGTCCCAACAGATCTTCAACTCCTCTTGATAACTGCTTGGGAATTTCAGGCTCTTCTTTTACTTGCTTATCATCAAACTCATCTCCCCAACCTGAGGACTTAATTGATTCAATAAGGATATCAATAGAGGGTGGTTTCAAATAAAATACCCTATAATCAAATTTGCTTGAGGACTGGCACAATAAATCTTCCACTCCTCTTTGTGGTTGTCCAAAAAGTTCTCCATTGAGGATAGGTTTGAGGTCCTTGAAGGAGCTTAGCACTTCTTCTTTGCTAACCCCTAAGTTGATCATCATAATGGCTGGTGGTGGAACATTTCAGTAGTCTAGGAAAGGGTTATTTATGGTGTTTGGGTTAGAATTGGATTTCTCAGGGTCGGTGATTTTTATGAAGTCTATCAAGTTTTGGATTTCATGTTTTAGGAAAATGTAGGTATCTATGGAATGGCCAACTATTTGATAAAACTTGTAGTAACTGTTTAGATCATAGCCAGAGAGATTTGGATTCAAGGGTTTGGAAAAGGTTAAGGGTTAAAGCAGGCCTTTTTGGATTAGCCTCTCTAGGACTTTGGAGAGTAGTTAGTTGAAGTTAGAGAACCTTTTAGGTTGTTGAATTGCACGTACCTCTACAGCTCAGCTAGTACTTCCCTATTGTATGCCCCTAGTTGAGTAATTTCAGGTTACTGTGCCTCTAGAACTCTTCTTTTTCTCATTCTCTATCTCCTCAGCTTGTAACCCATCATCATAAAAATCAACGAAGGTTTTGGGATTCATCATCTATAGCCTCTCGACCAAATTAGGAAACACATTATGAACTATCATTCTAACTTGATCCTTTTCAACAAGTTTGTTTTTCATCATCCCTACTTTATTAATGAAATGAGTTAAGAAATAAAAAAAAGACTCATTTGATTTCTGTTTAGTCAACTCCAAATCCCTAATTGACACTTCCAATTGAGTGTTATAATTATATTACTTCAAGAATGTAGTACATAGTTCCTTCTAATCAGCCCTAATAGACTTTTCTAACCCATGGTACCCGTTTACAACCATTCCCTCCAATGATAGTACAAACAGCCTTACAACTACTGACAATAGTGCTTTAGTAGTGCCCATGGTTATGATGTATTGACTTAAATGAATTCTAGGGTCTCCTCTCCCATTAAATTTCTGCAGTTGAGGCATTTTGAAATTTTTAGGCAACTTGTAACCCTCTATTTGCAACATATCATCAAAGTCAAAAGAATATCATATTCCTTGTCCTTTAATCAGCTCTTCCATCTTGGACATTTTCTGAGTCAGTGCTTGCATTTGCTTAGACTCAAGGTCTTGAACCAATTCAAGTGATTCTCTCTTTACCTTTTTACCATGTAATTTTTAATGTTTGCCATTCTCACATCAGTAGTAGGCACATTTCTAGGAGCAGGTTGTCCCCCAACATTGTTAGCAGTAGGTGGAGGAGCTATAGTAATAGGTGGAGCTTCTATAGTAGGTGGCTGTTCAACAGTAGCAGCAGGTGGTTGTTCAATAACAGGAGTAGGTGGTTGTCCAACAACATGTTGCACTAGTCTGGTCAACGCTTGTCTCAGTTCATCTTGCATCATAGCTCTCATGTCATCCATTAAAGCTCCCTTAATGTCCTCCAAGGTCCACATCTCTGGTTGTTGTTCCATTTTAGTTTGTTAAGTCTGAGCTGATTCAGCTTCTAGGAATAGTGGATTAATTGGACTCCCCTCTAGTCTCTCCAGTTTATGAAGAATGCTTTGAGCTATGGACTCCGAACTTAAATCAACTCTGGTTAATTTGCCACCTCTTTGTCCCCAAATACGAGAAGACCTAAATGAATCTATGATGGCTACAAAACAAGGTATTAGTATGATGCATGGACTTTATGTATGCATGTATGCATGATGCATGTGTTTATGCAACAAATAGCAAGCTAGCACTTAACAAGTAGCAAGTATCAAGAAGCAATCAACAAGCAACATGCAAGCATAAGCCTTCCAACCTTATTCCTTCTACACACATGTTCAATGCTGAGTTTCTTTTCCTAGGATTTTTGGTCTTGGCCTTCATATCAACAGGGGATATTAAGAGCCAATGCGCATGCCAAATCTCTCTTAAAAGAAAAAAAGCATAGAAGCAACATTTCTAAATATAAAGGTCTAGCCTAATCCTTATTAGCCTGAATGAGCTTCAAAGGTATAGGCCTGGGCTTTTATAAATATAAATACCTCATGGCAATTCAAACAAACAAGTACTTTGGGTAAAGGCCCTAGGGGAAGTAACTAAGCCATTATATATGGTTAGGGTCTGGTGAAAAGTTAAGGTTCCCTTAGCAAGATGCTCTCCATTATGGACTTTGAGTTATAGGCCAAGGTTAGAGGGGCCCAATATCCTTTACCAACTTGAGAGAAGATTACCCCCCTTAGGGACTTGGGTTACAGACTTTGGTCAGATGAGCTCGGTAATCTCTCTTGAACTGAGTTAAGGCTAAGAGTGATGGTTAGCCAATCTACAACTCCATGAAGCTAGTGGAATCATGGAATCATAAACCAATGCCATCATTTTAATAGGGACATGTAGAATGAATGCTAGACTGAAATAATAATCAATAAAACAATTCTAAAGAAAACAAGTAGAATTAGTATCTTTTATCCCAAGTGGAGTCGCCACTATAGATGGCGGGGTTTAGCGTGCATCCAAGATTTTAGCAATCATGACACTGTTTAGGCTCAGGGCCTTAGAGAACACACTAACCACTGCCACAAAGACATGGCATGGAGATGAGGAGTTGCCACCCATGGTAATAACTGGGACAAATCGAAAAGGTGGTACTCGATTCTCTAGAAGAAAGCTAGCACCATAACTAGGAGATTCTGGATATAGAATACCAACTTCTCTTAGTCTTATGTTCTTTTAGAATAATTTTATAAATGATTATTTCATCCTCTAATTAAATGCAATTTTATTAAACCCTAATTAACATCCATCTAACCCGAAAGGCAACAAGTAAATAAAATTACAAGTAAAAATTCATAAAAAGGCAATGTCCCTATGTCTAAACTATGTTAATTTTATTTTATAAGTTGGCTAAGTCTAAATATTATTTACAAATGAGAAATGAACTATAGGTGGGCCTGCATTTTTATTAATTAGTCAGTCCATATCTGTTTATTTTAATTTTTCTAAGGAATGGGCTTAAGTCTATTCAATTTTAAAGGAAAATCAAATTAGTGGGCCTAAGTCTAACTTGGTTTTTATTTTAAGTTAAGTGTGGGCCTAGGTCTATTTATTTTAAAAGAAATGAAATTACGTGGGCTGAGCTAAGTCTAGACAAGTTTTAATTAACTAAGTGGGCTTAAAATCTAATTAACCTAATGGGCCTAAATTGATTTTAATTATTTAAAAACCTAAATCATTTTTTAAGCCTATTTATTAAGTGGGTTAGACCTAAACGTGGGCTTGGGGCCTAAAAGGATAAAAACATAAAAAAAACAAGCCCAAAACAAATAAAACACAAAAAATGGATTAAATAAACATTACAGTGTTCTTCTAAAAAACCCTAAATTAATTACATGCAAACCCTAATTTAAGCAACTGCCACCATTGATTTTTTTACCCAATCGAACCTAATTACTAATCAATTTTAAAGTACAGAAAATTAAAATTTTTACTATTCCCACTTCTGGGGCTATTACAAACTACATGCAAAAATTAAATTTAAATGATTATACACCTAAAAATTAAAATAACTACACAGAACACCAAAAAATGGAAAAAATAAAGACAAAACCCTAAATTCTACTGGAAAACAGCACAGGTTCTTCCATGGCATTCCATGGACCTTCTGTTCAATTTAAATATAGGTAGTATCCTCCTTAATTCACATGCACATATCAAAACAAAAAAAACACAAGTAATCAAATTAGTAATGAAATTAAACAATAAAAAAGAATAATAGAACAAAAGAAAAATCCCAAAAAGAAAAAATAGAAAAAATAAAAAATGAAATAAAAAATAACACTGATGATTTAGATGCTGTGCAAATACCTTTTTTAGCCCCTCAGATTAGGATTTTCACCATTAAAATTGACTCAGCATTGATTTAATTATAGACTGGGACTAAAAAATACACTGGATCATCTTCGTTAGATGAACTGTAAAAATTAGGGTTTTTGACAGACTAGGGTGTGTGAGAGGTATTCTTCACGTCTAATTTTTAGGGTTTCTGCTTTTTTTTTTCTATGTGTAAAAACTCTCATTTGTGTGTAAGTCTCCCAAAGAAAGAAAAAATCCTCTCCTAAAAAATCCTCCTTTTTTTTATGCATGCATGCAAACTCTGCTTTTAAATGCAGAGTCTATGCATAATGACTTCCTCCAGAGGAATAGACTTATCTACTCAAAACGCCCTGATAAGATTTGGTTTTTGAAACTTATTTACGTCCTTTGAATGTGTCAAAATTTTCATTAGATAATAATAATAATTAAATTAAGTTTTCAAACAATCAAAATGCTAAAAAAAATCGACAAAAATGAAAAAAATGTGAAAAAAAGAAGACCTGTTGCTCATCAGCACTGTGCAATGCTGACGGACATTACCTAATGCTGATCGACATTACACCAATGCCGATCCTAAATTTTTTTTATTTTAACTTTTAATTACCAAATGACCCCTGAGAAATTAACTTATTTGCAATCAAATCCTAAAAAATGTTGCAATTTAGTCCTTAAGGTCCGTAAAATTGACAACCAAGTTCAATTTTTGAATAAATTTCATCATAGGGGCTTACGTCGCAATTGTGCACAATTGCATCTCGAAATTGGGTGCTTACAATGATATTTTAGATTTTAATGATATAAAGTTACATTAAATTAACTATTAAAAACATTTTACATTTTTTATAGTTATATAGAAATTCAATTAAAATAATTAAAATTTAAATAATTTAGGAAATGAAAAAAGTAATTCAACTTTATTGATGATTATGAGGAAGGAAATGCTTGGGCAAATAATATTATGACTGACAATCAGGAGAAAAGGTTCATCCTCCTTTTCAATAATTAAGGATGTCTTTTTTTTTCAAATATATATTGATCACAATATTATATTCCATAGTTCTCAACATCACTTTTTCCATAGAATACACATTTCTCGTAACTCAATTTCATACCTTCCCATCAATCGGAGTTAATCCCTCACCTTCCATATGAATCAATATCACACATCCCACCCTACCAACCATTAATGCACTAACAGCCAAAGCCACAAACCTGAACAATTATGAACCTACTGTTGTAGCTAAACCAAATTATAAATCAGGAAGGCGATCTAAATAAAAATATAATTTTAGTTAGCAAAATTATCTTTACAAGAAGTTTATGGTGCCGATTCAATCAAGGATATCGTTATAAGAATATCCTGGCAAAGAAGCATTGATGTTCAAAATGAACGGAGAGGATTTTCTTTTTTCTCCCCTTTACAAAGCTAATGTTATGATTAACATCTTAGAAGGCAGACCTTGGCTTGCCTCATAGCTAATCACCATTTTTTATTCTGAAGAAGAGTTTGCAAACTTAACTCTTACCTATATTGTCACTTCATTGTTCTTGGTTCAGGTCCATGGCTTTTCCCTGAACCTCATATATATTTCTTGGATGACAATTAATGTTGATATCAATACATATTTTACTCATTTTACTTTGGGGGCATTTATTTGATAAAAAAAGGGTGAAAATTGAAGAATAAAATTCAGAGAAAAAGAGAGAACATTTAAGGGAAATATCTTTCCATGATATTCAAAGAAGGCTTGCACCCCTTATATATACATATAGGAATCCTAATCATAACATAATTAGGAATAGAATAACATCCTAAATAGAATAAAGACTTTATTCATAATTGTATACAAATATTTATTTTCTAACATATATAATGAAAATATTTACTTCCTCAACACTCCTCAAGTTGGTGAATGTATGTCAATCATTCCTAATTTGCCATGTGAGTTGTAGAATGTTTTTCTGGATATAGCCTTTATGAGGATGTCAGCTAGTTGAGTCTGAGAAGAAATAAATGGAAGATTAATTGTTCCTTGCTTTAAATGATATTTTATGAAATGTCTGTCAACCTCCACATGTTTAGTCCAATCATGTTGAAATGGATTGTTTGCAATTGCTATGGTTGCTTTATTATCACAATGTAACAATATAGGCTTTGGATGTTTTAATCCCAGATCCTGAACAATTCGCCTTACCAGAGCAACTCACATACTCTATGATCCATTCCTCTAAATCCAGCTTCAGCACTTGACCTTGCTACAACTTTCTGTTTCTTGCTTCTCTGAGTGACTAAATTCTTTCCAATAAATGTAAAGTACCCAGATGTTGATTTTTGATCAGTCCAATCTCCAGCCCAATCTGCATCAGTATAGTGAGCAATTTCATAATCCTTATTCCTCCTAAAGAATAATCCTTTGCTCGGAGAAGACTTTAGATATCTTAATACTTGGTATATTGCATCCATATGTTCTTTACTCGGAGAATGCATAAACTGACTTACAACACTTACTGCATAAGCAATGTCTGGCCGAGTATGAGATAGGTAAATCAACCTTCCCACTAACCTTTAATACCAATCTTTATTAGTTGGAACTTGATCTCCTAGGACTAAAAGTCCATAGTTGACTTCAATTGTCAGTTGGCTTACAATCAAGCATGCATGCCTCTGTTAGTAGGTCCATTACATACTTTTGTTGGCAGAGGGAAATTCCTTGAGTTGATCTTGCAACTTCAATTCCTAAAAAATACTTCAAGTTTCCCAAATCCTTAAGTTCAAACTTAGATGTTAACTGTCATTGTAAGATTATTGTCTCACTTGGATCATTTCCAATGACCACTATATCGTCAACATATACAATCAGTACGGTGACTTTACCTAACTTTTGTTTGATGAATAGTGTGTGATCAGCATCACTTTGCTTATATATGAGCTTTCTCATGAAAGTTGATAGTCATCCAAACCATGCTCGAGGTGATTGCTTGAGTCCATACAATGCCCTTTTTAGTTTGCATAGTCAGTCAGTACATCTAGTTTCGAGTGGTGGATCCATATACACTTCTTCATATATGGTTCCATTCAAAAATGCATTCTTCACATTAAATTGTCGCAGTGGCCAGTCCAGGTTGGTAGCTGAAGAAACAAGAACTTGGATGGTGTTCATTTTTGCTAATGGGGCAAATGTATCTTCATAGTCAATTCCATACTTCTTAGTATACCCCTTTGCTACCAATTGAGCTTTATACCGATTTATGCTTCCATCTGAATTGATTTTGATAGTGAATATCCACCTACATCCCACCATTTTCTTTCCTTCAAGAAGATGAATAAGATCCTATGTCCAATTTTTCTACAATGCCTCCATTTCATAATTCATGGCTTTCTTTCAATCCAGATCATCTAAAGCTTCCTGCACATCACTCGAAATAGATACAGTAGATAATTGATTTACAGTAAGTGCATGTGAATTAGAAAAATGGTTGGTTGATATGAAGTTGTTGATAGGGTATTTAGCTTTGGTATGAAGGTTCAGATCATATTGTTTTTTCAGAACCCCTCTATTGATTCTAAAAGGATATCAAGGCTCAGTATTTAGAGTTACTAAAGGAGATGAGTTTATCTTATTGTGCACATCTGCATCCGGTGTTTCTTTAGCTTCTGGTGTGGGTTGGGAAGATGTACTATCTTGATTACTCAGATTTTCTTCTATGATCTATCCAGGTGAGATGCCCCAACTCAGATGTGAGATGCTTAGAACACTTGGGAGACTCGAACTCGGAATACTTGGAATGCTATCTTCAACATTCAGACCACTTAGAATGTTATCTTTCAAAATATTTGGAATGCTATTTTCAAATTAAAAGAGCCTCATATTTTTCTCCCCTTGAAGAGAGCATTCAGAGTGAGAGAAGAAAGGAGTGTTTTCATGGAACCAAACATCCTAAGTGACATACAACCTAAGTGACATACATCTTCTTTGTATTCAGATCATAACATCAATATCCCTTTTGTAGATCTACATAGCCAATAAAAATACACTGAATAGCTTGAGGGTCTAATTTATCGAGTGTCTGATGAACATATGCCGAGCATCCAAAGACTCGGGGCTTAAGATTATTGATGGGTGGAGATATGACAAGTTCTTGAAGATTTTGAAGAGGTGGTTTGAAATCAAGTACTCTTGATGGTGTTCAGTTTATGAGGTATGCAGTAGATCAAACAGCCTCTCCCCAGTATTCTCGAGGATCATTCATGTCAAATAATGATGCTTGGACAACTTCTAATAACTATCAGTTCTTCCGTTCAATTATACCATTCTATTGAGGAGTGCTAGCACTGGATGTTTGGTGGCGAATGCAAGACTCCCCACCATTGTCAAATTGCAAGACTCAAATTTTACTTCGATATTGAGTAGCCACCATTTTGTACAGGTCCCGAAACTTGGAGCACACATCTCTTTTATTTGAAAGTAGTGATACCCAGGTTATCTGGGTACATTCATTAATAAACATTACAAAATATCGAGCAACAGATAGAGTAGGAATCTGAGCAGGTCACTATACATCAGAATGAATGGTCATAAATGGAATTGAATTTTTAGTATAACTCGGTACATAAGAAATTTGGTGGCCTTTTGCCATTTCACAAATATCACACTTGAATTCTAAGTCTATGGTATTAAAAAATAAATATGATTTTATTTGTCTAAGATAATGAAAAGAAAGATGGCCATGACGACGATACCATAAGATTACTTGGTCTTTACTCGAGTAACTTCCACCAACCCTATTAACTTAACTTGACTTCTGACTTGAATCATCCTGCAACTTAAGAGAGTACAACTTTCCATGTTTAACACTAGAGCCAATAATCTGGTGCATTGTAATGTCCTAAAATACATAATAATTAGGCCAAAATTTGATAGTGCAATTCAAGGTTTCAGTGATTTGGCTAATAGCTAGTGGATTACAAGAAAGAGATGGAACAACAAGAACAATATCTAGATTAAGAGAGTCAGAGTTAGATACTGATCCTTCATGAGTGACCGGTGCTATGCCTCCATTAGCAGTCAGAATATTTTATTGGGTTAATGGGCAGATGGATGTAAGATGGTGAGTGGAGTTTGTCATATCATCAGTAGCACTTGTATTAATAATCAATGTATTACTTAAAGTAAGATTTGTCATACCTGATGTTGCATCAAGATCACCACTTGGTTGAGAACCACTAGAGGTGGCAATTGCAGCCTTTTCGAGCTTCTTATGAGGGTTTCTATTGAAATCCCACCATTCTGGATATCCCAAAATTTCATAGCACCATTCCTTGAAGTGTCCAACTTCACCATAATGAGTACAGGTGTATGTGATGGACTTACTCGATATTTTCCATTTGAACTGGGGACGAGTCTAAGCTGCTATAAGTACAATATGGTCTAACAGTATCTTCAGCTCTTCCATCATATGTTGTTGGTTTTGATCCCTCCATACATATGCATAACTAGACTCGAGATCAAGAGGTGGATCCTTTTAGAGTATTTCACTCCGAGCATTATTAAATTCTGAATCAAGCTCGGCTAGGAAAATATGTGTTCGAAGCCGGCTAATATGTTTATGGAGTGATACTGTTCCATTAATATCCTCCCCTTGTGCACATGTTCGGGCATCAATTTTCTGAAATATTCCAATCAGTTCATTATAGTATGTAGGTAATGGCTTACCATTCTAACGTGTTGTGAATGATTTTTTGTTCAATTTAAATAACTGAGTTTCATCAGATCCATCATAGAAGGTTTTTAAGATAGCATCCCATATCTCCTTTACTGTTGGAAGACAGATGAATCTCTACATCAATGTCGGACTCATGGAGTCAATCAGCTAACTTTTGACTTAATTATTATCAAGGAGCCAAGTCTCTAATGATTTATCTCTTGCTGGTGGCTTTGACATAGTGCCATTAAGAAAGCCAGATTTATTTCTAGCTTCAATTCACATCTCCATGATTTGTGACCATAGAGTATAGTTTGTATCATCAATAATAATTCTTATGGGAAAGGGAGAATTATTTTGAAGGTTTTGAATAAAATTGGGTATTCCATAGGATACGATGGATGTATTTCAGTGGTCATGATTTTGAAGATTCAAAGAATTCAAAGGAAAAAGGAAAAAAATATGAATTCAAGAATTCAATAAAAAAATTCAATTTCAATGGGTATGCTCTGATACCATGAAGAATACAATTTAGAGAAAAAGAGAGAAAATTTAAGGAAAATATTTTTTCATGATATTCAAAGAAGGGTTACACCCCTTATATATACACATAGGAATCCTAATCACAACATAATTAGAAACAGAATAACATCCTAAATAGAATAAAGACTTTATTCCTAATTGTATACAAATATTTAATTCCTAATATATACAATGAAAATATTTACTTCCTCAACAGAAATTGAAATTGGAATAGATGGTTCTAATTCCTAGTTTTGGTTGGTTAAAATTAATATAGGAATGAGAATGTGATTTCCCCCATTAGTAAGAATCATCATCCCCTTCACAGTATATGAAATTCCCAGATATTCTTCAATCTCATGATTTAAACCTTTATCTTCATGGAATTGCAGGGTATCAAGGGTAGGGTAGAGAATTCAAATTAGTTGTTAATCTTGATCTTGTGCTTGTCAATAAGTATAATGATACGTTAAAAGAAGCTTGGAAGGTGCCACCTGCATGGTGGGGCACTGTGATGAATAAAGATATGGTTTAAATGGACGATGGGTTCTGGAAGTTGCATGACTGTTTGCCTAATCCTCCAAGCGACCATGTTTCTTCTGAGGATGGCACTAATGTGTATGCGTCAACAAAAAATTGTCCCATCACAACTTTCTTAGTACTCTATAGTCAAATTTCATTTTACGTACATGTGAAGTGGAAGCGTCCATTGAGGGGTTTTTTCAACAAACTTGCATAGTGTGCGTAGTGGTTGGTTTTTCCCTCATCCTTAATAAATCAATTATGTGCATGTGCTTTATTTGCTTCACTAGCTAGCTCATTCAATCAGCTAGCTTCTGCTTAATTTGTATTGAATTTGCATCTCATGTTTCTAATAAAAAATGATTGACTTCATTTTTGCTTGTCCTATACCTATGAAAAATTTGCGATTTTTTTTTATCATTAAACCTACCTATATATAATCAATGAATTATAAATCTATAAATGATACGCAATTAAACCCTTATTAGTGTTAACAGACATTTTAAATATGTCAAGGTGATCTATTATTTACATATATGTACTAATTTTTCTTTATTACTAGAAAAATAGTTTTCTTACTTCTTTGCTTAGGATTATTATTTGTCACTGGTAGTGGCACTTTACAAAAACACCTTTCAAATATTTTAAAATTGCAAAAATAAATAAATAATTATTTTATAAAATATGACTTTTTAAAAAAAATTATAATATGACATATTCAAAGAAATTTTTCAATTTCATCATTTTAATGTCTAATTAAAATAGATGCTTCTAAACTTGTATTAACTTTTTTTCATTATAAAAACTAACACAGATAAAATTGTAATTTTTTTAAAAAAATTTTATCCACTTGTGCTTGTTAGCTAAACATTTTTTAATTAGTTTAAACAGCTTTCTCTTATCCGATTGTTAGTCATTAGTTATTATTTTATTACTATATGTTTGTCTTCTTAAGTTTGTAACCATATGTACTCTCTATATTGTAAACGTTTGTCATTAAAATACATCAAGAATCACAACACAATCACATGGTATCAAAAGCAGAAACCTAAAATCTATATTTTTTTTGTTCCTTCCTTTCTCACTTGATTTTACTTTTCGATGGCTACTACTCAAAATTAAGTTAATCTCCTTACATCCACTCCTCCTACTGACACTACTCACCATAGTTTTGCCATCAAGCTTACCTTTAAAACTTTTCTCACTTGGAAAACTCAATTTTTGCCACTTTTAAATTATCATTCAATGATAGACCTGATTGATGGCTCTTCCACTGCTCTGGTGTTCACCATTGCATCTTCCACTGAGTGTACTCAATAAATATCAAACCCTACCTATACTACTTGGTTTCAGAAAGATCAATTGCTACACTTTTGGCTGGTTTTATCTATTACTAAAGAGGTGTATCCTTATATGATTGGCCTTACTTCCTATCATTCGATTTGGCAAGCTCCTCTCTACTACTTTTGGTGCCATCTCTCACAATAGAAAATTGCAATTCCATATTGAATTATAGGTGTTGAAGAAAATAACATGTCTACATCGACTTACCTCCACAAAGCTAAAAGTCTCATTGACTGGACGCTCTTTATCCACTACCGAGTTCAATTCTATTATATATCATAATTTGGACAGTGAGTTTCATCCCCTAATTTTTGCTTTAAATTTAATAACTGAACCTTTTATTTCAAGAATTACATGGTCATTTAATGGCTTATAAGATATTACTTCAAAGCTTTAATGAACATCCTTAAGCCAATATTGCATATTAGTCAAACTATTTAGCTAGACCATCTTTAAGTGGATATTTGGCCTTACTAAGGCCTCAACATTCTCTCAATTTTCATAGGTCATCTCCTTACCTATAACTTACCTACCAAATTTGTGTATATCATAATCATATGGCTGATAAATGTCACCATCACTATCACATGCGCTTCCTTAATCTTATTCTATAAGCCAATGTTACATGGACTGCCAGTTCAAAACCGTCTCCTTCTCCGGCTGCCTCATCTCACTTGCCTTCCATTAGCTGGACTGTTGATATTGGTACAAGTTACCATATGACTCCAAATTCCACTACTTTATATGATGTTCAAAATTATCAAGGTTTGGATCAAATTTGTATGGGGAATGGTCATGGTTTGCCCATTATCTCAACAAGTAAAGCATTATGTCCATCTTTTGGTTCTTCTCCTTTATAATTAACCAGTGTTCGTCATGTCCTTTCTCTTACCAAGAACTTATTGTTTGTTCAAAAATTTCCCACTAACAATTTTTGCTATTTTAAAATTTGTCATGATTATTTTCTTTTTAAGGGTTAGAGGACTAAGGTAATCCTGTTACGAGGAATGAGTGAAGATGGCTTGTATTGTCTCCGCCCCACCATTAAATAAGCTTTTATTAGTGAATCCATCTTATTTGATGATTAGCATGCCCAGTTGGGGCATCCATGTGCCCAATTATATCATCAATAATTGCCAAAAATAAATTTCCATGTTGCAATTCTGTTTCTAGGTATATTTGTTCTGCTTGTAAATTTGGTAAATTGGCTAGAATGCCTATAGCTTCTGTTGAACACACTAGTCAACATCCTTTTGTCATTGTTCACTCTGATGTATGGGGTCCTACACTAATTTTATCAAATTTAAATTTCTTCTTACTTTGTTATATTTATTGAAGACTTTACTCGCTTTCTTGGATTTATTTTCTCAAAAATAAAAGTCAGGCCTTTAACATTTTTAAAGAATTTGAATCACTTGTTTCACACCAATTTAATAATCAAATTAAAGCCTTTCATTCATATTGGGGTGACAAATATCAAAAATTAAATTCATGTTTTAAATAAATTAGAATTGTTCATCACATTGCATGCCCTTACACCCATGAATAAAATGGTGTTTCAGAATGCAAAATTGGGCATATTGTTGATAATGGACTCACTTTATTAGCACATGCTGATGAGTGTGAAAAATGCATTTTATTAACTAGTCTTTGTCTTAGGAAAAATTCAATTTCAGTTATGTTTATGTTTCTTTTTTTCAGTTTTTATTTAGTTGAGTACTTACTACATGTCTTATGTGTTTATTTACTTTTACGTATTAGTTGGTTTATTTTTGGTTGATTTTTATGTATTTAGGGAAGTCAAATAATAGTATAGGAAGGTTATATGGGAGCCGTGAGCACTTGAAGCGAGCCTAAAAAGCAATGGAGATCAATATGCTGAAATGCTAAAAAAATGATGTGCACGGCTATGCGCATTTTGCACACGGCCATGCGACCTGGTGATTAGGAAAGTCAAAGGTGAATTTAATTGCTAACTCATGAAGTACAAGAGAGAGATTTCACATGGATATAACCCTAGGGCTGGTAATTAGAGTTTTATAAGAGGGCAGCCACCAGAAATAAGGAGGAATTCTTTTTTTCTTATCATCACTTTTTGGAGATACAATTTTTCTTAAAGCAGTTTTGAGAAAACAAGGATTTTTTCTTGCTTATGTTAGTTTGGAGATTGGAGAATAAAAATTGAAGAACATCAAGCTTCCTATTTAACAGAGGGTTTATTTTATTCAATTTTTTTATTCGTTCTTAATTTTAATTCAATGATGATGTCTATTTTCTGTTATTATTCTTCTTTATTTCTTAAAATTAACATGAGTAGCTAAATTATTAGTTAGGGTTATTATTGCTATTCAACCATGGGCTAATCACAGTTAAACCTAAGCCATTAATCTAGATCCTTTGGTTATTATTGAACTTAATTTCTTCTTAGGATTGATCACCCTTTGATTGAATATACACAATAAAACTTTATCTAGAGATGGGTTGTATTGGATTTAAACAATAACTAGTTAGATGCTTTCTTAGTTGAGAAACACTTAAGCAACTAATATTGATTAAGGGTTGGTGCTTAAACCTGGTTAACCGAACACTTAGTAGGCGAGAGCTTTAAATCTAAGAACGTCAATTTACTTGGTTAATCATAGGGTTGTCTTAAGAGGAAAGCCTATGATTTTAGGGAAACCCTCAAATTGGATTAAGGTTAGGTATGGTTTTGCAGTAAATTGATTTTAAATAAAGGTTGAATTAGTAATAAGAACCCTAGCTCTCTAAAGTGATTGTTATTTCATTGTGATTTTTTTGTGTTTTGTCTTAGTTTAATTTTTAGTTTAATTAAAAATACCTTTTTTCATTGTTTAAACTAACAAACACAACTAGTATCACTTTAGTCAATTTGCAATCTCTGTGGGATTGATATTTAATTACTACTTGTACAAATCCGTATACTTGCGGAAACCCATCACATGCAAATATTCGCTTTCATTTTTTGCCATATGCATTTCACACTAGAGTCCAATTAATTAACTATATGCCTAATTGTGTTGTTCATAATTCTAATCCTTATGAATCATCACTATATCACAAATCACCAAAACATAAAGATTTTAAAATTTTTGGTTATGCGGTTTATCATTGGCTATGCCATATAACAAAAATAAATTTCCATTTAGAATCTAACAATGTGTTTATATAGGTAATCACCCATACATCATGGTCACTTATGCTTAGATATTACTAAAGATAAAATACATGTTGCATGACATATTTCTTTTGCTAAAAATTTATTTCCATTTAAAATTAATTATTGTAATTCTAATTCTTTATAAGCCAGCCCTCCTTAACCATGGATCATAGTTTTAACACCATCTCCTCTAAGTTATATAATCATAGGTAAGAGTCCTAATCCTACTTCATCTCATCCACTACACACTTCTAATCTTACTTCACCTCATCTTTCTCCACCATCTAATAATTATAGTCAAACTCCAATACCACTTATCATTAATTTTGTTGTTTTGCTTTCCCATCCAACGTTAACTTTAAACAGCCTTGACTCTCAATCCTTATCTAACTTATCCTCTCAATATAAGCTTACTTAGTTGTTAATCTATGATCCTATACTGCCCCAACTACTGAACCCACCAAAACATATCATATGACCTTTCATCCTTCTATGACACAAAAATGCCATGCACACCTAGTTGTTACTCAATCACTAAAACCTTATTACCTCCAAACTAAACTACATACATTTTCCTAAGCCTCTAAATATCAAGTATGGACTAATGCTATATCTAATAAGATCAATGCCCTCCTTACTAACTCCACTTGGGCTTTAGTTCCAAGACCATTTAATATTAATTTTGTAGGATGCAAATGGATATATCATATTAAATGACACTTAAATAGGAGCATTGAACATTAAAAAGTAAGGTTGGTTGCTTAGGGATTCACACAACAATCTTGATTGGATTACAAAGATACATTCAACCCCATCATTAAGGCCATAACAATTAACACCATACTTGCTCTTGCAACTATATATCAATGGCCCATCTGTCAACTAGATTTCTATAATGCCTTTCTTCATGGGCACTTGACTGGGACAATTTACATGTATCAACCTCTTGGTTTCATTGATTCTTCACATTTGAATCATGTTTGTCATTTACAGAAGTTCTTATATGGTCTAAAGCAAGCACCATGGCATGATTCCAATGGCTAAGTTCTTTCTTAGTATCTCTGAATTTTATTACTTAAAAGAATGATCATTCTCTCTTTATCTATCACCAAGGAAGTGAGGTTTTTTTTATTCTAGTATATGTTAATGATCTTATTATTACTAGTTCAAACATTCAACTTGTTCCTTTAATGATTTCCAAGTTGAAACATGAATTTCCCATTTGAGATCTTGGTGACTTGCACTACTTCCTTAGCTTGGAGGTGCATCGACAAATAAATGGTACTATGGTTTCTCAACATAAATACATATGTGACTTATTAGAGTGAACAAGTATATTGGATTCAAAATCTTGTTTCACCTAAATTACTACTAAACCTCCATTAGTCAAGAACTGTGGCCCTCCTATTACTAACTCTGAAGATTATTAAACATTTATGGGTGCTTTGCAATATATTACAATTACTCAGCCAGACATTGCATATAGTGTTAAAAAGTTTTGTTAATTCATGCACTCTCCAAATCAATATCATTAGCAGGCTTTGAAGAGGCTTATTCGGTACCTATAAGGCACTAGACATCGAGGTTTGTATTTTACTAAAGACTTAACTCTATCTCTTTTTTATTATACTGATAGTGATTAGGGTGGTTATTTGGATGATCGCTAATCAACAAGTAAGTATAGTGTCTTCTTTGACAAATCTTTGATCTCATGGATGGCTAAAAAGCAACCTATAATTGCTCACTTTTCCATTGAGAGTGAGGATAAAGCGATTGCTCATGCTACTGTTGGGATTCATGATTCCATATACAACAAAAAAATAAAATTTGAATCATAAACCCAAACTCGGATCCAAGTAATTCAATTAATTGATTAAATTTAAGTTTTTATTTTCTTACCATAAACACAGAAGAGGCAAGAAATCTAGAAGGAATAGAGGAGGTTCACTCTAGTGACACCCTACCTTGAGCTTTTAATTTAGCATTTCGGATTTGAGACGTCTCTAAAAGAATCTATCCTCAACAAATGTCCACACGAATAGCCCTTGATTTTGAAAATAAATATTTCTATGATGCACATTCTCTTGATTTCTCACAAATTAAGAATTAAAAAGAACTCTATGTTTTATTTTCTAAAAGAGAGGAAATGAATTTGGTGGCAGAATAATGAGAGTGTGTAAAACCTTAGAGAATATAACATATTTATAGACATTTAAATTAGGGTTTCACTTGCCGAATAACCTTTTAGTAATTTCTCACTTATTCTTATTCTGATTTTATTTAAAATTAAATCATAAATAATATTCTATTTATTTAAGATAACTTTTACCTTAAATAAATAAATAAATATTTTATTTATTTATTTCTATAGAGCTTATTTGGGCTTGTTAAACCCATATTCATTTTGGGCTTGTTTAAAGTGTGTGACCCTATAGGTTCACATGACATTAGCAGTGGGCCTTAAATCTCTATTTAGGCCTACAAGTCATAAGTGGCTTCTAGCAAGACATTATAACTACCCAAGTCATGTGAAGTCAATAATCTGACATAACCTAATATATAGTGAATATTCTAGTCCCTTTGTCATATGATATCTTAATTAAATATAAGATATAGATTATGTCATCCTTATAGAATTCAATCATATAATTTCTTGATTCCAAGCAGATTGAGAATGATAACTCTTTATCAATTTACTTTAGCATGGCCATGCATTTTCCTCAGTCTATATTGTTAAGGGGCCCATAGATATCTTACTTATATTAAATGAGGACAATTTCCTTCTCAATCACTCACACTTCTCATATAACTCATTTTATACCCAACAACAACCTATTTTATCATCTGCTAAAGATAATGTAAGATTATGTCAAAATATAAAAAGGTTATGTAGAAATCCATAGTGATTTCAAGGTCAAAGGACTAAGCCAATATTACTATAATGAGAATTACTTATGAAAATTATCTATGTAGAATTCTCATGATGGGTCAATCCATTACTTTATTTCTCAAACAAGTACTTATGAGTTGACTTAATAACTCATATTCATGATTAGTAAAACAGAATAATTAATCAACACCATAATAGCTATAATACATTATTATGACTAGGGATAATTTGAATAGAACTCATATTTAATTTAAGGGTTTTACTATTAATTCACATAATTGATAACCGTAGTAAGAATTGACTATTCAAGTAATTATCATAACACAAAATCATAATGAAAAATATCTCTTTATTAAATAAAATGATAAAGTCAAAACATGGTCATACATGATTGACCTAGTGCATATCACTAATAGCTATGACAGAACTTATATGGCTTCGAACTCTCTTTAGTGAACTTGGATTTTCATGCTTAAAAGTTTAACTCCCTTGTGTTTACATAGGTGCCATATACCTCACATCAAATTTGGTATTTCATGTACGAAGGAAGCACATCAAGTTGGACTTTCACTTTGTTCGTGAGCAGGTTGCTAATAGTTCATTACAAGTTTATTTTCTCTCTTTTTCCAAATAGCTTATAGACTTGCTTACCAAGCCCCTCTCCATCTCACATTTTTAGTCCTTCTACAGTCATCTTGCTCTATGAGATGTCACTGGGCTTGTGAGAGGCTATCAGCTAAATATTTTTTAATTTATTTGAATAGCTTTCTCTTATCCAGTTGCTAGTCATTAGTTATTATTTTGTTATTATATGTTTATCTTCTTAAGTTTGTAACCATATGTACTATATATACTGTAAAATTTTATAATTAATATATATCAAGAATCACAACATTCATAGTACCCACATATACGTCTTTTGCTTAATATCACTGGGTTACATACATATGAGTGTTTGAATGAGTTTTCTTTTTTAAATTAAAATGACTTTAAAATTTTATCCTTATCATAATAAGGTACTTCTAATCTTATTTAAAAAAATAATGATATACATTGGAAGCCACTATAGCAACAAAAATATTTTTAAAGATTAATTTTTCTATTAGCCGGGTAGTATGAATTTTTTTTTTGTCAATTCATCACCCATTTTGTGTAATGGATCACTATATATATATATATATATATATATATATATATATATATATATATATATATGGGTTTTTACATATGTTGACCTTTTGCATGATCAAGGTCATAATAAATCTCTAATCAACCATGGTTTTGACTTTAACAGTTAGTTTTTTTTATTGCTAATATGTGTGGTTTTAGTTAGATATGAAACTATACTCTTTGGATGGAGTTTCGGAGCTCAAAATGTGCCCAAAACATAAAGGCAATGATGCTCACCAGTGGCATCCCAATCGAGATAAATCTTATGAGCCAAATGAGAGCTAAATTCAAGATTATCTAAAAGTAGGAGTGACGCTCCCGGGCAATGTCCTAGTCATGAAATTGAATATCACAATCATGACATGTTATGTCCTGATCGTGACAGGACCGTAAGCATTATGATAACCTTTATAATGGCTATTTTAAAGCTGCAACAGCTATAAAATCCCAATTATGACATGGTATATCCTGACCGTGAGCCTCATTTTTCATGCAAAAAATGAAACAAAGATTAAAAGAAGATGGAGATTTTTTAGGGACAAAAATCAAAGCTTCAATAATTATATTTTGGCCTCTCCACTATAAATTCAAGCTCAAGACATCATTTGAACAATGAGAGAGTTTTATGGAGAAAATTCATTATGAAAATTCATTAAGCCAAACTTTAATTCTTTCACTTTTCTTTTTATATATTCAACTCTTGTAATTAAACTTTTATTGTGGTTATAACTACTCATCTAGAGAGTGTGGGTGAGTGCTCTAGTTTAGGATTTCTCTTCTTTTTTCTTATTAGGATTGCAAAAGGGAAGTGAGGATCTAAAAAGAGGAATTGGTTTAAGTGTTTACTATTAAAACACTTGAGTTTTGATTTTAAGAATGATCCAAGAAACTATTATGAGAAGGCTTAAGTATGAGCCTTGAAAACACTTAGAAAAAGTTTTGAGTGAGTCTAGAAAAATTATTATTGTGAGCTTTGATGTGAGCCATTAAAAACAACATTTTGTAATCACTCTTGGGAATAAGATTGGTATGGGTGATTGAAAATTCTAACTTCAGGATAAATTAGGTGGAGATGTAGGATTGTTAAGAATCTAAACTCCTTAAATTGCTTGTGTTTATCTCCTTCTCTCAATCATTATTTTAATTTTCTTTTAATTTTTTAATCTTTCATTAGTTCTATTCACCCCCTTCTAGTGAATTTTCAACATATCATTCATGAGGAAACAAATTCATAGAAATACTTTTCGTTAGTTTTTATAATGTAGGAATTCTTGAGACTTAAACATACACATTATTGATTTTTTTCTTAATAAAAACATAGACATTACTTTTTCTAAAAAGAATAATGATACTTGTTGCTACCCTCGACATGAATAGGGACGTCAAGGGTAGTGACAATTGCCTCATTGCTCCTTATATTTTTATCATTTTTTAATTCTTTTTTTGAAATTTAAAACCTAAGTTGCATATGGGTAAACCCATTATGCAAGAATTTAAATATCCGTAATATGTAATATTTTTAATAATCTAATGAAAAAAATTTTGCACTTAGAGCATAAGATGCAAATCTATATCTTTCAAAAAGACATTAATCTAAAAAATCACAACTTTAATTAAAGATATAATTCTCTTGAGCAATCCTTGCATGCTTTTAAAATGAAATAAGCACAACTGACAACACTTGCATAGATATACATCCTGGGCTAAAGTTGAGGTTAACTCTTTATTATAGGCATTACATATTCTTATTTTAGAGATACTTGAAAACCTTATGATATATGAAGATTGATGTCATTGAATATTCAGGTAGTTGGAGGATTTAGGACATAATCATCTAACTTCCAAGATCCATCATCCAGTTGAATCATGGCCTTATTCTTCTCTATCCTCCATGAACTCAGCACGCCATGTTCATCTTTATAAGCATTAATATTTCTATTTGCAAGTTTATAATCTCGATCGATAACCAACTCAAAATCATTTCCAATACTTTATTGCTTTTAATCCAGCAACACCATGGAGGTAAACCTCAAAGTCATGTGATGTTTTCATGACATCTTTAATTAAATAGGGCAACTTGGTAGTATCAATTGTTAGCTCTTCTCCGATGGCTAAGAGTGATGGTTAGCCAATTTACAATCCTATGAAACTAGTGGAATCATGGAACCATAAACCAACGCCATCAGTTAATAGGGACATGCAGAATGAATGCAAGAATAAAATAATAATTAATAAAATAATTCTAAAGAACACAAGTAGAATCAGTATCTTTTATCCCTAGTGGAGTCACCATAATAGACAATAAGGTTTAGCACGCGCCCAAGATCTTAGTAACCGTGGCATAGTTTGAGCTCAGAGCTCTAGAGAACACACTAACCATTGTCATAAAGACATAACATGAAGATGAGGAGTCATCACCTAGGATGATAAATAGGACAAATTGAAAAATGGTGGTACTCGATTCCCTAAAAGAAAACTAACACTAAAACTAGGAGATTTTGGGTACGGAATATTAACTTCTTTCAGTCTTGTATTCTTTTAGAATTACTTTATGAGTTACTATTTTATCCTCTATTTACATGTAACTTCAAATAAACCCTAAAAAAACAATCAACTCCAAGTAAACTAGTCATGAAATATACAAGTAAGCAATGTATTCATCGCAATCCCTACGTTAGTCAAATCTACATTAATTTTAATTGAATGAGCTAAATCTACATATCTTAATTTACAAGTGATTCTAAAGACTAATGGGCCTAGTTCCTATTGAATTTTAATATAAAATGGGCGTAAATCTATAAATTATAAAGTATTTAATTTACTGGAACCTAATTCTACATGTTTTAATTCTAGAATGATATTAAT
This sequence comes from Mallotus nudiflorus, assembly GCA_947683625.1. Taxonomy (NCBI): domain Eukaryota; kingdom Viridiplantae; phylum Streptophyta; class Magnoliopsida; order Malpighiales; family Euphorbiaceae; genus Mallotus; species Mallotus nudiflorus. The sequence goes on along the minus strand of CANTUR010000017.1, from coordinate 1,972,520 downwards.
TCTACAAATTATGAAAAAAGCTTAAATTAAATGGGTTAAATCCAAATTAATTAAATTAAATTAAATTAGGTGAGCCTGTGTCTAGATTAACTAAGTGGACTTAAGTTATCTCCATGCTAAATCTAATTAATTATGAATGTAAAGATGCATTTTTATTAATTAAACCTAAAAAACCTAAATTTAAATGGGTTAAAGCCTAATGTGAGCTTAGGGCTAAAAACACATAAACATAATAAAAAATATAAAAAAAAGATCAAACAATTAATTTAACTTATTCTAAAAAACCCTAATTTAATTAAGGTGACCATAAACAATGAAATAAAATAATCAATCAAGTAAACTAATTTTACCAACTTAAATCTAATTCAAATTTAATTAAACAACCTAATGATTTCGATAACCATTAATTTTAATTAATTATCAAATGAAAACCTTAATTTTTCTAACCAATTACTTAAAACAAAACACAAAAGCACACATAACAAATTTTATTATTCCCACTATTGGGGTTATTACAATGAACTATTGAGAATAATAAAAAAGAAGAATTAATACAATCCCAAAAATAAAAATATGATAATTAAATGAAAAAAACCTATAAACTACATCTAGCTATAAGTTTTTATCCATGTCATTCCATGGACCTCTTATGGATTTGGTTCTCCAAATATGATCATCATGCAATCCCCTCCATAATTATCATCATAAAGGATAAAACAACGATTAGTGAATAAAATTATAATAAAGATTAAATAAAATTGAAATTCAATAAAATAAAAAATAATAAGAAAAGAATAAAAGAAAGTAGAGAGAAGATTATACTTTATGGATGCTTGTGAATGAAATACCTTAGAGTAGTAAGATCACCATTGTTTTTTTAGTAGGCCTTCAAAACTTGTTATTCTTCTTCTAAAAAATGTCTAAAAGAATAAATCACCAAGAGTTTTTTTGTGTACTACCTAAAGAAAAGACTAGGAAATACTTAGGAAGAAGAGAGCTAGAATTGTAGAAAAGAGTGTTGAGGATTGCGAATTGACTCCCCCCTTACTCCATGAGCCTAAGCTTTCCTTTTATAGGAAAAAAATAAAAAAAAACCCTAAATTCTACATATTAAGAGTTCCAATTTTAAAAGGACTTTATTTCTTGAAGAATTAGATAAATCTCAAAAATAAATTTAAGAGAATTTTTTAACTAATAAAAATCAAGAAAAAATGTTTTTATTTTCTATAAAAATACAAAAAATAGATGGAAAACACATAATTTTGACTTGAATTTCATAATTTCGATCGAAATTATATAATTTTGATTGGAATTCTATAATTTTGATTTTTTTAACTTACAAAAAGACCCTTTAAAGAAATTAAAATTTTCAATTAGGTCTTAAAAAGTAATACATTTAAGTCCTTAAAAAACCAATGAAACTGTTTTTGAAAACGTATTTAAACTTTTGAGGTTTCAAACTTTAAGAGTTGAAGACTTACTTATAACATTTTCATCATTGAAGTCCTTTGTTGCATCCATATTTTATTATCCCAAAATTGAGTGTTTATAATATGATAAGACCATATGAAGTTGTCTTTCCACTTGTATGTTTTAGTATGGTGTTAGGCGTTTAGATATAATGTGTGTATAGACGGCGAGGTTTAGCACGTGTCCAAGATTTTAGCAACCGTGACACTGTTTAGGCTGAGGGCTTTAGAGAACACACTAACCACTGTCACAAAGACATGGCATGGAGATGAGGAGTCGCCACCCAGGGTAATAATTAGGACAATTAGGACAATTTGATTGCTGGTACTCGATTCACTAAAAGAAAGTTAGCACCACAACCTGGAGATTCTGGATACGGAATATTAACTTCTCTTAGTCTCGTGTTCATTAGAATAATTTTATAAATGATTATTTCATCCTCTAATTACATGCAATTTTATTAAACCTTATTTGACATCCATCTAACCTTAGGCATCTAGTCAATAAAATTACACATAAAAAATGCACTCAAGATCATGTTATCCCTAAGTCTAAACTATGTTAATTTTATTAAAAAGTTAGCTAGATTTACATTTTATTTACAAGTGAGAAAGAGACTAAAGGTAGGCCTAGATCTATTTATTTTAGTTTATCTAAGGGATGGGCTTAAGTCAATTCAATTTTAAAGGAAAGTTAAATTAGTGGGTCTAAGTCTAACTTGGTTTTATTTTAAATGAAATGTGGGCTTAAGTCTATTTATTTTAAAAAAAAGCATTTTAATGGGCTGAACTAAGTCTAAACAAGTTTTTAATTAACTAAGTGGGCCTAAAATCTAATTAACTTAATGGGTCTAAATTAATTTTAATTATTTAAAGTCCTAACCATTTTTAAGCCTATTTATTAATTGGATTAAACCTAAACGTGGGCTTGAGGCCCAAAACCAAATAAAAAAGCCCAAAAACATAAAAAAAACATAACAAAATCAAATCAAAACACATTCACATATGATTTCTAAAAAAACCTAATTTAATTTCATACAAACCCTAAATTAAGCCACTGCCACCATTGATTTTAATTTGATTTTTACTCAATCGAACCTAATTACCAATTGATTTTTAAATGCTAAAAATTAAATCTTTTACTATTCCCACTACTGGGGCTATTACAAACTACGTAAAAAATTAAAATTAAACCATTATACACCAATGAATTCATAGAACACCAAAAATGAAAAAATAAAGATAAAAACCTAAATTCTACTAAAAAAACAACATGGGTTCTTCCATGGCATTCCATGGACCTTCTATTCAGTTTAAACACAAGCAACATCCTCCTCAATCCACATTCGCATATCAAAATAAAAACACAGAAATAATCAGATTAGTAATGAAATTGAATAGTAAAGCAATAATGAAATAAAATAAAAATAACAAAAAAAAGAGAAGAAAAAAAATGAATGTTGTGTATATGCTTTGAGATAGCCCCTCATATTGAGATTGTCACCATTCTTTTTGACTCATTATTTGATTCTGGATAGAGACTTAAGTGCATTCCAAACACAGAACGTCATTTTCAAATCTATAAAGAATGATGTCAATAAATTAAAGTTTTAGTTAGGACCGAAGAAATCAAGATTTTCTTGTGTAATAGGATTTTATCGCACAGTTCTCTGAATGTTTTCTCTCTTTTTTTGTCTTTTCTTTTTTCTCTCACTATATGTCTCTATTTGTCCCCTCCCACACGCATGCAAACTCTGCTTTTAAATGCAGAGTCTGCCTGCATACTGACTTCTTCCTTTGGAGGAATAACTCATCTCATTTGATTTAATGATAGTGTTTATTTTTTATTTTAGAAACTTATGCGTTTAAAAACCTTATCAAATAATAATAAAGATAAAATTGAATTTTCAACTAATCAAAACATTGAAAAAATCAAGAAAAATAAGAAAAAATATGCAAAAAAATAAAAAAAATGGGACTTTTATGCGTCATCATTATGCAATGTCGATCCTAATTTTAATTTTTTTTACTAAAAGACCCCTGAAAAAATTGACTTATTTGTCATCAAATCCTGAAAAGGTTGCAATTTAGTCCCTAAAGTCCAAAAAATTAACAACCAAGTTCAATTTTTGAATAAATTTCATCATAGGGGCTTACGTCACAATTATGAACAATTCTATCCCGAAATTGGGTGCTTACAGTTGCCCCCCTTTGTTGCTGTCTGCTTGAGAAATTGTGGCAAAGCAATAGAAGCACACAATTTTAAAAGAAAGAAATTAGTATACTTGGTTGTATCCTAAATGATAGATTGATGCTCAAATTGCTGAGCAAGGTATGATGTTTGACAAGTCTCGCTATATTTCCTGTTGAATGTCTAGTGGACTTTGTGCAAATGAGTTTCACTATATTCCTTGTGGGACATTTAGCAACGATAAATTAAAAACTTATTGTAGTTCCTGTGGAACGTCTAGCAATGATGGATTTCGTTATATTCCCTATGGGACATCTAGTGATGATAAATTGAAAACTTGCTATAGTTCCTGTGGAACGTCTAGCACTGATGAATTTCATTATATTCGCTGCGGGACATCTAACGATGCACACTATATTCCCTGTGGGACATCTAGTGATGATAAATTGAAAACTTGTTATAGTTGCTGTGGAATGTCTAACACTGATGAATTTGAAATTTTATGTTATAATTGATATGCAGTACATAACATAATGAAGATTATGACTACTATGCAACACATAATATAATCATTTGAAATTCATATCATAGCTACAGTGCAGCATATAAATCATTTAATTGAAATGATGCATATAAAATGCAAAAAATGAATTTTGTAATCTTGTTTTGTATTCTGTATTTGACAAAAAGTTCAGAATCACAGATTGATTATGCAGTTTTAATAAATCAAAAAATTATTAATTTGATGAATGTCATTATTTAATTAGGAATATGTTCCTAATCTGAATGCAATTATGGACCAAATTGCAAGAAAGAAAAGATGGATAAAAATGTAAGTAAATTAGAAGGATTAAAATGGATATTTTCTATTTTATATATTCTTTTCCTTTTGTCGATCACTTCACTTCTCTTCTTGTTCTATTCTTCTTCTTTTTTCAATTGATCTTGATTTTTCTTTTCTTGATTTCTTCACCATTTGTCATCCAATTTGCAATCCGTCTGATCCTATGGCCTCCTCGTCACACGAACAACATGAAGGAGTTGAGACTTTAGAATGTTAGAGGATTCTACCTCTTCGTTTTCCTCAAAATGATCTGGGACTTCGAGAAGACTCAACTATCTTTCCTTTGACTCATTTACATACCCACAGGTGCAGAGATGTGGGTAATGAGGTAACTTTTCTTGCTTCTGTTAATTTATGCACAAATATCACCTATATTATTAATAACCAGAATCAATTTCAGAGTAGAGATTGACATGTTTATTAGTAAAAAAATTAACATGAAAATGCATGACAAATTGAAGTTAAACTCTGAAAATATGAAATTTAGCCTCTGGGTTGTCTGAATGACTGATCGGATGTCTAGAATTTAGATCAGAATTCTAAATTTTTAATTGATCAAGCTATTGTCGATCGGCATTGTAGATTGTTGATCGGCAATCTGAAATGTTGATCGGCATTCTAGATTACCGGTCAGCAATCTACATTGTTGATCAGTTAAATTTTTTTTAAGGGGCAATTAATTAATTAATTAATTAACTAATCAAATCCTTCAATTTAAATTCTTTGATAAATTAATTATTCTTTCAATTAATTAATTATTATTTTTGAAATTGAAATAGTATTTGATGAAGTTCACAGGCTATTTTAATCTAGCCCGGGAATTATTTCATGGATTGCCTGAGTAGGTGACATGTCTGATTTAGGCCTCCAGATTCAGGCATTTCATTGTTGCCCTTCTGACTGTTTGAGGCCAGCATGACTATTACTTTTTGTTCACTTTAATCGAGTGATGGATGGATATTACCCATACTTTTCATACTTGTGTGGGTGAGCTGACTGTTTCACCTATGAGTTTCTCTGCTATCATCGGGATTGCCTTTAGAGGATCCCTAGTTCCATTTGACGTCAGCTATTGTAGTCTTCCAGAGCATGCACGGAGTCAGTACGTATAAGATTTGATTAGGTTTGCTCCAATGTGGAAGAATCGAAAGAATGTTCTTCTTTCATTATTAGTTGAGGGATTTAGATGCCTTCTTATTTCTACTCCTCGTTAGATTATCCATAAGACAAGGTATTTCCCTTTGATATTATTAGGCATGACCCTCTTTTATAAGACTGGTCATGAGGTCAGTGTTGCTCTGTTGGGTCCTCTTCATGACTTGGATCGAGTTGCCACACTAGATTGGGGATTTGTTGTACTCACTTATATTTATTACAGACTGGACATTGTCTGTAGAGGTGTTGTCACGGTGTGTGGCTTTTGGCATGTCTTGCATGTATATGCTCCTTCCTTTGATCTTTATAGTCTTGCTTTTATTTGCCTTTTTCTGATATGTTCTCTTTCTTCTAAATATAGAGCATAGAGATCGGGCTGATTTAAGGCTTTAACATTATCAGTTCTGATAGGACCTTTCCTCTGATGATGAGATGGGGTTCTTCCCGCCTTGTTAGTAATAAGAATACTTTGTAGATGTATCGTGATCAGCTGAACATTATTGAGTGGAACTTAGTAAGAAAGAAAAAAAATAAAATCATTAGTATGTTACATTTTAATAGAGATTAGACTTAATTTACATAAATTGTAGATAAACTCTGATTGGTTAGAGGGTGCTGAGGATATCTAGTGATATGATTTCATGGTAGTTGCAGTTCACCTTGAGCTTATGAGGATCCTGCTCTCTTGTTATGGCTGTTTGATGTGGTATTTAGGGGAGCAAGTGTATTGTTAGTCTTTTGGCCCTTCTTGACGTTGTATTCCATCTAATGTCCCTTCCTCTATGCTTCACAACTCACATGGTATAGGTTTGGAGTTGAGGAATGCACTATAGGGATATGCTACCTCATATTTTCTTGAGCGTTCTCGACATTATCAGCAATTTATCTATGAGAGCCTCTTGGAGCATGTTCCCATTAATGATGATGAGGTAATTTCTCATTATTTTAGCTTCTACTTCTAGAACCTATGAATCACTCCTTCTCTTTATAGTTTGAGGAGGTTCGTTCTTCTATTGATACTTCTAGGCTCAAGAGACTGAGGTTGCTCATGATATTGAGAGTCCTGAGCCTAGACCTAGTCCTGTTCATCATACTTAGCATGTTGAGACTAGTCACGATGGGGCCTTTGTCGGTGCTATGCTTGGTGATGTCTCTCTTCCAAACAAGTTTATATTCTATTAGGCTCCCACTGTTCAGGCTCTAGTTGAGCAGTAGATGCAATTCGGGGATGCATAGCTTCCTAGCTTCTATCCACTAGATGCTTCTCATGTGAGTACATTTGATTTATTTCTTGTATGGATATGTACACTTGACGTTGATATTAGTAAAATTTTTACAAAATAGGTTCCCTAGACATATACAGAGTATCTATACGGACTTGCCTCATCTCAAAGATTATTCACAATGCAGGTTACAGATAGTTGGCAAGTAAGTATCTACATTGAGAAAATGTAAAATGTATGCATGCTATGCATGAAATGCATATGATATGATGTTTTCTGTGTATGCAGAGCCATTCCAACAGTTTAGAGTGGGAGAACGAGATGCTTCATCTATAGCTTGCAGACTTGGGCTTTGATCCGTATAGTGCTGGGACTTCATCTGCCAGACCTCCAAACACTTATCATCATAATGACCCTACCAGAGGATGGAGCCCATGGCTTAATACCAGAGCTCGAGAAGAGTGATTTAGAGTTTCTGTATTCCTGACTTTCTGCATGTCTGTATCTGACTGTTCTTTATTGTACTACTATTTTTATTCCTGCACTATGTCGAACACTATTAGATAGAACTGAAACAGTGTTTGCATCTTAATGGATTTTTTTTGCCTAAGCCTCCCTTTCAGGTTTTCAGCTTAGCAAGATTGCCCTAACTTTTGCCTAAGCTGCCCTTTCGGGTTTTCAACTTAGTGGGCTATTTTTTTTCAATAAATATCTAATTAAAAAAAGATAGTTAATGAACATTATCCTTTTTAATTAATTATCCATTTATCTTAATCCCTTTCCAAAATGGATAATATTGGATAGATAAATAATTAAAAGAATGTATTATCTTCCTAATTAACTATTTATCCTAATCCTTCTCATATTCTATCACCTTATCCACATCTTTCCTTATTAGCATAATCCTTTTCCCACATAAACTCATATTCTTTCCATATATGAGACCATACAAGGGGCATTCTCCTTCATTATTACATCCTCATCATGACTCAAGCATCTCTCTAAACAATGAAGAATTTTCTTAGAAGTCTCAATGGTGATGACTGGAATAAGCTTTAACATTTTCACATTAAATCCCTAAAATCTCTTCAGCACCTGACTATCAATAATAATCTCCTACATTTTGTTGCTACCTTCTGGGATGTCGAGGACCATGTGTTCAAGTTTAATGAGTAAGATCTTTGTCCAATGATTGAAGAGTTTGCTGCAATTCTAGGATGCACATTAGACTTGATTGCTATAATAGCCCTTCCTGATATGGAGATGCAGTTTCCTGGTAGATTGGTTGCATTCTTTGATTTGCCCCTAGATGATATTTACATGTTTACACATAACCCTGGGACCGTCAATCTTTCTTCTTTGATCACCGTCTGTGGGACTCGGGACAAGAACACTGCTTCTTGGACTAGAACAATTGCTTTCTACTTATTTGCTCAATTTTTGCTAGTTTCTCATCATAGTGATGTCGATACACGCATTGTTAGTATTTTGGAATAGGTGGAGCTTAGGGCTAACCCTATGCCAGTTATCCTTGCTGAGACCATCATTGGGCTAGACAGTTTCAAGACTCATAACCATTTTTCAAGTAATTTACTTCTTCTTTAGGTATGCAACCAAAAATTTTATTTATTTTATTTTTCCTTAATTTTTGCCTAAGCCGCCCTTTCGGGTTTTCAGCTTAGTAGGCTTGCTCTAACTTTTTCCTAAGCCGCCCTTTCGGGTTTTCAACTTAGCAGGCTTGCCCTAACTTTTGCCTAAGCTGTCCTTTTGGGTTTTCAACTTAGCGGGCTTTTATTTTAGTATTCTTATTCCCTTTTTTTTCTAGATTTGGTTACAGGAAAAGCTAAGCTTGCTTAATGTACCCCTCAATCCTTTGACTTCTTAACCTCATCAGCTACAATCTCATCCCTTAAAAATGAAGGACAAACGTTCTGTGGACCAATGGGTTGACTGGTTAAAGAAGATTTCAGATGCTGAGATCACATGGGTCTACCTTACGCAGAGATTGAAGTTCATAACTATTGAGCTATATGATTACTGTGTTCCTATTCTAGGGTTGTACTTCTCTACCTTTTTTACCCCTTTACGCCTTTGCCATGAGTATGGTCGCCCTTAGTTCATTGTTACTATTCTATCTAACTTTGAAGGTTTTCCTCTAAGACAAGATTCTTTGGATAAGATTATGAGTTTATGGCCTTGTAGAGCTCTTGAACGTAAGAAACACCCGGATGCTAAAGTGACTACTGATGATAATTACAAAACTTGGGTTGTTATCTAAAAGATAGAACCACTAGGATTTGCTAAATACAAGAGGACTCAAGCTTTGTATAATGAGTCACAAAGGAAGAAACAAAGACATCACTAGATAGAATGGTCTTATAGAGCTAGTCTTAGGCTTTCTTATATTTTGTTTTCCCTTCAAGTACTTATGCTTTATAATAAAGAAAGACATGCAAAGTTTAACAAAACTTCAAATTCAATTTCATTCATTAATTAGGGCTAAAATAAGTACATTTAATACATCACATGACATAACTCCTATTATCAGCTAGTCCTCACGAATTTTCTAACTGAATATTTTTCACTCATATTTTATTTCCCTAATTTTTGCCTGACTAGCCCTTTACAGGTTTTCTAATCAACAGGACCATTTTCTTTTTATTTATTTCCCTAACTTTTGCCTGCTAGCCCTTTATAGGTTTTCTGAACAGCGGGAATATCCTAACTTTTGCCTGACTAGCCTTTTCAGGTTTTCTAGCCAGCGGAATTTATTTTCTTTATTCTACTTTTATTCATATTTTTTATAGGTAGTACTTCCTAAGGTGATCCAAATTAACAAGTTCCATGAGCTCATTCCCTTTAAGACCTGATATCTTAGTAGCTCCTTTAGGTAGGATCGATTTGACCAAGTACGGTCCTTCCCAAGTCGATCTAAATTTACCTCTCAGATCGAACACCACGGCTCTAGACTGTTTTAGCACTATATCTCCAACTTTGATCTTCTCAGGCTTAACCTTCTTATTGAACGTCCTTGCTATCCTTCTCTGATATATCTGAGTATGGAATAAAGCATCCATCCTTTCCTTTCTTATCTAGAGATACAAGATGATCATATCTCTTCTGTGCCCATTCATTCTCAATTATTTTAGCTTCCATGACTACTCTCAAGGACTTAATCTCAATTTTGATAGGCAAAACTGCCTCACAACCATATACTAATGAGAACGGTGTTTGGCCTGTGGTAGTTCTAGCTGTAGTCTTATGTCCCCATAAGGAAAAAGGAAGATATTTATACCAATCCTTGTAAGTTTTAACCATTTTAGAACAGATTTCTTAACATTTTTATTTGCTGCTTCCATTGTTCCATTATCTTCAGGGCAATAAGGTAAAGATTTATGGTGCTCAATACCATACTTTTGTAATAAATTTATTGTTTCTACTTGAAATTGAACCCCCTTATCTATCATAATATGATGTGGAACCCCATATCTGTAGATAAGGCTCTTCTCGATGAACCGTGCCATCTGTTTTGCTTTCAGAGTGTTGAAAGATTCTGCCTTTACCCATCATGAGAAGTAATTGATTTCCACCACTATGTATTTATGCCCATTTGATGTTGCCAATCTTATTTCTCCTATGATATCAATTCTCCATGCTACAAAGGGCCAAGAGGATGATAAACTATTCAGTACTATTTGAGGAATATGAATAAGATTCCCGTGGATCTGACAATGATGGCATTGTCTTATTATCCTGGTACAATCCTTTTCCATAGTCATCCAATAATACCCTTGTCTGAGTATCTTTTAAGTTAGAATCATCCCGTTCATATGAGAACCATAAGCCCCTACATGAATCTCTTGCATCACCTTTTCAACTTCATCCTTTTTGAGGCACCTGAGCTGCATCCTATTCAACATTCTTTTGTATAATACCTTGTCATGACTTGCATAGTTACGTGCAAGGACATGAAGAGCATATCTTTCTTTTGAGGCTACTTCATCTAGATAAATTCCTTCTTCAATGAATCTATACATCATAAAACCAAGGCTTTTCTTCAGGCTCTATTTGAACATTCATAATTTTCTCACCTCCATAACACGGTGCTCTAGACTTCATGATCACTAAAGGTTTCATGGCCAACCCAGTTGCACTATCCCACATTGAAAAGAGTGTTTCCAGTGTGTCTACCATCTGATTATCATCTCTGGATAGATGAATAAAGAGACATTTGGTGAAATTCTTCACTAAGGCTTTCAAATAGCAGATATAGGGCTTCAACTTTTCCTCTTTTACTTCCCATTCTTTATTAGCTTGACTAATGACTAACATGGAATTCCCATAAACCACCAAATCTTTCATACCAACTGCCACAGTTGCCTCAACTCCATAGATACATGCTTCATACTTGGCCATGTTGTTTGTGACCTTGAAATCCAATTTCTTTGCCATTGGTATGGTTTCTCCTTTAGGTGTAATAAAAATCACTCTTAATCTAGCTCCTTTGTTGTTTACAGCTCCATTGAAGTAAAGTTTCCACTCCCGATGCTCTATAACTACTAAGTTCTCATATGGAAACTCTAAATTCCACTACTCTTCACCTTCTATCGCATTCTGAGCTAAGAATTTTGCTACTGCTCTTCCCTTGATTACCTTTGTAGTAATGTACTCTATATCAAATTCAGTTAAGAGTACCAACCATCAAGACATTTTTCCAATTAGAGTCGATGCTTGAAATAGATACCTTAGAGGGTTTATTCTTGAAACAGCTTGAACCCTATAAGATTGAAAATAATGCCTCAATTTCCTTGTAACCCAAATCATGATCAAACATGTCTTTTCTACTAAATCATATTTTTCCTCATATGATAGAAACTTCTTGCTTGGGTAGTACACTGCATGCTCTATTACATCTAACCTTCTTATGCTAGCATTGCCCCCATTGCATCCTCTTCTAAAGCCAAGTACAAAACCAATGGTTTACTCTGTCCAGGTGGTTTCAGAATAGACGGATTAATAAGATACTCCTTGATCTTATTAAAAGCTTTCTGACAATCATCATTCCACTTAATCGGTTGATCTTTCCTTAAGAGCTTAAAGATAGGGTCATAAATATTAGTGAGTTTTGTGATAAACCTACTAATATACTGCAACCTGCAAAGGAATCCTCTTACTTCTTTCTCTGTCTTTAGTGCTGGCATTTCCTATATGGCTTTCACTTTATCCGAATCCACTTTAATTCCCCGGCTGCTCAATATATGCCCTAACAGCTTCCCTGAAGTAACCCCAAAAATGCACTTCTTTAGGTTGAGTCTCAGGTTGTACCTTTCAATTCGGGCCAAGAACTTGTCTAATGCTTTAAAGTGTCCTCCTCTTATCTTTGATTTTTCCATCATGTCATCCACATACACTTCAACCTCCTTATGCATCATATTATGGAAAAGTACAATAGCAGCTCTTTGATAAGTTGCACCTACATTCTTCAGTCCAAAAGGCATCACCTTGTAATAATAAGTCTCCCATTATGTGATGAAAGTTGTCTTAATCTTGTCCATGACTACCATCATTATCTAATTGTACCTGAAAAATCCATCCATAAAAGAATACATTACACTTACTGCAGCGTTATCCACTATTACATCAATGTGAGGTAACGGGAAGTCATCTTTTGGAAAGGCTTTGTTTAGATCCCTAAAATCTACACACATCCATACTTTGCCATCTTTCTTAGGAATAGGTGCTATGTTTGCTAACCATTGAGGGTAGTATACTACTTCTAAGAAGTTAGCCTGTATTTGCTTGGAAATTTCCTCCCTTATCTTTTCTATCCATTTTGGTCTTAATATATGCAATTTCTGTTTAATCGGCTTGGTTTCTAGATGAGTTAGAATGTGATGCTCTACTATTTCCCTATCCAAACCTGGCATGTCTTCATAAGTCCAAGAAAATACTACCTTTCTTTTTATTAATATTCTCTTAAAATTTTTCCTTTCTTCAAGAGTTACATCATGTGATATAGAAATGTTCTTTGGATTATCATTTGTGCCCATGTTAAATGAATCAAATTGAATTAATGTCAAAGATGCATGACCTATTAAAATTATAATGCACATAACTATTAGGATGCACATCATATAAGTAAGCAAAACCAGCATTTATATCATTGGCCATAGGAAAAACAACATCTTCTTTCGCATAAAGACCGGATGTTATTACATTAGTTTCTTCATAAAAAAACATTAATAAAACTATCACTAATGACAGTAGCTAAGTCCAGGGGTGGTTCCTCCTCAGGTGGCAGATACAACAGCTCCTCAATAGCATCATCACCTATCCTTTCAGTTACTTGCTTCATGACTTCCTCTTTGTTGCTTGCTACTAGGTTTTCCATAATCTACTCCTTGAAGATCTCAAACCCAAGGACATCCTTTCTAGCCATGTTAACAGATTCCTTAGTGCCCAGATAATGCTTGCCCTCCCCTGGCTTGATGAAGTTGTCACTTAATGGTCCAATTCTTCCCAAGAGCTTATTTCTTTTTACTTTCTCATTGTTCTTTGCTCTTTTACTAGCTAGTCCTACCTCAGTATATCCCAAACCCTTCATATGGTCTTGGGTCTAAATGTTTAGGGGCCTAGGACTTCGTTGTTCATTCTTCTCGAGCCCTTATCTAAGTCGATAATTCACGCTCTCCATTATTTTTGCTACTCTAGGATCCATTTTAATCCCATCAAATATCCCAGCAATTTGGAAACCAAGGGGTACACACACTTGTTTTTATTTATCTAATATGGATGCTACAGAAGCATTGGTCCTAGCTTCTATGGTCACAACTTCTCCTTCATAAGGGAATTTTATCTTTTGATGCACAATTGAGGGTACCCCTCCCAAGGCATGGAACCATGGCCGTCCTAACAATAAGGCATAAGTGACTGGAATGTCCAACATGGTGAACTCAATGGTTGATTCCACAAATCTTATTTTAACTAGAGCTTGGAATGTCCCCTCCACATTCCTAGTGCTTTCATCATAAGCTCTGATTATAAGATTTGAATCTGTTAAGTCTTCAGCTTTCAAACCTATATTGGGCATGATTTTCAAAGGATATACATTAATAGCAGAAACATCATCGACCATAGCAAAATTGGTTCTCTTTCCCCTCACCTTAGCTGGGATTAACAATGCCTTATTATGGTTTCCTCCTTCTAAATGCAAGTCATCATTTGAAAATGTTATCAGCCCATGTTTCTTTTTTGTCACCTTTGCTACTATAGCCTAAGGCATAACTATCGTTTCAATGCTCATATTCGACAAAGCTTTAACTAGAGCCCTTCTATGACTACCCGAATGCATCAGTAACTCCCAGATGCTCACACTCGCTTTAGTCTTCTTCAGTTGTTCCAAAATCATATCCTTTTTCTATTCTTCTTCTATCTCTGCATCTTTTATTTCTTCTCTTTCTATTACTCTTTCTATTTTTTTATGCTGCTTTATAATTCTTTCCACTTCTAGTGACATGATTCACTTTAGGATCATCACTCCAGACATCAAAATTGCTTGGGCTTTCTTCATCAGAGTCATACCAGATGTTAATAACTCTAATGATTCGGTCTCTTTTTCCATCTTTCCACACTTCCATTATGCATGTTTCCTTCCCTTTCATATCTACCATATTGAGTTTACCTAAGTATTAATTTAGCAAATCTTCAACTCCTTCTTAAGATTTTTTAAGAGCCAAAGGTTCATCCTTAAATTCATCACCCCACCCTATAGGCACAATCGATTCAATGGGGATATTAGCGGAAGCGGGCTTAGAATAGAATACTCTGTAATCAAACTTGCCTGAAGGTTGTCCCAATAGATCTTTAACTCCTCTTGGTGGTTGCTTGGGAATTTCAAACTCTTCTTTTCTCGGCTTATCATCAAACTCGTCTCCCCAACCTGAGGGCTTAATTTATTCAATAGGGATATCAACAAAGGGTGGTTTTGAGTAGAAAACTCTATAATCAAACTTGCCTAAGGGCTAGCCTAGTAAATCTTCCACTCCTCTCTATAGCTGTCCGAAAGGTTCTCCATTGGGTATAAGGTTGAGGTCCTCGAAGGAGCTTAGCACTTCTTCTTTGCTAACCCTTGAGTTGATCATCATGGTGGCTGGTGGTGGAACATTTTGGTAATCTTGGAAAGGGTTGTTTCTGGTGTTTAGGTTGGAATTGGATTTCTCAGGGTTAGTGATTTTTCCAGAGTCTATCAGGTTTTGTATTTCTTGTTTTAGGTGAATGCAGGTATCTGTGGAATGGCCAACAACTTGATGAAACTTGTAGTAACTGTTTGCATTATAGTCAGGGACATTTGGATTTAGGGGTTTGGAAAAGGTCAGGGGGTCTGAGATAGGCCTTTTTGGATTAGCCTCTCTAGGACTTTAAAGACTGGCTGGTTAAAGTTAGAAAATCTCCTGGGTTGCTGAACTACACGCACCTTTACAGCTCGGCTAGTACTTCCTTATTGTATGCCCCCAATTGGGTAGTTTCGGGTTCCCGTGCATCTAGCAGTTTTATTTTTCTCGCTCTCAATTTCTTCATCTTGTAACCCATCATCATACAAATCCATAAAGGTTTTGGGATTCATCATCTGTAGCCTCTCGACCAAATTAGGTTACACATTTTGAACTATCAGTTTAATTTGATCCTTCTTAGCAAGTTTATTTTTCATCATCCCTGCCTTATTCATGAAATGAGTTAAGAAATCAGAAAAAGACTCATTTGATTTCTATTTAGTTAACTCTAAATCCCTGATGGATACCTCTAATTTGGTATTGTAATCATATTATTTCAAGAATGCATTACATAGTTCCTTCCAGTCAGCCCTAACAGACTCTTCTAACCCATGGTACCAGTTTACAACCATTCCCTACAATGATAGTACAAATAGCCTAACAACTATTGCTAATGGTGCTTTAGTAGTGCTCATGGTTGTTGTGTATTAACTCAAGTGAATTCTAGGGTCTCCTCTCCCATCAAATTTCTGCACTTAAGGCATTTTAAATTTTTTAAAATGGAGGTAGCTTATCTCCCTCCATTTGCAGCATGTCATCAAAGTCAAAAGAATATCCTATTCCTTATCCTTTAATCAACTCTTCCATCTTGGACATTTTCTAAGTCAGTGCTTGCATCTGCTTGGACTCAAGGTCTTAAGCCAATTCAAGTGATTCTCTCTTTGCCTTTTCTACCATGTAGTTTTCAATGTCTTCCAGTCTCACATTAGTAATAGGCACATTTCTAGCAATAGGTTGCCCCCCAACATTGTTAGCAGTAGGTGAAGGAGTTACAATAATAGGCGGAGCTCCTATAGTAGGTGATTGTTCAATAACATGTTACACTAGTCCGGCTAAAGCCTATCTCAGTTCATCTTGCATCATAGCTTTCATGTCATCCATCAAAGCTCCCTTAATTTCCTCTAAGGTCCACATCTCTAGTTATTGTTCCATTTTAGTCTTTTCAATCTAAGTTGGTTCAGATTCTAGGAATAGTGGATTGATCGGACTCTTCTTTAGTTCTTGAAGGATCTCTTGAGCTATTGATTTTGGGCTTAGATTGGTTCTTGTCAATCTGCCACCTCTTCATCCCCAAACACGAGAATACCCAGATGAATCTATGATGGCTGCAAAATAAGGTGTTAGTATGATGCATGGACTATATGTATGCATGTGTGTATGATGCATGTGTTTATGCAATAAATAGCAGGCAAGCACTTAGCAAGTAGCAAGTATCAAGAAGCAATCAATAGGGAACATGCAAGCATAAGCCTTCTAACCTTATTCCTCCTATACATGTATTCAATGGCGAGTTTCTTTTTTCGTAGGATTTTTGGTCTTGGCCTTCATATCAATAAGGGATATTAAGAGCCAACGCGCGTGCCAAATATCTCTTAAAAGATAAAAGCACATAAGTAGCATTTCTAAATATAAAGGTCTAGCCTAATCCTTATAAGCCTAAATGAGCTTCAAAGGTATAGGCTTGGGCTTTTATAAATAGAAATACCTTATGGCAATTCAAACAAACAAGCACTTTGGGTAAAAATTCTAAGGGAAGTAACTAGGCCATTATATGTGGTTAGGGTCCGGTGAATAGTTAAGGTTCCCTTAGCAAGATGCTCTCCATTATGGACTTTGAGTTACAGGCCAAGGTCAGAGGGGCCCAGCATCCTTTACCAACTTGAGAGAAGATTACCCCCTTTAAGGACTTAGGCTACAAACTCTGGTTAGATGAGCCCAGTAATCTCTCTTGAACTGAGTTAAGGCTAAGAGTGATGGTTAGCCAATCTACAACTCCATAAAGCTAGTGGAATCATGGAATCATAAACCAACACCATCGGTTTAGTAGGGACATGCAGAATGAATGCAAGAATGAAATAATAATCACTAAAATAATTCTAAAGAACACAAGTAGAATTAGTATCTCTTATCCCCAGTAGAGTCGTCACTGTAGACAGTGGGGTTTAGCATGCGTCCAAAATTTTAGCAACTGCGACACTGTTTAGGCTCAAGGCCTTAGAGAACACACTAACCACTGTCATAAAGACATGGCATAGAGATGATGAGTCGCCACCCAGGGTAATAATTGGGACAATTAGATTGGTGGTACTCAATTCTCTAAAAGAAAGTTAGCACCATAACTAGGAGATTCTGGATACGAAATACTAACTTCTCTTAGTCTCGTGTTCATTTAGAATAATTTTATAAATGATTATTTCATCCTCTAATTATATGCAATTTTATTAAACCCTATTTGACGTCCATCTAACCCTAGGCATCTAGTCAATAAAATTACACATAAAAAATGGAATTAAGATCACGTTGTCCCTAAGTCTAAACTATGTTAATTTTATTAAAAAGTTAGCTAGATTTATATTTTATTTACAAGTGAGAAAGAGGCTAAAGGTGGGCCTACATTTTTTATTAATTAGTGAGCATAGATCTATTTATTTTAGTTTATCTAAGGAATGGGCTTAAGTCTATTTAATTTTAAAGGAAAATTAAATTAGTGGGCATAAGTCTAACTTTGTTTTATTTTAAGTGAAATGTGGACCTAGATCTATTTATTTTAAAAGAAATCCATTTTAATGGGCTGAGCTAAGTATAAACAAGTTTTTAATTAACTAAGTGGGCCTAAAATCTAATTAACCTAATGGGACTAAATTAATTTTAATTATTTAAAGTTGTAAACCATTTTTAAGCCTATTTATTAAGTAGGTTAGACCTAACGTGGGCTTGGGGCCCAAAACCAAATAAAAAAAAGCCCAAAAACATTAAAAAAACATAAAAATGTAACAAAATCAAATCAAAATGCATTCACATCTGATTTTTAAAAAAACCTAATTTAATTGCATACAAACCCTAAATTAAGCTACTGTCACCATTGATTTTAATTTGGTTTTTACCCAATCGAACCTAATTACTAATTGATTTTTAAATGCAGAAGATTAAATCTTTTACTATTCCTACTACTGGGGCTATTATAAACTACATAAAAAATTAAAATTAAATAATTATACACCCATGAATTCATAGAATACTAAAAATGAAAAAATAAAGATAAAACCCTAAATTCTACTAAAAAACACACAGGTTCTTCTATGGCATTCCATGGACCTTATGTTCAGTTTAAACACAAGCAACATCCTCCTCAATCCACATTTGCATATCAAAACAAAAACATAGAAATAATCAAATTAGTAATGAAATGGAATAATAAAATAATAATGAAATAAAATAAAAATCACAAAAAAGAAGAGAAGAAAAAAAATGAATGTTATGCATATGCTTTGAGATAGCCCCTCAGATTAAAATTGTCATTGTTCTTTTTGACTCGTTGTTTGATTCTAGATAAAGAATTAATTGCATTCCAAACATAGAATGTTATTTTCAAAGCTGTAAAGAACGATGTCAAGAAATTATAGTTTTATATAGGACCGAAGGAATTAAGATTTTCTTATGCATTAGGATTTTATTGCGCAGTTCTCTGGATGTTTTCTCTTTTTTTGCCTTTTTCTTTTTTTCTCTCACTATGTGTCTCTATGTGCCCCCCTCCTGCATGCATGCAAACTCTGCTTTTAAATGCAGAGCGTCTATATACTGACTTCCTCCTTCAGAGGAATAGACTCATCTCATCTGATTTAATGATAGTGTTTTTTTTATTTCAAAAAATTATGCATTTAAAAACCTTATCAGATAATAATAAAGATAAAATTGAATTTTTAACCAATCAAAACACTGAAAAAATGAACAAAAATAAGAAAAAAATACACGAAGAATTGAAAAAATGGGACTTTTATGCATTGGCATTGTGCAATGCTGATCGGCATTGTCTAGTGCCAATCCTAATTTTAATTTTTTTACCAAAAGATCCCTGAAAAAATTGATTTATTTGTAATCAAATCCTAAAAATGTTGCAATTTAGTCCCTAAAGTACAAAAAATTGACAATCAAGTTCAATTTTTGAATAAATTTTATCATAGGGGCTTACGTCGCAATTATGCTTATAATTGCATCTCGAAATTGAGTGCTTATAATGTGATTTTAATCATTTTGTATTAATTTAGTTATGAGCATTTTTAGTGGTTTGTATTATTTTGGGGTTAGTATAAATACCCCCTCTTTCTTGCATTATAATCATTAAGCAAGCAATTCATAAATAAATGCTTGAGTTATAAGAGTTTTAGAAATATTTTTATACTCTTGAGTGTTTAAGAGAGTTGAATTAAGATTATTTGAGTGTTTAGTGTTTAATAAAGTGGTATTAGAGCCAAATATTGGCATATAGTGTACCAAATCAAAGCTTTTAGAAAGACAAATCCAATGCTGCTGGAATTATCCCAATTAGAGGTCGAACGCACCGCTATTCACTACCGGAAGTTTGCTACCATAAACTTAATCAACTCACTGAGTTAAAGCAGAGTAAAATCGAGTGCAGTCAAGTCATTGACCTAACTGTAAAGCCATTTGATATAGCCATTAAGGCATTTATCCAAGCCATTAATCAAGCCGTTAAGCCATTTGACCGAGTCATTGACTTGTTAATGATATGCACTAGTTCAATCATTTATGATTGTGTATTGACTTTCTTATTTTATTAATAAAGAAGTACTTCATTTGGTTTTATGATAATTATATAAATGGTTAATTCTTACTAAGGCCATCAAGTATGTGACTTGATAGTAAAACCCTTAAATTAAAATAAGAGTTCTATTCTAATTATCCCTAACCATTTATTCATTATATAAAAATTAAAGTATTAAGGCTAGTATGATGTTGACTGATGGTTATGTTTTACTAATCATGAATATGAGATATTAAGTCAACTCATAGGTACATGATAAGAGATCATGTACTGGATTGACCCACTATGAGAATACTGCATAAATTATTATCATAAGTATTTCTCATCATAGTAATTTTATTTTGGTCCTTTGACTTTGAAATCATCATGGATTTCTACATAGTTATTTTATGTTTTAACACATTCTAACATTTTCTTTAACCAGACAGTTAAATAGGATGTTGTTGGATTTGAAATTAGTTATGTGAGGAATGTGAGTGATTCAGAAGGAATTTATCCCATGAGAAAGATATTTATGGGCCCCTTGATGAGATAGACTGAAGGAAAATGCATGGCCATGCTGAAATGAATTGATAAAAAGTTATCATTTTCAGTCTCCTTGGAATCAAATCATAATATTGAACTATATGAGGATGATATTCTATGCCTTATATTCAATTAAGATATCATGTGATAAAGGGATGATAAAATTCACTGTAATTATGTTATGTCAGATTATTAAATTCACATGACTTGGGTAGTCATAATGTCTTGCTAGAGGCTACTTATGACTTGTAGGCCTAAATAGAGATTTAGGCTCACTGCCAATGTTATATGAACCTACAGGGTCACACACTTAGAACAAGCCCAAAACGATTATGGGTTTAATAAGCCCAAAATAAACTCTATGGAAATAAATATCTAAAGTTATTTATTTATTTATTTATTTGTTTATTTATTTAAGATAAATGTTATCCTAAATAAATAAATAAGATATTATTTCTGAATTGTTTTTAAAACAAAATCAGAATATAATAAATGGGAAATTACCAAAAGGTCATTGGTAGGTGAAACCCTAATTTGGAGTCTATACATATGTTATATTCTCCAGGGTTTAACTTGCTTGTTTTTCCTGCCTCCAAAAATGGTTTTTCTCTCTTTTTATAAAACAAACATAGAGTTTTTCTTTTATTCTTGATTTGTGAGACAATCAAGAAAGTTGCTAGTACACACTCCAATTCGTTTTTATGAAGGGTTGTTTGTGTGGATACTTCTAGAGGATGCATCCTTTTGGAGACGTCTAAATCTGAACAACCAAAGCAAAAAGCTTGAGGTAAGGTGTCACCAGTGTGAACCTCCTCTCATCCTTCTAGAAAATCTTGCCTCTTCTGCATTTTGGTGAGATTCTTGAAACCCTAGATTTAATCAAGTAGTCGAATTACATGGATCCTAGTTTAGGAACGTGATAATTTTTTAATTTTTTCACTGCATTTGTATTACGAAACCCAACATGACCTAGCTGCTAAGCTGTTAACTGAGCTACTGAATTATTTGACTGAGCCATTAATCGAAGTTAACTTTTTAATCATAGTCCATCTTAAGGTTTTTTGGCATTTTGGATCAATTTATAAGTCAGATTTTGCAAATTCTTATTAGATTAAGTAATTTGGCAAATAGTGTGGCATCTTTTCAAGTTCTGAAACTCAATAATAATAATTACAATAATTAGAGCATCAAAATGAAGGCCCTCGTTGGTGCATATGATGTTTGGGATATTATAGAGAAAGGCTACAATAAACCACAAAATGAGGCCTCATTATCACAGTTTGAAAAGGATAGTCTAAAAGATTCAAGAAAGAAGGACAATAAGGCTCTCTTTATAGTCTATCAAGCCTTAAATGATGATAATTTTTAGAAAATTTCAAATACAACCTCTACTAAACAAGCATGGGGAAGCTGCAAACATTATATAAAGGAGAAGAAAAAGTGAAAAAGGTGCATCTTCAAACCTTAAGAGGGGAGTTTGAATCTCTGCACATGAGAGGAGGTAAGATTGTTGCTAAGTATTTTTTCAAAGTTTTAGCTATTTCTAATTAACTTAAAAGAAACTGTGAGAAGTTAAATATTGTGATAATAATGGAAAAGATACTTCGCTTATTAAACCAGAAGTTTAAACATATTGTTATAACTATAGAAGAGATGAAATACTTAAAGGAAATGAAGATTAAGCAGCTTCTAAGGTCCTTACAAGCCTATGAAGAGAAGCATAAGAATCAATAAGGATTCTCTGAACAACTCCTCAAACTATAGCTTAAGGATATTCATGAAAGCCAAGGCAATAAAAGATATCAATATGGCTGAAGCAGAAGCAAAAATTGCGAATGAGGTGAAAGTTGTCGTTATAGATGAAGTTAGAGTTCTTATAATAGTAACTTTAATAACTATGAGAAAGTTAAAAGTTCTACAATAAGTCATAGGAGAGGCAATCCAAACTTAAGGTACAATAAATCCTAAGTTCAATGTTATAATTATTAGAAATACGGGCATTATGCATCAGAATGCAAAGCTCCTAACAATAAAGTTGAAGAAATGACTAATTATGTAGAAGCAAAAATTAAGGAGAAGACAGTGATACTATTTTGTAAAACCAATGTTGAAGATCAAGGAAGTACTTGGTACCTTGTTACTGGTGTAAGTAACCATTTGTGTGGAAAAAGAAGTATGTTCATGGAACTCAACGAATCAGTGGTTGGCATTGTTTCCTTTAGTGATGATTCAGAAGTATCAGTAATAGGAAAAGGTAACATCCTTATTCGTGCTAAAGATTATAATCATCAATTAATTTCTTATGTCTATCATGTGCCTGATATGACATTTTGAGTATGGATCAACTCTTAAAAAAAGGTTATGATTTTTACTTAAAATGTCTTCTTATAAAAAATGGAAATGGTGATTTAATAGTCAAAGAGAAAATGTCAAAGAATTGATGGTTTCCTTTAAGTATTCCAAATGATGTTGTAAAGTGTTTGAAAGCTTATTATAAAGATGCATCTTGGTTATGGCATCTTCAATTTGGGTACCTCAACTTTGGAAGCTTGGAACTTTTTTTGAAGAAGAGAATTGTAAGAGGACTACCTTGCATCAAACATCCATATCAGTTTTGTGAAGGGTGTTTACTTGGAAAGTAGTTTAGAAATAGTTTTCCCAAGGAATCATACTCAAGAGCCAAAAAGCAATTAGAGCTCATTCATGCTGATGTGTGTGGGCTAATTACTCCAAGCTCTCTTAGTAAAAATAACTACTTTCTTCTTTTTATTTATGACTTTTCAAGAAAAACATGGGTATATTTCTTGAAGTAGAAATCAAAAGTCTTTGAAGCATTCAAGACATTTAAAGCCATTATAGAGAATGAGAGTGGTTAGAAGATTAAAGCATTGAGATCAGATCAAGGAGGAGAATTTACTTCAAAGGAATTCCAAGGTTATTTGCAACAAGTGGAATTCAAAATTTTGTCATTATTTTGAAATCTCCATAATAAAATGGTGTTGCAAAAAGAAAAGATAGAACCATCCTTGATATGACATGAAGCATGCTCAAAAGAAAATATTTATTGAAAGAATTTTAAGCTAAAGTAGTAGTTGCAGCAGTCTACATGTCAAACCAATCTCCAATAATAAGTGTTTGAGGAAAGACACCACAAGAAGCCTGGAATGGAAGAAATCCCAGAATTTCTCACCTTAGAGTATTTGAAAGTTTAGCCCATGTTCATGTACTAAATGAAAGAAGAATCAAGCTTGATGATAAAAGTGAAAGATACATCTTTATCGACTATTCTACTCATTCAAAAGGGTACAAACTATACAATCAAAATAGTAGGAAGTTTATGATCGGTCTAGATATGATGTTTGACAAAGAAAGTGAATGGGAGTTCAACTCTTCCACAGATGAATTCAACTTCTTTCTTTAGATTGATGAAACAAAACAAACATTAGTGGAGCAACTAGGTGAATATCAGTAAGAGTACACAACACTACCTGCCTCACTAATGCAATGCGATAAAAGGAAATTCATCACCATCTTTCCTAGCTGAAAGAAATGAAGAACACACAAGAAGTCTTGAAGATCTCTATGAAGTGACTGATCGACTAGAGAATCTCAATCTCTTTTATCTTTTTGCTAATTGTGAACCAGTGAACTTGTAAAAAGCTACACAAGATGAAAAATAGAGAAATACAATGGATGATGAAATCAAAGCCATTGAAAAAAATGACACATGGGAACTCATTGCTATTATAAAAGGACGCAAGCCAATTGGTGTTAAATGGGTCTATAAAACAAAGAAGAATGCAAAAGGAGAGATCGAAAAGTGCAAAGTAATGTTAGTTGCTAAAGGTTACAGTCAAAAACCTAGAATTGACTATAATGAGGTATTTGCTCCTTTTGCATGCTTAGAGACTATAAGACTGATTATTTCTTTAGCATCTTAAAATAGGTGGAAGATTCACTATATGGATGTAAAGTCTGCCTTTCAAAATGAAGTTCTTGAAGAGGAAGTCTATATTCAGGAACCACTAAGCTATAAAGTTAAAGGACAATAATCCTAAGTCTTAAAATTAAAGAAGACTCTTTAAGGATTGAAGCAAGCTCCTAAAGCATGGAATAACATAATTGATAATTATTTTTCAATAGAGTGGTTTTATCAAATGTCCATATGAACATGCCCTTTATTTCAAAATTAAAGATAAAGATGTCTTGATTATGTGCTTGTATATGGACAATTTAATCTTCACAAGGAGCAACCCTAGTATTCTCTAAGATTTCAAAAAATAAATGACAATGGAGTTCAAGATAATGAATATTAGATTGATGGCATACTTCCTTGACATTGAATCAAGCAAAAGGAAGATGGAATTTTCATCTCATAAGAAAGCTACACAAAGGAGATCCTCAAAAAATTCAAGATGGATGATTGCAACCTAATAAACACACTGATAGAGTGTGAAATCAAGTTGTTCAAAGACGATAAAGCAAAAAAGGTTGATCCAACACTTTTTAAGAGTCTAGTTGGATGTTTACGATATCTAACTTATATAAGCCCGGACATTCTTGACACAATAGAAATTGTGAGTTTTTTTATAAAGACTCCAACAACTACTCATTTCAAGGTTGCAAAAAGAAGTCTTCGCTACCTCAAAGGTATAGTAGATTTTGGATTATAGTATTTAGTTTCTGATGACTACAAGCTCATTAGATATAGTGACAGCGATTGGGCTGAAGATAGCGATGATAGAAAAAGCACAACTGGTGTTTTTGTTTTTCCTAAGAGACATTACTTTCACTTGGATGTCGAAGAAGCAACCAATTATCACTTTGTCAACATGTGAAGCTAAATATGTTGCTGATAAAACATGTGTCAATCACGCAATTTGCCTCCAAAATTTGTTGAAGGAATTGAACATGTCACAAGTGGAACCAACAAAGATTTGTGTCGACAACAAGTCAGCAATAACTTTAGCCAAAAATTCAATGTATCATGATCGAAACAAACACATCGATATTCGGTATCATTATATAAGAGAATTTATTATGAAGCAAGATGTGAAATTATCTCAAGATCAAATTGCATATATCTTCACCAAGCCATTAAAGAAGGAAGATTTTATCAGATTGAGAAATACACTTAGGATTATAAAAACAAGTTTAAGGGAGAGTGTTAAATAATTGAACTTGTTTTATGGTCTTAATCAAAAGAAGAAAAGTTGTGGCTAAGACTAAAAGAGAGACATGATTATTAAGACCATTTGAAGTTGTCTATCCACTTATATGTTTTAGTTTGGTGTTAGGTGTTTAGATATAATGTGTGGTTTTAATCATTTTGTATTAATTTATTTATGAGCATTTTAAATCGTTTGTATTAGTTTGGGGGTTAGTATAAATATCTCTCTTCCCTGCATTGTAATCATCAAGCAAGCAATTCATAAATAAAAGTTTGAATTATAAAAATTTTAGAAATATTTTTATGTTGAATGTTTGAGAGAGTTGCATTAAGATTATTTAAATATTTAATGTTTAACAAACTCAAGAAAACTTTAACTCGTTTGGGGCTTATATTTTTATGAAGATGAATGGAAGTGAATGGAAATTGCTTACTTTATATAACCATATTCATGCATGAAGACAAAAGTAAATAAACGAAATAAATTAAAAAAAAAAAAAAAACTTGCATATAAAACGTGACGCATATGTATAGAATTTCACCATAAACTCAGCCAATTATAGCTAAATTTGAATCTGTATATTCCCAGTTGCATTCACTAATTACTAACGATTTTTTTTTTTCAAAATGTATTATCAATCATAACATATCTAAATTAATGTACACACTCTTCAAATGGTTGAATAAATGTATACTTCTGTTGTAAATATGCATTATAAGCAAGTCATTTAATGGGAAATAATGTGCATTTGATATTTATTGTAATCTAAGTCATTTAATGGGTGATAATGTGCATTTGATATTTATTGTAATCACTTAAATTTTAAATAGTTTAAAGATTTTGTACAGTAAAATTTTTTTAATAATTATTTTTTCATATAAAAAATTTATGTTCGAGATTTTATTTAAAATAACCTTTTAACTAATAAATTATTGAAAAAAAACCTAATTCAACTTTACAATTCAAAACAAAAAGTTATTTTTGTTTAAATTATATTTTAGATTTCAATAGTATAGAGTTACATTAAATTAAATATTAAAAACATTTTACATTTATTTATAGTTCTATTTAAATTCAATTAAAATAATTAAAATCTAAATAATTAGGAAATGAAAAAAGTAATTCAACTTTATTGATGATTACGAGCAAGGAAATGCTTGGGCAAACAATGTTATGAGTAACAATCAGGAGAAAAGGTTCATCCTCCCTTTCAATAATTGAGGATGTCTTTTTTTTTTTTTTTTTTCTCAATAAATATTGATCACAATATTATATTCCATAGCTCTCAACATCACTTTTTCCATAGAATACACATTTCTCATACCTCAATTTCATACCTACCCATCAATCGGAGTTAATCCCTTACCTACCACATGAATTAATATTACGCGTCCCACCCACCAACTATTAATGCACTAACAGCCAAAGCCACAAACCTGAACAATTCTGAACCAATCTTACTGTTGCAGCTAAACCAAATTATAAATCATTAAGGCGATCTAAATAAAAATAAAATTTTAGTCAGCAAAATTATCTCTACCAGAAGTTTATAGTGCCGATTCAATCAAGGATTTCTTTATAAGAATATCCTGGCGGAGAAGTATTGATGTTAAAAAATGAACGGAGAGGATTTTTTTTTTTTTGTCTCCCCCTTCATGAAGCTAATGTTATGATTAACATCTTAGAAGGCAGACCTTGGCTTGTCTCATAGCTAATCACCATTTTTTATTCTGAAGGAGAGTTCGCAAACTTAACTCTTCCCTATATGGTCACTTCATTGTTCCTGGTTCAGGTCCATGGCTTGCCCCTGAACCTCATCTATATTTCCTGGATGATGATTAATGTTGATATCAATACATATTTTACTCATTTAATTTCAAGGGCATTTGTTTTATAAAAAATAAGTGTGAGAATTTAAATTGAAATAGATAATTCTGATTTCTAATTTTGATTAGTTAAAATTAACATGTAAATAAAAATATAATTTCCCTCCTTTAGAATAAAGGAGGGAAATCTCCAGATAAAATCCTTAGATATTTCCCTCATCAGTAAGAATCATCATCCCCTTCACCATATATAAAATCCCCATATATTCTTAAATCTCATGATTTAAACCTTTATCTTCATAGAATTGCAGCGTACCAAGGGTAGGGCAGAGAATTCAGATTAGTTGTTAATCTTGATCTTGCGCTTGTCAATAAGTATAATGATCTGTTAAAAGAAGCTTGGAAGGTGCCGCCTGCATGGTGGGGCATTGTGCTGAATAAAGATATGGTTCAAATGGACGATGGGTTCTGGAAGCTGCATGACTATGTGCCTGATCCTCCTAGCGACCATGTTTCTTCTGAGGATGGCCCTAATGTATATGCGTCAACAAACAATTGTCCCAGCGCAACTTTCTTAGTACTCTGTAGTCAAATTGTGGAAGAGTCCATTGAGGGGTTTTTTCATCAAACTTACATAGCGTGCGTGGTGGTTGGTTTTTCCCTCATCCTTAATGAATCAATCGTGTGCATGTGCTTTGTTTGATTCACTAGCTACCTCATTCAGTCAGCTAGCTTCTGCTTAATTTGTATTACACGAGCATCTCATGTTTCTAATAAAAGACGATCGACTTCATTTTTGCTTGTCCTATACCTATGAAAAATTTGTGATTTTTTTTTTTTGTCATTGAACCTTTATATAATCAATGAATTATAAATCTATAAATGATAAACCTTTTTTTTTATATAAAGTAATGAGTTACGCAATTAAACTCCTATTAGTGTTAACAGACATTTTAAATATTTCAAGGTGATCTATTATGTACATATATATACTAATTTTTCTTTATTACTGGAAAAATAGATTTCTTACTTCATTGCTTAGGATTATTATTTGTCACTGCTAGTGACACATTACAAAAACACCTTTTGAATATTTTAAAATTACAAAAATAAATAAATAAAATTGTTTTATAAAATATGACTTTTATAAAAAATTATAATATAATAGATTTAAAGAAATTTTTAGATTTCATCATTTTAATTAATTGTCCAATTAAAATTGATACTTTTAAACTTATGTTAACTTTTTTTTCATTATAACAACTAGTAGAGATAAAATTGAAATTTTTTTAAAAAATTTTGTCCACTTGTACTGTTAGCCAAACATTTTTTAATTAGTTTGAATAGCTTCCTCTTATCCAGTTGTTAGTCATTAGTTATTATTTTGTTACTCTATGTTTGTCTTCTTAAGTTTGTAACCATATGTACTATATATATTGTAAATGTTTATCATTAAAATACATCAAGAATCACAACATATTCACATGATATCAAAAGCAGAAACCTAAAATTTAATTTTTTTTTTTGTTCCTTCCTTTCTCACTTGATTTTACTTTTCGATAGCTACTACTCATTATCAAGTTGCTCCCCCTACATCCACTCCTCCTACCGACACTACTCACCATAGGTTTGCCATCAAGCTTACCCTTAAAACTTTTCTCGCCCAAAAAACTCAGTTTTTGCCACTTCTAAATTATCATTTAATGATAGAACTGATTGATGGCTCTTACACTGCTTCAGTGTTCACCATTGCATCTTCCACTAATCGTACTTAACAAATATCAAACCCTACCTACACTACTTAGTTTCAGAAAGATCAATTGTTACTCTCCTGGCTAGTTTTGTCTCTTACTAAAGAGGTGTATCCTTATACGATTGGCCTTACTTCCTCTCATTCGATTTGGCAAGCTCTCTCTACTGCTTTTGGTGCCATCTCTTATAACAAACAATTACAACTCCACATTGAATTACAGGTGTTGAGAAAAAATAACATGTCTGTATCGACTTACCTTCGTAAAGCTAAAAGTCTTGTTGATGAATTACAATGTACTCGATGCTCTTTATCCACTACTAAGTTCAATGCTATTATATATCATAATTTGGACAGTGAGTTTCATCCCCTAATTTTTGCTTTAAATTTAACGACTGAACCAATTTTATTTCAAGAATTACATGGCCATTTAATGGCTTATGAGATACTACTTCAAAGGTTTAATGAACATCCTTAAGCTAATATTGCATATCAGTCAAACTATTTAGCCAGATCATCTTTAAATGGCTATTTGGCCTCACTAAGGCCTCAACGTTCTCTCAACTTTCGCAAGCCATCTCCTTCCCTATAACTTACCTATCAAATTTGTGGATATCACAATCATATAACTGATCAATGTCACCATCACTATCACATGCACTCCCCCAATCTTGTTCTATAAGCCAATATTACATGGACTGCCAGTTCATAACCATCTCCTGCACTTGTTGCCTCATCTCACCCACCTTGCATTAGCTGGACTCTTAATACTGGTGCAAGTTACCATATGACTCCAAATTCCATTACTTTATATGGTGTTTAGCATTATCAAAGATTGGATGAAATTCGTATGGGGAATGGTCATGGTTTTCCCATTGCCTCAACAAGTAAAACATTATGTCTATCTCTTAGTTCTTCTCCTTTATAATTAACTAATGTTCTTCGTGTCCTTTCTCTTACCAAGAACATATTGTTTGTTCAAAAATTTGTCATTAACAATTTTTTCCTTTTTAAATTTTGGCCTGATTATTTTCTTCTTAATGATTAGAGGACCAAGATAATCTTATTACGATGAATAAGTGAAGATGGCTTGTATTGTCTCCGCCTTACCATTAAATCAGATTTTGTTAGTGAATCCATCTCGTTTGATAATTAGCATGCCTGATTGGGGAACCCACATGCACCACTTATGTCATCAATAATTGCCAAAAATAAATTACCATGTTGCAATTCTATTTCTAGGTATATTTATTTTGCTTGTAAATTTGGTAAAGTGACTAGAATGCCTAAAGCTTTTGTTGAACACACTAGTCAACATCTTTTTCACATTGTTCACTCTGATGTGTGGAGTCTTGTACCAATTTTATCAAATCTAAATTTTTCTTACTTTGTTATATTTGTTGATGACTTTACTTGCTTTCTTCGATTTATTTTCTCAAAAATAAAAGTCAGGCCTTTAGCATTTTTAAAGAATTTTAATCACTTGTTTCACACCAATTTAATCATCAAATCAAGGCCTTTCATTCAGATTGGGGTGGCAAATATTAAAAATTAAATTCATATTTTAAACAAATTTGAATTGTTCATCGCATTTCATGCCCTTATACCCATGAATAAAATGGTGTTTCAGAATGCAAAATTAGGTATATTGTTAATAATGGACTCACTTTATTAGCACATGCTAATATTCCCTTTCATTTTTTTGCCATATGCATTTCAAACTAGAGTCCAATTAATTAACTATATGCCTAGTCGTGTTATTTATAATTCCAATCCTTATGAATCACTATATCACAAATCGCTAGAATATAACAATTTTAAAATTTTTGGTTATACGGTTTATCCTTGGCTACACCCATATAACAAAAATAAATTTCCATTTAGAATCCAATAGTGTGTTTATCTAGGTAATTCACCCACACATCATTGTCACATATGCTTAGATATTACTAAAGGTATAGTATATGTTGCATGACATATTTCTTTTGCTAAAAATTTATTCCTATTTGAAATTAATTCTTCAAATTCTAATTCTTCATAAACCAGCCCTCCTCAACTGTGGATCATAGTTTCAAGACCATCTCCTCTTAGTTCTCTAATTGTAGGTAAGAGTCCTAATCCTACTTCATCTCATCCATTACACACTTCTAATCTTACTTCACCTCATATTTCTCCACCATCTAATAACTATAGTCAAACTCCGACACCATTTATCACTAATTTTGTTGTTCTATTTTCCCATCCAATGTCAACTTCAAATAGCCCTAACTCTCAATCCTTTTTAAACTTATCCTCTTCATTTGAGCTTACTTAGTTGTTGACCTATAATCCTATATTGCCCTAATTGTTAAACCCACCCACACACATTATATGACCCTTCATCCTTCCATAACATAAAAATACCATGCACACCTAGTAGTTACTTAATCACTAAAACCTTATTACCATTAAACTAAACTGCACACATTAAACTAAGCATCTAAATATCAAGTATGGACTAATGTTATGTCTGATGAGATCAATGCCCTCCTTGCTAACTCCACTTGGACTTTAGTTCCAAGACTGTCTAATGTTAATTTTGTATGATGCAAGTGGATATATCATATTAAACGACACTCAAATGGTAGCATTGAATGTTAAAAAGTAAGGTTAGTTTGTTAGGGATTCACACAACAATCTCAATTGGACTACAAAGATACATTCAACCCTATCATTAAGGCCATAATAATTCACACCATACTTGCTCTTCTAACTATGTATCAATGGCCCATCTGTCAACTAGATTTCTCTAATGCCTTTCTTCATGGGCAGTTGATTGAGACAATCTACATGTGTCAACCTTTTGGTTTCATTGATTCTTCACATCCGGATCATGTTTATCATTTACAGAAGTCATTATATGGTCTAAAGCAAGCACCACAAGCATGATTCTAATGGCAATGTTCTTTCTTTCTATCTCTGAATTTTATTACTTAAAAGAATGATCATTCTCTCTTTATCTATCGCCAAGGAAGTGAGGTTATTTTCATTCTAGTATATGTTGATGATCTTATCATTACTGGTTTAAACATTCAATTTATTCCTTCAATGATTTCCAAGTTGAAGCATGAATTTCCCATTTAAGATCTTGGTGACTTGCATTAATTCCCTAGCTTGGAGGTGCATTAAAAAATAAATGGTACTATGGTTTCTCAACATAAATACATATGTGACTTGTTGGAGTGAATAGGTATATTGGAATCAAAATCTTATTTCACCCTAATTGCTACTAAACCTCCATTAGTCAAGAATCGTGGCCCTCCTATTGTTAACTCTAAAGATTATAAAAAATTTATAGATGATTTGCAATATATTACAATTACTCGGTTGAACATTGCATATAGTGTTAAGAATTTTTGTTAATTTATGCTCTCTCCAAGTCAAGATCATTGGCATGTTTTGAATAGGCTTCTTCGGTACCTATAAGGCACTCGAGGTTTGTATTTTACCAAAGACTTAACTCTATCTCCTTTTTATTATACTGATAGTGATTATGGTGGTTATTTGGATGATTGTAGATCAACAGGTAGGTATAGTGTCTTCCATGGCAAATCTTTGATCTTATGGATGGCTAAAAAGCAACCTATGATTTCTTGCTCTTCCACTGAGAGTGAGTATAATGCAATTACTTATGTTATAATAGAACTTATATGGCTTCGATCTCTCTTTAGTAAGCTTGGATTTTCATGCTTAAAAGTTCAACTCCATTGTGATAACATAGGTGTCATATACCTTACATCAAATTCGATATTTCATGTACGAAGGAAGCACATCAAGTTTGACTTTCACTTTTGTTCATGAGTAGGTTGCTAATGGTTTATATCAAGTTTGGTTTCTCTCTTCTACTTAATAGCTTGTAGACTTATTTGCCAAGCCCCTCTCCATCTCCCATGTTTAGCACTTATGCAGTCGTCTTGCTCTATAAGATGTCGATGGGCTTGTAAGAGGCTATCAACCAAACAATTTTTAAATTTTTTGAACAGCTTCCTTTTATCCTATTGTTAGTTATTAGTTATTATTTTGTTATTGTATGTTTATCTTCTTAAGTTTCTAACCATATGTACTGTATATATTGTAACTGTTTATAATTAATATATATTAAGAATCATAGCATTCATAGTGCCCATATATGCGTCCTTTTCTTAATATCATTAGGTTACATACATATGAGTGTTTAAATGAGTTTTCTTTTTTAAATTAAAATGATTTTATAATTTTATCCTTATCATAATAAGGTACTTTTAATCTTATTTTTAAAAAACAATGATATACATTAGAAGCCACTAAACGGAAAAAAATAGTTTTAAAGATTATTATATATATATATATGTTGGCCTTTTGCATGATAAAGGTCATAATAAACCTCTAATCAACCATGGTTTTGACTTTAACAGCCAATTTTTTATTGCTAATATGTGTGTTTAGGTGTGATTTTAGTTAGATATGAAACTATACTCTTTGGATGGAGTTATAGAGCTCAAAATATGCTAAAAACATGAAGGCAATGTTGCTTATGAGTGGCATCCTGATCGGGACAAAGCTTACAAGCCAAATTAGAGCTAAATTCAAGATTATCTAAACGTGGAAGTGACGCTCATGGACGATGTCCCAGTCATGACATTAAATATCCCTATCATGACATGTTATGTGCTGATCATGACAACACTGGGAGCAACATGGTAACCTTGGTAACGGCTATTTCAGAGCTCCAATAGCTATAAAATCAAAGGTCTTAAAGGTCCTAATTATGACATGGTATATCCTGACTGCGAGCCTCATTTTTCATGCAAAAAGTGAAAGAAAGATTAAAAAAATATGGAGATTTATTGGGGACAAAAATCAAAGCTCCAAAAACTATATTTTGGCCTCTACATTATAAATTCAAGCTTAAGACATTATTTAAATAGTGAGAGAGTTTTGTAGAGAAAATTCATTAAGCCAAACTTTAATTCTTTCACTTTCCTTTTTATATATTCATCTCTTATAAACAAACTTTTGTTGTGTTTATAACTATTCATCTAGAGAGTGTGGGTGAGTGCTCTAACTTAGGATTTGTCTTCTTTTTGTTTCTTATTGGGAATACGAAAGGGAAGTGAGGATTTTAGTAGAGGAATTGGTTTAAGTGTTTACCATTAAAACACTTGATTTTTTATTTTAAGAGTGATCTAAGAAACTCTTGTGAGAAGGTTTAAGTGTGAGCCTTGAAAACACTTGGAAAAAGTTTTGAGTGAGCCTAGAAAACTCATTGTTGTGAGCTTTGATGTGAGACATTGAAAACACCATTTTGTAATCATTCTTGGAAACAAGATTGTTGTGGGTGATTAAAAATTCTAACTTCGGGATAAGTTAGGTGAAGATGTAGAATTGTTGAGAATCCAAACTACTTAAATTGCTTGTGTTCATCTTCTTCTCTCAATCATTCTTTTAATTTTCTTTTAATTTTTTAAATATTTCATTAGTTCTATTCACCTCCTCTAGGACATTTTCAACATATCATTCACGAGGAAACATATTCATACAAATACTTTTCGTTAGTTTTTATAATGTAGGAATTCTTGAGACTCAAACACACATTACTAATTTTTTTCATATAAAAAAACATAGACATTACTTGTTCTAAAAAGAATAGTGATATGTGTCATTACCCTCAGCATGAACGACGATGTTGGTGACGATAATTGCCTCCTTGCTCCTTATTTTTTTATCATTTTTTTCGAATTTTATTTTTAAAATCTAAAACTTAAATTGCACATAAATAAACTCATCGTGTAAAAAATTAAATATATGCAACATGTAATTTTTTTAATAATCTAATGAAAAAAATTTTGAACTCGGAGCATAAGACACAAATCTTTATCTTTCAAATATACATTAATCTAAAAAATCACAACTTTAATTAAAGATATAATTCTCTTGAGCAATCCCTGCATGCTCTTAAAATGAAATAAGCACAACGGACAACACTTGCATATATATACGTCCTTGGCTAGAGTTGATGTCAACTCTTTATTATAGGCATTATATATTCTTATTTTAGGGACACTTGCAAACTTTATGATATATGAAGACTGATGTCACAGAATATTCAGGCAGTTGGAGGATCTGGGACATAATCATCCAGCTTCCAAGATCCATCATCCAGTTGAATCATGGCCTTGTTCTTCTCTATCCACCACGAACTCGGCACGCCGTATTCCTCTTTAAGGGCATCAATATTTTTGTTTGCAAGTTTATAATCTCGATCAACGGCCAACTCAAAATCATTTCCAGTACTTTGTTGCTTTAATCCAGCAACTCCGTGGAGGTAAACCTCCAAGTCATGTGCTGTTTTCGTGACATCTTTAATTAAATAGGGCGACTTGGTAGTATCGATCGTCAGCTCTTCTCCAATGGGTTCATAGAGAATTGCAGGAACTTTGGGAATAATGTCCATGGCATTTGAAATTCGTAAGATATGAAGAGGATATTTGGCTTTGAGTTCATCGTAGAGCTTTTTAAATCCCCTATCTCCAACGCGAGGGCTAGCAAACACAATGGCTGTGACAATAATTGTCTTGCCTGTCTGGCCTTTAGGCTCATTATATTTATTGAATACAAAGTCCACTGCATTCAACTGTGCAATTGCTCCACCCATGCTGTGACCTGTTACAGTGATACTGACTTCTTCATCCTTGTGTTGCTCCAACAATTTACTGACCTCCTTTAGAACCTGCTTAGATTTTTAAGGTTATTTATAGATTCCGACTTGGGTTCAAACTTTTATATATCATGCATATGTATTGTACAAGAAATTTAAAAAGCAAAATACTGAGATTGGTCACCTGTTCTCTAGCACTAGTGATGGTGTAAGGTGAAGTTTCATCTTTTGTTGTGTAGATGGAGTGGAAGCCCTGATGCACTTTAGGATTATTGGGATCGTTTCCAAAAACAGTAGGAGCTAAGATCGGTATAACAGTAAGATCATTTCCTACTTCAGCTGTGGTTTTGGTCCCTCTCCAAGAAATCAAAATATCTCTCCTTCCAAGTGCAGCCTTTCCTTCATCTGTGGTCACGGCCACATAAGCGATCCAAGAAACTTCATTTGCATGGATGTTCCCAAAATCAAATTCAGATTTTGCATAAATGAAGTTAGTCACGGTATACTTGTACGGGTTAACCTTTTCCAAGCTCACCTTAGAAAAGAAATCTTCCATAGGATAACGGCTGAATCTATATCCCTTGGCGAGCTTCTGGTCGTTGAAGGCATCGCTAATTGCTTCAGCTCTTTCACCATAGTGAATGATATATCTGCGAAGATCTGGGTCGAGAGGGTCCAATAGACCTTCCCAATTGTTCTCACCACTCAAATTCTTCCAGTTTTCTGCTATGCTACCCATTCCTTCCTTAACTCAAGAACACTTCCACTGTTCCTTAACTCGAGAACACTTCAACTCTTTACGGGCTTAGATTTTTATGAAGATGGGTGGAAGTGAATGGGTATTGCTTACTTTTTATAAGCATATGCGTGCATGAAATAAAAGTAAATATATGAAATAAAGAAAAAATATTGAACATGCATATAAAACGTGATGCATATGTATAGAATTTCACCATTAACTTAGCCAACTATAGCTATATTTGAATATGTATATTCCCAGTTGCATTAATTAATTGCTAATTATTATTATTTTTTTCAAAATGTATTATCAATAATAACATATCTAAATTGAATGTACACATTCTTCAAATGGTTGAATGTAGATATACTTATATTATAAGTAAGTCATTTCATCGGTGATAATGTGCATTTGATATTTACAGAAATTTACATTCGAGATTTTATTTAAAAAAAAATTAACAAATAAATTATTAAAAAAAACCTGATTAAACTTTATAATAAAAACAATTATTTTTATTTAAATGATGTTTTGAATTTAAACGGTATATAGTTACAATAAATTAATTAGTAAAAATATTTTACAGTTTTATTATCTAAATTCAATTAAAATAATTAAAATCTAAATAATTTAGGAAATGAAAAATGTACTGCAACTTTCACTAATTAAGGATGTCTTTTTAATTTCAATGAATATTGATCACTATATTATATTCCATAGCTCTCAACATCATTCTTTCCATAGAATACACATTTCTCATACCTCAATTTCATACCTTCCCATCAACCGGAGTTAATCCCTGGCCTACCACATTAATAAATATTACGCGTCCCACCCCACCAACCATTAATACACTAACAGCCAAAGCCACAAAGCTGAACTTCTGAACCAACCATACAGTTGCAGCTAAACCAAATTATAAACCATGAAGGCGATCTAAATAAAAATATAATTTTACTCAGTAAATTATCTCTACCAGAAGTTTATAGTGCCGATGCAATCATGGATATCGTTGTCAGAATATCCTGGCGGAAAAGCATTAATGTTAAAAAATGAACGGAGAGGATATATATTTTTCCCCCTTCATGAAGCTAATGTTATGATTAACATCTTAGAAGGCAGACCTTGGCTTATCTCATTGCTAATCACCATCTTTTATTCTGAAGGAGAGTTCGCAAACTTAACTCTTACCTATATGGTCACTTCATTGTTCTTGGATCAGGTCCATGGCTTGCCCCTGAACCTCATATATATTTCCTGGATGATGATTGATGTTGATATCAATATATATTTTACTCATTTAACTTTGAGGCATTTGTTCAGTAAAAAATAAAGGTGAAATTAACATTAAATTAAGAATGTGATTCTCCTATCAATGCGAATCATAATTTCTCTCTTATTTTTAAGAAATGATTTTTTATTTCATTATAAATCAAGTCAAATTAATTATGAATTAGTCAAATATTTAAATATCAACCCTTATTTTTTTAATTTATAAATAGAACATATAAATTAATAAAAATATGTATTAAATGATTGAATAAAAATATTTATCAAAAGTAAATAAGTTTTATAATTTAAAAAAATTATAATGATACTTTTATAAAAAATATTTTATAATACATAATCATAATATTAATTTGTAACATATAAAATCAATTATAATGTTAATTTTTTATATATAAAAAATAATTATAAAAATATTTTTTCAGAAAAGAAATTTTAGTTGTTAAATGATATTTGATTTTCATTCTCATTACCATTCCCTAGTAAAATCAAACACCTTTTTCAAAATTTCATTCCCTTTCTCATTCCTTCCTATTCTCATTCCGATTCCGATTACAATTTTGAAATACGAACCAAACACCTCATTTGTGTTAAATGTTGGGCCTCTTAGTCTTGAAACCAATTACTTATTTGGAGTATCAATTAATATTCTAGTCTAATAAGCTAAGAATGGATGATTTACTTGATAAGTTAAAGATACCCTTCATCTATTTGTATTCGTATTCAATTCATACTCTTTGTTATGTACAACTACTCATGTTACTATCCTATCATTATCAGGTCACTTATGTAATCTATATAAACTTAGTGCTATAACTTTACAATATAGGAGATATACACAATTATTCTCTTTCTTCCATTTATAGTTTTTGCACTAGTTTGCACAAGTTATCAGGGCCCCTCTTCAATGGCACACAAAATTATTCCAGCAATGTCATCAACCTCTCTTCCTTCTATTTTTACTACTTCTACCAATAACCCTTATATCAAATTGAATTCCCGAAATTACTTAACAAGGAAAACTCAGTTTTAACCCCTCTTGAACTATCATAAACTCACTGGATCAATTGATCACACTCTGCCAATACCTCCAACAACTATACCATCCACCACTAACACCACCCAAACCATTCCAAATCCTGAATACAATAATTAGTTTTAGAAGGATCAACTCCTCTCCTGGATCTTCTCATCACTAACCGAGGATATGTTCCCATATGCAATCGGCATGACTTCTTCATCCTTTGCTTGAAAGGTTATAAAAAGCTCCTTTAGGTTAATTTTTCATAATAAAAAATTACAACTCCATATTGAACTTCAAGAGTTAAAGAAAAATGATATGACTGCATCTCAGTACTTACAAAAAGCAAAGCTAGCCAATGAATTTACAACCTCTGGTCACCCTCTCCCAAATGTTGAGTTTAATGCCATAATATATCGAAACCTTAGATTAGATTTCCATATTTTAATCACTGTCTTAAACTAGCATCCAACACCAATTTCTTTTTAAGAACTTCATGGCTAACTTATAGCACATGAAATCTTGCTTCACAACTTACAAGCTCCTCCCCTTGCATATATGGCTGCTCATCAACCTATTCCTTCCTTACAAAACCATAATTTTAGGAACTCTTACATGCCTCCTCATTCACACTAAAACAATTTTAATGGCTCTCAATTTTCTATTGGAAGATGCAATAAATAGAAAGGTCCATGTCAAATTTATGGGAATAAATACCACATTGTAGAATGGTATCAACAACAATATAGTCTTTATCCATTTTCTTCCCCTCAGGCTAACATCGGTGTGACCACTCCACTATTGCCTTCTCCGCTAATGCCTCCTCAACATCCTAGTGCACCATTCTATCTAACACTAAGTGGCTTATGGTATCCTGACACTGGGAACAACTCATCATATGACATCTACCTCACAAGTGCTCACCAACATTACTCCTTATAATGGTCCTAATTAGATCGCTATTGGCAATGACCATTTTTTCCCTATCTCTCATGTAGGTACATCTTCTTATCCATCACTATATTCTAATAGAATTTTTAATCTTAACATTATGTTTCATATTCCTAAGATTACTAAACCCTTACTTTCCATCCAAAAGTTCACCACTCATAATTATTATTTCTTTGAATTTTGGCCATATATATTCTTTATTAAGGACCAACACACTAGGGACATCCTTTTACGAGGCAGAATTGAAAACAAACTGTATGTCATGCCTTCTATTCACACCAAGTAAGCCTTGACTGTTATAACATCTTCCTTTGATGAGTGGCATGCTTGTTTTGGCCATCCCTAGAGGATAATTGTTTCTTAGATCATTAAGATTAATAATTTGCTTGTTTTATCATCTTTCAATAAAGTTTTATATTCTTCTTCATCTTGTCATCTAGGGAAATTTCATCGTTCACCATTTGCATCTATCAAGCATAGTACAAATGGTCCGTTTAAAATTATTCATTTTGATGTCTGGGTCCTACTCCCATGACATCCAATTGTGATTTTTGTTACTTTGTTTTATTTATTAATGATTTTACCAGGTATACCTGGCTTTATTTCCTTAAAAATAAAAGTGATGTTTACACTGTGTTTCTTGAATTTGAATTGTTGATCAAATACCAATTTTAATCTTGTATTAAAGCATTCCACTCAGACTAGGGTGGCGAATATCAAATATTAAATAAATATTTTAAACAAATTAGCATAATTCATAAAATTGCATGTCCCTATACTCATAAACAAAACAAACTCTCGAAATGCAAAATCTATCAAATTGTTGACACTAGATTAACTTTACTAGCATATGCTAATGTTCCTCTTCGGTTTTAGTCTTATGAATTTTCATGTGCTATTACTAGCATCAATTCAATGCCCACTTAGTTGTTACATAATTTTAGTCCATTTTAAAAATTATTCCAAAGCCCACAAAAATACACTAAGACAAGAATTTATTATTGTGTAATTTTTCCTTACTTTCGTCTATATCATAAAAATAAACTTTCATATCAAAGTAAGAATTGTGTCTACCTCGATCTTTCACCATCTCATGTAGGTTATTATTGTCTTAATATTGACACTGACCATGTCTATCTCTCATGACATGTCAAATTTGATCAAACACTTTTTCCTTTTAAGCAAAATTATATTCCTTGTCCAACACCCTAACCAACTCAATGTTTTTCTTTTTAGCTTATACAATTCTATCCAATCACTATGACTCTAATAAGTATGTCTCCCATTACTTCTCTATCTCTATTTGAATCAAGCCTAACCTCTTCTCTAATTCTATCTTACACCCCTACTTCATCCATATCCCTAACTAATTCACTTGGCCTCAATCTTGTTGTTAACTTATCTTAATATCCCACCAATACCACCTAACCTAATTCTATGCCTCAATCATCTACCTCTAATACTTTACAACCACCCACTACTCGCACTCATACAATGCAACTTCACTTTTACACCATGAATTGATGTGAAGCTCTTATTGCTCTCCAAACTAAACCAAACCTTAATTACTTAGAACATGAACCCAATTATTTTTAAGATGTTATTAAATACAGTGAATGGACAGATGCTTTAGACTAAGAGATGTAGACCCTTCTCAAAAATAATAGTTGGAGTCTTGCTATAAAACCACATATTACCAATATCATTAATAATAAGTGGATTTATAGAATCAATGCAACAATGATTGTTCTATTTCCTGCTGTAAGGCCAGGTTAGTAGCCAAGGGATACACATAGATGCTTAGCATTAACTACAAAGAAACATTCAGTCCTATTGTCAAGGACACAATAATTTGAGTCATTATTGCACTTGCTACTATACACAAATGGCCTCTACATGACTTAACCACAAGGTTATTTTAACACCACTTTTCCATCTCATGTCTGCAAGCTTCAAAGATCTCTGTATGGCCTTAAATAGGCTCCTCGTCCCTAGTTTCATTGTCAAATAACTTATCTTAAATCTTCACACTTTGTACCATTAATGGCCGAAACTTCTCTTTTTATTTTAAAATATAGAACTAACATGCTTTATCTTTTAGTTTATATGAACGATATTGTAGTTACAAGTTTGAGTCTTCCACTGATCACTCGTGTTATCTCCAAACTCCAATATAAATTTCATGTTCGTGACATAGGATAATTGCATTATTTTCTTGGCATAAAATTGGACATTCAATCGATGGGTACAAAGCTATTTTAACAAAAATAAATAGGTAATTTGTTGGCTCAGCATGATATGTTAGATTGCAAACCATGCCCTACCCTTATGGATGTCTCTCCTCCTCTCTCTAAAAACATTGATTCCCCAATTTTGGAAGCTTATGTCTATAGATAGATTGTTGGCCCCATTTAGTA
The DNA here is from genome assembly GCA_947683625.1 of Mallotus nudiflorus. Taxonomy (NCBI): domain Eukaryota; kingdom Viridiplantae; phylum Streptophyta; class Magnoliopsida; order Malpighiales; family Euphorbiaceae; genus Mallotus; species Mallotus nudiflorus. Next base: position 1,930,162 of record CANTUR010000017.1, on the reverse strand, counting down.
TATCACTATTTCTCATCCTAATATTGCTTTCAGTGTGAATAAATTATGTCAATACATGTATGCTTCCACTATCATTTATTGGAAAGCTTTGAAGCACCTCATTCGCTATCTTAAAGGTACACAATCTATTAGGTTTGTTTTTTTCCTTAATACCTCCACTTTTTCTCTTCATTATTATTTGGATAGCGATTGGGGAGGGGATGTTGACGACCGATGCTCTAAAACAGGCTTTGGTATCTATCTTGGCTCATCTTTGATATCTTGGCTATTGAAGAAACAACCTATAATTGCCTATTCCTTAATCAAACGCAAATACAAAGCCATTGCCAATGCTATATTTAAATTAATATGGCTCTGAGGACTCTTTAATAAACTTGGTTTTCCCATTCCAATAGTAAATATGTGGTGTGATAATGTGGTCACTATATACTTGTCACGACCCAAAATAGGGACCATGACCGGCGCTAGGGAACGGGAATTCTTTCGAATCCGGAACCCGTAGCAAGCCTAAAATAAAAATAAAACATGCAATAATAATAATAACAATATTAAATTTGTAGCGGAAATAAAAATCATAAATATTACAATATCATTTCATCACTGGATTTAAACCAAATCTCATCTCATCACATATATATATAATCTTTCAGTACAAATCCAGTTTCAATATAATACATCTCTTTAAATAAAATACATAAAATCCCATGTTTTAATTCACAACTACTGCAATGTCTAGATTATAAAAATAAGACTCAAGACTCAGGGAAATAGTTTACATAAAGAAGCCGGGGCGGAAGAAATCCGGCGTACAGGCCTGCTACTGAGGTCTGAAGATGTTGACTCTCCTGAAAAATAGTCAACGGAGGGGAGTCAGACCTCATTGAGTGAATTACTATAATATATATACATGCACACTAAATGACAATGCATACAGTCAATAATACATATCTAATATGTATATATACAGGCAAATTCACACAGATGTAGTAAAAAAATCATTTTTATATATTTTATTGAAAATCATCTTTTATAAAGGATCAAATAGAACCCTATGATATCGCAACCTCGGAAATAGTGTTAGACAACACTCTAGCCATACAGGCTCACTTATTCCAAATATATCCACTTAATTCATTTAGACAGTAGACTGGCCCCGAGACACTAAGTCAACCGAGCTCCAGCATTCTGACTGCCAGTGTGATTGGCCCCGAGACACTTGGTCAACCGAGCTCCAGCAATCACACCCAAATCCCATCACACACATCAATTAATCATAACCAATCAATATCCATAAATGGTTAGTAGTATAGCCTAAATACTATAGGCATACCGGTACGTACTCGGTCCTAGTGCTGCCCACTAGGTAGCACGTTCTATTGATATCCTTCACTTTAAATATAAAACATTCATTCACAAAAATAAATGATGCATGAAGTTCAATAAAATATCAACATAAACCATATATATACTAGAAATATACCAAAAATAAACCAGGTATATTTCGAGTATATATACGTCAAATAAATCCAATCAATTTATAAATTAAGCTAGAAGTTTATTTAAAAACATTTTAAATATAATTTATTTACAAAACATGCATATAATTTAATATATACCAAAAATAAACCAAAAATATACTTAAATACAAATCACATTATTTATGCATTTTAATCAAAATAAAATATATATTTCTAAATCATGCATCCTAAGCATATATATATAGTATAGTAACTCACAAATTAGTGCGCTCCACGAGATGGGTCCGACGGGCCTGGTCCACTAGCCCTCGGTCTCGGCGTAACTAAACAAGCAAATAACGACAAACATTAGAATATACCTAACAGAAATCCTAGAATTCGATCTAGAGTATTAAACACAGAATTGATATCAGGGTTCAACCAGATATCACATTTTACGAGAATTCTACCAAAAATCCGGCTGAACCTCCCCTGTAAAACGAACATCTCTCTACTCAAAAGAGTAGAGCCAACCCTGCAAAGAAATACACTTCGAGAAACAAGCATAACACTCAACCACAACCCCTCGATCGGACTCTAGACTACAATATACCGACCGGGGTCCACAAACACAGAACAATTCAGGAAATACCAAAAATATCCTTATAACATAGAAATTGATTTGATAGGTAGAAATTACATAATTAACCTTAAAACACTATAAAAACCGATAAAAACTCATTTTATTAGAAAAACCGTATATTATATATATAATTGAAAATAATTCACGAAAAATAGTTTTAATTAGTTAAAAATACCAAATAATTTGCAGAAATCAGTTTTATACCTTAAATAACTATTAAAACCAATTAAATTACATTTTTAGCCAATTTTGTGTAAAATTACCAAAATACCCCTATATATATAAATATACTTAAATTACTTCAAAAATTCACCAAAAATTATACAATTATCCAAAATTAATTTTCTCAACCTATTTATCAATAATATTAATAATTAAACTCAATTATCCAATTAATTTCAATTAAAAACACAATTAACCCTAATTTCCCAAAATTATATAAACTTAAATAATTCAAAATAAATACATAGAAATTCATAAAAATTCCAAATAAATTCCTATAATTCATTTCAACACCTAATTTAACCATAAAACACAATTTCATAATTTAAATAATTAATTTCCGAAAATTAGAAAATAATATTAAAATATTCAAAAATACCCAAAAATCCAAAAAATCTCCAAAAATTCCACAAAAATTCATACATGTATATTAAGCTACTAGGATCAACATTTCTGAAGGGAGTTTTCATGAATCAATCAATTCGAAGCTCAAAAAAATCAAAAACTCTAATGTGACCAAATTGAGTTTTAGCTCAAACCTCAAAATCCACTTGATTTCAGGCCAAAAGGAGCTTAGAATTGGAATCACCAGAGCTCAAGGAGTCGATGAAGACCGGCGGTGCACGAAATGGTGGCCGGAATCGTCGTCGACAGCGAGAAGCTCAACTTGCTACCATGGCGGATTCCGGGCGTTCCAGCGGGCTTCCGGCGGCCTGGTCACGTCGGAGGGGAAGAGGAAGGAAGGAGAAGAAGGTTGGCGGCAGCTGCTGGCAGCAAAGGGCAGTCCGACGTGCTGGAATGGAAGGCACAGTAACGATAGACGATCGGGAGAGAAGAAGGAGAGGAAGGGGCTAAACGGTAATTTTCCAAAAGTTTTGATTTTTAATGTATTCTATGTATATATATATATATATACTTTATACTATATAATAAAATAATATTAAATTACACACATTAAATATACACCTCACACATAAAATTTAATATTTTAATAATTTATACTAAATAAAAATAATTAAATAACAATAAAACTAATAAATAAATAATAAAATATTAGGGTAATAAATTAAACCCTAATTAAATAAATACATACACACATAGGCTTTATTTAGTATTTTAAAAATACGTATGAGTTCATGCAAGTCCGAAAATATATTTAAAATAATTAATAATAAATTATTTACGTGAAAATTTTCCCGAAAATGAAAGTCTCAGGAAAATTTTACGTAAAGCACTGTAAATAATACACAATAATTAAAATAGGTTTTAAATACATATCAACTCGTAAAAATATCATAATATATATATACAAAAATTATTAACACTGCATATCCCCGTACAGTATTAAAATATTTAAAAATACGGGATATTACAATACTTGAGTTCTAATCCAGTGTTCCATACTTATACCAAGCACATTGAGTTGGATTACCACTTTGTTAGGGAACAAATATCAAATGGTTTTCTCAACATTCAATTTCTCTCTACTCAGGATTATATTGAATATTTGTTTACCAAACCCATGCTTGATTCTCATTTTCAAAACTTGTGTCATTATTTTCAACTTCATTCTGATTATGGGTTTGCCGAGGGATGATAAGATAAAGATACCCTTCACCTATTTGTATTTGTATTCAGTTCATGCTATTTGTTATGTTTGCTATGTACAACTGCTCATGTTACTATCATATCATTGTCAGGTCACTTATGTAATCTATAAAAACTTAGTGCCTAAACTTTACAATATAAGAGATATATACAATTATTCTCTTTCTTCCATTTACGGTTTCTACACTAGTTTGTACATTACTATCCTAGCACATTATCAAAGTATGAGTTCAATCTTTTACTTATATATATATATATATATATATATATATATATTCCTGTCTTAAAAGTCAATTATGGTTATAAATTGAAAATTGGGTTCTTTACATAAATATACCAAAAATAAAAAAAAAATCTTTCAAAAATGTAGTTGATAAAAAAAACTTTCAAAACTAACTTTTCTAACTTTTTTCTTTCCAATATGGACCACTCCCCTTACCACCATTATTTTAGGGTTATTTTTTTCTCCAAAATCTTTTTCCTTTTACTGATTTTTTCAATTTTTTTTCTCAACATTTTATTTGTTCTTTTTTTAACAATTTTTTTTGTTTTATATTATCTTCATCTATTTTTTTCTCAATAATTTTTTTCTAAAATTTTATTCTATTTTCTTTTTTTTTTCTCAATATTTTTTTCTAAACATTTTCTTTCAATTTTTAAGGTATTATCTTCATCTTTTTTTTTCACAACATTTTTTTCTACTGTCTTCATTTTTTTTATCAACTTTTTTTTTTGTCAACATTATTTTAACTTTTAAGGTACTGTCTTTATTTTATTCTCAATGTTTCCTTTTTTTTTTTTTTGCTTAATATTTTTCCCTTAAGATCTTTTTTTTTTCAAATGAATAATTATGAACTAATAATCTTTATTTATTAGTAAACCAAGCAATGAATAACTTTCAAATGTTGTAACAACAATAAATAAATAAAATTTCTCATTTTATATTCTTAAAGAATAATGATTTTATTTTATTTTTACTTTAATTTGTTTATTAAAATGTCTAAAAACTTTTTTTTTAAAACAATTAGCTGATATTTACTGATCATCAATATGTAACAAGTTTATATCAATCATTATGATGCATTTGTAACATAAAAAAAACTGAAAAAATCAACAAACCGAAATAACGAAAAACAAGTAAAAACAATAACTGAAATAACAAAAATCAAGAAAATTTTAAAGTTGTTTATTGTTGTTGCTTTTTGTTATTTTTTATTGTTTTTAAAGTTATTTTTTCATTATTAATAATAAAATTAAGGTTATAAATAAAATTTTTACTTTTATTAGTATTTATGATACAAATAATAATTTTTTTTATATATTTCATATATTTTATTTTTTTTGTAGATATTTTTTTTATTTTTAACAAAAATCAACAAATAGAAACAATAAAAATAATTAAAAGCAACAACTGAAATAATAAAAATCAACTAAAATCAACAAAAGCAACAAAAAATTGCAATTGTTGATGTTTGTTGATTTTTGTTCCTGTTTGTTTTTTTTTTTAGTTTTTTAATTAATAACAATAAAATTCAAATCATAAATATAATTTTTACTTTTTTTAGTATCAATTAAAAAAATAATCATTTATTTGATATATTTCATAATTTATTTTGTTGTTTTTATGGAAAAATAATTATTGAATACTATAGGTAATTTTTAGTTTAATTTTTAAATTCTAAATAATTATGGAAAAAATAATTATTGAAAACTATGGGTAATTTTTAGTTTATTTACCTAAATTTTTATATGTTAAATAGTAATAAGTTTCAAAATTAAAAAAATTATGATTTAGAATATAAAATTAAAATTACTTAAAATATACAAATTAAATAAGTATGTACAATTAACTTCTACTAAAAATAACTTCAAAAATAATAATAAGTAGGTAAAAAATGAAAGAAAATGAAAAAAGTGGAAAATGTTGATTTGATAAAACGAAAACAAGGAGTCAAAATGGGTACAGATATGAAAACTGCAAAAACAAAAGTGGAAAAAATAAATGGGCAAGTCATGAACAAAATTCAAGTTAAAGTGGACATGGTGTGAAATTTGGAATTTTTATAAAAATATCTAAAAAACATGTGGCATTAACATCAAATGTCCAATGTTTTGAAAATATTATACGTGTGCCCTATTTTTATCAAAAAGTATACGTGTCCCTTTTTTTTTTCTTCCGTATTACATTTTCTTCCTTTTCATTTTTGCGTTTCTTTTTTTTGTCTTTTCATTCTCTATCTCCTTCCTTCTCTTGTTCTTCTTCCTTTCTTATTCCTTCTCTATGCCATCAATGGCTTGTCCACCCAACTCACTCCTTATCAAGTTTAATTGCTCCATCATCTTCTTGATGTCATCTCTGTCTTCCCTTGCCACCTCCATACTACTCGTACTGTTGGGTTTCGTTATTCCATACGTAGCGAAAAAAATTTTGAATCACAAGCCCTAACCTGGATCCAAGTAATTTGATTAATTGATTAAATCTAGGATTTTCATTTTATTATCAAAAACGCAAAAGAGGTAAGAAATCTGGAAAGAAGAGAGGAGGTTCACTCCGGTGACACTCTATCTTGAACTTTTAATTTAGCAGTTCGGATTTAAGACGTCTCCAAAAGAATTTGTTCTCCATAATTTTCCATATGAACAACCTTTGATTTTGAAAATGAATATTTATGTGCTAGCACCTTCTCTTGATTTCTCATAAATCAAGAATTAAAAAGAACTCTATGTTTTATTTTCTAAAAGAGAGAATTTGGTGGCAAAATGATGAGAGTATGTAAAACCTTAAAGAATATAACATATTTATAGACATTTAAATTAGGGTTTCACTTGCCAAACAACCTTTTGCTAATTTCTCACTTATTTTTATTTTTATTTTATTTAAAATTAAATAAGAAATAATATTATATTTATTTAAGATAACCTTTACCTTAAATAAATATTTTATTTATTTATTTATTTCCAAAGAGCTTTTTTTGGCTTGGTAAACCCATATTCATTTTGCAGTTGTTCAAAGTGTATGGCCCTGTAGATTTACACAACATTGGCAGTGAGCCTTAAATCTCTATTTAGGCCTATAAGCCATGAGTGGCCTCTAGCAAGACATTATGATGACCTAAGTCATGCGAAGTCAATAATCCGACATAACCTAATATACAGTGAATATTCTAGTCCCTTTGTCACATGATATCTTGATTGAATATAAGGCATAGATTATGTCATCCGTATAGAATTCAATCATATAATTTCTTGATTCCAAGTAAACTAAGAATGATAACTCTTTATCAATTTACTTTAGCATGGTCATGCCTTTTCCTCATTCTATCTTATCAAGGGGCTTATAGATATCTTACTCATATTAAATGAGGGACAAATTCCTTCTCAATCACTCACATTTCTCACATAGCTCATTTTATACCCAATAACAACCTATTTTATCATTCAGTTAATGATAATGTAAGATTGTGTCAAAATACAAAATAGTTATGTAGAAATCCATGGTGATTTCAACGTCAAAGGACTAAGCTGATATTACTGTGATGAGAATTACTTATGACAATTATCTATGTAGCATTTTAATGATGGGTCAATCAAGCACTTTATTTCTCAAATAAGTACCTATGAGTTGACTTAATATCTTATATTCGTGATTAGTAAAACATAATCATCAATCAACACCATACTAGCTATAATACATTATTATGACTAGGGATAATTTAAATAGAACTCATATTTAATCTAAGGGTTTTACTATCAAGTCACATACTTGATGACCTTAGTAAGAATTGATTATTCAAGTAATTATCATAACATAAAATGATAATGAAAAATGCTTCTTTATTAAATAAAATGATAAAGTCAAAACATGGTCATACATTATTGACCTAGTGTATATCACTAACACATACACCTCATTGTCTTAGGCTCTCCTCTATTTATGGTCTCTAGCCTAATGGTGCATAACAATTCCAATCATGAGGTATTTATATATAGATCTAACTTTTGTGTTTGTTTCCTTATGATTTATATTAGTCTTTTTTTTGTTGATACATGTGATGATAACTTAGTGGATTAGTGTTTTTAATTGAATGGATTTATATAGTGTTTTATGGCGTTTTCATCTCCATCCATGAAAATTTTATTATTTATGGTGCCACTGATTTTTATTTCTAGGTTTTTTTGCTATTTTTGATCCTAAATTTTCCACTCTCATATGCTTTTATTTTGTTATAGATTTTGGTATTGCAATTTAAAATCAATAACCCACTCTCGTCTAAACTAACAATATTGCAGTTTTATTTTGCATTTTTTTATTATGCTATTTTGTTATTTTGGATCCTAACTTTCTTTTGGGTCTATCATTTAGGTTAATATTTTATTTTTCTAGAAAATAACTTACTATAATCTTGACATGTATGAATTCACAAGGAAGTAAGAAACTATTATGGGAGCACTTGATGATTTTGATATGCTTTTGGGTTTTTCTACATTAGATACTTTTATGTTACTGGACACTTCTGCATCATCTGAAATTTATGAAGATGAGGAAGGTAAAAAGCAGCTGAACAAGGATGAGAAATGAACCATTTTTCTTATTTCACTTTCTTTATTTTTTGTTGTGTCTCTATAAGAATGCTCTAGTTAAATGCTTATGTAACAATTTTTATTTTGATAAATTTTTAATATTATAATGCATGGTGCTGTCTGTAAGTATTCGGTTTTGCTAGTAAATATAGGATTTTTTAGGTTCTGAAAATCAATTATGTCGAGATATAGAGAAATGGAAAAATAACCAAACTATAAAGAATGGCAATATAATTTTTTAAATTTTCTAATAAAAGGACCAAGTTTATCTAATTTCTTGTTTCAATTTTATTTATGCATTAGTTGATGGATGGTTAATTTACATTGTAGAGATGCTATTATGAATTCAGAGAATCAAAAATGAATAATGTTGTTCAAAACTTGAAAATATTAAAGTAGGAAAAACATATTTTGGCATTAAAATCTATGATAATTTTGGCAATAGAAACTGATCCTCTCTTGGTGATATTGGTAATATAGTACCATTAGAGGAATTAAAGCAAATCCTGGAAATAAGATTTGTTGACCTGTGATAAGGTCTTAATATTTATTCATGTCATTCCCTAGTTTGAAAGCATGGCTTCTAGTAGTATTGCCAAGTAAAGAAAAGATAGTTTATGGTTTTAGGATATTTGTTAATGTCAATTTACATATAGATTTATGGCTTAATATTGCATGTATTTATACATTTTTATTAACATTTAGTATAGAAAAGCATATAGAAATAAATACTTTTAAGTTTTCTTTGTTTTTATAGGGAAAAGGAGTTAGGAGGTGATTTGGTGCAATAAACGAGTGAAAAGAGGAAGGAAAGAGCAAAGTAGCAGCAGAACAACTTACTACACAATTGCAGTTGGATGTGCAATCACAGAAGTGCCAAAAATGCTAGGCCCTAAGTGATATTGAGCCTTTTGTGATTGTGTTTCATATACGATCGCAAGTTCCTGTCAAGCCAAGCTTTTTCCATGAGTGCGTGACATGCGTGATTATGACCCTTTCATAAGAGGCCCTTCTGCATAAGCGTTATTTGTATGCAATCATGGGAAGCATGCTTCCTACACAAAGCATGTTTATGTGTACTAGTTTGGAGAAAAATCTAAAAGAAGTGAAAGGACATGCTCTAGAAGAGGGATAAAAAGGACAAAGGATATGAATTACTTAAGGAGGAAGACACATTCTACACACTCTCTCTCTCACTCATAAAGGACACACAATAGAAGTAAGGAGAAGATGAAGAAGGAATAGAAGAAAAAGAAGTTGATAAGAGGAGACCTATTGGAAGATTCAAGCTTATTAGATAACACTTTCTTACTTTCTTTCTGTTTATATTTCTAAATATTGAATGATGGCTTATTTAGCCATGTGTAAGCACCTAATTTCAGGATGCAATTGTGCATGAATGCGATGAAAGCCTTTATGATGACAATTTAATAAAAAAATGGACCTCTAGTATTAAGTTTCGTGATTTCAAAGACAAAATTACAACATTTTTTTGAGTTTAATTGTAAAAAATTGACTTTGCAATGTATATTTAGAAATGTGCAACCAACATTATGCAATGCAAATTAACATTGTACAATGTCGATCGACATTATGTAAAGCCAATTGACAATACACAATGCCAATCGACATTACACAATGCTGGTCGACATTTTAGAATGCTGAGGTGCTAATAAATTTAGTAAAATTCTTTTTTTTTTACTATAATTGGTCCAAATTTAATTTATAAATAAATTTATTTGAGTATTAATTTGTATATTTCGATCCAGTACACGTCTCTTACGCATATAATCTTCTTTTTTAAAGTTAAAATTCTTATCTCAGGAGAGATCATAGCTACTATGATCATGTAACTCCTATGATCATGTAAGTGCTTAGCTGAGGAACGAGATTCAAAAAGAAAATATTGGTAGAGAAAAAAAAAAGGGGGATAGAGGGATTGGGTGAAAAAGAAAAAAAATTGTAATCAACTATTGCAATAGAGGTTAATTGAGAAAGAGAGAGAAGAACTAACCTGATACTGTCATTTTCAAAATCCTTTTTAAAAAAAAAAATAAAATAAAGTACATTCTTTTAAAAGTCCAGAAATTAAGAAAGCACAGAGTCAATTTTCTTAAAATGGTGAAATCCCAGTCTGACGCGCATTCAAATAGCATATGCACAACATTACTTATCTTTTACGCCCTTTCTTTTTATTAGTTCTTTCTTTTATATCATTATTTTCTTTTTTTATTTTTTATTTTTTTATTTCTATGTTTTTATTCAGATTTTATTTTCATTATTTTGTTTTCTTTATTCATTAATTATAATATTATTTTCATTATTTTGTTTTCTTTGTTCATTAATTATGACATTATTTTCTTTATTTTTATTCTTTGTGTTTCATGATTCTGGTGATGAATACATGATTGAACAAAGGAAACTCATGGAGAATCCATTAAGGAAAGCTAAGAGTCAAGATCCAAATTTAATTTTATTTTACTCTATTTAGTTTAGCTAATTTTATTGTATTTTTTAGGTTTTGAATTTTTTTAATTTGTCTTCTTAAGGGTTGTATTTTAATTTTATTTTTTTTATTATTTTGGTAGATTTTGTAATAACCCTAATAGTGGGAATAATGAAAATTTGGTTCTCTTGTTTTTAAAAATTAATTAGTAAATTAGGTTCAATTTGGTAAACCCTAATTAAAATCAACGAAGGAAGTAATTTAATTGCATTGTTGATCTTTTTATTGTTTGTTTTGATTTTCTTTTTATGTTTTTGGGCTTGTTTATTCTTTTTATGTATTTTGGGCCCTAGGCCCATATTAGGCTCTAACCCATTTAAATAATTTTAGGTTTAAGTAGTTCTTTATTAGCCTATCTCATTGAATAAGTCTAGATTTTAATTGAAATGCATTTTAGGCTCATAATTAATTAGATTTATATTAGAGATAAGTTAGGCCCATTTACTTAATTAGATATAGGACCACCTAATTTAATTTAATTTAATTAATTTAGACTTAGCCCATGAAATAAAAGCATTTTCCATAACTTGCAGATTTAAGATCACTTTAGAATTAAGACATGTAGAATTAGGCCCATTAATTTAAATATTTCATAATTAGTAGAATTAGGTCCACTCTTAGAATTAAAATAAGTATACTTAGGTTCACTTAATTAAAAATTTAAAAATAATTAGGCCCATTAGTCTTTATGATCACTTATAAATTAAAACATGTAGATTTAGCCCATTCAATTAAAATCAATGTAGATTTGACTAACATAAGGATTGTGATGAATTCATTGTTTACTTGTATATTTTATGACTAGTTTGCATGAAGTTGATTTTTTAATAAGGGTTTATATGAAATTGCATGTAAATAGAGAGTAAGATATTAATTCATAAAGTAATTCTAAAAGAACATGAAACTAAAAGAAGTTAGTATTCCGTACCTAGAATCTCCTAGTTGTGGTGCTAGCTTTCTTTTAGATAATTGAGTACCACTATTTTTTAATTTTTCCCAGTTATTAACCTGAGTGGTGACTCCTCATCTCCATGCCATGTCGTTGTGATAGTGGTTAGTGTGTTTTTTAGAGCCCGGAGCTCAAACAGTGTCGCAGTTGCTAAAATCTTTGGCATGCACTAAACCCCACCATCTATAGTGGTGACTCCACTAAGGATAAGAGATACTGATTCTACTTGTATTCTTTAGAATTATGTTACTAATTATTATTTTATTCTTGCATTCAGTTTGCATGTCTCTATTAATCGATGACATTGGTTTATGATTCCACGTCCCTAGCTTCATAGAGTTATAAATTGGCTAACCATCACTCTTAGCCTTAACATAGTTCAAGAGAGATTACCGGGCTCATTTCACTAGAGTTTGTAACCCAAGTCCAAAAGGGGGGTTGTCTTCTTTTGGGTTTGTAAAAGATGTTGGGCCCCTTTGACCTTGGCTTGTAACTCAAGTCTTAAAGGAAGGCATTTTGCTAAGGGACCTTTGACTTTTCACTAGACCTTAACCATATATAATAGCTTAGTACCTTCCTATAGGATTATCTAAATTGCTTGTGACTGTTGCCATAAGGTATTTCTATCTATAAAGGCCCAAGCCCATACTTTAGAAGCCCATAAGGACTAATAAGGATTGGACTATACCTTTATACCTAGAAATACTATTTCTATACTTTTACTGCTTTGAGATATTTGGCGTGTGCATCAGTTCTTGATATCCCTTATTAATATTAAGGCCAAGACAAAAAAATTCTAGGAAAAAGGACTCACCATTAAACACCTGTGTGGGAGGAATAAGGTTAGAAGGATGAATGTTGTACACTTGATTGATACTTGCTATTTGCTACTTGTTGCACAATATGTGCATCATGTATACATGCATTTCATCCATCATAGTAACACTTTATTTTGTAGCCATCATAGATTCATCTAGGTCTTCTTATATTTGGGGACGGAAAGGTGGTAGACTAAGAAGAACATATTTAAGTCCTAAAGCCATAGCAAAAGAGATCCTTCATAAACTAGAGAATAGTCCTATTAATTCACTTTACTTGGAAGCTGAACGAACTCCAACTGAGCATATAGAAATGGAACAACAATAAGGAGGGAACTAGAACTTAGAAGACATTAAAGGAACTTTGATAAATGACATAAGGGCTATGATGAAAGATGAATTGAGACAAGCTTTATCTGGATTGATGCAACCTAATGTTGTTGTTATACCACCACTTACAATTGAGTAACCACTTACTGTTGTAGCTATCCTACTTACTGCAGATGCTCCACCTGTTGGTAATAATGTTAGGGGCAACTTATTGCTAGAAATCCACCTGCTGTTGATATGAAGCTTAAGGATGTTGAGAACTACATGATAGAAAAGATAAAGAGAGAATGACTTGAACTAGTACAAGACCATGAATCCAAGTTGATGCAAGCACTAACTTAGAAAATGTTTAAGATGGAAGAGCTAATTAGAGGACAAGGCATATGATATTCATTTGACTTTAATGATATGCTACTAACAGAGGGTATTAAGCTACATGAGAATTTCAAAATGCCTCAAGTATAAAAGTTTGATGTAACTGGAGATCCTACAATTCATCTCAGTTAGTACATAACTATAAGCACTACTAAGGCCCTACTAGCAATGATCTCTAGGTTATTTGTACTATCTTTAGAGCGAATGACTATAAATTGGTATTATGGGTTGGTCAGGGCTAACTAGAAAGAGCTTTGTACTGCTTTTTTGAAATAGTATGATTATAACACTAGATTGGAAGTGTCCATAAGGGATTTGGAACTAACTAGGCAAAAATCAAATGAATCCTTTTTTGATTTCTTAACTAGATTTATGAACAAGGCATGATTAATGAAAAATAAGTTGGCTAAGAAAGATTAGGTTAGGATGATAGTCTATAATGTTTCACCTAATTTGGTTGAGAGATTGTAAATGATGAATCCCAAAACATTTATAAACCTATATGATGATGGTTTGCAAGCTGAAGAGATTGAGAGTGAGAAGAAGAAAAGTTTTAGAAGTATAGGAACTTGAAATTACCCAACTAGGGGCACATAATAGGGAAGTACTAGCCAAGCTATAGAGGTGCATGCAGTTCAACAACCTAGGAGATTCTCTAATTTTAACCAATCTCTTTCCAAAGTCCTTGACTGTTTGATCCAAAAATGCTTGCTTAGACCCCTAACCTTTTCCAAACCACTAAACCCAAATATTCCAGGCCATGACCCAAATAGCTATTGTAAATTTCATTAAGTAGCTGGCCACTCCACAGACACCTGTATCTCTTAAAACATGAAATCCAAAACCTTATAGATTTTGGAAAAATCACAAACCCTAAAAACTCAATTCCAACCCAAACACTAGAAATAACCCTTTTCTAGACTACCGAAATGTTCCATCACTAGCCACCTTGATGATCAACTCAAGAGTTAGCAAAGAGGAAGTGCTAGACTCCTTTGAATACTTAAACCTTATAGGTAGTGAGAAATCTCCTGATGCCTCTAGAGGAGTAGAGGATTTATTGGGGCAATCATTTGGCAAATTTAACTTTAAGGTGTTCTATTCAAAGCCACCCTCTACTAATATTCCCTTTGAATCAATTATGCCTTCAGGATAGGGTAATGAGTTTGATAATGAGCCAATGGAAGAAGAGAGAGAATATGAAATTCCTAAGTCGATGGAAGGTTTATTGAGGCAACCTTCAGGCAAGTTTGACTATAGAGTATTTTACTTTAAGCCCGCTTTAGGTGATCTACTAGTAAAGGAGATTATGCCCTTATGATGGGGTGAAGAGTGTGAAGACGATGGCATAAAAGGAAAGCATAATGGATATTTTACTTCTGAACAATCTCAAGACAGAGTCGAAGAGCTACTGAGCCAACATTTGGGCAAACTTAACATGGAGGAGCTAAAAGGGAAAGAAACATACATAATGGAAGTATAGAAAGATGGAAAAAAGGGATCAAATTATTGGGGTTATTGACATTTGGTATGACTTTGATGAAGAGAGCCCTAGTGGTCTTGATGTACAGAGTGACAATCCTAATGTGAACCATGTCACTAAAAGTGGAAAGAATTATAAGGCAGTAGAGAGTTACAGAAAGAGAAGAGATAGAGGATGTAGAAGTAAAGGAAGGGCAAAAAGAAAGACCTGATCTTAGAGCAGCTAAAGAAAGCTAAGAAAAATGTGAGAATTTAGGAATTATTAATGCATTTAGGCAGCCATCAAAGAGATTTACTCAAGGCTCTGTCAAATATAAGTGTCAAATAGCAACTACACCTAAGGCTATAGTAGTATAGGTCACAAAAAAGAAGCATGACTTGATAATGTTCTCAGATGATTATTTTCCTTTGGAAGGTAGAAATCATAATAAGGCACTATTTATCCCAGCTAAAGTAAGGGGAAATAGAACCAATTTTGCTATAGTAGATGACAGTTTTACTATTAACATGTGTCCATTAAAAATGCTGCCTAATTTAGGTATGAAAGCTGATGATTTGAAATGTTAAAATCTTATAATTAGAGCCTATGATAAATGTGGAGGGCACATTCCAAGCTTTCATTAAAACAATACCTATAGAGTCAATTGTTGAGTTCACTATACTAGACATCCCTGTCATATATGCCTTGCTTTTGGAAAGGTCATGGTTCCATGCTCTAGGAGGAGTACCCTCAACTATGAACTAGAAGATAAAATTCCCTCATGAAGGAGAGGTTGTGACTATAGAAGTTGGAACTAGTGCAACTATAGTAGCTATACAGGATAAACAAAAACAAGTATATGTTCCTTTAGTTTCCAAGTAATTGGAATATTTGATGGAATTAAGATGGATTCGAGAGTTGTGAGGATGTTGGAGAGAATGAATTATCAACCTGGAAAAGGGCTAGGAAAGAATGAGCAAGGAAGCCCTAAACCCCCGGAATTCAGAAGTTAGGGCGACATCGAGGGATTAGGGTGCACTAAGATAGAACCTAGTAGCAAAAGAGGAAGGAAGAAGGGAAAGGCTAAGATAAATAAGCCCTTAGGGAGAATCAAGCCACTAAGTGAGAATTTTATCAAGCTAGGGGAAGGCAAGTACTATATGGGTGCTAATGAATCTATCAATGTTGCTATAAAAGACATTCCTAGGTTTGAGATCTTCAAGGAGCATATTATAAAGAACCTCGTAGAGGATAACAAAGAGAAAATGATGAAGCAAGTAGTCGAGAGGATGAGTGATACTATTATTGAAGAGCTACTATGTTTGCCACCTGAAGAGGAGACACCCTAGGATTTAGCTACTATTATTAGTAATAGTTTTAGTGATGTTTTTTATGAAATAAATTATTATAATAATGTCCAGCCTTTATAAGGATAAATACTTTATTTTTTCCATGGTCAATGATATGAATTCTGGTTTGGCTTACTTGTGTGATGTCTATCCTAATGGTTTCATGCATTTTAATATCAGATATTAATTCCATTCAATTAGATTCATTAAACATGGGCATAAATGATAATCCTAAGAATATTTCTATATCACATGATGTAACTCCTTAAAAGAGGGAAAATTTTAATAGAATATTAATAAAGAGAAAGGTAGTATTTGCTTGGACTTATGAAGATATACGGGGTTTAGATAGGGAAATTATAGAACATTACATCCTAACTTATCTAGAAATTAAACCTATTAAACAAAAACTACATAGGCTAAGACCACAGTGGACTAAAAAGATAATAGAGGAAATTGCTAAACAAAACTGGGCTAATTTTCTAGAAGTGATAGATTATCCTCAATGGTTAGCAAATATAGTACCAGTACCTAAGAAAGATGGTAAAGTACATATGTGTGTGGATTTCAAGGATCTAAACAAAGCATGGCCAAAATATTATTTTCTTTACCTCATATTGATGTGATAGTGGATAGTGCAGTGTCGAGTGCAATATATTCTTTTATGGATGGGTTTTAAGGATATAATCAGATAATGATGGCAGTCATGGACAAGATCAAAATAGCTTTCATTATACAATGGGGGACGTATTATTATAAGATTATGCCTTTTGGATTAAAGAATGCAGGTGCAATATATCAAAGGGCAGCTACTGCTCTTTTCCATAACATGATTCATAAAGAAGTAGAAGTAAATGTAGATGACATGGTGGTTAAGTTATAGATAAAAGAGGGATGCTTTGAAGCTCTAGATAAGTTCTTGGCTCAAATTGAGATGTACAATCTGAGGCTCAACCCAAATAAATGCATTTTTAAGGTTACTTCAGGAAAACTACTAAGGCATATAGTTAATAGCAAAGGAATTAAAGTATATCCAAATAAAGTGAAAGCTAACCAAGAAATGTTAGTACCAAAGATAGAGAAAGAAGTAAGAGGATTCATTGGTAGGTTGCAGCATATTAGTAGGTTCATTACAAACTTTACTAATATTTGTGACCTTATCTTCAAGCTTTTAAAGAAAGATCAACCTGTGAAGTGGAACAATAATTATTAGAAGGCTTTTGATAGAATTAAGGAATATCTTACCAATCTACATGTATTGAAGCCGCCAAGGCAAGGTAAGCCATTGATCTTATACTTGGCTTTAAACAAAAATGCAATAGGGCAATGTTAGCATAAAAAGGACTGGATGGAGTAGAACATGTGGTGTATTACCTTAGCAGGAAGTTTCCTCCATATGAGGAAAAATATGATTTGGTAGAGAAGACATTTCTAATAATGATTTAGGCAACAAGAAAATTGAAGCATTATTATCAGTCCTATAAAGTTCAGGCTATTTCAAAGATAGATTCTTTAAGATATCTATTTCAAGCATATGCTTTAATTGGAAAAATGTCTCGATGGCTCATGCTCCTAACTGAATTTGTTTAGAGTACATCACCAAGAAGGTCATCAAAGGAAGGGCAATAGTATAATTCCTAGCTCAGAATGCAGTAGGAGGTGATAAACAGTGAAATTTAGAGTTTCTAGATGAGAACTTAGTAGTCATAGAGCATCAGGAGTGGAAGCTTTATTTTAATGGGGCTGTAAACAATAAAAGAGTTGGATTAAGAGTGATTCTTATTATGCCAAAAGGAGAAACCATATCAATAGCCAAGAAGTTATATTTTAAGGTAACAAATAATATGACTGAGTATGAGGCATGCATTCACGGAGTGGGGACATCAATAGCAGCTGGAGCAAAAGAGTTGTTAGTATATGGGGATTTGATGTTGGTCATCAGTTAGGTTAATGAAGAATGGGATGTGAAAGAGGAAAAGTTGAAGCCTTATATATGCTATTTGAAAACTTTAATAAGGAACTTCACTAAATATCTCTTTATACATTTGTTAAAAGATGATAATCAGATGGTAGATGCACTGGCAACACTCTCTTTGATGTGGGATAATGTGACTGGATTGACTATGAAGCCTTTGGTAATCATAAAATCAAGAGCTCCATATTATGGGGGAGAGCAAAATATGGGTATTCAAATAGGGCTTGAAGAGAAGCCATGGTTATATAACATTTAGAGGTTTATTGAGGAAGAAAAGTATCAAGATGAAGCAACTTAAAAAGAGAAATATGCTCTTCGTGTTCTTGCATATAATTATGCGAGTCATGATGGAGTATTATACAAAAGAATGCTAAATGGAATGCAACTCAAATGTCTCAAGAAAGATGAAGCTAAAAAGGTGATGAAAGAAATTCATACAAGAGCTTACAGTTCTCATATGATTGGAATGATCTTGGCTAAGAAGATAATCAGGCAAGGGTATTATTGGATGAATTTGGAAAAAGATTATATAAGAACAATAAGATAGTGCCATTAATGCAAGATCTATAGGAATCTTAACCATCTTCCTCCTACAGTGCTAAATAATTTATCATCTCTTTAGCCCTTTGCAGTGTGGGGGATTGATATTATAGGAGAAATAAGGCCGACAATATCTAATGGGCATAAGTATATAGTTATGGCAATAAATTACTTTTCCAAATGGGTAGAGGCTGAGTCCTTTAACACTCTAAAAGCAAAACAAATGGCACAGTTTATTGAGAAGAGTCTTATTTGTAGGTATGGGGTCCCATACCACATTATGACAAATAATAGTGTCCAATTTTAGGCAGAAATGGCAAAGTTGTTATAGAAGTATGGGATTGAACATCATAAGACTTCACCTTATCACTGGTAGGCTAATGGAGTAGTAGAAGTGGCTAATATAAATGTTAAAAAGATTCTTTCTAAAATGGTAAAAACTGACAAGGATTGGAATGAGTTTCTTCCTTTTGTTTCATGGGGGTATAGGACTATAGCTAGAATTACCACGGTCCAAACACCATTCTCTTTAGTGTATGGTTGTGAAGTAGATTTGCCTATAGAAACTAAGATTAAATCTTTAAGAGTGGTTTTGGAAGGTAAAATACTTGAGAATGAAAGGGTATGAAAGAGATATGATCATTTAGTATCTTTGGACGAAAAGAGGAAGAATACTTTATTTCATACTTAGATATATTAGAGAAGGATAACAAGATCATTTAACAAGAAGGTTAAGCCTAAAAAGATAAAGGTTAGGGACATCGTGTTAAAATAGTATAGAGTAGTAGTATTTGATCTAAAAGGAAAGTTCAAACCAACTTGGGAAGGATTGTATTTAGTCAAGTTGATACTACTTAAGGGATCTGTAAAAATTTTAGATCTTAAAGGGAATGAATTCACTGAGCCAATTAACCTAGATTATCTCAAGAAATACTATCTTTAAAAAAGAGAAAATAATAATAGTATAAAAGAAATGAAAGTCCGTTGGCTAGAAACCTTGAAAAGGCTAGTCAAGCATAAATTAGGACATTCTTGCTATTCAAAAAACTCACAAAAGGCAAGCAAAAAAAATTAAGGAATAAAAGAAAAGAGGTGATCCCACTGATTAGAAAACCCGCAAAGGGCTGGTTAGGCAGAAGTTAGCAAAATAAAAGTGAGAGAAAAATATTCAATTAGAAAATCTAAAAGGACTAACTTATAACAGGAGTTATACCTTATGATGTAATAAATGTACTTATTTTGGCCCTAATTAATTAAAATTAAATTTTTGTTTGAATATTGCATATCCTATCTTTATTATAAGGCATAAGCATGAAAAGCCTAGAAAAAACCAAATCTATGAGATCACTAATCTAAATATGTCTTAGTTTCTTCTTTTGTTATTCATCTTGCAATACTTGAGTCCTCTTGTACTTACCAAATTTGGATGGCTTTTTAGTTTGCATGATAACCCAAGCTTTGTAGTTATCATTAGTAGTCACATTAGCATTCAAATACATGTTTCACTCAAAGTTCCTATGAGGCCACAAGCTCCTAACCTTATCCAAAAAGTCCTGTCTCAAAGGGAAGCCTTTAAAGTCGGTAAGAATAGTGACAATGTACTGTGGGCGACCATACTGACGGTAAAGACGTGAAGGGGAGAAAAAGATAGAGAAATGTAGCCCAAGAATAAGAACACTATGATCATATAGCTCAATGGTCATGAACTTTAATTTCCACTAAGGGCAGACCCATATGATCTCAGCATCTATAATGCCCCTCAACCAGTCAACCCATTGGCTTATAGTTAGCTTATCCTTCATCTTCAATGGGTGAGACTGTAGCTAATAAGGTTGATAAGTCAAAGGGTTGGCAAGAATGATAAGCAAACGTAGCTTTTCCTATAGCCATATATAAAAATAAATAAAAGAGCCCATTAAGTTAAAAACCCAAAAGGGTAGCTTAGGCAAAAGTAAGGGCAAGCTTGCTATGTTGAGGAAAATAACTTAAAAGGGCGATTTAGGAAAAAGTTAAGGAAAATAAAAGATTCTGGTTACACACCTAAAAAAGAAGGAAACTGCCTGAAAGATGATTCTGAGTTTTGATATTTTCCAATCCTATGATAGTTTCAGCAAGAATAATGGGTATAGTGTCGGTTCCAGCTTGTACATGCTCTAAAATACTCACAATCTTTTTGTTAGCATTTCCATGAGATGAAACTAGCAAAAACTGTGCATAAAGCCAAAAAGCAATGGTTCTGGTCCAAGCAACACTGTTCTTATCTTTAGTTTCATAGACAGTTTTAAGAGAAGATAGATCAATGGTCCCAAGGTTGTGAGCATACAAATAGATGTCATCTGGGCGCAAATCAAAGAATGCTACTAGCTTATTAGGAAACTACGTGGTCAAATCAAAAAGAGAAATCATGGTAGCTGAGTCTAATGAGCACCCCAAGATAGCAGCAAATTCTTCATTCATTGGGCATAACTCTTGCCCATTAAATATGAATACATGGTCCATTTCAATCTTGCATGCTGCATAAATAACATGTGCTTTATTATGCTCATTTCACATCATCATTCTACATCCTCTATTTCCAAAGTTATGAAATCACATTGTAAATACCAATAATATGAAAATTTCAAATTTTGGAATATACTCATCATGCTTTTGGTCTAATGATGACCTCATGCACCCTTTATATTATTATAACACATCATCATAGCACAAATAATCATTATAAGCATGCATGATCATCTCATTATTCATGAAATTGGGTAAGTTGTGTAAATGATGGTATTATTCTTGCAGATTAATGATACTAGATTTGTCTTTCTGCAATCTTTCTTTTTTCATATGTATTTTGTCAAGAAAGTGATGTAATAATTTTTTTAGCTTTATTCTACTATATTATTTAATGTACTATGTGAATGCTATACAAATTATCATTATCAAAACTAGGGCATTGCAATAGCTATACATTGAATATCGTATAATGAGAAATAGTCAAAAAGTAGATGCTATCACCTAAACCCAAAAATCTCTACTAGGGACAATACTCATTGAGTGACCCAATATTATTCCTTTCTTTTCCCGATTTTCTAAAAATTAGGTGGCGACTCCATAAAATCAAAAGTGTCTCATCCCCCCAAGACCAATCATTCATCCCTATTTGGTAAAGTTACCATGTCCCTCAGAAACAGAAATGCCCACTACACTATCCAATAAACAAACAAAAGGCCTGAAAAGATAGGTTGTTCACAATGGCAACTCCATTGGGGAACTTCTAAGTAAGAGGGACCAACTTGGAAATGACTATTTCTCATTATGCAATACTCAATTATATGGAGTCCCTCACCACTGCATTTGCACTACACATCACACGTGCAACACTTGTCCCCAAAAGCCTCGATAATGGAAACACCCAATTTCGGGATGATGAAGTGAGGATGCAACAGAGGGCTCCAAAGATGAAAATGTTATAAATAGGTCTTCAATACTTGAAGTTTCAAACCACAAAAGTCTAAATGCATTTTCAAAAAGAGTTAAATTAATTTTTAATGACTTAATTATAATGTTTTTTTAGAACTTTATTGAAATGCCTAAATTCTTTAAAAGGTCTTTTTGTAATTAAAAGTAAAAAAAGATCATAATTTTATAATTTTAATTAGAACACAATTCCAATCAAAATTAGGCATGTTTCATCTATTTTTATTTTATTTTTATTTTTTATAGTAAATAAAATTTATTTTCCTAAATTTTGATTAGACAAATAATATTTATCAGAATTTTCATGAAATTAAAGTCCTTTTAAAATCAAAACTCTTAGAAAAACAAGTCATAATAGATATGTTTTTAGCTAGGTTTTTTAATATAAAAGACTAGTTTGAGCTCCTATAAGGAGAGGACACACACACACGAAGGGAAGACACACATAGAGAACACATAGAACAACATTGAAATTTTTTGACGATTCTCTCAGCTCTTTTTTTTTTTGCTGTACTAGAGACTTCATTTTTGTCCATATGTAATAAACAAAAATATATTCTCTTGTGTTTTATTGGTTTTTAAAGTAAGAAGTACTATACTTTTGAGAACAAGAAATATCAAGTTTTTGAAGACCTACTTAACAAGCAATAATGATTTTTACTAGTCTGAGGAGACAACTTACACTGCATCCATAAGAATCATCTTCTTTCTTTCCGACCTTATTTTATTTTTATTTTTTTATTATTTTGATTTTATTAAATTTTAATTTTATTAAATTTTAATGTTATTTTATTCACTAATAATTGTTTATTCTTTTGTGTTGGTGATTATGAAAGGGACTACATGATGATCTTACAAGAAGAATAAAATTCATGAAGGTCCATGGAATGACATGGATTGAACTTTATAGCTAAACATAGTTTCTAGGTTTTTTATTTACTTGTTTATTATTGTTTTGATTTTGTTTTGTCTGTTTTATTATTTTTGGGATTGTATTAATTTTTCTTTTCTTATTATTTCAGTAGATCATTGTAAGAGCCCTAATAGTAGGAATAATGAAATCATGTGTGTGTGTGGCTGCATATTTTATTTTAATTAATTTGTTAGTAAAATTAGGGTTTTAATTAGGTAATTAATTAAAATTAATGGCTATAGAAATCATTAGGGATTATTTTTATTAAAATTGAATTAAATTTAAGTGGATAGAATTAGGTTGCTTGTTGATTATTTTATATTACTTTGTTGTTTAGAGTCAATTTAATTAAATTAGGGTTTTTAGAATAAGTTTGATTGTTTGATCTTTTATTTGATTATTTTTATGCTTGTTCGTTTATGTTTATGTGTTTTGGGCCCTAAGCCCATATTAGACTTTAACCCATTTTAAATAAATTTAGGTTTTTTTTTAGGTTTATTAATAAAAATGCATCTTTAGGCCTATAATTAATTAGATTTAGGGTAGATATAATTTAGGTCCATTTAGTTAATTGGGACATAGGCCCACTTAGTTTAATTTAATTAATTTAGACTTAGCCCATTTAATTTAAGCATTTTCCATAATTTGTAGATTTAAGATCACTTTATAAATAAAAATATGTAGAACTAGACCCATTAATTTAAATACTTCATAATTTGTAAATTTAGGCTCATTTTAGAATTAAAATAAAAAGACTTAGGCTCATTTAATCAAAATTTAATAGGAATTAGGCTTATTAGTTTTAGAATCACTTACAAATTAAAACATATAGATTTAGCCCATTTAATTAAAATCAATGTAGATTAGACTAACTTAGGAATTATGAATTTATATGAATGCATTGTTTACATTTATTTTCATGACTAGTTTATCAGGAGTTAATTGTTTTGATAAGGGTTTATATGAAATTGCATGTAAATAGAGGATAAGATAGTAATTCATAAAGAAATTCTAAAAGAACACAACACTAAAAGAAGTTGGTATTCCGTATCTAGTATTTCTTGGTTATGGTGCTTACTTTCTTTCAGAGAATCGATTACCACCATGTTTTATTTGTCCCATTTATTACTCTGGGTGGCGACTCCTTATCTCTATGCAATGTCTTTGTGACAATGATTTGTGTGTTCTTTAGAGCCTTGAGCTCAAACAATGTCATGGTTGCTAAAATCTTGGGCACACACTAAACCCTGCCGTCTATAGACATCGCCACCATGATTTTGCTCGAGTCATAGGGTGACAAAGATATGGTATTATTACCTTTAGTCTTTACTCATGCATTCACTGGACTCATATAACCAAAGTACCCAAGTCCTTAAAGGGGGTAACCAAGTTATCAAAAGAATGCTAGTCTCACTGACCAGAGTCTGTAACCTTAGTCATATGGGGGCATTCTCACTAAAGGAACCCTTAGCCTTTCACCTTAACTCAACTTATGTAGATAAACCATTAGCAACATCTATACCAAGGTATGCATTTTATCCTCATCCAAAAACTATCCGCTTGACCTAATATTCATAAATGACATGACCCTCCTAGTGTCTATCATCAAATGACATTGTAATGTTAGTTTTCATAGAAAATTTACACTCAGGAACACGTGATTCTCATATACTTTGTGTGAGCATCAAGCATGAGGAATGATAAGAATAATGTACTTCAACTTGAATAATCTATGTAAATTAACAAATAATGACATCCCTCAATGATGGAACATATGAGATGTCATCCATTTATCCTTACCAAATTAAATGAATAAGTTAGGAACCCAACTAGATTGTGGACCTTTATATTAGAAAAATGAAATCATAAACTATTGAATGATACTTTTATAACTCATGGTAAACATATTAAATATCGATGTAAGGGCAAGAATATAAACTCCTTTTGACTGACCTTAGTCTAATGCATACGGGCTTTGAACATCATTTGAAGCCTGAAATTGACCAATAGATTGACATCATATAATTACCTCAAGCACATTTAAATATCATTCCTTAGTTTGCCCTCTAGTTCTGACCAACATAAATCAAAATAGCCTAGTTCCGAGAGTGAAACCATAGTCCCCTAATGGCTGTGGGTTCAAAACCTACCCAGGAAAGAGGTTGAATGACCTCACAGAGAAATAAGGTTGGAAGCTAAAGCTTGCTTGTGATTGGTTTGTTCACTGTGCAGGAAAACTAACTAGCTTTAATCATGCATACATCACACACATGTAGATTGCATGTACTAACCACTATTTCTTATAGGAATAATCATCTTTCATTTTAGGATTTTACATCCACTACATGCATACATGCTCACCCTTTTCTTTTATAGGCACACATTATTCATCATTCATTTAGCAAACCTTAATAAATGTATAGGAATACGACATTCAAACATGAGTGACCAAGAAGATACCTCTTGTCAGTAATTCAAAGACAAGCTAAAAAACGGGATCCAAAAGTTACTTATTGATGGCACCACAGCTGAAATCCTCCAAGCCTAAATCAAAGAAAAAATGCCTGAGATGGGAATAGCACACCACTAAATAAAGCATTTGTATCTGGATAGATAAGGCAAAGGGAATTCCTCGCACTCCAGCTCAAGCTGATGATGACAATGGCTACTACTAAAATCTCAGGAATTAACCAAAAGTTGCAAATATTACTGGCATGACCAAGCCTGAGTCGATAGGGAGGTCAAACTATTGGCCAATAGGATGGCTCAGTTGAAATTTGCCTTCAAAGACAAAGGGAACTCATGGCTCCAAAAGCTTCACCGACTTGGCACTATTCAAAGATGAGCCGCTTCCAAATGATTTTAAGCTACCTAACTTTGCTAAGTTTGACGGAATATAGGATTTGAGGGTCCATATAAGGAAATATGCTACCTTTATTGTTGCCATAAAGCTTATAGAATCATAGATTGTTTGATTATTTTTTATATCATTAGAGGAAGGACTGAGGGCATGGTTCTTTGACCTTGAAGATGAAATAAAAAATGATTGGCTATTTCTAACTCATAAGTTTATCAAGCAGTATGAATACAACACTCAGTTAAACATCACTCGAAGGGACCTTGAGACCATAAGGACAAAACCCAGTAAGGCTTTCTCTGATTATGTCAATAGATGGTAGGGAAAGGCAGTTAATATGAGAAACCATTCTCTTAAAAGGTGAACTAATAAAGCTGATAATCAAAGGATCACCACTACACTTTAAAAAATAGATGATTTTTGCTTATTATATTGACTTTGGAGCTCTCTATCAGGCTAGGATTAGAATTGAGGATGAGGAAACTTAGCAAGCTAAAAACACTTTTCACTATAATACTTAACCAAAAACCCAAAACACCTTCACCTAAGTCACATAAATGAACATGATCCAACCCAACACCCACAGCTCGCCATCTAACAATGCCATCAAACCACCAAGAAAATTCTCAAACTTTAACCTCCCATTATCCAAAGTATTCCAGAGGCTTCAATAAAAGAACCTCCTATAGCCACAATAGCCTAGGCCTCTTCCAAATCCACTACCACCTCAAATTAACCAAAACTTTATCTACCACTTTCACCAGATGCCTGGCCACACCACTAATACATGCAGAACTCTTAAAACTGCAATCTAAAACCTCATTGACTCTGGAAAAGTTAATGACCCAGTATCAAGACCAATCCTCTCGCAAACTATTAAAACATGCCTTCACCAACCATCAGTATGATCTCCTCCAATCAACTAGAAGACTTTGTTGAAAAATCAATTCTTGAGCCTCATGATTCTAGTGAAGATGAGCAATGCACTTCTACCTTTGAATACATTCTAATGCCTCAAAAAATCCTTATGCACTTGATAATGCAAAAAAGAGCCAGGGATACAGCTCTCCCTATGAATTGTGAAGTAATTGATTGCCCTTAATCACAAGAAACTAACAAAGATAAAAATTTCAATAGTGACCATGAGATATGGGATTTACTGGACCAACCATCTAGGAAATTTCACTAAAAGGTCAAGTATACAACATCCCTTATTACCCACACACTCTTAAAAGACATAGTACCCTCAGGATGAGGAGAAGAATTTGACAACGAAGATAGGATGGTCAGTACTATTTAGCTTTAAAACCTACAAGTCATGGGGAGATACATGGCATGACTTTGAAAATCCTAAAAAAGATATTGGGGCTAAGAAATCAACCTCTTTTATGGTTGAAAGCTTAACCTAAGCCTATCAAGGACAAGCTGAGGAATAGGTGAGCAATAGAATCAAGAAATTAGGGTTCAAGATCTTCAATGACACCCTCAAGGAGAGGCATTTACCAAACATGATCATTAATACTGACATCTATGAGCTGATGAAAAACTTAGAGATAGAATCTGAGAGTGAAGCTATCAATCATGCCTAAGCTGCTACCATCCTTGAATCTAACATTGATGACATCCTATTTAAAGACATATCTAATGATGATCTCTGTACTTTTATTTGTTTGAAAATGATGATATAATGAACTCTAAAGCTAATGCAATGAAATCTAATTTTTCTTACTTGTTTGATGTCTTTCCTAATGGTAGTGTGCATTGCATTGATAAAAATATTAGTATATTTAACATTCATTCCATATGCATTGAATCCTTTAACATTGGCACGGAATTTGAACCACGTATTTTGCATATTTTGAAAGATGTTACCCCTAAAGAGAGGAGAGAAATTGAAAAAATATTAATAAAATATTCAAAAGTATTTTCTCGGTATTGATAGAGACATTGCTCAACACTTCATTCCTACTAAAGAAAGGTACAAATCAGTAAAGCAAAAATTGAGAAGACTCATATCAGAATGGGCCAAACTAATGAAGGAAGACATCGATAAATAGATTAAGGCAAAATTCCTAGAGGTAGTAAACTATTTAGAATGGTTAGCAAATATGGTGCCAATACTGAAGAAAGACAAAAGGGTTAGAATTTGCATTGACTACTGAGATTTGAACAAGGCCTGCCCAAAGGATGACTTACCACTACCCCACATAAACATATTGGTTGATGATGATGCCATATGTTCAATGTACTCCTTCATGGATGGATTCCCAAGGTATAATAAGATTCTAATGGCCATTATCAATAAATCAAAGACAATTTTCATAACATAATGGGGTACTTACTGCTATAGAGTAATGCCTTTTGGATTAAAAAATGCAGGGGCAACCCACTAGATGATGGCAACTATAATGTTCCATGACATGATACATAAAGAAGTAGAGGTATATGTCAATGACCTGATGGTCAAGTTAAGAACCAAGGAAGAACACTCTTATAATCTCAAAAGTTCCTCAGAAAGGTTAAAAAGTATAGTCTCATGAGAAATAAAAAAAATGCGCATTTGAGATCACTTCAAGAAAGACGTTAGGGTATGTTGTCAATTAAAACAAGATTGAAATGGATCTAGATAAAGCAAAAGCCATCAGAGAGATGCCAACACCCAAAATAAAGAATCAAATCAAATGGTTTTTAGGGAAACTATAGTTCATCGGTAGATTCATTTCTAAGTTGACAACAGTGTGTGAATGATCTTCAAGCTACTCAGAAAAGATTAACCAGTTGAATGGAATGAACAATGTCAGCTAGCAGTTGACAAGATCAGAAGCTACCTAGCCAACCCACCAGTTCTAAGACCACCTAAACCAAGGATGCCTCAAACCCTATATCTGGCCATTGAAGGGAATACAATCAGTGCAATGTTAGCCCTAGAGGGAGAAATAAAAGCAGAACACACATTCTACTACTTAGGCAAAAAAATACTGCCATATGAGAAAAAGTACAGCCAAGTCAAATAGATATGTCTGGCAATGGTATAAGCAATAAAGAAACTAAGACACTACTTTGAATCCTATAGAATTCATGCTATGTCTAAAATGGACCCAATGAAGTACCTCTATGAAGCTCCCTCTTTAATGGGGAAACTAACCAAGTGGCTCATACTACCAATAGAATTCAACGTGCAATATCTGACTAAGAAGGTATTAAAAGGGAGAAAAGTGGCTGAATTTCTAGCTCTTAACCCCATTCCAGTCTCAAGAGAAATCTAATTGGACTTTTTGGATGACCTTAGCTTAACCACTAAGATCCAAGAATGGCACATGTACTTTAATGAAGCAATCAATCAATTTGGCATAAGAATCAGTGTTATACTACATTCTCCAGAAGGTGAAGTAGTACTAATTGCCAAAAAGCTTGAGTTTAGAGTGACAATAATGAAGTAGAATAGAAGGCATGCACACTCAAAATAGAAGCACCAATAGCTTTAAATGTCACAAAATTCAAAAGCTTATGAGATTCCATGCTAGTAATCAAGCATGCCACATAAGAGTGGGAATTGAAAGAGTAGCACCTAAAGCCTTATTTGGACCACTAGAGGCTACTCACCATGTCCTTCCGAAAATGTAGATTCATTCATCTCCCTAGGAATCATAATCGTTATAGGAAGAGCCATCCAAAATGCCCATGAAGTCTTTAATTATACTCAAATTAAGACAACCTTGTTATAAAAACTACATAATAGTGAAGACAAAAACAACTAAAAAGCCCTGGTTCTATGACATCTAGAGATATATGAAGGAATGAGCTTACCCTGATCAAGTAGATGAATGAGACAAAGTAGTCATTTGATAATTAGCATTAAAATTCACATCATACTAGGGTGTGTTATACAGGAGAACCTCAAATGGTTTACAACTATGATGTTTAGATGAAACTGAGACTGCAAGAGCAGGAAAAGAAGTACACGAGGGTGTTTATGGTCGACACATGAATAAAGCAATCCTAGCTAAGAAGCTAATTAGACAAGGGTTCTTTTGGATGATGATGATGAAAGATTGCATCAAATTTTTAAGAAAATGCCATAACTATCATATCCATAAAAATGTTAGTCACCTTCTCCCAATAAAAATACACTACATCTCCTCTCCATGGCTCTTCTCAACATGGGGACTAGACATAATTGGGGAAATCAACCTGATAGCCTCAAATGGACATAGCCTCATCTTAATGGCAGTGGACTAGTTTATAAAATAGGCCAAAGAAAAATCATTTGCAAGGATAGAAGCTAAGTTCATCAAAGTGGACCACTTAGAAGCTAAGTGGCTAAGTTCATCAAAAGAAACCTATTATGCCAATATAGGATTCCCCATCACATCATCTCTAACAATGGTGTTCAATTCTAAGAGGAAGTTATAGAGCTACTAAGGATTTATAAGGTGGAACACCATAAATCTTCTCATTATTAACTATAAGCAAATGGGGCCACTGAAGCTGCAAATAAGAATATTAAAAAGATCTTGTCAAAGATGACTTAGCCATACAGAGACTAGGCAGACAGATTGCCACATGCCTTATGGGGGTATTAAACAATACTCAGAACTTCAACAGGAGCAACTCCTTTCTCACTAGTGTATATATTAGAAGCAATTCTTTCAATCAAAATAGAAATCAAGTCTCTTCGGGTAGCAATAGAATATGAATTGCCAGAAGTATAGTGGGCTCAACAGAGGCACGATAATCCCACTCTCTTACATAACAAAAGGCTTAAGGCTCTATACCACACACATTTGTATTAGGCTCGAATAGCCAAAACCTTTAACAAAGAGTAAAAAACAAGAGTGTGAAAGTAGGAGACTAGGTACTAAAGCAAATAAGACATAATGTTCTAGACCCTAGAAGGAAATTCATACCAAACTAGGAAGGCCCATACTTGGTCAAACAATTCCTATCAAAAGGACTAGTCAAGCTGATGGATTTTGAAGGAAATAAATTCTCTAAATGTATCAATACAAACCTCCTGAAGAAGTAATATGTCTAAGGAAAAAAAAATCATCCTGCAATGTTAAAAACCTAAAAATGGAAAAATGGAAGCTTAGGCAAAAGTTATGGACTTCCTGCTACATTGAAACCCTAAAAATGGCAACTCATGCAAAAATTAGGAAAAGAGGGAAAATACTAAACTAGAAAACCTAAGAAGGCTAGTTAAGGACATGGGTAACCTCAAATTTGAAATTTGTACGAATTCGATTATGCTTTTCTTAAATTATTACAATGAAATGAGAATGATTACTAATCTATGCAAAATGTCTTTGAAAACTGTAACACATTTTATCATCATAAATTGCATTAACCATGCTTTTCATTTTCCTTCATTACATGACCATGGTTCTTACCATCCTCTCTAAGCTATCTCTTTAAGATCATCCACTATCATATCATAAAAAAAAGCCCAGCTAGGTATGAAAAGCTCTGAAAGGAGACACCTTAGACAAAAAAGGGAAGAAAAAGAAAAATTAGCTAAGTGTGAAAAGCTCCAAAAGGAGACACTTTAGGCAAAAAAAGGAAAAAGGCAGACAATAGTAATGGCAAACATCATCATCAATGATACACAAGCAAGAAGTATATACAACTTATGGGACAAAGGCCTATATATAACACCCAAGGCCTATAACCTCAGGAAAATAATACAATAAAGCAAACCACAAGCCAAAAGTCCTACACTTAACTCCCAAAACAACTACATCGGTCGTGGCTACCATCAGAAGCAAGCACTAATCCTGCTCAAGCATCCCCCTCGTCTAATCTTGACTAATCACTACTCATTGCAAAGATAAGCTACATGCTCCCACTCCCATTTAAGACTAGCGAGATTATGTTCAACCTACATTGCATATTATATATCATACACTTATACCTAAGCATGAGTCTCCAAGCTATAAAAAATAGGCATCAGATCTCCCCAAGAAAGCTTGGATAGCTGAGAACTTTGAGCACTAGATGTGCTAGCCCCTACAGTAGACAACCTAACTCCAGTGGCCTCTACAAAGTCTCCCTCAAGATCAAGATAAACATCAATAAAAATGTCCTCTAGACCCTCAGGAAAGTTGGAGAATTCCATTTTACATAGAAGAAAATGGAAGTACAAAAGTAAAAAATAGCAGATAGCACTCAAAACACAAAACGGGTTAAGAAAAGTCAAAAAACACAAGAAATTCGGACGAAGCCTCCTAAAACCTCTAAAACAACCATTTAAATAAGTTCATAGGGTGGGAAGCACGTGACCACATGCCAGGCATATGACCACGCATACAAGTGCATGATCATGTGCCTCCCACATGTGCTTCCCCCTTCCATGTGCACTTTGAGACTTTGCACACTCACATCTACAATCCTAAACTTCCATTTGAGCATAAGACATGCACCAAACTCAAATCAAAGGACACTAATGAGGACTTTATCTATCTAAAGACACTATGCATGCACCGCTTTCTTCAAAAAACTCAACATCTTATAAAAGAAGAATAGTAAGGAAAATTCACTGTAAGGATACTTTACTTCAAATCATCATAATAATTTCCTCAACATGACAAATAAGTGCATCACTACCGCATCATTACTACATCATCATTGCATCACTACTGCATCATTATTGCATCATCATTACTACCTCATTCATTACTTAGAAGCATCTTTACATTACTTAGAAGCACTCCCACAATTCTTAAAAGCATTCATATTTCTTAGGATCACTCTCACATCACTTAGAAGCACTCTCACATTACTTAGAAGCATCCACATTGCTTAGAAGTATTCTCACATTGCTTAGAAGCATTCATATTGCTTAAAAGCATTCACATTGTTTAGGAGCACTATTACATCATTCATATTGCTTAGAAGCATCTTCTCATTGCTTAGAAGCATTCTCACATTGTTTAGGAGAACCCACACTACTTAGGAGCATTCTCATTTGCTTAGTTGCCTGTTCATTTTGTGTGACACCTAATAAGGTTATACTCATATGTTCATCCACGTGATACCTAAGAAGGTTATAGTTGCATGTTCATTCGAATGACACTTAAAAAGGTTATAGTCGCATGTACATTTCACATGACACCTAAGAAGGTTATAGTTGCATGTTCATTCATGTGACACCTAAGAAGGTTATAGTTGCATGTTCATTCATGTGACACCTAAGAAGGTTATAGTCGCATGTTCATTCGCGTCACACCTAAGAAGTTTATAATCGCATATTCATTCGCATTACACTTAATAAGGTTATAATTGCATGGTCATTCATGTGACACCTAAGAAGGTTATGGTTGCATGTTCATTTGTGTGACACCTAAAAAGGCTAATCGCATGTTCATTCATGTGACACCTAAGAAGGTTATAGTCGCATATTCATTTTGTGTAACACTTATGAAGATTATAATTGCATGTTCATTCATGTGACACTTAAGAAGGTTATAGTCGCATGTTCATTCATGTGACACCTAAGAAGGTTATAATTGCATGTTCATTTACATGACACCTAAAAAGGTTAAAGTCCTATGTTCATTTCTCATGACACTTAAGAAGGTAATAGTCATATGTGCATTTGTGTGACACCTAATAAGGTTATAGTTGCATATACATTTTCATTGCTTAATAGCATGGTCATTCGCATGACACCTAAAAACATTATAGCCATATCTCTTTTTGCTTAGTAACATCTTCATTTGCATGATGCTAAAGAAGGTTATAGTTGTATAAGTCCTAATGCAATTTGCATGAATCACAAGCTTGCATATGTCCCAAATAGCACCTTACATGATGACTAAGTCATAGAACAACAATAACAAATAAAACACAACAACAATAGTCAAATCTTAATAAGACATCTAAAGAAAATCCACAGGTAAGTACCTCTCTCCTTACAAAACATTTATTGCATCTTTGCATTTGCTTCATGTGTATTGACACTAGTGCTAGGTGGCTATACAACACACATTAAGGAGGGGGAAACTATCATACCTCAAATTTGATTGTCCTAAAAAAGGTCCAATGATGAAACAAATCCTCGAGATGACTAGATTTTGCTCGTTCATAACACCTATGAAGCGTGCAACCTTAAAAACCTAACCGACCCCACTAGTGTGCAAAATCGATCATTGGGCCATTAAGTTATGCTCTAACCTTGTGATATACGAATTATTAGAACAATGAGAGGTTTTATTTTAAGAAAATTCCTCTCAGAATACTCAGCTCATTAGGTCGATATGCATTTTATTAGACTGGGACCCGGCTTCGTGAAAAAATGAAAATCAATTTTGATAAAACAAACTTTAAAAATACATTTAAAAGGTTCTAAAACCTTCAAAAGTGGTCCCAGAATGGTCTAACATAACCTGAGTATCAATACATATCACTCAGAAGTGTGCGTACACACCCCTAGGTGTCATGTGCTAAAATCAAGGCTGAATTTGGTAAAATAAACTCTGGAAATGCATCCGGAAAGCCCAAAAACTATGGGAACCAACCCTAAAATAGCACACATAAAACCTAGGAAAAGCATGTAGAGCATCAAAGTGCATGTGGAAGTGCACATGTGCGCACGTGGCCATGCACTAAGTTTATGACTATGTGCACTTGGCATGACCACACGTAAAAATCTCCTCATACATGTGTGACCATGCCCACACCACTCCATTCTACACATTTTTTCATATAAATATGCCCCTTCACACCCCATTTTGGAGAGGGGAGCAAGTGGAAACACACACACACTAAAAAATTAATCCAATCAAAAGTGTTGGAAACCCTCTTCCCAAATAGTTTTTGCTCTCTCACAACCTTTCCCTTAGATTGTTAGATCCCTTTTTCCACTAAACCAAGCCTTATCTTTATCAAAGCATGCTTCAAAGGTATATAATCTAGCATCATTCTGCTATCATTTTGAACCTTTTGACGAGGAAAGCTTGATAATCTCTCAAAGCTAAAGCTTCGAAGCTCACACAAGCTTAGTCAAGTTTAAGGACCACACAATTATTTTAGCACCTTTACTTTATGGTATTGCATTTTATTTTACTGTTGCCAGCATTTGGGAATACTATTATGCTTATGTGATAAGATTGGTAATCTTGCATGCTGCATGAATAACATATGCTTTATTATGCTCATTTCACATCATCATTCTGTATCCTCTATTTATGAAGTCATGAAATCATATTTTCAATACCAATAATATGAAAAGTTCATATTCTGAAATAGACTCATCATGCTCTCGGTCTAGTGATGACCTCATGCATCCTTTATATTATCATCATACATCATCATAGCATAAATAATCACTACAAGCATGCATGATCATCTTATTATTCATGAAATTGAGTAATACTATTCTTTCATATTAATCATACTAGATTCATCTTTCCGCAATCTTTCATTTTTCATATGTAGTTTATAAAGAAAGCAATGTAATAAAATTTTCAACTTTATTATCCTATACTATCTAATGTATAATGTGAATGCTATACAAATTGTCATTACCAAAACTAGGGTGTTGTAGTAGTTATACTTTGAATATCATATAATGATAAATAGCCAAAAAGTATACACGATCACCCGAACCTGAAAATCTCTGCGAGGGACAATACTCACTGAGTGACTCGATATTATTCTTGTTCCAATTTTCTAAAAATCAGGTGGCGAACCCATAAAATCAAAAGTTTCTTGTCCCCCTAAGATAAATCATTCATCCCTATTCAATAAAGTTTTCATGTCCCTTAGAAATGGAAAGACCCGCTACCCTGTCCAATAAATAAACAACAAGCTTGAAAAGACAGGTCGCTCACATCTACTAATTTAAATACTTTATAATTTGTAGATTGAGCCCATTTTTAGAATTAAAATAAATAGACTTAGGTTCACTTAATGAAAATTAAAATAGGAATTAGGCCCATTAGTCTTTAGAGTCAGTTGTAAATTAAAACATGTAGATTTAGCCCATTTAACCAAAAACAATGTATATTAGATTGATTTAGGGATTATGAACTTGAATGGATGCATTGTTTACATTTTTCTTTCATGACTAGTTTATTTGGGGTTAATTATTTAAATAAGGGGTTATATGAAATTGCATGTAAGTAAAGGATAAGATAGTAATTCATACTATAATTCTAAATGAACACAAGACTGAAAGAAGTTAGTATTCCATATATAAAATCTCCTAGTTATAGTGCTAGCTTTCTTTTAGAGAATTAAGTACCACCACTTTTGATTTGTCCTAGTTATTACCCTAGGTGGCAACTCCTCATCTCCACGCTATGTCTTTATGATAGTGGTTAGTGTGTTCTCTCGAGCCCAGAGCTTAAATAGTGTCGTGGTGGCCAAAATCTTGGATGTGCATTAAACCCCACCATCTATAACGGTGACTCCACTAGGGATAAGAGATACTAATTCTACTTGTGTTCTTTAGAATTATTTTATTAATTGTTATTTTATCTTTGCATTCATTCTACATGACCCTATTAATCCATGGCATTGGTTTATGGTTCTATTATTCCACTAGCTTCATAGGATCATAAATTGGCTAACCATTACTTTTACCTTTAACTCGGTTCAAGAGAGATTACTAGGCTCATATGACCTGAATATTCTCTCGAGTTTGCAAAGGATGTCAGGCCCCTCTGACCTTGGCCTGTGACTCAAGTCTCAAAGGAGGGAATCTTGCTAAGGGAACCTTAACCTTTTCCGTTAGACTTAACTCATATAGTGGCTTAGTAACATCCCTTAGAATTACCTAAATTGCTTGTGTTTGTTGCCATGAGGTATTTTTATTTATAAGGCCTGAGCTTATACTTTAAAAGCTCATTTGGGTTAATAAAAATTAGACTATACTTTTATACCTAAAATTGTTGTTTCCATGCTTTTACTACTTTGAGAGATATAACATGCACATCAGTTCTTAATATCCTCCATTGATATTAAGGCAAAGATAAAAATCCTAGGAAAAGAGACTCACCATTGAATACGTGTGTGGGAGGAATAAGGTTGGAAGGATGTCTATACACTTGACTTGTATACTTGATTGTTACTTGTTACTTGTTACTTGATGCATAGCACATGCATTATGCATCATACTAATACTTTATTTTTTAGCCATCATAGATTCATTTGGGCTTTCTTGTGTTTGGAGATAGAAAGGTGGTAGACTATTGAGAACATATTTAAGTCTATAGACAATTGCAAAAGAGATCCTTAGCATATTAGAAAGGAGTCCTATTAATCCACTCTATATAGATGTTGCATAAGCTTTAGCTAAACATACAAAAGAAATGGAATAGCAAGATGGAGGAAACTGGACCCTAGAGAACATTAAAGGAGCATTGATGGATGACATGAAAGTAATGATGCAAGATGAACTAAGATAAGCACTAGCTGGACTAATGCCACCTCCTCCTCCTGCACCTCTAGTTGTAACCAATCCATCTATTTTAGGTACACCACCTACTAACAATGATAATGCTGAGGGGCAACCTTTAAACACTGATAGGAATGTACCTATTGTGACCTATTATGGAAATGAAATTGGAGAATGTTGAGAACTACATGGTTGAAAAGCAAAAAGGGAATCATTTGAGCAAGTTCAAGAGTTTGGAATCCAAGCAAATGAAAGCACTAACTCAGAAGATGTCCAAAATGGAAGAATTGATTAGAGATTAAGGCATTGGGTAACCATTTGATTTTGATGACATGATAAGCACTGATGGATATGAACTTCCAAATAAATTTAAAATTCCTTAACTACCGAAGTTCAATGGTTCTGAAGATCCGAGGATTCACCTTAGCCAATATACCATAACTATGAGCACTATAAAAGCCCCATTATCTATTGTTGCTAAATTTTTTATGTTGTCCTTGGAAGGAATAGTTGTGAATTAGTATCATGGGTTAGAGAAATCAGTCCGTACAAATTAGAGAGAATGTGATCACATGCCTAGTATATGGCCACATGACTCCCCCTCTTTAGTCTATTTAGGACGTGTATTTTCAATGTTTAGGGAAGCTTCTTCCAGCTTTCTCTAAACATTTTCCATCTTTTCTTTATCCTTTCCATGTTTTAGGTGTTTTCTACTTTAGTCTTGATATTGAATTTTTGTTTTTTCTCTGTATAAAATTGAGTTCCCTAACATTCCTAAGGGTATGGAGGATATCTTTTTGGATGTCAAGGGTAACTTCACAGAGGCCACTAGAGCTGGGACTTCCATTGTAGGGACTAGTATTGATGGTGCTTCAAGTTCTCAGCCATCTAAGCTCTCTCAATGGGACCTAATTCCCATGGTTCATAGTCTGTAGATTCACACTCGGGTTCCTCATCATTGCCAAGTATGTCCTCCTTTGTCCCCTATCTTTTCTGAAGTTATTTAGCTTTCTAGGTTTCCTTGCTATTTGTTAGTTTTTGTTGTATTTGTTATGATGTTTTCATAGTTGTAGCTCTTACTGTGACTATTAATTCATAGTTTACTATGAGTGCTGATAATGTCGTAGTTTTTGCTTTATTTTTTGTTTTGATTGTTTGCTAGTGCTTACTGTGATGCTTTTTTTTCCTCTTATTATTATTTTGATCCTCTTAAATAGTAGAGAAAATGATGTGTTGAAATTTATTATTTGTTTAGATTATTGATAGCATATATGTTATTTGTAGTCTCATAGGTCTGTTATTATGTCACGTGGTGGCTTCAACAGGGTCAACATATACTATTAGGGCCTTCCACTATGTGTAAAGCATATGGTTATAAGAAAGGGTTTTGATGTGATTATTGATGTGCTTTCTTATGACTCATATGCATCGAGTCAAATTGTTATATATGCATTGGTTGACTGATGGATGGACACGATGCATACTTTTCACTTGCCCGTTGGTAAGATGACCATCACTCCTCTAGACTTTGCCACTACAATGGGCTTAAGCTTTTTTAAGGTACATGTTCCCTTCAGGGAGGAGTGTTCTTCTATGGGGGTGAGGAGGCACCTTACCATATGGTTGCTTAGGGTGCCTACCCCTATAAAGTTTAGTTGTCCATACCTCACTCGTTACAACAAGTTTGTCTCCCGTGCAAATAATGTATGATATTAATCTTATTTCAGCAGAGTTGTTGGCTCGTTGGTTCTTATTCTACAAGTTAAGTTTCATCATCTTCCTAAATCCTTCAAGTACATGTAGTTTACAATTGTTTCTTATCCTAAAAGACCTAGGCAGCTTATCGAGGCACTACTAGGGTACTGCCGCTTTCACCTACATGTCCCAAGTATGGATGCAGCATGCTGAGGTGGCTCGAGGATTTATGCATGCTTATTTCTGCTAGATGTGAGTAAGAGTTCTTATATTTTTCATTTTGCTCTTTGTCTTCTACTTGTTTTTCCTAATTTTTAAGTTCTATTGTTGATAAATTTGGGTTTATGAGTTCATGGTTCTCCCTTGTCCAATCATCAAGCATCTCCTAGAATATGGTTTTCCTTATTATTCTGGCAAGATTAAGAAGACCACTAATTTGATTAAGGATTGTGAAAAGACTTGGGACTATATGGATAGATTATCATTTGGATAGGTATTTTTGATTCTTGCTGTGCTGATTGTTTCATTTTCTAGAGATTCTTTATTCACTTTTGCCTTTCTATGCAGATTTTCCTTTGCTGGTGGGTGGCAAGCTCAAATGGTGATAACATGTCAGCTGATAGAGAGACAAGCGTTATTCCTGGCCTTATTGGCTAGTTGTGGTATTTAGTCATTAGTGGGATGGTCTATTTTCCAAGAGAGTCCATGTTCCTCCTCTTGGTGACATGTTATGGAGTCATGAGCATAGTGCAAACAAGCTTGCTACTGCCATGATAGGATATCCTTTTAAGAGTCTCTTAAAGGGTGTAGGATCTCTTTATGCCAATGTGTTGATCCTATAGCTAATTGATGTTATGGCTAGTGGCACCTTTCCTCAACCTCCCTTTTCTTAAATGGATGGGCTTGTCCTTTATATTCAATGGTTAGCCTATCGTGCGGATCATCTATAGTTGCTTCTTATAATTCAGTAGGCTTTTATTCTTGTTTTGTACAAGCTTTTAATGAAATTTATTGGTAATAAGCTATAATTGACATGGTTATAAAGACTTACCTATAGCGATAAGGATCTCATAAAAAAAGATTAGGGTCCCATTTTGAGGAGGCTGAGAGAATTTTTTGTATTAAGGTGACTACCCATGCTAGCAATATGGCTTCTGGTGGTGCCATTCTTGGGGACTTGGTAGTTAGGTCATCCTCAGTTTTATTTAGGATGGACATCTTTGGTAGAGTAGTGTATCTTGATTTGCCTCATGCTGGCTTTCCTCAATCAAATGTTATTCCTCCTTATACTTCCTATGTTCGTGCTTTATTTAACTTATTTTGCATTTGTTTCATCCATTTAATGACTGACACTTGATTTTTTTGCATTTTTTTTTTGTAGATTCTTATCTCTTCTGGCCAGTATTGGTATACTATTACAAGCAGTGTGTAGCAGCACTTTATAGAGTTTACGAGCAATTAAAGGGTATGCCTTTTTTATTATACCCATTTATATATGCACATGTTTTATGTGTGTATGTATGATATGCAATATTCATGTAATGTAGGCTAAACATCTCCATGCTAGCCACAAGTAGGAGTGAGAGCACACAACTTATTATGATCATATTGGTGAGCTGGAGTCATGGCTAGCATCCTTTGCGATAAGGGACGAGAAGCCTGGATTAGATGATAGGGATGCTTGACTAGGATTTATGCTTGCTTCTGATGGAAACCAAGGCCAAGATAGTTGTTTTAGGAGCTAGGTGTAGGGCTTTCTGCTTATGGTTGCTTTGTTGTATCATTTTCCCAAGGTGATGGACTCTGCGTGTTGTATCTAGGCATTTTTCCCATATATGTTGTATGATATATGCATAATGATAATTGTGGTATATGTATGCTTCTTACCATTGCTATGCTTGGTGATGTTTGCCATTGCTATTGTCTGCCTCTTTTATTTTTCCCTCTTTTGCCTTAGGCATCTCCTTTTGGAGCTTTTTATACTTAGCTAGGTTTTCTTTTTCGATTGGAAGTACTACTTCTAATTCGTATACTAGTGAGAAAGGAGGTGCTCTAGTTAAAGTTCTTATTGTTGTTCTGTATCCCCATAAGGCATATGACAATCATCTACCCAGTCTCTATAAGTCAAAGTTATCTTTGATAAAATCTTCTTGATGTTCTCGTTTGTGGCTTTGATGGCTTATGGTTAGTAAGTAGAAGATCTATGATGTTCCACCTTATAACTCCTTAGTAGTTCTCTAACTTCCCATTGGAATTGAACACCATTGTCAGAGATGATGTGATGGGGGATTCCATATCAATAAAATAAATTTCTTTTAATGAATTTAGCCACTTGTTTGGCTTCTATCTTTGTGAATGATTTTACTTTGACCCATTTTCTGAAGTAATCCATTATGACTAAGATGAACCTGTGTCCATTCGAGGCTATCGGTTGGATTTCCCCAATTATGTCCAGTTCCCATGCTAAGAAAGCCAATGGAGAGGAGATGTAGTATAATTCCATTAGGGGAAGGTGGTTGACATTCCCTTAGATTTAACACTTGTGGCACTCCTTTATGAATTTGTTACAGTTATCACAACCTAAACTTGAGAGCATATGACCAACATTAGGGAATGGGAAAGTATAAGGCTTTCGAAACCTATAGTAAGCATTAAAGAATATTTATAATAAAATATATGTAATAATTAAATGAAATGTTTAAATAAAATAAATAACAAAAATAACATAACATCCAAAACAATATTTGATGAAACATAATAATCAACATTAATAAAAATCTTTAATACATGTAATAATCCATGCATTTTGTATTTTAATATAAAATATCCTACACACAGTTCAGTTATTGACTTACAGGTCCAATGCGCTCCTTTGTGCAATCACACTTGACCCCGACCTATTGACTAGACTAGAGACGTGACTAAAGAAAAGAAATAAAAATAAAAATAAAAATAATAAAATTTAAACAGAAATCCTATAAATTCTAGATTTATAAAGAGAAACTCGATTAAGAATACGACTCTACTAAAATTGATACGATGTCACATTTTACGAAAAATTTACCAAAAATTCGACAGAGTCTCCTTTATAAAACAAGCATCTTTCTACAAAAAAACACTTTAAATACCAACAATAACTCCAAATCTCGAGTTGGGCCCCCGAACTACATTTTATACCCAACCGAGAACCAATTTCACAAATCACAATTTATAAACAATAAAATTTCATTTAAATATCAAAATTAATTTATTTACACAATAAAAACATAAAAGATATTTATTTACAAAATAAATAATAAAATTCACATTAATAATCAAATTATATTATAAAATCCATTATTCTAATTTTTGAAATTAAATAGAATTTAATTATCGATAATCATTTAAATCATACAATTATATAATTAAGCAAATGAAAACTCATTTAAATTTTAAAAATCATAAATACAATTTTTATTCGGATATTATTTCAATAATCACTAATAATTAGCTAAAAATAGGAATTAATTCATAAAAATTATTTTAATATTATTTATTACTCAAAAATTATCCAAAACATAATAATTCATAATAAATTTAATTAAAATATAAAATTTACTAATTTTTCCAAACTTTCATTTTCGACATAATCATCCAAAAATTTATAATTAAAATTTGGTACATAATTTTAATAAACTTCTTTAACAAAACTTGCTTAAAATAATTAGTAGAATTTATTAAAAATATAAATATTCTCTAGGCTCAGGAACAACATCCTAAACAATAACATGAGACCAAGGGAATTCAAAAAATTCATAAAAATTATTTTCAAAAACCTTACAATATCCACATTAATCTATTATAAAGAACCTAGGGAATTCAAAAAATTCATAAAAATTATTTTCGAAAACCTTACAACATCCACATTAATCTATTCTAAAGAATCAATATGAAATAAAATCAATTTGACATTCAAATTCATAATTAAACCAAAAATACCAAAATTTAATTTTGAGAAATTGGAGTTGTTACTAGTTGAATTTTTTGAAATTGATTAAGGATCATTGAAGCTCGAGTTGAGAGCTTTGATTTGAGCCTAAGCTTGGTTTGAATCGCAACGGCCTTCACTCCCACTTTCTAGCCGAACTAAGAAATTGAGCATGAGGAGGACAACTGGACGACAACTGCTGTAG
This sequence comes from Mallotus nudiflorus, assembly GCA_947683625.1. NCBI lineage: Eukaryota > Viridiplantae > Streptophyta > Magnoliopsida > Malpighiales > Euphorbiaceae > Mallotus > Mallotus nudiflorus. The sequence continues at coordinate 1,886,844 of CANTUR010000017.1, read as the reverse complement.
CTCGGTGTGGTGGACGATGAGGTGATAGCATAGAGAGGGTGATCCAACGTGCTGCTAGTGGCATGGTGGTATGATGAGTGGCTATTCGAACCTGAGCATAACAAGAAGAAACGGGGAGGGAAAAGAAGAAAGGAAAGAAGGGAGAAAAAATAAAAGAAAGGAAGGAAAAGAGGATAGGAGGGAAAAGAAAATGTGGGGAAAAATAATAAAATACAAATAAAATTTTTAAAATTTATTTATTAATATTGCAATAACAATAATTTAAATTTACTCATTCAAATCCATAATTTAATTTAAATAATAATAATAATGATGCCATATGTAATGAAATAAATAATAACACGAGAATTTTATTTTATTTCAAAAATAATCAAATATTAAAATTTAATAAATTATTATAAAATAAAAATAATTATTAACACTGCAAATCTCACAATTTAATTTCTTAATTTAATTTATAAAAACTCATATTATTACAACAGTCTTCCATCATTGTCATATAGAAGAACCCTTGTCTAATTAGCTTTTTAGCTAGGAATGCTCCATTCATATATGGACCGTAAACACCTTTGTGTACTTCTTCCATTGCAATTTCAGCCTTAATTTCATCTAGACATTGTAGTTGTAACCCATCTGAAGTTCTTTTGTATAACATACCCTGGTGCGATTTGAATTTTGATGCTAATCATCAAATGACTACCTTATCTTTTTCACTTGCTTGATTAAGATAGGCTTATTCCTTCATATATCTTTAAATGTCATAGAACCAGGGTTTTTTAGTTGTTTATGTCTTTACTATTCTACAGTTCTTATGATTGGGTTATCCCGATTTGAGTAGAAGTAAAGGCTTTATAGGTATTTTGGATGGTCCTTCCCAGACTAATGGTAGGGAAGCAAGTGCATCTACCATCTAATTATGGTTCCTCAGGAGATGAATGAATCTACAATTTTGAAAGGACACAATGAGTAATTTCAAGTGATCTAGGTTTAGGCTTAAGTGTTGCTCTTTTAATTCCTAATCTTTTATGGCATGCTTGATTACTAGCATGGAATCTTTAAAGATTTTGATTTCCATAACATCCAAGGCTATTAGTGCTTCTATTTTGAGTGTGCATGCCTCATATTCTGCTTCATTATTTGTGACCCTGAACTTGAGCTTCTTGGCAATCAGTACTACTTCGCCTTCTAAAGATTGTAATATGACACTAACTCTTACACTGAACTAATCAACTGCTTCATCAAAATACATCAACCATCCTTGAATCTTGATGGCTGAGTTAAAGTCATCTGGGAAGTCTAGTTAGATTTCCTTTAAGTCTCAAATGGGGTTAAGAGCTAGAAATTCAACCACTGCTCTTCCATTTACTGCCATTTTAGTTAGGTATTGCATATCAAATTTTGTCAATAGCATGAGCCAGTTGGCAAGTTTTCCTACTATAGAGGGAGCATTATAGAGGTACTTCATTAGATCCATTTTAGACACGGCCTGAATTCTGTAGGACTAAAAGTATTGTATGAGTTTCTTCATTGCCTATACCATTGCCAGGCATATCTGCTGGACTTGGCTATACTTTTCATCATATGACAACATCTTCTTACATGAGTAGTAGAATACGTGTTCTACTTTCGTTTCTCCTTTTTAGGCCAACATTGCACTAATTACATTTCCTTCAATGGCCAGATAAAAAGTTAAAGGAATTACTAGTTTAGGTGGTTTTAGAACTGGTGGGTTAGCTAGGTAGTTTTTGCTTTTGTTGAATGCTAACTGACACTGCTCGTTCCACTTAATTAGTTAATTTTTTTATGAATCTTCTAATGAATTGTAGTTTCCTTAGGAACCCTCTGATTTCTTCTTCTATTTTTAGCACTGGTATCTCTTTGACTACTTTTAATTTTTCTAGATCTATTTCAATCTCATTCTAACTAACAATATATCCCAACATCTTTCATAAAGTGACCCCAAATATGCATTTCTTTATATTAAGCCTAAGATTGTACTTCTAGACTCTTTTGAGGAATTTTTTTAGATCGGGTAGGTTTTCTTCCTTAGTCTTTGACTTGACCATCATATCATCGACATACACTTCTATTTCTTTATGTATTATGTCATAAAACATTATTATTACAATTCTCTGGTAATTTGCTCCTACATTCTTTAAATTGAATGGCATTACTCTGTAGCAATAAGTGCCCCACTCTATTATGAAAGTTGTCTTTTCTTTATCAATGATGGCGATTATGATCTGATTGTACCTAGAGAATCCATCCTTAAAGGAGTAAATTACACATATGGTGACACTATCAATTAGTACACATGTATGAGGTAATGAGATATCATCTTTCAGGCAAACCTTGTTCAAATTTCTGCAGTTAATGTAGATTCTAACCCTTCCATTCTTCTTTGGTACTAGCACCATATTTGCTAACCATTTTGGGTAGTCTACTACCCTTAGGAATTTTACCTTAATCTGATTCTCGATGTCTTCTTTCACTAGTTGGGTGCATTTTTATAAGGATGAAGTGTTGACCAATGTCTCTATTAATTTGAAGCATATCGTCATACATCTAGGCAAATATTTTTGAATATATATATATATATATATAACTTCTCTCCTCTCTTCAGGAATAACATCTTTCAAAATGTGCAAAATGCATGGTTCAGATTCTATGCCAATGTTTAAATGATTCTATGCATATGGAATGAATGTCAAATATGCTAATGTTGTTATCAATGCAATGATGCAATGCACATTACCTTCATGAAAGACATCAAACAAGTAAGAAAAATCTAATTTTTATTGTATTAACTTTATAATTCATTACATCATCATTTTCAAACAAAGAAAAAGTATAGAAATTAAGGAAGCAAACTTTTTTTGGATAAGTTGCTTAATAGATGGTTCTATCTTTGGATCACCCACTATTTGTATGTCTCATCAGCAATATTATCCTTGCTACTTGTGGTAAAATAATGGATGATTTTCTTCCTCTATGTCATTTTAAAGTGATGCACAAACCTTTATTGTATCCTGCCACTAGAGAAATCTATAAGCTTATAAGGTACATGCAATTTCTCGCTAAACTATCTCTTTAGTAATGCTAGATAGTAGTGGGTGCATGACATGAATCCTGAGATTGACACATGGTTGACATATGTATAAAGAGTCATATGTTCTAGCTTCCATATTTGGCACATCCATCTCACATGATATTCTAGCATATCATTCATGCATTCAACCCATTCTTGGGTTATGATATAGGTTGAGTGTCAATGAACATCCTTATAGTGTTTCTCTATGTTATTCATGGGTTGATATCTCATCCAGTTACCTATAGGTTTGTCAAGAAGATGTAGCTTTTCTTGAAACCATGCTTGAAGCAATAGGGGGCTCCTAGTGAAGTTCAAACTTTTCCCATTTTTAAGGTCATATAAACCTTGGATGGTATCTGCTAAAATCAGCAGGAAGGAAGTCATTCCACATTCTATTCCTTTGATGAATTGGAGTATTTTGAAATCTTCTAGCCCATCATTCGAGAGGGTGAAATATTGCATAAAGAGGTAACATGCAAGGAGGAATGCCCACATTAAAGTATGAGTCTTTTTAGTGGTGCAAGCAACTAGGACTTGTATAGGAATCAATTGTTTGCTCTCGATGACTAATTCATCAAGCTTTTATGAGCTTAAGTTAAGAAAAGTACCTTCAATTCATAGATATTTAATATACTAGCTAGTAAAGATTGCTTATTTAGTCTTAGTGGGGATTCACCCTGTTATGGCACTGAATTCCTTATATAATGGCATAGTTTTATTCTGTTGAATCAAAATATGTGCTCTTAATGGTCCTAAAATGACATAGTAGCATTTAAGAGTTCACAATCGAGGTACATATACTGAAATGTCTTAATGCATAACATTTTGTATGGTTTCAAACTCTTCCAGTCTGCCTTATTAGGGTTATAGAGGAAATGTGTAGTGATGCTGGTTTAGGTTTGAGGATTTTTTACCATGACGCCATCCCCAAAGAGGTATTGGATCTTAGCTTTTAGTTTTCCATTACTTTAACAAGAAGATTTTTCTTCATGAGCACTCATGTTTAAACATTGTATTCTTGAGCATTTATTAAGGTTAGCTACGTGAACGATGCATGATATATGTCTGTAAAAGAAAGGGTAAGCATGTATGCATGGAGTGAATGCAAAATCGTATAATGAAAGATGATCATTACTATAAGAAATAGTGGTTAGTTCACGCTATCTACATGTATGTAAAGTATGCATGATTAATTTTGAGAGCTAATTAGTGTTTCATACATAGTGAACAAAGCAATCATAAGCAAACTCTCACTTTTAACCTTATTTCTTCATAAGCTCATTTAATCTCTTTCCTAGGTGCGTTTTGAACCTATAATCATTGAGGGACTATGGTTTTCGCTCTCATAACTAGGCTATTTTAGTTTTTGTTGATTATAACCAAAGGGTAAACTAAGGAATGATACTCAAATGTACTTAAGGTAATCACATAATGTCAATATGATGGTCAATTGTTGTGCTTCAGATGATGTCTAGGACCCTTATGCACCCATATGCATAGGGCCAAGGTTAATAAAAAAGGGTTCAAGTTCTTGCCCTAATATCAATACTCGATATGTTTACTAGGAGTCATGAAAGTATTGTTTAATAGTTTACAGTTTGATTTTGTCAACATTAAGGTCCATAATCTAGTTGGATTCCTAACTTGTTCATTTGATATAATAGGAATAAATAGATGACATCTTATAGGTTCAGTCATTAAGGGATGTCGTTATTTGTTAATTTGCATTGACTATTCAAGCTGAGGTACATGATTCTTATCATTCTTAATGCTTTTGGCTCATATGAAGTAAATGAGAATCATGTGGATCTGAGTATAAACATTATATGAAAACTAACATTATGATGTCATTTGGTGATAGACATTAGGAGAGTTATGTCATTGATGAATATCAGCTCAAACAAATAGCGTTAGGATAAGGATAGCATGCATAGCTTGCTGGAATCCTATTAGATGTTACTATTAGCTTATCTATATGAGTTGACTCAAGGTGAAAGGCTAAGGGTTCCTTTAATGAGAATGCCCCCATACAACTAAGGTTATAGACTCTGGTCAGTGAGTCTAGCATTCTTTTGATAACTTGGTGGCCCCCCTTAAGGACTTGGGTTATAGACTCTAGTCAGATGAGTCTGGCGAAGGCATAAGTAAAGACTAAAGGTGATAATAGCTATCTTTGTCACCATGTGACTCGAATGGAATCATAGTGGCAATGTCATTCAACATTATTGAGGTTTTAAGGACTAGTTATGTGCATGTGATGTGTAGTGCAAATGCAATGGTGAGTGGCTCTATACAATTGAGTATTGTATAATGAGAAATAGTCATTTTCGAGTTGATCTCTCTTATTTAGAAATCCTAGTGGAGTCACCACTGTGAGTGACCTCAGGTGTGTTTATTGTGTTTATGGCTTCTTAGCTTATAGGTTTCTCAAAGATATGGCAACTTTACTGAATAGGGACAAATGATTGGTCTCAAAAGGAATGAGACACTTTTTTTGGTTTTATAGAGTCACCACCCGATTTTTAGAAAATTAGGAAAATAAAAGGATAATATTAGGTCACTTAATAAGTATTTCCCCAATAGAGTTTTTTGGGTTCAAATGATCACATATACATTTTGACTATTTCTCATTATAGGATATTCAATGTATAGCTATTGCAACACCCTATTTTTAGTAATGACGTTTATATAGCATTCACATAATACATTAGATAGTAGAAGATAATAAAGCTAAAATATTTTTATTACGTCACTTACCTAAGAAAATACACATAAAAAAAGGATTATAGAAAAGTAAATCTAGCTTAGGTGTAATGAACTTGCAAGGTTAACATGACTATGCACGTAGCTTTCTCTATGACATGAATAATGAGATAAGCAATGGACACTCAATCACTTGAAAAAGTAAGCAAAATGTACATAATCATACATGTTTGCAGTGATTATTCATGCTTTGATAATATATAATGACAACATAGGGGATGCATGATGACATCACTAGATTGGGAACATGAGGACTCTAGTCTAGAATATGTACTTTTCATGTTATTGATATTTACAATGTGATTTCATGTTTCAAAAGTAGAGGATGCAAAATGATGACATAAGACGAGCAAAATAGAGTCTAATTATTCACATAGCATGCAAATTTTCGGTCTCATAATGTAAGCATAATAATATCCATAAATGCTGGTGATAATAAAGTAAAATGTAGTGCAATAAAATAAATGTGCTAAAATGATTGTGTGGTCCTCAGATTCAACTGAGCTCAGGTGAGCTTTAAAGCTTTAGCTTTGAGGTATTATCAAGCTATCCTCATTGAGAGGTTCAAAATGACATGTAGAATGATACTAGTTTATATACCTTTGAAGCATGCTTTGACAAATGTAAGGCTAGGTTTGGTGGAAGGGATACCTAATAACCTAAGAAAAATGTAGTAAAAGAGCTAAAAGTGTCTAGAAGTAGGTTTCCAGTGCCTTCGAGTGAATAGATTTTTAAGTGAGTGTATATTTCCTCTTGCTCCCCCCTTCAAAATAGGGTGTAGAGGCACCTATTTATGATGAAAAATGTGAGGAACAAGGGGGTATAGGCATGATCATACGTGTGTCCTTAAGATGGAGTGTGTGACCATGTAAAGTGCGTGTGACTGCATGCTTGCCATATGGTCATACGCTGGTGCATGGCCATGCACGCTCACTCACAGTTATACGCACTTTTGTGCTTTACTTACTCAACTTGGGGCTTTTTTAGGTTAGTCTGAGGTTGGTGCCTTTGGTTTTTAGGCCTTTTAAATGCATTTCCATAATCCATTTTGTTTATTTCAGCATCGATTTTAGCGCGTCACACTTAAGGATATTTACATGCACTTATAAGTGACACACACTAACCCTCAAGGTATTTTGAACCATTCTAGGACCACTTTCAGAGGTTTTAGAGTCTTCCAAACATGTCCCCAAAGTTTGTTTGGTCTAATTTGCCTTTAATTTTAGCACGACACCTAAGGGTGTTCATGGCTACATGCGCACTTCTAGGCAACGTGCTATAATCTTTAGGTTATTTTGGACTATTTTGAGACCACTTTTGATAGTTTTGGACTATTCTGGATGTGTTTTCAAAGTCCATTTTAACAAAATCAATTTTCATTTTTTTCACGAAGTTGGGTCTTGGTCTGATGAAATGAACACCAGCTTAACAAGCTGCGTGTTTTGAGAGAAGATTACTCAAAACAAGCCTCTCATTTTTTTGATAATTCATATTTTATAAGATTAGAGAGAAACTTAATGGCTCAGCGATCGATTTCGTGTACTGGTGGGATTGGTTAGGTTTTTAGGGTTGTACATTTTAGAGGTATTATGAACGAGCAAACTACTCTAATCTTTTTGAAGATTCATTTCATCATCAGACCTTTTTAGGGATAATCAAACTTAAAGTATGACACTAACTCTTTTGAAATGTTCAAAATTTTCAAAAATAAAGTACAAACTCAACTTAGTAAGAATATTAAAGCATTAAGATCTTATCTAGGTGGAAAATATTTAAATTAATAATTTATTGATCATCTTATAGATTGTGGAATAATTTTACAATTGGCTCCACTAGGAACACCATGATGGAATGGTGTATCTAAATGGAGAAATTGAACTTTATTAGATATGGTTTGATCTAGGATGAGTTAGTCAGATCTTCTAATCTCCTTTTAGGGTTATGCTCTAGAAACTATTGCATTCCTTTTGAATAAAGTTCCATCAAAGGCAATTTAAAAGACACCATATAAGATATGGAATGGGAAAACTCCTAATTTATCTTTTTTAAGATTTAGGGATGTGAGGCTTATATGAAGCATCCAAGTGCCTTTTTGTGGGATATCCTAAAGAAACCAAAGGATATTACTTTTATAATGCTTCTGAGAATAAAGTGTTTATTGCTAAGGATAGTGTCTTTTTTGAAAGAGAATATATTTTCTAATGGAACTAGTGGGAGTAAGGTATAAATTAAAGAAATTCAAGAACCGTAAAATAGCATTAAACCATATATAGAACCTCAACTGGATCAATAAGTTGAATCTACATCAGTACCATAATGTCTTAGAAGGTTTGGTAAGACACATTATAAACTTGAGAGATATGGATTGTGCATTATAGATGATAACAATGTAATGATTATGGATCAAAGTGAACCCATAACCTACCGAGAGGCCATGGAAAGTTTAGACTTTGAGAAATAGTTAGAGGCCATGAAATTAAAAATGCAATCCATATATGAAAATCAAGTATGGAATTTGATTGATCCACCTGAAGTTTTAAAAACTATTAAGTGCAAATGGATTTTGAAAATGAAAAATAACATGGATGGCAATGTGCATACCTTTAAAGCAAGACTAGTTGCAAATGGTTTCAAGCAAACACATGGTATAGACTATGATGAAACCTTTTTCACTAGTTGCTATGCTTAAGTCTATTTGAATTCTCCTCACTATAGCTGCATACTATGATTATGAGATATGGCAAATGGATGTCAAAATAGCTTTCCTTAATGAAAACCTAATTGAAGATGTATATATGACACAATTAAAGAGTTTTGTTAATCCTAAGAATTTTGGAAAGGTTTGTAGGCTTTAAGATCCATTTATAAATTGAAATAAGCTTCTCATAGTTGGAATCTTCATTTTGATGAAGCATTCAAAGAGTTTGGATTCATCAAGAATGAAGATGAACCTTGTGTTTACAAAAACTTTAGAAGGAGCGTAATAGTTTTTCTAGTGCAATATGTTGATAACATATTACTCATTGGAAATGATATTCTTACTCTCAAAAATGTTAAATAATGATTAAGGAATTGTTTCTCAATGAAAGACTTAGGTGAAGTCACCTATATTTTAGGCATCAAGATCTATAGAGATCAATCTAAGAGGCTTATTGGACTAAGTCAGAGCACTTACATTGATAAGGTACTAAATTGGTTTAGTATGCAAAACTCTAAGAGAGAATTCTTGCCAATGTCCCATGGCATTAGTCTTAGCAAGACTCAATGTCTGATGATACAAGATGAGCGAGACTGCATGAGTAAAATTTCATATGTTTTTGTATTAGATCCATCATGTATGCCATGTGTCATAACCTAAACCCAAGAGTCATGACCAATACTAGGGAATAGGAATTCACATGAATTTAGAACCAGTACCAAGCCTAAAAAACCAATTCACACTAAACATAATCATAAATATACCAAAGAATTAAAACTTTTTAAAACATAAGAAATCTTTCCATATCATATCATAATAAAATATTTTTACAAATATTCCAGTAAACAACCACTATTAGCTCAACAAAACATACTACAACATGTACATACTACTACTGTGTTGTCTAAAAATACAAAGGAAGTGGTAGTTTAAAATTTACATAAATCAACTAGTAAAAAAGAGTCTGGCAAAGAGGATAACTAATGAAGGTCTGTAGAAAGGAATTATGAAAAACAATTGAGGGGGATCAGAGCTCACTAAATGAATTATTATTATATATATGCATGCGACTTAAGAATATAAGCAACCAAGCACCAATATAATGTTTATATATTTCTATTTATTTAATTTATAAATGCATTTCATGCAAACACTAAAAAGAAATATTCATATCAATGTAATAAGTGAAAAATAAGTAGAGGATTAGAATAGAACCCTAAGAATTTCATAACCTAAATTACAATACCTCACTAATTAATAGACTTTTTTGAATTCAAAAATATTTTCTTTTTCCAATTTAGGAGTGGACTAGACCTGAGACATAGAAATGTCAACCGAGCTACCACAGTCCCCGTGCTAGTATGACTTGCCCTAAGACATTACAGGTCAACCAAGCTATAGCCACATTACTCTCTATCCATAAATCTCAATAATCATTTATTTGTATCTTAGACTATATAATCTCATATCAATCAACATATCATAACCTAGCAACTAGTGTACTATTGCGCATTAGTCCTAGTGTAGCCCAGTAGGTAGCAATTCTAAAACTATCCTCCAAAACATTATGTCAAAAATAAAATGATAAAATCATCTTAAAATATACACGACATCCAATAATCATAATTAACATTCATTTTATATATATATGAAAACATATATAAAATAACAATAGCAATAACATTTAATGCAATATAGCATAATAAAATTCATATTTATTCAAAATATGGATGTCAATAATATTTTCTACATGCAATGCATAAATGTAATAGTAACTCATACATAGAATATGCTCCTTACTATTAACTTGATTGGGCCTGACTTGAAGGCCCTATTCTTAGTGTTGCTATAGGAAAATAATAAAAATACTTAGGATTAAAAATCCTAACCTTAAACATTCTAGATTTCTAAGGAAAAACTCGATTTAAGACATAACTCTAATAAAACATCAAACTCAACAAAAACCTAATGTCATATTTTATGAGAAATCTACTGAAAATTCAGCATAAAACAAACATCTCTCTACTAAAAGTAGAGCCATTCCTACACAAAACTATATTTCAATACTACCCATAACTCCACATCCTAGGTGGGCCCCTGAACTACACATTATGCCCAACCGAGAACCAACATAATAACACATATAAAAACAATATAATTTTTTTCTGAAATCCTAATATATCATAAAAATTCAGTTTACTACCTAAATTTATTTTATTTTTATAATAAAAATATAAAAGAATTTATTATTCATTTATTTTCACCAAAATTAGTACTAATTAACTAAGAATTGATAATTAATTATAAAAAATATTTTTTATACTTTTATTATTTAAAAATAATAAAATAGAATAAATAACAATAATTTAATTAAAATTAAATAATTTACTAATTTCTAATAATTTTCTAAAAAAACATATTTAAAGATAATCTTTAAAAATTCATAACTTAAATTCTATAAAGAATTTCACAAAACTTCTTTCAGAAAGTTTACTCTACATAATCAATAGAATTTATTAAAAATATAAAAATTTCTCGAGTTCAGAACAATAATGCAAAAAGTAACTTAACGCCTAAAAATTCCAAAAATTCATAAAATAAATACAAATCATATTTAGTAAGATCTCAGCTAAATTTCATTTCATATAACTAATACATAGTCCAATTTAATTGAATTCAAACTCAATTTCAAAAAATAAAATATAAAACCTTAATGTCAAGTTACCTAAATTGAAGTTCTTCCTAGTGTTACCCATTGACTTAGGGAAATGAAACCCAGGAGGAGAATATTCAAATGACACCATCGGCATGTCTAGGGGTAGCTGAGGCCAATGCGGGTAAGCTCCTTTTGTATCTAGCAAAGAAGAAAACCAAGCAAGGAGGAGGAAGGGGAAGTTAAGAGGCAACATGAGGCTGTTAAGCAGTGCCTAGGTGGTGCTGGCAGTGAGGGTGGTGATGGTGTTGGGTGGATAAAGAAGGAGAAGAAGGAAAGAAGAAGAAGAAGAAAAAAAATAAGGCCACATTTTTTTAAATAAAGTAGACCCAATATATATAAAGTACATGTATATATGTATGTAATCTAACAAAATTTACTACAATATATATATATATATATATATATATATCCTCCTTAATAAATTATTAAAATTTATTAAATTATACAAATAATAATAATTTCATAAAATAATAACTCACACTTTAAATCCTCAATTCGAATTAATAATTAAATAAAATACGGGTAATAACACCATGTTATGCACTCGACTAGATGTCTTATATGCTTTGTGCATAATGAACAAATACCAGTAAGACCCAGGTGAATGTCATTGGATAACAATTAAGAATATCTTTAAGTACTTGAGAAATACTAAGGATGCATTTTTACTAGATGGTGGGCAGGAAGATTAGTTAGTTGTAAATGGTTACATAGATGCCAACTTCCAATCTGACAAAGATGACTTCTTATTGTAGACAAGCTATGTGTTTTTTTATTTAAATGGAGGTGCAGTGAGCTAGAGAAGTTCAAAGCAAGAAATTATTGCTGATTCTACAATAGTATAAGAGTACATAGTTGCCTCAGAGGCAACCAAGGAAGTTGTTTGGATTAAAAAGTTCATAAATGGCTTAGGAGTTATTCCTAGTATATCAAATCCAGTGGACTTTTATTATGATAACAATGGAGCCATAACATAAGCTAAGGAACCCCAAATCACATCAATTATCCAAACATATACTCAGACTTTATCATCTCATTAAAGAGATCATTGAGAGATGGGATATGAAGATATGCAGAGTACTAATAGATGACAATGTTTTTGATCCACTAACTAAGCCTCTTCCATAGGCCAAGCATGAGAGTCATACTAGGTCAATGGGACATACAACATTGATTGGGCCTAATGCAAGTGGGAGATTGTTAGTGATATACTTTAGGCCAATTATGTAATGTCCATACTTTGACATTGTCAATATTCTATTTTAATAATAAAAAGACATTTTTATTATTACTGGCTAATTCTAGTATTATCCTTTATTAGTTAATTCTACTTAGATCATTAAGTACTTGACTTAATAGTAAAACTCTTAGGTGATACTTGAATTCTCATCTAAATATCCCTAGTGATTTATTATTATGGGAATAATAATGAATAAGGACTAGAATGAGGTTGATTGATGATTAAGTTTTACTGATAATGTATATGAGATATTAAGTCAAACTCATAGTCACATATTTAGGGCATAATATACTGGAGTGACCCACTATGAGAATACCACATGGATTATTGTTAGAAGTTGTAAGCACCCAATTTTAGGATGATGAAGTATGGATGCGATAGAGGACTCCAATGATAAAAATATTATAAATGGATCTTCAACTCTTAAAGCTTGAAACCTCAAAAGCCTAAATGCATTTCCAAAAGAACTTGATTAGTTTTTTAAAGGACTTAATTTGTAAAATTTTATTTCTTTTAAGGATCTTTCTATAATTAAAAGTTTAAAAAAGATAAAAATTACATAAATCGATCATAATTATGTAATTCTGATCGAAATTATATAATTCCAATCAGAATTATATAATTTTGATTGGGGTTAATCGTGTTCCATCTGTATTTTTTGGGTTTTCAATACATAAAAAAATTATTTTTTGATTTTTAATTAGTTAAACAATGTGATAAATCCCTTTTCTAGGATTTATTTGAATTTTCCAAGAAGTTAAAAGTCCTTGTTAAAAGTTTGAGTATAGTGTATTTTTAAATCAACACTATACATCTGAGTGCAGTGTATTTTCAAATCAACACTATGTGTCTAGGTGTAGTGCATTTCCAAATCAACACTATACGTCCAAGTATAGTGCATTTTCAAATCAACACTATACATCCAAGTATTCATCGTGAACTGACGATCACTTTTAGGAAAAAGCCTTAAGATGCATAGGTAAGTGTCTAAACTTTTATTCTTAAGAAATAATGTGCTTATTTGCTTTGTTGCAATTTGTCAAGCAAATAATGATAAAAGGGGGCAACTGTAAGCACCCAATTTTGAGATAATGAAGTGTTGATGCGACAGAGGACTCTAATGATGAAAATATTATAAATAGATCTTCAATTGTTGAAGCTTAAAACCTCAAAAGCTTGAATGCATTTTCAAAAGAACCTGAGTGGTTTTTTAAAGGACTTGTAAAATTTCATTTTTTAGGGGGTCTTTTTGTAATTAAAAGTTTTAAAAAAAGAGACACTATATAATAATTGTAGCACAGTATCAAATCATGATTAGCTTGAGGCTACACAGTAGTTATAGTACACTTTTGATCCAATTTGCTAGACACTACACCGTAGTTATAAAACATTTAAAATCTTTTTTTGCTATAAATTCCATGAGAATTATAGCTCATTTTAAATCTTTTTGGCAAACACTCCATAGGACCTATAGCACCATTATCACAATCTGCTAGAGGCTCCACAGGACCTATAGTATATTTATCTTTAGCTATAAATTACACAGTAGTTATAGCATATTTTTTATAAATGTGCCATAGGAAATATGGTGAAAGTTTCAATCACAGTTACTAGACGTTCCATAGGAACTATAGTCCAATTCACTAGACAATACACAGTAGTTATAGTATATTTCCACTAGACATCCCATAAGGAATATAGTGAAAAACTCGACCACTAGAAATCCTATAGCGAATATAGTAAAAATCACAATCACTAGACTTCTCATAGGGAATATAGTGAAAATCACGATCACTACATGTCCCACAGGGAATATAGTGAAAATCACAACCACCAAATGTCCCATAAGTAATATAGTGAAATTACAACCACCAGATATCCCACAGGGAATATAGTGAAAATCACAATCTACATTATACATCCGAGTCTAATGTATTTTCAAATCAACACTATACGATTGAGTGTAGTGTATTTTCAAATAAACACTATAGATATGAGTATAGTGTATTTTCAAATAAACACTATACGATTGACTGTAGTGTATTTTTAAATCAATACTATACGTTCAAGTGTAGTACATTTTCAAATCAACACTATACATCTAAGCATAGTGCATTTTCAAATCAACACTATACATCTAAGTATAGTGCCTTTTCAAATAAACACTATGAGTCAAAGTATAGTGCATGTTCAAATCAACATTATACGTCTGAGTATAATGTCTTTTCGAATCAACACTATATGTCTGAGTGTAGTGCATTTTCAAATCAACATTATACGTCTGAGTATAGTGTCTTTTTAAATCAACATTATACGTCTAATTATAGTGTGTTTTCAAAAAACATTATACATCCAAATATAGTGTATTTTCAAATCAATACTATATGCCCAAGTGTAGTGCAATTTCAAATCAACATTATACATCCGAGTATAGTGCAATTTTAAATCGACATAATGTATTTTCAAATCAACACTATATGACTGAGTATAGTGCACTTTCAAATCAATACTATACATCCTAGTATAGTGCATTTTCAAATCAATGCTATACCTTTAAATGTAGTGTATTTTTAAATCAAGACTATATATCCGAGTATAGTGTACTTTCAAATCAACACTATATGTCTGAGTATAGTGTACTTTCAAATTCACACTATACATCAGAGTATAGTGCATTTTCAAATCAACACTATATGTTCGAGTGTAGTGTATTTTCAAATCAATGCTACATGTCCAAGTATAGTACACTTTCAAATCAACACTACACGTCCAAGTATAGTGCACTTTCAAATCAAAACTATATGTACGAATATATTGCATTTTCAAATCAACACTATATGTCTAATTGTAGTGTATTTTCAAATCAACACTATACGTCTGAGTGTAGTGTATTTTCAAATTAACACTATACATTTAAGTGTAGTGCATTTTCAAATCAACACTACACATCCAAGTATAGTGCATTTTCAAATCAACACTATACGTCCAAGTGTAATGCATTTTAAAATGAACATTACATAATTGAGTATAATGTATTTTCAAATCAATGTTATGTGTCTGAGTATAGTGTATTTTTATATCAACATTATATGTCTGATGTATAGTGTATCTACAAATATTGCCCCTAGATGTTCCATAGGTTCTCAAATCATTTTTCACTAGATGTATCATGGGGATTATAGTGAAATTTGCTAAATACTATGTAATGGCTTTAGCATTCTGATTGGTGTTTCATACTAACATAAGCATTCATCATGAACTGATGATCATTTATAGGCAAAAGCCTTAAGATGCTTAGGTAAGCATATAACTTTTATTCTTAAGAAATTGCATGCTTATTTGTTGTGCCATAATTTGTCAAGTAAATAGCGATAAAAGGAGGTAACTATAAGCACCCAATTTCGGGACGATCAATTGTGGATGCGACAGAGGACTCTAAGGATGAAAATATTATAAATAGATCTTTAACACTTGAAGGTTAAAACCTTAAAAGCCTGAATGCACTTTCAAAAGAACATGATTGATTTTTTAAAGGACTTAATTTGAAAAATTTTATTTCTTTTAGGGGTCTTTCTATAATTAAAAGTTAAAAAAAAGATCGAAATTATGTAATTCTAATCTGAATCACATAAAATCAATGGGAATTATATAATTTCAATTGGAATTACATCATTCCAATTGAAATTATATAATCCCAATCGAGATTAATCGTGGTTTGTTTATGTTTTTTGGTTTTTCAATAAATAAAAAAATTCTTTTTCGATTTTTAATTGGTCATGTGATGTGATAAATCCATTTTCTAGGATTTATCAAAATTTTTCAAGGAGTAAAAAGTCCTTATTAGACTAAAATTTTGCCTCTTTGAAAGGGGAGAAGTCACAATAAGATAAGTGACCTTTGTTGGGGTTTCTATATAAACCCAACTCAACTCTCATGGAGTGGGGACTTAGGGGCTTTTTCTTCTTTGCTTTTTATGATGCTTTCCAAAAAAAAATTTCTTTTTGGCATTCTATTCTTTTAGAGAAGATGCAAGTAGACCTTTTGGAGAAGAGAAAGTCAAGCATCAAAGATCTATTCTAAAAAACAATGGTGATTTATATCACTCTGAGGAGAAAATCAATACTACATCCATTCAACCATCTCTTCATCTACCCTCTTTTGCTTATTTTATTATTTATTTTTTTGGTTTCAATTAATTTTAATTTTATTTAATTTTTATTTAATTTTTCTTAATTACTAATTATTGTTTACTTTGTTTTCTATGTTTGTGTTTTGTGATTATCGAAGGAGTTACATGATGAATTCAATGTAGAGAACAAAACCATAAAGATCCAAGGAATGGCATGCATTAAATTTTATATTTGAATATAGTTTTTAGGGTTTATTTATTTATTTTTTTGTTTTATTTTTGTCAATTGTTTTATTTTGTGTTTTATTCATTTTTGTTTCAGGTTGTATTAATTTTAATTTTTCTATTTTTTGTAGATCATTGTAACAAACCCAATAGTGGGAATAGTAGAATCCTTTATGTGTGGTTGTATGTTTTATTTTAATTAATTCATCAGTAAAATTACGGTTTCAATTGGATAATGAATTATAATTAATGGCTATAGAGATAATTAGGATTTTTCATTAAAATTTAATTAGGTTTAAGGGATAGAATTACGGGTGCTTGTTAATTTTTTTTTTATTAATTACTTGCTAATTAATCGTTTAAGGTCACTTTAATTAAATTAAGTTTTTTTATTTGTTGAATTTGTTTCTTTTTTGGATTTTATTTTGTACATAAGTTTAATATTAGGTTTAGTGATTTTTTAGGTTCATAATAATGTTGGTTAATAAGCCCAATTAAATAGGTTTAATTAAAATAAATTTTAGCCCCATAATTTAATTAGATTTTAGGTTAAAGATAAATTAGACCCATTTAGCTAATTAGATATATGCCTACTTTAGGTTAATTTAATTAATTTAGATTTAGCCCATTAAATTAAATTCTTTTCCATAACTTATAAATTTTAAATCACCTTAAAATTAAAACATGTAGAATTAGGCCCACTAATTTAAATACTTCATAATTTGTAGATTTAAGCCTATTTTTAGAATTAAAATAAATAGACTTAGGTTCACTTAATTAAAATTAAAATAAGAATTAGGCCCATTAGTCTTTAGGGTCACTTGTAAATTAAAACATGTAGATTTAGCCCATTTAATAAAAATCAATGTATATTAAACTAACTTAGGGATTATGAACTTGAGTGGATGCATTATTTATATGTTTCTTTCATGACTAGTTTGTCTGGGGTTAATTGTTTAAATAAGGGTTTTTATAAAATTACATGTAAATAGAGGATAAGATTGTAATTTATAAAGTAATTCTAAATGAACATTAGACTGAAAGAAGTTAGTATTCTGTATCTACAGTCACTTGGTTGTGGTGCTAGCTTTTTTTTAGAGAATTGAGTACCACCGCTTTTGATTTGTCCCAGTTATTACCATATGTAGCCATTCCACATCTCCAAGCCATGTCTTTGTGATAGTGGTTAGCATGTTCTTTAGAGTCCTGAGCTCAAATAGCATCACGATTGCTAAAATCTTGGACGCACACTAAACCCTATCATCTATAGTGGCAACTTCGCTAAAGATAAGAAATATTGATTCTACTTGTGTTCTTTAGAATTATTTTATTAATTATTATTTTATTCTTGCATTCATTATGAATGTCCCTATTAATCGATGATATTGGTTTATAGTTCCATGATTCCACTAGCTTTATAGGATTGTAAATTGGCTAACCATCATTCTTAGCTTTAACTCAGTTAAAAAAAGATTATTGAGCTCATCTTACCAGAGTTTGTAACCTAAGTCCCAAAGGGGGTAGTATTCTCTCTAGTTTGTAAAGGATGTCGGGCCCCTTTAACCTTAGCATGTAAATTAAGTCTTAAAGGAGGGCATCTTGCTAAGGGAACCTTAACCTTTTTTCACTAGACTCAAGTCATGTAGTGGCTTAGTAACTTCCCTTAGGATTACCCAAATTTAATGTGTTTGTTTCCATGAGGTATTTTTATTTATAAAGGCCCAAGCCCATAATTTAGAAGCCCATTTGGGATAATAAAGATTGGGCCATACTTTTATGCCTAAAAATGTTGTTTCTATGCTTTTACTGCTTTGATAGGCATGACATGCGTGTTGGTTCTTGATATCCCTTGTTGATATTAAGGCCAAGACAAAAAATCCAAGGAAAAGTGAGTCGCCATTGAATACATGTGTGGGAGGAATAAGGTTGGATGGATATATATACACTTGATGCGTATACTTGATTGTTACTTGTTACTTGTTAAATAGCACGTGCATCATGCATCATACTAACAATTTGTTTTTCAGCCATTATAGATTCATCTAGGTTTTCCTATGTTTGGAGATGAAAAGGTGGTAGACTATTGAGAATGGATTCAAGCCCATGGATAATTGTAAAAGAGATCCTTAGCATACTGGAAAGGAGTCCTATCAATCCACTCTACTTAGAAGCTGCACAAGCTCTAGCTAAATAAGCAAAAGAAATGGAACAATAAGAGGGAGAAAGCTAGACCCTAGAAGATATCAAAGGAGCATTGATGGATGACATGAGAGCAATGATGCAAGATGAACTAAGATAAGCTCTAACTGGATTAATGCCACCTCCTGTTGTTGCACCTCTAGTTGTGGCTAATCCACCTATTTTGGGTACACCAGCTGCTAACAATGACAGTACTAGGGGCCAACCTTTAAACACTACTAGGAATGTACTTGTTGTGGAAATGAAATTAGAGGATATTGAGAATTATATGGTTAAAAAAAGCAAAAAGGGAATCACTTGAGCAAGTTCAAGAGCTGGAATCCAAGCAAATGAAAGCACTGACTCAGAAGATGTCAAAAATGGAAGAATTGATGAAAGGTCAAGGCATGGGGTATCCATTTGATTTTGATGACACGATAAGCACTAATGGAGATAAAATTTTAGACAAATTTAAAATGACTCAACTATAGAAGTTCAATAATTTTAGAGATCTGAGGATTCACTTTAGCGAATATACCATAACTATGAGCACCACAAAAGTCGCATTATATATGGTCGCTAAATAGTTTATGTTGTCTTTCAAAAGGAATAGTTGTGAATTAGTATCATGGGTTAGAGAAATCAATTTGAATTGATTGGAGAGAATTGTATTCTGCTTTCTTAAAGTAATATGATTATAACACACCAGGCTAAAAGTGTCTATTCGATATTTGGAACTGACCAAGTAGAAATTTAATGAATATTTCTCATACTTTTTAACTAGATTCATGAATAAGGCAGGATTAATGAAGAATAAACTGGCTGAGAATTATTAGGTTAGGATGATAGTCTGAAATGTGTCACCCAATTTAGTTAAAAGGCTACAAATGATGAATCCTAAAACATTTATGGACCTTTATGATGATGGTTTGCAAGTTAAGGAAATTTAGAATGAGAAAAAGAAGAGCTCTAGAATCACTAGAGCAAGGAACTATCCAACTAGGGGTACATAGCAAGGAAGCATTAGCCGAGTTGTAGAAGTGCATGTTGTTCAACAACCAAAGAGATTCTCTAATTTTAACAACCCCTATTAAAAGTCCTAGACCACTTAATGCAAAAAGGCCTACTTTGACTCTTAACCTTTTCCAAACTACCAAACCCAAATGTCCCTAGCTATGACCTAAATAGTTACTATAAATTTGACCAAGTAGTTGGACATTCCACCAAGTAGTTGGACATTCCAAAGATACCTGCACTAGCCTTAAACACGAAATCCAAAACCTTATGGAATTTAGAAAGATCATAGACCCTGAAAGTCCAAGCACTAGAAATAATCCTTTCCTAAACTACTAAAATGTTCCACCTCTAACCACTATGATGATAAACTTTAGAGCAAGCAAGGAAGAAGCACTAAACTCCTATGAGAATATGAACCTGCAAACTGGTGAGAAATCTCTTGATGCCCTTAGTGATGAAGGAAAGAGTGTAGAATCTTTAATTCCTAAGAAACCTCAAAGAGGAGTTGAAGATTTATTGGGATAGCCCTCAAGCAAGTTTAACTATAAGGTGTTTTACACTAAACCACCTTCTTTTGACATACCCTTCGAGTCGATTGTGCCTACAGGATAGGGTGATGAGTTTGATTATAAGAAGCTACTAGATGAAAAAGAAAAATGTATAATTAAGGTATAAAAAGATGAAGTCATAGAGACAGTTAGTGAGAAGATGCAAGAATAGCCACTATATCAGCCACCTGAAGGACAACCATTATGAGACTTAGCATCCTTAGCATCTAGAATAGGAAATAAATTTTCTTATTGTCTTCTTTGAATAAAATTTTAGTTTCTTTAGAACTTGTTTTGTTTTAGTGAGCAATGATAAGAATTATGATCATGCTTACTTATGCATTGTCATCCTAACGGTACTGTGCATTATGATATTGATTGTATTTGTATGTTTAACATAAATTCAATTCAATTAGATTCATTCAGCATGGGCATAAATGCAAATTCAAAGAACATTCATATATCACATGATGGAACTTTTGAGGATAGGAAATTTGAGGGAAAGGAAAAATGAAAACAAAGAGAGAAAAAAAAAGGAAGAACAAAGAACAATTAGGTAAAAATAAGAGCAAAATATTATGACTAATTGGTAATAGGAGTTATATCATGTGATGTAATGAATGTTCTCATTTTTACCCTAACTGAGTAAAACTGAATTTGAAATTTTTGTTTAGATATCACATATTAGTCTTTATCATACCGCATAAGTAAATGAATGGAAAGATAATACATTATGTAAGCTAAATCAAAGCTATAAGATCACTATTTTAGTTATGTTTTCTTTTCTAGCACCCTTTTGTGATTTTTTTTATAATTCTAGTGTCCTCTTGTACATAAACAATTATGGTGGCTTAATAACTTGCATTGCAACCTATACCTTGTAACTATCATCAATCATTGCATCAGCATCAAGCCTTATATTCTGCTCAAGAGTCCTATGAAGTGCAAGTCTTGTTGATTTCACCATCAAGAACTCACTTCAGTTAGTTTGCCCACTCCTCTGCATCTTCAATGTATGACATTGCAACTAATAGGGTTAGTAAGTCAAAGGATCAACAATAGTAGTGAACAAACTGAGTTTCTTGCACACATAAATAAAAATTGCTAGAAATGCATTGATAAATCCAATCAAAATAATATATATGATTTCAACTTTACTCTCCAAGAATGGTAATAATCTTAGTCACCATCTCTATAGAAGAACACTACTAGAAACTAAGGGCAAAATGTAGCTCTAGGGGAAAGTTAGGGGAAAAATAGTAAATCCATATTTAAGGGCTGAAGAGTTAGCAAAAGAATACTTGTGTAAAAAGAAGTAAATTATAACTAATAGCCAATATCTCATGAATATAGCATAGCTTGGTCATTTGCTCAATAAACTATATTAGAAGCTTTAACATCAAAAGTACCAACCTTGAAGCAACTGATGTTTAAATCTGCAAGTTGCTAATAAAGCACCTCATTCTTACACTCTGAGATCAACAACATAGCTCTGTTCCAAATATAAGACCTATTAGGATCATGCATGTCATACATAACATGCATACACTTGCATGCATTTATTATAAAATACTTACTTTGCATAATAAAGTCTTTGAGCCTAGGTAAGATTATGCAAATAATCTACTACTACCATTCAAAATTAGTATTGCAAAAGTATAGGAAAATAGTCAGAATATTCACATGTAAAGCATTTTTAAATTGTAAGAGCCTAATAAATTATGGGCCCATCAAATAGAGGAATATCACATATAGTGATACTTGTAAAAGCATCATCCTGGCAACCTTAAGGGACTAGATAGGAGTCTCAAGCTCCTCAAACTTAACATCCATCTCCATATTCTCATTTGGAGCATTCTATGGAATATTAACTAGAGTCTCAATAAAAGGAAAACCTGCTCCCATGAACTATAAAAGCAAAAGAAAATCAATAATATGAAGAGTAGCAAAAGGCAAGCATACCTCATTTAGGTCAATGAGAAACTACCCCAATGGATGTTCCCAAATGTACCTCTGAAATAAGAATGCTCAAGAAAAAGATTTGCATTGAATGCCTAGAGAACCTCAATAACACTAGTCAGAGCAAAATTCATAACATCAAGACCAACATAAGATGTATAAAGTGATGATGAAAAGGTCCAACATGTTAGCAGTACACGCATTAGCTATAAAAAGGGAAGGATACACTCGAAACTTGAGATGAATGCATTTTGAAACCTCTTTAATCATGAAATAAGACATCTAATTCCTAAACCTTTTTTTATAGGAGATATCAACAAGAGGAATGAAGCCATATACCATAGCATTAATGGAATGGCGAAAATACAAATGAAACCTAAAGCTATAACTTCAATGATGGAGTATCAAGACCTTTGTGATCAGTGACACCATGATCACAATCAAAAGGGAAGAATCTAAAAGAATAATATTACATTTTGACAAAATTTCTTCACTTGCAAATAGACCATATTAACTTATAGTACTTTATGTAGGGAAAAACAAAAGAGAATGAATAAGAGTAAAGTAACTGATACATCAATAAGAATGGGTAAGATAGTAAATGCTAAACACTCATCAAAATAATAAAGGGAAGTAAAAAAACTCTATTTCCTTATATTCTATAATAAAATACAATCTTAAAAATAAAATCCATAAATTGAAAGCAAATTCATCCACTCTTTGAGATCATATGCAAGAAGCCTATCTCATAACCTTTGATCTTAGTGGCTTTCTTTTATTAGCCTCATAAAATTTAGATGTTCAATTAACTTTATGCTAAAAGTTTCCAAAAATTTAATCAATCTAATGCTTGCTTTGTACCCAAACGAGGGGAAAAATATGTAAAAACAAAATTTGTGGAATTGCAGTACAAATTGCTTGATTTTTAGAGGATCATTTCAGTCTTTTGAGTAATAAATATGTATAAAATCTACATCAATGCTCAGAAATAAGTATGAGTACAAAATTCCTTGATGGTATCCACGTTAAGTAATATAAGAAAGGCGAGGGAAAACTCAGAGGATAATTGAAATAAAAGCAAGAAGAATTTACTCCAATACTAGAAAATGAGCAAGAGCATTAACATTAACCTCTGACGGTATCCACACTGAGTAATACAAGAAAGGCAGGGGAATACTAAAAGAGGACCATGCCAAAAACTGCTTTATTTACTCTAATGCTTTGTAAGGGTATGAGTATCCAAAGGACCTTTCCAATGGTATCCATACTGAGTAATATCTAAAAGGCAGGGGAATACTTAGATAAGGAACAAAAGTACAAAAATAACTCAAAAAGTATTTTAATACTCAAAATTTGATATGTTTATGCTCAAATTCCATGAGTTTTGTTTAGCAAATTCTTCTTAAAATTACTTATGGAAGTAAGCTCTTCACTTGGTAAAAAATATGCTCTCAAAATAAGATAGTTAATGATACATCTTACTCTTGTGAATTGCAAATAAATGATAGTCATGAAAATAAAAAAAAAATTAGTGAGATTCATTGAGTGCACGCTATCTTATGATAAAGTGATGAATTTTCTTATAAATTTTCAAAAAAAAAACCTTTTATAATAATTACCATGTTCAACTAACTTTAACAAGTCTTTAGGAACAACAAGTTATAAGAAGAAGATAAACCCAACATGTGGAATCAGCACTAGCACCAATAAGTTAATGAAGGTTAGCAAGCAATAAAGGCAGTTGATCAGAGTAAATCAGCTAAAAATTCAAAGACAATCAATACAATTTCCAATCAATTAGCATAGTTGGTTAACCCAAAATCTTAAAATCCTAGTCAACATAAAGTTCCAATGTGATGTTTGCATTTTGCATACACTGCACTACATCTTAGTTATATACTACACAGTAGCTATAACACAATTTTCAAATTCACCTTGTTAAATGATACGTAGTAGCTATAATATAGTTTTCAAATCCACTTTTTTATATGCTACATAGTAGTTATAAAAAAAATCTAAACAATCATAACTTGTTAGAAACTACACAGTAGTTATAGCACAGTATCAAATCATGATTAGCTAGACACTACACAATAATTATAGTACAGTTTTGATCCAATTTGCTAGTAGTTATAACACATTTTCAAGTCTTTTTACTAGATGCTCTATAGGACCTATAGCACCATTATCACAATTTGCTAGAGGCTCTATAGGACCTATAGTATATTTGTCTTCAGCTATACACTACGCAGTAGTTATAACATATTTTCGTTAAATGTTCCACAGAAAATATAACAAAACTTTTAGTCACAATTACTAGGCATTCCACAGGAACTATAGTACAATTCGCTAGACACTACATAGTAGTTATAGAATATTTTCACTAGATGTCCCACAGGGAATATAGTGAAAATCATGACCACTATATGTCCCACAGGGAATATAGTAAAAATTATGATCACTAGATGTCCCATAGATAATATAGTCAAAATCACGACCATTAGACATCCCATAGGGAATATAGTGAAAATCATGACCACTAGACATCCTACAGGGAATATAATGAAAATCACAATCAACATTATACGTTTGAGTATAATGTATTTTCAAATCAACACTATATGATCGAGTGTAGTGTATTTTCAAATCAACAATATACATCCAAGAATACTGTGTTTTCAAATTAACATTATATGTTTAAGTATAGTGCATTTTCAAATCAACATTATACATCCTATGTATAATGTCTTTTTGAATCAACACTATACTTCTGAGTATAGTGCATTTTCAAATTAACATTATACATCCAAGTATAGTGTCCTTTTAAATCAAAACTATGTGTTTGAGTATAGTGTCTTTTCAAAACAACATTATATGTTGAATATAGTGTATTTTCAAATTAACACTATATGTCAAAGTATAGTGCATTTTCAAATCGACATTATACATCAAAGTATAGTGCATTTTGAAATCGACACTATAAGTCCAAGTATAGTGTACTTATAAATCAACATTATACATCTGAGTATAGTGCATTTTCAATTCAAAACTATATGTTCAAGTGTAGTGTATTTTTAAATCAACACTATATGTCTAATTATACTATACTTTCAAACCAACACTATATGTTTGAGTATAGTGCATTTTCAAAATAACACTACACATCCAAGTGTAGTGTATTTTGAAATAAACACTATATAGTGTATTTTGAAATAAACACTATATAGTGTATTTCAAATCAACACTATATGTCAGAGTATAGTGCATTTTCAAATCAACATTATACGTGCAAGTATAGTGCATTTTCAAATCAACACTATACGTCTGAGTGTAGTGCATTTTTAAATAAATAATATACATTTGAGTGTAGTGTATTTTTAAATCAACATTGTACGTCTTAGTATAATGCATTTTCAAATCAACACTATATGTCCGAGTGTAGTGCATTTCCAAATCAACACTATACGTTCGAGTATAGTGCATTTTCAAATCAACGCTATACGTTCAAGTATAGTTCATTTTCAAATTAACACTACACGTTTGGGTATAGTGTATTTTCAAATCAATGTTATATGTCTGAGTATAGTGTATTCTTATATCAATGCTATACGTCTAATGTATAGTGTATTGACAAATATCACTTCTAAATGTTTAATAGGTTTTCAAATCATTTTTCACTAGATGTTTCACGTGAATTATAGTGAAATTTGCTAAATGTTATGTAATGGCTTTAGCATTTTGATTGGTGTTTCATAGCAACATAAGCATTCATCGTGAATTGATAATCACTTATCGGAAAAAGCCTTAAGGTGCACATGTAAGGATCTGAACCTTTGTTTTTAAGAAATTGTGTGCTTACTTGCTTTGCCGCAATTTGTCAAGCAAACAATGACAAATGGGGGCAACTGTAAGCACCCAATTTTGGGATGATGAAGTGTGGATACGACAGAGGAATCCAATGATGAAAATATTATAAATAGATCTTTAACTCTTGAAGCTTGAAACCTCAAAAACCTAAATGCATTTTCAAATGAACTTGATTGATTTTTTAAAGGACTTAATTTGTAAAATTTTATTTTTTAGGGGTCTTTTTGTAATTAAAATTTAAAAAATCAGAATTATATAATCATGATTGGGATTAATCATGTCCTGTCTATGTTTTTTATTTTTCAAAATAAAAATATTTTTTCAATTTTTAATTGGTCAAACAATGTGATAAAATCCTTTTTCTAGGATTTACCTAAAGTTTTTAAGAAGTTAAAAGTCCATATTAAACTAAAATTTTGCCTCTTTGAAAGGGAAGAAGTTACAATGAGATACATAACTTTAGCTTGGGTTTCTATATAAACCTAGCTCAACACTCTTGGGTGGGACTTGGGGGCTTCTTCTTCTTTGCTTTTTATGTAGCTTTTAAAAAAAAATCTTTTTGGCATACTGTTCTTTTAGAGAAGAAGCAAGTAGACCTTTTAGGAAAGAGAAAGTCAAGTATTGAAGATCTATTCTAAAAAACAATAGTGATTTATATCATTCTGAGGAGAAAATCAATATTGCATCCATTCAATAATCTCTTCTTATGCCCTCTTCTGCTTATTTTGTTTTTTATTAATTTTTTCATTTAATTTTAGTTTATTTTTTATTTATTTTATTTTTCTTAATTACTAATCATTGTTTACTTTTTTTTGTGTTTGTGTTGTGTGATTATGGAGGGAGTTACATGATGAATTAACTGTAGAGAACAAAACCCATGAAGATCCAAGGAATGCCATAGATTAAATTTGAATTTGAATTTGAATGTAGTTTTTTAGAGTTTTATTTATTTTTTATTATTTTTGTCAATTGTTTTATTCTGTGTATTATTCATTTTGGTTTTGGGTTGTATTAATTTTAATTTTTCTATTTTCAGTAGATCATTGTAATAGCCCCAATAGTGGGAATAGTAGAATCCCCTATGTGTGGTTATGTGTTTTCTTTTAATTAATTGGCTAGTAAAATTAGGGTTTCAATTGGATAATGAATTAAAATTAATGGCTATAGAGATAATTAGGGTTTTTAATTAAAATTGAATTAGTTTTAAGGGATAGAATTAAGGTTGCTTGTTAATTATTTTATTTATTAATGACTTGTTAATTAATCATTTAAGGTCACTTTAATTAAATTAGGTTTTTTTATGTGTTAAATTTTTTTTTTGTTGGATTTTATTCTATACATAAGTTTAATATTAGGTTTAGTGATTTTTTAGGCTCATAATAATATAGGTTAATAAGCCCAATTAAATAGGTTTAATTAGGCCTATAATTTAATTAGATTTTAGGTTAAAGATAAATTAAGTCCATTTAGTTAATTAGATATAGGCCCACTTTAGGTTAATTTAATTAATTTAGATTTAGCCCATTAAATTAAAGCCTTTTCCATAACTTGTAAATTTAATATACCATAAAATTAAAACATGTAGAATTAAGCCCACTAATTTATGTACTTCATAATTTGTAGATTTAGGCCCATTTTTAGAATTAAAATAAATAGACTTAGGTTCACTTAATTAAAATTAAAATAGGAATTAGGCTCATTAGTCTTTAGGGTCACTTGTAAATTAAGACATGTAGATTTAGGCCATTTAATAAAAATCAATATGGATTAGACTAACTTAGGGATTATGAACTTGAATGGATGCATTGTTTACATATTTCTTTTATGACTAGTTTGCTTGGGGTTAATTGTTTAAATAAGGATTTATATGAAATTGCATGTAAATAGAGGATAAGATAGTAAATCATAAAGTAATTCTAAATGAACACAAGACTGAATGAAGTTAGTATTCCGTATCCAGAATCTCCTAGTTATGGTGTTAGCTTTCTTTTAGAGAATCGAGTACCACCACTTTCAATTTTTCCCAGTTATTACCCTAGGTGGCGACTCCTCATCTCCATGCCATGTCTTTGTGATAGTGGTTAGTGTGTTCTCTAAAGTACTAAGCTTAAACAGTGTTGCAATTGCAAAAATCTTGGATGCACGCTAAACCCCACCATCTACATAGGTAATTCTCATCATAGTAGTATTATTTGAGTCTCTAACCTAAGATCACCATAATTTCCTGTATAATAAGTTCTGTATTTTGACACATCCCTACACTATACTTTAACTGGATGGTAAACTAGGTTATGATTGGATATAGAATGAGTTGTGTAAGAAATGTGAGTGGTTAAAATGAAAATTTTCCCTCAATTATTTAAAAAAAATATATGTTGGGCCCCTCAATGAGTTAGACTGAAGAGAAATGCATGGCCATGCAAGCATTATAAAGAGTTGTCAATGTCAGTCTCCTTGAGATCAAGAAAAAATATGATTAAATAATATAAGGATGACATAATCCATGTCTTATGTTTAATTAGGATATCATGTGACAAAAGGACTATAGTACATGTTATGTATTAGGTTATAATGGATTATTAATCTTTATACAATTTAGGTAGTAATGATGTTTTCTTAAAGACCAATTATGACTTGTGGACTAAAATGGGATTTTAGGCCCACTGCCAACATTGTGTGAAACTACAAGGTAACACACTTAGAACAAGCCCAAAGCATACTTGGGTTAGCTCAATAATTATCTTTATGGAAGATTAAATAAATAAGTGTATATATATATGCTTATTTATTTATTTATTTCCTTATTTATTTTAGGTAACAGTTATCTAAAGTAAATAGGAAATTATTATAATTTAGAATTAGAATCAAAGTGGAAGAGGAAGTCTAATCTTACCAAAACTGTTTTGGCAAGAGAAATTCTAGATATGATGTATATATAAACATCTCTTTCTTTAGGGTTTGCTAAGTGATATTCTCATTCTTCCTTTACTACTTTTTATGAGAAAAGCACAAAGAAAGAAAATGTGTTATAAGACAACAAAGGTTCTAGTAGACCTACTTTGCTTTGGATCATTTTGTTTGTGTGGATACCGTAAAGGGCGTGATCTTTTAATGACATCTTAATATGATAAGAAGACATAAAAAGCTCAAGGTAGGGTGTCATCAGAGTGAACCCCCTCTTTTCCTTCCAACTATCTTGCCATTAGATCATCTTGGTGAGTGTTTGGAATCCCTCTTTAATAATCTAAGTCGAATGACATATATCTAGGTTATAGATTTTATGGTTAAAAGTTTTGTTTTCCACTACATTATTTATCATAAAACCTAACATATGTCACATCAATTTAAGCACAACTTGCTCGATTAAAAAAAATTGGTGATTTGGCATCAAAAGGTAATGTTAATCCAACTTCTTCTTCATCTATAACTAAGGTTGGAGAAAACACCCAACTTTTTATAGAGTAACAACAAAAATTCATAAAGATTTTCAAATCAGTACTCTAAACAGCACTACCACCTAGATTTTAAGCTAATTCAATTAATAAGAGATTTGCAATTATGGAGACCAAGCTTAACAAATTCTTTGATATTATCACCTCAAAAAGACTAGCTAAAATGATAAGTATGATTAAATCCTTAATAATCACTCATCATTAATCTATAACATTGAGGTCCAACTTGGTCAGCTAGCAAATATAGTTGCTATAAGGGCTCAATTCCACCTTCCAAGTAACATATAAGTTAACCCAAAAGAGCAAGTCAAGGCCATTACCTTAAGAAGTGATAGAGAACTTTAAGGTTCTCAATAATTGCCATTAGAGGCTGATTAAGATAAAGCGCATCAAAAGGTGAAAAGTGAAGATGTGGAAGTTGAAACATAAAAGAAGAAACTTAAAGAATCAAGTGAGACTCAAGTAGAGTAGCCACTTATCATTGGCACATCAAAGTATGCTCCAAAGCTACCCTTTCCTTTAAGGCAAAGGAAGATGAATGATGATGACAAATAGTTTGCAAGATTCATTAAAACTTTTAAGAAGTTAAAGTTGAAGATACATCTCTCTAAAGCATTGAATGAAATGCCAAAATACATAAAGTTCCTCAAAGACATAATCACCAACAAGTGTAAATGAAATGAAAATAAAATAGTGCCTCTAATTAAGACTTGTAGCTCTATCATTTCAAGAAAAATTCGATTCAAGCTCAAAGATCCAAGGAGTTTTACAGCTCCTTACACTCTTGATTTTAAAGAATTTCCTAAATTTTTGAATGACTTAGGAGCTAGCATTAATCTTATGCTCTCTTTTTAAGGAGCTGAATCTTAGTAATGTGATCAACACTAATATGACTCTTCAAGTTGCTGATCATTCAATTAAAAAGCTATATAGAGTGGTTGAAGATGTGCTTATAAGAGTTGATAAGTTTATATTTCCAGTGGACTTCATAATTTTAGACTTTGAACAAGACAAGCATTGCCCCCTAATTTTAGGGAGACCTTTTCTCAAAATTGGACGAGCTGTGATTAATGTATATGAGGGCTAGATCACTTTAAAGGCGAAAGAAGAGAAAGTGGAAATTGAGATGACTAGGTTAATCAAAGACAAAACTAAAGATGATCATCATAAAGAATGAAGGATGGTGAATAAAAAAATTAAGGAAACAATGATTTTAAAGAAGCATAAGCTTAATTCAAATAAAAATTCTTTGATTTCTGAATTTTTAAAAAACATAAAGAAAGCCAAGTTAAAAGTGAATCTAAAGAAGAAGGCTAAGCAAATAATTAGAATGGTGTCTATCCTTAAAAAGAATGCATCTTTAAGGGTAAAATAAAGCTTGAATCAGCAAAGGCTAAAAGATAAAAGCATTAAGCTTTGATTAACATCAAGGATAGGGGCTACTCATCTCCTTCAGTCACTTGACACATTGAACAATAAAAGGAATGTTTAAGCTAGCAACTTAAAATTAGCACATTTTTAGTTTGAATTTTGATATTTATTTCAGTTTATTGTTTGCATAATGTTTTTTTATTCATTCTAGATCTTTATTTTCATTAACATTTTAAATTTATCATCTATTAAGGTTATTCTAAATCTATGCTTTTAAAGTAAAGGTTATTTGAATCTAATATTATGTTTTGGTATTTTATTATATGCAAAGTAGAATGTGTGTTTGTCATAATCCTCATGATCACTTAATTAGTTTCCTAGGTATTATCGCGATCGCATAATAGAACATGATTGGTAATTTCTCATCATTTCAATTTTGGTCTTTTCTCCACACTTGTAGACATTCAGCGATCATAGATGCAAAACTCTTGAACTCAAGGCTTTTTATTGCAAACGCGCATAACTCACGATCGTATATGAACACTAATTTGCAATTAAAATAGCCATCACACACTTCTCTCATCCATCTTTTTTTTAAACCCATGATCTCTAACCTTCTGTGATCTCCACTATCTAGCAAGACTATCTTTTTAAATCAATTTCCAATTTTGATCTTTCATCTTGAATGTAAAATTTCATATTCTTTCGGCTCTCTTAACCTTAATTTCATTGTCCTTACCCTAAAAATCACCAATCGTCCACTTCTTATTTGAGAACAGAGCACCACTATCTTTAATCAATGTCAGCATTATATAGCAAGAAGAAGGCAAAGGTTACGATAACTAAAATTCCTCAAAAGGAAGGAAAATTCGATTTGATAAAGAAATATAGTGCCCTCTTTCCAATCCACTCACTGAAAGAAAGAGATAAGTCCATTTCTCTTTCTAAAAGAAATTTTATGATTCCTAAGTGTTTGTATATGGGCACATTAGAAGGTGTTAAACTTAAAAATAGAGTGTTAAGGCTTTGTGATAAATTAAGATGGAAGGAATTTATGGGAATGACTCATACTATGTATAAAGAGTTGACATTAGAATTTTACACAACTCTAAAACTCTCATATTAAGCGCATAAGAAGTTTGAGTGTCAGCTTAATAGGAAACCCATTATTATTAATTATGTTTGGGTTTTCAAAATGAGGACTTTGTGAACTACCTATCAAATACAAACCAAGAGATTTTTGGAAGGAAATTACTTTGTAAGAAGAGGTTTGAGATGTTTGATGGTCACATAATGGGTTGATTCAAGAAGATAACTATGTTATTTTGCACCAGTTCATGTACTATTCTATTTTTAAGAAGATGAAAAGTCACAAGGTTTCAAGGCAAGAGTAATTGATGTTGTGGTGCATGCACACTTCTATAAAGATCTCCACAACATACTTTGTCTTATAGACATTGTAGCATATGGCCAAAGCTCTTTAGGCATCAATCTCAATGGGCCATATCGTAATAGGTTTTGCAATGCATTTTTAGGTTTTTAATCCTCTTCCTACTACAATGCCTTCTATTTTGCAAGACAAACTTAGTTAGCTATTGCTTACAAGAGTTAAAATATTTTTATCGAAATCAGAGTTAAGAAGCCTACTATGAAAAAAAGCTTTCACTTAAGGCAATCAACATCAACGAGGAAGAATTTTCCTTAATCTAATGAAGAGGATGAAGAAGAGCCACATTATAAACAAAAAAGTAATAAGAGTCACTTCTTCAATTGCATGCCTAATCTCATGTTAACACAACCCAAGTGTTGGAAAAGTGAGATCATCTAACAACAACAGTAAAATCTCAATTTAAGAGTCTTAAAAAATTTATGGATTCACACTTTCAAAACCTTGAGAAGTTAGTAGAGGACAAATTCACTAAATTGAATGTAAGACTTATGGACATAGTTGAGGACCAATCTTATCATTTCTTCAAGATAGGGGAGTATTTTAGAGAAACATGGCATGCGGATCTTCCATTACCATCTCCTGTCAGGAGACACCTTCATGTCCCTATTTTGGCACCTCACCAATCTTCCTCATCATCTCAGCCTCAACAATCACCTTCGACCTCTCCTCCACAAAAGGATTAAACTCTTTCTTTAGTTGTAGCTTTTATTTTATTTTTAGTTTAGTTTTTATTTTTTCTTTTTCTTTTTCATATATTTTATGTTTATAATTCTTGCTTATGACTTTTGTGTTTTTTTTTTTGCTATATTTATACATATATACATACTACATGTTGCATTTAGGATCCTTAATACATATAAAGGACAATGTGCGATTTAAATGTTGGAGGGGGATCATTTTTGCATCTGTTATGTTTTTCGTATATCATGTGTACATTTTGAGTGTTTCATAAATTTCATATTGCATTTGTATAATTTGACCAAAATTTTTAAAATTTTGATGCTTGCCACTTAAAATTTTTTCAAGTTATCTTTATGGTGAACATTGTGTATAATGATGATATTGTTGAGCTTATATGTTTAATATTCTTTTAATGGTTAGTTTTATGTCTTTTCAACTTAGTTGACATTTTGAGTTGAGAATTTTTATCCTTTAATCAACTTAATGTATGTTGTTGTTTTCTTAATCATGAGTTTGAATTATTGTTTTGCGAATTAGCATTATGAATGAATCAAACTCCTCTTTAGGGCCATTTTAATTGTATGCAAAAGGAATTTTAAAAACACTCTTTTCCATTTCTAAAAAAAGAGAAAAGAAAAGAAAAAAAATGAATAAATTGTGTTTAGGAACTTGAATTCCATATACTCCAATGCTCTTGTAAAAGCGTATAAGTATTCAAAGAACCCTTTAGAGGTGTTCATGTTGAGCAGTTCAAGAAAGATGTGGAACTACTAAGAGAGGGAAGCAAAAGCACAAAGTAAAAAGAAAATAAAAGGTTAAGAGTTAATTTTCGCATACCAAATTAGAACTACCTTAGATTGGAGTCTTTTTCATTCATGTGTGCTTTTTCTAAGACTTTAATTCATTTTTATATGGTTATGATAGTAGATAACATTCTTTCCACTTAGTAATTTCAATTCTCAACTTGATTTGTTAACCTTATTTTGAGATTTATAAATTAGCTATTAGGAGAAGATTGTATTTTATGATGGTAGAAATTTGAGTTATACACTTTGTTCACTATTTTAATAGTGTGCATTTTGCATTTGCTTGAGGACAAACAAATATTCAAGTATTAGGGTATTTATTAGCATTTAGTAAAGTAAAGCATATAGAAATATATACTTTTGAGCTTTCTTTATTTTTGATAGGGAAAAGGAGTTAGTAGGTGGTTTAATAAAGGAGCAAAAAGAGGAAGCAAAGAGTAGAGTAGTAGCAAAGCAACTTACTATATGAATATGGTCAAATGCACAACTGCAGAAGTGCCCAAAATGTTAGCCCTTAAGTGATATCGAGCCTTTTATGATTGTGTTTCATACATGATCGTGAGTTCTTGTTAGGCCAAGCTTTTATCACAAGCACAAGACATGTATTATCGGAACCCTATCACAAGAGGCCCTTCTGCACAAGCACGATTTGTGTACAATCACAGGAAGCACACTTCTAACACAAAACATCCTAATGTGTACTGATTTGGAGAAAAATCCAAGGGGGTGAAAGGACATGTTCTAAAAGAGGGCTAAAAAGGATAAAGGACACAAAT
Source organism: Mallotus nudiflorus (assembly GCA_947683625.1). NCBI lineage: Eukaryota > Viridiplantae > Streptophyta > Magnoliopsida > Malpighiales > Euphorbiaceae > Mallotus > Mallotus nudiflorus. Next base: position 1,851,877 of record CANTUR010000017.1, on the reverse strand, counting down.
TACTTAGGAATGAGGACACATTCTACACACACACACACACTCTCTCTCTCTCTCTCACACACACACACACAATGGATGTATAATAGAAGCAAGAAGAAGAAGTAAGATGAGAAAATGACATTGATAAGAGGATACCCATTGGAAGATTCAAGCTTCTTGGATAACACTTTCTTACTCTCTTTCTGATTTTATTCTCTTGTTCATATTTCTGAATATTGAACGATAGTTTATTTAGCCATGTGTGGCTAAGTTCTTGAATGTTGTTGGGATTTTGAGACCCATTAGATTTAATTTTAATTTGATGTTTATTATTACTTCTTAAATGCATTTTATGTTGTTGATTTGATTGAATGTTATATTATGGCCAAATATAACTTTAGTTTAGATCTATACGATGAGAATTGGCAGATCTAATAGACCCACAAGCATATGTTAGATGGATTAAATCTATTGAGAAAGCTTAATCAAATCTAATTCTCATATGGGTTCTGTGTAATGTCTTGAATAATTGATATGGGTTTATATTCGTAGTGATTATGAGAATTAAGCTATGTATGTGAACCTCAATTGACTATTGCTTGTGGATTTAAGTAGCTTCTTGACAAAAAGTACTCAATATTTTTTGAAAAACTTAAGATATGCACTAAGAAGTTGATAAATTACATTAAGTTAACTTAATGAAAATGTGGTGTTTGATCTCCTAACAATATGCCTTTTCCATTGATTATTTCCTTACTTATTTTAATAACCAATAAGCTTATTTACATCCTTAAGTTTTCTTATTGTTTTACTAGCTTATTTGCTTTAACTAAATCAATATTGATAGCTCTAGACATATGTAATTAAGATTAATAGGTGCTTAGTATCAATCTTTATGGGAAATGATACTCTACTTACTTTTATGTTACTTATCGACCCGTGCACTTGTGGTCATTAACAATATTTCAAATGTTCCAATTTATAGCACAACATGAGATTAATAAGTGATTTTAACATGCTTGTTCTTTATCTCATAAGTTGAACAATAAGTGATTCTAACATGCTTGTTCTTTATCTTGTATTATTATTTTTTAAAATTTTTGTACTAATTTCAACTTGCATTAAACATTTTGTTATTGTATTTAATACTATTTTTTTTATTTTGTAGTTTATAATTCTATTTTTTAAAAAAATTTTAGTGAATAAAAAATTAAATTAATTAAAATTTTACTATTTTTTGTTACACAATAAGCTTAATAAATAATAAGAATGAAACTTAAAAATAGTATATTAATATTATTCATATATGAAACAATAAAAACAATATATTATTTGAATATTATAAGTATTTGAAACTCAAAATAGTATCTAAAACTCAAAATAATATCTCAAACTCATAAATATGAATATTATATGTATCTAAAAATTCAAAATTCCATCTAATGCTAAAAAACAATGTATTTTTCTAACTAGTGCATTAATCAACCAATAAATTAGATTAGTTTAATGTGAGACTATTATTTCAACTATTTTAGTTAATAATTTAATGTCGGGAGAAGAATTTTGGTGAAGGCATTTCATCTCTTTTTTCTTAAAAAAAAAAAATTAAAAGCTCTCATTACTAGCACAAATTAAGAGCATATTTGTGGCTAGAAAATAGTATTTTTTTAACATTTGTAATATTTTAGATTAGTGTATTACTGTTGAAAAAATAAAAAGTTATATTTTGTTGAAAAAAAGTTGGGACTATATTATTCAATTGTCTTAAAAATTAACAAAAATTATTAGTTAAATTTTTTTTATATAACCAGCTTAAGAAATAATAACAATGATACTTAAAAACAATATATTTTATCAATGTTATTTGTATATAATACAATCAAAAAAGTATATTATATTAATATTATAAGTATCTAAATTTCAAAACAGTATCAAAAACTTAAAACAATATATTTTCTAAATATTATTCGTATCAAAAACTAAAAACAATATCATAAACTTAAAATAACACCTAAAAATGATAAATAATTATATGAATATTAGTCAAATTTTTTCCTGTAATTAAAAGTATATTACTGAACATTGTTAGTATCTGAAACTCCAAATAGTATCAAAATATGATAACTTGAATAAGTATATATTATTAATAAAATTATCAAAGAAATAGTTGTCTTTCAGTTATAAATTTCAAATATAATTGTATTCAATCAATTAAAATATATAAAAATAATTGATATATGCATATCAATTAATTTGAATTCAAGTGCCCATTTTTTTTTTCAAATCCATGAAAGTTGAAATATTTTTTCATTTACTTTAATTTTATTATTTATATATTTTACTTTATTTGCCATTTATAAAATGAATAAAATAATAACAACCTAATAAATATATACAAATATACCAATTCATATTTCAAAATATTTTCCTATAGTATCTGAAATTTTAATTCTTTATTAAAACTAATATGAGTTGTATAATTTAAATATGTTAATTATAATCTCTGAAGTAGAGCGTACCACCTATAATATATATATATATATATATATATATATATTCCAAGATGGTAGAGTGAAACTCAATTTTGATAGATCTGTAGCCTCCACTTCTAGATTTTCAGATACCTCATCAACAAAATCTATTAATCTGGGGAGATTATCTCAAATACCCTCTATAATAAATCTTCCTTATCATAGAGAACTACCATAAAACCTACCAAGAATTATAGATATGCCTTTCACAGACCAAGTAGATTTACATCCTAATCTACCTCCCATTATAAACTTACCATATAACATCCCAGCTAGATACTCTACCTCTGATCTCCCTTCCTTTACACATAGAAACGTAGACTATAGTACCAATGTGGCTAGACCAGTCTACACAGACCCTTAAATAAAAGTTAAATCCCCTTCTCCTCCTGCTTCTCTTATTGCTTCAACTATAACAGAAAACATTGCATATGAGTTGAATGTTTTAAATAAAGAATTTCTTCATGATAAAGAATCTTTATATAAAGACTTCTATGCATCTTATAATTTGGAAAAAAGAACATGGTTCTTTACAAATTTCCTACATATAAGAGAAAGTATTCAAAAAGAATTTTATGATTTTGTTTACAAGAATAAAGTAAATATATTATTTTTTGAATGGTTCAAAATTTACGCATCAGAAAGTAACATTTCATATCCATTTAAAATTCTTCATCCTATCACAACTAGAAACAAGAAAAGTGTTTGGGAAACAACTAATGGTCAGGAAATTGAGTATGATCATCCTCCTCTTAGGCAAATAAAGATCTCTGTAGGAAATGACACTGTTGATGCCAGTCCCTATAAAAATCCTCAGGATAGTGATTCTCAGAACCTAAAAAATATAATAGTTCAAAATAACTTCACCAATGCTCACCTCAATAGCATAGGTAAACAATTGTCTAGGATAGAAAATAGATCCCAAAAGTCTATGGAACCTTCTGTCTCTGTTCCTTATGAAAAACTTAAAAATCCAATGTTTAAACCCTTTTAAATATCCTTTAGTGCTTAATAAGAAATTAGAAGTAATAGGTTTGAATTCTTAGAAGCTGTTAGACAATAACTTAGTAAAGTCAGTCCTTCTTCTAATAGAACCCTGGGTCAAGTTATTCCCAACTCTGTCCACTCTGTTAATCAAAGTATTAGTGTTCTCAATAAAGTTATAGAAACCTCTTTTGAAGATGATGATTTTCAAGAACAGTCTCCTAAGATAGCCAAACTTCATTTTCCTATCATCCCTCATTCTTCCAATCCTGCTTATATTCAGTCTAGATTGCCAAAACTTGAAATAGGTTCTTAGCCTAATATGCTTGTCCAATCTAAGTTCAGTGCCAACTCCATATATGAATGGAACATTGATGGTATGTTTGAATATCAGATTCTTAGTCTTCTCCAAAAAATGACTATAGCCTTTAATGCCTATAGCCTTTAATGCCTATTGCCTTTAATGCCTATAAAGCCCAAACATTAACTTCTAATAGATCTGTCGCTGAACTTATTATAGCTGGATTTTCTAGACAATTGAAAGGATGGTGGGATTTTCATCTCACTAAGCCCAACAACTAGATGTCCTTCATGCTATCCAGAAAAATGATGATAATACACCCATTCTAGATCAATCAAGAAACCCTATTCAAGATGCTGTCTCTACCCTCATACTGACTATAGCACTCCATTTCATTGGAGATTCTTCTCATCTTAAAGATAAGAATGTTGACCTCCTATTTAATCTTAAATGCAAAAACTTGAGTGATTTCCAATGGTATAAATTGACTTTTTTTACTAGATTTATGCTCAGGGAAGATTCTAACCAGCCCTTCTAGAAAGAAAAATTCCTTGCAAGTCTCCCTACCCTTCTAGGAGAAAGAGTTAGGAATACCATTAGACAGTCCACAGGATCTCATATCATTCCCTACGATAGGCTTACCTATGGTGAAGTTATCAGTACCACCCAGAAAGAAGGTCTTAAGATCTGTCAGGACTTAAAACTCCAAAAGCATTCAAAATGGGAACTAAAGAAGTCCAAAAAATAATTAGGATCTTTCTATAAAAAATTTGACTATAGTTATACCTAGAACACTTCTTGTAAAGGTGAATGCAGTAAGAAGTCTTTAAAACCTTAATCTAATAGATTTTCTAATAAATATAAGAAATTCTCTAAGAAAAAGGAATCTGAAGAACCTTATTATAAGAAGCCTCATAAGAAATCATCAAAACATAAAGCCTCTTCTTCTAAACCTTAGAAAACCAGTCTTAAAGATGTTACCTGCCATAAATGTGGCAAAACAGGTCATATCTCTAAGTACTGTCGTGTCTCTAGGAAAGTTCAGGAATTAAATCTAGAAGAAAAGACCTTAGAGAAGCTTTTTGCCTTCTTATAGAAACTTCTGAGTCTAAATCTGAAGCTAATTCTGTAAATTTCTTAGAAAATCCATAGATAGACGAAATAACATCCTCTTCTTCCTCCGATATAGATACTTCCTCTATCTCTTCAAGGAAGCATATTAATATGCTAACCAAAGAACAAACCTTAATTCTAGATGTCATCCAGCACATAAATGATCCTGATGTTCAGAAGAAATATCTAGAACATTTAAGGCAATCCTTAGAAAAAGACCCTGAGCCTAAGACTCCAGAGCTCCCTCCCACTAGTACAGGTAAGTATGACCTGACTACTATCCTAGGAAGAACAAAACTTGGAAAGAAACCAATAAGAGAAATTCAGGAACTTCAGGGAGAGATAAAAACCATCAAGTCAGAAATAAAGCAACTCAAAGAAAAATAGCAAAAAGATTTTAATCTAATCCAGTTTCTTGTCACTAAACTTATTGAAGACTTTAGTGAGAGTGATAAAACTAAGAACCTAGAGCCTCAGTCCTTAGCCAACCTCGAAAAAATTCCAATAGACTTTCTCTATGCTCTTAATAAAGTCACTTCAAGAAAATATATCATAAAGGTTACCATTATTTTTTATAAAGATTTTCATGTTAACACTATAGCTCTGTTTGATACCGGAGCTGATTTAAATTGTATAAAGACTCATGTTGTCCTAAAACATTTTCAAGAAAAAACCACTAAAACACTTTCTTTTGCCAATAGTTAAAAAATGAACATTGAAGGTAAAACAGAATCCAATATTTTAAATAATGGGTTTTTATTAAAAACTTCCTTTCTCCTTGTTTCTGACATGCATTACACGATGATTTTAGGGACATTATTCATTAACTTAATTACCCCATATTTTTTCAATCACCATTCTATTGATTATAAAGATGATAAAATTTTTATATCTTTTACTTTTCTTGAAAAACCTATAATCTAGTTAAAGCCCATTCCATTTATAAAAATGAAATAAATCTTTTGATTAAAGGGAAAGAAACTGATATGCATGATTTAAAGTAAAATGTTCATTTCTAAAAAATTAAACAACAATTAAAGTCCGATGTTTTAAAGCATAAAATTTCTTCTCTTCTTGATTCAATGAAAAATGAAATTTGTTCTAATTTACCAAATACTTTTTGGAATAGAAAAAGACATATTGTTGATATGCTTTATGAACTAGGATTTAATGAGAAAAACATCCCTACTAAGGCTAGACCAATTCAAATGAATGTTGAATTGGAACAGCACTGTAAAAGGGAAATCCAGGACCTCGAGTCCAAAGGATTAATCTCAAAATCCAAGTCCCCTTGGAGCTGTGCTGCTTTTTATGTGAATAAAGCTTTTAAAATAGAAAGAGGTACTCTGATACTTGTTATAAATTATAAACCTCTGAATACAACCCTCCAATGGATAAGGTATCCTATTCCTAATAAAAAAGATCTTCTTCAAAAACTTCATTATGCTTTTGTATTTTCAAAATTTGATATGAAATCAAGATTTTGGCAAATAAAAATTCATTAAATTCATCATTATAAAACTGCTTTTACTGTCCCATTTAGTCAATATGAATGGAATGTCATGCCATTTGGTTTAAAGAATTCTCCTTCAGAATTTCAAAGAATAATGAGTGGCACTTTCAATCCTTATTCTGAATTCTGCATTGTTTACATAGATGGTGTTCTTATATTCTCTAAGTCTATTGATCAACACTTCAAGCACCTTAATACTTTTTTCCGCACTGCTAAGAATAATGGTTTTGTTGTTTTAGAAAAAAAAAAGATATATCTTTTCCAAACCAGAGTCAGATTCTTAGGACACTATATATGTTGTGGAACCATTTTCCTATAAAAAGAACCTTAGAATTTGGAAACAAATTCCCTGATAAGATTCTTGACAAAACCTAGTTTCAAAGGTTCTTAGGAAGCCTAAATTATATATTAGATTGTTATCTCAATATAAACATGATAGTAAAACCTTTGCATGATAGACTAAAAAAGAACCCTATTCCCTGGACTAATGAACAAACCAGAATAGTCCAACACATAAAGAAATTTATCCTTAATATTCCCTGTCTTCATTTAGCTGATCCTAGTATTCCTAAGATTATAAAAATAGATACTAGTGATCTTGGATATGGGGGAATTCTTAAACAAGTTCAAGATAATAGAGAAGTTGTAGTCCAGTATACTTCAAGTCACTGGAATGATACTCAGAAAAACTATTCTACCATCAAAAAATAAATTCTTTCCATTTTCATGTGCATCATGAAATTTCAATCTGATTTACTAAATAAAAAATTCTTGCTTCATGTTGATTGCAAATCTGCAAAAGATGTTTTACAAAAAGATGTTCAAAATATTACTTCCTAACAAATTTTTGCAAGATGGCAAGCTATACTTAGTATTTTCTATTTTGATATAGAATATATAAAGGGAGAATCAAATTCTTTGCCAGACTTTCTAACCAGAGAATTTTTGTAAAATAGATAAAGATGCCCAAAAAAACAAAGAAAGAAAAGGTTGATAAGCTTAATCCTCTTCCTCCCTCCACTTCTAAACCCATAAAATCATGGTTCGATATAGTAAACTAAGAAGAACCAAATGATTATAATAAAGAAACCTAGATGCAATAATGGATTGATTATATCTCCAACACCCTTGAACTCCTTAAAGCTATCTAAAATACTCGTATCCCTTTTCCTTCAGCTCCAAAAGCCAACCAGGAGATCATCTCTTCAGAAAAAGGTATACTTGGTAAGGCTCCTGTTGCCATTTCTAAAATTGAGAAAGGTGAATCTTCTTCATCTCAAAAAACCCTTTCTCAAGAAGATTTAAAAGTTGTGGCTACTCCAAATAGTTTACAGGTTGTTTGTACACAATCAAAAATTTCTTCTGATTTTCTTATAAAGAATTCTATTCAAAATATTTTGACTATAGAAAATGGATTTTTCAATAAAGACCCGTTTTTTAATATGCAAAATCATTTTCCTCTAAATTGATTTTTCAAACCTTGGGTTCTTTCAAAACCCCAAGAATATTATCAAACTATTTTGAAAGTTACTAGTTTTGCAGAATTCAAACACTTTTACCATAAAGGATACCCCAAACCTTTTTACTCAACCTGCAAAATTCTTAAAATCCTTCACCCATTTGCCTGGGGATAAGAACTCTTTAAACCCAAAAATTTCCTTGCAAACTTCTTAGTAAAATTAGACTTATGTCGTACATACTCATATTTGGATTATGAACAGGCATGGTTTAACACCTTCATTATCTAAAACCATTTTAATACCCATTCATGGCTATTCTTCCTAAGTGATCATGCTAATATTTCTGAGTTTCCTGTATGGTTCACCAGATGGTGGAATAACTATGGACTAATCCCTGATATTCTTCCCTCTGAAATTCATCAGGGTTTTGACCTTTTTTGCTCTCATTATAAACCTTTCAAACTTGAAAAGAAATTCACCTTCCTTACCCTCTATTATTTGAATTCTTTGTCCCTTGGGTAACTCAATGGTACTTTGACTTTTATTCTAACAATGATATTATAGTTTTTCAGAGAAGATTCAAGGTCAAATGGTAGAACTCTTATAATAAAACAGATGAGATTTCCAAATCTGTTGTCTCCTCTTGGCTCCAACAGCATGGTTTCCTTAGACCTTTTAAATCTCAAAACTTGGTATAGTTTTCCTTTCTGGCTTAAAAGTCCCATGCTAATGCCCTCCTTGCAACTGCTAAAACTAAAGAAGAGTATTTCAACGTTATGCAACAACTCCTTTAGTCTGAAGCCTCTTCCTCTACAGCCCAATTCAACAGCTCCAAAAAGTCAGAACCTGTAGTTGATTTGGGTAATGACAATGGGGATGATTGTTTTGGGATTCTCTCTCCTATTAAGCCCAAAGGCCCATAAGCCTAATGCTTATAGGATCTCTTTATTTGTAAAAATTTTCTTTGTAAATATATGTTTGTAGTTGTAATTGTAAGCCCGATGGGTTAAAAACCTTGTATTATGCAGCCCATGCAAAAGTTAGGGTAAAGTAAAAAAAAAGTATTTTAATATATTTTCTTTTGGCAGGAACTTATTCTTCTTCTGAGTGGGACCTTCTCGGATAGCCTTCATAAAAATTTGACTACTATGTCAAATTCTCAGCTCCATCTTCAGCTGCCATCCCACTTCTCTCTGTTCCCCCTCAAGGATGGGGACCCACTTTCCACTATCAGGACAAAATAATCAACAATTATTTCAAGTCATATGGTTGCAGTAATGAAAGATAGTTGGCAGGCAGTTAGACTAGTCCTCCTAATTCCTTCCGAAATTCACTCTCCTCTCTACCCCACACATCTTATTCTTCATATGGTTACAAGACCTTCGTCCTCTATATAAGGAGCCCTCTTCTTGCTGAAAAATGGGGAACACAATTTTCCTTTATATATATATATATATATATATATATATATATATATATATATATTCAAAACTAAAAAAACTAATAAAAAAATAAAAAATAAGGATAACTGAGAGTAAGAAAAAATAAAAATAAAGAAAATAAAAATTATAAATTATAAAAATAAGAATAATAGAAAATGTGAAAAAAATAAAAATAAAAAAATTAAATAAAGAACAAGAGTAAAAATATAAAGAGAAAAAAGAAATACAAGAAATAAAAATAAAAAAAAGAAAATAAAATGAGAAAGAAATTTAAAAAAAAAGAGAAAATAATAAAAAGGAAAAAAAGAGAAAATAAAAATAAAAGTAACACAATAAAAAGATAATAAATACAAACTAAAAAAATTAAAATATATGAAATAAATGGTAACAGAGAAAAAAATGGATAAAATTGAAAAACAAAAAAAGTATAATTAAAAATAGGTTAGGTAAATATGAAATTAATTCAACAGATAGGATATTTTGGTACAAACCAACTACAAAATGTTCTTTTTTTGTAATTTTCTTGTGAAATTGCCTCTTGAAAATTCAGTTTTTTTGGTCCAAGCCCCCAAACCTCATAAATAATTTCACGATGATTAATTTTGACATCAATACATATTTTACTCATTTAACTTGGTGTTAATTAGTATTCATGTCCCCCTGAATGGCTAAATTTCATATAAATTTCCTGGATCATGATGACGATTGATGTTAGACATCAATACACATTTTACTCATTTAACTTTGTGTTAATTAATATTCCTATCCTACAAGCTAGCTATATGTCATGGACTTAGAGTTTTAGCTTAGGGACATTCACCCGTGTGGCACCCCAGGCTTCCCGTATACTCGAGGTTAAGCCTTTTCCATCTCCGATACTCACTTTTCATCAGGGTAGCGGGGACAACTCCCAACTAGTGTAGTACCTAATCAATATGCCCTCCAAGGAATGGACGGCTGCTCGGCATATACTCATACCTTTTTCGCTATCCTGCATCCCACATTAAGCACAACCAGCAAGCATCTCGCACAGTCTTGCGTGTCACGACAAACGATCCATGACATTCTCCCCCACTTGATTTCGCAACGTCCTTGTTGTGTGAGGAAGACTCCTCCCCCTTTTATTTTAATTGACCAGGATTTGTGCACAATTCCTAGCCTACTTGCCCTTTTACACTGAGGCTAGGATCCACTTGCAACTACCCTTGGTTGCTTAGGGTGTGCCAATAGGGATATGAGTGCTTGGCGAACTTTCACTGTGACTTCTTGCCTACTTGTCCTCATCTAAATCTCTTTATAGAGGATCCACTTATAAGCACCCCTTTCATTGACCTGTCAGTGTGGTAAAGAGCACTTAACAAACTCGCAGCTAGCACACAACCGGCTCTGATACTATTTGTCACGGGCTCAGAGTTTTAGTGCAAGGACATTCACCTGTGCGGCACCCCAGGCCTCCCGTATACCCAAGGTTAAGCATGTTCCATCTCCGATGCTCACTGGTTTCGCCCTCCCATGGGCTCATTATGGGAGCGGGATAGCTCCCGACTAGTATGGTGCCTAATCAACACGCTTATCCAAGGAATGGACGACTGCTCGGCACGTACTCACACCCTTTTTCGCTATCCTGCATCCCACATTAAGCACAACCAGCAAGCATCTTGCATAGTCTTGCTTGTCAAGATAAACGGTCTGTGACATTCTCCCCCACTTGATTTCTCAACATCCTCGTTGCGTCAGGAAGACTCCTCCCCCTTTTGTTTTTAATTAGCCAAGATTTGTGCATAATTCCCTATCTACTCACCCTCTTACACTAAGGCTGGGATCCACTTGCAACTACCCTCGACTACTCAGGGTGTACCAACGCGGATGCGAGTGCTTGGTGAACTTTCATTGCAGCTTCCTGCCTACTCGTCCTCATCTCAATCTCTTTATAAAAGACCCACTTGCGAGCACCCCTTTCATCGACCTGCCAGTGTGGTAAGGAGCGCTTGGCAAACTTGCAGCTAGCACACAACTGGCTCTGATACCATTTGTTATGGGCTCAGAGTTTTAGCGCAGGGACATTCACCCGTGCGGCACCCTGGGCATCCTACATACCGTAGGTTAAGCATTTTCCATCTCCGATGCTCACTGGTTTCATCCTCCCATAGGCTCATAAGGGGAGTGGGGATAGCTCTTGACCAATGTTGTGCCTAATCAGCATGCCCATCCAAGGAATGGACGGCTGCTCGACACATACTTACACCATTTTCGCTATCCCGCATCCCAGATTAAGCACAACCAGTAAACATCTCGCGCAGTCCTACGTGTCACGATAAACGATCCATGACATATAGTTGTTATAGTTAACTCTTATCTTCTATTAGGTTTCTCTTATGAGTGTCGCATCACTATTAGCTATGCATATCATGTATTAGGTTGCTGGATTAGATTGCTATTATCTTGTATTTATCAAGTCATATAGGCTGTATTATTATAAAATTAAGTTGGCAATCAACGGAAGTATAACATATATGTCTTTCAGTCCATAATATGGTATTAGAGCCTCATGGTTCATAGGAGATAATAATGCCATCTCATCTCATGGACATAAGATATTGTTGCCAAGAACAATATTAATGTATATATATAGCTTATGTGTTTTTCAACTATAACATCCTCAAAAACCATAACATCAACAGCAATGTGAGCCGTCGCCTTCTTCTTTTTTTCAGATGCGACTATTAACTAATTGAGACAACCCTAATTAACTAAATTAAACATGTTTTTTGTTCTTCTCATGCCAAATAAATCATGTTTATATATTGATTCTTTAATCATTGAGTATATAAGATATCGAGATTATACTTTAAAGCTTTGGGAATAATGATATTTCAGTTTCTTGTTTTGCACAAGGAATATTGATATTTAATCATGTGTAGCTTTTGGAAATATCATCAATTTCAATTTTTTTTTTCAAAATAATTTTCCATTTCTCAAGTATTATCAATAAAAATAATATAATTCTATTAATATTCGTAAAAAGAATGATTTAAACTTAATATATACAATTAAACCAATTTAAATTAAAATTATTAAAATGGTGAAAATTTCAGTGAAGACGTTGATATAATAATATTGATAATATTAATATTTACAGTGTGTTTAGTTTGTAAATTCAAATTTTGTATATTTGGTTTAAATGAAATTTTTTTTTATAAAATTTATTTATAATTTTAACTCTTTATATTTGTGAACTATACCAAATTCTAAATAAATTATTAGATTTTTTAAATAAATTTAAAATTAAATTTAAGTATTATTAGTCACAATTTTTTTTTTTTTTTTTTGAGCTTTTAAAAAGTTAATGTATCATCTGCGACCAAGTTTTTGGCATGGACTCATGTCAATTCTAGATCAATGAACTCAGCCCAAATATCAATTAGTAATATTATTAATAACTTTTTGGTACTTATTAGTTTTACAAAGGAAATGATTTCGCATATAGTTATATCAGTTATGATATGTAATTTGAATATTTTATATTTATTCAATATATTCCATTATATTTATTCAATATAATGGAATAATGGAGCTTTAAAGTATTTTTAGATCTAAAAAATGTGTTACCTTTTTCTTTAATATAAGAGTCTGTAAAATCATTTTGATGTATAAAATTATAAAAGAAAATTATTTCTTCAATATAAAATGTTCAAATATATCACATGGCATAGTACCATAGAAGCAGCTGGGTTCTACCATTTTTATCTTTTTGAGCAATCGTCCCATTCATTGACCAATGGTGCAATTCTTGAATTCTTAAAGTTTTCTAAAGCCTGTTGAAAAAAAAAAAAAGTTTTATAAAGTCTGTTGGTGCCACTCCTACACAAACTAAATGATTTTTTCCACTTTAATTAAACAATGTTATATTCTTAATTATTTAATATATTAAATGTGTAATACCAATGAGTCATAAATAATAAGAGGCATGCACATCTAAATACAGAAAGTAAGGTAATAATTCTAATTCCTCCTATTCTCCCGCTTATAATGGGATCAAACCACTTTAACTCTATAAAAAAAAAAAAAGAACATATTAAATGTCTAACATTTGTTTGTTAATAACATCAATTAATTAGCAATTTTGTATTAAATAATTTTATTTTATTTTTTAATTAACAGAGAGGTTATATACAGATATTGATGAACTCTTTTATTTTTGTTTATATGGTATATATGATTTCAATTCTATTAAATAGTAATTAAGTGATAAAGAAATCGACCAAATATAAAAATGTGAATAATGGAATTGATTTTCTGAAAGTGATAATGTGTATATTGTATGGATAAAAATTAATATCACGGATACCAATAGTAATAATATTATTGTGGGATCTGTAATATTACTAAACAATATTTATTCAATTAAATGATACATATATGGGGTAAAAGAGATATTTTAAAATTTTTTTATCATATTGGGAACCACGGTATCACAATCTGAAATATGTATCATTATCCATACTGCATATGGCTGTGCAAGTTGTGTCCACACTTGTAAAGTAATAACATTAAACATGAAAATTGACAGGTGCTAAAAGAAACCTGCAAGTTTCACATGGCATTAAGATGGAAGATTGAAAATGGAGGGGAAGAGGAGCAGAGGAAAAGGATAAGCTGATCTATATAGAGCATGAAGGCCATGCATTGTTTCTCACACACTCGAAAACACATTTAACTTTGATACAGGAAAAAGAAAAAAAAAACAAAAAGAAAGATGGCAGATATTGCAACAAATTGGCCAGCTCTTAGCGGAGAGAACAATTAGGAAGGTCTTTTAGACCCTATAGATAATAATCTCCGGCGATATCTTATTCACTATGGTGAATTCACAAGAGCTCCTGCTGATTCTTTCAATGATGTGAAAGCATCTGATGGATATGCGCTATGCTTATATCCACTTGAGGTATTGTTCACTCGCGTTGGCCTACAAAATGGCAACTCCTTCAAGTACCTTGTGACTGACTACTTTTACGCAAGATCGGAAATTGATGCTTTTAAACAATGCCCTGCTGAAATATCCTCTTATATTGGGTTTGTTGCTGTCAGCACTGATGAAGGAAAGCTTATTTTAGGGAGAAGGGATATTATAGTTTCCTGGAGAGGAATAACCTTGCCCATTGAATGGTTTCAGGGTGTTCTTTTTTATCAAGTTTCAGTTACTGACATATTTCCAGGTTCAGAAGCTTTGGTGCATGACGGTTTCTATCATATCTACACAACTAAAGATTCAACCTCAAAATACAGCAAGATCAGTGCTAGAGAACAGGTATGTAAATATATATAATAGATATCTTGATATACATTCCTATGAAGGTTTTAATTAATAATTTCATGTGTGTTCACGCAATATACATTCCTGTTTTGGTTGTGCAGTTATCCAGGTTCTAGCTGCCGTTAGAAGGCTTGTGGACAAGTACTACGAAGCTGATCCAAATGAGGTTGTGAGCATAACTGTAATTGGGCACAGCTCTTGCAACCTTGAACGCAATGGACATAGTTGCCAATGGATATAACAAGCCGACTGGATCAACCACTGAGTATACTGTGGCTTCCTTTGTTTTTGCCAGTCCTCGTGTCGGTGACAAAGGGTTTCTTGAAGTATTCTCAAGACTGAAAATTTTTAATCTCTTACGATAAGAAATGCTCAGGATTTTATTCCTGACCTTCCTCCGAAATAAATATTAGGCTTTACCTATGAAGATGTTGGTGTGTTGTTTGACATTGATGCCAGCGTTTCACCATATGTAAAGCAAGCAACTTCCATGGAACCCCATGATCTGAACCTTTACGCTCATGGAATTTCAGGTTATCAAGGGAAGGATAAAGAATTCAAAGTGGTTGTGAATTTCGATCTTTCCCTTGTGAATAAATATAACGATCTGTTAGTGGATGAGTGCAAGGTGCCTCCCAGATAGTGGAGCAATGTTCTCAATAAAGGTATGTCTCAAATGGATGATGGATCCTGGAAGCTGCATGTCTACGTGCCTGATCCTCCAAGCGATTTTGTTTCTGAGAATGGCACCGAGTAACAATTTCATGTCAATATCACTGGTGTTGTGACATTGAATTTGCACTAAAAAAAGTTATCAGTTTGTGGTTACAATAAATAAACTCCTACTCTGCAATATATTATATATATACGCAGTGCATGGTAATCTTGTGGCTGTTGCTTAATTTCTATTATTCCTAGGTCTTTGATGCATTTTGTGTGTGGATATTATCTTCGTTGGCCTAAGATCAACTTGCTTGTGCTTTTATTGTGTGTAGCTTATATATATGTTTCTATATGAACATGGGTTTGATTTAATTACTTTGCCTTTTCCACCTATAAGAGGAGGCTTTGGATATAATGAGAGAATCTTGATCCATGCGATGACTTTTTTTTTTTACCAAACATAGAATTTCATTAATGAAAACATAGGTTGTCCAAAAAGAACAAATGATTTGAGATAAAATATAAAATAAAACTCAACTTAGTATAATAATTTGTACAAAATCAAGAAAATATCTAATCAAATTGTACCAAGTCCTTCACCTGAACCATTTGAACTCTTTACGAAACATCATTCTTTCTGAATCTTAGTACTGTAGAAACTTTACACATTTTAAATTAAAAAAAAGGAGGGAATTCTCTATGGTTATTCAAGCTTCTAAACATTATTAATAGACTAATTAGAATTTGTCAAAGAAGAAAAGGAATAATCATCAATAATTGTCAGTCCACATCTTCCAATCTCTCTAATAACTCCTAAAAAATAGAAAACAACCCGCAAAGAATAGTTAAATTTTCAAAATCAAATACTAAAAGCACAATAAAAAAATTACCTAATTAAAAAAATTAAAAATAGAAGAATGAAGGGGCTGTTTCTTGACGAATAGCCAGCAAACCGTCCCTCGACCTCAAAATAATTTCTTTTCTCTTTCTCTCTCCGGCGGCAGCTTCAACTCTCTCCATGCGATCTGCTTAACTACTACTTCTATGGACATGCATGAAAATCGACTTTTCGCGTAAAATATTTTATCGCAATATGAGAACTAAAGTTAGAGAGTTGCTGCTATATTAAATTTTGGTTAGGAAACAAAAAGTATCAACAGAACAAGCATTTAAAGGCTAGTCAGAGGGAGTAATTTATCGGCTTTTTTTTTGTCCAAGATATTATTAAATGTACTAATTTAAATTCTATTATCATGAATTTGTAAATAATTTCCATTCAAATTCTTCTTTCAGCCATGAATCTAATGCTATGATTAACTTCTTAGCAAGATTTATTTAGCTTCACTTATAGCTATTACCATTTGATTCTCAACAAGTGTTTTCCAAACTTAACTTTTAACTATAGCTATTTTGAATAAAAATAATTATCGTATGCTGATTTTAAAGTTTTATCAAATACTTGAATTATAGAAAAAAAATCTATATCAGCTATGTCAATCAATTAAGCCAAACAATTCCTTGATAATTGATCTAATCACTTCACAATTCTAGGTTCAGGCACATGGCTTGCTCGTGAATTATATATATATATATATATATATATATATATATATATATATATATATATTTTTTTTTTATTGTCCCCCAACTTTGTCTTCTTCCAGCTCAGCTTCCTTTAAGCCTCTCACACCATAAAAAGAGCTGAAAAGAATAAATAAGGATGAACTAAGGGGTTAGGGTGCCCAAAACCCCTCCAATGTTCAAGTCAGTGTGGTGTTTTCCAGTATGAGGGACTAGATTAACAACGCACAAACATAAAAGATTACAAAAAATATATTTATTTAAGAAGAATGTTATTTTTTGAGTTGGAGATTTTTGGTTTTAGAGAAAAGAAAGAAAAGGTAGAAAAGAAAGAAGAGAAGAAGAAGGTTCTACCTTCTATGATGTCTCTCCTCCTTTTATACCTTGAGGAGGATACAAGGAGCTATAAAGAGGTGGTCAAAGAGTCTTACTTTGTCAAATTAAGAAATACATTTCAATAGTAAAACTTGTGGGGAGCTGGTACTTGGTCTGCTATGTGAGAGCAAAAATTTAGGAGTAACCTTTCAGGTGCATTAAATACAGTCGAGGTGCATTAAATGCAAGTGGCTACATTTAATGCATCAGAGGCATGGATGCAATTAGGAAATAACCAAGGAGGTCATTAGACAAATTCTTAGTGAAAAGCCATAGTGAGGAGTGCTAGACTCATATTCACTCCTTGATGAGGTGGCACATTAGGCCAACGTAAGGTCATATAGACACATGTTTGTATTTGATTAGGCATTTTTTAATGCACCATAAATAGCCCCCCAACCAAGTGTGAGGGGTGTGATAGATAACTTAGGCTTAGATGACTAGAATGTCATTTGTCATATTGGTAGTTCTACTCCTCTAATAGGTGGGATGATTAAAAAGGGGGATGGATAACTGTGGCAATAGCGGTAGGCAGTTATGCGTCACCTAATAAGACCCACATTTATAGTACTAATGCTTCAACCGCCCCTCCACCTTCTTCTCCCTTATCATTTATAGAGGGCTTTTCAAAATTCAAATTATAAGAAATAACTCCCTTTGTGTGAACAGTTGCAATTTAAAAAACCCATCTCAACCGTTCACATCCCCACTACTAGCTCGAGTTTAAAAATGCCTAAGGTTCCAAAAATCTCCACCCCCTTATTCTCTTTTCTCTCTACTTATATTTTGCTTTTGACTTTCTTATAAGACTAGTGTTCATCTTCTTCCCAAATTTTCATTGTTCTAAGTCCTTATAAGTATATCATTCTTCCCTTCTCCGTAAAATTCCTTGCTCTTGCTTTTCTTTTACATTTCATGCTTCAAAAATGGATGCATTAGAAAACATTTATGAGTGTTCTTCAAAATCTAGACCTGAACACTTAAAGAAAGCTTTAGGGAATAAGTCTTATCTTAAGAATGCTATATCAATTAAAGCCCATTTACCTTCCGAAAGGATTTTGGTAGTTAAGAAATTCATGGAGATTACTAAAGCTCAAAAAGACAATAAAGATATGTTGTTTTTCTTAAAAAAAAATTGAATACAACATGGACATGCCTCCCTTACCATTTTGCATTCAGGTTTTTAGATTTTTCTCTAAGTGCCCCAAAGCCTTAACCACCATATTAAATGCTTTTCCCATAAGAAAATAGGAGTCCCTTGCACCTTAAATTTATTTAGGACATTTTTCAAGCATAGGAGGCTATCTAATGGTTTTACAATTTTAGGAGTATACCGAGACTTACTTTTTTTAGTGGAGTTTTTGATATAGATGTGTTAGGTTTCATGATACATAACACAACAGAAAATACAACTTTGAACCACAAATCCCATAACTTGGATCCATGTAATTCGACTTAAATTGATTGAGAGGGTTTCTGAACTCATCACTAAGATTATCTAATGGCAAGATAGTTGGAAGGAAAAGAGGGGGTTCACTCCGGTGACACTCTACTTTGATCTTTTCTTGTCTTCTTATTGGATTAAGACATCACCAAAAGATCACGTCCTCTATAGTACCCACATGAGCAAGATGATCCAAAGCAAAGTAGATCTACTAGAAACTTTGTTGTCTCATAACACATTTTCTTTCTATGTCTTTTCTTTTCACAAAAGAAGTGTAGGAAGAATAAGGAGAAAATGTGGCTTAACCTTAGGCCTAAAGACTAGAGAATAAAATGAATTTATAGCAATCCTTTCTACGGTTTCATACATCTCCACTTAACAAAATAATTTTAGTAAGTTTAAACCTAGTTTTCTATTTTGATTCTAATTCCAAATTACAATTCTTTCTTATTTATTTTATATAACTATATAACTATATAACTATATATATATATATATATATATATATATAAGGGTAAATTACTATTACCCCTCAAGATTTGGCCAAACTAACTACTTTGTCCATACATTTGTATAAGTCAAATAGTTCCCCCTTTAGTTTTGACATTACATACTACTTTCCCCTTACCATAAAAAATAACTGTTAATTTATGTAAAAATACTTATTTACCTGTTAAATTTACCAACTTTATATCAAGAGTTATTTATTTTTTTACATATTACATTTATTTAAATTTTTATTTATTTCATCAATAAAAAATAATTAATAGCACTTTTCATAATTAATAATTTTTTTTAGACATCAATAAAATTAGTTACCAAATATAAGTTGAATTTTAACAAATAAATCAACATTATTTTTTTAAAGGGAAAAATAAAAATTATGTCTCTTTTGCCACTATCACCGTCATCTGCACCAACCCCTTGCTTACTTACTTACTCTATCAACTCCTGACAAATTTACCAACCCATCGCCTGATGCTTCCTTGCAAGACACGCAATCCTCACCAGAAGTGCGATTATTGTTTAGGTGTGCAGTAAGAGAGGTGGAGCAGTGCCAAATGGAGAAAAGGAGAGATGGAGAAGACAACGACAGTAACCACCACTGCCCTCACCTCAATAAGTGTTAACTTAACTGCTCTGCCCATGAGCTTCCAAAATAATTTTTTACCACCACGATAAAGATGAACGTGAGTGAGACATAAACATAAAGAGCCAATAAAAAAAATCTAGCCACTACTTTTTTTATTTTAATTGATGAGAAGATCAACAACGATATTAGCATTTTTCCTTACTTTAGTTGGTAAGTTTTCTTTGTTTAATTTGAATTAAGAATTTTCTTTCAAAACATCAAAGTTGTATTCAAGGAATGGTGGATTTTTTGTTAGTCTTGGTGTTGATGAGAAGTGGGAGAAGAGTGGTGTTGGTGTTTATTTTGATTTGTGGACTTATTGTTGGTGCTAAATTTTTTATAGTGGTAGTGTGGTAGCAATGGTGGATGGTAGTGCTGGATTTGTGGTAATGTTAGTGGTGGTGTGGTGGCGATGGTGGATGGTAATGTTGAAGCGTGGATGATTGTGTGAATGAGAGGGTATGGATGAGAAGGGGGATAAAGTTTCAAAGACTTCAATAAAATTTTTCTCTTTAAAAAATTATAATTTAATCACTAAACTATCATATAAATATTGATTAGTCCAAATTCTTAATCAATTAAGGGTAATTTTAGAATTCCATAATTGTTAATACTTTTGACCATTGTTTATTATTTTGACTAACAGAATATTCTTACAATTAGTTAATAGAAGGGGGATACAGTTGACATAATTAAATGTCAAGGGTATTTAATTAACTTATACAAATGTCTGGATGAAGTAGTTAGTTTGGCCAAACCTCATGGGGTTAATAGTAATTTACCCTTTATTTAATCTTACATAGAGATAATTATTAGGCTTATTAACCCAAGTCTGCTTTGGGATTGTTTTAAGTGTTTGACCTTGTAGGTTCATACAACATTAGCAGTGGGCCTAAAATTTTTATTTTAGCCCATAAGACATAATTGGTATCTAATAAGACATTATGACTAGCCATGTTGTGTGAAGGCCAATCATCTGACATAACCTAATACACAGCTTGTACTATAGTCCTTTTGTCACATGATATCTTCATTGAACAAAAGGCATGGATTATATCATCATGATATTGTTCAATCATATTGTTTCTCAATCATTTCTCTTCAGTCTAACTCATTGAGGGGCCAAACACATATCTTCTCAAAATAACTGAGGAAAAAAATTCATCTTAACCACTCATATTTGTCACACAACTCATTCTATATCCAATCAGAACTTGTTTTACCATCCAATTAAAGTATGGTCTAGGGATGTGTCAAAATACAGAGCTTATCATGTAGGAAACCATGGTGATATCCGGTCATATGACTTAAATAATACTATTATGATGAAAATTACCTATGACAATAATCCATGTGGTATTCTTATAATGGGTCGATCTAGTACATCATTTCCTTAAATATGTTCCTATGAGTTTGACTTAATATCTCATATGCATGATTAGTAAAACTCAATCATCAACCAACCTCATACTAGTTTTTATTCATTGTTATTCCCATAACAATAATCAACTAGGGATATTTATATTATAATTCAAGTATCACCTAAGAGTTTTACTATCAAGTCACGTACTTTAATGATCTTAGTAGAATTAACTAATTAAGGATAATATTAGAATTATCTGATAATACTAAAAATTTCTCTTTATTATTAAAAGATAAATATGATAATGTTAAAGTATGGCCATTACATAATTGGCTTAGGGCATATCACTAACAGGATAAAAGCTGGAGGAACAAATATCTAGTGTCTAAATTAAGGGACGATGGGCTTTTATAAGAACGGGGTTTTGATTTAAGATAGGAAAATTCCATTGAGGAAACTAAAGGGCTGCCTAAATTAAATGAAGATGAGAAGGCCAGTTATGAGTTAATAATAAAGTAAGCGAAAGTGTATAGGAATTAAAAATTTATCAGCAGGTTTCCTCTAGAACAAGCTAATAGTATCTATGTGATGTGACTTAACATAAAATTTGCTAGTCTTTACTAAATATAAGGCTAATTCACTTGATTTTATGTTTCATTTTTGCAAGAGAGCAAGACCCTAATGAAGTCTAACAAGTATGGCTTCTCCAAAGAGGAACTTTCCTATATGACCAAACTGAGAGAACAAACATAGTTTGAGCCCACCAAAAGGAGGCCACCCTAAGACCCTTCCACAGTGAAAACTAGAGTGCAAACTACCACCTTGAAGATTAGTGAGCCTGCCCCTACCAACCTAACCTCTAAGAAGTGGAAGGGAAAAAAGATATAAACCATCAAGGGCACTAATATTTCCTCATATTCTGAGATAGAGAAGGAGTCATTAGTTCACAAAAGGAAGACTACCATTATGGAAAAAGCCAAACTAGTCCTAGAGAGGTTGATGGCTAGGATTAGCATTGTTAATAGAAGGAAAAGACTCATTATGGATCTTTCCCAAGGTCTCATGTTTGATATCCCCCCCTCCCCCCAAAACTCCTATTCAGCAAATAGTTATTGGGCTTGTCAATAGGTTTCTCAAAATAAGATTCTTAATGTAAGACCCAATTGTGCCTTTCATATTGATACTCTTATGCTCAGCTTCTTAGGAGCACTACCAATTCTTATGTCTTTCTTTAGAGGATTTGAGGTCCTAATCCATTGATGTCGTATAGAGCGTAAGTATCATATTTCCTTATTACCTATTATATGTTACCACTCTAGTTTTAACCATTATAATAAAATATAATTCATGTAGCTTTATGGTCTTCTCTACGAATAAGATCTTTGAGTTGGGGAAATTGGGAAGGAGAGCGTCAAAATTTTTAAGGAACTCTTTCATCTAAAAAAAAGGTGGTTGAGCTTAATGCCACTATTTGTCAAAATGACACCCAATTACAAATGGTTAAAGGTGCGATGTAGAAGCTTGAAGGTTAGCAAAAATACCTACCAAATCAAAAGCTTTCCTTGAAGAAGGAATTTCTTTAGTTAAAGAAAGATTTGGAAGAAACAGAGCATTAGAAGAATGATGTTGTCTAGGGCATTGTGGAAAGCTATCAAGCTTCTAAAGACCTTAAGCTTAAAATCTTAATGAAAGTATTAGGTTATAATTCAAAGGGCTGGAAAGATATCAAAGAGCAAATCCATTCACATTATCCCACTTTGGATCTATTAGCTTTTAAAGAGGTGTGAGGAATTGCTGAAGAGGAAAGTGGCAACACTACTAAGGATACCTGGGGTGCCCTTTCTAGTAACGAATCAAAAGTCACCCAAGAGGAAACCACCCAAATAGATCCTGTAGTGGCAATAGGGAACCAAAAGGCTGAGGATATTCCCACTAGCTAAGAAATAGATGCCTAGGAGACCTAAAATGTAGTTTTGATTTAGCTTTCTTTTATGTTCCTTTTGAATTTACCTGAGTATGGGTGTTATAAGAACAATTTCCATTATCATTGCTCATTAGGATAATATGGTGTCTGTTTCCATGTGGTTGTCTTTATAAATACTTTGTTCATTTTGTATTTGCATGTTTGAATTTCCATGGTGGTTTTTAATATGTTCTTGTATAGGTTTTTCTAATTTTATGATTTTGAATTTTAAGTTTCACTTCTCATAAACTCTATTATGAACGTGTTCTTGATGTCTTTACCTAATGTTTTCTTACAAAGGCATTCACTTAAGGGAAAAGTGGTCTTTGTATCTCTACTAAGGTTTTCACTAGAGATGTCTTTAAAAGTAAGATGGCAATTTTAAACTAGTGTGGTTTTAGCCAGCAAGCATGTGCATTAGTGTTTTTAATATTTGTTATCTTAATTTCATTTTGAATGAAAGAATAATGAAAAAAGACTAAGTCAATGCCTTGGGGAAGACTTTCATTAATTCATATAAAAGATTATATAGATTATCAAATTTCTTTATATGGGAGAGTACATTGAGGTACATAGATCAGCTTCCCCACTAAAAAGACAAAAGAAAAAGATACCTTCTACTTGTAGTACTTCTTCAAGTGTTGAACATTCCATGCATGAGGCAAAGCATTGCCTTCAAAGTCTATCAGGTGGTATGTTTTGGGCTTGACCACTTTAGTAATGTGAAATGGGCTATCCCAACTGGGTGAATACTTTCCATGACACTTTTTCTTCCTTATGGCTTTTAGACTTCTTAATACAAAGTCTTATACTTTTAAGGAGCAGTGTTTGACTTTTGCATTATAATAATGATCAGCTTTTCCTTTTTGTGCAACTAACCACATTGATACTTATTCCTTTAGCCCTTCCAAAAAATCCAAATTCATATGTAGTACCTCCTCATTCTGTACCAAATTATATGTTTGAACCCTCTACATTGGCATTCTAATTTCCAAAGGGATTATAACCTCTATGCCATATGCCAGTATGAATGGCGACTCTCCAATATCCTTTCAGTGTGTAAATTTATAAGCCCATAGCACACTATAGAACTCCTCAGCCTAGTATGGTTTTGCTACTTATAGTCTTGTCTTCAATGCATTTAGGATTGTTCTATTTGAGACCTTAACTTGACCATTTATTTGTGGATGGGAAACCAAACTAAAGTAATAATCAATATGTAAGCCTTTAGTGAATTCTTTGACTTTTTGATAATCAAATTACTTATTGTTCTATTTGAGACCTTAACTTGACCATTTATTTGTGGATGGGAAACCAAACTAAAGTAATAATCAATATGTAAGCCTTTAGTGAATTCTTTGACTTTTTGATAATCAAATTACTTGCCATTGTCTGATATAAGAATCTTTGATACCTCAAATCTGCATATAATATTCTTCCATAAGAAATTGATGGTCTTTTGTGACATCATGGTTGCTAAAACCTCTACCTCTACCTCTACCCATTTTGTAAAGTAGTCCACTCCTAGAATGATAAAATGCTTTTGTCCAGGAGCCGCTAGGAATGGACCTAATATTTTTAACCCATACTAAGTAAAAGGCCATAGGGCCATAATAGGATTTTGCTCAATAGCTAGAACATGAATATTATTTGCAAACTTATGACAAGTATCATATCTTTTTATGAACTCAGCTATATCTTTTGAAAGAGTAGGCCAGAAGTACCTACCCTTACCTTATGATTTTATAAGTTAAAAAGTGTCCTCCCAAGTGGTTCCACACACTCCTTCATGTACTTCTTTCAAGATGTACTCAGCTTCTTATGGAGTAAAGCATCAAAGGAGAGAGGCATATGGTATCCCCTCTTATATAACTACCCTTTTTCAAACAAAATAAACCTCAAGGATTTGAAAGAGAGTTTCATTGGTTTAGTACAATTTGAAGGGAGTTCTTCGGTCTAAAGGTACCATATGATAAGATCCATCCAAAACTCTTCCCCCTTAATTAGAAAAACCTAAATGGCTTCCTGTATACTGGGAATAATAAGGATATCCATGTTGATGTCCTTGGGTAAATACTCCACACTTGCAGTTGCCAACCTTGTTAGAAAATATACTTAAGAGTTTCTCTTGCATAGAATATGGACAATGCATACTAATAGGGGTGTCAAAACGTGTTATCAAGTCATGTTCGTGTCAGGTTAATCCACTTTAGTGACACGATTAGGGTCAACACAAATACAACCCATTTATTAATCATGTCAAATATTTCAACCCTAATAGGACACGAAAATTAAATGTGTTACACGAACACAACACATCTAACCCATTTATTTAAATAAGATGTGCATGTGAAAAAAATTGACATGACCCATTTAACATGTATAACATTTATTACCTATAAAAATATTAGTTTTCACAAAAAAAAAGTAAAAATTACAATAATAACCATAGCCTAGCAACTTTTATAATACATACAATTTTCATAAAGCCTAGTAAAATTCATCATACATGACCTTCTAAAATAAGCTTAAAACATAAAAGAAAAACACAAATAAAGTTAATAATACATTACCAATATTTAAAAATAAGTACAATTTAAAGTCTTTCAAATAAACACATAAAATTTCTAAATGATAATATAAATTCCAGACCTATTTAATGATTGAGAAGGAATTTGTTTGCTCATCTCCAAAGGCTCTAATTTAAGTCTAATAATATCTTTTGTAAGTTCTTTCAAATCCAATCTTTTTGTATATATATATAAAAAAGCTAATAAAAAAAGTTAGCTAATTTATTTAATTAAGACACATATAAATAATAAGTAAATAATTATATAAAATGATTGTCATGGACATATAAATAAATTGGGTAAAATTGAGAATTTTTGTAACCCATTTCATTTGCTCAACAAACATGAGTCCCCAGTGCAGTGTAGGTAGTCATTCCAAGCCCAAGAAAAGACCAAATTCTATGATTATGAAATGAGGGTATGAACACAATAGTAGAACAATAAGCTCCAAAGATATATGTCCATCTCCTTTTGTGTAATTTGTCATCTATATTGTATATATTTTTATAATCACAATGGAGAAAAAACCAAAAAGGAATATCTCTAATTAGAAAACTAGACCAAACACATTTTTTAATGAGCCTTGAAAACATAAAAAATAGTAATGATCACTAAAAGAATAAATAAGAAAATTTACAAAAAAAAAAAGAAAGGAAACTAACCTTGCACAGGCTATAAGTTGTATAGCAAAAAAAAAAAAAAAAAAAAGAAAAGTGCAGTTAAAGGCCAAGCCAACACCTACACTAGAGTTGGTATTTAGTAATGGTAAGTGCCAGAGACAAACATAGAACAAAAAATAGAGTTGGTAGAATAAAGGGTTTATATATAAGTGTATATAATGACAACTTTACCCTTAAAATAAAATGGGTTGTAACGGGTTCATGTGTCAACCTGTGACATGTACCATTTAAACTGTGTCATAAATGGGTCTATTTGTTTCTAACATGAACCTGTTTAACTCTAACCCTAACTAGCTAATTTTGCATGTTAAACAAATCTTTCTTGGATGTCATGACCTATTTTGAGACCCCTACACACTAGTATTTTCTTCTACTGAAACAAATTCAAGAGAGTTTTCACTAATTGCAAGTACTAAGCCATTTGTCCCCCTTGGCTTCATACACTCCACTAATTTGGTTCACAATAAACTAAGAGTCACAATGTATCTTCAAAAAAAAAACCCCATTAGCATTAGCCAATCTAAGTCCTGCCACTATAGCCTCATATCTAGTAATATTGTTTGAGGAGGGAAAACTAAAATGAAGTGATTGTTTTGAATTAAATCCTTATGGCCCTTTCAAAAGCACTCCTATACCACTTCCTTTATTGTAAAATGACCTATCAACATAAAGATTCCAATGGTCAGTTTCCCCAATGTAAGAATTGAGATGGAGACTAACTTTTGGCTTGCGACTCTCAGTCTCTTTTTATTCTAGGGAGTTAATGAAACTACATTCTGCGATAAAATCCACTAGAGGTTGTACTTTGATAACCTTCTAAGGCTCATATTTTAAAGCATGCCCCCAATCTCTATAGACCATACAGTCATTTGCCCTACTATGGTTAGCTTATATAAGGCTTGATACAATGGGGCATTTGTCCTAATAATCCCCTAATGACCTAGTAGAAATATACCAAATTTATGGACATCCACTAATAAAGATAAAGCTAGTTTTTTAATTGGAGTGTATCTCACCTCAGCTCCTTTGAGAACCCAACTTAATGGATTGGCTTTTGATGTAATCCCACTTCTCTAACAAAGACAACACTTATATCATGATCTAAAGCCCTTAAGTAAATAAATAAATCTTCTCTCGGCATTAGCCTACTCAGCACATAAGGGGATTAAAGATATTCCTTCAGTTGATTAAAGGCCTACTCATACTCATCCATCCACTCAAAGGAAGGGATTTTTCTGATCTTTTGAAAGAATGGAAGAAATCTTTCATCAAACTTGGAAATGAATTGATGTAAAGCCACTGCTCTGCCTATCAAGCATTGCACATCACGGGGGCACTTAGGTGAAGGCATTTCTAGTATGGCTTTCACCTTTTTAGAGATTGGCTCTATGCCTTTTTAACTCACCATATAGCCTAAAAATTTTCCTCCTCTTATGAAAAAAGAGCATTTTTCAGGATTCAGTTTCATACTATACTAGTTAAGCATAGAGAAGATCTTTTACAAGTCAATCAAGTACTTTTTGAAAGTCTTAATCTTTACTACCATATCATCCATATAAGCTTTTGAGCATCTCCTCAATTGGTCTTGAAAATTTTATTGACAAGACACTGATAGGTTGCTTTAGCATTTT
The DNA here is from genome assembly GCA_947683625.1 of Mallotus nudiflorus. Taxonomy (NCBI): domain Eukaryota; kingdom Viridiplantae; phylum Streptophyta; class Magnoliopsida; order Malpighiales; family Euphorbiaceae; genus Mallotus; species Mallotus nudiflorus. The sequence continues at coordinate 1,823,838 of CANTUR010000017.1, read as the reverse complement.
TGAGCCTAAAGGGCATAGCTTTATAATAATAAATCCCCTTCTCAATAATAAAAGAAGTCTTTTTTTCATTATTAGGATCCATGGGGATTTATTGGTATCCAGCCAATGCAACCAAAGAAGTCAAGTACTCATAACCCATATTGGCATCAACTAATTTATTAATTGACTATAAGGAAAGTAGTCCTTAGGGCAAGCTTTGTTAAAATCAATGAAGTCCATGTATAACCTCCACTTTCCATTAGCTTTCTGGACCGAAACAACATTCATAAGCCATTGTGGATAATCAACTTCTCTAACAAAACTAGGTTCTATTAATTTATCAACTTCTTAGTCATTTATCTCTTATTTAATACAAGGGAATAATCACTTTTTTTGCATGTACAGGTTTGAAGCTTAGATTAACATTGAGATTATGAGTCATCACACTAAAATGAATTCCTAGCATCTCATAGGGCATAAAGGCAAAATCCCTTCTGTGTTCTTATAGAAACTTCTTCACTTGAGCTTTCTAGTCATAGACAAGATCAATATTAATATATGTGCATCATTTTGGATAGTCCACTAAGAATGGAATAGCCTCCAACTAAGCTACAAGTTTAGTCCTTTACCCATAGCCATCATGTCCCACATTTAGTACTTCTACCATTAGGACTTCTTCCTTACCCTCATCGCTTAAAAAGATGGAATGGCAATACTTGGCATCAATTTGTCTTACTTTTATAATGATGGGATTGTCATTAGATGGCATCTTCAAGCACAAATATCTGATGCAAAAAATAGTTTAGAACTCATATAATATGGGATGGCCCATAATAATGTTATAGGTTGTTGATGTATGGCTACCATAAATTCAGCCATCATGGTTCTTGCCTTATAGATATTTCCCCTTATGTCTTATTCTCTAATTGAAATTGGCAAAATAATCTTTCCTTTGATTAGGACTAGAGAATTGTGTATCCCCTTTAGGTAAGACTTCACTGGAACTAAACCCTCAAAATTCAAGCCCATCTTATGAAATACATGAAAAAAAGAAGATTAACTGAGCTACCATCATCCACAAGGACCCTTTCCACTTTAAAGTTATTAATAACAACTATTATGACCATTGCACATATATGAGGGGTAGTGACATCCTCTCCATCCTTTGGGCTAAAAGTAATAACACAGGTACAAAATGGATTATCCGTCTGTGACCTTCAAAATGGTTGTAGTTTTATGCTTTTGTTCCTTTGATCTGGCAAAGGAGTTGTGTCACCAATATTCTAATGGATTGTACCCTTAATCCTAGTATTTAAAGGGAACATAAGCTATATTTCTTTTATGATTATGGATGCTAACGGTATGCTTCCTATCACTCCTCTAGGTGCATTATCACCACTCTACATAAAATGTTTAAAGTGCCCTTCCTTAATCAACCTTTCTACCTCAAGCATCGAATGATGGCACTTATTTTTATTATATCTCACTACCTTATGAAAATGGTAAAATCTTGATTGATCTTGATTCTTATAATTAGAGGGCATCTCTCGTGGCCATTTCACATACTCTTTATTTTTAATAGCCATGAGGACCTTTTACCTTATAACACTTAATGGGGTAATGCCACTCTCCTATGGATGAGTAAAATGCTTTTTAATAGGCTTCAGTATGGGTCTTTACGGGAGTGGTCCCAACTCTCTCCTTATCCTCTTTGGAGGAACATGATCATCAAATTCTTCCTTTCACTTAGGAACAAATTGGCTAGACCAATAGGCATTGTCTTGGCTAATGTATTTCTCTACCCTTTCCATCTATGTAGTTAAGTCAGCACGTGGATTCTTGGAGAGTGAGCTAAAGAATAAAGGACTGTCATGCCTTTAACTATAGTCTCTATAGCTCTTGAGTGCTCCAAGTTGGGCATCTAATAGCTTCCATGTTAAAGCAAGCTATATAGTCTTTGAGACTCTCTCTATGTTTCTACAAAATGGTTTCCAAATAAAAGGTTTCTCCCTAAGATGGTATACTAAAACTGAACCTACTAAAAAATAGCTTACTAAGACCAACAAAAGAGTTAATACAACCAGAGGGCACATTATTACACTAAGATTGTGCAGCATTAGTAAGTATGGTAGGAAACATCTTGCACAAAATGGCATCAGACTGAGTATAGAATTCTACCATCATTTTAAACCTCAGCACATGATCTTTAGGGCTAGTAGTACATCATAAGTTAGTAGCATAGGCAACTTGAATTTGCTCAGAATGGATTCATGTTATATGCTCTTTGAGAAAGGAGATAGGAGATTTATCAGCAGGTAGGTCAGCCTGGTTCTCTCCCCCTTTTTCTCCCATTCTAGGAATTCCCTAAGGTCTTCCTTTAAATCATGTAACCTTTCCTTTACTTCTCTGCTCAAGGGAGTATCACAAATATTATGTTGTATCTACTTTGGCTTTGTCCTTCCTGACAATCTTACCATGGTTTTGAAATCTCTTCTCCATGGCATTTTTTAAAGTGTCTAGCTTTTTCCTCCTACTTTCTCTTTTAGATCAAGCTCTAGAGGCTTTCTTAGGGGGATTATCCTATCTATCTCTCCTTAGCCTCTTGCTTAATTCATTTTCACCCATTCGAAGTCGCTCATGCCCAAACTATGACTTGGAATCATGATCGGTACAAGAATTAGTTTCAGTAGTTGCTTCCTTATCTCTTAAGCGCAACTTCCCTTAGGGTACATTAGGTGCTCGAATATATAATTCATTCACAACACTTTTTCCTCTATCCTATCTCATCTACACCTTGATTAATCGATCCACTTTCTATATCAAATCAGTTAATATTTTAATAGGGACTTCCATAGTTGACTGTTGCTCAGGATTGGTTTTCATAGTGCCTTCATTCCTTCTTGACATCCTTTCATTCCCTATCCTTCAAGGATATGAGTTTGAACTTTTCATTGAGAAGAACATAACACACAAACACAACAACAAATGAGTATGTGCTTCAGTAAACAACAAGCACTACATGAGGCTCATTACACCTCTAAATACATCATTCACACACACTCAAAAAATTCAAAACGTTCTTCTTTTGACAGATGGTGCCAATTTAATGGTCCTCTAACTTTGTTTTCTTCCAGCTTAGCCTCCATGTCATGCCTAAAGCCCCTTTAATGTTCAAGTCTGTATGGCATTTTCCAGTATAAGGGTGTGAGCGACCTCTGGTTTTATATTTTTCCTTTTATACTTTGTTAGATAGTGTAGTGGGTCTTTCCATTTCTAAGGGTCATGGTAACTTTACTAAATAAGGACAAGTGATTAGTCTCGAGGGGACAAGATGCTTTTGATTTTGTGGAGTCGCCACTAGATTTTTAGAAAATTAGGAAAAGAAAAGGACAACATTAGGTCACTCAATGAGTATTATCACTAGTAGATATTTTTGGGTTCAAGGAATCACATCTAATTTTTTACTATTTTTCATTATACAATATTCAGTGTATAGCTACTACTACACCCTAGTTTTGGTAATGACAATTTATATAGCATTCACACAGCACATCATATAATATAAGATAATAAAGCTAAAAATTTTATTACGTCGTTTTTTTAATAAAATACATATGAAAAAGGAAAGATTATAAAAAATTAAATCTAATATGATTGATCTGCAAGGATAACATGACCATTCACACAACTTACTCAATTTCATGAATAATAGGATGATCATGCATACTTGGAGTGATTATTTATGCTATAATGATGTATGATGATAATATAAAGGATGAATGAGGTCATCACTAGACCAAGAGCATAATGACTCTATTATGGAATATGAACTTTCATATTATTGTTATTTATAGTGTGATTTTATGACTTTTTGATTTTAGAAATAGAGGATGCAGAATGATAATATGAAATGAGCATAATAAAGCATATATTATTCGTGTAGCATGCAATTTTTCCAGTCTCATCACAAGCACAACAGTATTCTCAAATGTTGGTGATAGTAAAATAAAATGAAATGTGATAAAATAAATGTGCTAAAATAATTATGTGGTCCTCAGACTCAACTAAGCTTGTGTGAGCTTTGAAGCTTTAGCTTCAAGAGATTATCAAGCTTTCCTCATCGAGAGGTTCAAAATGATAGCAGAATGATGCTAGATTGTATACCTTTAAAGTGTGTTTTGAAAAAAATGAGGCTTGGTTTAGTGGAAGTGGGATCTAACAACCTAAGGGAAAGGCTATGAGAGAGCAAAAACTGTCTAGAAAGGGGTTTCCAATGCCTTCGATCGGACTTATTTTTAAGTGTGTGTGTATTTTCACTTCTTCCTCTAAAATAGGGTATAAAGGGGTCTATTTATAGGAAAAAATGTGTAGAATGGGGTGGTGTATAAGAGGGGTTTTTGTGCATGGCCATGCCAAGTGCGCATGGCCATGCAAGTGTGTGCATAGCCATGCGTGCACATATGCATTTTCACATGCACTTTGATGCTCTATACGCTCTTATTAGGCTTTATGTGCACTATTCTAGGGTTGGTTCCTAGGTTTTTGGGCCTTTCAAATGCATTTCCAAAGTCTGTTTTGCCAAATTTAGCCTTAAGTTTAGCACATGACAGTTAGGGTTATTTATGCTCACTTATGAGCGATACGTGCTAATACTTGGGTTATGTTGGACAATTCTGGGATCACTTTTAGAGGTTTTAGAGTCTTCTAGATGTATTTTCCAAGTCCATTTTATCAAAACCAATTTTTGTTTTTTAATAAAGCTAGTTCCCAGTCTAATGAAATGCGCACTAGCCCAATGAGCTGAGTATTCTGAGAGGAGTTTGATAATTCATATTTTGCAACATTAGAGCATAACTTAATGGCTCATTGATCAATTTTGCACACTGGTGGGGTCAGTTAGGTGTTTTAAGGTTGCACACTTCAGCGATGTTACAAACAAGTAGAGTCTAGTTATCTCAAGGATTTATTTCATCATTGGACCTTTTTTAGGGACAGTCAAATTTGAGATATGACAATTGCCCATTTGCTTCATGTGTATTGCATAGCCATTGAGTGCTAGTGTCAATACACATGAAGCCAATACAAAGATGCAAAAAATATTTTAGTATGGAGAGAGGTACTTACGTATGGGCTATCTTTAGACGTCTTGTCAAGATTTGTTTGATGTTATTGTGTTTTGTTTATTGCTATTGTTCTATGACTTGGTTGTCATGCAAGGTGGTATTTTAGGACATATGCAAGCCTATGCCAAATGCAAAGTGTAGCAAAATGCGGATGCAACTATAACCTTTTTAATTGTCATTCAAATGAAGATGTTACTAAGCAGGAAAGATGCAACTATAACCTTTTAAAGTGTCACACAAATGATCATGCGACTAAGCAAAGAGAGATGTGATTGTAACCTTCTTAAGTGTCATGCAAATGAAGATGCTACTAAGTGGAATGCAGATGTGACTATAACCTTCTTAGGTGTCGTGCAAATGAGGGTACTACTAAGCAAAGAAATATATGACTATAACCTTTTTAGGTGTCATGTGAATTAACATGCATTTATAACCTTCTAAGGCATCACATGAATGAACATTCAACTATAACCTTCTTAAGTGTCATGCATATAAACATGCAACTATAACCTTCTTAGGTGTCATGCAAAATGAACATATGAATATAACCTTTTTAAGTGTCATGCAAAATGAATATGTGATTATAACCTTCTTGGGTGTCATATAAAAGAACATGTGATTATAACCTTTTTAGGTGTCACACGAATGAACATGTGACTATAACCTTCTAAGGTTTCAAATGAATAAATATGCTACTAAGCAAATGGAGAATGCTCCCAAGCAGTGTGGATGCTTCTAAGTGATGTGAGGATGCTTCTAAGCAATGAGAAGATGATTCTAAGTAGTGAAAGTGCTTATAAGCAATATGAATGATGTGAGACTGCTTATAAGCAATGTTAATGCTTTTAAGTAATATGAGAATGCTTCTAAGTGATGTGAGAATGCTTCTAAGTGATGTAGATGCTTCTAAGAAATGAGAAGATGCTTCTAAGCATTGAAAATGTGAGAGTTCTTTTAAGCAATATGAATGAGGTAGTAGTGATGATATAGTAATGCTGCAGTGATGATGCAGTAGTGTTATAGTAATGATTCAATAATGACACAGTAGTGATGATGTTATTTGTCATGTTGAGGATGTTATTTTGATGATTTGGATTAAAATATCCTTACAATTAGTTTTCCTTGCTCTTATTCTTTTGTAAGATGTTAAGTTTTCTGAAGAAAGCGATGCACATGTAGTGTCTTTAGACAGATGGAGTCCTTATCAATGTACTTTTATATGATTTTAGTGCATGTCTTATGCTCAAATGGAAGTTTAGGATTGTATAAGTGAGTCTGCAAAGTCTCAAAGTGTGAGTAAAACCATAAAAGAGTGCACGGAAGGGGGAAGTGTGCATGACTATGTGTGGGAGGTGCGTGGTCACATACTTCCTCCCCCTAGCCTATTTAAACAGCTATTTCAATGGTCTTAGGAGGCTTTGTCTAGACATCTTTAAGTGTTTTCTGACTTTTCTTAACCCTTTTTATGTTTCGGGTGCTATCTACTCTATTTTTGCTTATGTACTTCCATTTTCTTCTACATAAAATGGAATTCCCCAACATTCATGAGGGTCTGAAGGACATTTTTATTGATCTTGATCTTGATCTTGAGGTTGAATTTACACAGGCTATTAGAGCTAGGACTTTCGCTGTACGGACTAGCACATATGGTGCTCAAAGTTCTCGACCATCTAGGCTTTCTTAGGGAGATCTTATTCCTGTTTATAGCTTGGAGACTCACGCTTAGGTGCATCATCATCATGAGGTAGGTCCCCCTTTGCCTTATTTTTTAAAGCTTGTTTGTCGATTGTTTTGTTATTTCAAGGTTCACAGAAGGTTTGAATGGGTTAATACAATATGGGATGAATAGTTTAGCCTTTACTATGGTGGAGGTGATTGAATAAGCTCTCATAGTTGAACGTCGTATTGTTTGTTCTTTTAATGCTCACCTTTTTGTCAACCTATTCATTTCCAAAACAATTTTTGCTCAATAAATCCCTCTTATACCAGTGGCTATCAATGTCCACCACCTTCTTATTCTTCCACTCTCAATCCTATATACCAAGATACCTACCCACCTTCTCCCTTCCAACAACACTCCAAATTCACTAATTTCACCAATTCTCCACCTCCACAACAGAATTCACCTATCCTGTCCAGCCCTCTAAATATTTCATCATCCTAGCCTCACACTTTTCCCCATACTCACCAAGCTACTAATACTTCTAACTGTTTCACTAATAAGAATACTTCACCTTTCCCACTACCACCCAAATCTTTGAATCCCTATGCGAAACCCAAAAGAGAAAAGTGCAATAAATGTTAAAAAATTGGCCATACATCTAGTGATTGTCGTAAGTTTCATGGTCTTATTAGTGATGACCCTCCACTTGCTGAACAACAACCTCAAGAAAAAGATGGTGAGAATGATGAATCCACTGATATTTATGAAGAATATAGTGAACACTTTATGGGGATGATACATCCTTTGATGCTTAGTCAACCTTGCTTTTCCTAATGGCATAATATATTAAAGTGTAAATGTTTAATTGGAGGAAAGGTGTGTGATATGATCATAGATAGTGGTAGTGTTAATAATTACATTTCTTTTAATATGGTGGAAAAATTAGAGTTGTTGGTCACGTCTCATCCTAATCCTTATAAGGTTGATTAGATTAATGGTTCTTCTTCACAAGAAATCACTCATCAATGTCTTGTGACATTCTCTTTTCCTAATTTTGAAGATACAGTCCTTTGTGATGTAATCAACATGACCACCACACAGCTTCTTCTTGGTTGACCTTGGCAATATGATATACGTGCGGTACACAATTGCTTTGAGAATACTTACACCTTCTATAAATATGGCAAAAAGAAAGTCTTGCATCCTTCTAAATCTTCTACAATTCTAAAGAATCATAGTGATGACAACACAAGTGCTTTAGTGGCTACTATTGTTTATTCTTTAGACAAAACTCATACTTTGAGTTCTCATTAAGTAGATAAACTGATGGTGGTAGTCCCAAAAAAGGTCCATTCCTTATTAGATGAATTTGGTGCTTTATTTCCCAATGAACTGCCTCTTACTCTACCTCCTTTGCATGATCTTCAATATAATATTGACCTTATACCTAGTGCTTCCCTTCCCAACCAAGCACATTATCAGTTAAGTGATATAATGCAAATGTGCATAGTTATTTAAGCTAGTTAAGGTTTGTTTTCATTTAGTTTCATTATTTTTTATGTGTTTGTTTGGTTATTGATTGATATTTTTACTTATTTTATCATTAGGACTCACTTTGTAAGTTTTATGCATGATTTAAGGCTTAAATGACATTTAAAAGACACTTGGAGTTGATTGGAACAAGCTAGGAAGTAAAAGGAGTCAAGCTTGGATCATCAAAAAGGTGTAAAACCCATCACTAGGGGCCTGAGTCATCACTGAGAGTCTTTGTGATGAGTCATCACCTTGTGACGAGTCATCACACTAGTGCCTTGCCTAAGAGTTCTAACTTTTCCTGGTTTGAGTAGTTTTCGTATTTCAGCCATAACCCTATCTACCAAAATTGAAATTAGGTGATTTAAGTTTCTATGGAAAGATAATAAAATGATCTACAACTTTTATGAAGAAATATTCTGGGGATAAAGTCATCTAGATGGACAAAAGTGCCCTTAAAGTTACATAATCTGCATGTAATGGGGTGACAAAAGGGGCCCTAGGGGCCATGCACCCTTAGATTCCTTAGTTTATCCTAAGGACATGGTGGGACAAGAAAAGTATATTATGTCTCCTCCTACCAACCTTCAAATTGCTTTTATGCTCTTTAGGGGGTACCTATGGTGTAAGCTCTCTACCATCCCTGAGGCTTGTGTGCATGTTCGACAACATAGCCTTAAGTAAGCTCCCTAGTGTGAAGCTAGGTGACGAGCATTGAGTTCAGGAAAGAGGATTTCGGTGTCTCCATAGAGAAGGAGCTCTATAGACACTACGAGGTCGAGGTGCTCATAGTGCATGGTTCTCCTGGACCTGAGGTTATAATATGACTTGCATTATGCACAAGCATATAGGGGAATTTTGAGGCACTATGAGATTTAATTATATACAGGACTTATGAAACAAGTATATGACCCTTGCATATGCAAGAGCCGTGAGGCTAATGTAGGATTCGATAATGTGGGGGAATGGTGAGGCGAATGCGAGGCTTAAGATAAGAATGAGGTTTGGATACCTATGTGGGATACAAGGCGAGCATGAGCCTCAAACGTATGTGAGAAACATAGGAATAATGATAGTAGTGAACATTTTAGGTTGGTTAGGTTCACCAACACTTGACTATAGTCAAAGGACACTCAGTATTAATGCTAAGACATGTTCGTGAGGCTTGGCTAGTATAAACTTGAGAAAGTTTAGGTGCCACACAGGTCCTCAGCTGCTTGTTTATTAGCTTTTGGGCTACTGTTATGGTCCTAGATAATGATTTCAGGATCATTAGAGTCATACCATATGTCTATCCCCATAATATGTAGATTCTTAAGCTAAATAGAACTGATCATCCCATCTTTGTTGTCAAATTCTTCTCCCCATCCTAAAGGTACTATGTCTTCTAAAAGTGTGTGGATAGTAGGAGGTGATGTGTACTTGAATTTGTAGTCAAACTTTCGAGATGGTTGGCCTAATAAATCCTATACTTCATGGTTACTACTGAAATTTTTGTCTATGTCTGCTTCTTACGAGTAGGGGCAATCAATCACCTCACCATTCATAGGGAGAGCTGTATCCCTAACTCTTTTTTGTATCATTAAGTGGGGAAGGAATTTTTTAGGCATTAGAATGTATTCAAAGGTAGAAGGACATTGCTCATCTTCACTAGAATCATGAGGCTCAAGAATGGGATTTAAGGGTTTATCCTTTGAGGGTTTATCTTGGATTTCTTGGATTGATTTCTCAACAAAGTCTTTATGTATATTGGTGGAGGCATGTTTTGATAGTTTGGGAGAGGATTAGTCTTTATACTAGGTCATTTTTCTGGGTCATCAACTTTTCTAAAGTCAATGAGATCTTGGATTGCATTTTTAAGAGTTCTACATGCATAAATGATGTGGCCAGGCATTTGGTGAAAATGGCATAATAAGTTTTGGTTAATCTGAGGTGGTACTGGGTTTAGAAGAAGTCTAGGCTCTTATGGTTGTAAGAGGTTCTTTTGTTGAAGCCTTTGGAATACTTTGGATAGTGGGAGGTTAAAGTTTGAGAATCTTCTTAGTGGTATGATGATATTGATAAATGGTGAGCTATGGGTGTTAGGTTGGATCATGTTTATTTTTATGGCTTAGGTGAAGGTGTTTTGGGTGTTTGGTTAGGTATTACAGCAAAAAGTATTTCTAGCTTGCTAAGGTTCTTTATCATCAATTCTAATCCCAGCCTAGTGGATAGCTCTAAAGTCAGGATAATGAGCAAAAATCATCTATTTTTTAAAGTGTGGTAGTGCTCCTTTGATTATAAGCTCTATTTATTCATCCTTGGGAGGACAGTTTCTCATCTTGATTGCATTTACCCACCATCTGGTAACATAATCAGAGAAAGCTACATCAAGTTTCTACCTTGTGGTCTCAAGGCCCCTTCGAGTGATGTCTAACTAAGTGTTGTTGTATTCATACTACTTGATAAACTTTTGAGTTAGCAGTAGCCAATCATTTTTTATTTCATCTTTATGCCCTTGGTCCTTCCTTTAGTGATGTGAAGAAGAATTGAATAATATGTGATTCTATAAGCTTTGTAAAAGCCATAAAGGTAGTATATTGCCTTAGATGGACCCTTGGATCCCTTATTATGTTAAACTTAGCAAAGTTCATAATCTTAAAATCATCTAGAAGTGGCTCATCTTTAAACAATACCAAGTTAGTAAAGCTTTTGGAGCCATGAGTTCCCTTATCTTTAAAGGCAAATTCTAACTAAGCCATCCTATTGGCCAATATTTTGACCTCCCCTATCGATTTAGGCTTAGTCATGTCAGCAATTTTTACAGCTTTTAGTGCATTCCTAAGGTCTTGGTAGTAGTCATTGTCATCATCAGCTTAAACTGGAGTGTAAGGAATTCCCTTTGCCTTATCTACCCTTGGGTGAACAAATGTAGATGCTTCATTTAGTGGTGTGCTATTCCCATCTTGGGCACTTTTGGCTTTGATTTGAGCTTAGAGGATTTCAGCTATGGTGCCATCAATGAGCAATTTTTGGATCCCTCTTTTAGCTTGTCTTTAAATTATTGACAAGAGGTATCTTATTGGTCACTTATGTTTGAATGTCATATTCTTGTACATTTATTAGGGTTAGGTAAATGAATGATGCATGACATGTGCTTGCAAAAGAAAATAGTGAATGTTTGCATGGAGTGAATGCAAAAATCCTATAATGAAAAAGTGATTATTCCTGTAAGAAACAGTGGTTAGCACATGCTATCTATATGTATATGATGTATGCATGATTAAAGCTGGTTAGTTTTCCTATATAGTGAACAAACCAATCACAAGAAAGCTCTCACTTCCAACCTTATTTCTCCACGAGGTCATTCAATCTCTTTGCTAGGTGGGTTTTGAACCTGTAGTCATTAGAGGACTATGGTTTTACTCTTAGAACTAGGCTATTTTGATTTATGTTGGTTAGAACTAAAGGGTAAACTAAGGAACAATACTTAAATGTGCTTGAGATAATCACACGATGTTAATATGAGGGTCATTGTAGAGCTTTAAATGATGTCCAAAGTCTGTATACGCTTGTATGCATAGGACTAAGGTTAATCAAAGGGAGCTCAAGTTCTTGCCCCACATCGATATTCGATATATTTATCGTGAGTCATGAAAGTATCATTTGATAGTTTACAGTTTAATTTGTCGACATAAAGGTCCGTAATCTAGTTGGGTTCCTAACCCATTCATTTGATCTGATAATGATAAATGGATGACATCTCATAGGTTACGTCATCGAGGGATGTCATTATTTGTTATTTTTCATAGATTTTTCAAGTTGAGGTACATGATTCTTATCATTCCTCATACATCAGGCTCACACGAAGTAGATGAGAATCATGTTATCCTTAGTGTAAATTTTCTATGAAAACTAACATTACGATGTCATTCGATGATAAACACTGAAAGGGTCATGTCATTTATCAATATCATGTTAAACATACAGTGTTAGGACAAGCTTAGCATACATAGCTTAGTGGAATCTTAGTGGATGTTGCTAGTGGTTTATCTATATGAGCTAAGTTATAGTGGAAAGCTAAGGGGTCCTTTAGTAAGAATGCCTCGATATGACTATGGTTATGAACTATGGTTAGTGAGTCTAGCATTCTTTTAATAATTTGGTTGCCCCCTTTTAAGGACTTAGGTTATAGACTATAGTCAGATGAGTATGACGAATGCATGAGTAAAGACTAAAGGTGATAATACCATATCTTCATCGCCTTGTGACTTGAATGGAATCATGATGGTGATGTCATTTAGTATTATTAAGGCTTTTAGGGACAAGTGGTGCACGTGTGATGTGTAGTGAAAATTTAGTGGTGAGGGGGTCTATACAATTGAGTATTGCATAATGAGAACTAGTTATTTTTGAGTTACTGCCTTTTTGTAGACACCCAATTTCGAGATGATATGTTATGGATGTAACAAAATAACAAAAGATTCAAGTGATGAAAATGTCTTCGAAACTTAATCGTAAAAAATTCTAAGGGCTTTTAAAGGAAAGATTTAATATTTTCAGGGACTAAATTGCAAAGTTTTTTTAGGACCTAATTGCAAAATTTAAAATTTTCTGGGGGCCTTTTTGTAATTAAATGTTAAAAAAAAGTGCATCGGAATTCCATATTTCCAACCGAAATTATGTAATTCCGATCGAGATTGTATACTTCCGACCAGAATTATACAATCTCTGTCGGAATTGAATTCTTCCATTTTTCTATTTCTAAACTACTTTCTCAATTTAGTGTTTTAATTGGTTTAAACTTCCTAATTAATTCAATCCAAATTGGTTTAAACTTCCTAATTAATTCATTCCTAATTGATTTAAAATTCCTAAATACACTTTATGAATTAGAATCACATTAGGATTAGGGTTAGACCTCCTAGTTCTACTATAAAAAGAAAGGGAGTAGTGGAAAAAAGGGGGGGAGAAAAAGCATGAAAAGGGGGGAGAAAGAAAAAGAAAAAGAAGGAGAAGAAATGGAAGAGAAGAGGAAAATCGTGATTTTTTACCTAAAAAATTTCCTTTGGATTCAACAATCAGTTCAAGACTCGTAAAGAATTTTTTAGGAGAAAGATTCGAAGATTTGTCAAGAAACGGTGAACTATCAATCTGAGGAGCACCCTAATCATCCATAAGCATATCATATTCTTCTTCTTCTTTTATTTATTTGTTTATTTATTTATTTATTATTCTATTTATTTTATCATAATTTATTCATTAATTATTATTATTTTTTATGGTGATTGTGGAGGAAAACACATGATGATCATATGAGGAAGATGAATTTTATTGGAAATCCATAGAAGACTATGGATAAAGCCCCATAGAGACTTAGTTTCTAGGGTTTTATTTTTTATTTTTATTGTCTTTATTTTTATTTTATTATTTATTTTTATTTTATTAATTAATGTAATAGCCCCGATAGTGGGAAGAATAAAATTATGTGTGTGGTTGCATATTTATTTTAATTAAATTGGTTAGTAAAATAAGGTTTCAATTTGGATAATTATTTAAAATCAATGGAGGAAGTAGATTAATTTAGGATGTATGTTAATAAAAATTAGGGTTTTAGTAAAGAATAAATTTAATCATTTGTTTGATCTTATTTAATTGTTTCTTTTATGTTTTTATTTGTTTTTGGACTTATTTATTATTTTTGTGTGTTTTGGGCCTTAAGCCCATTTTAGATTTTGATTTATTTATTTAAGTTTAGATAATTCTTTTAGCCCATATCACTTAATAATTAATTAGGTTTAATAAATTAAAATATATTTTTAGGTCCATAATTAATTAGATTTTAGGTTAGAAATACCTTTAGGCCCATTTATTTAATTAGACATAGGCCCACCTAATTTAATTTAATTAATTTAGACTTAGCTCACTTAATTTAAGCCTTTTTCATAATTTGTAGATTTAGGATTATTATTTAATTAAAACATGTATAATCAAGTTCATTAATTTAAATATTACATAATATGTAGAATTAGGCCCATTTTAAAAATTAATAAACTTAGGTTCATTTAATTAAAATTAAAAGGAATTAGGCCTTTAGGTTCACTTATAATTTAAAACATGTAGACTTTAACTCATTTATTTAAAATCCATGTAAATTAGACTAACTTAGGGGTTATGTGATTGAATGCATTATTTATTTGTATAATTCATGACTAGTTTGCCTTGGAGTTTATTGTTTTGGGTTTATATGAAATTGCATGTAAATAGAGGATAAGATAGTAATTCATAAGGTAATCCTAAATGAACACAAGACTGAAAGAAGTTGGTATTCTGTATCCAGAATCTCCTGGTTGTGGTGCTAGCTTTCTTTTAGGGAATCGAGTACCACCTTTTTTAAATTGTCCCAGTTATTACCTTGGGTGGCGACTCCTCATCTCTATGCCATGTCTTTGTGACAGTGGTTAGTGTGTTCTCTAGAGCCCTGCGCTCAAATAGTGTCGTGGTTGCTAAAATCTTGGACGTGTGCTAAACCCCACTGTCTACACTCTTACTTAGAAGTCCTCAATGGATTCACCACTATGAGTTACCTATGGTTTTGTTTTTTCTTTTTATACTCTATTAGACAGTGTAGTTGGTCCTTCCATTTCCGAGTGACATGGAAACTTTAACGAATAGGGACAAGTGATTGGTCTAGGGGGCACAAGACGCTTTTGATTATATGGAGTCGCCACCCAATTTTTAGAAAATTAGGAAAAGAAAAGAACAACATTAGGTCACTCAACGAGTATTGTCCCCAACAGAGATTTCTAGGTTTGGGGGATCTCATATACTTTTTGACTATTTCTCATTATACAATATTCAATTTATAGCTACTACTACAACCTAGTTTCGATAATGACAATTTATATAGCATTCACACAGCACATCAAATAGTATAAGACAATAAAATTGAAAATTTTATTACATCACTTTCTTGATAAAATACATATGAAAAAGGAAAGATTTTTAAAAAGTAAATCTAATATGATTGATCTTCAAGAATAACACCGACCATTCAAAAGGCTTGCTCAATTTCATGAATAATAGGATGATCATGCATGCTTGTAGTGATTATTTATACTACGATGATGTATGATGATAGTATAAAGGATGCATGAGGTCATCATTGGATATAGAGCATGATAACTCTCTTCCAGAATATGACATTATTGGTATTTACGGTGTGATTTCATGATTTCAAAAATAGAGGATGCATAATGATTATATGAAATGAGCATAATAAAGTATATATTATTCACGTAGCATGCAATTTTGCCAAACTCATTACACAAGCACAACAGTATTCTCAAATGCATGCAATAGTAAAACAAAATGCGATGTGATAAAATAAATGTGCTAAAATAATTGTGTGGTCCTCAGACTCAACTAAGCTTGTGTGAGCTTTGAAGCTTTAGCTTCAAGAAATTATCAAGCTTTCCTCATCGAGAGGTTCAAAATGACAGCAGAATGATGCTAGATTGTGTCCCTTTGAAGCATGCTTTGATAAAAATGAGGCTTGGTTTGGTGGAAAAGGGATCTAACAACCTAAGGGAAAGGTTGTAGGAGAGCAAAAATTTTCTAGAAAGGGGTTTCTAGTGCCTTCAATCGGACCAATTTTTAAGTGTGTGTGTATTTCCACTTGCTCCCCCCCCCCAAAAAAAATAGGGTGTAAATGGGGTCCATTTATAGGAAAAAATTATGTAGAATGGGGCGGTGTGGGCATGGTCACACATGTATAAAGGGGTTTTTGCACATGGCCATGCTAAGTGCAAATGGCCATGTGCACACGTGTGCATTTTCACACGCACTTTGACGCTCTACATGCTCTTTCTAGGTTTTATGTGTGCTATTTTGGGGTTGGTTCCTAGGGTTTTTAGGCCTTCTAAACACATTTCCAAAGTTTTTTTTTGCCAAATTTGGCCTTGATTTTAGCATATGAAACCTAGGGGTGTTTACACGTAAATCTACACATTTTATATTGGACCATTCCAAGACCACTTTCAAAGGTTTTGGAGCCTTTCGAACATGTTTTCAAAGTCCATTTTATCAAAATTGATTTTTTTTTCACAAAGTTGGGTCCTGGTCTAACAAAATGCACACCAGCCTAATGAGTTGAGTATTCCGAGAGGAGTTTTCTTAAAATAAAACCTCTCGTTGTTCTGATAATTCATATTTCGCAAGGTTAAAGTACAACTTAATAGCTCGAGGATTAATTTTACACATTGGTAGGGTCAGTTAGGTGTTTTAGGGTTGTATACTTCATTAGTGTTATGAACGAGCATACTCTAGTCATCTCGGGGATTTATTTCATCATTGGACCTTTTTTGGAGACAGTCAAATTTAAGGTATAATAGAGGGACTACATTCACAATGCACAAATATAAAAGATAATAAAAAAATGTATTTATTTAGGAAGAATGTTATTTTTAGAGTTGCAAATTTTTTATTTTAGAGAAAACAAAGAAAAGTTAAAAAAGAGATAAGAGAAGAAGAAGGTTCTACCTCATGTGATGTCTCTTCTCCTTTTATACCCTCAAAAGGAACAAAGAGTTGCCAAGAGGTGGTCAAAGGGCCTAATTTAATCAGATTAGGAAGGATATTTCAATGGTAAAACTCATTGGGAGCTGGTAATTGGTATGCTGTGTGAGAGCAAAAATTCAAGAGTAGCCTTTTCATGTTTATTAAATGTAGGTAGCTGTATTTAATGCATATTAAAGGCAGTGATGCAATTAGGAAATAAGCAGGGTGTTCATCAAATAGATTCTTAATGAAAAGATAAAGTGGGGAGTGCTAGACTCATGTTCACTCCCTGATGAGGTGGCACATTGGGTCAACTCAAGATCAATGGGACATATGTCCATATCTTATTGGCACATCAATAAATGTGTTACTCATTTAACTTTGTATTAATTATAGTTCTATTAGCCAACTATATTTATATATTGAAAATAAAAAAAATGATGATTATGGGAGTTATTTTATTAAAAATCAAAGTTCTCATGATTTAGAAATTCATAAGTTTTATTCAGATCAATTAAAATTTAGTGAATTCTAAATATTTAGTACCAAAAACAATAATGTATAACTTATATGATTTTTTAGCAATATAATACTCGAACAACATTAACATGAAGAACAATGTAGTCCTTTCTTTTTATGGAACAATGAATTGAGACAACTAAAATTAATTAATAAAAAACTTGGTGAAACTAAACATATTTTCTTTTTCTTATGGAAAAGAACATGTTTATATCATGACTTTCTAATCATTGAGTATATTAAAATAGGAAAAATTGCACCAATAATATTTGAATTTTTAAAATTTTGGCAATGTGGTGTTTGAACTTTTTTTTTCCAATTGAGTGTCGAAAGTATAATAAATTAGCTTAGGCAAGTGCTTTAAGCCAATTTCCATATACATGGCACCATGATTAAGGAAGTGTGGCACCCATTTTTATGAGTCAGCCTCCACATTATAAAAAGAATAAAAAAAACTATAATAACCTTAGAAAGGAAAATTGAAATAAGGACAAAAATAACCCTTAGATGGTTGATAAATAGAGGAAGGTAAATTTGGGAATTAGGCTTTTTGATTCAGAATCATTTTCAACATTGTCAAACTCACGTTGGTACTTCTTCTTCATCTTTTATTAGTGCTTCTTCTTCATCTCTCATTCCTGCTTCTTCTTCATCTTCTTCTTATGGATGCAAATGACAAATGCCCATGTGGAAAATGATGAATTATGAGGATGTCATGGATGCATTCAAATCTAGGAAGAAGATTTTGGTCTCTTGAGAATTCTTTTTGTAATAAATCATTTAAATGGTTTGATTTGTAATTATATGAAAGATCTAAGAGCATAATTTTTAGGTTGTTGACTATAAAATAAGAATTGACATGGAGTTAAAGAGAAGTAAAGCTATGGAGATGCATCTTTAGGTGTTGGTTGTTGTATTACTTATTGTGATTGTGTAGTTATTGTAGCTTGCATATTTTCTTCATAGTTATGGTGAAAAAATGAAGATAGTGTTGGAATTTTTTGCAATTCATCAGCAAATTGTCTTTGTTATGATTTTGGAAGTGTGTCTAATGTATAAACATTATGAATATCTAGTGGTGTACTATTATTGATAAATGAAGTACATTTTGCTTTTTATTTAAATTTTTGTCAAATGGTGTATTGGGAAATGGCCACTTTTTAATGTTTAAATGTGTAATGATTTTTAATAAAATTTACAAGAAAAAATAAGTAGTTCACATGATATATGTTCACTGGTAGCATGTTTTAATTTTTCCTGAAAATTGAGTTCAAGTTGAATATTAACATGAATACAGCTTGAATATTAATATGTACAATTGAGAGTTACTAAAAGATGAATTAACAAAAAAAACTTCTTCATATAATGGTGGACCTTTAAGAAACATAAAGTTATGCATCTCTTAGATAAACAAGGAAAATGGAAATAAAATTCAAGTTATATAAATAGTTAAATATTAGCATTAAACTTCAAATACAATCTTGCATCATAAACTAAGCATTATAAATCCTAACTTATATCCAAGTTTATGTAAGCTTAGCCAAAAAGATACATTAATCTAAAAAGCTAAAGTTCATAAAAAAAACATATTAATATTATGACTTGCAATTTATGAACCATATGTAGTGCCATTTGAAGTACATAAATTTGATTTTGTTATCAAAGCTTTTGACTTGCAATTGAGTTTAGAGTCATAAGTTCATTCTGTCCTATAACAAATGGATGTTAATGGACATTCCTAGGACTGAGTTAAGGTTTAACCACTTGTTACTTTCCTTTTTGCAACAATAGTTTGCAAGTTCTTCTTTTCTTTTTTCTTGCTATTTATGTGTCTTTTGGCCTGAATAAGCAATTAGTTACATGAAAGTGGTAATGAATTGCTCCTTAAAACACAAATACATGAAAAAACACAAACACATTTTAGGTGTTGAAAAAACTTAACCACTACCTATCTGAAGTTAAGATGTGGTAATAAATTACTTGCCAAATTTCATAAGACCCACTTTCCTCTCTGTCATGAATGTTGGTTCAAGCTCTTTACCTTTTTTAATTTTCTTATTATTCCCAATTATTGTTTGACTCTTTTATTGAGGCTACATAAAAATGATAGATAATGATATGCGTATATTGATGTTTAAAATTAATTACATGCATTTTTAGTGCTTTAAAAACTTACATTTATCATCACCCTTAAAGTGTCGAAGACTGTGTACACTCTATATCTAATGGGTGGCTGAATTGCAAATTTAAGGGGTTTTATAGGCTGCTTTGCACCAACTTCTCCATATATGGGTTTTCTCTTCTTATGATAAGCAATGTTGAATTTATCAATACGCTATGTAAAGTGACCTGAAGGTTCGAATCTTAAAGGTGCAACAACTAGCTTAGGTGTAAGATGTAGTTTAGGTTGCTCATTATAATCAGTACTCGGTTGCATAAAGCCATCTTCACCACTATTATGCATAATATCTTCAAAACTATGTTGATCATTAACATTTTTACCATAAAAAATCTAACCAAACATAGAAAATTTACATAAAGTATAATAATAAATGGTAATGGAAATATAATTATGCAAGTTAATAATAAAATGCACTTACAAGCAGCTTCATAGGTCTTGGTGGTTGAGAGTGGGACTAATCTATTCCTTGTGAAATTTTAGCTACATTTAAATCGACTTGATTGACTTTTTTCAAACATGGGTATGATTTCTTATTATGTCCAACTTGATAGCACACTTGGCAAGTCATTTACCTTCCTTTCCTTGAAAATTTATGACTAATTTACAACTGACATGGCTCTTTCCTTCTATTTTTTTATAGGTTTGCTAAGCATTCTTCTAACCTTTAGAGGCTGGGTTGGATCAACCTCTTTTCTACCCCATAGATTGTTTACTATTCATGCTTCCCATTATATGTCCATATGCTTATTTATATTTATCTTTCCTATAATGACTATGCACATAATCTTCAGGATTTTTTTCTACATGTTGGATTGCACAAACAACATGATGGCATGGAATTGCAGTTAAATCCTAACCTCAGTAAGCACATGTTCTCTTTTTAAGATCAACTACTTATGTGTCTCCTTTATACTCTACTGAAAAGCCATCTTCCCCATTCCAAATAATATGGTAGTTTATGTTTTCCAAATAATTATCAAATAATTTTTTCCTAATCCTTGGCCCAAAGTCACACTATCATTTATCATATAGTTGCCTATTATATTTGAGTATAGACATAACTAACTTCCTAATTCCCTCCAACATAGTATATATGTTTTTTGTCCTATGTTCAACAATTTTTACATTAAATGCCTTTAACAAATTGTTGTCAATAATATCATATTTTACCTCTACATTAAAGTAAGCTTTGTACCAATGCCTTGGGTAGGTGTTCAATATATCATCAAGGCCTTGTGGGGAGAGCCTCTTCATTTCTTTTATATTCTCATTAAAATTCAACATGTTATTGAACTTTGCACACTTCTAAAACTGCTTGTTTATCTCTATGTTTCTTCCTTCAATTAGCATATAGATTTCTTGAACAACACCTATGCTCAGGTTTTGGCAAAATAATGCTTATTATATCAAGTAATCCCTAAAAAAAATAAAGCCAAAATGATATTAAATATTGTTAAACGCTGAACAATAAATAAATACACATTTATTAAATGAGGAATTACCTTCTATTGGTCTATTATTACAATCCAGCTTTCCTTATCATTCAAGCCCAAATCCTTAACAAGTCTATAAACCATGTCCACGTCCCTTTCTTTTCATAAGTGACCATAGACCATGCAATTGGGAACATTTGGTTGTTTCCTTCATGATCACTATAACAAGTATCTTATCCTTCACATGGCCTTTTAAAAAATAGTCATATAGTCCTAACACCCTTCTACATCTATCTAAAAGCCCTTTTTTAAGGCAATCAAATGAAATGTACAATCTATTAAACACTAGCAACTCAATTGGTAGTGGTCTTTTAATCTTCAAACATGTAGTTGAACTCGATTTTGACCTCTCAATCTCCACTACATAATCCCAAAGTCTTTTGTATTCATCCTTTAAATCACCCTCAAGTTTAGCAATTGTTAATAGTTTTGATCTTCTTACTTGTGATAATGTCAAATCCACCTTCAAATCTTCCTTAACCAAAGTCTTTATGTCAATAAGTGACATCATATTAATGCATTTATATTTATTCAAATAATTATATGCTAATCACTTTGCTTTCACCCTTTTATTTCTATAAGAAACTCTATAATTATGCTCATCAATAAGGGTCTTTATCTTATATGAGTTACTGAGACTATCTCTAGATGCATAAATCAACCATGGTTAATTCCTCTTAGCACATTTAGCTTTAGTTTGCCCACTAGTATTCCTAATAAAGTTAACTTATTTTCTTTCTTAAATTGAATATCTTGTTATAAGTTCTTTAAATTCAAAAGGACCTCTAAAAGTCATACCAAAAGAAAATGATACCTTTTCAACCTTAGGATTATAAGAAGAAAATCTACTCCTTTTTTGGCACTGCATAATCACCATCACCTCCATCTGTATTAATGCAGCTACATTTATAATCATAAGAGTCCCAATCTTCATTTATAAGCTCGTCTTCTTAAATATATGCTGAAATTTTCCTAATTAAATTTTCATTAGTTGTTGTAACCTCTTCAACATTTGGATTACTTTGAGGATTTGATGGACTATCAACTTTAATTCTTTTTTTTTCTTTTAAAAGAATTCCTCAATGCTTACCTTGCTTATTGTAACTCATCATCGTCATCATTTAAGCCTTCACATTTAATCACTACATCATCTTCTTATGAATATTCTTCTTGTTCTCCTTCTACATTAGCAACATTCCACGCATTAACATCAACAAATCTGCTAGTTCCACCATCACCAATATTTATGGTTCCACCAAAATGATTTACATCCCCTTTAGTTATAGCACCATAATATGTAACCCTATCAGTTCCAGCACCCTCATGAACTTCCCTTTTAAGAACCTCCTCTACAATGCTACCCAAAACCTCATGCTCGAGACTAAAATTAGGTTGTCCCTCTTGCCTTGCTAAGCTGCCCAAAATTGCCCCAGTTTTTATACTTAATGAGAGCTTTGTATAATTGGTATCTTTATTTATGTCATCCATCATCAATGCCCTCTCACACCTTATATGATTTTTAGCCTTAATGTTTATTAGATCAGTTATTTCCCACTATTCAAACATTGTTCTACTCCCACCTTATTTAAGTTCTAAATACAGCTCGACCCTTTTGAATTCTTTTAGTAATTCAATGAAGGTTATAGTGGTCTCATCACACAAAAGCATTAGGTCATGTGATAAGGATTTCTTAGGTTTCCTAAAATGGAGCTTAACAATCTCCATATTACGAAACATATCCTTAAGGGACCTAACTAGCTGACTTAAGAAAAACCTATATATATTTATCCCCACTTCCACATTAACACTGCCGACATACTTTGTTTCCCTTTTTTATAGTGTTAATATATAACATTCGTGCCCTTGGATTATTAAATAAATAATAGTAATAATTAATTAATTAAGTCTTAATTTGATTAAAAATTATTAATCATGGGGGCTTAATCTTTGTAGAATAAAAGAGATGAGGGTTTGAGATTAGCAATATGTGATAATAAAAGGAATAAAGAGAAATTTGCCTAGTGATGTGTCAATTTGCACAAAGGAAATGAGGGTTCAATTGAAAAAAAAAATTAAGATGATAAGGGTACAATTGAAGAAGAAAGAAAGAAATAGGGGTGTAATTGAAAAAGATGCATGAAGTGTGAAGTAGATTGCAAGAAAGGGTCAAATGTCTCTTTGTAAAAAATAAAAAATAAAAATAAAAATGTATAGTTAATAACGCAAAATGGAGAAGTAGAAGTAAGAATTCTGCTTCAAGAAAAAAAAAAAGGTGGAGCGTGGGGAAGGCTTGTCCTAGGTGAGATTGCTCATGCATGTCCAAGTTTAGACAAGGAAATTCTGAATTTAAGATTTCTTTCATAAATTTCAATGTTACAGAAGCTAAAGCTTAGAATTTTAGTTGTTGTTCATAGAGAATCAAAGAGGTCTTCAAGCTTGAGATGAGGTGAATTGTTAGATATAATCAAGAGGAACTAGCTATATTGTAAGTGAATTCCACCCCTTCATTCTGGATGGATTCTATGATTATTTTTTAGTTACTGATGCTGATTGGGATTTCGATTTTTGGTGTGGTTTACCCTTGCTAATTTGACTGCCTTGTGAGCAATTTTATTTGTTGAAATTTCTGCATTTTTAATGTTTTTCCCCTTTCGCTGGAATGTTGTGTTCTTATTGTTGCTTCCCTTCTTAAAGTTTAAAGATCTTTGAATGATTCTTTTTGCTTAAATTCAGTATCCATAAATCTGCTCTGTTTTTCATTGAACTTCATTCTTGGACGGCTCTGAAACCTATTGTTTTTAGGCTTTTTCCTTGAGGTTTCATTGCAGAAATTGTTTCCAAAGCATGCTAATTGTCTAATTGAAACTGTCATGAACCTTATGTTTTAAATTGTCAATAAATTGCAGTTGTATACGTTGAATTGCTGCAAAATTTTACAAATGAGAACTATGGAAATGTAGTTAAAGTAAATTAATTAAAAGACAAGAAATAAAAGGAAAATGAGCACCTGCAGCCACGGAATCCACCTACGGAATTTAAGCATGTAACTTACTAATATTTGTGTATATATTTAAGAAACAAATGGACTTCGTTTAGGAGCTGGAAGTTCTACACAAGTGACCAATTTTACCATGAGTATGCTGTCGTTAACTTGTGAGCCTATATGAATATGGTAATGTTCCTTTTGAGTCCTAGTTAAAAAAAAAAAAAAAAAGCACGTAAATTCAAATGTCTTTAGGGAAAATTTATGTGGTTATTAAGTATGGATACTGATTTTATAATTTATTTTTCTATGAGAAAGAGCTATTATTTATTTTAGCTATGAGAAGGAGCTAACCATAAGTGGTATTTGTGGATACGGTATATTTATAAATATGTCATGTCTGGTATGTGATAGACAAATTAAAAGTTAAATATATTTTGACATGAATAATTGTGCTCTAATTCTCAAATTTATATTTTGTGAAACACACTTAGAACTATATTATATGAAACCTGGAGAAAAATAGAGAAATAAATATTTCAACATCTATCAAATAATAAATTATTGTTTAATACTTTGAATCTATTCTTATTGAGTTTGCGAATGTAATTTTGTATACTTCTCTATTGTTATTATTTCTGTATTCATTATCAATTATATATTCATTTCTCATGTTGTATCTTTCTTTAGCTACTCACTAGGTAATTTCCTCACAAAATTACTTACACTCTATTTTTCTTTTAATTTTTCCAGTTTAGATATTTGACTTTACATAGCTAGTATATAGTTTAGATGGTCATTCAATGGACTACCATGACTTTTGAGACGATTGAGGTAGAGACTTCCATTCGATATGTTATATGTCAAGACATAGATGCCAAGTTTACCTTTTGTGTAGCTGTTAAGCCGATAGGTGTAGATGTCCATTTGTCTATAGTGCATGATGAGCTATTGGATGGCGCATGTAGTACTATGCAGGTTCTCTATAGAACCAACTATAGAGTCCAGGTCACCTTGACATGGATATGAGCTAGCTATGATGGATAAGCTTTTTGGTCTTTTTGTTGTCATACCCGATGATATTACCATGAGCTAGAGTGTTGTACCTTTTTGCTATAGACTGTGATGGGTTGATAGTACCATAGTCAATAGGACACGGTTATCAGGCAGACTACTCCTCAAAGGAGGACTTGGAGAGATGGGTTACTTGAGTTGTATATACTATTTACTTTGATTCTTATTGTATATATTTCTCGTACTTTCTTTTTTATGTTTTTATAATCCATGACTATACTCAGGATAATGATTGTTATGTATATGTTTAACTTTTTAAAGTTATGTGTATTAAGGTTTAAAAATTTCACCACTTGCTAATTATAGTTAATTTATAGTTCGTATGATTATTAGTTATGACATATATCATGGTGTAGTTTGTATTAGATTTATTAGTGATTATATCATAGGTTAGTTCAAATGACACTCCATTTTAGTGTTACCTCTATTGTATGGGTGTGGCATATAGATGAATGTTGAGGTAGGGCATCACATAACAAGAAAGATTCCACAATAAAAAAAACATCAACCACATGCTCCTCTATCCTAAAATTATACATAAAAACAAGAAAACAATAGCAAATAAACATGTAAAGTAGTATCATTGCCAACATGCAACACTAAAAGTTATCACTTTATTTACTATAAAAGACAAATAAAAATACATAAAGAAGAATCAATGAGACGTTTACCATGCACAATTTTTTCAAAATTTGTCACTCTTTAGCCATAGTGCATCCTTTATAATCAACTTTTGAAATTGAAATAATACTGATTCTTCTTCAGGACAACATGATTGTAATCAACTTTTGAAATTGAAATAACACTATTCTTCTTCGAAACAACATGATATTTAATCTCTTTCACTCACTGGTTTGTTTCAACTGCACCATATCACAAATTTAAGTACTGTTTTACGAAAAAGTTTGCCCTACTTAAGTTCCCTCTAAAATGTCTTTCTTTAACCTAATTCCCAATTGAAAGCTATAGACTCTTGGTTTTACCTTAGGTTATTTTTGTCCTTATTTTGATTTTATTTCTAAAGTTATTTTTGTCTTTTTATTCTTTTTATGACCTGGAGGCTGACTCATGAAAAATGGGTCCCACATTTGCTTAGTCACTGTGCCATGTATATGGAAATTGGCCTGAAACACTTTCCTAAGCTATTTTATTATGCTTGAGGCACTCAATTGAAAAAAAAAGTTGAGTCACCCATTGTCAAAATTTAAAAAGTTCAGACACCATTGATGCAATTTTTTAATTAAAATATGTACCGGTAGATTTTAAAGCTAGTAATAAAATACAATTATATTTCATTTTCTTGTTTCAGTATATATGAAATTAAAATTTCTTTAAGAAATTTTTATGTTTAGATAGTCTAAAATTTTAATAAAAATGATAATTTTATATCATATGATGTATTTGGTATTCGATAGTTATAAGAGCTCCAATTAAAAATGACTTTTAAATTATATAGGATTATAATAAAAATGACATTTCAGTAAGCAAGCAACTTTTTTTTTAATCTTTATTTATATAGGATGATTATATTAAATCTCGAATTTGAATTTTAATAAAAAAAAATTAAGATGATAAAAAAGATCCAACCAATATAAATTGCTATGGGACTGAAATTTGTGTAGTCCTTTCTTCCTCCAATTTTTTTTCTGTGAATATCAATTAAGCAACAGTTGATTGAGTTGGTGATCACTTTCATGAATCTGAATATGAATCAATACCTATTTGATTGATTTTCAAAATAAAAGAAGAAGTCAACATTTCTTTAATAATCCACAAAAAGAAAAAACTTATTTAGTTTTTCTGAGAGAGATATAAATGTGTAAAATCTGTATTTGATAGAATTAAACCAAGATAGAGACAGCCAAATTTCATTTTAAAACATTAGGTGTTTAAAATTGGATTGTGAGAGCCCAGCTGCTACAAAATTTATATAGTCTAAGCCATGCATTGCTAATCATAAAAATATGACAGATAACATTGTAGGAAATTGAAAAGTTCTTGGCGGCGACGATCATAACTGGAAGTGTTTGTTGAGGAAGTAAATATTTTTATTGTATATATTAGGAAGTAAATATTTGTATACAATTAGAAATAAAATTTTTTATTCTATTTAGGATGTTATTCTATTTCTAATTAGGTTATGATTAGGATTTCTATGTGTATATATAAAGGGTATAACCCTTCTTTGAATATCATTGAAAAATATTTCCCTTGAATTTTCTCTCTTTTTCTCTGAATGTTATTCTTCATGGTATCAAAGCATACCCATTGAAATTGAATTTTTTTTATTGAATTCTCGAAATTGTATTTTTTTTCTCTCTTCCTTTGAATTCTTTGAATCTTCAAAATCATGATAATCGAAAACGCATCCATCGTATCCCATGGAACACCCAATTTTATTAAAACCCTTCAATATAATTCTCTCTTTCCTATAGGAATTATTCTTGATGATATGAACTATACTCTATGGTCACAGATCATGGAGATACGAATTGGAGCCAGAAATAAATCTCGCTTTCTTAATGACACTACGCCAAAGCCACCAGCAGGAGATAAAGCGTTGGAAACTTGGTTTCTTGATAATAATTGAGTCAAAAGTTGGCTGATTGACTTTATGAGTCCAACATTGATGCAAAGATTCATCCGTCTTCCAACAGCAAAGAAGATATGAAATACCATCTTAAAAACCTTCTATGATGGATCTAATGAAACTCAGTTATTTGAATTGAATCGGAAATTATTCACAACATGTCAAAATGGCAAGCCATTACTTGTCTACTATAATGAACTGTTGGAATATTTCAACATCTCACCCGGATAGATCATAGAAGAAAATCTGAGTAATTAAGATAGTACATCTTCCTAACCCACACCAGAAGCTAAAGAAACTCCATATGCAGATGTGCACAATAAGATAAACTTGTCTCCTTTAGTAACTCCAATTATTGAGCCTCATTATCCTTATAGAATCAATATAGGGGTTCTGAAAAAATAATATAATTCGAACCTTCATACCAAAGCTAAATACCCTATCAACAACTTTATATAAACTAATTGTTTGTCTAACTCACATGCACTTATTTTAAATCAATTATCTACTATATCTTTTTCGAGTAATGTGCAGGAAGCCTTAGATGATATGGATTGGAAGAAAGCCATGAATGATGAAATGGAGGCATTACAAAAGAACTGGACATGGGATCTTGTTCCTTTTCCTTAAAGAAAGAAAATGATGGGGTGTAGGTGGATATTCACTGTCAAACTCAATTCAGATGGAAGCATAAATCGGTAAAAAGCTCGGTCGGTAGCAAAGGGGTATACTCAGAAGTATGGAATTGACTATGAAGATACATTTGCCCCAGTAGAAAAAATGAATACCATTCGAGTTCTTATTTCCTTAGCTGCCAACCTGAACTAGCCGCTGTGAGAATTTGATGTGAAGAATGCATTTTTTAATGGAACCATAGATGAAAAAGTGTATATGGATCCACCAACTGGAACTAAATGTACTGACCGAGTATATAAACTAAAAAGGTCATTATATGGACTTAAGGAATCTCCTCGAGCATGGTTTGGATGACTCTCAACTTTCATGAGAAAGCTTAGATATAAGCAAAGTGATGTTGATCACACACTATTCATCAAACAAAAGTTAGGTAAAGTCACCGCATTAATTGTATATGTTGATGATATGGTGGTCATTAAAAATTATCCTAGTGAGACAACAATCTTGCAAAGATAGTTAGTATCCAAGTTTGAACTTAAGGATTTAGGTAACTTAAAGTATTTTTTAGTAATTGAAGTTACAAGATTAGCTCAAGGAATTTCTCTCTGCCAACGAAAGTACATAATAGACCTATTAACAAAGACGTGCATGCTTGATTGTAAGCAAGTCGAGACTCCAATTGAAGTCAATCATGGACTTTCAGTCCTAAAAGATCAAGTTCCAACTGATAAAGATTAGTATTAAAGGTTGGTGGGAAGGTTGATTTACCTATCTTATACTTGGAAAGACATTGCTTATGTAGTAAGTGTTGAAAATCAATTCATGCATTCTCCGAATAAAGAACATATGGATGCAGTATATCGAGTATTAAGATATCGAAAGTCTTCTTCAGGTAAAAGGTTATTCTTTGGGAGGAATAAGGATTATGAAATTACTGGTTATACTGATGCTGATTGGGCTAGAGATCGGACTGATCGAAAATCAACATCTGGGTACTTTACATTTATTGGAAATAATTTAATCACTTGGAGAAGCAAGAAATAGAAAGTTGTAGCAATGTTAAGTGCTGAAGCTGAGTTTAAAGGAATGACTCATGGAATATGTGAGTTGCTCTAGATAGGACAATTGTTCAGGATCTGGGATTAAAACATCTAAAGCTTATGTTGTTACATTGTGATAAAAAGGTAGCCATAGCAATTGCAAACAATCTGGTTCAACATGATCAGACTAAACATGTAGAAGTTGACAGACATTTCATAAAAGATAATTTGAACCAATGAACAATTGATCTTCCATTTGTTTCTTTTTAAACTCAACTAGCTGACATCCTCACAAAGACTATATCTAAAAAGACGTTCTACAACTCACTTGACAAGTTGGAAATGATTGACATACATTCACCACCTTGAGAAAGAGTATCGAGGAAGTAAATATTTTTATTGTATATTTTAGGAAGTAAATATTTGTACACAATTAGGAATAAAGTTTTTATTCTATTTAAAATGTTATTATACTCCTAATTAGGTTCTAATTAGAATTCTTATGTGTCTATATAAATGATGTAATCCTTTTTTTAATATTATAGAAAAATATTTTCCTTATATTTTTTCTCTTTTTCTTTGAATTTTATTCTTCAGTATTGTTGTCTTTTTTTTTTTCAGTCCAGAATAGTTAGAAAGACTAAAGCTATTTTAAAGTGAAATTTTTATAAAAAAATGTAATTCTGCCAATATTCTGAAATTACAAAAGCTCCAACTCGTTGAAAGCCACTATATAGATTTTTTTATAAGCAAAAAATTCATTAATAATAATTTTTTAAAAATTTAACATCACGATGCCAACTAAACCCAGATCGATAGATCTTATACTTAACATGATTGCACTATCTATCTTGCAAGCTCGTCAACCTTTTATCTTCATGGAATTACAGGTTATCAATGAGAGAGCAAAGATTTGAAATTTGTTATTGATTTTGATCTTACGTTCGGAATAAATATACTGCTATCTTAGTTTTAACGAGCCACCTGAATGGTGGACTGATTTTATCAATAGAGGTGTGATTCGGATTAACGATGGATCCTCCAAGCGATGATGTTTGATGATGCTTTTGAGAATGGTACCAAGCAATAGTTTCATGTCACTATTGCTGTCTTTTCGCGAGAATTTTATTAATTTTGTTATTAAAGGTTTAACAAAAAAACCGTCCTACAATTGACCCAAAAAAAAGGGACCTCCACAGTGTATATATATATATATATATATATATAGGATTTTGTGGTGATTCCTCCTATAGACATGTAAATTTTCAGATATTATTTTTAGATCAATAAAATTTTTTCAGATTATTAAATAATTTAATTAGACTAATAAAATATTTTTTTCTAATAAATTTATAACCATTTTAGACCAATTAAATATTATGGTTTATTATCTTAATTAAATTATTTCAATGGCCAATCAAATTATTTTAAAAATGCTATTAAGATAATAATAAATAAATGATAATTATAAAAATCTTATTTAAATAACGGTGGAGATGAGCCAATCAAATTGTATCAAAGGATGATTAATTTCAATAATACCACTAGAGTTATAAAATTCGATAACACTTGTACTACCTTTACAAATTCCTATAAATATAGGTGGCTCCTAAACTGAGATATTAAGAAATGAAGTTTTGAAAGTTTGTCATAGTCAAGTCTTACGATCAATAGACCAAACTTTGAAACTCTACCAAATTCAGAACTCAAAGTTCTCCAAGATTATCAAAAGTGTTTTTTAAGTTCTACAAAATCATCAAAGGTATTCTTGATCAAATTCAAATCAATTTAAGATCATGATAC
Organism: Mallotus nudiflorus; assembly: GCA_947683625.1. Classification (NCBI taxonomy): domain Eukaryota; kingdom Viridiplantae; phylum Streptophyta; class Magnoliopsida; order Malpighiales; family Euphorbiaceae; genus Mallotus; species Mallotus nudiflorus. The sequence continues at coordinate 1,792,682 of CANTUR010000017.1, read as the reverse complement.
AAAAAACTTTTCATTCAAGTTATGTCAACATCAACCTACAATAAGCCTTTGATTTAACTAATTCAAGAACAAACTACAAAGTATTGCGAGGCTCGAATAAAATGATATGTTTTTGTTAGAAAATAATTTTATTAACTATAAACATAACTTTATTTATAGGTTATAAGTATTTTTTTAAAAAGTTCAATCTAATAGCATTCAATAGTTAAAATATTAAAGACGTCTATACTTTTAGAGGCATACTTATATTAGTTACTGTTTTTTTTCCCAGTCTCGTGTGTGGTTCAATACTTTTATGGTGTCCACAACTGATAATATATTAGTAGGGAAAAAGATATTTTATCGAATAGGTCACCATCGTACATTCATTAATGGATCAATGAAGGATTTATTAATTCTTTTTAATGTGAAGAGAAGATTTAATTTTTTTTTACTAAATACAGAATTCAATATTATCATAATAGAAAATGGACAGTGAATTATTAGTATTTTAAAAATTATTTTTAAAAATTATCATTAAATATGGATCATACAAATCTAATGAATGGGAGAAGAATTAAACCCATAATATTTTTTTTCTAGGAGTAAAAAGTGTTTTCCATTGGAGATAGATCTCAAATGCAGAAAATTTTAAATTCGAAATGGCCTCTTGGCCTTTTATTTAGTGAAATAAGGGTCCTACCACTCCGTCTTCATAATGGAATCAATTATATTTTTTGAAATATATAATTTAAATATTTTATATTTAATAAAATTATGTGAACTCAGGCAATAAAAATTTGACATATGAGTTTTATCTAAACGGAATCTGAAAGTGTGGCCAACATATTTTGACACGTGCTTTATCTTAATCGAGCCTAAAAGCGTGGAAGATTGATAATTGCAGCAGGGAAAGAAGAGCCGTGGAAAAGGTTAAGATGATCCACGTAAAATATGCAAACCATGAATTGTATAACTCACACGCTCGAAAAATATATGATACATGAAAAAAAATGGCATTGGCAGAATCGCAACAAATTTTGAAAATTCTTAGTGGAGAGAACAATTGGAAGGTCTTTTACTATAATAATAATAATAATAATAACTATTATTATTATTACTATTATTGTTGTTGAATAAATAAAATTAAAAAATAAAATAAAAATATTTGAAAAAAGAAATTTTTAGTTAAATTAAAAGAAGTAATTTTTTTTTTATGAAATTAAAGTTAATGTTTTAAATGTAATAGAATTAGAGTATTTTATATAAAGTAGAATATATATTTTTTAAAATAAAATTTTTTATATTTTTATTGACACTAACATTGTTTTGCTTGGAATACTTGCATAATCATCGGCTCCCTGGTACAATTAATGACATTAACATTCTTTTCGGTTCCAAAGAAGAAGGCTCCTCTTAAATATGCTGCTTAAATCTAACATTTAGAACCATAATTTTCATATTTTGAATTTGAGGTAATTCAGCTGGCGTTAGGGTGAAGAATGTTTTACAAGTGGCTGCATCCGTAAGTCCAAATTTAAGTAGAATTATTTTTTCATATTTAAGTATGATATTAATTAGGCTTTATTTAAGGTTTGTTAAGTCTATATAAGATTTGTTTTCTATAACTTCGGCAACAATAGGTAATGAAATTTTATAAATAAAAAATTAGAGAGGTTTTTTATCATTTAGTTAATAACATATTGTTATTAAATATTGTATTTATGGTGAATTTTATAACTCAACACTCAAGTTTCCACAAGTTTCCGCAATATAATTTTTTGGTTTATTTCTTATTGATTCAAAAGACTTAAATTTTTGTATAATTTTTATTGTTTAAACTAACTAAATAAGAGGTGAAGATTCAATATTTAGAATTTTAAAACTTATTTTGAATTATTCTTGAAAGTATAAAAATAGTTTATATTAATTAAGTTCATGTTGAACTTGACAGTAAGGCAAGAACAGAATTGAAGAAGAGGTAGTTTAATTCTCATTAGATGATTGAATTATATATAGCAGATGGATAAAACTAAATTAGATATGCAGGAAACTAAATCAGATATGCTATGCCTACAACAACTCTAATAACTTGATTATACATCTAGTTTGAATACTATTCAAATATACAAATTCAAATGCAAAAGATAATAGTGCAGCTGAAGTTGAGTTAGCCAAGATTATATCCTTAACATGCCCTTTAAGATGGAGGTCTGGTACATACGCCAATCTTGTTCTGAAGAATATGATAGTTGCGCTCTATGACAGATTTGGTCAAACCATCAAGTAATTGCTCTTGTCTATTGACATGAGAAAACAAAGAAGACCTTGCTGAACTAATTCTCTTACAAATTAATAATCAATGAATATTTCATTCAATAATTAAAGACTAGATTAGCATTGAGTTGCGTTGCAGCCATATTATCATAATATATGACTTAACACTTGGATATGTAACATTAAGCTCCTTAAGAAGATTACATACCCAAGTTATTTTAGCAGCAATAGCAGCAACAACCCTATATTCAGCCTTTGTAGATGAGCGAGCAGTAGTTCGTTGTTTTTTGGAATGAAATTGGATTTTGACTAAGGTAAAGAATATAGATTTTTTTAGAGGACCAATCATCTTTTTTTCCACCTCAATCCGCATAAAAAAAAAGGCATGCAAGGTTAATGGAGATTGACTATAAAGTTGAATGCCATATCCAGTGGTACCAAAAAGATACCTTAGCAAACATTTAACCATAGACCAATGTTCACTTGTGGGATTTTGCATATATTAAGACAACTTGTTAATAGTATATGCCATCTCAGGTTTGGTGATTAGCAAATATTGTAGAATGCTAATAACGATTCAATATTCCTTTAGATCAGTTAAGGAAGTGCCTGAATATTAAGTGAAAGAGAATGATGAAGGGAGTGGTGTTTGAACTCAATTTGAATGAAGCATGTTCATACAAGTTAAGAGATCAATAGTGTATCTTTGTTGAGAAAATAAAACACCATGCTTGTTTGGTACAACTTCAACACCACAAAAGTAGGAAAGTGATCCCAAATCTTTAAGAGAAAAGTAATTTGAAAGAGTGTGAACAAAGCTTTAAAGAACTTCTTGATCTGACCTTGTAAGAATAATATCGTCAACATATACCAACAAGTATTAAACAACATCACTTTATTGATATATGAATAATGAGGTGTCACACAATGAATTCCTAAAACCAATTTGCATAAGAAATTGTCTAAGCTCATGATACTAGGCCCTATATGCATAAATGGCTTTTTTTAATTTGCAAACATGATTTGGAATATCTTTGTCAACAAATCTAGATTGTTGGGACATGTAAACATCTTTATATAGAGTACCCTATAAAAAAGCATTATTAACATCTAGTTGGCGAAGACTCTAGCCATTGGATATTTCTATATTGAGAAAACTTGAATTGTGGTGGGTTCAACCATAGGGCAGAAAGTGTTGTGAAAGTCAATGCTAAGGTGTTTATTGAAACCTTTTGCAATTAATCTTGCCTTTAACCTATCAATTGAACCATCTAAGTTCTTTTTATTTGAAAAATCCATTTAGAGCCAATGATTTTTTTTTTATGAGGAGAAGAAAGAACAAGTTCCCATATTCAATTATCAACAAGAGCATTAAACTCTTCACTCATTATCAACATCAATAAGAAAGTGCTTGTTTTACTAATGTAGGTTCTAAATCAATAGTGTGGGTAAGTTAAGCTATGAGATTTAATTTTTTAATGGGTTTTGTTATGTTGTTTTTGGAACGGGTAATCATGGTGAGTGTGGGAGAAGGTGGTTATGTTATTGAGGTAGGTTAGTTAACATGAATAAAGTTTGATGAAGAAGAAGTGGTGAGATGTGTGGTTAATTCTAAGGAGCAATTATTAGATGAAGTAATCATATGCATGTTGGCTATGTGGGAGCTAAATAAGGATGAAATATGAATTCTTGTAGAGGGAATTTGTATTGCTAGTGGAGTCCATGAAATGGTAGAGTTGTAGTTTGTTTCACCTACCTTTTGGATTTATCACTTGAAAAGGATAAATATACTCTACAAATTGCACATGCTGAGAAATAAATATTTTTGATATTAATACATGGTAACATAAATAAAATTGACTAAATATACTATGGTGGAGAATGCATATGATAAAAACTTGATAGGCATTGAAGCTTGAGTTTAAAGAGTGAGTCTAGTTTCAATAATATGTTTGTAATGACACTTAAAAAAAACCATTACACTAGGTGTATGAGGGGGGGTAGTGTGATAAAAAGTTCCATTAGAATCTAGGAATAAAGCTAAATCAATTAATTCTTTTCTATTATCACTATATAATGGCTTAATTTTATGACCAAAATAATTTTCTACAATGGTTTTGAACCTAATAAAAACTTCTTTAACTAAAGGGTAAAACCATATATATTTTGTATGATGATAAAAAAAAACATAACATAATACTTGAAATAATCTATGGATGGCATAAGTAAACTCCATACATTAGAAAAAATAGTTTCAAGAGGTCGAGATATAGTGAGTGTTGATTGATAAAATCAAAGTTTGTGAGATTTATTACATAGGCAAGCATTGCCAGGAATATTTTGTAAAATATTGGAATCTAAATTATTAGAATGAAGAACATGTTGAAGAATAGGAGAAGGTGAGTGTCTTAGATGTTGATACCAACAAGAAGAGGAGGTTTTGACTATTGAGAAGGCTAACATTGGTGAGATGTGTAATTGATTTGTAGGCCATTCATGCACTCCATCCTTCATAGCTCCTTGATGAAGAATTATTTTTATGCATAGATCCTTAAAATGATAATTCCAAGGAAAAAATTCCATAGAAACTTGGTTAGAATTATAGAATTTAGATATGAAAAGTAAGTTCTTCTTTATTAAAGGAACATACAAAACATTATCTAATTTGAAAGCAGTTTTGGAGGTAGGTAAAGAAATAGAACCAATGTGACTTATCAGTAAACTAATACCATCACTAAATATTATATCATTTGATCCTTTATAAGGTGAATGTAAAGAGAGATTTTTCAAATCAGCTGTAACATGGTGACTTGCTCCACTATCAAGAAGCTAATTGAACTACCAATTAGATTTTAAGATTGTTGTGTTTGCTTGAGGCTGCCATGAATTGGATTGCTTAGTGATTTGTGAGGAAGAGGATATGTTAGTGTTATTAGGAACAATCTTGTAGGATAAACATCATTTTATAGTATGACCTTGAATGCCACGTATTTAACAGAAAACTTAATAAGGATGAGAAGTTTTCGGTTGTTTATTCAGTTTGAGGTGTTTCAAGTATTTTGTAGGAGAAAGAGTTATAGTAGTTTGGATTTCTAAATTTTTTTGAATTATGGTTGTTACATTTGGTGGCTATATTTGTTATTGTAGGGAAGTAAACAGGTTCAATCTTTTCGGTGGTCACTTTAAAGGTATGCAATTTTTCATGTAGTTCTTTAAAAGAGATAGGTGATTCTTGGGCTTGAATTGATCTGGCAAGTTCTTTGTAGTCATCTCCTAAACCTATAAAAATAATGTTAGTAATATCTTCAATATCCACTGGAGAACCCAATAATGCTAGTTGATCAACTCTAGCCTTTATAGTATGTAAAAAATATGTTGTTGTCATGGCACCTTTAATTAGAGACTTGATATGTTGTTTGATCTGTTTTATGTGTCCCCTTAATGATTTTGCAAAAGTATATGCTAATATATCCCATGCTTATTCAGATGTTGTTGAATTAGTTGTGAATGGAACTATGTTTAGAGAAAGTGAGCCAACTATGGCATTGAGGATCAATTAATCCTATCAAATCCATAAAGAATGAGCTGAATCAAAGTTGGCATTATTGTTAATGTAGGGCAAGGCTTTAAGCCATCTATATAGCCAAGGATATCATAATTAATAAGAAGATTTTGAAATTAGAGCTTCCACAATGAGTAATTATTGCGAGTTTAATTAGGGCTTAGACTACTATATTTATGGTGATTAAGGTGGAGAGTCATTGGAATTTTGAATTCCATTAGAGATTTAAGTAGTGTTGGCCATATTAAGGAATAATAAAAGAATAAGAAGAAAAAAATAAATAACAGGATCATGAGTTATTTTTGCTCTGATATCACGTTGAACATGATAGTAAGGCAAGAAGAGAATTGAAGAAGAGATATTTTAATTCTAATTAGATTATTGAATTATATACAATAGATGGATAAAACTAAATCAAAGATATAAGAAACTAAATTAGATATGCTATGCCTACAATAACTCTAACTAACTTGATTATACATCTAGTTTGAATACAATTCAAATATACAAATTCAAATACAAAAGATAATAGTACAGCTGAAGTTGAGTTAGTCAAGACCATATCCTTAAGAATTCAAAGAGTAAATCTTATACCAAGTCCTCAACATGACTCTCCATTAGTGTTCACATACACTTTAATACTTAAAGGGATAAGTATAAATTTAACTTTATCTTTATAAGTATGTGTGTGTGTGTGTGTGTGATAAAGTTTATGAGAATAATGAGAGAGACAATACACCACATTGATGCCAATTTATTTTATATAGAAAAATATTACAAAAATAACACTAATTTAATAACCATATATAGGAAATCAGAAGTTGATATTTTTTTTGGATCTATTCTCTTATTGTATGCTCTTAATATGATAACACAATAACTATGCACATATATACAAAGATATATATCCTAGCTAAAATTGATCTCAACTCTTTATTATAGGTATTATTTTAGAGACTCTTACAAATTGACCTTATGGTCACAAAATAATTAGGCAGTTGGAGGATCTGGGATAAAATCATCCAGCTTTCAAGATCCATCATCCATTTGAATCATAACCTTATTCTTCTCCATCCACCACGAACTTGACACTTTGTACTTATCTTGTAGGGAATCTAGACCTTTATTTAGAAGTGCATAATCATGATCAATGACCAACTCAAAATCATTTCCAATTTGTTGCACTAATTTAGCAACTCCATGAAGGTAAACCTCCAAGTTTTGTGCTGTTGTCATAGCATCTTTCACATCTAGTGACTTAGTAGCATCGATTCACACCTCTTCTCTGATGGGTTCATAGAGACTTGCAAGAATTTTGGGAACAATGTCGTTGGCATTTGAAATTTGTAAGATATAAAGAGGATTTTTGTCTTTGAGTTCTTCATAGAGCTTATTAAAGCCTCCATTTCTAATAAGAGGGCTGGTGAACACAATGATTGTGACAAGAATTGCATTGTCTATCTAGCCTATGGGGATATTATAGTTATTGAATACAATGTACACTACATTAAATTATGTAACTACTCCACCCATATTATGGTCTATTATAGTGATACTGGCTTCTTCATTCTTATGTTGCTCCACTAATTCACTAATTTCCTTTAAACCTGCATAGATTTTTATAGTCAATTTTAGGCTTCCACTTGGGTTCAAACTTTTATATATCATGCATATATGTATATACAAAAAAATTAACAAGCAAAATAATAAAGATTGATCACCTGTTCTCTAGCACTAATGATAATATAAATTGAAGTTTCATCATTTGTTGTGTTAAAGGAGTGAAAGCTTTGTTGCACTCTAGGATTATTGGGATTGTTTCAAAAAACATTAGGAGCTAAGATCATAATAGATTCAAGATCATCTCCTACTTTAGTTATAGTTGTGGTTCCTCTCCAAGAAACCAAAATATCTCTCTTTCCAAGCGCAACCTTTCCTTCATCTATGGCTATAGCCATATAAGTGATCCAAAAGACTTTATGTGCATGGATGTTCCCAAAATCAAAATTAGATTTTCTATAAACGAAGTTAGTCACTATGTATTTGTATAAGTTTCCTTTTTCCAAGCCAACCTTAGATAATAAATCTTTTATAGGATAATGGCTAAATTTATGGCCCTTAGCCAACTTCTAGTCATTAAAGACATTGCCAATTGTTTGGGCTCTTTCACCATAATGAATGATATGTTTGCGAGAATCAAGGTTAAGAGCGTCCAGTTGACCTTCCCAATTATTCCTACTACCCGTACTCATTATTTATTTCTTTTGGATTTGATTTCCCCTATATCCAATAGTTATAAGGACTCTAACTATTTTAGAGTTAAGTTGAATGGACCCACAAAAAGAACAAAGCTCTTTTAGTATTTGTTTTCTCAAGAACACTTTTTTTTTATTGATAGGTTAAGGTTTATATAAAGATGGATGGAAGTGAACATATCTTATTGGCTTTATATAAGCATATGTACATGTATAAAGACAAAGGTAAGTATAAAAATGCATGCAAATATGATGCATATGTATAGAATTTCACTTTCAAACTTAACTATCCAGTATCTTTTATTAAGCCCATCAAAGAGGTAGCTAGTGGGCCAAAGGAAATACAAGTAGTGGAGAAGACCAGCACCCCAAGTTTGCCTGAGAAGATGGAAGTAATAGTAATTGACGAGAATAAAATAGGTGACTCTAGTTGCTTATCAGATTCTCCTTCAGAAGTAAACAAGCTCTACCTTTCTGAAACCATTCTAGGTGTATCATCTCTTAATGCATCTAAACACTAGGTGGTTATAAATCAACCTTTAGCTTTAACCAGTGTGTGTGTCTAGGAAAATAAAAAAGATTAATAATGGGTCGAGTAGATCTTCAGAGCCTAAACAGCTGGTGCATCTAAAAGGAAAAACTAAAATGAAAAGAATGGTGAGCAAAGTCTACTTAAATAGTGATGATTCCCTAAATGTCTTCTTCTAGCTCAACCTTCTTATCAACTCTAAGTCATCAATCAAAAGCTAAAAAGATAAATAAATGGTGAACTAAAGGCTAGGGATGCCCAAAGCCCCTGTAATGTTTAAGTCAGTATAGTATTTTCCAATATAAAGAACTGGTTAAATGGGCTTGTATGAGAGCAATATGAACCCAACAATCATAAAAGTAAGCTTTAAGTAAGAATGTTTTTATTTATAGTTGTAGGTCTCCATTTTAGAAAGAAGAGAAGAAAAAAGTAGAAGAAGAGAAGAGATGAGACGTTTAAGAAAGAGAAAAGAATGTACCTATTTATGATGTTCTCTCCCCTTTTATACTTTAAGATAGGGGTATAGGATGGTAGAGTAGTGGTTAGAATCCCTATTTATGTCTTAAAATTAGGTACATAGCTACAATGTTGCAAGTTTACTGCATGTGAGCATAAAATCAAGGAGTGGCCCTATCAGGAGCATTAAACGCATCATCAAAGGGAAGAAATCCATTATGTCTTTACCAGTATGGAAAATGATAGGTTTCTTAATCATGGGCTAGTATGAGGAGGGTTTGACTCAATTCCTGCAATGAGAGTGTGACATGTCACGTCTTCTCAGAGTTAAAGGGACACATATCATTATTTGATAGAATGAATTTTCATGCACCATTAGTAGCCCCCTAGCCAAACATAAGAGGGCTATAGGAACTCAAGTCTGAATGACCATGATGGCATATACCATAGTGGTTAGCGTTGTCTTCCTAACGAGAATAATGATTAGGAAAAAGGGTAAACAGTTGTTACAATAGGGAGTAAGTGGTTACGTATCATCCAATAAGAACCTTTATTCAGAGCGGGACTCCTATTCCAACTACCCCTTTTTTTTCTCTCTCATACCATTTATTAGAGGATTATTCAAATTTTAAAATGGCGAAAACTACTCTCTTAGTTAACATGAACGGTTAAGATTTTTGAAGCCATATCCTAATTGATCAGACCTCAACTCCTTCTTCAATTTATAAAATTACCAAGAATTCCAAAAGACTCCACCCCTTCACTTTCCTTTCTCTTCCTCATTCTGCCTTACTTTCTTTATGAGATTTATGCCTCTCTCTCTCTCTCTCTTTTTTGGGTATTTACTATTTTGGATCTATATAAGTACATTGCCCTCTTCTTTCTTTATATAATTTCTTATTTTTTCTTTGCTTTTTGTATTTCACATTTCAAAAGTGAGCGGACTAGAGAAATTTCTTAATTTGTTTCAAAATCTAAGTGAGAACATTTAAATAAAGCTTTAAGGAATAAGACTTATGATAAAAATATTATATCGATTAGAGCCCTTGCCTACCGAGAGAATTTTAGTAATAGAAAGATCCATGGGGATCATAGAGGCTCAAAAGGGCAACAAGGATATATTGTTCATTTTGAAGAAAATTGAATATGGTATGGATTTGCCTCCTTCACCTTTTTCTGTTGAGGTCTTTAAAATTTTCTTTAAGTGTCCAAGAGTTCTAACTCCCTATATTGCTTTGATTTTAATGGATTTTCCCATTCTTTATTGAAAACTCAGTGCCACTTCCACTATAAATTAGTTTAGAACTTTTTTTAAGCATAAGAGGTTGTCTAGTGGGTTTTACAATTTCAACAGTAAACTTGGTCTAGCTCTTTTTAAGGATATGCCTGAAATGGATAAAGGGTAAAGGAATAAATACCTAATGGTGAGGTTAAGGGATGACAGGCCTTTATAAGAATGGGGTTTGATTTAGGATGGAAAAATGCTCATAATGGAACTAAAGGGTTGCCCAATTTAAATGATGGTGAGAAGGTTAGCCATGAGTTAATAGTAAAGTAAGGAAAAACATATAGGATTCAGAACATAATCAATGGATACTCTCTAGAACATGTTGGTGGGTATTTATATGTAGTGGTTTTATCTCATACTTATTAATTTATATTGAACATGTTGCTTTTTTGCTTCATTTTTGTGTTTTAGTTTTTCAAGATAGTAAAGGCTTGATAAAGTCCAACAAATTTAGCAATCCAAAAGAAGAGATAACTTATATGGCTAGATTAAAAAGACAAACACAATTTGAATCCATTAAGGATGCACCACCTTAAGATCCAGTCACAATTAAGAAGGAGATTATGAAACTCACCAGACAAAGCATTGCCACCCCGAAAATCAATGAACCCCTTCCTATAGACACAACCACAAAGAAATGTAAGGGTGTTCACCCTAGGGATAAGGGCAAGGGCAAAAAGAAACTTATTATGGAAAGCATTGAAATTTCCTTAAGCTTTGAAACTGAAGAGGAGATGTTATCTCTCAAGATGGCTAAACATTCTATGGACTATGCCTAAATGGTATTAAAGAGGTTGATGATTGGAACCAATGTCATTAAGAGGAAGAAAGAGCCCATGGTGGATCTTTCTAAAGGTCCTATGGTTGACATGTCACCTAATACGTCCATCTAGCAAATGGTCACTAGTCTTATCAATAGGTATCTTGGATTGAGATTTTCAATACAAGATCCTATTGTGCCTACCTTATTGAAACTCATGTTCCCAGCTTATGAGGATCAATGCCATTTCCCCACTTGCCCCTTGAAAGACTTGAGATCTTAGTTTATAAACACAGGTCAGAGGGTAAGTAATAAATTTATCTTTTACTAGCTCAAGTTTTCCATTCTATAATTAACCATAATGCTAATTTTTAGATTATGTAGCTTAATGGTCTTCTTTTTTAACAAGACCTTTAAGTTAAAGTTGTAGGAGAAGAAAGTGTAAAATTAGCTGAAGAAATTTCTAATCTAAAAAAAAAGTGACTGAGCTTAATGACATTATAAGTAAAAAAGTCAGACAGTTAAAGATGGTTGAAGATGTTATGCAAAAGCTTAAATGTCAAAAGAAATATCTATTGGACCAAGAACTTTATTTGAAAAAGGAGAATTCTTAATTGAAATAGGACTTAGAGGAAAAGGAGTAAGAGAAAATTGATGTTGTAGAGAATGTCACTGAGGAGTATAAGGCTTCTAAGATCTAATAGGACTTAGAGGAAAAGGAGTAAGAGAAAATTGATGTTGTAGAGAATGTCACTGAGGGGTATAAGGCTTCTAAGATCTATTTACAAGCATTGGTATATTGTCCAAAAGGTTAGAATGATCTTTTGAACTACATTTCCACTCATCATCCATCCATGGACTTATCAGCTTTCAAAGTAGTTGGAGGAGAAGGACATAAGGAAGAAATTAGTCCAACAAAAGATGCTTACTAAAAGCCCCTAGTAATATGGTGGATCCTACTGTGGCATAATATAGTCAAGAAGCTGAACAAGTTCCTAGCGTGCAAGGAGAAAGCATGCCAGGAGTTTGGGACATACCTTCTACCTAGAATTAGTTTTCTTCTCAAGATGCTATTATGAAAAATGTTTATTTAAATGTATCTACATGTGAATACTACTATGAACAATTTCTATTTATGTTAACTTGATTAGATGATGTTTACTTTGTAATGAGGCAATACTTATATATATATATATATATATATATATATATAATCTATTTTACAATTTCTTGTTTGGATTTTTATAATTGCCATGCCTATACAAGTATTCTTTATATTGGAACTTTTGGATTTTAAGTTTCACTTCTTAAAAACTATGTTGTGAATGTGTTCTTCGTGTTTTTGCTTAGTGTTTTCTCATAAAGGCATTCCCTTAAAGGAAAGCAATCTTTGTACCTTTGTCAAGGTTCTTACCAGAGATATCTCTAGAGCTAGGAAACAAAGAATTTCAACCAGAATGGTTATACACTTATAAATTGGATAATTGATATCCAAAGTTCAAATTTGATTGAAAAAGACTATATTAATGCCTTTATGAATTTCATTACTTCATATAGAAAAGTACATAGAATATTAGGTTTCTTCATGTTAAGATACATGAATAATTTCTCATTAAAAGGAACAAAAAAGATAGCTTTCACTAATAATATTTCTTTAAGTGTTGGACATTCCATGCATGAGAAAAGCATTACCTTTGAAATTCGTCATGTGATATGTTATGGGTTTAACCATTTTGGCAAAATAGAATGGACTGTCCCAATTAGGTGATAGTTTCCTTGACCCTCTCTCTTTCTTGTGACATTCAGGCTTTTTAAGACCAGATCTCCCATTTTCAAAGGATGGTGTTTAACTTTTGAATTCAAATACCAAAAAGCTTTCCTTTGTTGCACAACCACTTGAATATATTCTTCTTCCCTCAATCTCTCCAAAAGATCTAAGTTGATTTGTAGCACCTCCTTATTCTTCTCCAAATCACAAAATTAGACCCTTTGGGTGGGCATTCTAATTTTTACAGGGATTACAGCCTTTATGCCATATGCCGGCATGAAGGGAGACTCTCCAGCAGACTTCCTAGGTATAGTTCTATAAGCCCATATGCTAGGTAATTCTTCAGCACAATCTGCCATTTCCCCTTCTAACATTTTCTTTAGTGCATTCACTATTTTCCTATTACAAACTTCAACTTAACCATTTTATTTGTGGATAGGAAACTAAGTTGAACTGATGATTAATTTAGAGGCCTTTAGTGAATTCTTTAACTTTTTAATAATTAAATTGTTTACTATTATCTAAGATAAGGATCTTTAGTACTCTAAACCAATACACAATATTTCACCATAAGAAGTTAATAGTTTTTTGAGTTGTGATAGTGGGCAAATCTTCTACTTCTACCCATTTCATGAAGTAGTCAACTGCTAAAATGATAAAATGCTTCTACCCTAGAGCCATTGGGAATGGATCTAGTATGTTTATCCGCCACTAACAAAAAGGCCATAGGACTATAATGGGGTTTTGCTCAATAGTTGGAAAATGGATATTGTTTGCAAATTTCTAACAAGTATCACATCTTCTAACCAATTTAACTATGTTTTTTGAAATGGTAGGCTAAAAGTATCCTTACTTTATAACCATGTGAGTTAAGGAAGGTCCCCTTATATGAGTTCCACACACCTTCATATACTTCTTTTAAAATGTAATTAGCCTCTTGAAGGGTAAGACACCTAAGGAGGGGCATGTTGTATAACTTCCCTTCATACAGTTGAAGCCTTCAAAAAGAGTTTTATTACTTTATTTCAATTAGAGGGGGAATTCTCCAATCTTGAGGTATTGGATAATAGGATCCATCCAACACTCCTCCCTTTGGAATGGACAGATATGAACAGGCTCATGTATGCTTAGCATTATAAGAATATCCATATAGACATCATGAGGTAAATATTCTACACTGGCAGTAGCCAGTCTGCTAAAAAAATATGCTTCAAAGTTATTTTTGTATAGAATCTGAACAATGCACACTGGTATTTTCTGTTCTTTAAATTAACTTAAGAAAGCTTTCACCAATTGTAAATATTAAGCCATTTTTTCTCCTTTAGCTTTATACACCCCACTGACTTGATTCATAATCAATTGAGAGTCTTTATGTATTTTCAAATCAAAAACACCAATGGCATTTCCCAATTTGAGACCTACCACTACAACTTAATATCTAGTGACATTATTAGAAGAAGGAAAATTCAGATGAAGTTATTGTTTTTATTCGAACCCATGAGGTCCCTTAAGCCATACCACTCCTTTCGTTATAAGATGACCCATCGACATAAAGGTTCTAGTGATACACCCTCTAGTGGATAAACTAGGAAGGAGATTGAATTTTGGCTTTGGCTTCTTAGGCTATTTCTATTTAAGGACATCAATAAAATGACATTCTGTTATAAAATCCACTAAAGCTTATGCATCAATAGATATTCATGGTTCATATTTTATACTGTATCCCCAATTTCCACAAACCATATAGTCATTCGCCCTATTATGGTCAGCCTATGTAAAGCTTGATGCAATGGTCATTTAATCTTACAATTCCTTGGTGCCCCAATAAGTATATCCTAAATTTATGAATTGCCATAAGCAAAGAAAAAGCTAATTTTTCAATAGGAGTATACCTCACCTATGCTCCTTTGAGAACTTAACTAACATAATAGATTTGCTTCTCAATTGGCCCTTTTTCTCTAATAAGAATAGCATTAATAGCATAATTTAAAGTCCCTAAGTAGATAAACAAATCTTCTTTTAGAATTGACCTACTTGACACATGAAAAGATTAGAGATACTACTTTAATTGATTAAAGGCTTGCTCAAATTCATCAATCCACTCAAAAGAAGGGATTTTTTTTTATTTTTTTGAAAAATCAAAGACATCTTTTGATTGACTTAGAGATAAATCAACGCGAAGTCACCACTCTGCTTATTAAAAACTATACATCTTAGGGACATCTAAGTGAGGGCATGTCCAGTATGACTTTTACCTATTTAAAATTAGGCTTAATGCCCTTCTGACTCACCATATAGCCTAAAATATGTCCCTCTGTGATAAAGATTGAACATTTCTCTAATTTAGCTTCATGACATACTAGTCAAGGACAAAGAAAATTTCTTGTAGATTGACTAAATGTTGCTCAAAGGTCTTACTCTTTATTATAATATGATCCACATAGGCCTCCAGATACTTCTCAAGCTGATGTTTAAATATTTTATTGACAATATGTTGGTAAGTGGGTCTAGCATGTTTAAGCCCAAATGGCATGTCTTTATAACAATAAATCCCCTTCTCTGTAATGAAAGAAGTTTTGTCTTCGCCATCAGGATCTATAGGGATATAATGGTAACCTACTAAAGCATCCAAAGAAGTTAAGAATTCATACCCTATAATGGCATCAATCTTTCATCAATTAATAATAAAGGAAATCAACCTTTAGGATATACTTTATTAAGATCATTAAAATCCACACATAATCTCCACTTTCTGTTGGCCTTTTTAACTAAAACAACATTTGCAAGCCCTAGTGGATAGTCAACCTCCTTTATAAAACCAGATTTTATCAACTTGTTGACTTCATAATTAATTACTTCTTGCTTAATAGGAGGAAATAAATGCTTCTTTTGATGCACTAGTTTGAAATTTGGATCGACATTGAGCTTATGAGTCATCACACTAAGGTGAATACCCATCATCTCTAAAGGGACAAAAGCAAAATATTTCCTATATTTTTGTAAAAATGTTTTCACTCAAAATTTCTTATCTAGAGTGATATTATAATTAACATAAATGTGTCATTCTAGATAGTCCTTAAAGAATATAATAGCCTCTAGCTCCCCTACTAGCTCAGCCCTTTGTTTGGACCCAACATCCTTAAGATAAAGTATTTTTCCCATTAAGACCTCTTATTTACCCTTATCAATTAAGAGATAGAATAATAATATTTGACATTTTCATGCAAAGATATCTTATACACAATATGGCATAGAGTTCATAGAGTATAGGGCAGCTTATTATGGCATTATAGACTTTTGACACTTTGGTTATCACTACCATTATGGTTCTTCCCTTACAGACATTTCCCTTTCCATTCTCTTTCCTTATAGTAACAGGAAAGATAATTTTTCCATCTACAAGTACAAGGGAATTATGTATTCCCTTTAAGTGAGATTTTATAGGAACTAGGCATTCTAGGTTTAACCCCATCTTTTAGAACATATGGAAAGGAATAAGGTTAACTGAACTCCTATTATCTACTAAAACCCTTTCTACTCTAACAATGTTTATGACCGCCATAAAGACCATTGCATCTGTAGGAGGAGTAATTACATTATCTCCATCTTCCTACCAAAAGTGATAAAAAAATCTATAAGGGATTGTCTGAATGCATTTTTTGAGATGAATTTCTTTTCCTGCCTTTGCTTCCTTATAATGAGTGGGAAGCCACATCTCCAAAAATCTAGTGGATAACACCCTTAGTTCTAGTATTAAGAGGGAACATGTGTTGTTTATCTTTTAGTAGCCTAGATGCAGATGGTAAGTCTTTTATTAGTCCTTTATGTGTCTTAAGTGCCCTTCCTTATTCAAGCTTCAAACATCAATTAGTGACATTCATTAGTATTATGCCCCATTACTTTATGAAAGTGGCAAAACCTGGACTGGTCTCTACCCTTGGGGTTTGAAAGGATTTCCCACAGCCATTTTACATGCTCTTTATCTTTAATGGCCATATGGACTTCTTGCCTTGTGGTGTTCAGCGAAGTCATATTACTCTCCCATAGGGGAATGAAAGGCCTTTTGGTAGGTCTTTGTATAGGCTTGAGGTAATGATCCCGATCCTTTTCTCATCCTTTTGGGAGGGATGGAATCTTCAAATTCCTCTTTTTATTTTGGAGCAAACTGGCTTGTCTAATAGGCATTAACTTGCCTAATTTATTTTTAGCCCTCTTTATAAGTGCGGTTAAGTTAGTATATGGATTTTTTAAGAGCGAGAAGAATTAAGGACTTTTTGTGCCCTTTATGATAGCCTCTATAGCTCTTAAGTGCTCTAGATTAGCAATCTTGATAGTTGCCATATTAAATTGAGCTATCTAATCTCTAAGGCTCTCTCCAAGTTTCTATACTATGGTTTCCAAGTAAGAGGTTTTCCTTTAAGCTAGTATACTAGAAACAAACCTACTGACAAATAGCCTATTGAATTCAGTAAAAGAATTAATACAACTTGAGGGAGAATTATTGAACCATACTTGCCCAATATTAATGAGTGTTATAAGAAACATTTTACATAAAATAGCATTATATTAAGTATAAAATTCAACCATATTTTTATATCTTTGCACATGATCTTTTAGGCTAGTGGTACCATCATAAGTCAGCAAGTTGGGAAATTTAAACTTGCTTAGGATGGGCTAATTTTATATGTTTTGTTAAAAAGGAGACAGTGGATTCACTAGCTAACTTGTCAATCTGGTTCTTTCACTCTTCTTCACTTTCCATTCTAGGCATTCCTTCAAATCATCCTCTAGGTCATTTGACTTTACTATATAATGCATAGTGGATTTCTCACCTTTACTCATTTGCTCAAGAGAATATCGTAAATCTTGTGATGTATCCACTCTAGCTTTACCCTTCCTACAATTTTGCCAAGAGCTTAGGATCTTTTCTCTATGACTTCTTTCAAGGCTTTCAACTCCATCCTTTGATTTTCTCTCTCAGATCCGGCTTTAGAGGTAATTTTAGAAGGGTCTCCTTACTTGCTTCACCCTGGTCTTCTATTCATATCATTGCCATCTATTAAGAGCCAATCATATTCAAGTTATGACCTAGATCTATGAATGGCATATGAATATATTTCATCAATTGCCTCTTCATCCCCAAGTGTAGCTTTCTTTTAATCATATTAGGTATGCACATATATAACTCTTTTATAACAACCTTTCCCTTTGGTTGCCTTAACTGAACTTCAATCAATTAATTAACCTTCTATATTATATCAATCAATAATTTAATAGGAACCTCCATAGTTAATTGAGGTTCAGGATCAGTCTTTAAAGCACCTTCATTTCCTCTCATTATCCCTTCTTCATGCCTCCTCCTCATCAATGAATTTGAACCCGTCTTCAAGGGAGGAATACATTATATAAACTCAACAATAAATGTGATTCCAACCCCATCACAAAACACATATTGCACAATATTTATCACACCTTTAAACACACTATCTACGTACACTATAAAAACTCAAAAACACTCTTCTTCCTATATAAAACACCAATTTATTGGTTTCCCAAATTTCTTCTTCTAACTCAGCCTTTATATCAACTCCAAGTCATCAATAAAAAGCTATAAAAGATAAATAAATGGGAAACTAATAGCTAGGGATGCCCAAAGCCCCTCTAACATTTAAGTTAACATAGTGTTTTCTAGTGTGGAGAAGTGATTAAATGAGAACTTGTAGAGTTCAGGTCGTGTCTAAAATGGACCCAATGAAGTACCTCTAAGAAGCTCCCTCTCCAGTGGGGAAACTTACCAAATGGCTCATACTGCTAATAGAATTCGAAATGCAATACTTGACTAAAAGGGAGAGCAATGGTTGAATTTCCAGCTCTTAACCCCATTCCAAACTCAGAAGAAATCTCACTAGACTTCCCAGATGACCTTAGTTTAATCATTGAGATCCAAGGATGGCACATGTACTTTGATAGAGCAGTCAATCAATTTGGCACAGCAGTCAGTGTCGTACTACAATCTCTAAAATGTGAAGTAGTACCAATTGCTAAAAAAATCAAGTTTAGAGTCACAACCAATGAAGCAGAATATGATGCATGCATACTCGAAATAGAAGAACTGATAGCCCTAGATGTCAAAGAAGTCAAAATCTTCAGAGATTTCATGCTAGTAATCAATCATGCCACAAAAGAGTAGGAACTGAAAGAGCAGCACTTAAAGCCTTATTTGGACCACTTAAAGCTACTCACCATGTCCTTCTAAAAATGTAGATTCATTCATCTTCCCAAGAATTATAATCAAATGGCAGATGCACTTACTTCCCTAGCATCAGTATAGGAAAGACCATCCAAAACGCCCATGAAGTCTTTAATTCTACTCAAAATAGGACAACCTTATCATAAAAACTGTAAAATAGTAAAGACAAAAGTAGTCGATAAGCCCTAGTTCTATGACATCTAAAGATATCTGAAGGAAAGAGCCTATCTTAATCAAGAAGATGAAAGAGACAAAGCAGTCATTCGACGACTAGCATCAAAATTCACATCGCACCAGGGTGTGTTATACAGGAGAACCTTAAATGGTTTATAGCTCTGATGTCTAGATGAAAATGAGGCTGCAAGAGCAATAGAAGAAGTACATGAGGGTGTTTATGGTATGCACATAAATGGAGCAATCCTAGCTAAGAAACTAATCAGGCAAGGGTTTTTTTGGATGACGATAATGGAAGACTATATCAAATTTGTAAGGAAATACCACAAGTGCCAGATCCATGGGAATGTCAGTCACCTTCCCCCAATAGAACTACACTATATCTCCTCTCCATGGCCCTTCTCAGCATGGGGACTAGACATAATTATGGAAATTCACTCGACAACCTCAAACGGACATAGGTTCATCCTAGTGGAAGTGGACTACTTTACAAAATGGGTCAAAAGCATAATCATCTGTAAGGATAGGATCCAAGCAAGTGGCTAAGATCATCAAAAGAAACTTGTTATACCAATATGGGATCCCCCATTACATCATTTTTGACAATGGTGTCTAATTCTAGGGGAAAGTTAAAGAGCTACTGAGAAGTTATAAGGTGGAACATCATAAATCTTCTCCTTACCAACCATAAGCAAATAGGGCCATTGAAGCTGCAAATAAGAGCATTAAAAAGATCTTATCAAAGATGACTCAGACTTACTAAGATTGGGAAAATAGATTGCCACATGCCTTATAGAAGTACCAAACAATAGTCAAAACCTCGATAGGAGCAACTCCTTTTTCACTAGTGTATGGATTGGAAGAAGTGCTTCTAATTGAAATAAAAATCAAGTCTCTTCAGGTAGCAATCGAATCTGAATTGCCAAAAGGACAGTGGGCTCAATAGAGGCACTACAATCTCACTCTTTTAGAAAACTAAAGGCTCAAGGCCCTATACCACACACAGTTGTATTAGGCTTGACTAACCAAGACCTTTAATAGAAGAGTAAAACATAAAAGTGTGAAAGTAGGAGACTGCGTGCTAAAGCAAGCAAGATATAATGTTTCGGACCCTAAAGGGATAGAACGTTCTAGACCCTAAAGGTAAATTCATATCGAATTAGGAAGGCCCATACTTGGTAAAACATGTCCTATCAAAAGGAGTAGTCAAGCTAATGGATTCTAAAGGTAATGAATTCTCTGAACCTGTGAATACAGACCGATTAAAGAAGCATTATACCTAAGGAAAAAAAATCCCATTGAGTTGAAAACCTAAAAAAGGTGGCTCAGGCAAAAGTTAGGGACTTCTCGCTAAGTTGAAAACCTAAAAATGGCAGCTCATGCAAAAATTAGGGAAAGAGAGAAAAATACTTAACTGAAAACTTGAGAAGGCTAGTTAAGGATAGGGGTAACCCTAATTTCAAAATTTGTATGAATGCCCTGTGTTTTTCTTAAATGATTACAGTAAAATGAGAATGATTGTCGATTTATGCAAATTGTCTTTAAAAAGTGAAACACATTTTATCATCATGAATTGCATTAAGCATGCTTTACATTTTCCTTCATTACATGACCATGGTTTTTACCATCCTCTCTAAGCTCACTTTTTGAGATTAACCACTATTATCAAAGAAAAAAAACCAGCTAGGTGTGAAAAGCTCCAAAAGAGACACCCTAGGCAAGAAAAGGAAGAAAAAGACAACCCAGCTAAATGTGAAAAGCTATAAAAGGAGACGCCTTAGGCAAAAAGGGGAAAAAGGCAGACGATGGTAATGGCAAACATCATCATCAATAATACACAACATGAAGCATATACTATCATCATCATACAAGCATCATATAACATGCGAGACAAACACCCAAATACAACACCCAGAGTCCATAACCTTATAAAAATAATACAACAAAGCAAACCATAGACCAAAAGTCCTACACCTAACTCCTAAAATAACTACATCGATCATGGCTGCCATCAAAAGCAAGCAATGATCCTGCTCAAGCATCTCCCTCATATAATCTTGACTCATCATCATCCACCGCAAAGGATGCTAGTGGTGACTCCAGTTCACTAATGCAATCACGATAAATTGGATGCTCCTACTCCCATTCAGGACTAGAGAGATGTTGCTTAACCTATATACATATTGCATATCATACATTCACGCATAAAACATGTGCATAAAATAAACAAGTACAATAAAGAAGACATACCCTCTGAGTAGTGGCAAACTCCAAAAAGCATTGATGCATACTCCCATCAATAGTATACTAGTACTAACTAGAGGAGACATGAATCTATAAAAGCAAGCAAATAAATCAATCACCACTCACTAAATAAATGAAACACATGTAAGAATAAGTGAAGAATATGAACGTGAGCAACATCAGTAGGAGCAACACCTAACTAAATAAAGCCAGGTCTAGGCAAATCAAAGTTCACTACTCTACCAAGGATATCCATCCTAAGAAAAGACAAAGATATTTGAATCTTCAAATCCTCAAGGATAGTGCTATTAGAAGGCACACCATTGGTATGAGCAATCACCTCAGTATGGAGCGTGCCCTCATCCTCCTTAAAGTAGGATCTATATCTCCTCCGGCATTGCTACAAATAAGTTCTCATAACTCATGTCAATTACATTTTATTAATAATAAAGTTTGTTACATGCTTCCACCAAAATAGGAATAAAAGCTTATTGGATCAAAAAAAGCGACTCTCGATGACCTGCATGATCGTCTAACCCTTAAACCTGAGGGATGATATGCATCTACATAAGAAGATGGAGGTGAAGGAAAATTCCCATTAGCTACAACATCAATTAGCTGGGGGATCAATACATCGACATAAGGCAAACCCTCACTCTCTAAGAGGGTCTTAGAGGGGAATCCCATCATAACGGCCGTAAGATCATCACCGCATAGCTCATGTCCCCAGAACATGTCCCTAAGGGGAGGGATGGGAACTCTCCATATGTATGGGCCATCCCACCAATGATGGACTTGCTTGCCCAAATACCACACCCTGTCGATGAGGCCAAAAAGAAACACTCGTCTCTCTGTCAGCTACCATATAACCACTATCTCTGTCGTCCAATGAGATCTCACCACCCACCAGTAAAGGAAGTTATGCTCAAAGAGGCAATAATATATGAACAATCCCAAAGATAGGGACAACCAACATAATAGGAATAAGACGTACTTGATTAGGGGATAGCTTCCTCTTATGGTCTCGAGCTACTGTGTAATCCTTAATCAAATTAGTGGTCTTCCTAATCCAGTGAGAATAATAAGGAAAGCCATCCTCCTGGAAATACTCAATAGATGGACAAGGAAGAATCCTGAACTTATATGCCCATATCTGTCAAAATTATAGGGTAAAAAATAATTAGCTAAAAGCAAAAGAATAGACAATAAGGACTCGTACTCACATCCAACATGAATAAGCACCTATAAATGCTTGAGCCACGTCAACATGCTATGTCAAGTCTTGAGTACATATGAACAAAGGCAACAGTGCCCCAGTAATAGCTCGACAAACAATCCAGATGTCTCAAGATGGCTAGCATAACAAATCACATGTACCCAAAGGATTCGAGAAGATAACAATACTCAGCAAATAAAATAAAAAAGCAACAAGCTAGTTGCTCTACTAAAACAAGACCATCATCATACAAATCCTGCACAAAAGAAACAAACTTCGTGTATCAGGTAACCAAACTTTACAAGAGTGACTACCCCGAGCAAATCCCTTTATGAGACACCCCCTCGCCATAACAGTGGAACACTCCTTATCACTAAATGGAATGGGCTCTCTATAAAAAAAGCTCAAGCTTATGATGGTGATAAATTCCAAAGGGGTAATATTCATCTCCCTAACTGGCAGATGGAAATTATGTGTCGTGTCCATCCACTGCTCTATTAATGCACACATAACAATCTAACTCTATGCATATGAGTTATAAGACAATGTAGCAATCACTCCATCAAAGCCCTTCCCAATAACTATATGTTTCACACATATCAGGAAACCTTAATAGTACATGCTAACTCTATTGAAACTACCAGGCAGTATAGTGACATACCTATAGGGATATAAACAAAAGGTACACTATCAAATAGTTGCACAATTACTAAAGACTAACACATCTTTGTCTTTGTCACATTATAGGATCAAAAAGTAAATACTGAAAATAAATGCATCATAATAAATAGACCATCATGAAAATAAAATAAAGCAAAGGCTATCAGCATCAGTATCTATAATAAATCTAGATAGACAGTTACAACAAGAGCTACAGAGCTACAGTTATAACAATCCTATATAGCAAAATAAACAGCAAAATAGTAAATGAACAAGCTTTAGAAAATAAGGGCAATGAGGGACCTACCTCATGGTGATGAAGCACCCAAGTGTAAGTCTCAAAGCTATGAATAATAGGGATCGGACCTCCCTAAGAAAGCTTAAAAGGCTAAGAACTTTGAGCACCATATGTGCTAGTCCTTACCGTAGATGTCCCAGCTCTAGCAGCCTCTGTAAAGTAACCCTTAAGATCAACATCAACATCAACATCAATAAAAATGTCCCCCAAACCCTCAAGAATTTTGGGGAACTCCATTTTCTGCAGAAGTACAAAAGCAAAAATAGAGTAGAAAGTACCAGAAACACAAAAAGGGTTAAGAAAAGTCAGAAAACACTCAAAGAAGTCCAGACAAAGCCTCCCAAGACCTCCAAAAATGGCCATTTAAATAAACTAGGAGGGAGGATTCACATGACTACACACCCCTTACGCATAGCCACGCGCTCACTTCGCTCTTCCACACTCTTTTTTGTGCTTTTATGTGCACTTCAGACTTTGCATACTCATTTTTACAATCCTAAACTTCTATTTGAGTATAAGATATGCACTAAACTCACATAAAAATACACTAATGACAACTCCATTTTTCTAAAGACACTACGCATGTATCGCCTTCTTTAGAAAACTCAACACTTACAAAAGAAAAAGAGCAAGAAAAATTCACAGTAAGGATGCATTCCTCCTAAATTATTAAAATAACATCCTCAACATGACAAGTAATGACATCATTACTGCATTATCACTACATCATCACTACTACCTTATTCATTGCTTAAAATCACTCTTTCATTACTTAGAAACGCTTTCACTGCCTAAAAGCATCTACTCATTACTTAGAAGCACTTTCACATCACTTAGAACCATTCATATTTCTTAGAAGCACTTTCACTACTTAGAGGCATCTTCTCATTGCTTAGAAGCATTCCCACTGCTTAGGAGCATCCACACTACTTAGGAGCATCTCATTTACTTAGTAGCATATTCATTTCATGTGACACCTAAGAAGGTTATAGTCACATGTTCATTCATGTGACACCTAAGAAGGTTATAGTCGCATGTTCATTCGCGTGACACCTAAGAAGGTTATAGTCGCACATTCATTCGCATGACACCTAAAAAGGTTATAGTCGTATGTTCATTCATGTGACACCTAAAAAGGTTATCATTGCACGTCGATTTTGTATGACACCTAAAAAGGTTATAGTTGCATGTCCATTTCGTATGACACCTAAAAAGGTTATAGTCATATGTCCATTTTGCATGACACCTAAAAAAGTTATAGTTGCATGTCCATTTTGCGTGACACCTAAAAAGGTTGTAATCGCATGTTCAATTTGCGTGACACCTAAGAAGGTTATAATCGTATGTTCATTCATGTAACACCTAAGAAGATTATAATCGCATGTTCATTCACGTGACACTTAAAAAGGTTATAGTCACATTCACATTTTTATTGCTTAGTAGCATTTTCATTTGCATGACACCTAAAAAGGTTTTCGTCGTATCTGCATTTTTATTGTTTAGTAGCATTTTTATTTGTATGACACCTAAAAAGGTTATAGTCGCATCCACATTTTCATTTGTTTGGTAGTATCCTCATTTTACGTGATACCTAAGAAGGGTTATAGTCACATCTCCTTTCGCTTAGTAGCATCCTTATTTTTCATAACACCTAAAAAGGTTATAGTCATATCTATATTTCACTTAGTAGCATCTCTGTTTACGTGACACTTAAAAAGGTTATAGTCACATCGGTGCTTTACACTTTGCATTAATCACGAGCTTGCATATGTCCCAAAATAGTACCCTGTGTGATGACCAAGTCACATTACAATAGCAACAAAATATAATAATAGTAGTCAAATCATAAAAAGCTAGAGACAACCCATAGGTAAGTACTTCTCTCCCTTCTAAAATGTTTTTGCATCTTTGCATTTTGCTTTATATGTATTGACACTAGGAATCTGAGCTGCATCAAATTATATATATTGCTCAGTAGGGGTCTGCACCGTAAGAGCCCAATAAAACATAGACCTAACAAGTAATGACACATCGCCTAGGATAGTACTCAAGGAAGCATCACCATGAGCAGCTCTACTATATTGAATATGCTCAACCTCCTGCTCAGTCCTCTCAATGTCACCCTTAGTCTCATCTGCTATATCAACATCAATAGCTTCTTCAACCTGCATAGAAAAATAAATGTCATTCACAGTGATGATAGAGATGAAATGAAAAGTGATAGCAAAGAAAGGTGATAGAAAGCATATCTCAGCTAAGTCTATGGGAACTTGCTCTAGGACCCCTCAAATATAATAATAATAGTAGCGAGAATGCTTAAGCAGAGTCGATGCGTCATATCCTTTAAGAGTTGCTCTGAGCTCAAAACCAGTCATGCTGCAACTCCTTAACGTGGAAGAGGGAATTAGAGAAGGAACACGCCTCCTAGAAGGTCCTATATGCCAATGATATACATGCTCACCAAAATACTACATTTGACAACCATAATCAGGAAGTAGAATCCTCATAGTCTCAAGCCTAATAATAGTAGCCATGAAATTGTATCATTGGATGTCTTCAACACTAACCAACCATTCTGATATAACCTATAAATTCATTCAGATAAATTTTTTATAACTTTTATAATTGATCAAATACTAATAAACAAATTTTATCTTATCAGGTCCCACTCTAAAGAGTTCAATTGGTCCTGATAAGTCTGTAAGTCATACTTGACACTAGCTAGGCAAGAAGAACCTCATCTCTACATCAAAGGAAGACTCTTGTAAGAGCTAATACCACTAAAGCCTTGAATCACCCTGATCTTAATGCCCCATATCTGAAAAGAAAAAGATAATCAAAAAAAGAAAAAGGTTATAAAAGAGTAAAATTAAAAAGGGGTAGAAGACATAAAGAAGACATACATGCAAAATGTGCCAAAAGTCACATATCATCACAACACCTTTACAAACAGTATCCAGTTTATAGTAGAGATAAGTAAGAGTTACAGATCGCCAATGGAAAGTAGTGACTTTAGCAAGATCCTGAAGCGGACCAAGAAATGCAATGCTAACTTCGTGACTAGTCTCACATAAGAGGGTAGTGCCTCAAAGTATCAATAAGAAGAATTTCCCCTTCTAAAGGATCTGGCGAGGTGGGGTGGTGGGTAATCTACTGAAACCCTAAACAAGAGAAGAAAGAAGCACGTTCTTCCAATTCTTCCATGTCAGAACAAACCCAAGCAAGTCATGAACATAGTGACTCCTGACATCCTCGGGAAGAGTGCAGTAGTGGATATCAAAAAGAATCGGGGTACCCTTGAAGGTGATCCCAGTGATAGCAAAGAAGCTTATGGGAGAAATAGTCAGCTCACCCAATCGTGTATGGATGGTGTTAGTAGTATCCATCCACCTCTCAATAAAAATAAAAAATGAGTAGTGATCTGAGCTACCTCTAGCAATCAGTAGAGCAACAACGAAGTGTCGGAAGCCAGATGCCTAGATGTGTTGTACTACGTCTCTTGATAAATCATGAAAGAATTCTCATGCCAAGTGAAAGCAACCTGAGAATTTTAGTGGTTTTTAAAAAAAATTTAGAAAATGATAGGATTACCTTCCTTTACTAACTTTTGATTTTTTTTTATTTTCATTTCTATCTTTAAGTTTAAAAAAAAAGATCGAAAGATTGGATTTCCGATTGGAAATTCAGATTTTTTATCAAATTTCTGGATTCTTGATCAAAAATCTAGATTTTCAATTGGTATTTCTAGATTTTCTATTAAAAATCCTAAAATTCTGATCCAAAATGTAGATTTTTGACCAAAAAAATATAGGAATGTTACTATAGTTTTGTTAGTTATATAACATTCAAATGTTTATTTTTTCAAAATTTTGTCTTCAGATTAACAATCTCATGCAATTTTTATTGAATTTTGTATAGAAAAAATTCTATAATTACATGAATGAATATGTTAATTTATACACTAATAGGAATATATCTTTTTGCAAAATCATGTACAGAAGGAAAATTTACCTCATCTCTAGCTTGTGAACATGTGTGGAGGTGCAAACAAGTCAAAGGGAGCACCTCTTTCCCCTTCATTGAGCTTCAAATTATTTTAAGAAAAATGTAGTTAAGATATGACCGGATCCGATTGTCTAGAGTGGCTTCCACGTAGTTTGTGTTATGGGTGAGCCATAAGATTAGACGGATATCAAATTGGGGGTCATAATAGAAAATAATTGAAGAAATAAGATTTGAGAATCAAGACAAAAAAAAAAAAAAAAAGAAGAAAAAAACAAAAGAATGGAAGGATAGGAAAATGAGAAATGGATCGGCAAAATGCAAAGCTTATATTAAAGTGGGTTAGAAATTTAAGAAACTGAATTAGACTCTATTTAATACCATATTAAATTTTTTAATTGAAATAAATGGGCCAGAAATGAATTAAAGTTTAGCTCCCATGAATGAAGAAAGATGAACTTTAATAGACTTGGCCCAACTATAACCAAAATAACTAGAACTAGTCATTTGGGCAATTAGTCTTTATCCTTTATACGCCCTTTGATTGTTTAGTATTTTTTCGATGTGGGATCTCTAACACTCCCCCTCAAGTACAACTGAAATTTGACAGTTGTCACTTGAACCCATATTTTTGAATTGAAATGCAACGGCAACACAGAACTAGGCCACTCGGACTAGACATCCAGACGGAAAATCAAAAAATTTAAAAAAACAGACAATCGAAAAATTTAAAAAATCGGATCAAACTTGCTCTGATACTATATTAAAATTTTGAATTAATATAAATGGGCTAGAAATGAATTAAAGTGTAGAGTTCAGGAATGAAGAAAGATAGACTTTAATAAACTTTGGTCCAACCATAACTAAAATGATTAGAAATAGTCATATAGATGGTTGATTTTTATCCTTTATATGCTTTTTAATTGTTTAGTTTTTTTTTTTTTTTTTTTGATGTCAAAACTCTTACATAATATCATTTTATATTTGACAATATTAATTAATTAATTAACTCTTTTTTTCCTACCCATTGTTTAGGATTGCTAGTTTTATGTCACCATAATTAGGTGAGAAGGTGACAGTAGTAGCGTTGCAGTAGTGGTTGTGGACTAATAGACTTAATTGTTGTTTTTCTTTTAATATAAACAAGAGGGATGAGTTTGAAACATCTCAAATGGTATACATATGGCTCGGAACTTCAAAATTTAACAAGTGTTTCCTTTTGTGAATTAGCATTCAGTTCTAAAAATTTACATGAATTTATTAAAATTTATAATATTTTTTATAAAAGTATAACAAATTTTATTTTAAAATACATATATTCTACTATATATAGAACAGTTTAATTCCATTACATATAAAATATTACTCTTTTTTTCATAAAAACAAAAAAATTATATCTTATATTCTAACTAAAACATTTTTTTTACTATTTTCTTTTTTCTAGTTATTCAATTATTATTACTACTGTACATATTAAAAATCTATAGGTATTCTTGTTAAAAAATAATAATAAAAAAATTATTAAAATAACTTTTTAAGCTATCATTTGTATATTTAATTATATTGTAGTTCTAATTTATTAAAATTATTTAATTATTTATTTTAAAATATATATATTATTTACAAAGCTCAAATTTACAATATTAAATTTTAAATATAACAGATAAAAGAATATATTTAAATTTAATATATTCTCACTATGAAGTTCTCTAATTACTAAGAGTTTATGATAAGTTATTCCATCATTTTGTATTGTGTACCATTGGGCCTCATTAATAAATAATTTAATAAATTCCTTAATTTTCATTCTCTTTATTATTCAATGATAATTTTGATTGTTGTTTAAAAGAATATATTAAGACACAAATAGTTTATCTCTTTATGTTGACCCATAATTATAATATATATATATATAAAATAGAAATTTGATGGAATGGAATAAGTGAGGTGATGCAGTAAAAGACTATTTCCCCTTCTTACAGTACTATTTATCAATATTACTGACTAAGAAGATTTCAGTTAAAAAAAAAAATGATTATGAAGACCTAAATTTGATTTTTTTTTTTATTTCTTACGGAAAAAAAAAAGTAAATTATGTCTGCTTGATCGCTAACCAATGCTTGATTTATCCAAAATCTATTGCCCTACTTTAAACATGCATATTAAATAGAAAATTATTAGTAAATTAATATTGATTATCATCTTATAATAAATATGACCTATAATTATAAGCTGCAATACTCTATTTCTATCGTAGTCAATTTAAAAGAAATAACTTTCTCAATTGTGCATTTCACTTAAGTTTAGTTCATATAATCTCTCCATTAACTAAAAAAATATGACCTATAATGAGAGAACCAACTAAAAGAATTAAGCACCTAACCTATTTAAAATAGATGATTTATTATCTTATTGTGAGATCAAGCTATGGTAAAGGTAACGAATTTAATTCTTATTCCCATCTTCTCTCTTCAAAAGTGCAAATATAAGGACCAAGTTAAAGAAAAGAAAACTAAAGTAAGCCTAAAATTTTGAAATAGAGAAAATATTTAATTCCTTAGGTTTCGTTTGTTTGTGAAAAATATTTTTTAACCTTATTTTTCAGTTTTTGAATTACCTAAGAAAAATAAGTAAAAAAAAATAATGTATCAAATTAAAGGAAAATTACTTCAAAATAAGGAAAAATGATTTCCCATTTTAAGAATGAAAAAATAATTTCCAATGTCTTCTCTTCTCATTTATTGTCTTCTCTTTTATTTTTTAATACATTCTCTCCTCATTTATTGTCTTTTTTAGTGTTGTAACTAAACGTAAAAAAATATTTTCTTTGTAAAATATTTTTTCTGAAAAATATTTTCTTGAGAATTTTAGTAAGTCTTAGTAAGAGAATTTTTAAAAATATTTTATTTGTCTCGAATTCTTTATTTTAAAGAATCTATCTATAAAATAAAAGTCCAATAAACTTAATACATGATTCTCCAGGAACATACATATTTAAATACATCAATCTAAATTTCATAGAGAGTTTGTTGCAAATGATGGAGAAATACATGTGTATGATCTTCTACCATAGCTGTGAATAGATGGAGAAATACATGTATATGAACTTTTCGGAACTCTTATTCACCTCAATTAGATGTTACCTCAAAGAAGTAAACCATCAAGAAGCACACTTTGCAGAAGTATGATTCTGGAAGAAGTAAAAGCAAGCCAGCCGATGATAATGCCCCTGCATCACTGTCCAAAATAACCTCAACCGCATTACAATAAATAATGTCAGCCCCTATCTTTAAGCAATTCAAAAAGAAAAAAACGCAAAGGAATAGAACCAACTTGGAGGCATTAAATTTTCACATCAGGAGTAACACCACTGCTAGAAGTCACATAAGCTAGAAGATGACTTTCATAAGTTACTATAGCATAGAATAAAGAAAATTTCTAAGCATGGTTGTATCACCATGCCTAAAGTCTTAATGTCGAGCATCGAGGGACATCCACCCGAGTAATGGGCCAGGTTGTTTCATATTTATAGAAGTTTTAAAGTTGTCTACTGATATCTCGAGCCTTATAGTAAAAAGACGCACTCTCCATGTAGAAGACATTAGATAATAATCTGAGTATTGCACTAAGTTCCTCGCATCACAAAAAAAATATGAGATTGGCTATTTTTTGAGTCCCTGACCAAAAGATTCTGAAACATGAAGAAAGGTACCGCTGGAATAGTGGTTCACGAAGGAACTTCTACATGGTTTGGATGGCAAGGTGAAGGCTTTCAATGGCGTATGATGCCATTAATCTTAATCAGAATACGGTAATGATGGCCATGGCCTGAAATGCAAAGTAAAACTTCAAAAAGGGCATTCAAAGAATTAATGCCGGACTTTCAAAGAACTTGTCGGGATAACTCCATAACTACTGCCAGACTTTATAGAGTTGGCACACTTGCCCAGATTTAAGGAATATCCACCCTAGTATGTAAGGTCATTCTTGGTTATGAACGAGAGGGAGTTAACAAGGAACCCTTGATACTAAAATTAATCATCTTAAAGGAATATAATTAGAATGACAACATCAATGCAACATCGTTTAAGGTTATTACAACTCTAAGAGAGATGAAGCAGCAAATTGATGAGTATTTAGTGAGCTATGCTCGTATTCAAGCATTAATGGAACCCCAACATAAGGAATTATGATGTGGAATTCCATGTTGGTATGC
Source organism: Mallotus nudiflorus (assembly GCA_947683625.1). Classification (NCBI taxonomy): domain Eukaryota; kingdom Viridiplantae; phylum Streptophyta; class Magnoliopsida; order Malpighiales; family Euphorbiaceae; genus Mallotus; species Mallotus nudiflorus. The sequence goes on along the minus strand of CANTUR010000017.1, from coordinate 1,760,748 downwards.
CCATTCCTTCACCGGGTGCTAGCTTCATGAGCATCCACCGAGCTCCAATCATTGAGTCTCAAAGCACTGAAGCCTATTAACACTCGGACATCTGAATATTTGAGTCTCTGTTATTAAAGCCTTAGATATCCAAGGACGGAATACCCATCAAGCACTAAGTTCTGAATATTGAGTGCCCATTGATCACCAGACTCCAAGTAAATGCTCAATAGCTCCACTTTCCATCCGAGGAAGATATAACATGTTAATTTTTAAAAAAATAAAAGAATTATATGAGGAAGATATAACATGTTAATTTTTAAAAAAATAAAAGAATTATATCGTCAAAGAATTGTGCTGAGCAAAGTGAGATTTCCAGTAAGGTCAACAAGTGGACAACTACTTTAAATTGGCTTAAAAGCCTATCAAGGCTCAAGGTGAAATACAAAACTTGGAATGAGCCTAATCTAAGTCAAGCATTGGGATAAAGTCAAGACATAATATATGAATATAACTTTGTAATGAACAAATAATCAACATACGAGCTTTAGTATGAAGATCTCAACTTCGATTTCCTTGCCAACAATTGCACAAATAATAGATGAATATAAATATTTGTTACTTTAAAGGCGAGACAAAAGCACATCAAGAGATAAATTTTCTCTTCCTTCTCAATTGTTTATTTTCACTTCTTAATTATTTTTTCTTATAAGAATAATTATAGCTTGTCACATAAGAATGATCACACATTTACACCTTGATGCTCGTCCAATACATGATTATTATCTATGCATGAATATACACCAATTACATTAATATACTTTTGAGTGCATCAAGGACTGACAATTAATTGAGATCAATCAAAGTGATCCTAAAACTTTCTATTTTGTCTGATGTAATAGAAACATAGATAAAGTTTAACACAATCATCAGGAAGCATGACCAAGCAATATTGATGCATTCAACAATAGACTCGGGTCACTTTTATAGTACCGAACATCTAAGTCCAATGATTGAAGTTAGCACCCTCAGGATGCTTTGATAGTACTGAGATTCCAAGACTTGTGTCACTTCGATAGTACCTAGCTCCTAAGTCTAGTGCTTGAAGTTGGCACTCTCAGGTCACTTCGGTAGTACTGTGGTTAAGTCTCAGGTCGCTTCAATAGTACCAAGCATCTAAGTCTAGTGACTAAAGCTAGCACCCTTAGATTGTTTCTAAGGTACTGAGGTTATTCAACTCTAAGCCGGCACCCTCAAGTCGCTTAGATATCACTGAGGTTTAGAAACTCAGGTCGCTTTTATAGTACCGAGCATCAAAATTCCAATGACGGCTAGTCCTATCAGGTCATTTATATAATACTGATGGGTTAATCCCTTAGGTCATTTTATAACACTGAGCATCTTTTTATTGAACAATTTGCGCATCTAAAGTCAAGCTAGTGCCTTAAGGTTATTACTCTCAGACATTATGATTCTAAGACTTGGTATACTGAGCATCTCAATGTTCAATGACTGAGGCTGACTACCTCAGGTCATCTTTCAATAACACATGAGATTTCAATCAAAGTTCTTATCTTAGCACAATAGTTATCTTTGTGTGATTCTTGGATATCTATAAATCTTGGATGTAAATATCTGAAAAAACTTTCAGAGGAGACTTTTGATACTTCGTATTCATATTCTTATTTTAACAAGGACACTTGTCCATTAAGCAAAGGGAACTATGTATAATTTAAGTTCCAAATAGGAAGAGGTATTCTCTCCTAAATAAAGGAAGCCTGCAAGTGAAAGGAATCCTATTCCAAAGAGGTTTATGTATAATCTCTCCCTATATTTATATCTCATTTTTTTTCATATCATTCATTCTCATATTCTTATTACTCTACATCAAACCATCATTCCATCATTTTGTCATTCTCATCATCTCATCATGCAAGCAAACATCTAACATTCATACTATCTATTCTGCATTATTCTCTATTATTATTTTCTCCATATACAAACAATGACTTAATTTTCAGAGTGTTTGTGGAAAAAATTCTACCCATTCACCCATCTCTTTTCATTAATGCAGGTTCCATAAATAAATATACGATTTAGAGTTATCAGGTATTAAGAACTATAAAAATATTTATTTATTCTAAATTTGATATTGACTAAATTTGTAATATATAAATATGTATCTCTTTTAAATGAGTAAGTATAAAAAACTAACAATATGTATTTTAATTTTGGATAAATTAAACATTGAATAATTTAATGATAAAAAGTCCTATCATAACACTAAAAGATCTTGAATTCACTTTCAAACTAACACATTAATGAAAATTTTCTTATTTATTAAAAAAATGACTGATGAATAATACAATTCGAATAAGCAATAATTTTCTACAAACTAATTAAGTGGAGGAAAAAAAGAAAAAAAGAAAAAGGTTGATCATAGCAAGGGAAGAGATGAATTCAATCAACACATTCGTCTTCCAATCCAACAAGTTAGAGAGGTTATTCATGGCAAATTAAAAAATCTTAAAAAGCAAAACTTCATTAAAGTGATTTGGACATAAAGTTGTTAAAGGCCATTATCATTATATAGAACTCAGAAACTTGAAACTGCAAAGGAAGAAATGCACTTAATAGCATGTGCCTAAAGTTTTGATTTGACAGACACTACAAGATTGTTTAGGTAGCACACTACCATCACTCAAACATCAACTGATATATGCCTTTTATTTTTTTGAACTAGATATATGCCCTTAATTAATCTCGAATCTTCATCTATCCAAAAGCCATACATTTTTCACACTTAACATTTCTTTATAATATATATAATTATTTCTCCGATTTTTGAAGTTATGATTGTATATACATAAGGTTATGATCATCAAATGTCATTAATGAATTAAAGGCAAGTATGAATATTACTCTATATCACTCTACCAGTATAATCCATCTATTATTTTTCTAATGCTACTTAATAAAGAGTGTATTAACTTAACTATAATCATAAAATATTGTAGATTATGTCATAAAAAATGATGGATGGATGCTTGGTCAGTGACATCAATATGTGATAGAAATGGTATTCTTGTATAGGGTAACAGTAAGCAAAGCATACAACTCTTGTAAAATACAAGAGAAAGTTTGTTGTAACAAAATGATAAAGACTAATATGTACATGTATATTCAAAGTTTAAATTACAAATAAATAACATCCTTATCATCTGGCCACAAGTTGAGCATGAGGATCAATAATGGTTAACTTGGAGCGAAGAAGTTAAAACTGAGACTTGTATAATAGTTTGGTAAGACAATCAACAATCTGATATTGGGTGGACAGATAATGAACTTGAAGTTCTTTGTTGTGCACATGATCTCTAATAAAGTGAAACGTGTTTTCAATATATTTTGACTGAGAAAGAAAAATAGGGGTGGTTGTTAAGTAAGTTGCACTAAAATTATCACACCAAACAATAGGAGTAGAAAGAAATGATGTACCAATTTCTTTAAGTAAAGAGAGCACCCATTGTAATTCAGTTATTGTTGAGGCAATGGCATGATACTCTGCTTCGGTAGATGAATGTGCTATAGTGTGCTACTTTTTGGATCCCCAAGCAATTAAATTTGAACTAATATAAATACAAAAACCAAAAGTTGGTTTTCGATCATCAATAGAACCTCCCAAATTTGCATCACAGTAGGCATGAATTTGAGAAGAAGATGATGGAGTAAGTAATAGTCCATGGGGAAGAGTAGCCTTGAGATATCGAAGGATACATTTTACTACCATCCAATGATAAGAGTTGGTTGGTCTATAAATTAAGAAACCTTATTCACAGAGAAGATATGTCCGGGCAAGTGAATGATAAAAACTAGAGGCCACTAATAATGCTATGATATAGCTTGGGGTCATGAAAAGGATCACTATCTAAGAGAGATAACCTAAATTAAGGATTAGAGGGAGTAGAGATGCCATTGACCATGTCGATATAGGCTTTGTGAAGCAATTCTTGAATGTATTTGCATTGGGTGAGTTAGAGACCACGAGGATGCCACTGAACTTTGATACTAAGGAAATAATAAAGTCACCCAAGGTCTTTTAATTTGAATTACAAATTGCGAATAGATACAACAGTGTTCAAGAAAGCATTTGTATTGCCTGTTAAGATTATGTCATCAATATAAACAAGGCAGTAAGCCATAACACCATGTGAATTATAATAAAACAAGGAGGTGTCAGTTTTGGATCCCTGAAAGCCAAGTTAGAGAAAAGCATCACAACGACATTGAAACCATTGTCTTAGAGCTTATTTGAGATCGTAAAAGGATTTATTGAGTTTGCACATATAATTTAGAAAATCCAGATGAACAAAACCAGGAGTTTAGTGCGTAAAAACATCTTCATCCAAGGTACCATTTAAGAAGGCATTTGAAACATCTAACTAACATATGGACCACCGTTGAGATAAGGCAATTGAGAGAACAAGTCTAATACTAGTTGGTTTGATGACAGGATTATATCTCTCATGAATGTTAATGCCAGGACACTAGTGGAAGCCCTTAACAATGAGTTTGGCTTTGTAGTTATCAAGAGAGCCATCAAACTTTTGTTTAATTCGATAGACCTACTTGTGGCCAATTAAATTTTGAGAATCATGAGAAGGAACCAATTTCCATGTATTGTTAGCATGAAGAGCAGCAATTTCATCTTTCATAGCAGACACTCAGTCCGAAGATTTAGTAGCCTGTTTATAGGTAAAAGGTTCAGGTGGAAAAGGAGAAGTGGCAATAAAGGTTTAAGGTTTGAGATTTCTAGTTTGAGCTCATATGAGCATAGGATGGGTACACTGTGGATTGATGTGGAGGAACTAGGAGCGGGTTGAGCAGTGTTGTAGTTAGATAGGTCAACCATAAGTGGGAAAGTAGAAGAAAAAGTGTCAATGTTATTTTGATGGGAGAGAATAGTGGGTGCAGGGAAAGTACGTTAGGTAGTAAGGCTGGATGTGTTTAAAGATGATTAAGATAAAGTGGGGTTTAAGGGTAAAGGAGAAGATGTAAGTGTTGTGGTTGTTGTCGATAAGGTTGGTGAAACAAAAATAACAGCTAGATCAGAATTACACATGGATGCACAGGTGGCCACCAATTCAGAATCAGCAAATGGAAACACTGGTTCATCAAAATTAACATGACGAGAAGTTAGTATCTTAGAAGAGGCAACATTAAGACACAGATAGCTTTTATAAACCTTACTGTAGCTAAGAAACACACTTTTATTTGAGTGAAAAGCAAATTTATTGGAAGTATAAGGACGAACCCATGGATAGCATAAACATCCAAAAACACATAATTCATTGTGATCAGGTTGTTGGCCAAGTAATTTAGCATAAGGAGACATATTGTAAAGGATAGGAGTAGGTAATCTATTAATGACATAAACAACTAAATCAAATCCATATGTCCAATATTTGTGGGAACATTAGAGTGATGAAATATAGAAAGTGCAATCTTCACTATATGACTATGTTTCCTCTCAACATTACCATTTTGTTATGGAGTTTTAGGACATATAATTTTTTGAGTAATGCCATTATCAGTGAGTTATTGTGTCAAAGCTTTAAATTCACCATCCTAGTCATAACAAAAAATCTTAAATGGAATGATTAAAAAATTTCTCAACCAAATGACAAAATTTAATAAAGACATTAAGAACTTTAAACTCATAATGGAGAAAATAAATCTAGCTATATTTGCTAAAATGATCATAAAATAAAATATAATAACAATGTCTGAAAATAGAAGGTGTGGGAGCATGACCCCCATAAATAAGAACAAATAAGATCTAAATGACCATTAAAATAAGTTTAAGAAATAGAATAGGGAAGCTTATGGCTTTTGCTCATAGAACAAGCATGACAAAGTTTATTAATGTTATTATTTATCTCTCATGACAGCGTTGTAAAGAGCAAAGCATAGCCATAGGTGGTAATGAACCGAGAGTGTTGGAAGGAACTAAAGATGAAGAAGACACCAGATCAAGACAGATACAGTAAAGAACTCTGTCATTCGAACTGAAAAGTATAACCTCCTTCATGAGGATATCCTTGATTTTAAAGAAGGAAGGAAAAAATTCCACAAAAACATTATTAGAATTTGTAAAAGATGAAATAGAGAGAAGATTAGCATAAATATTTAGGACATGAAGAATATTATGTAAATTAAACAAATGATTATGAGAATGACAAGTAGAAGAGCCAATTTTTAAGATTGAAAGTTTTTTACCATTACCGATATGAACTTCATCAGAACCCTAAAAATCAAAGTGGATAGTAAGATTATCAATGTCCAAAGTCAAATGATTGGTGGCACCCGTGTCCATAATCCAAGAGTTGGAAGAAGATGGCTTAGAGGTGGCAGTAAGGTGAGTAGCTGGTTGGAGCTGAGAATAATTAGAGCTGAACATTGGCGATGAAGAACATATTTAGAGTTGTGCCCAAATCCACTACAATTGTGACATGAAAGAGAAGATAATGGGCTGGAATGCTGCGGACAATAATGATCACGTCCAAAAGATGGATGCAGATGTCATGATTGTTGTTTGGTTAGACTGCTAGCGAAGAATGGGAGCTGATGAGGTTAGGAATGGTGCGGTTGTCATCTACCATGTCTGCCTCCACGAAGTAAGTCTCGGCTACCCTTGCCACAAAAAGAATATTGTGGATGAGATGAACATAATGTTGTTGATGCAGCATCTTGTTTGAGATTATCGGTGTTTAAGTTGGATTCTTCACTAAGTAGTAACCCATACAAATCATCAAAAGATATACTTGTGGGATAATTCTCAAGGGATTGAATGAATGGTCTATAAACTTACCCAAGACTATTAACTATGACTTGAACAAGGTCATCTTCTTCAATTGGATGCTTAAGAGCTGCTAGCTGATCATACATGCTTTTGGCTCTCTGAGTATATTAAGCAATTTATTCATGTTGCTCTTTCTTCAGCTTATAAAAATTGGCTTTAATATTTCTAACTTGAGAATTTGAGCCAGCTACATAAGTGGTGGCAAGTTTAGTCCAGGCTTTCTTTGCACATGAAACTCCAACAACTTGAGGTTTTAAGTTCTTTGAAATAGAGCCTATGATCCAACTTAAAACTAGGTTATCTTGTTTAAACCTACTATGAAAGGCAGGGTTTGGTTGATCATTTAGTTGTTTAGGAGGAGGTTCCACTAATCCATCAACATGGTTAGCTAAATCATAGCTATATAATAGTAGCATGAGTTGAGTTTGCCATAAAAGGTATTTTGTGGAATTTATTTAATTGGGAGTTGCTGGGCAATATTTGGTAGAGTTGTAATGGAAGATGTGCCTTGGATGGACAAGTTAGTAATAAAAGAAAAAGTGGTTTCAATCATGGTGATGATTTAGGTTGTTAGACCATTTACAAGCTTTGATACCATGTGACAGAAATGGTATTCTTATATATTACAATAGTAAGCAAAGCATGCAGCTCATATAAGATACAAGAGAAAGTTTGTTGTAATAGAATGATAAAGACTAATCTGTACAAGTATATTCAAAGTTTAAATTATAAATAAATAATATCCTTATTACGATAATGGTAAGGAATAATTAATTACCAATTCAAGCAAAAAGAAATGCAAAGATTAATAAAAAGAAGATGAGCAATGGAATGGTTTCTTATTGGAATATTTTTGTTAATATGCACCATTATATTTGTTTAGTCATATAATTTAAATTAAAAAGGCAGAAGGTATAGTCCACTAATCCTTTGAATAAAGTCTAGCCGAGTACTTGAGCAACTTTTGGATGATTTTGTTGGTGAAGAAAGAGGAAGAATTCAACATTTTGCACAAACAAAAAGAACCTATAAGGGAAAAGTTAAGGATTTCTACAACACTAGAGGAGAAAATTTAAATTAAAATCAGATTTTTTTAACAACCAATAGAAATAGCTAATTCCCAATATGACAAAAGGGAAGACAGGGGTAAAAGGTTCCAACTCTACTTTTCTTAATAAAATATCCACATATTTTACTATTTGAACAACTCATGAGAGATAACAAGTTTAGACAACATCATAGGCATATGAGTGTTACATGCAAAAATTATTGACACTCATCATTATTTTGTATAATTTTGGTATATCAAAAATTATTCTTTAGTGCCACAAACAGCTCATCCTCTCTCATACAACTCTCTATTTTTTGTCTTCACTAGACTGCTATTGTTGTCTTTGGCTAGCAGTGGTCCTCTCTCTTGATAGTAGTTACATTTAGTAGGTTTTATCTCCAAATAAATAGATAGTTTCTTAGATATATGAATTTAAAGAAAATAATTTTCAGATCTTGCCTCTTTCTCATGGGTTTTTTGTGCTTTCAATGGAGATTTGTATTTATATTAAAGAACTTTCAACTTGATCTACTTAAAATACGAAAGTTTCTTCACAAGACTTTTAGATCTGTCAAAATAAACTTGAAAGCCACCCATTTGTAAAAGGTATCAATGTTTTGGTCCAAATTACCCAAAAGCCAAACATCTGACTAGTCGATTTCCATAAAGGGAAGCTATATGGATGCTAAAATTTTGTGTTTCTTTCATTTAAATTTTAAATGAATTTCTATTTTGGTTTCCTTATGGGTACAAATCTTATATTGTAAAGTTTATTATGGTAGTGTTATATGTTATGTTGTTAAGTTGGTAGGTGTGTAGATTTATATTGCAGAGCTATATTGTTTAGTCTCTATTTCTTGTACACCCTTTAATTTAATGGAATTTTTAGTAGTTAAAAAAATGTTATTCTTTAGGTGGTCATAAAAGAAAGATAATATAAGAAAAGAAACCACACTTTTAATTCAAAAATATCTTATGGGTCTTAATTAGTTTAGCATGAGACATTATATAAGGATCCTGGTGTTTGATGAGTTGGATAGTCAAACCAAAGTATTTAATTAAAGTGATAAAAATTAAAACCTAATAGCACATGAGTGAGTCTCAGATGACTTGATATTATTAGTTTGACCTTCTAACTCATAAAAAAACCGGGATCATTATAAAATTTCTCATTTAGCATGATAAAATGAGAGTATGTTATGACATATTAGTTATTGTTTAGTTGCATTTTTTTTCTCGAGTTTGTGCCTAGCTTTTTTAAAAATAAATAATAATAATAATAATAATAATAATAATAATAATATTATTATTATTATTATTATTATTATTATTATTATTATTATTATGGAGCCAATCATATATAGCACGTGCTTATTTATTACCAAATTTATTTGAAAAATATAAAAAACAATTACAATTTTCTAAAATTAATTTTTAAAAAGGTAGAATTTAACAAAATAAAATAATTTATAAAAACAAATTTGTACATGTTACTTTTTATAAGGTTTTCATAGTGAAAATCATTTAAATTTATTCAATAAAATATTTAAAATCTACTCTTTTTTGAAATTTACAAAATAAACAGAGCCAAACATAGGATGCACTCATTCATAACCATATACGTATATGGTCATGAGGGGTGGTATGGGTTTAAGGCATATTTATTGGGTCAAATGGGAGAAGTTAACAAAAATCAAAAAGAGGGGTGGTATGGGTTTCAAGGAGATGGAGAAGTATAATACTGCTTTGCTTAGCAACATAGGGTGGTAGCTCATCAATCACCTAAACACATTATGTGCAAAACTGTTAAAAGGTATTTACTACCCTTCCTCATGTTTTATGAATGCTAGATTGGGTTATAAAGCATCTTAGATATGGAAAAGTATGTTCCAGGAAAGCAAGGTTATTGAAATGGGGTACAGATAGAACGTTGGCTCAAGGTTACAAATCCATATATGGACGAATCCATGGATTCCAAAGAAGCCAAATTTCAAGTTGCAAACAATGATGCCAAATGATCAAGGAGTTTACCTGGTCAAGGATTTATGGATGCAGATTAGGGAAAATGGAACGAACAGTTACTTAACTCTTTATTCTTGGACATTGACAAGGGAAGCCATTCGATGCATCTTAATGTGCCTTCAATTTGGAGGAGACTGATTAGTCTGGCATTTTGAGTGAAACAGTGAATACACTATCAAGTTCGGATACAAATGTTTAAAGAACGACTCTAGTAGTACAGTGGTTGTCCAACTAAATGGTCGAGGAGAAGATAGTGAGCTATGGAGATTAATATGGCAACTAAATATGACCCCAAAAATCAAGAACTTCATTTTGGAGATATGCTTGGAATGTTATACCTCCTAAAGAAAAACTAATTAGAAGGGGTTATGGGAGTAATGGGAGCTGTAAAAGATGTAAGGTAGAGGAAATATTGTTAGTACACATGTTATTTTTATGTGAGCATTAAAGCATATTTGGTATGCTAGCCAACTTGTTTACATACTGTCATACCTTAAGTTTGACTGTCCCCAAAAAAGGTCCGATGATGAAACAAACCTCCGGGATGATTATAGTCTGCTCGTTCGTAACATTTCTAAAGTGTGCAACCTTAAAATCTTAATCAACCCCACCAGTGTGCAAAATCAATCACCAAGCTATTAAGTTGTGCTCTGACTTTACAAAATACAAATTATCGAAACAATGAGAAGTTTATTTTAAGAATTCCTTTCTTGAAATACTCAACTTATTGAGCCAATATTCATTTCGTTAGATTAGGACCCAACCTTATGAAAAAATAAAAATCAATTTTGATGAAATGGACTTTGGAAACATGCCCAAAAGGCCCCAAAACCTCTAGAAGTGGTCCTGGAATGGTTCAACACAACCCAAGGATCAATACATGTTGCTTAGAAGTGCGCATAAAGCTATAAAAACCCCTAAGTGTCGCACACTAAAATTAAGGCTGAATTTGACAAAACATACTTTGGAATCACATTTGAAAGGTCCAAAAACCCTAGGAACTAACCTTAGAAAAGCCCGTGTAAGCCCTGATTGGAGTGCGTATCACGTGAGTGCACGAACACATGCACTTTATGTGGCCATGAGCTTTATCCTAGGGACATGTGCCTGACCATGCCTATACCCCCATATTCTACACATTTTTCACTATAAATAGACACCTCCATACCCCATTTTGAGGGGGGGAGCAAGTGGAAACACATACACACTAAAAAATTTATCTGATTGAAGGCACTAGAAACCACTTTCCAAATAGTTTTTGCTCTCCCACTACCTTTTTCTTAGGAGATTATATCTCTTTTCACCCAAACCAAGCATCATCTTTATCAAAGCATGCTTTAAAGGTATACAAATTAGCATCATTCTATTGTCATTTTGAACCTCTTAATGAGGAAAGCTTGATAATCCCTTGAAGCTAAAGCTTCAAAACCCATACAAGCTCAATCAAATATGAGGACTACACAATCATTTTAGCACATTTATTTTATTGCATTGCATTTTATTTTATTATCGCTAGCATTTGGGAAATATTGTTATGCTTATGTGATGAGATTGACAATTTTGCATGTTATATGAATAATGGATGCTTTATTATGCTCATTTCATATCATCATTTTGCATCCTCTACTTCCAAAACATGAAATTACATCATAAATATCAATAATGTGAAAAGCTCATATCCTAAAATAGAGTCATCATGTTTTTGGTATAATGATGACATCATGCATCCCCTATATCATCATTATATATCATTATAGCATAAATAATCACTGCGAACATGCATGCTCATCTATATTTTGCTTACTCTTTCAAGTGATTGAGTGTCCATTACTTATTCCCTTATTTATATGATTAAGCAAGTTGTGTGAATGGTCGTATTACCTTGCAAATTCATTATATCTAAATTATATTTACTTTTCCATAATATTTTTCTTTCTTTTCATATGTATTTTATTTGGAAAGCAATGTAATAATAATATTTTTAGCTTTATTATTTTCCACTATATGATGAATTGTGTGAATGCTATACAAATTAGATGAGTATAGATGGCGGGCTTTAGTGCACGTCTAAAATTTTAGCAACCGTTGCATTATTTGAGCTCAGGGCTCTATAGAACAAACTAACTACTGTCACAAAGACATGACATGAAGATGAAAAGTCACCACCCAGGGCAATAACTAGGACAAATAGAAAAGGTGGTACTCAATTACTTAAAAGAAAGCTAGCATCACAACTAGGAGATTTTAGGTACGGAATATCAACTTCTTTCAATCTCGTGTTTTTTTAGAATTACTTAATGAATTACTAAATTATCCTCTATTTACATACAATTTCATATAAACCCTTATTCTAGCAAATAACTCCAAGGCAAACTAGTCATGAAAATACAAGTAAATAATGCATTCATTCAAACATATAATCCCTAATTTAGTTTAATCTACATTAATTTCAATTAAATGAACTAAATCTACATGTTTTAATTTACAAGTGAGCTAAAAACTAATGGGCCTAATTCCTTTTAATTTTAATAAAATGACCCTAAGTCTATTTATTTTAATTCCAAAAATGGGCCTAAATCTACAAATTATGAAGCATTTAAATTAGTGGGCCTAATTCTACATAATTTAATTCTAAGGTGATCTTAAATCTATATATTATGAAAAAGGCTTAAATTAAGTGGGTTAAGTCTAAATTAATTAAATTAAATTAGGTGGCCTATGTCTAATTTACTAAATGGGCCTAAGTTATCTCTAGCCTAAAATCTAATTAATTATGGGCCTAAGTTATCTTTAGCCTAAAATCTAATAAATTATGGGCCTAATGATGCATTTTAATTAATTAAACCTAAAAAACCTATATTTGTTTAAGTGGATTAGAATCTAATATAGGCTTAAGGTCCAAAACACATAAAAATAAATAAACAAGCCCAAAAACAAATAAAACATAACAAAACAATTAAATAAAAGATCAAACAACCAATTAATTGTTCCTTCTAAAGCCCTAATTTTCATTAACATGCAACCTAAATTAATCTACTTCCACCATTGATTTTAATTAATTACTCAATTAAAACCCTAATTTTACTAACCAATTAAATAAAATAAACAAGCAATCACACACATAATTCCACTATTCCTACTATTTGGGCTATTACAATAACCTATTGAAAATAATAAAAAAAATAATTAATACAACCCCAAAAATATAAATAAAATAAATAAAATAAAATAAAACCTAAAAACTACATTTACAAGGTTTTATCCATGGCATCTCATGGACTTCTCATGTGTTTAGTCCTCCATAATCACTATAAAAGAATAAAAATTATGATTAGTGAATAAATTATAACAATAATAAAATAAAATTAAAAATCAATAAAATCAAATAAAATAAGATAAGGAGAAGATAATACTTATGGATTATTTTAATGGAGTTCTCCTCAGATTTTGTAAAATCACCATTTTTTATAGGTCTTCGAATATTGTTCTTCAAAAATCCTTCAAAGATCTTTAATTAATCAACTAAGAAAAAAGAATTTTTTGTAGAGAATAAGATGCTCTTTTGCTCTCCTTTTTTTTTTCTTGTTCTGCCTTATCTTTTCTTTCTTCCGTTCTATCCTCCTCTTTTTTTAGGAGCCAAAACACTCCTTATATAGTGAGACATCTTTCAAATCCTACTTATAGATTGATTCCTAAAAGACTTCTATTTTCTTAAAAACATTATTAGAAATAATTTTTAGAGAATTCATCCTAATTAGGACTTAGGAAAAGTCCAGAAAATTCAGGAACCCGCGGAACATGTCTAATTCTGACTAGAATTATGTAATTATGATCGAAATTAGTGTAATGGAATTACACAATTCCTATCAGAATTATGTAATTCCAATTGAAATTATAAAATTTCAACCTTTTTTTTAACTTTTAATTATAAAAAGGTCCTTGAAAAATTTTAAGTTTTGCAATTAGGTCCTTAAAAAGCATTACAATTTAGTCCATGAAAACATTAAATCCTTTCTTTAAAAAATGCAATCAGACCTCTGAAGTTTCAAAGCTCAATTATTGAAGACTTTTCATGACATTTTCATAATTTGAGTCTTTTGACACATCCATAACTTATCATCTCGAAATTGGGTGTCTACACTAGGGTGTTGCAGTAGCTATACATCGAATATCGTATAATGAGAAATAGTCAAAAAGTAGATGCAATCCCTCGAACCCAAAAATCTCTGTTGGGGGAAATGCTCATTAAGTGACCCGATGGTATCCATTTCTTTTCTTGATTTTCTGAAAATTAGGTGGCAACTCCAGAAAAAATAAAGCATTTCATTCCTCCCGAGACCAATCATTTGTCTGTATTTAGTAAAGTTACCATGTCCCTCAAAAACAAACCAAAAGGCCCTTACAGAGCTAATTTGCCTCAAAACTAAAAACAAGAACAAAGGTCGCTCACAATGGCAACTCCATTAGAGAGTTCTAAGTAAGAGAGACCAACTCGAAAATGACTATTTCTCATTATGCAATGCTTGATTGTATAGAGCCCCTCATCACTACATTTTCACTACACACCACATGTGCACCATTGGTCCTTAAAAGCCTCGATAGTACTAAATGACATTACCACCATGATTCCACTCAAGCCACGAGGTGACAAAGATAAGGTATTATTACCTTTAGTCTATACTCATGCATTCATCAGACTCATCTAACTAGAGTCTATAACCTATGTCTTAAAAGGGAGTGACTGATTTATTAAAAGAATATTAGACTCATTGATCGAAATTTGTAACCCTAGTCATATGAGGGCATTCTCGCTAAATGAACCTTTAGCCTTTCACCTTGGCTCAACTCATGTAGATAAACTAGTAATAACATCCACTAGGATTCCACCAAGTTATACATGATATCCTTATCCTAATGTTGTCTGTTTGACATGATATTCATAAAATAAAATGTCTATCATCGAATGATGTCGTAATGTCAGTTTTCATAGAATATTCATCCTCAGGACCATATGATTCTCATATACTTTGTGCGAGCCTGAAGCATGGGGAATGATAAGAATCATGTACTTCAACTTGAATACTTTATGTAAACTAACAAATAATGACATCCCTTGATGATGGAACCTATGAGACATCGTCCATTTATCCTTATTAGATTAAATGAATGGGTTAGGAATCTAATTAGATTATGGACCTTTATGTCAACAAAATCAAACTATAAACTATCGAATGATACTCTCATGACTCCCGGTAAACATATCGAATATCGATATAGTGGCAAGAACTTAGACTCCCTTTAATTGACCTTGGTCCTATGCATACATGCGCATATAGGCTATGGACATCATTTGAAGCCCAAAAATTGACCTTCACATCGACATCATGTGATTACCTTAAGCACATTTAAGTATCATTCCCCAGTTTACCCTTTGGTTCTTATCAACATAAATTGAAACAACCTAGTTTCAAGAGCGAAACCATAGTCCCCCGATGATTAAAGGTTCAAAATCTACCTAAGAAGGAGACTAAATAACCTTAAGAAGAAATTAGGTTAAAAGTGAGAGCTTACTTATGATTTGTTTTTTCTGTGCAAGATAAACTAACCAGCTTTAATCACGCATACATAACATACATGTAAATAAGCACATATTAACCACTATTTCTTATAGGAATAACAATCTTTCAACATAGGATTTTGCATCCATTACATGCATACATGCTCACCCTTTTCTTTTACAAGCACACATCATGCAACATTCATTTGGCTAACCTTAATAAATGTATAAGAATCCTACATCCAACATGAATGACTAAGAAGATACTTCTTATCAGAAATCCAAAGATAGGCTAAGAGAGAGGATTGAAAAATTGCTCGCTGATGGTACTATAACTGAAATGCTCCAAGCCCAAATTAAAGCCAAAAGTGCCCGAGATGGGAATAGCACACCTCTGAATGAAGTTTTTGCATCTGTTCACTAGAGGGTAGATAAGGCAAAGGGAATTCCCTGCACTTCAATTCAAGCTGATAATGATGATGACTACTACCAGGATCTTATAAATGTGTCGAAAGCTATAAAAATTACTAACATGGCCAAGCCTAAATCGATAGGGGAGGTCAAATTATTGGTTAATAAAATGGCTAAGTTGGAATTCACCTTTAAAGACAAGGGGACTTATGTCTTCAAAAGCTTTACTAACTTGGCATTATTCAAAGACAACCCACTTCTAGATGATTTTCAACTACCAAACTTTGCTAAGTTCGATGGAATAAGGGATCTAAGGGTCCATCTATGCCAATATGCTACCTTCACGGCTACTATAAAGCTTATAGAATCTCAAATAGTTTAAGGATGAAATTAAAAGCAATTGGTTACTGCTAACTTAGAAGTTTATTAAGCAGTATGAATACAACACTCAGCTAAACATTACTCGAAGAGATCTTGAGATCATAAAGCAGAAACCCAATGAAGTTTTTTTTGATTATATCATGAGATGGTAGGGAAGGGCAATCAAAATGAGAAATAGTCCTCTAGAGGATGAACAAATAGAGCCGATAATCAAAGGGGCACTACCACACTTTAGAAAATAGATGATCTTTACTCATTATCCTGACTTCAGAGCTCTCTATCAGGTCAGGATCATAATTGAGGATGAGGAACCTCAACAAGCCAAGAACACCTTCCACTATAGCACCTAACCAAACATTCAAAACACCTTCACTTGAGCTGCAGAAATAAACATGATCCAACTTGACACCTATAATTCACCATTTATCAATGTCATTAGACCACCGAGAAAATTATCAAACTTTAACCTCCTAGTATCCAAAGTATTCCAGAGACTCCAACAAAAGAACCTCATATAGCCTTAAGAACCTAGGCCTCTCCCAAACCCACTACCCCTTTAAATTAAATAAAACTTGTTCTGCCACTTTCATTAGGTGCTTGGTCACACCACTGATACATGTAGAACCCTAAAAAATGTAATATAATACTTTATTGACTCTTGGAAAATCAATAACCTAGAAAAATGATCCAATATCAATACCAATCCTCTCCCAAATTATCAGAACATGCCTCTACCAACCATCAGTGTGATTTCCTCCAATCTACCAGTAAACCTTATTAAACAATCAATCTAAGACATCTAAGAAACCTAAAATAAGCCCTCAAAAGACAAACTCTCAAGTCTCATTCTTGAACCTCATGACTTTAGCGAAGATGACCAATGTCCTTCTACCTTTAAATATATTATAATGCCCTAGAAATTCCTTCCTCACTTGATGTTGCAAAAAAGAGCCAAGCAAAATGGTGAAGTGATTGATTGCCTTTAATCAGAAGAAGTAGACATAGACAAAAATCCCAACAGTGACCATGAAGTATGGGATTTACTAGGCCAACCATTTAAGAAGTTTGACTACAAAGTCAAGTACATAACACTTCCTGCTACCCATACACACATAGAAGACATAGTACCCTTAAGATGGGGCGAAGAATTTGACAATAAAGATTAGGTCGTTAGTACTATTTAGCTTTAAAACCTGTAATTAATGCAGATTGATATATGGTATGACTTTGATGATCCTAAAATCATTATCTGGGACTAGAATAGTAGTACAAAAGTAGCAACTAAGAAGCCCTCATTGGCAGTTAATAATGTAACTCACAACAGGCAAGTATATTAACCTCTTGAGAAAGAAAAGGATCCCTCTAAGGGGAAAGAAGTAATAAGTGATCAAGCTCCAGTTAAAGAGGAAGACATTATCCTCAAACAACTTAAGAAGACTCAGGCACAAGCAAGTATCTGGGACCTACACATGGCCTCCAAGAATCACAGGGATGCCCTTGTTAGAGCACTAGATGAGGCAAAGATTGACACTGATGCCTCGCCTTACGAGATAATAGCCTCTCTAATGAAAAATCTCTTCATTGCAATCACCTTTTAAGATGAAGATTTGCCCCTTGAGGGAAGGGTCCACAACCATCCTCTTTTTATACAAGTAATTGTCAAATCTAAAAAGACTTCATGTGTTATAGTGGATGATGGATCTACCATTAATGTTTGCCCCCTAAGGTTGCTACATAAGTTTGGGATGAATGTCAAAAGTCTAGAAGAGTCCATTGTGGTCACACGAGCCTATGATGATTCAAAGAAGTCAGTCATTAGCATTTTCAAAGTA
This sequence comes from Mallotus nudiflorus, assembly GCA_947683625.1. Taxonomy (NCBI): domain Eukaryota; kingdom Viridiplantae; phylum Streptophyta; class Magnoliopsida; order Malpighiales; family Euphorbiaceae; genus Mallotus; species Mallotus nudiflorus. Next base: position 1,742,656 of record CANTUR010000017.1, on the reverse strand, counting down.
GTAGTCATAGTGGGGGATATTAAATCAGTAACAGAATTTACCTCTTAGACATTCCTTTAACTTTTGCCTTGCTACTAGGAAGACTATAGTTCCACCCACTAGGGAGCATAACCTCCACTGTGCATCATAAGATCAAGTTCCCTTTGAATGGAAAGGTCATTACCATCCCTGCTAAAACAAGTAACATGATTGCCTGTCTAAATGTGGTCCTACTAGGATTCTGCATTTTTGTAATTAGTGATGATCATGTCAATCCCAAAGTTGCTGCTATTAGGAGGAAGGAACATTGGGGTCATAGAATTCCCTGACTTCCAAGGATAAACCAATAGATATAGTCTAGGGCACAATTACACTAGGGCTAACAAGTCAATCTCTTTTATGGTTAAATGCTCAACCTAAGTCTATAAAGGACAAGTAGAGAAGTGGGTGAGCAACAAAATTCAGAAGTCAGAGTTCGAGATGTTCAATGACACCCTTAAAGGAAAGCACACACTAGATATGGTCACTGAGACTGACATCAATGAGCTTATGAGAAATCTGGAGCTAGAATCTAGGAGTGAGACTATTGGTGATGTCCTATTTAAAGATATTACTGATGATGATCTCTATACTTTTTCTTTGTTTGAAACTAATTATGTAATGAACTCTAATGTTAATGCAATGAAATCATATTTTGGTTACTTGTTTGATGTCTTTCCTAGTGTAGTGTGCATTGCATTGATTAAAAAAATTAGTATATTTGACATTCATTCCATATGCACTGAATTATTTAACATTGGCAAGGAATCTGAACCATGCATTCTGCATATTTCAAAAGATGTTACTCCTAAAGAGAGGAGAGACATTAAAAAAATATTAATAAAATATTTAAAATTATTCGCTTGGAAATATGATGATATGTTTGGTATTGTCAAAGTCATTGCTCAACACTTTATTCCTACAAAGATGGGTGCAAATTGGTAAAGTAGAAACTGAGAAGACTTATGCTAGAATGGGCCTAACTAGTAAAAAAAGATATCGAGAAGTAGATCAAAGCATAATTCCTCAAAGTAGTAGACTATCCAGAATGGTTAGCAAATGTGGTGTTAGTACCGAAGAAAAACTAAAGGGTTAGAATCTGCATCGACTACAGAGATCTAAACAAGGCTTATCTGAAAGATGATTTCCCACTACCTCACATAGATATACTAGTTGACAGTGCCACCACATGTGCAATGTACTCCTTCATTGATGGATTCTCAAGGTACAATTAGATCCTAATGGCCATTATCGACAAAGCTAAGATAGCTTTCATAATGAAATGGGGTACTTATTATTATAGAGTAATGCCCTTTAGACTAAAGAATGCAAGAGCAACTTACTAGAGAATATCAATTGCAATGTTCAATGACATGATACATAAAGAAGTAGAGGTATATGCCATTGACATGATGGTCAAGTTAAAAACTAAGGAAGAACACATGTTAGACCTTGAAAAATTCCTCAAAAGAGTTGAAAAGTACAATCTCAGGCTTAATCCAAAGAAATTTGTATTTGGGGTCACTTAAGGAAAGATCCTGGGGTATGTTATTAGTCATAATGGGATTGAAATGGATTCAGACAAAGCAAAAGCAGTCAGAGAGATGTCGGTGCCAAGAATAGAGAAAGAAATAAAAGGGTTTCTAGGGGAACTACAATTCATTAGTGGATTCATCGTGAAGTTAACAGCAGTGTGTGAACCGAACTTCAAGCTACTCAAAAAAGATCAGCCAGTTGAATGGAACGAACAATATTAGTTAGCATTCGATAAGATCGGGAACTACCTAGCCAACCCACCAGTTTTAAAGCCACCTAAACCAAGGATTCCTTTAATCTTATATCTGGCCATCGAAGGAAATGCAATTGGTGCAATATTAGCCTAAGAGGGAGAAATGAAAGTAGAACATGCAATCTACTACTTAAGCAAGAAGTTGTTGTTGTATAAGGAGAAGTACAACCAAGTCGAATAGATATGCCTAGCAATGGTATGGGCAATGAAGAAACTAAGACATTAATTTTAGTCCTACAGAATTGAGGTTGTATCTAAAATGGACCCAATGAAGTACCTCTACAAAGCTCCCTCTTTAATGGGAAAACTTGACAAGTGGCTTGTACTACTAATAGAATTTAATGTGCAAGATCTAGCTAAGAATGAAGTAAAAGGAAGAGTAGTGGCTAAATTTCTAGCTCTCAACCCCATTCCAGACTCAGAAGAAATCCAAATAGACATCCCAAATGACCTCAGTTCAACCAGCAAAATCCAAGGATTGTGCATATACTTTGGTGGAGCAGTCAATCAATTCGACATATGAGTCAGTGTCATATTACAACCCCAAATGGTGTAGTACCAATGGCCAAACAACTCAAATTTAGAGTCACAAACAATGAAGTAGAATATGAGGCATATGCACTCATAACAAAAGAACTAATATCCCTAGATGTTACAGAAGTCAAAATCTTCAAAGATACCATGCTAGTAATCAACCATGCTATAGAAAAGTGTGAATTAAAAGAGCAACACTTAAAGCCCTACCTGGATCACTTAAGGCTACTTACCATGTCCTTTTAAAAATGTAGATTCATTCATCTCCCTGGGAATCATAATCAGATGGCAGATGCACTTTCTTCTAGCATCAGTGTATGAAGGACCATCCAAAATGCCTATGAAGCCTTTAATCCTACTCAGATCAGGACAACCTTGTCATAAGAACTACAGAATAGCGAAGATAGAAATAAATGAAAAACCCTAGTTCTATGACATCCAGAGATATTTAAAGGAATGAGCCTATCCTTATCAAGTAAATAAAAGAGATAAAGCAATCATTCGATGATTAGCATCAAAATTCACATTGCACTAGGGTGTGCTATACTGAAGAACCTCAATTGATTTATAACTTCAATGTCTAAATGAGAATGAGACTATAAGGGCAATAGAAGAAGTGCACGAGGGTATTTATGGTCTGCACATGAATGGAGCAATCCTAGCTAAGAAACTATTTAGATAAGGGTTGTTTTAAATAATGATGATGGAAGACTGTATCAATTTTGTAAAGAAATACCATAAGTTTCAGATCCACAGGAATGTCAACCACTTTCCCCTAATAGAATTACACTACATCTCCTCTCCATGGCCCTTCTTAGTATGGGGACTAGATATAATTGGGAAAATCACCTGAAAGCCTTGAACGGATATAGGTTCATCTTAATGGCAGTGGATTACTTCATAAAGTGGGTCGAAGCAAAATCATTTGCAAGGATATGAGCTAAGCAAGTGGCCAAATTCTTCAAAAGAAATCTATTATATTCATATGGGATCCCCCATCACATCATCTCTGATAACGATGTCCAATTCTAATGGGAAGTTAGAGAGCTATTAAGGAGTTATAAAGTGGAACATCATAAATCTTCTCCTTACCAACCTTAAGTAAACGATGCCATTAAAGCTGCAAATACGAATATTAAGAAGATTTTGTCAAAAATAACTCAGTCTTACAGAGATTGGGCAAATAGATTGCCATATGCCTTATGGGGGTATCAAACAACAATTAGGACTTCCACCGAAGCAACTCATTTGTCTAGTATACAGATCAAAAGTAGTGCTTCCAGTTGAAACAAAAATCAAGTCTCTTTAGGAAGTAGTCGAGTCTGAATTGCTAGAAGTATAATGGGCTCAATAGAGGCACGATAATCTCACCCTTTTAGACAATCAAAGGCTCTTAAGGCTCTATACCATATATAGTTGTATCAGGCTTGGCTAGCCAAAACCTTTAATAAAAAAGTGAAACATAATAGTGTGAAAATAGGAGATTGGGTGTTAAAGTAAATAAGGAAGAACATTCCAAACCCAAGAGGGAATCATACCGTACTAGGAAGGCCCATACTTGATCAAACATGTCTTATCGAAAGGAGCAGTCAAGCTAATGGATTATGAAGGCAACGAATTCTCTAAACCTTTCAATATAGACGGCTTGAAAAATTACTACATCTAAGGCACACACAAAAATCCCGCTGAGTTGAAAACCTAAAAATTGCTGCTTAGGCAAAAGTTAGGGACTTCCCACTAAGTTGAAAACCTTGTATGGGCAACCTAGGAAAAAGTTAAGGAAATAGAGAAAATACTTAACTAGAAAACTTGAGAAGGCTAGTTAAGGATAGGGGTAACCTTGAGTTCAAATTTTGTATAAATGCACTTGTAGTTTTCTAAAATGAATTTAATAAAATGAGAATGATTGCTAATTTATGCAAAATTTCTTTAAAAAATGCAAAACATATTATCATCATGAATTGCATCAAGCATGCTTTGCATTTTTTTTTTATTACATGACCATAGTTCTTAACTCTCTCTTTGACATTAGCCACTATTATTAAAGCCTAAAAAAATAAATAAAGCCCATTTAGGTATGAAGAGCTCCGAGAAGAGACACCCTAGGAAAAAAAATAAGAAAAAGAAAACCCAATTAAATGTGAAAAGCTTTGAAAGGAGATGTTTTAGGCAAAGAAAGGAAAAATGAAAGAGGCAGACAAGAGCAATGGCAAACATCATCAATGATATATAATAAGAAGCATATATAGTCATCATCATATAAGTATCATTTAGCACATGCAGGATAAACTCATAGATACAACACCTAGAGTTCATAACCTCAAGAAGATGATACAACAAAGCAAATCACATGCCAAAAGTCCTACACTTTGCTCCTAAAATAACTACATCTGTTGTGACTGCCATCAGAAGTAAGCACCAATCCTACTCAAACATCTCCTTTATTTGATTTGGGCTCATCATTGTTCATCACAAAGGATAATAGTCATGACTCCATCTTACCAAAATAATCACGATATGCCATGTGCTCCTACTCCCATTCATAGCTAGTGTAATGGTATTTAGCTTGCATGACATATTGCATATCATACACACAAACATAAAATATGTGCATAAAATAAACAAGTACAATAAAGAAGGCATACCCTTTGAGTGGTCACAAACTCCAAAAAGCACTGTTGCACTCCCTACAATGGTATACCAGTACTAACCAGAGGAGACAGGATCTACAAAAGCAAGCAAATAAGTCAATCACCACTCACCAAATAAATGAAACAAAGGTAAAATAAGTGAAATAAAACATGAACATAGGTAACGTCAGGAGGAGCAACATACGACTGAGGAAAACCAAAGCAAGGAAAATAAAAATGCACTACTCCACCAAATATATCCGTCCTAAGAAAAGCCAAAGATGGTTGAACTGTTAAGTCCTTAAGAGTAGTACTACTAAAAGCCATATCACTAGTATGGGCAATCACCTTAGTATGAAACATGCCCTCATACTCCTCAAAATGGGACCCAAATCTTTTCCGATGAGATCCTTATTGCTGTAGATAAGCTCTCACAACTCATGTCAATTATAGTTTATTATTAACAAAGTTTGTTACGTGCTTATACAAAATAGGAATGAAAGCCTATTGGATCAGAGGAAGCAACTCTCGACAATCTGCTCAATGGCCCAGTCCTTAAATCTAAAGGATGAGATGTATCAGCCTAAGGAGGTGGAGGTGGAGGAAAAGTGCCACTAGCCACAATGTCAATTAGCTAAAGGATCAACACATTAGCATAAGGCAAGCTCACACCCTCTAAGAGACTCTCAAAGGAGCATCTTATCATGGCAACAACAAGGTCATCACTACTAAGCTCATAACCCTAAAAATGTCACTAAGAGGAGGAACAAGGACTTTTCTCACAAACAAACCCTCCCACCAATGATGGACTCACTCGCTTAAATACTACACTCTTCTAGTAAGGCTAGAGAACAACACTAATCTCTTGATAAGCTTCCATATAGTCACCATCTTTGTTGTCCAATATGAACTGGCCACCCACCAACGAAGGAAGATCTGCTCAAAAAGGCAAGAATGAACAAAGAAACTCTAAAAGAGAAACAACCAACACAATAAGAGTCAAACATACCTAATCAGGGGATAGTTTGCCCATGTAGTCCTGAGCCACTATGCAATCCTCAACCAAATCAGTAGCTCTCCTGATGCAGCAGGAATAATGAGGAAAGCCATCCTCCAGGAAATGATCGATGGTCGGATAAGGGAGAACCCCAAACTCACAAGCCTAGATATGTTAGAACTAGGAAGTCAAAAATAACAAACTAAAGACAAAGAGCAAAAAAAATAGACATGAGAATTCCTACTCACATCCAACATAAACAAGCATCCACAAATCCTCAAGCCACCTCAACATATTGCATCAAGGCCAGAGTACATATGGGCAAAAGCGACAACACCCCAGTAATACCTCAACAAGCCATCCAAATCCCTCAGAATAGACAGTAATTGTAAACTACTTCTACCTAAAGGGTTCAAGAAGATAACAGTACTCAACAAGTAGAATAAAAATCAACAAGCCAATAGCTCTATTGAAATAAGACCGTCATTGTACATCATCCGTATGGAAGAAATAAACTCATTGTAATGAGTGGGGTACGGGCAATCAGACTTCATAAGAGTGGCCACCCCAAGCAACTCCATGGTAAGGCACCTCCACACCACTACAAAAGAGCACTTGTAGATAGCAGGGTTTAACGCATGCCCAAGATCTTAGCAACCACAATACTGTTTAAGCTTAGGCTCTAGAGAACACACTAACCACTATCACAAAGACATAGAGTGGAGATGAGGAGTCCTCACCCAGGGTAATAATTGGGAAAAATAGAAAATGGTGGTACTTGATTCTCTAAAAGAAAGCTAACATAATAACTAGGAGATTTTAGGTACAGAATACCAACTTCTTTCAATGCTGTGTTCTTTTAGAATTACTTAATATAAACCCTTATTAAAACAATCAACTCTAAGCAAACTAATCATGAAATATAAAAGTAAATAATGCATTCATCACAATCCCTAGGTTAGTCTAATCTAAATTAATTTTAATTAAATCAGCTAAATCTACATGTTCTAATTTATAAGTGAGCCTAAAGACTAATGAGCCTAATTCTTATTTAATTTTAATTAAGTGAACCTAAGTATATTTATTTTAATTCTAAAGGATGGGACTAAGTCGACAAATTATGAAGTATTTAAATTCTATATATTTTATTTCTAAAGTGATATTAAGTCTACAAATTATGGAAAATGCTTAAATTAAATGGGCTAAGTCTAAATTAATTAAATTAGGTAAGCCTAGGTCTAATTTCACTAAATGGGCCTAAGTTACCTCTACTCTAATTCTAATTAATTATGGGCCTAAAATGCATTATTAAAATCTAGACCTAAATTTATTTAAATGGGTTAGAGCCCAATATGGGCTTAAGGCCCAAAACACATAAAAAGAACAAACAAGCCCCAAAACAATACGAATATATCAAGACAATCAAATAAAGATCAAACAATTAATTAAATTTATTTTTTCTAAAAACCCTAATTTAATTAAATTGACCATGAACAATAAATAAAATAATTAACAAGCAACCCTAATTCTAACCACTTAAATCTAATCCAATTTTAATAAAAAAAAGACTTAATTACCTTTATAACCATTCATTTTAATTAATTACCTAATTAAAACCCTAATTTTACTAACCAATTAATTAAAATAAAACACACAAGCACACACACCAAATTTCATTTTTCCCATTATTAAGGCTATTACAATGAACTATTAAGAATAATAAGAAAAGAAGAAGAATTAACACAATCTTAAAAATAAGTAAAAATAAGACAATAATGAACAACTAAATAAAAAACCTAGAAACTATATTTAACTACAAGGTTCAATCCATGGCATTCCATGGACTTTTATGGATTTTATTCTTTGAGTAAACTCATCAAGTGATCCTCTCTATAATCACCAACACAAAGATAAACAATGGTTAGTGAATAAAAAAATTAAAATTAAAATTAAGTAAAGCTAAAATTCAATAGAAAAAAAATAATAAAATAAAAACTATAGAAAATAAAGAAGGAGATGATGATTATGGATGCAATGTGGGTTGGCCCCTCAGACTAGTAAGATCACCGTTTATTTGTTAAATAGATCTTCAAAAACTTGTTATTCTTTTCTTAAAAAGCCTATTGCTCCTTGCTTTAAAATGAAATAAATAATAAAGAATATTTTGGTAAGTGCAGAAAAAAAGAGAGAGCCCAAAAGTCGGGTCTAAGTCAAAAGAGAGGTCCCCTTTTCAAGAGCCTAAGCTCTCCTTTTATATGGAAAAACCAAAAAACCCTAAGTCTTACACGTATGAAGAGTTTCAATCTTAAAAGGACTTTATTTCCTAAAAATTTAGATCAATCCTAAAATAAATTTGAGAAAATTTTTAGCTAAACAAAACTTAGGAAAAATATTTTTTATTTTTTGTAAAAATACAAAAAAATGATGAAAAAGGTATAATTCTTATCAGAATTATGTAATTTCGATCGGAATTACAAAATTTTAATCAAAATTATGTAATTCCAGTTAGTCTAATCAGAATTCTGATTGAAATTTTGTATTTATGATTGAAATTACATAATTCTGATCCTCTTTTTTAACTTTTAATTATAAAAAGACCCCTAAAAGAATTTAAAATTTTCAATTAGGTCCTAAAAAAATATTACAATTAAATCCTTAAAAAAACAATTAAACTCTTTTTGAAAATGCAATTAGACTTTTAAGACTTCAAACTTCAAGTGTTGAAGACCTATTTATACCATTTTCATCATTGGAGTCCTTTGTCATATCCATACTTCGTTATCCTAAAATTGGGTGTTTACATTTGCCCCCCTTTGTTGCTATTTGCTTAACAAATTGTGGCAAAGCAAATAAACACACAATTTCTTAAGAACAAAAGTTTGGGTACTTACCTGTGCTACTTAAGGCTTTTGCTTTCAATTGATCATCGGTTCATGATAAATGCTTGAGTTGTTGTACAAAACTAGGCATAATCCTAAAACATATGAGGAAACACTATACTAGAACGTATAGTATTAGTTTGAAAGGATGCACCACACTCAATCGTATGATGTTGACTATACTCAATCATTTAGACTAAATTAAAATAACACATTGTACTGTGTCGTACAATGTCAACTATACTTAGTCGTATAGCCTGAATTGAAATAATACATTATACCCAATTGTACAATGTCTAATATATTCGATTGTATAGTTTGAATTGAAATGACACATTTCACTCGGTCATACAATGTTGACTATACTCGATCGTATAGTCTGAATTGAAATGACACATTGCACTCGGTCCTACAATGTCGACTATACTCAGTCGTATAATCTGAATTTAATTGACACATTGCACTCGGTCGTACAATGTCGACTATACTTGGTCATATAGTCTGAATTGAAATGACATATTACACTTGATCATATAATATTGACTATACTCAGTTGTATAGTTTGAATTGAAATGACACATTGCACTCGGTCATACATTGTCGACTATACTCAGTTGTATAGTCTAAATTGAAATGATACATTGTACTTGGTTATATAATCTAAATTAAAATGATACATTATACTAAATTGTGTAATTCCGGTCGAAATTACAGAATTCCTATCATAATTATAGAATTTTGATCAAAATTATATAATTCCAATCGGAATTAAATAATTTTGATCCTCTTTTTTTAAAAAAATTTAATTAAAAAAGACCCCCGAAAGAATTTAAAATTTTCAATTAGGTCCTAAAAAATATTACAATTAAATTTTTAAAAAATCCAATTAAACTCTTTTTGAAAATGCATTCAGACTTTAGAGGCTTCAAACTTCAAGTATTGAAGACCTATTATACCATTTTCATCATTGGAGTCCTCTGTCATATCCATACTTCATTATCCTAAAATTGGATGTTTACAGCACTATTCCTCACTAAAGGGAACGGGCTCTCTAGAAAAGCTCAAGCCCATAATAGCTATAAATTCCAAAGGAGTGATGGTTATCTCCCCAATAAGCATATGGAAAGTATGCATTGTGTCCATCCATCGCTCTATTAATGCATACATAGTAATCTGACTTAACGCATATAAGTCATAAGATAGTGCAGCAACAACCCCATCAAAGCTTTTCTCGACGATCATCTACTTCATGTACAATGGAAGACCCTGATAATACATATTGACTTTGTTGAAACTACCAAGTAGTATAGTAATGGACCTACAAGGCTACAAATAATAGGTACGCTATCAAACATTTACATAATTAATAAATACTAACACACCTTTTTTCTAGTATTTAATAGGAACAATAATTAGCACTAGTAGACAATCACAATAAGAAAAAAAATAAGAGCTATCAATTATCAACATTCACAATAAAGCTATGACTTAACAGACAGTTATAGCAAGTACTATAAAGTTACATTTAATAACCTCATACAGCAAAATAAACTACAAGGTAGCTAATTAATTACTTAGAAAAGAAATAAGGGAAAGAACTTACCTAGTGAAAGTGATGAGCCCAAGCGTGAGTCTTCAGACTGTAAACCACAAGAATCGAGTCTCCTTGAGAAAGCCTAGACAGTTGAGGACCTTGAGTGTTAGACAGACCATCAATACTAGTCCCCACAGTATAAGTCTAAGCTTTAGTTGCCTTTGTAAAGTTACCCTCCTCATATAATAAGATATCCTACAGACCCTCTGAAATGTCAGGGAACTCCATATTTTGTAGGGAAAACCAAAAATTCAAAAGCAAAAACAAAGAGCAGAAAATACTTGAAACTTGAAAAGGGTCAAGAAAAATAAAAAACACTCAGAGAAGGCTAGAAGAAGCTTCCCTAAACCTTAAAAATGCATGTCTTACATAGACAAGAGAGGAGGAGGTGCATGGCCACATGATAGGTTCATGATCACATGTTTAGTGAGTGACCACATGTACAACCATGCATACTTTCCCGCTCTACATGCTCTTGTATAGTTGTATGTGCACTTTGAGACATTGCACACTCATTTCTTAGGTCCTAAACTTCCAATTGAATATAAGACATGCACTAAACTCATATGAAAGTACATTGATGAGGACTACATCTATCTAAAGACACCGCGTATGGCCTTACCACTTTCAAAAACTCAGCACCTCCTGAAAGAAGAAAAATAAGGAAGAATCATCGAAAGAATACCCTGCTTGAAATCATTAAAATAATATCTATAACAAAACAAGTAATGACATCATCATAATTATCACCATATCATTATTGACCAAGACTAAAAGAGAAGGACACATTACATCAATCATAATGATCACAACAATCTATTCGCTTAACACCTAGAGAGGTTATAGTGGTATGATTTTATTCACCTGACACTTGAAGAGGTTATAGTGGCATGATTCTATTTACCTGACACCTGAAGGGGTTATAGTGGTAGTATTTATTTGTTCGCCTAACACTAAAAGAGGTTATAATGTCAGTATCTGTTATTTGCCTAACACCTGAAGAGGTTATAGTGGTATGATTTTGTTTGCTTGACAACTAAAGAGGTTATAGTGGCAGTATTTATCTACTTGCTTGACACCTAAAGAGGTTATAGTGGCATGATTCTATTCACTAACACCTGAAGAGGTTATAGTAGCAATATTTACCTTTTCACTTGACACTTAAATAGGTTATAGTGGCACGATTCTGTTCGCCTGACATCTGAAGAGGTTATAGTGGCATGATTATGTTCATAGAAATTAAATAGTGGTAGTATATGCTTGTTCATCTAACACCAAAAAAGGTTATAATGGTAGTATTTGTTTACTCGCTTGACACTTGAAGAGGTTATAGTGGCAAGATTCTGTTTGCTAGATACCTGAAGAGCTGATAGTGGCAATATTTATTTATTTGCCTGATACCTAAAGATGTTATAGTGGCATTATTTACCTTTTGCTTAACACCTGAAGAGGTTATAGTGGCATGATTCTGTTCGTCTGACATATGAAGAGGTTATAGTGGCATGATTCTATTCACCTGACACCTGAAGAGATTATAATGGCAGTATCTTTCTATTCATCTAACACCTAAAGAGGTTAAAATGGCAGTATTCTTATCATCTAACACCTAAAGAGGTTATAGTGGCAGTATTTACCTTTTTTGCCTGACACCTAAAGGGGTTATAGTGGCAGTATTTATTTGTTTGCCTAACACCGGAGGAGGTTATAGTGGCATGATTTTGTTAGCCTGACACTTGAAAAGGTTATAGTGACAGCATCTGTCTATTCAACTGACACTTGAAGAGGTTATAGTGATAGTATCCCAACAATCAAATCACAATGACACAGCACTCATGTAAGCACCTCTCTCTTCAAAAAATGATTTTTTGCACCTTTGTATTTACTTCATATGTATTGACATAAGCACTAGGTGGCTATGCAACACACGTGAAATAAGGGGTAACAATCATACCTTAAATTTAACAGTCCCCAAAAAAGGTCCAATGATGAAACGAACCTCCAGGATGACTAGACTCTACTCGTTCATAACACCTCTGAAGTGTGCAACCTTAAAAACTTAATCGACCCCACCAATGTGCTAAATTAATTATCAAGGCATTAAGTTGTGCTTCAACCTTACAAAATATGAATTATCATAATGATGAGAAATTTACTTCAAGAATTCCTTTCTCAGAACACTCAGCTTGTTAGGCCATTGTTCATTTCGTTAGATTTAGACCCAAATTTATGAAAAAAAATAAAAATCAATTTTGGTATAATGGACTTCAAAAACACATCTGGAAGGCTCCAAAACCTCCAAAATTGGTGCTAGAATGGTCCAACAGAACCTGAGGATCAACACATGTCGTTAAGAAGTGCGCATAAAGCTATAAAAACCCTTCAGTGTTACACGCTAAAATTGAGGCTAAATTTGACAAAACAAACTTCAAAAATGCATCCAAAAGGCCCAAAAACCTTAGGAATTAACCTCAAAAAATCCTTCATAAGCCTTAGTTGGAGTGTGTAACATGCAAAAGAGCACATAAGCATGCGTGTGCGCTCGTGACCACACACTAGCATGTGGTCACATGCTCTATGTGCAAGCACACGCACTTCGCATGGCCACACGCTTCGTCCTAGGGATGCATGTGTAACCATGCATATACCCCTCCTATTCCATACATTTTTCACTATAAATAGACACCTCCACACCCCCCATTTTAAAGGGGGAGCAAATGGAAACACACACACTAAAAAATCTATTTGATCGAAGGTACTGGAAACCCCTTTCCAGATAGTTTTTACTCTCACACAACCTTTTTCTTAGGTGATTATATCTCTTTTCCACTAAACCAAGCCTCATCTTTGTTAAAACATGCTTCAAAGGTATACAAACTAGCATAATTTTATTGTCATTTTGAATCTCTCGACAAGGAAAGCTTGATAATCCCTTGAAGCTAAAGCTTTAAAACCTACACAAACTTAATCAAATCTGAGGACCACACAATAATTTTAGCACTTTTATTTTATCACATTGAATTTTATTTTATTGTCACCAGCATTTGGGAAATATTATTGTGCTTATATGATAAGACTAGCAATTTTGTTTGCTATATGAATAATTTATGCTTTATTATGCTCCTTTCATATCATCATTCTTCATCCTTTATTTTTAAAACATGAAATCATATTATAAATATCAATAATGTGAGAAGTTCATATCTCAAAATAAAGTTATCATGTTTTCAATCCAATGATGGCATCATGCATCCCTTATATCATCATCATATATCATCATAGTATAAATAATCACTGTGAACATGCATGATCATTTACATTTTGCTTACTCTTTCAAGTGATTAAGTGTCCATTATTTATCCCTTTGTTCATGTAATCGAGCAAGTTGTGTGAATGGTCGTATTTACCTTACAGATTCATCATATCTAAATTATATATTCTTTTCTGCAATTTTTTACTTTCTTTTTATATGTATTTTATTGGGAAAGCGATGTAATAATAATATTTTTAACTTTATTATCTTCCACCATCTGATGAATTGTGTAAATGTTATACAAACTGTCATTATTAAAACTAGAGTGTTGCGTAGTTATACATCGAACATTGTATAATGAGAAATAGTCAAAAAGTATATGCGATCCCGCGAACCTAGAAATCTCTGTTGGGGGCAATACTCACTAAGTGACCTGATGTTGTCCCTTTCTTTTCCTAATTTTCTAAAAATTTGGTGGCAACTCCTGTAGATGGCAAGGTTTAGTGTGTATCCAAAATTTTAGCAACCATGACATTGTTTGAGCTCAGGGCTCTAGAGAACACACAATCATATCATAAAGATACGATGTGGAGATGAGAACTCACCACTTAGGGTAATAACTTGAACAATTCAAAGGTGGTGATAACTCAATTCTCTAAAAGAAAGTTAGCACTACAACTAGGAGATTCTGGATATAGAATACCAACTTCTTTCAATCTTGTGTTCATTTAGAATTAGTTTATTAATTACTAACTTATTCTCTAATTACTTGCAATTTTATATAAATCCTAATATGTCATTCATCTAACTCCAAGGCAACTGATAATGAAAAATACATATAAGAACTGTATTTATAAGGAAAAACGGTCCCTAAGTTAGTCTATTTTACATTGATTTTAATTAAATGGGCTAAATCTATGTGTTTTAATTTACAAGTGAGCCTAAAAAGCTAATGGACCTAATTCGTACTCAGTTTTAATTAAGTGAACCTAAGTCTATTTATTTTAATTCTAAAAGTGGGCCTAAGTCAACAAATTATAAAGTATTTAAATTAGTAGGCCTAGTTCTAATTAATTTTAGTTTAAATGAAATTATCCTAAATATATTTAAAAGAAAAATGCTTTAATGGACTGAGCTAAGTCTAAGTTAGTTTTAATTAAATTAAAAAATAGGTTTAAGTCTAAATTAACCTAATGGGCCTAATTGATTTTAAAGTTAATTAAACCTAAATCCAATTTTAAAAGGCCTATTAATTAAATGAGTTATTAGAGCCTAAACATGGGCTTAAGGCCCAAAACACACAAAAATAAACAAATAAGCCCAAATATCAAATTAAATCAAATAACAATCAAACATACATACTGTGATTTCTAACCCTAATTTTACATGCAACCTAATTAATTAAAGTCACTATTAATTTTATTTAAGCTTTTACAAAGTGAACCTAATTTACTACTTAATTTTAAAGTTTAGAAAAATTAAATATTTCAATATGTTCCACTATTAGGGCTATTACGATGGTCCGCTAAAAAATTATAATAAAATTATACAAACCCAAAAATAAATAAATAACAAACACATAAATAATAAAAGAAAACCCCAACAATCTACATAAAATTAGAACAGGATTTTAATCCTTGGCATTCCATAAACCTTCATGGGTTTTGTTCTCCATAGTGAATTCATGTCATCTCATCCATAATCATAAACATAAAAAATAAAATAAATAAAGATTAGTAACTAAATAAATAAAATTAAAATTAAAACTAAATCAAGATCAAATAAGGAAATAATGAAAATAAAATATATAGAAAAGAATAAAACTAAAAAATAAATAAATAAATAAAAATGAAAAATAAAAAAATGATAAAGAACAAATACAAATATTAGTAGAATAAATGAATGAAACACAAAACTAAAAAGTAAAAAAAATAAACGAAGAAATAAAAAAATAGAAAAGGATTGATAAAAAAAGAACAAAACCAATGAATAGTAAAGAATTAGTAATCAGCATAATAATTTTTGTCCTTGTTCTTGAGTTGTGTAGTGCTTTTTTCATATAATGCTTTTTTCCATGCATTTACGTAATTCCAACCATGAAAAACAAAATAAACACAAAGAAAGAAATTAATTAGAACATATCCCAAAATAATTATTAGAAATATAATCAAAATAAAAGAAATGAAATAAAATTAAAAAAATTGAAAGATGAAGATGGTTGGATACATTATTAATTCCCCTCAAAAGGATGATCACCATTGAAAGCATATGGCTTCTGATGTTTATGAGTTTTTGTTGTCTATGATTTTAGGTTTATTTGAATTTAATTGTCATTAGGAACTAAAAAAGTATGTAAAAATAAATAAGATGTGTGCTTGGGCTCACAACTAAAAAAATAGAAAGTAGAGAGAAAATAATAAAAAGCCAGGAGCCCCCTCTCAAAAAGGAAAAGTATGTATTTATAAAAAAAAAAAAGCCTTACTGTAACCCTAAGTTAGGTACAAGATAAAAACAAAATAAACTTTTTGAATTATTTATCTAAAAAAGGACAATTATCATAATAATTATAAAAAAAATAACAACCATTCAAAAATTAAATAACAAACAAATAAAAGTAAAACAACAAATAAATAAATAAATAATTACAATGCCATTTCCTGATTGGAAGTGTGGATTTCTGACATCAAATATATATTTCCAATTGGATATTCCAATTGGAAATCTACATTCCGACAGAAATTGTTATTTTTTTTTTTATTGAAGTTGGCCATTTCTCTCCAATTCACATTGCAAATTGAATGGGCTATCTTCAACACACTCTTTTCCCTTTTTTAATTTTTTCTTTTTTTATTTTAAAAAGTTATTTATTTATTTTTATTATTATTTTTTTAATTTTCTTTTTTTTAAAAAAAAATTTGTTTTAATATAATAATAAATCAATGAATACAATTTTTTTTTAAAATAATTAACAATTTAGTTCAAAACTAATAAATAAGATCTAATAAACCTAATTTCACAAACAATTTTCATCCCTGCATCCTCTTTTGCATCCAAACTCAAGTCATCATGAAATTGGGTGCTTACAGTTGCCCCCTTTTGTTGCAGTTTGCTTGAGAAATTGCAGTAAAATAAATAAGCACACAATTTCTAAATAAAGAGTTAGGATACTTACTCGTGTGCCATGACTATGCATGACACTATTCTGTGTGAATACAATTTAAAGAACACTAAAATTCCTATGGAATTTCCAACTATGATGCTATCATTATGTTTAGTGAGTAGCGATTGACATTATGTTCAGTGCATTTTGAAAATGTGTTATAGTTTTGATGGAACATATAATGGTTATGTTATCACTGTGTTTAGTGAATAGCAACTGACATTGTGTTCAGTGCATTTTGAAAATAAGCTATAGTTCTAGTGGAACATAGAGTGGTGATACTATCATTGTGTTAAGTGAATAGTAGTTTGACACTGTGTTCAATACATTTTGAAAATAGACTATAGTTCTAGTGTAACATATAGTAGTGATGCTATCATTGTGTTAAGTAAATAACAATTGACACTATGTTTAGTGTATTTTGAAACAGGCTACAATTCCAGTGGAACATATAGTAGTGATGTTATCACTATGTTCAGTGAATAACATTTGACATTGTGTTTAGTGCATTTTGCTATATTCCCTATAGGATGTTCAGCAAGTGATTTTCACTATATTCCCTATGTGACATCTAGTGATAATGATTTTTGTTATATTCCCTATGGGATGTCTAATAATCATGATTTTCACTATATTCCCAATGGGACGTCTAATGATTATGATTTTCACTATATTCCCTATGGGACATCTAGTTATGTGATTTTCACTATATTCCATGTAGGATGTCTAGTGATCATGATTTTTACTATATTCCCTACGGGACATCTAGTGATGTGATTTTTACTATATTCCCTATGGGACGTCTAGTGATGTGATTTTCATTATATTCCCTATGAGACATCTAGTGGTCATGATTTTCACTATATTCCTTGTAGGACATCTAGTGATCATGATTTTCATTATATTCCCTTTAGGATGTCTAGAAAAAATATGCTATAACTATTGTGTAGTGTCTAGTGAATTATACTATAGTTCCTGTGGAACGTCTAATAATTATGATTGAAAGTTTTGTTATATTTCTTATGGAACATTTAGCAAAAATATGCTATCACTACTATGTAGTGTATTTCTAAAGACAAATATGTTATAAGTCTTATGGAGCATCTAGCAAATTATGATAATGTTGTTATAGGTCCTATTAAGCATCTAGCAAAAAGATTTGAAATGTGCTATAATTCCCATGGAATGTGTAGCAAAAAGTGATTTGATAATGTGCTATAACTACTGTGTAGTGTTTAGCAAGTTGTGATTATTTGTAATTTTTGTTATAATTACTATGTAGCATATAACAAAGTGGATTTGAAGACTATGTTATAGCTACCATGTAGCATATAATAAGTTGAATTTGAAAATTGTGTTATAGCTACTGTGTAGCATATAATTGAGATGAAGTGTAGTGTATGGAAAATGTAGACATCATATTGGAACTTTATGTTGACTAGGATTTTGAGATTTTATATTGATCAATTATGCTGAATGTTTGGAAGTTATGCTAATTGCCTTTGAATTTTTTACTAATTTACTATGATCAACTGACTTTGTTGCTTACTGACCTTGATTAACTTATTGGCACTATAGCTAATTCCACATGTTGGGTTCATCTTCTTCTTCTAGACTTAGTATTCTTAAAGACTTGTTGAAGTTTGTTCAACATGATGATTGTTATAAAAACTACTTTTTTAAAAAATTTATGAGAAAATTCATCACTTTATCATGAGATAGAATGCATTCAATGAATCTTACTAATTTTGATTTTTGTAACTATCATTTATTTGCCATTTGCAAAGGTCAGAGGTATCATTAACCATCTTACACTGAGAGCATTTTTTTACTAAGTGAAGAGATGACTTCCACACTTAAATTTAGGGAGAATTTCCTAAATAAAACTTATAGAAATTGAGCATAAACATATTAAATTTTGTGTATTAAAATAGTCTTTAAGTTATTTTTATGCTTTTCTACCTTATTCGAGTATTCCCCCGCCTTTCTCATATTACTTAGCATAGATACCGTTGGAAAGGTCCTTTAGATACTCATACTCTTACAGAACATTGGAGTAAATAGAGTAACTTTTGACGTGGTCCTCTTTTAGTATTCCCTCGCCTTTTTTTGTATTACTCAGCATGGATTTCGCCAAAGGTTCATGTCGATACTCTTACTCATTTTTAGCATTAGAGTAAATTGTGCTTGCTCTTATTTTGATTCTCCTCTTAGTATTCCCTTGGCTTTCTCGTATTACTTAGTGTGGATACTATCAAGGGATTTTATAATTATACTCATTTATGAGCATTAGAGTAGATTATATGCACATTTATCATTCAAAAGACTGAAATGATACTCTAAAATTCAAGCAATTTATATTGCAAGTCCACATTTTTTTTTTTTTGCATATTCTTCCCCTTATTTGGGTGCAAAACAAGTATTAGATTAATTAGAGTTTATAAAATATCAACATAAAGTTGTTAACTGATCATCTGAATTTTATGAGGCTAATAAAAATGAGCCATTATGATCAAATATCATAATATAGGCTTTTCGCACATGATCTCATAAAGTGGAAGAATTTCCTTTCAATTTTTGGATTTTATTATTAAGATACTACTTTATTATAGAATCTAAGGAAATAGAGTTTTGTTACTTCCCTTAATTATTTTAATGATTGTTTGGCAAGTTGCTATCTTGCCCATTCTTATTGATGTATCGGTTCCTTTCCCCTTCTTCATTCGCTTTTATTTTTCTTTGCATAAAATACCATAAGTTATTATGGTATATTTTCAAGTGAAGAGATTTTATCAAAATGCAATTTTATTCTTGTGCATTCTTCCCTTTTGATTATGATGATAATGTCTCTGATCATAGGGTTATGATACACAACTATTAAAGTTATGGCTTTAGGCTGCATTTATATTTCCATCATTCTATTGATGTTATGGTAAAGGGCTTCATTCCTCTTATTTAACATCTCATATAAAAAAGGTTTAGGAGTTAGATGTCTTATTTCATGATCAAATAATTTTTCAGAGTCCATTCATTTCAAGTTTTGAGTGCATTCTTCCCTTTTAAGGTTGATGAATGTATTACTTATATGCTAGACATTCTTATTAGGAATTAAGAGAAATGTTTCAAGTATTTAATGCTTTGTCTTTGTTTGAGCATTCTCATTGCTATCAAAGATACTTTTAAGAGCATTTATTATAGTAGATTCTCGTTGACCCATCTGAGGTATGCTTATCTTTTGTTACTCTTCATGTTTTGATTATCTTTTGCATTCACAGTTCATGGAAGCAAGGTTTCCTTTTATTGAGATTCCATGTGATAGTCTAGATGATGCTCTAAATGAGAATATGGAGATGGATGTTGACTTTGAGGAACCTGAGAATCCTATCTAGTCCTTTGAGGTTACCATAATGATGCTTTTGCAAGTATCACTATCGATAATATTTCTCTATTGGATTGGTTTATAATTATTGGGCTTCTGTGATCTAAAATCCTGTTGAGCACTAAGTTCACCTTAATAGTGTTGCTATTCCTATTTTACTTCTTCAAATGCTTTATATGTGAATACTTTGACTGCTTTCCTACACTTTTACAATATTAATTTTGAAAGTTAGTAGTAGAGCATTTATACAATCTTTAGTTCACCCAAAGACTTTTATTATGCAAAGCAGGTATTTCACAAAAGATGTATGCAAGTGTATGCATATTATGTATAATATACATGATTCTAATAGGTCTTCTATTTAGAATAGAGCTATGTTGTTGATATTGGAATGTGAAAATGAGATGCTTCATCGACAACTTATAGGTTTGAGCTTTGGATCCTTCAAGGTTGGTACTTATGATTTAGAGCTTCTAATACAGTTTGTCCAACAAATGGCTAAGCTATGCTGTATTGATGAGCTACTAGTTGTTGGCTGTAATTTACTTCTTTTTGCCCCCAATATTTTTTTACTGACTCTTCAGCCCTTGAATACAAAATTATTATTTTTCCCCTGACTTGCCCCTAAAACTAAATTTTGCCCCCAATTTCATTCTAAATTCATCAGTGCTATTCTAGTAGTCTTTTTTTATTTTTATGTGCAAGAGACTTAATTTGTTCACTGGTGTTGTTAATCAAACCCTATTAATTAAAATCTCATGCATGAAGGATGCAAAAGAGTATGTGAATTGATCAAAAAGAGTTTTTAATACTGAAACTGACTAAACTTGATCTTGTTAGATGAACCCTTATGCATAATTAAGGCTTGATGTTGATGCCATAATTAATGATAGTTACAAGACAAGACTTACAATGCAAGTTATTGAGCCACTTAAATTGTTTATGTACAAGAGGACCCTAGACTTACAAATAAAATCATAAAGGGGTGGTAAAAAGAGAAAACATAACTAAAATAGTGATCTCATAGCTCTAATTTAGCTTTATTATGTATTGTGTTTCCATTCAAATATTAATGCATTATGATAAAGATGAATATGTGATATTTGAACAAAAAATTTCAAATTTAATTTTAATTATTCAGTAGGGCAAAAATCATAACATTGATTACATCATATGATACAATTTCTAATATCAGCAAGTCTTGAATTTTTTTCTCTCTAAATTTAACCTTACTGTTCTTTTTTCCTTTCTTTTTCTCTCTTTTTATTCTTTCTTTTTGTTATCATTCTTTTTATTTTTTCCTCAAAATTCCTATATTTAGAAGTTACATCATATGATATATGAACGTTCTTTGAATTTTCATTTATGCCTATGTTGAATGAATCTAATTAGATCAAATTTATGTCAAACATGCAGATGCGATCAATATCATTGCACAATATTATCAGGATGCACATAAGTAAGCATGATCAGAATTCATATCATCGATCGCTAAAATAGAAAAAGTTCTAAAGAAACTAAAATTTTATTCAAAAAAGACAACAAGAAATTTTATTTTCTATTCTAAATGCTAAGGACACTAAGTCTCAAGGTGGTTGTCCTTTAGGTGGCTGATATAATAGCTATTCTTGCATCTTTTTACCAACTGTCTCTATGACTTCATCTTTTTGTACCTCAACTATGCATTTTTCTTTATTATATGGTAACTTCTCATCATCAAACTCATCACCCCATCTTGTAGGCATAATCTACTTAAAGGGTATGTCAAAAGAAGGTAGTTTAGTGTAAAATACCTTATAGTAAAACTTGCCTGAAGGTTGACCTAATAAATCCTCTACTCCTCTTCGTGATTACTCAGGAGTCTCAAATTTCTTACTCATCTTACTTAATGGTTTTTCATCAACTCCAAATTCATCACCCCAACCTCCATGTGTAATTAATTCAATGGGAATATTATAGGAAAGTTGTTTAGAGTAAAACACTTTATAATCAAACTTTCCTAAAGGTTGACCCAATATATCCTTAATGAAATTTTTAACTTCCTTAGCATTTTTAGGGGCATCAGAAGATTTTCCATTGGTTTTAAGGTTAAGATCCATAAAGGATTTTAGCACTTCTTCTTCATTAACCCCTAAATTGATCATCGTGGTTACTGGGGGCGGCATGTTTTGGTAATTTGGGAAAGGGTTGTTTTTGGTGTTTAGGTTTGGATTTGATTTCTTAAGGTTTGTGATTTTTCCAGAGTCTATAAGATTTTGAATTTCATATTTAAGGTGCATGCAAGAGTCAATAGAATGACCAATAATTTGGTGAAAATTACAGTAACTATTTGGGTCAAAGTTAGAGAGATTTGGGTTTGGTGGTTTATAGAAGGTTAAGGGTGTAACCAAGCATTTTTACATCAGGCAGTCTAAGACTTTTTATGGGTGTTAATTAAAATTAAAGAATCTCCTTGGTTGTTGAACATCATGCACTTCCACAATCCTGTTAATGCTTCTTTATTATGTGTCGCCAGTTAGGTAGTTCCTTATGCCAATAGTTATAGAGCTCTTCTTTTTCTCACTTTTAATTTCCTCATCTTGCCATCCATCATCATAAAGGTCTACAAAAGATTTAGGGTTCATCATTTGCAACCTTTCAACCAAATTAGGGGGCACATTACGGACTATTATCATAACATGATCCTTCTCAGCCAGTTTGTTTTCTTTAGTCCTTCCTTATTCATAAATCTAGTAAGGAAATAAAAAAATGATTCATTAGGTTTCTGCTTAATCAATTCCAAATCCCTAATAGATACCTCCTACCTGGTTTTATAATAATATTATTTCAAAAAATTAGTGCATAATTCTTTTTAATTAGCCTGGATAGATTTTTCTAATCCATGATACCAATTCATAGTAATAAACTCCAAGGAAAGTATAAATAACTTTGTGATTACAGATAACGAGGCTTTAGTGGTGCTCATAGTTATGGTATATTAGCTAAGATGAATCATTGGATCCCCAATTCTATCAAACTTCTGCAATTGGGGAATTTGAAATTTCTCAGGCAATTTATCCCCTTCCATTTGCAACATATTGTCAAAATCAAATTAGTATCTCATGCCTTGTCCTCTTATCAGTTCCTCCATCTTAGACATTTTTTGAGTTAGTGCTTACATCTGCTTGGACATATGATATTGGAAAAGTTCAACTAATTCCCTCTTTGCTAGGATTTCTAACAACAGGTTAACCTCCATCATTATCAATAAGAGCAGGAGTAATAGGTACAAGTGTAGGAGCAACAAATGGAGCATTTTCAGTAAATGGAATAGCTGTAGAACTAGGTGCTTGTTCAATTACAAGTGGAGGAACAGTAGTAAGTGGCATTAATCTAGCTAAGGCTTGTCTCAGTTCATCTTGTATCATGGCTCTCATGTCATCCATTAAAGCTCCCTTAATGTCTTCTAAGGTCCAGTTTTCTCCTTATTGTTGTTCCATTTTTATTTGCTTGGTTGGAGTTGATTCAGCTTCCCAATAAAGCAGATTAATAAGACTCTTCTTTAAACTTTGAAGGATCTCTTTAGCTAATGATTTTGGACTTAAGTCAGTTCTCACCAGTCTGCCACTACTCCGTTTCCAAACATAAGAAGACCCAAATGAATCTATGATGGCTGAAAAAAAAAGTGTTAGTATAATGCATGAAATGCATGTGTACATGTATGCATGATGCATGTGCTATGCAACAAGTAGTAAGTTAAGTCTAGTATACAAGTAATAAGGTCAATGTGTATAACATACATCCTTCCAACCTTATTTCTCCCATACACGAGTTCAATGGTGAGTCTCTTTTCTTAGGATTTTTGGTCTTTGCCTTAATATTAATAAGGGATATCAATAACTGACGTGCATGCCATATCTCTCTAAGCAATAAAGCATTAAAATAGCATTTCTAAATGTAAAAGATTAGCCCAATATTTATTAACTTAAATGGGCCTCAAAAGTAAGTTCTTAGGCCTTTATAGAAAGAAATACCTCATGGCAACATTTACAAGAAATTTAGGTAATCCTAAGGGAAGTAACTAGGCCACTATATGAGCTGAGTCTAGTGGAAAAGTTAAGGTTCCCTTAGCAAGATGCCCTCTTTAAGACTTGAGTTACAAGCCAAGGTCAGAGGGCCCCAAAATCCTTTGCAAACTTAGGAGAAGATTATCCCTTTTTGGGACTTGGGTTACGGACTTTGATCAAATGAGCATGCTAATCTCTGTTGAACTGAGTTAAGTATAAGAGTGATGATTAGCCAATTTACAATCCTATGAGTGATGTTTAAGCTAAAAATGGGTATGAGTCTACAAATTATGAAGTATTTAAATTAGTAGGCCTAATTCTAATTAATTTTAGTTTAAATGAAATGATCCTAAATCTATTTAAAAGAAAACTGCTTCAATGGACTGAGCTAAGTCTAAGTTAGTTTTACTTAAACTAAAAAATGGGTCTAAGTCTAAATTAACCTAATGGGCCTAAATTGATTTTAAAGTTAATTAAACCTAAATCCAATTTTAAAAGGCCTATTAATTAAATGAGCTATTAGAGCCTAAATGTGGGCTTGAGGCCTAAAACACACAAAAATAAACAAATAAGCCCAAATATCAAATTAAATCAAATAAAAATCGAACATAGATACTGTGATTTATAACCCTAATTTTACATGCAAACTAATTAACTAAAGCCACCATTAATTTTAATTAAGCTTTTACCAAGTGAATCTAATTTATTACTTAATTTAAAGTGCAGAAAAATTAAATATTTCACTATTTCCCACTATTGAGCTATTACAATGGTCCACTGAAAAATTATAATAAAATTATACAAACCCAAAAATAAATAAATAAGAAACATATAAATAATAAGAAAAACCCTAATAATCTACATAAAATTAGAACAGTATTTTAATCTATGGCATTCTATCGACCTTTATGGTTTTATTCTCCATAGAGAATTTATGTCATCCCGTCCATAATCATAAACACAAAAAATAAAATAAATAAAGGTTAGTAACTAAATAAATAAAATTTAAAACAAAAATAAATCAAGATCAAATAAAAAAATAATGAAAATAAAATATATAAAAAAGAATAAAAATAAAAAATAAAAATGATAAAGGACAAATACAAATATTAGTAAAATAAATGAATGAAAAAAAAAACTTAAAGGAAAAAAATTAAATGAAGAAATAAAAAAATAGAAAAGGATTGATAAAAAAATAACAAAACTAATGAATAATGAAGAATAATTCATCAGTATAATAATTTTTGTCCTTGTTCTTGAGTTGTGTAGTACTTTCCCATGCATTCACATAATTCCATCCATGAAAAACAAAACAAACACAAAAAAAGAAATTAATTGGAACATATCCCAAAATATTTAGTGGAAATATAATCAAAATAAAAAAAATGAAATAAAATTTTAAAAAAATGAAAGATAAAGATGGTTAGATGCAGTATTGATTCTCCTTAGAATGATGATCACCATTGAAAGCCTGTGACTTTTGATGTTTGTGAGTTTTTATTGTTTATGATTTTAGGTTTATTTGAATCTAATTATCTCTAGGAACTAAAAAAATTACATAAAAATAAAGAAAAGGATGTGTTCTTTGGCTCATGGCTAAAAATTAGAAAGCAGCGAGAAAATAATAAACAGTCAGGAGCACCCCTCTCAAAAAGAAAAAGTATGTATTTATAAAAAAAAAAAAACATTTCTTGTAACCCTAAGTTAGGTACATGATAAAAACAAAATAAATTTTTTGAATTATTTATCTAAAATAGGACAATTATCATACTAATTATCAAAAACATAACAACCATTCAAAAATTATAACAAACAAATAAAAGTAAAATAACAAATAAATAAATAAAAATTGTGGTGCCATTTCCCGATAGGAAGTGTGGATTTCTGACCGTAAATCTCTATTTCCGATTGAAAAACTACATTTTCGATAGAAATTGCTATTTTGGTTTTTTTTATTGGCTGAAGTTGGTCGTTTCTCTCCAATTCACTTTGAAAATTGAATGGGCTATCTTCGTGTCATGATCTAAAATGGAAAATCATAATCATCGTTAGGGAAAGAGAATTCTTTCAAATCCAGAACTCATAAGAAACCTTAAAAATAAAAACACACAAAAATATACTACAATAATATCAAATAATTCAAGACTTAAAATAATATTAAAGGAATTCTCACATCATATATTAAAATATAACATACATAATTCTTCAAATATAGATCTTAATTATAAAATAATGTTAAATACTATATAACTCAATACTACTACTACATCTGCTAAAGTAAAAATAAGAGTTTAGATGTAAAAATTATATAAAATTGTCGAGGTTGAAGAAGACTGGCAAAGAAGTCTTCTACTGAGGTCCGACAAAGTTGGTATCAAAGCCTAGGTTTAGTGTTGTATGACCTAGGTTGTTAGACTTGTGTTTTCTTTGAAACTACTACAGTAAATTAGGTTCGATCATATATTTGATAAGTCTTCATTGCTTTTAGAATTCCAATTCCCTAACACCAGTCATGAGTCCTCGATTTGGGTCGTAACACTTTGGCCCTTTCTTTTCCCTTTTTTTTAATTTCTTTTAATTTCTTTTTTTTAAAAAACTTATTTATTTATTTTATTTTTTGAATTTTCTTTTTTTAAAATTTTTTAATATAATAATAAATAAATGAATAAATTTTTTTAAAAATAATTAACAATTTAGTTCAAAACTAATAAATCAGTTCTAATAAACCTAATTTCACAATCAATTTTCATCACTAGGTCCTATGCCGCATTAAAACTCAAGTCATCCTAAAATTGGGTGCTTACAACTCTATAAAATAAAAAAAAAGCGTCTCATTCCTCCCATGACCAATCATTTGTCCCTATTCAATAAAGTTTCTATGTCCCTCAAAAATAAAATGAAAAGGCCCTTATGGAGCCAATTCGCCTCGAAATCGAAAATAAGAACAAAGATCGCTCACATATACCAAATCTTGAGCAGCTTTAATCTTTTAGAGAATGGTGGTTGGCTGTGAGAAGAATGACTCTTGAAGCAAATTGCGATGGGCTCTTAAATTTGGTGGCTATAGTTTTTTGAAATATATAGAGGGCTATAAATAAAGTGGAGTTTGAAGACCATATGGAGCAACTAAAGTTGATAATTAATCTTATCAATAATTGTTGTAAAGAGATATATGAAGCAATTAAGAGCCAAGGGAGTTTCCTTATTCAAGAAGTAGAAAGACAATAAATAGATATAGAGGAGAAATGGCACCTTCCTAGAGAGGGAGACTAGAAAATAAATTATAGTGCTTCATTCTAAAAAGGAAACAATTAGGGGCAGATGGCCTATATCTGTAGAGATCATAGTGGCCAAGTTATGCATGTAGTAATGGCAACCTAACATGTAGCATCCCCATTACAAGCCAAAGTTCTAGATATTAGGGCAGCGGCCAAATTCATGAGCCTACACCCACATAAGAAGACGATCTTGGAATCGAATTGCAAAAGTGTTATGGATTTGTACAATGCTATAGAATATGGATATCCATGAGAAATGGAGGCTATTCTAAGAGAGATACAAGAATTAAAGTTGCTTAATCCCAAAATGGAGTTCAGGTTCTTACCAAGAAAATGTAATGAAGTAGTTGATTGGCTATTTAAAAGCATATTAACTCTTTTGTTCGACAGAAACTATTTCAATATTCATCTATCTTTGTTATTTCTAATTCAAAAGGATGTAATTTTATAATTTTTAAGTCAATAAAATCTTTTAATTTAAATAGTTATTGTAGATAAAAACACCACACATTATATCAAATAGCTATAAATATAATTAAATATAGTATATAAGATATATATTTTCATAAAATTATGACAATTTTGTATAAAATAACTAAATTTATATACACTTCATAACTATTATGAAGTGTACATATGAATTGTACAAAATGCATAGTAAATAAAAAAAGGATACAGTCCTTTCAAAAAATCATGGTAATTTTGTAAAGGCATACTAGCCTATATAACTTAAACACACAAACACTGTACAAATCAATGTGAGATTCGGAAGGACCAGTCCACTTTCTAATTCTTATGAACGGGAGATACGGTTAGAAATCAGTTATGGTATTTAGACATAAATACATGTGTAGTAAGCACAAGTCTAAATAGAATAAATTTCAAAAATTTACTCATCATAACCCTTTATAAAATCAACAATTTCATTTGCCCAGGATTCAAATTGCATTGAAATACACAACTAAATAAATTAAGCAATACACAAACAAATAATTAATTAATTATAAGTTTAATTAACATTTAATTACATAAACAATAATAAAATTAATTATTACAATACTAGAATGTAAAACCTTGTCCATGATCACTACTTGCAAGTATGGCATGCAAAAAATTAATAAATGCAACTTTTGCATGTTATAATAATTTTGCACACATAAAAAAAAAAACGTATGCTACAATACCACTACATACTACTACAGTGCCACTATTTACTACTACAGTACCACTATTCACAACAGTACTATAATATACAAAATACATTTTTTTGCATATTTTAGCCATAAAACTTGCAACCAACATATTTTAATCACAACATTTATAATTAAACAATTTATTTAGTATGTATAAAATGCAAAAAAAGGGGCTTTGATACCACTGTTAGAAATCAATTATGGTATTTAGGCATAAATACATGTGTAGTAAGCACAAGTTTAAATAGAGTAAATTTCAAAAATTTACTCATCATAACCCTTCATAAAATTAAGAATTTCATTTGCCCAGGATTCAAATTGCATTAAAATACACAACTAAATAAATTAAGCAATATACAAACAAATAATTAATTAATTATAAGTTTGTAAACTTACTTGTTTTAGAGCTTAGTATTCCTTTTGTTTAATTCCTTGAATCAAATGCTTAGCCCTCTAAATGTAAGGCTTTTAGTTTGAAACACCAAAGCGTTATCTATCACTTACTTATTTTAATTAAACTTAGTAACTTGTACTAATTTAATTAAGAGCACAAGTATAAAGTATATGTTTAGTATATGTTGTGTTTATTTTTGGTTTATGATCTTATCATAACCCAAATTACTTAGTGATTTTTTCTTAACTTTTTAAGCAAAAACTCACTTAAGCATTATTTTGTCTCTTCCCTTCTCTTACCAAGTCACCTGACTTGCCTTAGATATATCAAAAGATATATGTGTCGTAATTTTCCATGAAGGAAAAGTATGCATTAATTAATTAAGTGATTATTAAGCATACCACCTTAGGTATACACCTAACCATCTAACTGATTAAAAATGACACCTTAGGCATACTTTAGAAATATCCACTTAATTAATATGCCACCTTGCTTAATTCAATAATTGAGCTTGCCACCTACACATATTAATGTATAAATTTGTATGTAAAGTATACATCAAATGTATTATTTTACATATCAAATTATACATATACATAGATATGGACTTTAATTAATCTTTGGTCCAAAATAAATTTTGGCCTATGTCCAAACCAATTTGGACCATTAATATAAGTCCATAAATAAATAACAACATATATATATTTTTTAATTTAATATATATTAATTAATATCCAATATTAATTAATAAATAATACTCTTATTTGAATTATATTTCATGATATACTATAATCATTGTTCAAAACACAAATCTAATTCTATTAATCTTGATTAATTGATTAAACTCTTTTAATCAATAATTAGATTAATACTATAGTGAATAAATAAAACTCTATTAGGTGTGACTTACTAGGTTCATGTCTGAATGGCAATGAGAAAATATAATATTAACATTTAATATTATTTGAAACTCTTTTCAATTCTAAATGTGAAAATCTTAATTATTCACATTTAGTTCGTATAAGCTGTGAGTGACCCCTAGTATCGATATCACAGCTACCCAATTAGAAATGAATGCATATTATGATTCACACGAACCTAATCATAATTACCATGCACTAAATTCCTTTCATTAAAGATCCCAATACAGCCTAGAGTCAAGGTACTATCAAACTCTAATAGCTTTATTATATGACCTCATCTTAAGTTTTAATTCTTGATAAAATACAACAACTACTATAACTCTTTCTAGTACTGAAACTCTTTTTCAGACTGTGTTGAATTTATCCTGGCCAAGAATTTATTCATCAAGAATAAACTTAGATAGCATAGGATCTATCTCATTTCACACCAGGTAATGAATCCCATCTTGGTTAAACATTCATCCCTACATTTAACTAATTAGAGCCACCACATGCCATATACCCATGTGATGATTAACACAAGTATGTAAGTGGTAACAAACTCTAACCACCTAAATGTGGATGATTATGTCACCTCAAGTCAAAGGACTATATGCACCATTATAATCTAGATTGTGATTATTGATTATATGTGAATATCCTTGCAATCACAATACTTATGTTACTGTTCGATTAACCCATCCAATGAGTATCCATATGTCTATTCTGATCACTCATATCAAGTAGCATGAGTTTCACTACCTCCCACTATTAGTTTCTCACACTAATCAAGGAAAATAGATAGAGATGATAGTTTAATTAATATTATCCAAATATTAATTAATCGACTATGAATAATTTATAGTAAATGTACTGAATAAATTTGTAACTCATATTATCAACTTTTTGATAATAAATTTATTCAATAAATACTCAAAAAATAACATATTTATTTAAAAGAATATTTTATTACCATAGGGATTATATACGATGTCTAAATAATTACAAGAATGCCACTAGGGAATACCTTATACTAATAGATAACACAATGCACACACTACAAATTTTTTTTTTTTTAATTTTCCAAAGTGATAATGACCTCACAAGTTCTATAAGTTATTCAAAATTTCAATTAAATCCTATTTTTTTTCATTAAGTCCTATAAACATTTACATATTTTCACATTAGTCCATTCCGTTATGTTAAATGGAATGGGCTAACATCGACGATTAACGAAAAGGGATAATGACCTCATGAGTCCTACAAGTTATCCAAAATTTCAATCAAGTCCTAAAAAAATTAATTAAGTCCTAAAAGCCTTTAAAGATTGTCATGTTAGGCCATTTTCATTATGTTAAATAGAATGGACTAACATCGGTAATTAAAGAAAATGGAAAGTAGCAAAATCATCTTCAAATCAAACCCCATAATTCTCCACTATACATACAGTTATTATTGGGTGTGCAAAAATAACTTGTAAAGTCTCACGAGCATTATTGGGTGTATAGAGATATATAGCCTATTGTTTAGTTTAGAATTATTACAGAGAACTATACATTGGGTGCAAGTGTTATTATTTGTGAGTGAGTGTAGTGGACAATTGAAAACATTTAAAGGAAATGGACTAACAGGAAATAATGCTCATTTCATTTCTAAAAATTTTGTAAATGGGCTATCTCTGTTTAACATTTAAAGGAAATGAACTAACAAAGTGTAGTTAATGCTCATACTACACTCACTCATGGGCAATAATGGAGTGTAGTTAATACTCACACTACACTCATTCATAGGTAATAATAGAGTATAGTTAACACTCACACTATAATCATTCATGGGTAATAATAGAATAGATTAACAAAATGTAAATTATCGATGTTACTCCATTTTATTTGACATAACATTTCAAAGGGATAATGAATCCATAAGTCCTATAAGTTATCAAAAATTATAATTAAGTACCCTAATTTTTTTTAATTGAGTCCAAGAAGCCTTTAAGTTATTGCATATTAGTCCTTCTATATTAATTTAAATGGATAGGTCTGACATGGGCAAATGACCATAAATGAATTAACCTCAGCATCCATATAAGCAACGCTTTCCATGTCAGCTTTTGACACCATTACTATAGTCACCACATTGATACCACTGCCACCTATATCACCCTCATTAACCATCATCACTACTCAATAACAACCAAAAATAGCACCATCACCAATCAATGCCACTATTAGCAACACCATCACATAAAACTACACTAAATTAACCTAAAACCACCATGAGAAACACCAAAAATACCCAAAGCCACCATCACCATTCAATGCCACTATTAGCACCACCACTACATAAAATAATGACAATATAAAATTTTCAGTGCCAAATTTTCTATTGTTTATGTTTTAAAATAATAAAATTCAAAAGGTACAAATAATTATACATAAAATAAAAGGAAGGAGAACAACAACAACAACAATAACTAATAAGCTTCATCAATGGTAGAAATTGAATCAGTCAACTAGATAGCTCATAGGAGGAGGTAGAATGACATGGGTGTATTATGGGTAAAGTTATAGGTAAAGTGGTGTAGGTAACGGATCAGTAATAGTGGTAGCAGTGATGGTGATGGTTGTGGCATAGTTTGTGTCACAATGGAGTGTGAGGTTTAGAGATGATATTTGGTGTTGTAATGAACAGAAAGTGTAGTAAATATGTTTTGCATAGCCTTGTTTTGTAAATGCAATGATCATGGTTGTCTAAGAAGTATGAATTCTCTATGGCATCCATATATAAACTTTAAATGCTTTCTTAATCACACCATAACTATAATACATATGTATAAGTGCACTACTTAAAGAAATCCAATGCTTGCTTACACATTCCATTCAAGCATACCCAG
Source organism: Mallotus nudiflorus (assembly GCA_947683625.1). Classification (NCBI taxonomy): domain Eukaryota; kingdom Viridiplantae; phylum Streptophyta; class Magnoliopsida; order Malpighiales; family Euphorbiaceae; genus Mallotus; species Mallotus nudiflorus. The sequence continues at coordinate 1,709,720 of CANTUR010000017.1, read as the reverse complement.
CAATCATAGTCATCCATGATGCTACATTCCTCTCCATCATCTCATAAAAAACCCTTATTGCCCTGTCAACATCTATGCACCTCATATACCCGACAAGCATGGAATTCTAACACACAATGTTTTTGTCACCTATATCATTAAACATATGATGTGTATACTCAACACCACAATTATCACCAACCATGGCATACAAATTAATTAAATTCATCTTCACAAACACGATTAAGCAATACTCATTTACTGAAACTCTCCTATGAACTTATTATCCCTCTCTTAACAACCCTAACCTTACGCAACCACTTAAAAGGAATGAATAAGTAAATCCATTAAACTCCACATTTACAACCACCATTTAATTAAACAATATAACATAATTTCTATAGTACACTAGTTAAAACACAACATAATGTCAACTTAAACCAAGCTCTCTAAGCAACTTGTTATAACAATTTTACTTAGGTAGCTAAGATTATCGTCAAAGCTAGGAATTTACATAGAATAGTGCCAGTCATCGAGGCATGCTCTTTGTATGAAAGCACAAGTGGTCACTAAGAAATTAAGTAGTAGCTTTCACTTTCACTCCAAATTGGGCCATTCTTAACAATCATACCTAAAGCGAGTTTGGTCTCCAATTAAAATGCAGACTGACAACCAATTTTTGTCCATAAGCTGAATTGTGTAAACTAAATGTGTGGATTGGAACTCTTTGCTCTTCTTCCTTCAATATGGTCTGCCTAAATTTAGGTTGCTTCTCCAAGTTAAAAAGATCTCTTTTCACAAAAACCACTCTCTAGAACTAAATTCACAAGCTACAACACTACTAGAATTAAATAAAAACCCATTTATCATACCACGCCAGTGATGTAACTATTTGCTAGAGCTTCAAAATGCCATAGAAATGACATCTAGTGGGCACTGCATGTGTGACCTTTGTCTATGGTGGTGCTAGTGGCGATAGTAGCAATAGGAATGATGATCTCAATGATGAGCACAATGGAGTTGGTGTCAATGTCGTTGTAGAAGAATTTTTGTTATTTGTTCCACCATTATTGAAAACTCGTGATTTTGTGATGTTCGACTCATAAAAAATGGTAAGGATCCGTCAATAAGCTGCTAGATAGATCTTTGAGACTTTTTTAGATTTGTTAGATAAAAGTTTTTTTTTTCTTTCTATCATTGTTTGTTGGGTGGACATGACGAAGAGGAAGGAGAAGAATAAGGGATAAGTGAGTCCAATATATGGTAAAGGCTGAATAATAAAAATTGTCCATATTAATCCCTTTCATTTAATGTAATGGAGATGGACTAACATAAAACACTTTAAATGTAAATGTTTAAGATTTAATAAAAAAAATTAGGATTTGATTGAAATTTTTGACAACTTATAAGGCTTGTATATTCATTATCCCTAACGGAAATGAACTAACCTGATAACATTTAAAAGTTTCTAGGATCCAATTAAAAAAAATTAGGACTTTATTAAAATTTTGCATAATTTAGAGGACTCATAGGATCATTATTCCTTCCCGTTAATTGCTAACATTAGTACATTTCGTTTGCCATAACGGAAGTAAACTAACGTAAAAACATGTAAATGCTTATAAGACTTAATAAAAAAACTTTAAAACTTGATTGAAATTTTAGATAAATTATAGGACTTGTGAGGTCATTATTCCTTTTACAAAATACACAAACACACTATCAAATTATTAAAAAAAAAAAAAACATTTAGGACCATACTACCTCCAATACAATGTGATGTACACAATAATTCCCTTTTCTACCATTCCTTGTCATATTTGTCTATATTGTAATAAATGCCATTAAATATTGTGCTTTCCCTATTCATTAGATTCAATGTGCCTAGATTATCTTCCTTTCATCTAACGGACATGATGAATCTCTATGCAGCCGATAGCACCACTTCCCATGGACTGCTTGATAGAAGCTAAAAATTTCCATGTTTTTTAAGCAAAATCCTTATCCTCTTTTACAAAAGGATTGCGATGATGCTGATGCTGGCTCCAGACTATCATTCTCTTATTTTCATCGTCATTTTTATGAAATTCGGACAAATAAACTCTAAGCATCACACGTGGCGTTTTATAGGGCATCCACGTATATGCACCACACTTTGATTTGTTCCTATCCACATTTATTTACTTTAAGTTTTTAATTAATTTGGTTCTAAATTTCACATTGGGAAGTTGTAAGCTTTGAAGGTAATATATAAACATGGCATGTGGACTTTTCAATTAGTAATTGTCTAGAATATTTTATATGCACTATAAGTCTTCCTAATTAATTAATTAATTAATAATTGATAAAAAAATATGGTTCCACTTTCCAAAAGAAAAAAAGTTTTACTTTTATCCCATTTTCACATTTGTTTTGTAGGACCATGTAGATGACATGGCAGCTAAGTCAATGTGACATCCAGCTATTTGTGTTTTGATCCTGGGCTCTTAGTTTGAGCCACAAAGCCAACTATTATGGCTGATTTTATTTTAAATTATTTTTTATTAATAAAAAAGTAAAAAAATGTAAATTTCGATAAATTATACAATAAAAATAATCATTTTCTATGATAACAGGATTTGAACTCTTCACTTTATAATATTTTTAAAGAGAAATTACTACTTAACTATTCTCATTAAATATTTTTAATTAATTTTAATATGGGAGATTTTTTATTGGAAAAATTCTTTCCTCTACCTAAACTATTTTACTTAAATAATGCAATATATATCTTAAATAATTTATATTTAGCAAATAAAACTAAAATATATATCTTTATATTACATGTTTAATGGTTGTAAACGTTACATTTATATACAAAATTTCTATCCTATATAACCGTATGATTTTGTTATACTGGAATCTAATAAAAAAAATATTTTTTTCACCATCAATTGATACAATCAAATGTTACTGTAATTTTTAATTGCATTGATAAGATTTTTTTATAAAAGATCAAACTAGAAATGATTTTAGTTAGTGTACTAAGACATCCCAACTATTTTGACACCTCCACAACATCATCATCATGAATCAAAACTAGACATATAGAATTAAAATAAAAAAGAAGAATACAAGAGTATCAACCATAAGGGAAAAAAATTAAGAAGAGAACATATAGTTCTCTTTGCTTAACATATTCCTATGAATTAATTTATTTCATTCAGAAGGATGATTTAGCCACCATTTAGTTTAATGAAGATCAATAGCCATGGTAGAGAGTTTGTTCGCCACACTATTACCTTATCTATAGATATGAGAAACAAAAACTTGCATAGAGGATAAAATATTAAGGCAAGATTGCCATTTCATTTAAAGCTTCCAAGGGACATTCAAATTTCTATGCTGCAAATGTTGGACAACATATAAATTATCACATTCTATCCATAAGCAAGCAGGCTAGAAAACTTACACTTTCTATACACTAAATCATGGCACACAACTCAGCTTCAAATCCAAAAAGGACTATAAGAGGAGTAGCAAAACAAGAAACTGCAACACTAAGGTAATTCTAAAAGATACCTCCGGCCCCTACTAACCTCGACGGCCCTCTAGCAGTGCCATTTGTGTTTAGCTTCAACCAATGCCGAGAAGGTAGAATCCACTGAATGCCAAAAACACAAGGAGGAGAGCGAGAAATACCAAAAACCCTGAGCTGACATAGGATTAAAAGTTCTGATTGAGTGTTATCCATAAAACCAATTTTAAAAACCAATGCCTCCATAATAGCTTTGCAAGTTTTCCTAATAGCAACATAAATAGGAACATAATCAACATGAAAAAAAGCTTTATTACATGCATAACATATGGTATGAGAAACTTCTAAAAAACCAACTCGCCAAAGTACCTTTAGCTAAAAAGAAAAGTTCTATGCCCAGACTGAGTTAAACAAGCCTAAAAAACTGAAAGAAAGATTTAAAGAAACCTTAAATAAACTTAAGATTGCATGTTAAATTGTGATAGCATAAGAACATCAAGAGAAGGCATGAGTTATTGATTATGAAATCCTTACATATAGACAACAGCGAGAAGCAAGATTAAATCCTTTTGCACATAATTGGTCCTCGATAGGAAGTTTATCATGAAGCAAGCGCCATGTTAAGAAAGAATGAGATGGTGGAATGTAATGACGCTATAATTCTTTGCCCTAAGCAACCTTAGGGAAAGAAGGATGAGAATTTAAATAGAAAGATTTGCAAGACAATTGACCATTAGTTGAATGGTAATAAACTAAAGAGTCCAAGTCCATATGGGAGAAGACAAGATTATCAATGTCATTAGTAATATCTAGAAAAGCCATTCTAAATCTTGGTGTAAGGTTCTATTATACTATAAATAAGCATAGTTCTTTAGGCTAGTTATTGTTTAATTTTCTTTAGTATTGTTATGTTTGGTTATGTTTACTTAATTATGTATTATTATTTTTATTTCTTTTATCTATGGTATCCTTATGTTTATTTTTATGTGTTTTGTAGGTGTTCTTAAACTCAATTCATACATGGAAGTGATATAGCGCAAATATGCATACTTATTTAGGAGTGTTTTAGTAATTATGTTGTTTATTTTGCTTGTGATTTTGTGTTTTTATGTTCTTATTATATGATTTCTATCTTCCAAATGCATTTTAGGTTTGTTTGTATGTTTTGATGTGTTTCTAGGTCTAATGATCATTGGAAAAGGCTTGGATTCGGTTAAAATAAGTTGGAAGGCAAAAAGACTTACTCTTGAAGGATTCAAGACTATCACGAGTCGTTACACATGGGACAACTCATTACAGAAAGCTTCTGTAACAAGTCGGCACCTTGCAATGACTCAGCACAGGGACAAAAGGCCTATAAGATTTTAGATTAAGCAGTTTTTGTATTTCGATCATCACTTTCTCTACAGACATCCAAATGAGATGATTTAATTTTTGTTGGAAAGATGACTCCAAGATCTAGAATTTCATGAAGGGAATTTCTAGAGATAGAGTTATTTAGATGGACAAAAATGTCCTGGAAGTTATGTATTCTACATAAGGTTGTAACCCTTTATGTCAAAGGGTACCTTTCTATTTTGTAACCACTTCTAAGGCTTATATATATATAGGTCATTAGTGCCTTATACACAGAGATAGAACATATATAGAATAGATATAGAATAAAGATAGAATAGAGATAGAATAGAGAGAGAATAAGGATAGAATTAAGATAGAATTCAGGAGAGTTCATTCTTTTTTTATATTATCTTGTCTATTATTCAAAAAGAAGGAAGCAGATCATTTATGCAAGAGAGATCATTTTCAGCTAGAAGATAAATTGAAAGGGTTGTATAAACTCAATCTCTTCCCTTCTATATTATTTTTTATTGTCTCTTGATTTAATTAACCATGCATAGTGGCTAAGTATTTAAAGGAATTGCAATGTTGATTGAATAAGGATTACATACTCATACTTGCTTGTTTGATTTGAATTCAATTAGTACAGAATTGTGTTATGTATGCTTAATCACCATATGTAACTTGTAAATCATTTTATTTACAACGAGAGTTGGAATAATTCGGTGGAACTTTAATTGGATTCACTTAAGTAATGAATTCACTTGGAGATAAGGAATTCATCTTAAGGGATATTTAGTAGTTTTACTTGTGTTTCCTTGTCTATCTCTACAATGAATCGAGAGGACTTGTAGACTCTAGACGAGAATATCCTAATCTGACAACGAGAGTTGCTTTTTAGGATTTGTTTGGTATAATGTCATTTATGGTTTCTTCCTATCTCTACAATGAACTAAGAGGACTTGTAGACTCTAGGAGGGAACACTTCTAATTGACAATGAAGTTGCTTTTAAGAACTTTACTTTAATCTGACAATGATAGTTGCTTTTAAAAATTATACGCACTAATTTCCAGTCATTAAGTCAAGAATAATTAATTTACATATCCTTATTGATTATCATTGTAATTTTTCCATGTGTTTTGATAAGAACTTATAGTAATTGTAGTTTTAGTATTAGAGTAGTTGTTTTTATTATAATTTATTTGCTTGATTATTATTGTGATTTTATTTGCCTATCCATCTCAGTACCTATTCGATTAATACAATATTTACCCCGAATTCCCTTGGATCGACACCCTACTTGCTCTATACTAAGTCCTAGAGACTAGGGTATTATAATTTGACCCACGATTAGACTTTTGGCACCATTGCCGGGGAATTTGATCTGTAATATTTATTAATTTAGGGTAGAGAAAGGTTGTTTTAGGCCTTGTTTTAATTTTTATTTATTTTTGTGTTTATTTTTGTTTGTTTATTTTTTGTTTGTTTCTATTTTAATTTCTGTTTTAAATTTTATTTTCAGTAATTGTTTAATTGTGAATCTATATGCTTACTAGGAGTACAAGTGATAGTAACCTGCTTTTTGGTCCTGAAATTGATCTAACCATACGTGCTTTGCATAGGGAACAAAGGCGAAGGATAGAGAATCAATTAAACTTCAATAGAATGGCTCAACCGGAGAGAAGGACATTGGGTGATTTTGCCATGCCCGATATTTTGGGTAGTTTTGGTGGAATTGTGGCTCCGGCTATTGCCAATAATAATTTTGAGATTAAGCCAAGTATTATCCAGATGGTGCAAAACAATTAATTTGGAGGCTTACAAGGAGAGGATTTTTATGCTCACATTTTGACTTTCCTCAATGTGTGTGCAACCTTTAAGATAAATGGAGTGACGGATGATGTAACAAGCCTGAGATTATTTCCATTTTCAGTCAAGGACAAGGCATAACTATGGCTTGCAAGTTTGCCTAATGAATCAATTACCATATGAGACCAATTGAAGCAAGCATTTTTGCACAAATATTTTCCACCATATAAGACAGCCAAGTTTTGGAATGAAATCACTACTTTCAAGCAAAATGGAAGTGAGATAATTTATTTGGCTTGGGAAAGGTTTAAGGAACTACAAAGGCAATGTCCATATCATGGTTTGTCGGAATGGATGATCCCTCAAATCTTTTACAACAGGTTGACAGATGAGAATAGAAACATCGTCAATGCGGCTTCTGGTGGGAAATGGATGGACAAAACAACTAGAGAGGCCATTACATTACTTGAGGAACTTGCATCTCAAGGGTACATGGGTTAAGAAACTACTATGGCAAAGGCAAGAGGAATCTTGGAACTTGGTACAATCAACATGCTTAGTGCAAAAGTGGATGCCCTCATCAAAATGGTTTGTAAATCTTAAGTTAATTCATTAGAATGTACTAACCTTGTTTGTTAGACTTATGGAGGACCTCATTCATATTCTCAATGTAATATAAGTGCTAATGAAGATCTAAATTATATCCAAGGAGGTTTCAACCAAAGAGTAGGACTTAATTCAAACACATATAACCCTCAATGGAGGAACCATCCTGGAGACTCATGGTTAAACCCATCTTCCCAATTGAACCCCTAAATTAACCTAAACACCAAACCTCAACACCCATATGGATTCCCTATAAAACAACAACCCTTCAATTATCCCCAATCTAAGCCTAACCTAGAGAACCTTATTAAGCAATTTGTCAACCAATAAATTGCCATCAATAAACAAAATAAAGAGCAACTTAAAACAAATATCTTATAAACTTGAGCAAATTGCTACTCATAACTGAATCCTTGAAACATAAATTGCCCAACAAGCTTTTTCCTCTAATGCTAAACCCTTAGGAAATTCCAAGCCAACCGAAGTATGCACAAAAGGAGACTTGCCAAGCCATTACTTTGAGGAGTGGTAAAGAAGTTGAAGGAAGCTCTAGGAAAAAAATAATAATAGTTGATAATGAAGAGGTAGAGATTAAAGAAGGGGAGGTCAGTGGTACAAAGAAAGATGAGAGTAAGTTGCAAAGTAAGAAAGAAGATGCTACATCACCAAAGGTGGATATTAGAACCCTTCCTTTCCCTTAAAGGTACATAAGGCATAATTTGGATAAGCAATTTGGAAAATTTCTTGACTATCTAAAGGAGATTACTATCACTATACCATTTGTGGAGGCAATAAGGGATATACCTGCATGGGGTAAGTTTTTGAAGGATATTGTTAACTATAAAAGTAAGATTGAAGACTATGGTTTGGTATCTCTTATTGAACAATCTAAAGCTATGTACTCTAAATCTCCATCAAAGCTCAAGGATCTTGGTTCATTTACAGTTCCTTGTACAATTGGAGGTACGCATTTCAACAAAGCCTTGTGTGATATTGGTGCTAGTGTTAGCCTTATGCCTTATTCAATTTATAAAGAGCTTAACTTAGATGAGCTTAAGCCTACCAACATGTCTCTTTCCTTGGCGGATAAATCTGTTATATATCCACTTAGAATATTAGAGAATGTGCCAACAAAAGTAGGTAAGTTTATGATACCAACAGATTTTGTTGTGTTGGAGATGGAAGAGGATCTTGAAATTCCAATTTTTTTTTGAAGACCATTTTTGCGAACAACAGGAGCAATTTTAGATATGAAGAATAGGAAAATTACATTGGAAGTAGATAATGAATCTTTGGAATTTTATGTGTTAAATATGGTGAAGTTAACACCTATAGAAGTGGCAAGCAGAGTTGATCATATTGACGCTCATGATGTTATTGATGGGTGTATAGAAGAGGTGATTCATGAGTGTAAAAAAAGTGATTCTATAGAGATAAATAAGGTTCATGAGCCTAATGAGAAAGTTTTAGAAATAATTACATATCAACCTTTTTAAAGGACATCAAGATTTGAATCTTTGAAGAGAGAAGATGATCTAGAGGCTACTGCATCACCTGAAAAAGTAGAGTTGGAGCTCAAGCCTTTACCATCAAATCTCATATATGCTTTTCTTGACTCTAATCTTCAATATCCTTTTATTGTTAATTCATCTTTGCTTAATGATTATGTTAATGCTTTGTGTGATAAGTTGAATAGTCATAAAAATGCTATTGGTCATTCTATTAATGATTTGAAAGGAATTAGTCCTAAAATATCTATGCATAGAATTTTGTAAGAAGATAATGCCAAACCTTCCATTGAAGGCCAAAGGTGATTGAATCCCACTCTTAAAGAAGTGGTAAGAAAAGAGGTGATTAAGTTGCTTGACAATGGAATCATTTATTCCATTAGTGATAGTAATTGGGTAAGCCCTGTTCAAGTTGTTCCAAAGAAAGGAGGCTTAACTGTCGTTAGGAAATGAGTCTAATGATTTGATACCTACTCAAACTGTCATTGGATGGCATATGTGCATTGATTATTGTAAATTTAATAAAGCAACTAGGAAGGATCATTTCCCATTGCCTTTTATTGACCAAGTTCTAGAGAGGCTAGCTGATTTCTCTTATTTTTGTTACCTAGATGGACTTAGTGGATTTTATCAAATCCCTATTCACCTTGAAGACCAACGTAAGACTACTTTTACATGTCCTTATAGTAATTTTGCTTTTAGGCGTATGCCTTTTGGTTTATGTAATGCACCTGTAAGTTTTCAACGATGCATGTATTCAATATTTAGTGATTTGCTTGATGATTGTGTAGAAGTTTTTATGGATGACTTTAATGTCTATGGTACTAAATTTTCACATTGTTTAGACAATCTCTCTAAGGTTCTTGATAGGTGTATCGAGCATGGTTTTATCTTAAATTAGGAGAAATGTCATTTCATGGCACAAGAAGGAATCATTCTTGGTCAATCAATTTCAAAGAAAGGCATTGACGTTGATAGAGCAAAGATAGAAGTAATCGATAAATTACCACCTCCCAACTGTGTTAAGGACATAAGAAGCTTCCTTGGACATGTAGGGTTTTATATGAGATTTATTAAGGATTTTTCAATGGTCATAAAGCCATTGTGTAAGTTACTTGCTAAGGATGCAGTGTTTGAGTTCGACGATGCGTGTCTTAATGCATTTAACACCTTGAAAAGCGCTCTTTTATTTACACCTATTTTGCAACCACCTAATTGGAAGGAGTCATTTGAAATAATATGTGATGCTAGCAATTATACTGTGGGAGCTGTGTTGGGTCAAAGGAAGGAAGGCAAGCCTTATATGATCTATCATGCAAGTAAACTACTTGATGAAGCTCAAATCAACTACACCACTATAGAAAAGGAGCTGCTAGTTATTGTTTATGCATTTGACAAGTTCAAATCATATCTTATGGGACAAAAAGTGATTGTTTATTCTGATCATGCTACTCTTAAATATCTTTGAGCAAGAAGGATGCAAAACCCAGAATTTTAAGATGGATTTTGATGCTGCAATAATTTAATTGGGAAGTCTAAGATAAAAAAAAAGGGAGTGAAAACCTAGTAGCATACCATCTATCAAGGCTAAACCAAGATGGATTAAGAGAACTTGATGATGGTGTCCCAATCAGTGAGTCATTTCATGGTGAACATCTTCTGAATATTACATTGAAAGAAATTCCATAGTTCGCCAACATCGCCAATTATCTAGCAAGTGGAGTTCTACCTTATGGTATGGATTATAGACAAAAGAAAAATTTTTGTATGATAGCAGATTTTACTATTGGGCGAAGCCCTTACTATACAAAAGGTGTGCAGATGAATTAATTAGAAGGTGCATACCTCAAGATGAAGTCTAAGAAGTTTTGAAGCATTGTCATTCCTTGGAAGTTGGAGGACACTTTGGACCATCAAAGATAGCATCTAAGGTACTGCAATTTGGTTTTTGGTGGCCTACTTTATTTAAGGATGCTAGAGAATTTATGCTCATATATGATAGATGTTAAAGGATGGGTAACATATCTAGGAAGCATGAAATGCCTTTGAAAGGAATTCTTGAAGTTGAAATTTTTTATGTGTGGGGAATAAACTTTATGGGTCCTTTTCCTAGCTCTTTAGGCTATAAGTATATTTTGATTATGGTTGATTATGTTTCAAAATGGGTTGAGGCAATGCCAACCTTGACCAATGATGCTAGAATAGTCAAGAAAATGCTTAAGAAGGTCATTTTCCTTAGATTTTGTACCCCTAGGGCATTGATAAGTGATGGAGGTTTCTACTTTTGCAATCATTTGATAGAAGCTCTATTCAAGAAATATGGAGTGACACACAAGGTTTCCACTCCATATCACCCATAAATAAGTGGGCAAGTTGAGGTAAGTAACTGGGAGATTAAATGGATTCTTGAGAAAACAGTTTCTTCTTCAAGGAAAGATTAGGCATTGAAGCTTGATGATGCATTATGGGTGTGTAGGACAACATTTAAAACTCCAGTAGGCCTTACTCCTTATTAGCTTATGTATAGGAAGTCATGTCACCTACCCATTGAGCTTGAGCATAAGGCATATTAGGCAACTAGAGCTCTGAACTTTGATATGATGAAGGCAGGAAAGAAGAGGTTTCTTCAACTCAATGAATTGGATGAATTAAGGATGGATGCATATGAAAATGCAAAGTTGTACAAGGATAGGACTAAAATGTTGCATGATAAGCATTTAGTGAAGAAAGACTTTCATGAAGGAGAGGCTGTTTTGCTTTACAATTCAAGATTAAGGTTGTTTCTGGGCAAGTTAAAGTCTAAATGGTTGGGTCCATTTAAAGTTGTCAAAGTTCATCCTTATGGTGCCATTGAGATATCGAATGATAAGGGTGAAACATTTAAGGTAAATGGACACCGCCTCAAACCTACTTGAACGATGAGGAAACTACTTCAGGTCAACCTATATACCTTTCTAAGACTTAAAGGAATTAAGGTACGTTCACTGACACATTTTTACTTTGTTATGATTTCTATTCTATATTTATATTTAATTTTCATTTTTTAAGCAATTTCACTTCACATTTCATTACTCATAAACTTTTTTCAAAATTTTTATTTTACACATTTTTCTTGTTGCTTTTCTTTGTTCAATTTTTCTTATTCATATGCATTTCATTATTTTCCTTTCAGTATACATTTGGTTTCTAATTAGTATATTTTTGGTTTTTGATACAATTTTTATATGTTCCTTTTATTTAGAATAGGACTTAGAAATATTTTTGCATTTTTTTCATACCGTCACGACTCGTTACGCCGTAATGAGTCATTACAGAGACACATTGTGCAGAGTCATTACATATGGAATGACTCGACATAAATTACATTAGAGCATCACGACTCGCTCCAGTGGATTGAGTCGTTATAGTAACCCATCGTGCCGAGTCATTACACATGGAACAACTCGACACAACCTAAATAAAAATGTCACAACTCGTTCCAATGGATCAAGTCATTACAGAAAGCAAGCATCATGACTCATCCCACCCGTGTCGAGTCGTGCCACCTGCAACTAACTTCCATTTTTTGATTTTACACACATATACACTTTTATCAATTTTGGATTTGTGTTTTTAACATCTTTTTATTAGTTTTTATTTGATTTTTAATTCAAAAATAGATGAAAAGGTGTTTCATTTTTCAAGAGGTGTCATATATTTTCACTTCCCCATACACCTTTTCACCTTTAAACACATCTTTTCAACCCTTTCTCACACACCTTTTCATATATCTTATACACCTACATCTTACACACCTTCTACACCTATATATACCCCTTTTTTACCACCCTCACCACTCATAAAACCCACCCTTAAAAGTCTATACGAATTTTGATAAGACTTTTACTCTTTCATCTTCCCCATTCTCTCTTCTCCCTACAAAAATTTTTCCATTTTCTTTTCACATAAACCCTAACCGAAATCTCTACTCCTTTCCTTTCCTTTCCTTTCCATTTTCTCTATTTTCTTTACTTTATTTTCATTTTTATCATCTTCATATTTCTGCATTTCTATGACTACTTCTATTTAAGCAAGTTTAGCAATATGGGTAAGACTAGAGGATCAACATCCGAGAGACCTCATGTTGAAGAATCTCCTCAAGAGGAAGAGGAGAATCTAAGTAAGACCTACAAGGCCAAATTCCTCATCCTATCACATGAGGAAGGGGCTAAGCTTACCAACATCAAATTCAAAGAAATATTGGCTTGTAAGTATATGCCTAACTCTCTCTTGACTAGAATAGATATGTTTGATGAGTTTGATAGAATGTTTAACCAATGTGGTCTTAAAAGGTTTGTTTCAATGCATGAGGGCACGTATATGGATTTAATCACTAAATTTTACACCACTCTTGATGTTAATGCCACCAACTCACAAATCCTGGAATTTAGGTTTGAAGATAAATAACACCAACTCACTTATAGTTTCATGAGTAGAATGTTTGGATTCAAAAAGGATGGGTTATGTGACCCTCCTTCTAAATTTAAGTTGAATGAGTTTTGGACTTTCTTGATTGATTTGCACACTCCCTTTCAACCCAAGAAAGCCAAAGCAATGTTCATAAAGGATATGAAGTATTGGTTGCTACATAAAGTCCTTGCTTGTCTCGTCTTCATAAATCTGAATTCAATAGGGTCTCTGCACAAGAGATGTTTCTCACGTAGTGCATTCATAATAGAAAACAAGTTTGTTGGACCTATTGGATTTTTAACCAATTGTTATCTTATGCACCATGTAAGGATGCACCCTTGACCTATAATCATGTTGTCACAATTTGTAATATCCCATGTTTTTAAAATATTTTTACACTGTACCGGGATATACAGTGTCAATAATTTTTGTATATATATTACGATATTTTTATGAGTTGATATGTATTTTAAACCTATTTTAATTACTGTCTATTATTTTCAGTATTTTACGTAAAATTTTCCCGGGACTTGTATTTTCGGGGAAATTTTCACGTAAACAATGTATTATTAATTATTTTAAATGTATTTACGGACTTGCATGAACTCATACATATTTTTAAATTATTAAATAAAGCCTGTGTGTGTATAATTATTTAATTAGGGTTTATTATTACCCTAATATTTTATTATTTATTTATTATTATTTAATTATTTTATTTATTATTAAATTATTAAAATTTATTATTTTATTATTATTTATTTATTAATATTTAATTATTTTAATTTATTTTATTTTTTTTTTCTTTTTTTTTCTTTTTTTTTTCTTTTCCTTTTTCTTTCTTTTTCTTTTTCTTTTTCTTTCCTTTTTCTTTCCTTTTTCTTTTTCTTCTTCTTCTTCCCTTCTCTCCCGCGCCCGACGCCCGACCACCATCCCTCACCGTCTGCAACTCCGGCCACCTACCGTCGGTGTGCCTCCCGGCTTGCCACCGCCGTTCCCAGCCGTCCTCCGCCGCCTCCAGCCCCTTTCCCCGGCGTCGGCAGCTTGATTTCTTCCTCTTTTGGCCGAAATCTTCCCTTCGCCGTTTCTCCCTCCTCCGGCCACCGTTTTCGACACCGCCGGTCTCTTTCTTCTCCTTGAGCTCCGATGAGTGTGATTCTAGCTTTGGTTTGAGCTAAAATGGTTTAGATTTACTTAGGTTTTGATTTTTCCAATTCGGTCATATTAGGGTTTTTGATTTTTTTGAGCTTCGAATTGGATGATTCATGGAAACTCCCTTCACAAATGTTGTTTCTAGTAGCTTAATATACATGTATGAATTTTTGTAGAATTTTTGGAGGTTGTTTGGATTTTTGGGTATTTTTGAATATTTTAATATTATTTTCTAATTTTCGGAAATTAATTATTTAAATTATGAAATTTGAGTTTATGGTTAAATTAGGTATTGAAATGAATTATAGGAATTTATTTGGAATTTTTATGAATTTCTAAGTATTTATTTTGAATTATTGAAGTTTATGGAATTTTGGAAAAATTAGGTTAAATGTGTTTTTATTTGAATTTAATTGGTTAATCGAGTTTAAATATTAATATTATTGATAAATATGTTGAGAAAATTAATTTTGAGTAATTGTATGATTTTTGGTGAATTTTTGAAGTAAATTAGGTATATTTATATATATAGGGGTATTTTGGTAATTTTACCCTAAATTGTCTAAAAATGTAATTTAATTGGTTTTAATATTTATTTAAGGTATAAAAATGATTTCTACAAATTATTTGGTATTTTTAACTAATTAAAACTATTTTTCGTAAATTATTTTCAATTATATATATAATATACGGTTTTTCAAATAAAATGAGTTTTATTTGGTTTTTACGGTGTTTAAAGGTTAATTATGTAATTTCTACGTATAAAATGTATTTCTGTGATTTAAGGATATTTTTGGTATATCTGGAATCATTCTGTGTTTGTGGACCCCGGTCGGTGGACTGTAGTTTGGAGTCCGACCGTGGGATTTTGATTGTGTTGAGCTTGTATTTCGAAGAGTGTTTCTTTGCAGGGTCGGCTCTACTCTTTTGAGTAGAGAGATGTCCGTTTTACAGGGGAGGTTCTGCCGAATTTTCGGTAGAATTCTCGTAAAACGTGATGTCCAATCGAACCCTAATTTTCGATTCTGTGTTTAATACTCTAGATTGAATTCTAGGATTTCTATTAGGGTTACTCTGATATCGGTTATTTATTTCTTGTTTAGTTGCGTCGAGACCGAGGGCTAGTGGACCAGGCCCATCGGACCTGTCTCGTGGAGCGCACTAGGTGAGTTACTGTACTATGTATACATGCTTAGGATGCATGATTTAGAAATATACGTTTTACTTTGATTAAAATGCATAAATAATGTGATTTTTATTTAAGTATATTTTTGGTTTATTTTTGGTATATAATAAATTATATGCATGTTTTATTAATAAAATATATTTAAAATGTTTTTAAATATTTTTTTAATTTAATTTATGAATTGATTGGATTTATTTGACATATATATACTCGAAATATACCTGGTTTACTTTTGGTATATTTCCGGTATATATATATAGTTTATATTGTATTCTATTGAACTTCATGCATCATTTATTTTTGTGAATGAATGTTTTATATTTAATGATGAAGGATATCAATAGAACGTGCTACCTAGTGGGCAGCACTAGGACCGAGTACGTACCGGTACGCCTATAGCTTTAGGCTATATTATTAAATTATTTATGGATATTGATTTGATTATGATTATTGATATGTGAGATGTGGTTTGGGTGTGATTGCTGGAGCTCGGTTGACGAAGTGTCTCGGGGCCAATCACACTGGCAGTTAGACTGCTGGAGCTCGGTTGACTTAGTGTCTCAGGGCCAGTCTACTGTCCATATGGATTAAGTGGATATATTTGGAATAAGTGAGCCTGTATGGCCAGAGTGTTGTTTAACACTATTTTCTGAGGTTGCGATATTCTAGGGTTCTATGTGATCCTTCATAAATTGGGTTTTTTTTTTCAGTAAAATATATAAAAATGATTTTTCTGCATCTGTATGAATTTGCCTGTATATATACATATTATATATATACTGTTGACTGTATGCATTATCACTTAGTGTGTATGTATATATATTATAGTAATTCACTCAGTGAGGTCTGACTCCCCTCCGTTGACCATTTTTCAGGAGAGTCAACTTCCTCAGACCTCAGTAGCAGGTCGATACGCCGGATTTCTTCCGCCCCGGCTTCTTTATGTAAACTGTCTACTTGAGTCTTATTTATTTTATCTAGACACTGCAGTAGTTGTGAATTAAAGTATTGAATTTCATGTATTTTATTTTAAAGAGATGTATTATATTAAAACTGGATTTGTACTAAAGAGATTATGTATATATGAGATGAGTTTTGAATTAAATCCAGTTGATATGAAAATGATATTATGATATTATGATTTTTATTTTCCGCTGCATATCATACTGTTACTGTTATTATGGCATGCTTTATTTTATTTTTAGGCTTGCTACGGGTTCCGGATTCGAAAGAATTCCCGTTCCCTAGCGCCGGTCATGGCCCCTGTTTTGGGTCGTGACAAACTTGGTATCAGAGCGGAGTTCTGTGTCAGGGCTTAGTTATGTGAGTTGTGGCCCTAGTTTTAAAGTTGTGTTTTCTGTTGGAATACTGCAGTGTATTAGGTTCGAGTATGTCTTGATAAGTATTCCTTGCTCTAGTTTTCAACATTATTCCTCCGTTGTCTGTTTTGTCTGAATCTTTTCGTTTGTCTTTTCAGAATGAGGAGGCGAGCGCGTGTCGCTCCACCGGTCATTGAGGCCGAGGATGATGAGTCTTTTCAGGATGAGGTTTTACCTCCTGAGCCGCCAGTTAGATGTAGAGGTCGTGGCAGGGGTAGACCTTGAGGAGCGGCAAGTCGCCGTAGGCAGAGAGAGTTACAGGACGAGGAGCCTGTTGAGCCTGAGTTTGATGTTCCTGGTCCTCCAGTTGTTCAGCCTGCCTATCAGCAGGGTATGTCTGACCCTGAGGCAGCTTTGTTCTATGCCCGAGTCGGCAGGATTGCGTTTGATGGTACTTCTGATCCTTTAGATTTTCTGCATGCGATTGAGACTAGGACTCGGACTGCTCATACCGAGTACCAGAGGATCATGATCGTTGAGTTGTCTGTTGAGGGACCAGCCTTGGATTGGTTCATTCAGATGATCCAGCCCTACATGATGACGATGACCTGGGCTTAGTTTCGAGAGCGATTCATGAGGAGATTTTGTCCAGAGCCTCTTCGTTTGAGTTATCGTCTTCGATTGACCAGTATTTCTCGTGGAGATCGATCTGTAGAGGAGTATACCCGAGAGTTTCTTCGATTGGGTAGATATGCTGAGGATCTGATGCGAGATCAGTATTTCGCTGTTACTACGTATGTCACTGGTTTGGGTTCAGCTTTTGCTGGTATGCCTACAGCAGGTCTTACTCTGGAGTCTGTGATTGAGCTAGCTAAGGAGATTGAGCTGAGATTAGTTAGGCAGGGAGCGATGCCTGATTATTACCAGCTAGGAGTTCAGTCGAGTGGATTGCAGGCTACTCCATATTCGAGTTTTCATGTTGGTTCGAGTAGTCAGCAGTGAGGTTCGACTCAGCAGAGTCAGAGACAGCAACAGCGAGTGCATCGGAGCAGTAGACATGGCCGTGGAGGTCAGCGTAGATCGTTCAGATTCGGGTCAGGTGCTTCGAGCAGCAGCAGTGGTCGTAGTTCTGGATCAGCGGCCAGTGTTTGCCAGACTTGTGGTAGAGTCCATCAGGGACCGTGTTATCTGACACCACTGACATGCTTCAAATGCGGGCAGACAGGACATTTTGCCAGATCGTGTCCTTATTCTGGGTATCAGCAGCAGCAGATTCCACGATTCCCACAGCAGTCGATTGCTAGTGCAGCACTCGTGCCATTTCAGTTGCCACCAGCCCAGCATCAGAGTTCCACTCAGTTTGTTCCACAGCAGAGTCGTGGTAGAGGTACTAGAGGAGGTGCCAGAGGTGTTGACCAGGCTTCTACCAGTCAGCAGGGAGGTCGAGGTCAGGCCAGAGTTTTTCATCTGACTCAGCAGGATGCTCAGGCATCTAATGCAATCGTGGCAGGTATTCTTTCTGTTTGTTACCTGGATGCATGGGTTTTTTTTGATCCGGGTGCCACGCATTCGTTTGTTTCTCCTATTTTTGCTTCTAAATCTTGTTGGCAAGCTTCGAGGATGGCTTTTCCTTTGTCTGTTGCCACTCCTCTTAGCGATTCTTTGGACACCGATATTGTTCTTTCTGGTTGTCCAGTTCTCGTGGGAGATAGAGAATTACCCGCTGATTTGATTTTGTTGGATGTGATGGAGTTCGATGTTATTTTGGGAATGGATTGGCTATCTCAGCACTATGCCGTGGTAGATTGCAGGAATAAGAAGGTGATTTTCAGAATTCCTGGTGAAGTAGAGTTTAAGTTTGTTGGTGATAGGAGTTCAGCACCTCAGAATCTTATTTCTGCTATTTCAGCTAGGAAATTATTGAAGAAAGGTTGTCAGGGGTTTTTGGCATTGGTTAGGGATACGTCAGTGGAGAAGTTGTCACTCACAGATGTTCCTGTTGCTTGCGAGTTTCCTGATGTTTTTCCCGAGGAGTTGCCAGGTTTACCACCTCACAGAGAGATTGAGTTCTGTATAGATGTGGTACCAGGTACTACTCCTATATCTATGCCACCCTATCGAATGGCTCCTGCAGAGTTGAGAGAGTTGAAGGAACAATTGCAAGAGTTGTTGGATAAAGGTTTCATCAGGCCTAGTGTTTCTCCTTGGGGTGCACCAGTCTTGTTTGTGAAGAAGAAGGATGGTACCCTGAGACTGTGCATTGACTATAGAGAGCTGAATAAGGTGACGGTGAAGAACAAGTATCCTCTCCCGAGGATAGATGATTTGTTTGATCAGCTCCAGGGTGCACAATTCTTTTCTAAGGTCGACTTGAGGTCGGGTTATCATCAGTTGCGGATCAGTGAATCCGATATTTCAAAGACAGCTTTCCGCACTAGATATGGCCATTATGAGTTTCTGGTGATGTCTTTTGGTTTGACTAATGCACCAGCAGCTTTTATGGACCTGATGAACAGAGTATTCAGACCGTATGTGGATCAGTTTGTAGTAGTCTTCATTGATGATATACTAGTATATTCGAGGAATATGGAAGAGCATGTATATCACTTGAGGATTGTACTACAGACACTGAGAGATCATCAGCTTCATGCTAAATTCTCGATGTGTGATTTCTGGATGGAGAGTGTTTCTTTTCTTGGACACGTAGTGTCTAAAGAAGGTATTCAGGTTGATCCACAGAAGGTTGAGGCAGTATCTGAATGGCCTAGACCTACTTCTGTTACGGAGATTCAGAGTTTTCTGGGTTTAGCCGGGTATTATAGGCGGTTTGTGCAGGATTTTTCCAGGATAGCAGCCCCTATGACTCGCTTGACTCAGAAGAATGTTAGATTTGAGTGGTCAGAAGCTTGTGAGAATAGTTTTCAATTATTGAAGGAGAAGTTGACCACAGCGCCAGTATTAGCTTTGCCTAATAGTGTGGATAAGTTCACAGTTTACTGTGATGCCTCTAGAATTGGTCTTGGTTGTGTGTTGATGCAGAATGGAAGGGTGATAGCCTATGCTTCGAGGCAGTTGAAGAAGCATGAGCAGAACTATCCTACACATGACCTAGAGATGGCTGCAGTGATCTTTGCTTTGAAGATTTGGAGACATTATTTGTACGGGGTGACTTGTGAGATATTTACTGATTACAAGAGCCTTAAGTACATTTTCCAGCAGAGAGATTTGAATTTGAGGCAGAGAAGATGGTTGGAACTGTTGAAGGATTATGATTGCGAGATTCTTTACCATCCGGGTAAAGCTAATGTTGTAGCAGATGCCTTGAGTAGGAAGTCCTCAGGTAGTCTTGCTCACATCGGTGTTGAGAGGAGACCATTGATCCAGGAATTGCATTTGTTGGTGGATCAAGGTCTGATGATGAAGATCAGTAGATCAGGTGGACTGTTAGCTCAGTTTAAAGTACGATCTGTACTAAGGGATAGGATTAAAGCAGCTCAGAGTCGAGATCCTATTCTAGAAGAGCTTGCAGAGAATGTCAGAGCAGGGAAGTTCACTGATTTCACACTTGATGATGAGGGTGTGTTGTGGATCAGTGGTAGATTGTGTGTTCCAGATGTGGATGACTTGAGAGAGGAGATTTTAGAGGAAGCACATTCTACAGCCTACAGCGTTCATCCGGGTGTTACTAAGATGTACCACAGTATCAGAGATCTATACTGGTAGGATGGATTGAAGAAGGATGTTGCTGATTATGTTGCTAAGTGCTTGACGTGTCAGCAAGTGAAAGCCGAACATCAGAAGCCTTCTGGGAAGCTTCAGCCTCTTCCTATTCCTGAGTGGAAGTGGGAAAGGATAGCTATGGATTTTGTGGTAGGTTTACCTCGTTCGAAGGATGGATATGATTCCATCTGGGTGATTGTAGACAGGTTGACGAAGTCTGCACATTTCTTGCCTATGAAAGCCACATATTCAGTTGCTAGATTGGCGAAGTTGTATATGAAGCATATTGTGTGCCTTCATGGAGTACCTGTGTCCATTGTGTCAGATAGAGGTTCGGTGTTTACTTCTCATTTTTGGCAGAAGTTGTAGGAAGCGATGGGCACTAGGTTGGATTTCAGTACTGCTTTTCATCCTCAGACAGATGGTCAGTCTGAGAGGACGATCCAGACACTGGAAGATATGTTGAGGATGTGTGTCTTGGATTTGGGAGGTAGCTGGGATGATCATTTGTCGCTTGTTGAGTTTGCATATAATAACAGCTACCATAGCAGTATTGGCATGGCACCATATGAGGCGTTGTATGGAAGGAAGTGTAGATCCCCGTTGAGTTGGGATGAGATTGGTGCGAGAGCTTTGACTGGACCAGAGATGGTTTAGGATGCTGCAGAGAAAGTCACCGTGATCAAGCGCAGATTAGAGACCGCAGTTAGCAGACAGAAGAGTTATGCGGATCCTAGGCGCAGAGATGTGGAGTTTCAGGTTGGAGATTTCATTTTTCTGAAAGTATCTCTGATAAAGGGTGTGATGAGATTTGGCAGGAAGGGTAAGTTAGCACCGAGATACATTGGACCGTTTGAGATTTTGGAGAGAGTTGGCACTGTTGCATATCGGTTGGATTTGCCTCCGAGTATGTCACAGGTGCATCCAGTATTTCATATCTCGATGTTGAGGAAGTATATCTCAGATCCTTCACACGTGTTGCAACTCGACAGTGTGGAAGTAAGTGAAGATTTGACGTTTGTGGAAGAACCTGTGGCGATCGTTGATTTTCAAGTTCGACAGTTGAGATCGAAGCAGATTCCGATGGTCAAGGTTCTGTGGCATAGTGACAGAGTTGAAGAGCATACGTGGGAGACTGAAGCTGAGATGCGAGCTTCTTACCCGTATCTCTTTCCTTCTTGATCTTTTCTTTTTAGAATTCGGGGACGAATTCCTGTAAGGGGGGAAGACTGTAATATCTCGTGTTTTTAAAATATTTTTACACTGTATCGAGATATACAGTGTCAATAATTTTTGTATATATATTATGATATTTTTATGAGTTGATATGTATTTTAAACCTATTTTAATTACTGTCTATTATTTTCAGTATTTTACGTAAAATTTTCCCGGGACTTGTATTTTCGGGGAAATTTTCACGTAAACAATGTATTATTAATTATTTTAAATGTATTTACGGACTTGCATGAACTCATACATATTTTTAAATTATTAAATAAAGCCTGTGTGTGTATAATTATTTAATTAGGGTTTATTATTACCCTAATATTTTATTATTTATTTATTATTATTTAATTATTTTATTTATTATTAAATTATTAAAATTTATTATTAAATTATTATTTATTTATTAATATTTAATTATTTTAATTTTTTTTATTTATTTTTCTTTTTTTTTTCTTTTCCTTTTTCTTTCTTTTTCTTTTTCTTTTTCTTTCCTTTTTCTTTCTTTTTCTTTTTCTTCTTCTTCTTCCCTTCTCTCCCGCGCCCGACGCCCGACCACCATCCCTCACCGTCTGCAACTCCGGCCACCTACCGTCGGTGTGCCTCCCGGCTTGCCACTGCCGTTCCCAGCCGTCCTCCGCCGCCTCCAGCCCCTTTCCCCGGCGCCGGCAGCTTGATTTCTTCCTCTTTTGGCCGAAATCTTCCCTTCGCCGTTTCTCCCTCCTCCGGCCACCGTTTTCGACACCGCCGGTCTCTTTCTTCTCCTTGAGCTCCGGTGAGTGTGATTCTAGCTTTGGTTTGAGCTAAAATGGTTTAGATTTGCTTAGGTTTTGATTTTTCCAATTCGGTCATATTAGGGTTTTCGATTTTTTTGAGCTTTGAATTGGATGATTCATGGAAACTCCCTTCACAAATGTTGTTTCTAGTAGGTTAATCTGCATGTATGAATTTTTTTAGAATTTTTGGAGGTTGTTTGGATTTTTGGGTATTTTTGAATATTTTAATATTATTTTCTAATTTTCGGAAATTAATTATTTAAATTATGAAATTTGAGTTTATGGTTAAATTAGGTGTTGAAATGAATTATAGGAATTTATTTGGAATTTTTATGAATTTCTAAGTATTTATTTTGAATTATTGAAGTTTATGGAATTTTGGAAAAATTAGGTTAAATGTGTTTTTATTTGAATTTAATTGGTTAATTGAGTTTAAATATTAATATTATTGATAAATATGTTGAGAAAATTAATTTTGAGTAATTGTATGATTTTTGGTGAATTTTTGAAGTAAATTAGGTATATTTATATATATAGGGGTATTTTGATAATTTTACCCTAAATTGTCTAAAAATGTAATTTAATTGGTTTTAATATTTATTTAAGGTATAAAAATGATTTCTACAAATTATTTGGTATTTTTAACTAATTAAAACTATTTTTCGTAAATTATTTTCAATTATATATATAATATACGGTTTTTCAAATAAAATGAGTTTTATTTGGTTTTTACGGTGTTTAAAGGTTAATTATGTAATTTCTACGTATAAAATGTATTTCTGTGATTTAAGGATATTTTTGGTATATCTGGAATCATTCTGTGTTTGTGGACCCCGGTCGGTGGACTGTAGTTTGGAGTCCGACCGTGGGATTTTGATTGTGTTGAGCTTGTATTTCGAAGTGTGTTTCTTTGCAGGGTCGGCTCTACTCTTTTGAGTAGAGAGATGTCCATTTTACAGGGGAGGTTCTGCCGAATTTTTGGTAGAATTCTCGTAAAACGTGATGTCCAGTCGTACCCTAATTTTCGATTCTGTGTTTAATACTCTAGATTGAATTCTAGGATTTCTATTAGGGTTACTCTGATATCGGTTATTTATTTCTTGTTTAGTTGCGCCGAGACCGAGGGCTAGTGGACCAGGCCCATCGGACCTGTCTCGTGGAGCGCACTAGGTGAGTTACTGTACTATGTATACATGCTTAGGATGCATGATTTAGAAATATACGTTTTACTTTGATTAAAATGCATAAATAATGTGATTTGTATTTAAGTATATTTTTGGTATATAATAAATTATATGCATGTTTTATTAATAAAATATATTTAAAATGTTTTTAAATATTTTTTTAATTTAATTTATGAATTGATTGGATTTATTTGACATATATATACTCGAAATATACCTGGTTTACTTTTGGTATATTTCCGGTATATATATATGGTTTATATTGTATTCTATTGAACTTCATGCATCATTTATTTTTGTGAATGAATGTTTTATATTTAATGATGAAGGATATCAATAGAACGTGCTACCTAGTGGGCAGCACTAGGACCGAGTACGTACCGGTACGCCTATAGCTTTAGGCTATATTATTAAATTATTTATGGATATTGATTTGATTATGATTATTGATATGTGAGATGTGGTTTGGGTGTGATTGCTGGAGCTCGGTTGACGAAGTGTCTCGGGGCCAATCACACTGGCAGTTAGACTGCTGGAGCTCGGTTGACTTAGTGTCTCAGGGCCAGTCTACTGTCCATATGGATTAAGTGGATATATTTGGAATAAGTGAGCCTGTATGGCCAGAGTGTTGTTTAACACTATTTTCTGAGGTTGCGATATTCTAGGGTTCTATGTGATCCTTCATAAATTGGGTTTTTTTTTCAGTAAAATATATAAAAATGATTTTTCTGCATCTGTATGAATTTGCCTGTATATATACATATTATATATATACTGTTGACTGTATGCATTATCACTTAGTGTGTATGTATATATATTATAGTAATTCACTCAGTGAGGTCTGACTCCCCTCCGTTGACCATTTTTCAGGAGAGTCAACTTCCTCAGACCTCAGTAGCAGGTCGATACGCCGGATTTCTTCTGCCCCGGCTTCTTTATGTAAACTGTCTACTTGAGTCTTATTTATTTTATCTAGACACTGCAGTAGTTATGAATTAAAGTATTGAATTTCATGTATTTTATTTTAAAGAGATGTATTATATTGAAACTGGATTTGTACTAAAGAGATTATGTATCTATGAGATGAGTTTTGAATTAAATCCAGTTGATATGAAAATGATATTATGATATTATGATTTTTATTTTCCGCTGCATATCATACTGTTACTGTTATTATGGCATGCTTTATTTTATTTTTAGGCTTGCTACGGGTTCCGGATTCGAAAGAATTCCCGTTCCCTAGCGCCGATCATGGCCCCTGTTTTGGGTCGTGACACAATTATTGCTAAAGCCTTGAATATTAATCTTGGAAATTACACTTGAAAAGTTGAGTGTTCTTATTTCACTAACCATGCCCTCGTAAGAAGAGAAGTTGTTGGTGCAGGTTTAACATTCATTCCCGCCCGCTCATGAACTTATTGGCGAGGCCTTCTCGGGGCAACCCTAGTTGAGGAACTAATCCACCAACCCATGGAAGAGGAGGAAGAGGAGGACGAGGAAGCAGAGGAGCTTCCACAATACCAACCTTTTAGAGACTTTCCCCTCCTTACATACCCCCTCCAAAGTGCACCAAGTTCTTCAAGTGATCACCCACCTATATAGGATCAAATTTTGAATAACCAAATTTCAATGCAAGGGCAATTGAATGCTTTAGCACATCATCAATAGCAACTCAATCATTGCCAATATAGGATGGAGTACAAATTGGACAAGTATTTCACTCAATGTGGTTATTCCATTGACTTTCCACCCACCACTCCCACTGATGACTAGGGAAGTTCTTCTTTTCCTTTCCTTCTTTATTTTTCCATACATTGGGGATAACGCATATTTTAAGTATGGGGGGAAGGATACTACTTATATATATTAGGATGCTATATATATATATATGTTTGTGCTTTGTGTGTTTTATATTTGTGTTTGTGTTTTTTTTTCTATCATGTTTGCACTATCTTTTTCATTCATTTTGCTCATATATATATAATAGTAGCCATCCATATTTGTCTTTTTGATTTTGATCAAAGTTATTATGTTTTGTTAAATTTTTAATGCTCAATTGGTAGAAATTTTAAGTTTCATGTAGTATAAGTTATAAGTTTATGCTTTTATCTCTTTTTATTATTTCTAAAATCTAAAAAATGTATTAGTCAACTTGCTAACTATGCTTAAGGCTAGTTAGTAATATTGTAAACCTAGGTATTCTTAGAGTCTTAAGTAATTTTAGAGAAACTATAGCCATAATACTTAGACACTCACTTTTCAATAATGGATGAGGACTTATTATTAAAAAAAATAAAAATAATAAGTAAATAATGCTTGTGATATGATGCATCTCGAGTAAGTTGTGTGCAAATGAGTATGCTCCTTAGTTACATTCATTCAGAAAGAGATGTATAATGTCATAAGTTGATGTTTCTCGAGTAAGTTGTGTGCATTTGTGTTTGCTCCTCATTTGCATTCATTCGGAAAGAGTACATCCCACAAATTTTCTTTGAAAAAATTTTTTATCTAAAAATGCCATGAAAAGAGTGAGTTAATGAGTGTGCTTAAAATTATTTCAAAACTTACTTTTACCTCTAGAGTTCCTAAGTTTGAAACATGAATATTTGGTCTATATAGCTTGGTTAGAATTTTGACTTTGCATTTTTTATTTTACTCTTAGTAAATTGAGATAATTGGGTAAACTTGTTGCTTATACTATGAGGCTTGTTTATTATATCATTGTTGAGCATTGAAAGTATATTATCTTTTGTATCTTTGCTCTTAATTAAATTGGCTTGGTATGGTGGCTACATTTACTTGGAGTAAAATGAAAATTTTGTTAGCTTTTTCATCTTGGATCTTCACTTGCTTGAGGGCAAGCAAGGCCTAAGTATGGGGGAGTTTGATATAGTGCAAATATGCATACTTATTTAGGAGTATTTTAGTAATTATGTTGTTTATTTTGCTTGTGATTTTGTTTTTTTATGTTCTTATTATATGATTTCTATCTTCCAAATGCATTTTAGGTTTGTTTGTATGTTTTGATGTATTTTTAGGTCTAATGATCATTGGAAAAGGCTTAGATTCGGTTAAAACAAGTTGGAAGGAAAAAAGACTTACTCTTGAAGGATTCAAGACTGTCACGAGTCATTACACATAGGATGACTAATTACAAAAAGCTTCCGTAATGAGTCAGCACCCTGCAATGACTTAGCATAGGGACAACAGGCCTAGAAGATTTTGGATTAAGTAGTTTTTGTATTTCGATCATAACTTTCTCTACAGATATCCAAATGAGATGATTCAAGTTTTGTTGGAAAGATGACTCCAAGATCTAGAATTTCATGAAGGGACTTTCTAGAGATAGAGTTATTTAGATGGACAAAAATTCCTTGGAAGTTATGTATTCTGCATAAGGTTGTAACCCTTCATGTCAAAGGGTACCTTTCTATTTTGTAACCACTTTTATGGCCTATATATATATATAGGTCATTAGTGCCTTATACACATAGATAGAACAGATATAGAATAGATATAGAATAAAGATAGAATAGAGATAGAATAGAGAGAGAATAAGGATAGAATTAAGATAAAATTCAAGATAGAATTCAGGAGAGTTCATTCTTTTTTTATATTATCTTGTCTATTATTCAAAAAGAAGGAAGTAGATCATTTATGCAAGAGAGATCATTTTCGGCTAGAAGATAAATTGAAAGGGTTATATAAACTCAATCTCTTCCCTTTTATATTATTTTTAATTGTCTTTTGATTTAATTAACCATGCATAGTGGCTAAGTATTTGAAGGAATTGTAATGTTGATTGAATAAGGATTACATATTCATACTTGCTTGTTTGATTTGAATTCAATTAGTACAGAATTGTGTTATGTATGCTTGATCACTATATTTAACTTGTAAATCAGTTTATTTACAACGAGAGTTGGAATAATTCGATGGAACTTTAATTGGATTCACTTAAGTAATGAATTCACTTGGAGACAAGGAATTCATCTTAAGGGATATTTAGTAGTTTTACTTGTGTTTCCTTGTCTATCTCTATAATGAACCAAGAGGACTTGTAGACTCTAGACGGGAATATCCTAATCTGACAATGAGAGTTGCTTTTTAGGATTTGTTTGGTATAATGTCATTTATGGTTTCTTCCTATCTCTACAATGAACCGAGAGGACTTGTAGACTCTAGGAGGGAACACTTCTAATTGACAATGATAGTTTCTTTTAGGAACTTTACTTTAATCTGACAATAAGAGTTACTTTTAAAGATTATACGCACTAATTTCCAGTCATTAAGTCAAGAATAATTAATTTACATATCCTTATTGATTATTGTAATTCTTCCATGTGTTTTGATAAGAACTTATAGTAATTGTAGTTTTAGTATTAAAGTA
The DNA here is from genome assembly GCA_947683625.1 of Mallotus nudiflorus. Classification (NCBI taxonomy): domain Eukaryota; kingdom Viridiplantae; phylum Streptophyta; class Magnoliopsida; order Malpighiales; family Euphorbiaceae; genus Mallotus; species Mallotus nudiflorus. The sequence continues at coordinate 1,681,562 of CANTUR010000017.1, read as the reverse complement.
GTTATTTTGATTATAATTTATTTGCTTGATTATTATTCTGATTTTATTTGCCTATCCATCTCAGTACCTATTCGATTAATACTATATTTACCCCAAATTCCCTGTGGATTGACACCCTACTTGCTCTATACTAAGTCCTAGAGACTAGGGTATCATAATTTGACCCTCAATCAGGAAGTGAATTTGGATAGAGTAGAATGAAGTATGATGCATGCAAAGTTGAAGTGAGGCTCTAGAAAAGGGTGCCAACTCAGCACATTACTACCGACTCATGACAACAAGTGTTGGTACCAACACGATATGCCTATACTAACTCATCACCAACTATACAATGAAAGAAGATCCATGGCAACTCATCACATTCATGTCGAGTCATGACAGAGACATCCTATGCCGAGTCAGTACAATGGTGACGACTTGACACTAATACACCTCTTCATCATACCTTTTCATTTTTACACCCATTCAAAAAGGCACAAATTGGGATGCTAGGAAGCCTATAAATACAAGAAGGTTGGCTCTATTTTAGGCAATTGAAAAACATTAGTATTGTATTAACAATCTATAGCATTATTAGTTTTATTATTGAAAGAGTTTAAGTGCTTAGTGTTCAAAGATATATCCAAGGAATTGAAGGAAGATATCAAGAGGATTTACCACAATCAAGTAACTTATTGGAGAGCATTAAAGGGTTTTATCAATACAATCTCTTTTCCCTTGTTCTATTTTAGTTACTTAATGTTTATATTACTTCTTTATTATTCCTTAATATTGAGCATTATGTATTTTAGCTAATTATTTATATGTAGATCTACAATGATGAGTTAATCTATGAACTACATTTTTATCTTTTATAATCCATGATTAATTTAGTTTTAATTGAGTTATGTATGCTTGATCACCATGTATAACTTATTAATCAATTGTTTATAATGAGAATTGGAATAATTTAGTGGAATCACAATTCAAACTACTTAAAGGTTAGAAAAGTAATTGGAAATAAGAAAATCACTTTAAGGGGATAAAGAAATAGCATAGAACTTGATGGCGTTTGCTTATCTCTATAATTTCACGAGAGTGCGTGTAGACTCTAAATGAAAATGCCCTCAATTGACAATGAGAGTTGCTTTTAAGGATCATTGGCTTATTCTCTAATCAACGCATGAAATTTTATATATTGTTGACTTTTAAAGTTCTTGATTAATTCTCATTTGTAATTCGAACATACATTGCTTAAAATCATTATAAAGTCTATTTAAGTTGTGTAATTAGATATTAATAACTTTAAGTTAGTTAGAATAAATTAATATTATTTTAATATCATTTGGCTATCCACCCGAGTATTTACTTGGTTAATATAAATTTACTTCGAATTCCCGAGTGTTCAATACCCTACTTACTCTATACTAAGTCTTGGAGACTAGGGTATTAATTTGACCCATATCAAATTTTGGCACCATTGTCAGGGAAATATGTTTAGTGATTTTTATTAACTTAGGGTAGAGAAAAGTTGTTTTGTGTTTGATTTGAATTTTATTTATAATTTGTTATTTACTTAATTATGAATTATTCTAAGTTGTGTTATAATTTATTTTTTGATTTTTGATTTTTACTCTTCACGATGCTTACTAAAAGTGTTAGTGATAATACTCTGTACTTTGATCTTGAAATTGAATTGACTTTGTGTGACTTATGTAGGGAGCAAAGACATAAAGGAGCTAATCAAAGGGAATTGAATAATATAGTTGAACTAAAAAGAAGAACATTAAGTGATTTTGCTATATCTAATATCTCAAGCAGTTTTAGTGGGATTGTGGCCCCAACCATTACTAATAATAATTTTGAAATTAAGTTGAGCATTATTCAAATGGTGTAGAATAATTAGTTTTGAGGTTTACAAGGAGAGGACCCTTATGCTCACATATTGACTTTCCTCAATGTGTGTGCAAATTTTAAAATCAATGGTATGACTGACGATGCAATAAGACTTAGACTTTCCCATTTTCGGTCAAAGATAAAGCAAAACTTTGGCTTACTAGTTTGCTAAATGAATCAATCACAATATGGGACCAATTAAAGCAAAAAATCCTTCATAAATAATTTCCACCATAAATGATAGCCAAGTTTCACAATGAGATTACAACTTTTAAGCAAAATGAAAGTAAGACAATATATTCAGCTTAGGAGAGGTGTAAGGAACTTTAAAAGTAATGTCGTCATCATGGCTTACCAGATTGGATGATCCCTCAAATTTTCTATAATGGCTTGACAGATGAGAATAAGAACATTGTTAATGCAACTTTTGGTGGAAAATGGATGGATAAAATGGCTAAGGAAGCTATTACTTTACTTAAAGAGCTTATATTTCAAGGATACATAGGTGATGAACCAACAATGGCAAAAGCAAGAGGAGTTTTGGAACTTAACACCATCAACCTATTGACTGCAAAGGTAGAGGCTCTCACTAAATTAGTAAGTAAATCACATATTAATTCTTTGAAAAGTACTAATGTTGTTTGTGAGTTTTGTGGAGGATCTCATTCATATTCTTAATGTAATGTGAATACTAATAAGGACATGAGTTATGTGCAAGTAGCTTTTAATCAAAGAATGGGACTCAACTCTATTACTTATAACCCTTAATAGAGAAACCACCCCAAATTTTCATGGTGAAATCCATCCTCTCAATTAAACCCTCCATTTAACCCAAACACTAAACCCCAAACCCATATGGATTTCCTATTAAATAACAAACATTTAATCTTACCTAACCTAGAAGCTCTTTTGGAAAATTTTGTTAACCAATACATGTCCATCAACAAACGAAATGAGGAGCAATTTGGGCAACTTAGCTCTAAACTTAAAAAACTTACTACTCATAACTGAATCCTTGAAAATCAAATTACCCAACAAGCCTCTTCCTCTAACACTAAAGCTTTAGGAAAGCTTCCTAGCCAACTGGAGTTTGTACTAAAGGAGACTTGCCAAGCAATTGATTTGAGGAGTGTTAAAGAGATTGAAAAGGATGCTAGTAAAAATAAGAGAGTGGTTGATGATGATAAGCTAGAAATTGAAGAATTGGATGTTAGTAATAAAGAGAATGTTAAGGGTACAAAGAAGGGTAAAAAGGGAGATGCCATACCACCTAAAGAATATGAACCTAAGGTAGATTTCAAAACACTTCCTTTCCCTTAAAGATTTATAAGGCATAGTTTGGATAAACAGTTTGGCAAATTCCTTAATTATCTTAAGGAAATTTCCATTACCATACCATTTGTGGATGCCATTAGAGATATGTTAACATGGGATAAATTTCTAAAGAATATATCATTAGCCACAAGAACAAGGTTAAAGATTATGGGTTAGTTTCTCTTGTTAAAGAATCTAAGACTATGTATTCCAAATCTCTACCAAGGCTAAAGGATCTCGATTGCTTCACTATTAATTGGAGGTACTCATTTTGATAAGGCTTTATGTGATATTGGTGCTAGTATTAACCTTATGCCTTACTCCATTTATAAAAGGCTTGATTTAGAATAACTTAAGTCTACCAATATATGTCTTTCTATGGCAGACAAATCTATTAAATATCCACTTAGCGTTCTTGAAAATACACCAACAAAAGTGGGAAAGTTTGTGATACCAGCTGATTTTGTTATATTGGATATGGAGGAAGATCTTGAAATCCTAATTTTGTGTGGGAGACTATTTTTTATGATAGCATGAGCAATTATTAACATGAAGAAAAGAAACATTACATTGGAAGTGGACAGTGAGCATATGGAATTTGAGGTGTTTAAAATGATAAAGTTTACACTAGTGGAAGTGGCAAGTAGAATTGACTATATTGATGTTATTGATGAATGCATTAAAGAAGTAATACATGAATGTTTGAGGCAAGACCTTATTGAGCCATACATGATGCAAGAAGGTAAAATGAGACTCTCAGAGACAACTCGATACCTTCCTCTTCATAGAACTTTAAGGTTTGAACCTTTAAGGAAGGACGAAGAAGCAAAGGCTACTTCACCTGATGAAGAAGTGAAGCTAGAGCTCAAGCCTTTACCATCGAATATAAGATATGAATTTCTTGACTCTAACTTTAAATTTCCTTTTATTATGAATTATTCTTTTCCTAGTAATAATATCAATGTTGTATGTGATGTATTGCTTAATCATAAGAGTGTTATTGGTTATTTTATAAATGATTTGAAGGGCATTGAGCTTAATGTGTGTATGCATAGAATCCTTTTAGAGGATAATTCCAAGCCTTCCATTAAAGGTCAAAGGTGACTAAATCTAACTCTCAAAGAGGTGGTAAGGAAGGAAGTAACTAAATTGCTTGACAATGGAATCATATATTCCATTAGTGATAGTAAATAGGTGAGCCCCATTCAAGTTATTCCAAAAAAAAAAGGAGGCTTAATTGTTGTTAAGAATGAGTCTAATGACTTTATACCTACTAGAACTATCATGGGACGACATATGTGTATTCACTATAGGAAGTTAAATAAAGCAACTAGGAAAGATCATTTTCCATTGCCTTTTATTAACCAAGTTCTAGAGAGATTAGCTAATTTTTCTTATTTTTATTATCTAGATGGACTTAGCAATTTTTATCAAATCATTATTCATCCCAAGGACCAAGATAAGACTACTTTTACATGTCCATATGGAACATTTGCTTTTAGGCGAATGCATTTTGGTTTATGCAATGCACCTACAACTTTTTAAAGATGCATGTTTTCAATATTTAACAATTTACTTAATGATTATGTAGATGTTTTTATGGATGATTTTAGTGTGTATGGTACTAATTTTTTCCATTTTCTAAAAAATTTCTCTAAATTTCTTGATAGGTGGATTGATCGTGGTTTGGTTTTGAATTAGGAAAAATTTCACTTCATGGCACAAGAAGGTATAGCTAAGCCATATGCAAACTACTTGATAAGGATGTTTTTTTTTTTAATTTGATGAAGCATATGTTGATGAATTTGAAGCATTAAAGAAGGCTCTTATTTTAGCACCTATTTTGCAACCACTTAATTAGGAGCAACCATTTGAAATTATGTGTAATGCAAGTAACTTTGCGGAGGGGGCTATTTTAGGTCAAAAGAAATAAGGAAAGCCTTATGTTATTTACTATGTTAGCAAACTACTTTATAATGCTCAAATCAACAATAATACTATAGAAAAGGAGTTACTTGCTATTTTTTATGCATTTGACAAGTTTTAAGCTTATCTTATGGGGTAGAAGGTTATTATGTATTCAGACCATACTATTGTTAAGTATCTTCTAAGCAAGAAGGATTCAAAGCCTAGGCTCGTAAGGTGGATTTTAATGCTTTAAGAGTTTGACTGGGAAGAGAGGGATAAGAAAGGAAGTGAAAACCTTATTGCGGATCATTTACCAAGGCTATATCAAAAAGAGTTAAAGAAATATGATAATGGTGTGCCAATTAATGAGACATTTCATGGTGAACATTTCCTTAGTATGGTGTCAAAGGAACTTCCATGGTTTACAGATATTACTAGTTATCATGTGTGTGGTGTTCTTCCTTATGGAATGAATTATAAACAAAGGAAGAAATTCTTGCATAATAGTAAATCCTACTATTGGGAGGAGCCTTTACTTTACAAGAGATATGCAGATAGTTTGATTTAGAGGTGGATTCCTTAAGATGAAGTTTAAAATGTGTTACAACATTGTCATTCATTGGAAGTTGGTGGACACTTTGGAGCATTAAAGACAACATCTAAGGTACTACAATCTCATTTTTGGTGGCCTACTTTACTTAAAGATGCTAGAGAATTTATGCTTACATGTGATGGGTGTTAAAGAATGGGTAACATTTCTAAGAAACATGAGATGCCCTTGAAAGGAATCCTTAAAGTTAATCTTTTTTATGTTTGGGGTATATATTTTATGGGTCCATTTCCTAGTTCTTTCTGCTACAAGTATATCTTGGTTATGGTTGACTATATTTCAAAGTGGGTAGAAGCAATACCAACCATTACTAATGATGCAAAAGTTGTCAACAACATGCTTAAGTAAATAATTTTTCCAAGGTTTGGCACTCCTAGAGCAGTAATTAGTGATGTAAGTTCCCATTTTTGCACTAATGTAATAGAGGCCCCTTTAAAAAAGTATGGGGTAACCCACAAGATTGCCACCTTGTATCACCCACAAACAAGTGGGCATATTGAGGTTAGTAATAGAGAGATAGAGTGGATTCTTGAGAAAATAGTGTCTTCTTTAAAAAAGGATTAGGCATTAAAATTAGATGATACGTTGTGGGCCTATATGATAGCCTTTAAAACCCCAGTTGGCCTTACTCCTTACTAATTGATATACAGAAAGTATTGTCATTTACCCATTAAACTAAAGCATAAAGCATATTGGGCAACCAATGCTCTTAATTTTGATTTGAAAAAGGCTAGTAGGAAGATACTACTTCAACTTAATGAATTGGAGGAGTTAAGAATGAATGCTTATGAGAATGCAAAATTGTATAAAAATCACACCAAGTTGTGGCATGATAAGCATTTATCTAAGCAGCAATTTCATGAAGGTATGCATTTATTTAGCTTATTCTACTTTATAGTTCAAGATTGAAATTATTTCCAGGAAAGTTAAAGTTAAGACAGTTGGGTCCTTTTAAGGTTATTAAATTTCATCATTATGGTGCAATAGAAATATCTAATGATAAGGGGGAAATCTTTAAAGTTAATGGCCATTATCTTAAGCCATATTTGATCAGTGAAGCAATCTATCAAGGCTGGTCAATCTCTCTCTCTACATTTAATTTCGCTAGGTTGAGCTATAGAATGTTAAATTTAGCAAGGTAATATTTACACATCTTTTTTATTTTGATATATTTTATTTTATTTGGATTTATTTGTACCACATTTTAGTAATAGTAGTTTTGATAGTTTAATTAGTATTTCTTTTATTAAAATCATTTAAATTTATATTAATCCTTTTTTTGCATATTATTTTATAAATTCTTTTTTACCTTTGATGTTTTTCTTTTATACAGATTATATTTTGATCAAATAATATAAATTTGAATTAGGTTAATCAAGTATAAGTTGAATTATTGTCACTTAGTCTCAATATCGAGTCATCACTATGGTGTTAACTCATTACAAAGACTAAGGCATGGTGAGTAATCACATATGCTATGGCGAGTTTCCCCTTTCAACATTACTCCATGTCATCACCATGGTGCTGACTCGTTATAGAGCCAAACGGTGCTGAGTCATGACCATGGTGCCGACTCGTACTCTCTTATAATATTTCTTCATTTATAACTTTTTATTTAAAGTATTTTTCTTATATTGTTTAATATATTTACTTTACATTTCTTTTCATCATTTTTTTCAATTTAGTGTCTTTTGTCTTCTTACTATAACCAACTCTTAAAAATATGTAAAATTGAAAAGTCATGTCCCTTTCCAACCTTTCACTATCAACTTACACCCTAGCCTAATACCTATATAAACATCCCATTTGACTCACATTTTCTATTCTCTACTTACACCTACAACAATTTCTACACACTTCTCTCAAATCCCCATAAGTTTTCTTCATTCACTTTTTAAAGTTTCTTCTTCTTCATCATCTTCTTACCATTTTCTTCTTTAACTTAAACTTGCCTTTTTATATTCTCCCTAACCTAACTGAATTCCATTATTTCCTTTCCATTATTTTCTCTTCTTTTCATTTTCTGTACACATTTGCTTTCCTATTTTTACACCTTACCCATTATCCTTCTCATCTTCTTCATTTTCTTTACACACTACTACTTTTGTCACTATAACATTATTGCTTTTAAAGATGAGTAAAATGAGGGGTTCATCATCTAAAAGGCCATTTATTGAAGAAGAGCATTAAGAGGAAGAGAACCTTTCACTTACTTACAAGGCCAAATTTCCCATCCTTTCATATGAAGAGGGTGCTAAATTCACCACCATTAAGTTCTAAGAAATCATAGGTTATAAGTATATTCCTAATTCTCTTTTTAATGATATAGGTATGAATGATTCTTTTAATCAAATGTTGACAACTTGTGGGCTGAAAAATTTATGTCTATGAATGTATATACTTATGTTGATCCTAAGCATTTTCCAGCTTATACACCACTTAGTGATGTCCCATTGCTAACCTATACTATTTGGGATTAAATCCTGGATACTTAAATTAACATGCATTGCTAATTGAATGCAATGGAGACTCAAAACCAACAACTTGATAGTCAACGAAGGAAAATAGAGTACAAGTTGAATAAATTCTTTGCCTATTCTAGATATAACATTAAGACTCCTTTGCCTACTCCATTGAATGATTAAGGGAGTATTTCTTTTATTTCCTTACTATTATGGTGCTACATTAGGGACAATGTGCATTATAAGTGTAGGGGAGGGAATAGTAGTAGTTGTCATTTTATTAAGTGTAAGTCTATCTTTATAATTATAGGTTATGTTTTCTTATTTTTTTTGTCATTTATGCTTAACTTTGCTTAATTTTATCTTCTCTATATTTTAATTAGTTTTCTCTTCAGGTTCATTTCAATTTTGATTGAGTTTTCTTTTTAATTATTATGTTAGTAATTATTTTTCTATACTTTAATTGGTAGAATTTTAAAGTTTCATCTAGCATAGGCTTTGAGTTTTCCTTTTTATCTTTTATTATTTTTTTCAAAATCAAGAGAATATTTAGTCAACTTTCTAATTATGCTTAAGGCTAGGATGGTTAGGATTTAAGCTTAAGTTTTTAAGGATTGAAGTGGCCTTAGGGAAGCTACATCCATGATATATGTGTTACTAACTTTTTAATAATGGATAAGGACATCATAAAAAAAGGTTAATGTGATACATTTTGAGCAAGTTATGCATAAGTGAGTATGCTCTTTAATTACACTCATTTGGAAAGAATGTATTACGTTATAAGCTGTTGCATTTTGAGTAAGTTGTGTGTAAGTGAGTATGCTCCTTAATTACATTCATTCAGAAAGAAATGCAAATTAATGCATAAAATATACATAAATAAAAAATGTGTTTCTAAAAATTCCATGAGAATTATTGGTTAATGTGTGTGCTTAATCCTTGTCCCATAGCTACTTTAGTTTTTAAAAATCCTAAGTTTTATGAATGAGCATTATGGTTAGAAAGCTTGATTAACACTTTGACTTTATATTCTTTGATTTTTTTCTTAATAGTTTAAGATAAATTGTTAAACTTATTGATTATACTATGGAATTTGTCTTATCTATCATTGTTGAGCATTAGAAGTTTGCTTATGGACTCTTTTTTTCTTAAAATTATTTTTTGGTTTAGATGACTTATTGAGATTACTATACCTATTTTAGAGAAGATAGAAGATTTTTGTTCTTTTCTCACTTAGGTATTTATTTCTTGCTTAAGGGCAAGCAAGGTCTAAGTGTGAGGGAGTTTGTTATAATGCAAATAAGCTTAGTTCTTTATGCTAGTAATGGTTTAATTTTCTTTAGTTTTGTTATGTATGGTTATGTTTACTTAATTATGCACTATTATTTTTATTTCTTTTGTTTATGTTGTCCTTGTGTTGATTTGTGTGTGTTTTGTGGGTGTACTTAAGTTTAATTCATGCATAGAAGTGAACTTGGATATAGTAGAATGAAGTCTGATGCATGCAAAGTTGAAGTGAGGCTCTAGAAAAGGGTGTCGACTCAACACATGGCTACCGAGTCATAACAAAAAGTGTTAATGCCAACTCGTCACCAACTATTTAATGAAAGAAGAGCCCATGCCAAATCATCACATCCATGCCGAGTCGTGATAGAGACATCCTGTGTTGAGTCGACATAGTGGTGACAAATCGACATGAATACACCTCTTCATCATACCTTTTCATTTTTACACCCATTTGAAGAGGCATGAATTAGAATGCTAAGAAGCCTAAAATACATGAAGATTGTCTATATTTTAGGCAATTGAAAAACATTAGTATTGTATTAAGAATTTATAGCATTATTAGTTTTATTATTGAAAAAGTTGAAGTGCTTAATGTAGTCTATTTAATATATTGTAAAATTTTTTATATATTATTGACTTTTAAATTTCTTAATTAATTCTGATTTGTAATTGTAACATACATTACTTAAAATCGTTATTAGTATAGTCTATTTAATTTGTGTTATTAGATATTAGTAACTTTAAGTTAGTTAGAATAAATTAATATTATTTTAATATCATTCACCTATCCATCCGAGTTAATACAAAATTTACTCTAAATTCCTTAGTATTCGACACCTTACTTAGTCTATATGAAGTCTTGGAGACTAGGGTATTAATTTGACCCATATCAGGTTCCAAGAATTATACTGAAAAACATTTAAAATGGAAGCAATAAGTAGCTTTATAATTTAAAGGGGGATGCCAATCTTGTCTGCTATAATGTACTTTAGCCATTTCTCATTATAAAAGCTTCAAGATAAGTACTTATGAGTTACCCACTAAGATTGATGAATCAAAGTGTCCAAGCAGCCACGAACCAAAGACCAAATGGAAGAATTGATAAAAAAAAGAGCGGGTCAATTTATTCTTATACATGAAGTAAGAACGCAAAAACTCAAAAGGGAAGCTAATATTGTTCACTAACTTCCATGCAAATTTACTTAGCATAGTAGCATTCATCAGGTGTAAGCATGTAAGATTTAATCCACCTTCCTATAGGGGGAGCAACAAATATCCCAACACATAGAGATAAGCTTGTGAGAAATATAGTTACCTGTCTATAAAAAATTCTTGAGGCATCTTTCTAACTGCTTAAGTAATATGGATGGCCATTTATAAACCATGAAAATATGAAGGAAGGATCCATAAATATTAGAATTAATAATTGACAACCTTCTCACGATTGAAAGGGTGGAACCTTTCCACTTATTAAGCTCGTTAATGATAGCATCAGCAATGGGTTGAAGCCATTATTTTTTAAAGGTACCTTTAAACATAGGAACACCTAAGTATTTAATTGGCAGCCTACCAATCTTCATACCCATTATATCTCTTAGCATGATAACATGGGAGGGAGTAACATGCTTACCAAAGAAGATATCTAATTTCTCCCAATTGAATAATTTCCCAGAGAGCATACCATAATGTTGAAACAAGGTCATTAGAGTTTTGAGATTTGACTTAGAATCTTTACAGAAGAGCAAAATTTCATTTGTATAAAGTAGATGAGAAGGGCAATTGACTTCACTATTTGAATGCATTGGAATTAAAGATCCCTTACCAACAAGAGTCATGAGGGAATGATTAATATACTCTTATGCTAAATAGAATAGCAAAAGAGATAATGGGCTACCTTGGCACACCCTACATGAATAGGAAAAGTATCCTTTAGCCAACCCATTTGGAATAATAGAAAGATAAGATGAATGTAAAATAAATTTAACCTAAGCATAAAAAGTGGTAGAAAAACCAAAATAGGTGAGAGCTTATAATGTCGATCTTTAGTGCCATATTACCCTCACTGGAGCAATAATCCAAAAGATTAAATTTTTTCAATGCAATCACAACATAGTCCTCAATATGCCTCCCCTGAATAAATCCAAATTGATTAAGAGTGATAATAGCATAAGAGATGATGGCTAACCTATCAGCAAATATTTTGGAAATTATTTTGTAAACCAAGTTCCCTAAAATAATAGGTCTAAACTTATTAATAAAAGATGCATCATGAGTTTTTGGAATGAGAACCATAAGGTTAGCCATTCATTATCATTTTAGATAAGAAAAAGTGACAAACAACATCACCAACCTCCTGACCAATAATATGCCAACATCGAGTGAAAAAACAAACCAAAAAAATTGTCAAGACCTAAGGCACTTTAATGGTCCATAAAGAAAATAATTTTCTTCACATCTTCATAAGAAGGTAGACTACAAGGAAAATCATTTTAAGAAGTTAAGACCGGATTTGGAATGACATCCTTAATCACTAATAAATCCCTAATCAAGGAAGAGCTTGAAAAAAGGGATGAAAAGAAGTTAATGACATGCATTTGAATCAAAGCATCATCATTAACTAAAGACCCATTAAGCATTAAATTATGAATGCCAGATTGAGTTGTTTGACAAGCCAACAAACTATGATAAAACTTAAAATTACGATCCCTTTCTTTGATCCATCGAACTTGACTTTTCTTTTTCAAAAAAGCATCTTTATTAGCCAATAAAGTGAAAGAGTTTCATGACAATGCATTTCTTAAGACTGAAGATTATCTAAGAAACCATGAAGATCAATCTCTAATTGGATATGAAGAAGATCCTACTAAGCGGTCTTAATATAGGTATCAAGATGGCCAGAAACAAGTTTATTCTAAAGACGAAGACAAGAGCCCAGCTTATTAAGTTTTTTTGATAAAACAAACATCAGATGCCCAATCACTTGGAAAGAAGACCAAAAACATTCAATAGCTTAAAGGAAGTTCTCATGTGATGCCCACATCGAAAGAAACTTGAAAGAACGGTGAACATCAATATTTTTGTTGCTATAAATAAGGAGAAGAGGATTATGATAAGATTGACGTTGCGCCAAAGAGTGACACTCAATGTGATTCTAATGCTAAAAAATAGAAGAATTGCATAAAGCTCTATCCAATATATATATATATATATATATATATATATATATATATATATATATATATATATATATATATATATATATATATATATATATTAGATTTACTCCTTTGAGATTATTAGTCCAAGTGAAAAAGGATCCCTTGGTATCCAAACAAGTAAGATCACAATTAGATATTATTGCTAGAAATTCCGAAAAAGAATTTCGAGACAATTCTCAATAATAAATTGATAAGATCTTTCATTAATCACAAATTTATAATAAATTTAAAATTGGTAATCAACAATAAGAGACAATTCTCTTATTAGATAATAAAAAATACAAGATATAGTTTTAGATATGGGAATGTTTTTTAATAGTAATCCCTATTAAACTACTTTTCCATTGATTTATTTTCACGTATTTAATCAATTTAATTAATTGAGTTCTTCTTAGTATAAATATTTAGGTATTTATATTTGTACAATTAAAATTAAAATCATTAATTTAAATAAAATTAAAAACATTTATACTGTATTAAAAGTCTATAATTTTAATCATTAAATTAAAGCTTCATAGCTAATGAATATTTTATTTGTTTTTTTGAAGGGAGTACTTTATCATTTTAAGAAAAAAATTATAATTCATCAAAAATTATTACAACCACACACTACAAGCAAAATGTGAGCAACCCCATAATGAGTGGGGTTATAAAATCTGAATAAAATTTTGAAAATTTCAAGAAAGTTATAATATTTTAAATGTAGTTGTATATTTATACCATTACATTTTTTTAGCATGATTAAACTAAGAAAGAACACCAAATGATTTATTTAAATATTATTTTATTTAAAATCATGCTAAAAATGAATGTGATACATCATATTATGATTTATGAGACTCTTGAAATGAAATTATAATCACCAAAATAATTTTAGTTACAAGCTCATAGGTGTCTTACTTTTAACATATAAATGATTAAGATAGATTATAATGAACTATCAAACATAATATAATGAACTAGCAAATATACCATAATTACAAAGAGAAAAAAAATCATTTAAAAAATATAAATAACTATGGCCGGATGTTTTCATATGTATTATTTACAAAATTTTCTAAGATGTTGTGGGTAATGATATTTGTGTTGATGTTTATAGTTTTTTCACTATAGGTGTTCTTACTACTGAAAATAATTCTAGCTCCATGGTTTTGATTCCTAAAGTAGCCAATGCAATTGCTATTAAGCAATTTCACCCCATTGTTTAAGCAATTTTAACATGAAGATTGTTACTAAGGTCTTGGCAAACTACCTTGCTTTAATTGCCACAAGAATTATTCCTTGTCAGTAATTTGGATTTTTAAAAAATAGGAGCATTTTGAATTGTATAGTTGGAGCCTTAGAAGGAGTAAATCTTTTTCATAAGACTTGTTTTGGAGGTAATATGGCCTTAAAAATGGACATTAGAAAAGCATTTGACACTGTGGATTGGAATTATCTTTTACATGTCTTGGAAGCTTTTGGGTTTTCTATATGATTCCAAGATTACATTCTTGCTATTTTCTTTTCAGCTAGATTATCTATTATGGTTAATGGCAAGCCTCAAGGGTATTTTTCTTGTTCTAGAGGAGTTCATCATGGTGATCCTTTATCTCCAATACTTTTTTATCTGGTGGAGGACTTTTTAAGTCGTTTAATTTTTGCTAAAGTAGATTAAGGTGTGATTTTTCCTATATTGCATACAAAGCATTCCTACTTTCCCACATATTTTTATATGCAAATAATGTTTTGCTTTTTGGGAAAGCATCCATTCGAAACATTTGGGCTATCACTGATACTTTTAAGCTCTAAGAAATTATTTCGGGTCAAGTAGTGAATTGGTTAAAGTTTAAAATTTTCTATGGGAAATCTATTTCAGATAAAAAAAATCTCTAAGCTCCATCAGATTATGAACATGAAGAGAGGTTTTTTTCCTTTTGCTAATTTAGGTGTTCCGTTGTTTATTGGGGCTCCTAAAAAACATTGGTTACAACCTATCGCTGATAAAATTTATAATAAATTTTCAAAATGGAAAGGTTATTCATTATCAATAGTGGATCACTTGACTCTCATTAAATCAATCATTACAAGTTTGCTTCTTCACTCATTCACTATTTATAAATGACCATTTTCTTTTATTGCTATATTGGAGCGTGTTATGCATAATTTTTTATGGGAAAGTTCTATACATAAGAGGAAGCTTGTTATTGTGCCTTAGAAGTTATCTTGCTTACCATACAAAGAAGGAGGAATTGGTATTAAGAATTTACAAATTCTTAATGAGGCAATGTTGAACAAAACATTATGGAAAGTCTTTAGTGTTCATGAGTACCCTATGGTTGTTCTTCGTAATTGGTTTTTATACCCTTCTAGCATTTCTCGTGAAAATTATTTTTACTCATCCGTTTGGTTTTCTATTAAATGGATTTATGCATCTCTTCATTTTGAGATTTTTTTTGGTTCATTGGCTCTTCTTTGAAGCTTAATTTTTAGACTAACAGATGGATTATTCCTTCTGTGGCAGATCAACTTGCAATTCCTATAAAAGAGCATCGACATTTTGTTAATTTTATGTCATAATTTATAGTTAATGATTCTTGGGATCTTGGTCATCTTAATGATTTAGTAGTTAAATCAAATATCAATTCAATCTCCTCTTTTAAAAATACTAATGATGTTTGTGCTCAGACTGTTGTCTCGAATGGTGTTCACTCTGTTAAAAATAAGAATGAGAAGCTACTTTATTCTCACCATTCAGTCACTTAGCATTCCCCTATCTCATTCTTTGATCTCCTGGTATGTGCTGATCTGGTACCTTCCTACAGAAGATAATCTTTTGAGGAAGGGCTTGTGTTTTGCTTCTCGTTGTGTGTTGTGTGAAGCACATACCGAAGATGGAGATCATTTGTTCACGAGTTGTGCTTTTTCTTTGGAGATATGGCATGCTATTTTGAAATTTTTTGGAAAGAAAATTTTGGTTTCATGTACTTTGAAGGATCACATTTTAGATGTTATGGTTCACCAATTCAGTTCTCAACTCAACACATGCACTACTATAAGTACAGCTTCACCCCAAAATGTCTTAGGCAACTTTGAATGTGAGAGCAAAGATTTGACTCTCTCTATCAAAGTCCTATTCACCTTCTCAACTAAACCATTCAACTGTAGCATCTTTGGAGGTGTCATTTGATGTCGTATACCATGCTCTTTACAATAAGCATCAAATGGTCCATAATATTCTCCACTATTGTATATTCGAATGCACTTCAGCTTTTTGCTAGTTTATCTCTCCACCAAGGTATGAAATTCCTTAAGGACATTTATCACCTGATCTTTTGACTTTAAAGTGTATGCCCATATCTTTTGAGAATAATCATCAATGAAAGTCACCAAGTACTAACAACCACTAATTGACTTTGCCATTGGCCATATAAGTTTGAATTAATTAAATATAGCATATTCTTCATTCTAAAAGGAGGAGTACTCCTGAAAGCAACTCTGTTTTGCTTTCCTATAAAATAATTAACACATTTCTGCATATGCATAAGATTTACTCTAGATAACACATTTTTCTTGGCTACCACTGTCATCCTTTTCTCATTTATGTGGTCGAGTCTTCTATATCATAACTTAATTGTACTATCTTTCTCCATAACATTCACCATGTCTTTAGAGAGATTTGCATGCATAAAGTCCAATGTTGAGTCCTTTTTGTCTCTAGCCACCACCAGGGAGCCTTTAGTGAGTTTCCATTGGCAATTATGGAAGGTGTTCTAGAAACCTTCATCATCAAGCTTGCCTATTGAAATCAAATTCAGGTGAATATCTGGAACATGCTTGACATTCTTCATGTTAATGATATGCACTAGGTTAATCATGTATAATTATGTTTTGACTTTATCATTTTATTTAATAAAGAGACATTTTTCATTATCATTTTATATTATGATAATTACTTGAATAGTCAATTTTTACTAAGGTCATCAAGTATGTGACTTGATAGTAAAATCCTTAGATTAAATATAAGTTTTATTCAAATTATCCCTAATCATAATAATGTATTATGGCTAGTATGGTGTTGCTTAATGATTATGTTTTACTAATCATGAATATGAGATATTAAGTCAACTCATAGGTACTTCTTTGAGAAATAAAGTGTTGGATTGACCCATCATGAGAATACTACATAGATAATTGTCATAAGTAATTCTCATCACAGTAATATTGGCTTAGTCCTTTGACCTTGAAATCACTATGGATTTCTATATAAATATTTTATATCTTGACACAATCTTACATTATCATTAACCAGATGATAAAATAGGTTGTTGTTGGGTATAAAATAAGTTATGTGAGGAATGTGAGTGATTGAGAAGGAATTTGCCCCTTATTTAATATGAGAAAGATATCTATGGGTTCTTGATAAGATAGACTAAGGAAAATGCATGGCCATGCTAAAGTATACTTGGAAAAGAGTTATCATTCTTAGTCTACTTGGAATCAAGAAATTATATGATTGAATTCTATAAGGATGACATAATCTATGCCTTATATTCAATCAAGATATCATGTGACAAAAGGACTAGAATATTCACTGTATATTAGGTTATGTCAGATTATTGACTTCATATGACCAATATAATGCAAATGTGCATAGTTATTTAGGTTAGTTAAGGTTTATTTTCATTTTATTTCATTATGTTTTGTGTGTTTATTTGATTATGAAATTATTATTTTTACTTGTTTTATCTTTATGGTTTATTATGTAGGTTTTATACATGTTTTAGGCTTAAATTATGTTTGGAAGAGACTTGGAGTTGATTAGAACAAGTTAGGAAGCATAAGAAGTCAAGCTTGAATTTTTGAGAAAAAGCACGAGTCATCACTAGAGGCATGACTCGTAATAGAGAGCCTCCATGATGAGTCATCACCATGTAACGAGTCATCACAATGATGCTTATTCAAAGAGTGTCAATTTTCTAGTTTGAATAGTTTTCTTTTTTTAGCTATAACTTCTTTTAAAAACATTCAAATTAGGTGATTCAATTTTATTTAGAAAGATAACAAAATGATCTACAACTTTCATGAAGGAACATTCTAGATTTAAGGTCATCTAAATAGAAAAAAAATGACCTTGAAGCTACAGAATCTGCAAAGAGAGTGAATTTTCATGTCAAGTGGTGCCTTTCCAACTCTAAATGAATTCTAGTCACTTCTGAGGTCTATAAATACATAACTTTAGCCTTGTTTTTTATATGAAGAATATAAGTGGTGTTTTAAAGATAGATAACAAGTGAGATATATGAAATAGACATACAGAGCATTGTAAAAGGACAATTATTACTACTTAGTTTTTATTTTAGAATCATTTGTCAAATCTAGTTTTGGAGGAGACAAACTTAAAGAAGACAAAGCCAAGAAGCAAAGGGAGATCATTCACTATCAAGCAACTTTTAAAAGACATAGTAGAAGGGTTTATTCATTTAATCTTTTCTCTTCCCTTTTTCTATGTTGTATTTGATCATTGTTTACTTTCTTAATCATGTATTTTGGTTAAGTCTTGTATGAGGATTGCAATGATGAATTAATCTTAAGAACTACATTTTTATCTTTATTGTTTATTATTTAATTTCAATTAGTGCAAATGGTGTTATGTATGCTTGATCATCATATGTAACTTATTAATCAAAGTATCCACAACGAGAGTTGGGGTAATTTGGTGGAATGTAATTGAAATTACTTAATAATTGAATATTGCTAGGAGACAAGGATTTTATTTTAAAGGAACAATAATTAGTATAATATCTTTTTGGTTTTATTTTATCTTTACAATAACACGAGAGTGCTTGTAGACTCTAAGAGGAAATACCTTTAAACAACAATGAGAATTACTTTTGAAGACCATAACTAATTTCCAATCGATATGTTGTATGATAATTACGTGCAAAGTTCTTATTTAATTTTGAATTGTAAATTCTCTCATGCATATATTTTGTTATAATTTCTCATAAGAATTTCTAGTAATTAGTTAGTAAGTTAGATTTTTTTTTATTTTTTACATTAGCTATTATTATCTTGATATTACTTTGTCTATTCATTTGAGTATCTATTCGGTTAATACAAAGTTCAAATTCCTGAGTGTTCGACACATGACTTGCTCTATGCTAAGTCTTAAGGACTAAGGTATTAATTTGACTCACTTTAATGACTTGGATAGTCATAATGTCTTGCTAGAAATCACTTATGACTTATAGGCCTAACTAAAGATTTAAGACCCAGTACCAACGTCATATGAACTTACAAGTTCACACACTTTGAACAAGCCCAAAACGAATATGGGTTTAACAAGCCCAAATAAGCTCTATGGAAATAAATAAATAAAATATTTATTTATTTAAGGTAAAAGTTATCTTAAATAAGTAGAATATTATTTCTGATTTAATCTTAAATAAAATCAAAATAAGTATAAGTGAGAAATTACCAAAAGGTTGTTTGGCAAGTGAAACCCTAATTTAAATGTCTATAAATATGTTATATTCTATAGTGTTTTATACACTCTCATTTATTCTACCACCAAATTCGTTTTCTCTCTTTTAGAAAATAAAACATAGAGTTCTTTTTAATTATTGATTTATGAGAAATCAAAAAAAAGGTTCTAGCACACAAATATTTGTTTTTAAAATCAAGGGCTGTTTATGTGGACACTTGTGGAGGATGGATTCTTTTAGAGACATCTCAAATCTGAACTGCTAAATTAAAAGTTCGAGGTAGGGTGTCACTGGAGTGAACCTCCTCTCTTCCTTCCAGATTTCTTGCTTCTTCTTCGTTTGTCGTAAGAAAATAAAAATCCTAGATTTCATCAATTAATCGAATTACTTGGACCCATGTTCAGATTTATGATTGAAATCTTATTTTTTCGCTATATATGGAATCATAAAACTCAACACTTCAAGATTAGTCTTATGCCATTTGCCATTTCTAAACACACATCTCCTTCAACAATAACTCTTGTTCGATTGCCATTTCCCATCTTTAAAAATCCAAAATCTCAGAGAGTGTATGATGAGAAGAATTCTCGTTGAGATATAGCATGAATGGAAGCACCACTGTCAATCACCCAGCTGGTCTCATGGGTAGTAAGCTTAACAGTATCATCATAAAAAAGGACATTGAATTCTCTGAGAAGATTTGCTTCATCATCATCACTGCTATCATCTTTTCTCATATTTGTACCTTTATTCTTGTCCTTAAACTTTTGACTAAACTTTTTAATGTGGCCTTTCTTTTTGTAGTAATGGCATTCAATATTTGTATATTTGTTTGAATTTCCTCTACTTTTACATCTTTACTTTGAGTTTTGAGTCTCACTTCTCCCCCTGGAATTTACAACAAGGATATTTGTCTGTGTTGAAGAGGTACAAAATACCGCTTTTGAAAAATTTCATATTTACTACACCGTTTGGTGCAAAGTTTGTAAGAGAAATTTTCAAAGTCTCCCATAACTTTAGTAGAGAAGCCATTACCATAAGAGCAAGAATTTCATTGTCAAAATTTATGCTCATTCCTAACAACTGATCCACAATCCCTTGCATTCCATTCAAGTGATCAGCGACAGAAAAGTCTTCCTGATATTTTATTTGCATTAATTTTGTCAAATAAAATAATTTGTTGTTGCTTGTCTTTGAAGCGTATAGCTCCTCAAGCTCGTTCTGCAATGTTCGTGCATGAATTTCATTATAAATGTGGTTGTACACATTGTCTTCAATGGACTGTCAGATAAAGCCACAAACTTACTCATACACAAATTTCCATTCCTCATCCATCTTGCCATCAGGTTTTGTTATAGCAAAAATCAGTAGATGCAACTTCATCACAAATAGGAGATCTTTCATCTTATTTCTCCATATGTGGTAATTTGTGTCATTTAAGCTAATAATCTTACTAGTTTTAACCTCCGTCGTTTCAGTATTTAATAATGCCTTCAGAATAAGAACCAATAGCTCTGATACCACTTTTTGAGAAAATTAACAGAGTTGGCGTAGCGGAATAATACTCACAAAGACAAAATAAAAATTACTATAGGAATAATTAAGAAAATAAATAAATGGAAGCGGTTTAAACCGACCAATGGGTGAATATAATTGGCGGTAAAATCTGTCATATAAATAATATAAAAATGATATCAATATTTTAACGTGGTTCACCCTTAGTGTTGGGCTACATCCACGGGACAAAATCTAAATAATTGTTTTATTATAAAAATAGTAGATACAAAAGAGAGTTTTTCCTAGATCAATATTAGAGGCATATAATAAAAGAGTTCTCACTAAAATAATAACACTTAAAGTGCTTCCCACACCCCAAAAGAATTTTCTCACAATTTTGTTGCTCACTCATTGAAAAAAAAATTTCAAACCTTTAAAATTTTCTCACACTCATCAAAACAAAAAATTATTTTGCCTACCACAGGCATACACCTCACTCAACTTTCTTCTACTTATTTGTTGCCTATTACTTGTGTTTTTCTTCTTCATCCGAATGCCTTTATATAGACATTAAGATAAATAAACAAAAAATAAATAAATGTATTTCAACTTTGGTAGACACCAAAATATAATGCCTATATTTTTTACCTTTCAAAAAAAAAAAAAAAAAAAAAACTTTTCTGACATGTAGCTCAATTAGGAGGGATCCACAATAAAAACATCCACTTGCTATCATGTTTCGAATCATGCTAACTTTTGGGGCCTCTACAATCAAGGTCTTGATAGAAATCATTTCCTTAGTTTCGCTTGGTGCGTATATGACAAGTTAATTGAGATCAAGAAAGGGAAAGCATGTAATCGTATAATGACACCATGGACATCACTAGATAGACAGTTGGATGATATATTGATCTCGGAATCAGAGGATGAAGGCTAGATGGAATCTTTACTCTGCTTTGAAGAATCTAAGGAGATGCATGGTCATAAATTTATGTGTGTTAAATTTTATATTTGACTCTTATGTAAGTTTAGATATGATTGGAGAAATGTAGTGCGCCGTTAGTTAGTTTGTATCTTTTTCTTATTCATTATAAGATAAGAGAATAGTGGCTGACATAGGACTATGAATGTGTGATTGCAGGTAATGATATCTCATGATTTCATTCACAAGCATAAATTTTTGTTTACTTCTATTAATTCAATATAAAATACTGTGTATCACACATTCAATTTTTAGATATAATATTTTAACTGTAAATAAAACTTTTTCCATTAAAATTATGCGTAAAAGTATAGTATTTCTTGAGTTATTTAGCAAATTATGGTAAAAAATAAAATAAATTTCCATTTTATTGTACTTGTAAAACTAATTCTCTTCTTTGTGGTGTATTATGAAAATGTTTTACATGTTATGATATTTTTTACTGAGATGGAGAGAAGAAAACATTTTTTTCCTCAAACCACCACTATTAGTAGCTTTATCATCATACCGTCACCAGCGGTGGTATGAATGTATGTGATTAATTTTTTTTCTTATCCATTCCGCTGAATGGAAGAAAACGTTTGTCCCCCAGATTTGACACTAATGTTGTCATGATGTCATATAATAATTGTTAAATGATTATTTTAACTTTCTAATATTATAATTATATAAGTTATTATTTAGTTATAATTATGTTATTTTTTAATAGATAGTTAGTAACTAATAATAATAATAACAATAATAATAATAATAATTATTATTATTATTATTATTATTATTATTATTATTATTAAATTTTTAAGGTTATTTAAGTTAAATTTTTAATATAAAATAGATAATTTTAAAAATAAAATGATTTAATATGTTCCATAATGGTAAAAATTGTTATATTTTATTTGATATATTGGTTAGTATTATATTTACGGATATTTAATAGTAAATTTTTTTTATGTATATATTTTAGTAAATATATATATTGTATTCAATTATTAGTGAACAACAAATTATTTAGTTTGTAAGAAAAATTTATTACTCAATGTAGCGAAATAAATTTGCTTATTTGGTTTAAAAATTGTATTTCCAATATATGTGTTGTTGTTGATGATGTTAAATCATAATAATAATAATTTCTAACATATGTGTTGTTATTAAAAGAGAGGGTAAAAGAACTAGCTAACTGAAAAAATAAGAGTTTTGAGAGGACTGAGTACACAGTTTTAAGAGTTTTTGAGAGGAACTGTGAAATTTTATTTTATGCAAATGAGTTAACTTTTACCTGCATACTATTTAAAACAAAAATTTATTCACCCATCCTACCTTCATCGGTGGTTGTGGTGATATGGGGCGAATCGCTGTTGATGAAACAGTTTCATAATGCCACTGTCACAGGCGGTATGAGAAAACACCAAAGTCACGCCCTGCAAAGGCATTGGGAATGTGTGCCCTATAGGAATTTTTTTTGGTGTCTGATAAAAGCCACACAAACATGAATTTTTTTGTGCCATCTCAATTGTTTTTGTCCACACAACAACAACAACAACAACAATAATAATAATAATGTTATAATCATTATAATATTAAAATAAAAACAAAAAATTAAAAATTAAAAAATATCCCAATTTTTGTCATACAAAATTTTTTTGGTTGGCCATGCAAAATTTGTAGCAGGTTGGCATGCAACATTCTTTTGCTTGGCATGCAAATTAAAAAAAAATAATGACTAATTAATTAATCATAATCATAAAAAAAATTATTAGTCACTCATTATTATTTTAATATTTTTTATTTTGGTCACTTATTATTATTTTAGTCACTTATTATTATTATTATTATTATTATTATTATTATTATTATTATTATTATTACAATTTTATGGTAAAAAATAAAATTATTTATTTTCCAAACAAATTTGTTTCCATGCTCCCATGCAAAATTCATTGCAAATTGTGTGTTTTTTTAAAAAATTTTGTTGTTTTTTATTGTAATATTATGATAATTATAATTAATTAATTATAATAATATTAAAAATAATATCATATTTATAATAATATTATGATTTTTTTCTAATTTATTATTATTATTATTATTATTATTATTATTATTATTATTATTATTATTATTATTATTACCTAAAATAGTAATGCTCATGCACTTTGGCAAATAATGCTTATGCGCTGTGGCCAATCTTGAGGATTAATATCTAAAATAGCATTCAGAGATTCCCTCCTAAGCGTCCCTCAATTTTCTTTTAAAACAAGAGCCTTTCCGCCACTAGCAGTGGCGGAAGGCTTTAAGGCTCTTGCCTTCCTTTTACATCATCTTCCCTTGTCTCCTGGTAGCATTGGGAAGGGGCGAAATAGTGGCCATACAGGCATTGTCACACACCATATGAGTTAAAGCATGTTGCCCCATCTTCTATTGTCTCCTGGTAACGTGTTGGCTTATAAAAAAAAAGACCCTTAATCGCCTTTAGCAGTGGTGGAAGAAGGCTCATGCTCTGTAGAGAAAAATTATTTTTTACTTCTTCCACCATTTGCACCAGCAGTTTGAATGTAATCAAGTTTGTCATTTAGCTATACCGTCATTTTGTTTGTTTATTTTTTTAATATTAAAAAATAAAAATATCAAAAAATAGAAATTATTTTTACAAATACCATAAAATGAGAAATTATTTTCTTTTTTACCATAAATTGGTAAATAACCTGTATTTCTTTTCTTTCTAATAATAAGTATAAATAAGTGAATTTAAAGTGGATATATATATATATATATATATATATATATATATATATATATATATATATATATATATATATGAATTAGCTTATAATGTGTTAAAAAACCAAAATATCACTAATTTATGTCAAGATAACATCTCCTAATACAACTTAACCACTGGTATCCATTTATAGTGCTTATCTTAGTTGTTGTATTCTCTGTTATTGATTTGTATTAATACTTGATATTCATACAATAATATATAACTTTCACTCCTCAATTGTTATTCTGAGTTGGTATCAAGCAAACATAACAAAAAAAGATAATCTGCCTCATCTATTTCTTCTTCTTCCTCACCTTCTACCTCTTCCACCACCTCTCATACTGTCTCTCTTCTCTCCCTTTTTATCTCCTTTTTCTTCTACAACACCATCTCAAAGTCAATCATACCTTCTCTATCAAATTAACTTCCAAGAATTATATTCTTTGGAAACTGTAATTTTCTCCCTTATTAAATTTCTAGAACCTAAATGGTCTTGTTAATGGTACGGAAGTTGCTCCTCAAAAAGAAGTTCTTGACTATACTATAGGTCAGCTTGTTCTAAATCTAGAATATAATCTATGGTTTCACAAAGATCAACTTTTGTTCTCTTGGTTGTTATCTTCCATATTCGAGGAAGTATATCCTCATCTTATTGGTCTTAATTCCTCTGCTGAAATTTGGAGAGCCTTGGCTATAGTATATGGAGTCATAAGTAATGCCCAGAAAATGCAAGTTCACATTGAATTGCATAACCTTTATAAAGGAGAAAAGACTATCTCTCAATATCTTTACCAAGCCAAAGCTTTGGTAATTCTTCAACATTAGCTGGACAGGCTATTACTTCATTAGAATTCAATGCTATTATCTTTCAAAAATTGGGTGTTGAATATAATAGGATCATCAGTGCTTTACAACAATGATCTAATTCACTTTCATTTATTGAACTTCACTCTCAACTTATCTCTTATGAACTTTTACTGAATACTCAGCAATCTAAAGTTCCCAATATCAATTTTGTGCAACGTGCTGGTCCTTCTTCGCCATCATCTTTTTCTCGGGCTATTAGATCTAATCGAGGACGATCTTTTAATTGGGGTGGCTAAAGAGGTTACAATAATTCCACCAATTTGCTGGCTTGTCAGATATGTGGATTTACCAACCATATTGCCTTAAATTGTCATCAAAGATTTGATGCCAATGTTGCACCTCAATCTCAATTTTCCTGTACTTAGACAACCCATAATTCTGTTGACTCATAGCCGAACATGCAGGCTAATCTCTCTTCAATTCAACATGCTCCAAGTCTGTTCTCTACACCTAACTCGGCTCCTTCAATGGCCTAGTATCATGACATATGAGCGACACATCATGTCACTCCTAATTTATCTTCCCTTAGCATTTCCCATGAATACAAAGGTACGGACAAATTAATTATTGGCAATGGTAATGCTTTGCAAATTGCTAATATTGGACATGGTTTGCTTCCTTCTCCCTCTAAACCACTTGTTTTTAAAAATATATTACATGTGCCTTAAATTACAAAACCTTTGCTTTCAGTAAACAAATTATGTCAAGATAACCCTTATTTTTTTGAATTTCATGATGATCATTGCCTTATGAAATATCAGGTCTCCAAGAAGGCAATACTTCAAGGACCGAGTGAACTTGGACTCTAGAAATTACAAGGCTCTTCCCCTTCTCTTCATAACACAACTGCGAATTTTATCTCCTTAGAAAATTGGCATGTAAGACTAGGGCATCCTAACTACTCTACTGTTCGTTGCTTGGTTCAACAATTTTCTCTTCTTTATTTAAATAATAAAATTCCCCAAAAATAAATGTGAACCTTGTTGCTTAGGCAAACTTCATTGTTTGCCATTGTACTTGACTAACCATCATAGTATTCAACCTTTAGAATTAATACATTCAAATGTTCGGCGTCCTGCCTCCATGTCTTCTTTTTCTGGCTTTAAATATTTTGGACTTTTCATTGATGACTTCTCTTTATTTAATTGGTTTTATCCCATTAAATGTAAGAATGAAGTTTCAACTATTTTTTATCAATTTCATTCCACGGTGGAAAAGCAATTTGATTTAAAAATCAAATCCTTCAATTCTGATTGGGGAGAGGAGTTTCGACCATTATGTAAATTTTTTAAAAACACAAGAATTATTCATCGAATTACTTGTCCTCATGCACATGACCAAAATGGCACATCTGAAAGAAAAATTCAAAGTATTATTGATCTTAGTCTTGCTTTGTTGGGTCATTATGGAGCACCTTTCAAATTTTGGGAATATGCTTTTGAAATGATAATTTTTTTAATAAATCAAATGCCTACTACTTCTTTAAAAAATAAAATCCCATATCAAGTTTTATACCAAAAAGAACTAGATTATTCTTCCCTTCACATTTTTTATGTGCTATTTATCCTTCGCATCGACCTTACAATAGAAATAAATTTTCTTTTCGCACAAACTAATGTATTTTTCTGAGTTACTCCCCTCATCATTTGGGTTATAAATGCTTTGATAAATTAAATAATAAGATTTTTATTGCTTGTCATGGTGAGTTTGATGAGAATTTATTTCCTTTTCAACATCTCAATCATGTCTCTACCCCCGACCCGCCAGTCAACATGCCTATAACTCTATGGTTACAAGTAATGCACCAAATTCCAAGTTCACTTATGTCTTTAGGTATTGTCTCCTTACCCAACTCTAACACTTCCTCTCCTTCAAATTCTATCTCTTCCACACCTCTATCTGTTTCCTCTTCCCCATCCATATCTGATTCTATTAACCCTTCTCAACCTTATCTTTATACCACTCTCTGTGACTCTAATGGACTCAATATCTTTATTAATCTCTGTCCACAACATCCTACATCACCTGAACCTCATCCTTCCTAACAACCCAAAACTAATCCTTCCCAACAACCCACAACTTCTCATTTACAACCACTCGAACCATTAACAATTCACCGAACACATTCCATTAAATTAAGGGCTTCCACCCATTCTCGTAAACCAACAACCCATCTTATCACAACTAGCAAAACTGAAAGACACTTTGAACCCACTTCTTTTGCCTAAGCTTACAAAATAAAAGAATGGAAACAAGATATGTCTAATGAAATGTTAGTTTTTCTTAGCAATCACACATGGACTCTTGTTCCTCCACCTTTACATGGAAATGTCATTGGTAACCAATGGGTGTATAAAATCAAAAGGAATGCGGATGGTACTATAAAACATCTAAAAGCTCGCTTGGTGGCCCATGGATATTCTTAAGAATATGGTATTGATTACACATACACCTTTAGTTCGGTTGTTAAGCCACAAACCATTCGGATTGTGTTATCTATTGTCGTGTCTAAAGGATGGTTACTCCAGCAATTGGATGTAAGCAATGCTTTTTAAAATGGGGACTTGCATGAAGATGTGTATATGGTGCAACCATAGGGTTTTGTTGATCAAAGACATCCATATTATGTTTGTAATTTATAAAAATCATTTTATGGATTCAAACAAGCACCTCGTCTTGGTACTAAAAGCTAAGATCCTACTTAATGTCCATTAGTTTTTTTAATTCACAAGTGAATCCATCTTTGTCATTTTTAATCATGGAATGAATCACAATTTTCTTTTGGTTTATACTGATGATGTGGTTCTTACTAGGAATTCTAGCTCTCTTTTTCAGCATTTGATTTGGCAATTACACATGGTTTTCTCTCTTCGAGACTTGGGTGCTTTATAGTATTTTCTTAGTGTACATGTAACATATAGTTCTGTTGTTCTTTTTTTTTTATCTCAACACTCATATATTCAGGACATTCTTCGGCATGCTGATATGCTAAATTGTAAACCTTGTACAACACTTATGGTGTCAAGTACTATTCTCTCCAAACTTCATGGTTCTACCTTATCCTCTGATGATGTTGTCAAGTATCGTCCACTATGTGGAAGTCTTCAATATGTTTCACTCACAAGACCAAATTTATCTTTCTCAATTCATGCATAAGCCCACCGATGAGCTTTACAAGGCTCTTAAATGTTTGCTCAGATTTTTTACAAGGCACTTCTAACCACTGTTTGCTAATTCAACGATGTTTCGTGTCTCATCTTGTTGCATTTAATGATTCAGATTGGGCAGGTTGTCCTTGTAATAGAAAATCAACTGGTGGGCATGTCATTTATCTTGGTAAAAATCTTCTTTCATGGAATTCAAAGAAATAAAAGACTGTTAATCACTCTTCAACTGAATCTGAATTCAAATTTATTGCCAATGTCTGTGGAATTAAAATGGCTATAGAATTTATTAGATGAATTAGGTGTGTCTCTTTTAGCACCTCCTCATGTTTACTGTGACAATATTAGTGTTGTGTATCTTTCTTGCAATATAGTCTTCCAAGATCAGACTTAGCATATAGAAGTAGACTTTCATTTTGTCTAAAATCAAGTCTTGCACAAGGAACTTATTGTGTCTTCGGTTTCTTCCAAAAATCAAGTTACCGATATTATAAACAAATTGTTGATTCATGTGTTATTCCATCATTTTCGGGACAAGCTTCAGTTATTTTCACCACCATCAGCTTGCAGGGGCTATCAAGATAACATCTCCAAATACAACTCAATCACTATTATCCGTTTATAGTGCTTATCTTAGTTGTTGTATTATCTATTATTTATTTGTATTTATATTTGATATTCACACAGCAATATATTAACTTTCATTCTTCAACTGTTATTCTTAGTATTTAAATAAAAATATTCTATCTACAATTAATATTTTAATTTGAGTTAATATTTTATTTTATTTTTTAAAATAATTGTAGAATTGTCATATACTATACTAGAAAATTAAATTACTTGTTTATTCATTTATATTTGTGTTGACATTGTTAAAGTTAAGGTAAAAGATGGTGTACACTGGATAGTTGCACTAAACTACAATTGTTATACCATGAACCTCTTGTTTATATTGCAATATAAAGGGTCCATTAAAAAACGCATTTTTTTTATGATTTTTTTCTATAAACAACCATCTTGCCTCTTAAGAGTAATCAGACCATAAAACAACACCTTCATAATATAGTAAACCAGCAGCTCAGTTGCAAACTTTGGAGCATGAAGAGCTCAGTGCTTCCCAAGCTTTTGTGAGATGGGAACTTAGAGCCTGTTGGATTCAATATTTGCAAAACTAGAAAAATACTGAAAAAGATAAGAAAGCATCAATGGAGAAGAAAGCCCTCTACAGAAAAAGAAACGAAGGTCGAGAGACTTGGCACACCTTTTAGGTCCCTTAAGAACAACAAGAAAAAGTTAGATGAAACCAATATGAAATTATTGTCCGAACACTCAGGATCATGCACAATGGGTCATACATCTTTTTCACATAATGGTTTCAATGTAAATGCACATGGATAGCACTAATGTTAGTGGAGGTGGTGCATAAAGCATGAGTTTGTAAACATGTTCTGTTCATGCATGGAAACAAAAATTTTATTCATTAAAAAATTATTTTATTTTTTATTTTTTAATTATAATAAATTAACTTTTACTTATATTTTTGTTTAGTTAAATAATATAGATTTATTACTTAAATAATGCAGGTTCATAAGATAAAATATGTACGTTTATTATTTGAATAATGCAAGTTTTATTACTTAAATAATACAAGTTCATTGTCTTTCACCTACAACTTCATTGATTTTCACTTGTAGATTCATTAGTCTTCCTTAGTTTTTATGACTTTTGAATCTACAGATTCATTAACTTTCACCTACAATTTCATTAATATTTTTATTTTAATTTCATTTTTTATTTTAATTTTATTTTGTAGCTACTATGAAAAATTATTTTATATTCAATTTCTTTTTTTCAAAAATCTCATTTTTTTTCTATTTATCATTCTTTTATATTTAATTTTATTTTCTTTTTTATTCTAATTTTTTTAAAATTTAATAAAAATGAAAATAGTATTGGTTGGAGATTATAGGATGGAAAAATCTCTCAAGAGTTAAGAGAGTCCTGAACCTTCCAAACTCTCTTAGTGTCCTCTGTTAGCCAGGCAACAGTGCTAGGCTGCCCTGGCCTCCGCTCCTTCCAACATGGATTATCTCAATCATTCAGCTATGTTTGCTCCAAAGCCACGAACAGAAAACTTATCCTATGCTGATACTGTGAAGGCTTATAATCGAGATCAGCAACTGACCTATTTTTCAGCAGAAAAAAATTCAGCCTCTTAAAAAGGGGGCTTTATCGCGATTAAATTAATCAATAGCTGTATGAACAGCAATTGAATGTTTGCCAAAATTATGTTGTCTAAGCGGGAAAAGCCATGGAAAATTGTGGATTTAAAGAAAAAGCTCTCTTCAGTTTGGAATTTATAATCTAGCTAGAAATTTTTTTCTTTAGGATGAGGGTATTATAATGTTTTATTAAATTCCAGTGAAGAAAAAATTATGTATGGAGTCATGGTTCCATTGCCCTAAAACCTGGCATATCGCGCTTGCAACATTGGGTTCCAGATTTTGATCCCACAAAATAGAAATCAACCACCACTTAGCTTTGGGTTTAGTTTTACAAGTTACCATGGGAATATTGGCACTCCTAGATTTTAGCTTCCATTGTTAATGGCATTGGTGATCCCTTGAAAATTAACAATGCCATAATGAACGAGGAATTTAGACATTATGCTCGGATTCTTATTGATCTTAACTTGTCGAATAAATTGCTCGAAAACCTGTTAGTGGAAAGAATTGGACAAAGCTTCTTTATCGATGTGGTGTACGAGAATTTGCCCTTATTTTGCAATACTTAATCACATATTGGACATGCTTCGAAATATTGTCGATTTAGTAAACAGAGGCAAATGCTAATAAAAACTGATGAGACTATAATTGAAATCATATTGCAAAAAAAGGTTGAGACCAGGCAAGTGTGGCAGCCAAAGTCCACTGTACCAATTACGAACTCCTTTGAATTATTGCGATGTGATCTTCCATTAGGAGATGCTTCCACCAAGGATGATGTCATGGATGGAACAGTAGATAAAGTGGCGTAGGAAGTTAATATTATGGATTCAGTGCAGCTTGTTCCTTTAGCTATATCGGATAATGATAATTATGGTCAGCATGCAAACGAATCATTAGTAGTGTCTGATAATGATAATTCTAGTCAGCATGAAAACAAGGACTGTGGCCAACCAAATGATATTGAGAATGTTTCGGATAAGCAAAATCTAATTGATTCAGCAATGCCATATGCTAATGCTGTAACTAATGAGGTTCAAGAGTTGAATGTGGCTCCTATGGTTACTGTGGATATTACAGCTCCTACAAAATCGGTTTCTTGGGCTGATGACATTGAAGATAAGGAACCCCAGTCTACAGTTCAACGATGAAAATCTACTTCTAAAGGTACGAAATTTCAAGCTTCCCTTTCTAAAAGGGTAATTAAGAAGCATGATAAACTAAATTTATGAAGATTATATACAATAATTTTCGTGGAATGGGCAACATTTCCACCTAACACATTGTTTTCTTCTTTTGTCAATAGTATACCCAAATTACATTTGTTTAGCAGAGCCAATGGTGCCTTTGTCTTTAATATCTTAGTCTTATTAGGATAGATTGGGTCTTAATTTGATTGCTACTAATTGTTATCCAATTCCTTCTCTATGGGTTTTTGGTAAAAGGGGTGCTTCTATTCCTTCTTTTACTCATATCCATGACCAATATATTACTATCAATGTTTTTATTGCTAAGTTTGAGTAAAGAATGACTTTGTTTACGGTAGTGTATGGTGTAACCATCACATAGTGCTTTGGTATGATCTTTATAACCTATCTCTTACACTTTCTTTGAGTTGGTGTGTGCTAGGAGATTTTAATGCAGTGCTTGGTGCCCATGAAAAGCTAGGTAGAGCTCTGGCTTCTACTCCTTATAGGGATTTCTAGGTTTAATGGATGATTGCCTTTTGTTAGATATCTCTTCTAAGGGAGCTTTCTTTACTTGGAGTAATAGTAGGCATGGAAATAACAGAGTGGAATGCCATCTAGACAAAGCTTTGGGAAATATTTCTTTCTTTAATCAGTGGTCTGAAATTTCTTGTTCAGCTCTTCCAAGACATCATTCTGACCATTCTCCTCTTCTGCTTAATATTGCTTTTTTGGATGTAAGGGTCTCTATATTTCAATTTCATGCAATATAGGTCACACATCCCAATTTAAGAGAGCTTATTGGTTCTTCTTGGTCAAGTTTGATTCTCAATGCTTCTCCTTGGTAGATTATAGGAGCAAAGCTTAAGAGACTTTGTTATTCTTTAAGGTCTTGGAATAAGTATGTGTTTGGTTTTTTAAAGGATAATATCCATAGGAATTTAGCTACTTTGTAAGCCATTTAAAATGATATTTCCATTTATAGGGTTTATGAAGATCGATTGAAAAAGTAACTTGACGCCCATGCTGATTTAGATCTTGCCTTAAAGCAGCAATAAGTTTTCTTAAAGGAAAAGTGTAAAAATAAACATCTTACTACAGGAGATAGAAATAATTCCTTCTTTCATCATCACCTAGCCAGGAAAAAATCCAAGCGGGACATTTTTCAGCTGCAAGTAGATGGTATGATCACTGCTGAAAGCAGGTAATTGCTAATCATATTCTTGATTTTTAATAGAAATTCTTCAAGGAATTTCCTTTTATTTCTTTTAACATTTATTTGATCAAATACATGGTTCCTGATAATTGGTTTCCAAAATCCTTGGGCTTGATGTCCTGCAATCCACAAATAGAAGGCAAGTTGAGAGGTGGGGAGAGTCCCCACGAACACTCTGATGCCTAAGTTAGAGAATAGAAGTAGGGAGAATATAAGATAGCTAGAGTGTGTGAGAATGAGATGTCCCTTTGTGAGGGATGTAGGGCTCTATATATAGTAATACTCAAACTTGGGAGGAGTCAGATTCCATATGGGATATTGAATCATAGTCTTGGTAGGAGAGTGTTCCTTCTATGCTTAAGACTCCACTTTGGGGTAGTCCCCATACCGGACGGACTTGCCTTCTTGCTAATTCAAGTGTCCCTATTTAGGGGGTAAGGAGCCCTAACTAGGCGGGAACATACTGGATGGTATCAAGAGTCCCCCCCCAGAGTATTCAGATATTTATGTATGTCGTGTCCGGGTAGGATGCTGATTCTTTCTTATAAGGGGTATAATATGGTAATAAAGGCGAGTGAGCTGAGGTGGCCAGCCTCAGTCACAATGAGACTAGAGTCCGATGCCGAGTATCGAGATGGTCATTGCTGAATCGTAATCTGTAGAGCATGGATATCCTCCAAGTGCATATGAGCACAATAATATATTAACCCGTTCGTTTAGAAATGATATGATGGAACCAGTTGTCACTGGATTTTCGATGCTCGGTGCATTGACGCGTGGCTTTATGAGCTCAGAACCTCAGTACTACAGAAGCGACCTGAGGGTGCCAGTTTCAGTCGCTGGACTTAGATGCGCGAGACTTAGATGCTCAATCCATGGACGCGAGACTTTCATGCTCGGAACCTCAGTACTACAGAAGCGACTTGAGGGTGCCAGCTTCAGTCACTATACTTAGATGCGCGAGACTTAAATGCTCGATTCATGGATGCGAGGCTTACATGCTCGGTTCATGGATGCGAGGCTTACATGCTCGGAACCTCAATACTACAGAAGCGACCTAAGGGTGCCAGCTTCAATCGTTGGACTTAGATGCGTGAGAATTAGATGCTCGGTCCATGGACGTGAGGCTTAGATGCTCGAAACCTTAGTACTACAGAAGCAACCTGAGGGTGCCAACTTCAATCACTGGACTTAAATGAGCGAGACTTAGATGCTCGATTCATGGACATGAGGCTTACATGTTTGAAACCTCAGTACTACAGAAGCAACCTGAGGGTGCCAACTTCAGTCACTGGACTTAGATGCGTGAGACTTAGATGCTTGGATACCTGGAATAGACTGAAAATATTGCTTGGATGCATTCCAATTAGCTTGATGAAGTGGCCCAGTTGAAATATGGGTGGGCCAACACATGGTGGCATCGCTTCAACTCCTAGGGATTCAAAGTTAAAATCGCATGAGTGATGCATCATTTCGTATGTCAGTAAACAAAGCATTTCTACCACCATTGTCGTGACTTCTCATCTAATGGGCTTTTCTATCCCCAAAAGGCCCTTAATAGCCTAAGGAGAAACACATCAATAATGAGGACAGTTAATGGCATGCTTCCAAATCCTTTTATGTCTTTATAAATATTGTTGTGTCTATCAACTGGTGTATTTTGCTTCTTTGTTTTTCTGCTGTTCTTGCCTTTACTGTATTGATATCGCCTCTACTGTTTT
This sequence comes from Mallotus nudiflorus, assembly GCA_947683625.1. Classification (NCBI taxonomy): domain Eukaryota; kingdom Viridiplantae; phylum Streptophyta; class Magnoliopsida; order Malpighiales; family Euphorbiaceae; genus Mallotus; species Mallotus nudiflorus. Next base: position 1,646,801 of record CANTUR010000017.1, on the reverse strand, counting down.
CATTTCTGCCTACCGTAATTCTTACTTGTGGTGACCAGGTGATCTTTTTATTTTTCTTCTTCTTTTTCCTTGTTCCTGCTATTGTGTATTTCCCTTCTTCACTATAGCCCCAAGGGAAGAAGTTAGTTCTGACCTTTTTGTCTCAAATATAGATAGTGAGTTACTGGGGTGGTATCAGAGGCAGTTCTGTATCCCCACCGATTATATGCTTCACACCATAGATAAGAAGTTTAGGGCCCATACTCCCTCGTTAGGGCTAAGTAAATTAGTAGTGTATTTTGATCAGCTAGAGGGGGGTTTGAAATTTCCTCTAGATCCCTTTGTAAAGGAATTCCTGAATAAAAATAACATAGCACTCGGCCAGCTTCACCCAAATAGCTATAGGATACTGATCGGGTTCATCCAACTGATGTATGAAGAGGGGAGAGAACCCAATTTAGCTGTTTTCCAATATCTGTACAGGCTAACTAGAAAGAAAGGAGAGCTGATGTTCTCCCTATCGATTGTACCTAATTATACCCTTTTTATAAAGCTTATGGATCTCCACAAGAAGTGGAGACACCATTTTTTTTATTGTAGAGCATCAGTCAGACTTCTTGGATGTCCGGAGGATGTGGTCTGATAAGTGTCATAAGGTGACCCGTCCTGCAAAACTTTTCGACCATGAAACTGTAGATAGCGGGGTTTAGCGCGCGTCCAAGATTTTAGCAACCGTGACACTGTTTAAGCTCAGGGCCTTAGAGAACACACTAACCACTGTCACAAGGACATGGCATGGAGATGAGGAGTCACCACCCAAGATAATCATTGGGACAATTTGATTGGTGGTACTCGATTCTCTAAAAGAAAATTAGCACCATAACCAGGAGATTCTAGATACGGAATACTAACTTCTCTTAGTCTCGTGTTCATTTAGAATAATTTTATAAATAATTATTTCATCCTCTAATTACATGCAATTTCATTAAACCCTAATTAACATCCATCAACCCAAAAAGGCAACAAGTCAATAAAATTACAAGTAAAAAATGCACTCAAGATCGCGTTGTCCCCAACTCTAAACTATGTTAATTTTATTAAAAAAAAAGTTAGCTAAATCTACATTTTATTTACAAGTGAAATGGACTAAAAGTGGGCCTACATTTTATTAATTAATGAGCCTAAATCTATTTTTTAGTCTTTATAATATATAGGCTTAAGTCTATTCAATTTTAAAGAAGAAATTAAATTAGTAGGCCTAAGTCTTAATCTGGTTTTATTTTAAATGAAATGTGGGCCTAAGTCTATTTATTTTAAAAGAAATTCAATTAAATGGGTTGAGCTAAGTTTAAACAATTTTAATTAATTAAGCGGGCCTAAAATCTAATTAACTTAATGGGCCTAAGTTGATTTTAATTATTTAAAAAAATCTAAATCATTTTTTAAACCTATTTATTTAGTGGGTTAAATCTAAACGTGGGCTTGGGGCCTAAAAAACATAAAAACATAAAAAACCCAAAAAAACATAAAAAGAACATAAAAACATAACAAAATCAAATCAAACACACATTCACATATGATTTCTAAAAAACCTAATTTAATTACATACAAACCCTAATTAACTAAAGCCACCATTAATTTTAATTAATTTTTATCCAATTAAACCTAATTACTAATTAATTTTAAAGTGCAGAAATTTAAATCTTTTATTATTCCTACTACTGGGGCTATTACAAACTACGTACAAAATTAAAATTAAATAATTATACACCCAGAAATTAAAATAAATTACATAGGATACAAAAATGCAAAACAAAAATTAAAATCCTAAAAACTATTATTAAAACAGTACATATTCATCCATGGTATTTCATGGACCTTCTGTTCAATTAAATACAGGCAGTATCCTCCTCCTCAATCCACATATGGACATCGAAACATAAAAAATAAATAAATTAGCAATGAAATCAAATAATCAAAACAATAACAAAAATAAAAGAAAATAATAAACAGAAAATAATAACAAAAGTAATAAAAGAAATAGAAAAATAACACTGGAGATGTTGTGCAAATGCCCCTTTTTGAGCCCCTCAGATTGGATTATCACCATTAAAATTAAGATATTGTTGATTCTAGACTATTATTTTTGGAAATTTTAGTATCGAAAATTAGGGTTTTATGCTCGCAATCTCTCTTTTTTCTCACTGTCTTCTTTCTCTCAGTCTCTTCCTGTAAAAAAATCCTTTCGAAAACTAGAAGAAAAAGAAGTCCCCCCAGCAAAAAAACTCTCCTCACGTATGCATGTAGACTCTACTTTTAAATATAGAGTTTGCACGTACTGAACTTCCTCCAAAGGAGGAACCGACTTATCTGATCAGATAGCATTTGTTTTTCTTTGATTTCAAAAACCTTATGCATTTGAACAACCTTATCAGATAATTATAAAGATAAAATTTGAATTTTCAACTAATCAAAACACTGAAAAATCAATAAAAATAATCAAAAAAATCAAAAAACTATATTTTAACGTGTTAGCATTGTGTAATGCCAATCGGCATTATTCAATGCTAGTCGGCATTACATTAATGCCGATCGACATTAAATGTTAACTTTTTTTTAAAACTTTTAATTACCAAAAGACCCTTGAAAAAATGACTTATTTGTAATCAAATCCTAAAAAACATTACAATTTAGTCCCTAAAGTCCAAAAAATCAACAACCAAGTTCAATTTTTGAATAAATTTCATCATAGAGGCTTACGTCACAATTGTGCGCAATTGCATTCCAAAATTGGGTGCTTACAGATACGGAGATGGTTTTACAGCTACAGCTCGATGGGCTTGTCGAAGCTCGATCGGTGGAGGATGAGTCCCAGAGGTACCTATAGAGAGTTTGTTTGAGTCACATTCACTCCCCTGGTACGTCTATTTTACTTTGAGCTATATTTTTTACTTGCTCTATTTTTACGACTGTAGATGGCTGACTTTTTTAATTTTGTGGGTGGGATTTCCTTAGTTAATGAGCTAGCTGCTCTGAAGGAAGTTCAGGCCTCTCCTTCCCCTAAACCCGAAGTTCCTGTGGCACCTGAAACGGTTCCTACCGACCCCAAAGGCAAAGCAGGGATGAAAATTGCACAGCGGGATCAAGTTGGCCGAAGAAAGAGGCAGTTGATTGATTCGGAGTCAGATGCGGAGGGGCTAGATGAGGAGATTTATGTTCAGCATCCACGGTTATCTAGGTGTCCGGATATTAAAGCAGATGAAGCCCTCAAGTATCTCTAACAGCCAAGTGTGGGATCAGTATGCCGAATCACTAAGGTTGCCTGGTGATATACAACGTTGGTCCGATAAGGGCCCGGAGGGGTTGCTTGACTCCATGATTGGCCAGTCACTAGAGGTAAACTAGCTTCTGCCACTGATGTTGTTATCGTATGTGTTTCTTGTTGAAGTTAACTTTTTGTTTTTGGCAGATGACTTAGGCCTTGCTGCTGGCGAAGGATCAATACTTCTACCTGAAGAACCAGTACAGCCTAAAGGAAATGGAGGTGGGAACCATAGCCATCGATTTTGAGAAGAAGCCGGATGGCACGAAGGCAGCCCTGGAGCACTGCCAAAAAAAATATGTTGAGGCCAAGTCTGATGCTAAGGCGAATCAGAAGAAAGTTTCTGAGCTGGAACATAGCCAAGCCCAGCTGACGAGGAGGATCGAAGAGCAGGATCTTCAAATCATTGAGCTCCAGGGGAGGCTGGCAAAGCTTGAGAAATCCCGAGCGAATGATAAGAAGGCATACCAAGGCATGGTAGGAGGGTTTCTCAAAGCTTATCGGGCTGAGTGTAAGAGGATCCTGCTCTCTCAAGACTCGAGACTAGATCTGGGGGCGTTGGATCGAATAACGTCAACAGACCTTGCCAGACTTGTTGTGGAGGAAGATGCCCGACGAAAGGCTGGTTTTGACCCTACGAGGGAGACTGTAAAGGCTGCTATTGGTACTGGGTCTGTGGCGCATCCAGAGAATGTTGATGAGGTTTCCCCCTCTATTTTCGGGCCTGGGGGTCCAGGTGTACATATAGTAGAGTATATATGTATATGTTTTTTTTGTAACTGATTACATATAAGGCCATTTTATTAATGAAGAGAAACTTTATTGAATCATGTGTTGAATATAATCTTATTGATAGTATTTTCTAAGAGAGTTAGAGTTCCAAAATCATGGTAGTTCTTTGCCTCCTCTTTCTTTTAATTTGTATGCTCCCTTGGTTGTGCTTGCTGAGATTTGGTACGGACCTTCCCAGTTTGGATCTAACTTGCCAATTCCTAAGCTGCCTTTTCCAACATCTTCTCTCCCAAGTACCCAGTCTCCTAACTTGAATTATTTTAGGTGATGTCATTGACGATGGTACCGTGTCACCTTTTTCCAATATGCTTCAGTTATGGCTACAGCTTGTTCTCTTCGTTCCTCTAGTTGATCTAGGCATATCTGAACATCAGCGTTATTGATGGTGTGATCGAGATCCTGGCTTACCCGGTAACTTGGTGAACCAATTTTCACTAGTATTACTGCATCCATGCCATAAGTCCGCCTGAATGGTGTCTCACCGGTGGATGATCGAGGTGTGGTTCTGTAAACCTAAATGACGTTGTTGAGTTCTTCGACCCAATTTCCCTTTTTCTCGTCAAGTCTCTTCTTTAATCCTTGCATGAGAATTCTGTTGGTGACTTTTGTTTGTCCGTTTATCTGCGGGTGGGCTACTGAGGTGAAGCGGAAACCTCTGAATTTATTATTGTCAAACTATTTATCATTGTCCATAATTAAAGTGTGGGGGATGTCGAACCTGTAAATGATCTCCTTCCAAAAGAAGTGTTATATTCGGGCTTCTGTGATGGTTGGGACTGCTTCTACTTCTACCCACTTAGTGAAATGGTCAATAGCCATAATTAAAAACTTTTTCTACGAGGTAGAAGGAGGGAAAGGACCAAAGATGTCCATCCCCCACATAGCGAATGGCCAAGGGCTGCCGATGGGATGCTGGGGCCGAGAAGATTTATGATTGAGTCGGGCATAGTGCTAGCATTGGGGACATGCTTGAGTTAGCTACTGGGCATCTTTGAACATGGTAGGCCAATAATACCCTAGGAGTAGTGCCTTTTGAGTGAGTGAATAGTGGGATTCATGCGCTCCACAAATTCCTTCATGGATTTCTTGGAGGATGTAATTCCTTTCCTCTAGTGAAACGCACTTAGACCATGGGTGTGAAAGGGATTTTCGGTAGAGCTCCCCTTAATGCATGGAATAGTGGGCTACCTTGGTCCTAAGCTTCCAAGCTTGCAACTTGTCTTCTGGGAGTGTTATGTGCTCTAGGTATTGGATTATCGATCACATCCATTCTGAGACTACCTGTGTCTCCAAAACTTCATGGTCTTCTGTATTGGGACTTGTTAGTGACTCGGTGAAATTCATATACTGGAATGTTTGCCTATTTTCAATTGCAGATTTGGCCAAGAAGTTAGCCTCACTGTTTTCTTCCCTAGGAATCTGGATGATCTCCCATCGGCCTCCGTCCCGTTCGATGTGTTGCAAGAGCCGCTTGGCTTTGTCTACGTACTTGGCAATATAAGTGTCTTTGACTTGGAATGTTTCATTAACTTGGTTGACTACCAATTGGGAGTTCGAGTATATGATGAGGTGTTCAACCCTAACTTCAGTGGCCAACTTTAAACCCGTAATGAGTGCTTCATACTCGGCTGCATTGTTGGTGGTGTTGTACTCGATTTGGATCGTGTATTGGATGTGAACCTTATGTGGTCCTCTGAGGATTATTCTGGCATCGAAACCTTGAGCTAAGGATGCTCCATTAATATAGAGCTTCCATTCCAATGATTTGGTCAAGGCTATGTCTTCTAGAGCCATTTTTTGCACAAAGTCTACTAATGCTTGGGCTTTCATCTACTGTCAGGGCTTATAGTCGATATCGAATTCACTGAGTAATACCGACCACTGTACTAGCCTACCTAAGGTCTCTGGTCTTTGTAAGATTTTCCATAGTAGATAACGGGATCGAATAATGATATGGTGGGCTTGGAAGTAATGCCGAAGCTTTCGAGAGGCGTGGACCACAACCATGGCTAACTTGTCCAATATGGGATACCGAATTTCAAGTCCTTGGAGCATCTTATTGATGTAATAAATAGGGCTTTGCTGGCTTCCTTCTTCTGTTACCAGTACTGAAGCGATGCATTCTCATCCAATAAAAAGGTACAAATACAAGGTCTCATCTGGGACGGGCCGACTAAGTAGGGGTGGTGAGGTTAATAATTTTTTAATGTCTTCGAATGCTGCCTGGTAGTCAGCGGACCACTCAAACTTCCTAAAATTTTTTAGAGCTTGGAACAATGGTAGACACCACCTAGCCGAGCAAGAAATGAAATGCCTTAATGCAGTGATTCTGCCGTTCAACTTTTGTACCTCATGGATGTTCTTCAGTGCTTCCATGTTGAGTATGGCTTCTATCTTTTCTGGATTGGCTTCAATGCCTCAGTGAGATATCATGAATCCCAAGAATTTGCCTGCTTGGACTTTGAAGATGCATTTTTCAGGATTCAACTTGATTTTGTACTTGCTCAGTAGCTGGAGAACCTGATCTACGTCTACTGGGTGTTGTTCTAGATGTTTGCTTTTGATAATGGTGTCGTCCACGTATACCTCTACGCTTGTTCCAATCTGGTCATGGAGGACTTGGTTCATAATTCTTTGATATGTGGCCCTGATGTTTTTTGAATTCGAAGGGCTTCACCTTGTAACAGTACAATCCTTCATGGGTGATGAAGGACGTTTTCTCTTGATCCTCTTCTTTCATCAGAATCTAGTGATAACCTTGTGTTGCATCAATGAAGCTGTATAATCTGTGACCAGCAGTGGAGTCGACTAGTTGGCCAATCATGGGCAACGAGTAGCTGTCCTTAGGGCATGCTTGATTGAGGTTAGTGTAGTCTACACACATTATGTACTTCCCATTTGCTTTTCTGACGACGTTGGCTACCCATTCCGGGTGAGTAACTTCTTTAATAAACCCAGCTGTTAATAAATTCATTGTTTCTTTAACAATTATTCTCTGCCTTTCGTAGGCAAAGGTTTTTTTTTCTGTGCTATTGGCTTAGCTCCCGGTTTAATGTTTAAGCAGTGACAGGCAACTTGTGGGTCCATGCTGATGATCTCGGATGCCTATGAGGTGAAATCCTCTGAGTGTCTGGTAAGGACTTCCCTTATTCCTTCTCTGATATTTTGGTTGAGTGCATTGCCAATTTTCACGATCTTTCCTTCCATGATTTATAAGGTCTCCGTGTCTTCTACTAGTTATGGATCAGCACCTTGCTTCTCAACTTCCCATGCCTCTAAGGGAAAAGCCTCCGTATGAGGCTTCATGGCCATTTGGTAATACTATCTGGCTATATGCTGATCTCCCCGAATGGTAAGGGTTCCATTCTGGACTGGAACTTTCATGGTTAAGCGCCTGATGCTGGTGACCGCATCTGCCTTATAAAGTGTTGATCGTCCTATAATCCTATTATAAGCCAGTAGTATCTCCACCACATTAAATACAGCCCGAATGACTTTTGTCTCCTCATCATCTTGGTTTCCAAACTTTAGGTTCAGCTCGACAATCCCTATCGATTGTACGGTTCCACCACAAAAACTCATGATAGGATTATGGATGGCTTTCAAGTTAGTGACGAAGCTGCCCATTGCTTTGTACGCGTTCAGGATAATACGTTGATAGCACTTCCATTATCCACTAGTAGCCTTTTTACTTGATACTTATTTATGCACACAGTTATTACCAGAGCATCACAATGGGGGTGGTGTACATGCGAATCATCTTCCGAATTAAACACGATATCACTTCTCCCGGGTACTGATTTTTCTCCTCTACTACGCTTTAATCTCTTCTCGGTGTTTTCTCCCTATAATCATGTTAATTGTTCCAATCAGCTCCCTCCGGGTTTTCTTTGCTTTGGGCCTATCCTGCTCCTGGATGTCGAAGGTTCCGCTTCTCCTTGGTGTGTCTGTGAAATTATTGAGCTTTCCCCTCTGCACCAGTCTTTCTATGGCATTCTTCAGCTCTCTGCAGCCTTCCGTGTCATGCTCGTATTCCTAGTGGTACTCGCAGTACTGTGCTCTGTCCCAGGTAAATCTTCGGCTTAGGCTGATTCTCTTAGCTGGGGTGATCCTAACTCCATTTTGCTTGACCCACATAAGGATTTTGGATCAAGAGTTGTTCAAGGGTATATATATGTCTGTTTCCCTGTCAAATCTCTCTGCTAGATTTTTAAAATTCACTTTTAGGAAGCTTGCTCATCTATGTTTTGGTCGTTCATCCTTGATCAATGGCCTATCTTCCTCCCGTCGCATCCTTTTGTCTTCATCCATTTTTATTATCTGGACCGCCATCGCCATTGCTTCTGCAAAGGTAATAAGTTCTTTCATCATTACCTTATCTTTAAGCTTGCCGAGTCTAGTGCCATTTTTTAAAGCTTCTATGGCGACTTCATTAATAAGATGCTCAATCTGCATGGCTATTTTATTGAAACAGTCAAGGTAACTCTGTAAAGATTGTCAACTTCTTGATGGTACATCCAAAAATCATTGATGTTTTTAGTTAGGGGAATATTGGTGATGAATCTGATACGAAACTGTTCCACCAGATCCTCAAAAGAAGTGACGAAATTCTCCGGGAGTCAATGAAACCACTTTTGAGCATTATTTATGAGCGTGCTTGGAAAGACTTTGCACATGATTCTATCATTTACATTGTGGAGCAACATTTTTATTTGGAACGCTGATATATGACTAATGGGGTCTCCCGTCCCATTGTACTGATCAAGCTACGGGATTATGAACTTACAAGGGATCTCTGTCTGAATTATTCTACTGACAAATGGAGTTCTACTATCCATAACACATTCTTCTTCCTTTCTAGCTTTGGTCTGGGCTTTGCATATTGCTTCTTCAACCTTCTGAGCTAATTTTAAATCATCAAGAGCCAGAATGGTTGAACTGCACTCCCTTTCTGGCACTTTACCCTTCCCCATGCTCATCCCCGGGGCTTGTCGAGGTGTTGTGTTATCATCATTTTAAGCCGACTCAGAGCGCCTACTCTGTATTATAGCATTTAGCTGTTGTTACATCAAAGCTATCTATGCCTGAATATTTTTTATCATGGCTTCCTTGCTAGTTTGATCTAGGCTGAGTGTTTGGTTTACAGTGTTTAAATTTGGAGTGGTTATTGCTGGTGTTTCTGGTAGACTTGGAAAAGGTATAGAAGGTATTGATCGATGGTGTTGTAGTGGAGCGTAATACGGGAGATCTGTGCCCAAGGAAAGGTATCTCAGAGTGTCGTTAGGGAGTGAAGGTATATGTTCGAATGAGGCTCCAGCATGCTGTAAGGTAGGTGGAAGCACTATTGCTAGGAGAGGGTCTGAGATGTCAGTCGAAAGGATAGGTGTGGAAGGGTTGGTGCCAGCTTTAGGAGTCAGGGCTAGTGGTGGGCTAGAAGCCATAATGAAGATGTCTTTAGCTTAGCAAGTAAATGAATGGCTTTTCCCAAAGAGTTCCTATAGATGGCACTACTTGATAATTGGTTTCCGGAATCCTTGGGCTTGATGTCCTACAATCCATAAACAGAAGGCCAGGTGAGAGGTGGGGAGAGTCCCCACGAACACTCTGATGCCTAAGTTAGAGAATAGAAGTAGGGAGAATACAAGATAGCTAGAGTATATGAGAATGAGATGTCCCTTTGTGAGGGATGTAGGGCTTTATATATAGTAATACTCAAACCTGGAAAGAGTTAGATTCCGTGTGGGATAGTGAATCATAGTGTTGGTAGGAGAGTGTTCCTTTTATGCTTAGGACTCCACTTTGGGGTAGTCCCCATTCCGGACGGATCTACCTTCTTGCTAATTCAAGTGTCCTTATTTAAGGGGTAAGGAGCCCCTAACTAAGCGAGAACATACTGGATGGTATCAGTTCCTAATTTAGTCACCGAGGAGGAAACATCATATATTCTTCAGTGATCATCTATAGATGAAATGAAGGAGACTTTTTTTAGAATTAAGGCTAATAGTGCTCCAGGTCCTTATGGCTTTTCTTTAATTTTGATCAGACTTATTAGGATATTGTTAAATCAAATATTGGTTTACGATTCAGAGCTTTTTCAATTTGGGTATGGTTCCTTTTGGAATTAATTTGAGTAACATGGTTTTAATTCCAAAAGTTTGTAATGCTATTGCTATTAAACAATTTTGTCCCATTATTCTTAGCAATTTCATCTATAAGATTGTCACTAAAATTCTTGCAGACCAACTTGCTTCCATTGCTACAAGGATTATTTTATACAATTAATTTAGGTTTTTAAAGAATAGACTTATATCTAATTATATTAAAGGTGCATTTGAGGGAGTTAATCTTCTTAATAAGTCTTGCATTAGAGGTAACATGGCAATGAAAATTGATATTAGAAAGGCTTTTAACACTTTAGATTGGAATTTTCTTTTTTATGTTTTAGAAGCCTTCGATTTCTCTTTCTAATTTAGAGACTAGATTCTTTCTATCTTCTTATCTACACGAATTTCTATTATGATAAATGGCAAGATTACTGGTTATTTCTCTTGTTCTAGAGTAGTCCATCAAAGGGACCCTCTCTTTCCCCTTTTATTTTATTTCGTGGAGGACTTTCTTAGCAGGATTATCATTAGTAAAGTCAATTTAGGTGCTATTCTTCCCATGTTATATACTCGGCTCACTTATTTCCCTACATACTTCCTTTATGCCGATGATGTGCTTCTTTTTTCTAAGACTTCTCTTCATAACATTCATGCTATTAATGATATTTTTACTTGCTATTCTCAAATTTTTGGTTTGGTTGTTAATTAGGCAAAGTCAAAAATCTTTTATGTAGATGCTGTTAATGTTAGAAGAATTTCTAAATTACAAGTAATTTTAGGTATGTTTAAAGGTTTGCTACCTTTTACTTAACTAAGAGTGCCTTTATTTATAGGAGTTCCTAAGAGGAAGTGGTTAAAGCCTATTGTAAACAAGATTTGTAGTAAATTTTCCAAATGGAAAGGAAACTCTTTATCTATGGCTGGGCACTTAACTTTAATTAATTCAGTTATAGCCTTAGTTGTTTATAAGTGGGGTTTATCTCTTATTAAGTACATGGAGTGATGTATGAGGAATTTCCTTTAGTCTGGTTCTATTGATGCTAGAAAGCTTGTTTCTATTCCTTGGAAAACTATTTGTTTGCCAATTAAGGAGGGAGGTCTTGGGATTAAGCAATTATCTACTTTGAATGATGTTAGGCTTAGCAAGATGGCTTGGAAATTAATTACTTTAAATTCTTATCCAATGACTATTCTTCAAAATTGGTTTTTTCATCCTTCAGGAGTTGGGTGTGATGTTTATTTTTGCTCTTCTATTTGGTCTTCCATTAAATATATCTTTTATCTGCAATTATCAATCAAATGGTTTATTGGGTTGAAGTCCAATTTGAGATTTTGGACTAATGAATGGATTTTTCCATCTTTTGCCACCCAATTAGGCATCTTTTCAAAAGATCAACGTTCTTTGGATGATCCAATCGACAAATATTTATTTGATAATTATTGCCATTTGTCTCATATTGATAATGATACAGTTAAAGCCAGTATTGCTTTTATTTCCCCAATTCATGCAGAGGATGATATTTGTGTTTAGACTAAGGTTAGTGATGGAGTTCATTTAGTGAAAAATATGTATAATTCTCTTCGTTGGTCTAGTATGGTGGTTAGAAGGAATTTTTGCCTCCCTTAAGATCCTTAATTTGTCTTTGGCCATTGTTTAGATATCTTCCAATAAATGATAAATTAAAAGGTAAAGGTTTTTCTTCCCCTTCAAGGTGTGCATTATGTTTTTCCCATATAAAAGACAATTATCATCTCTTTTTAAATTGTTACTTTTCTTCAATGATTTGGTAATATATTTAAAGCTTGTTTGGTAAAAAGCTTTTCCTATTAGGGACAATTGTTGATTTTTTTATTCATGCTATGCACCACCCTTTTAGTTCTTAAGTGGTGGCATTATGGTTTTCAGCTATTATTAATGCTTTTTGGGCTATTTGTCAAATTCAGAATGATGTTATTTTTGAAGATCAAAGTCCTAACATTCATTCAGCCTTATGTGCAATATTGATGGCTATTAAGGAGATAAAATTTTTTGAACTTGGTTGTATGTTTAACTCAGTTAAGGAATTACAAATCCTGCATTCTTTTCGACTTAGCAATCATCCAAGTAAAGCCCTAGTGATCATTCTAGTTAGCCAACAACCTCCCTCATTAGCTTGGATAAAAGAAAACATAGATAGAGCTGCTAGAGGAGCTTTGAGAGAGGTAAGAGCTAGTGGCAGTTGCCATACTTCTCACGGTTTTCCTCATAGAGCCTTTGCCCTCAGCTTTTTTAATTCTTTTGCTTATACTGCATAACTTAAAGCAACAATCTATACCATCCATGTTGCTTAAGATTGAGGATGGCATCAACTATGGTTAGAATATGATTTGATATATGCAGTTAATTTGTTTAAAATTAGGTCTCATTAGGTTCCTTTGGAGCTCAAATCTGAATGGTTATAATGTATGAGCTATACAGCCCATATGAACTTCAAGGTTTCACATATCTTCTGAGTAGGCAACTGTGTGGTTGATCTTTTAGCTAAACATGGTATGACTACCTCCTCTTCTTCTTGGTGGGATTCCACTTCGAAATTTTGTTTATCTACTATTTGCAATGATTTCAATAGTCAAACCAACTATAGGTTTCACTAGTTCTTCTGAGGGTTCTATTTCCCTTTATCATGTATGATTTCTCCTTTTTTATTTGTATTATTTTTGGACTTTAAAAGTGTGATGTAAATGCCAATAGTGTGTCAACCTAGTTGAGATGCTTGGATGTGTTTCTTAATTTCCAATTTCCAATCTTTTAAAAAAATAGTATTTTTTATTCATCAAAAAATAATTTTATTTTATTGATTATAATGGTTGAATTTATTTTTATTCATGATTTTAGTCAAAATAAAATTTTCTTCATTAAAAAATTATTTAATTTTTAGTTACCAATGGATAATGTTTTTGTTACCAATGTTCTTAGTGTTGTTGGTTTCTTTATGCTGTATGGTAAATGATCACTATAGATAACTAGATTTTATGCATGAGGACAATGATGATGGTCATAAAAAAAATAATGATATTGAACAAAAATAAATGCAAAAACTAGTACAAGGCAAAACGAGAAAAATATTTTTTTCATTTTCAATTTTGAAGCAAATAAAAGTGATGATAGAGAAGAATAAGAAGAAGAAAATTATTGTTGATTAGCTTGAAAAGAAGAAACTTATTGTTAATTAGCTTGAAATTGATAAAATGTTTAAAAAAAACATTTTTTATTATTTTCACATGTAAGCATCCTTAGTCCATATTGCTATATAAATTGAAGGTCCATGATATAATTTACCACTAAACTACTTCTTAAGCAAGTTTAAATGATTCCAAAGGAGGTCGTGAGCCTTGGCCTAATAGCCAAACTCTTAATAGCATATAGAGGGGTTTTAAGTTCGAGACCTATCCTCTCTTCCATTGTAACTGGGCCAAAAAAATAGAGTACAAAGGAACCAAGAACTAAGCTATTATTTCTTTATAAAAAACATCACAAGATTGACCCCTCACATAGTGGTAAATTATATCATGAACCCTTATCCATATTACAACATGAACCTACGATCATCATATATGTGAAACAGCCTTTCCATTTTTGTTTTAATGCCATGGATATAGAAAGTTCACAATTGAGTTAGGTGAGTTTAAATCCCTATAACATGTGAATCTTAGCCTTGGAGATTATCTGTACCATAACTTCATAATTCAAGGCTTCATTCAGCTTCTTGAAAGAATAAGCCATGTCCAAAACATAAAATTTGACTTTGAGATTATTCAGGTAAAAATTCCTTCTGCACATTTTCTTTGAGAGTAGATATATACACAATGACTACACCTTTTCGTAAGTGTAGGATTTTGTTTTGGAAGATGGCTTGTATAGTTTTGGAAGATATTGCTATTGTAAACCCTCGTCTTTGTAGTAGTCATTGAGCAACTGCGATATTTACACTTTGGACTAATAGCCATATTCTTGACAAAATCAATTTGAAGAATCTAAAGACGATAACAGTCAGATTGCTTATTGATGTCAATAAAGATATGTCATGGATATGGAAGTTATATGTATAAATACGAAATTTATACATATAAATACGAAAGTTTTAGTGAGCGTAAATGCTTTAACCTCTTAAGTAATTGTGAATTTTGATATTGTTATTGGATATTGTCAATTGGGTGTGCACTTTTTTTTACATTTGTTTTGTTTGTTTCTTAAAGTTATAACTTTATTTTCATTAGTTTGTGCATATAAACTCATTAGTTGTAACGTAGAGGTTCATTTATTATTGATTTGATGTTCATGATAATTTTAATATATTTTTTCAAATTCATTTATTTAGTTTTTCTATCTAATGAACCTACATGTTTTATCATATGAACCTACATTATTTAAGTAATAAATTTACAATATTTAACTAAAATAAAAAAATAAATAAAACTCTATTTATTACAATTAAAAGATAAACATTAAATAATTTTGTAATGAATAAAAATTTTATTTTGAATAAAATCATGAATAAAAATTTAATTCAACCATTATAATTAATAAAATAACAAGAAAAAATAATTTTTTGTTAAATAAAAAAATTAATATTTTTTCATGAAACAAAATTTTGTATTTTGATGGTAAACTTTTTATTTAGGCTCCTGGCATCTCCGTCCACCGATTGGCTTTTTCGATTGGCTTCTCCCCTTTGCCAATCATGGAAATCGTAAGTCACCATGATATGTTTTCCTTTCCTTCACAGAATCTTGCTCTCCCTCGTTTGATAGAGTCTGCTCCAATGACTCTTCCAAAAAGTTTTGCATCTATGGTTTCTCATTTTGTGATTACTACCATTGTTCCTTCCGAGGATGTCAACAAAGGTGGATTTATTTCCATCAAGATCAATCAGGATCTCTATGATTAACATATTAACATGTGCAAACATGCTCTTATTGGGAGAATTTTCTTGCTTAAGGGAGATTCGCCTTGGAAAGTAGCATAATTAAAAACAAAATTGACATTAGTTTTGGGGTTTAACTTTAGCTTGGAAATTGATATCTCTCGGCAGAAGTTTTTATTAGATCATCTTGTAATTGGGGAATGAAAAAGGTCGAGTTTGGACGAGAGGTCTAGTGTCATTAAAGCCTGGTATCATGTGGCTATAGCATTGGTCCCCGGATTTCTATCCATTCAAACAGTAATCAACCACTACGTAGCTTTGGGTCAGATTTTATAAATTGCCATCAGAATATTGGCATCAGGTCATTTTAGCCGACATATCAAGGGGCCTTGGGACTCCATTATGAATTGATCACAACACTCTTCATAGGGATTTCAGGCATTATGCATGAATTTTGGTTGAAGTAGACCTCTCACATAAACTCCCAGACTCTCTAATGATTGAACGCATTGGTAAGAGTTTTTAATCGATGTTATATACAAAAATCTTCCTAGTTTTTGCATTGTTAGCTCAAACATCGGTCATCTTCCTTCTGAATGCCGATTGCACAAGTTTAAAAATAAGTCCGATGACAATAAAAAGAGCAAACATGAAGAGCCTAAAAAATAATGGAAAGCTAAAGACACCATTTTTGAGCTTGAGATTAATCAGTCCTCTCTTGGTGATGTACCTTCTTGTACTACTAGTAGTGACTTTTTGGATCAGAATAACCATAAGGATGAAGAGTTTATGTTGTAGCTACCTGATAACAGTTAGGAAAATTTGGTGTCTGATGTTGCAGTTCGCGTTGCACCTGAAATGGAGTTGCATGTTGCTACAGTAGCCACTAATTTATTGCAGACTCATCTCATTACAGTAGCTAACGTTACTGCTACTGAGACCAACATTAATGTTGATGTTGATGATACTGAGGCTATAGTTGTTGTTGTTGTTGTTGATGCTGAGCCAAGTACGGCTGAGGTTGTTGTTGTTGCTACAGTAAAATCAAAAAATAGATGTGCCTAATGATGCTCTGCTCTAAGATTTAGATGGGTAAATTTGTAGTGGTGCAACTTTAATGGAATCAGCTCAGACGTACTCTTGTGCATATTACATGGAAGAAGAGGTTGAAGACGAAAGAGCATGGACCACAATGTCCTATCAGTAGTCATTGAACTCCTCAAAAATCTTAGCAAAAATATCAGGTTACTCTCATTAAGAGGGCAACCAGGAAACCTTTGAGATTAAATATATGAAGATCCTTTTTTGGAACTATCGAGATATTGGTAACTTTAATACCCAGAGAATTTTTTTTAGTATTGTTCTTAGCATCGTTTGGACTTGGCATGTATAGCAGAACCTATGGTTCAATTTAATGCTATTTCTTTTCGGTTTTGGAATGCTTTAGGTTTGCATTTTATTGCTTCTAATAATAGTGCTCTTCCATCCATTTAGGTCTTGGGTAATTCTGTTGTTTTGATTCCTTCTTGGTTGTGTGTTCATAATCAATATATTAGCATGGACTTATGTTTTAATAATCAAATTTAGCGCATTAGTTTTTTTTTATACAGTGTGTGGAGAAATAAAAGGGTTAAGCTTTGGAATGATTTAGTTCATTTAGCTCCTTCTGCTCCTAAATGTTGGTTAGTTAGTGGGGATTTTAATGTTGTTCTTGGAGGTCATGAAAATACTGGTAGGCCTCCTTCTAGTGATCCTTATCAAGAATTCAGAGATTTCATTAACTCGAGCCAGTTATTGAGCATTCCATTACAAGGTACTACGTTCACATAGTGTAATAATTGTTTGGGTTCTAATAGAGTTGAAAGTTGGCTTGATTGTTCTTTGAGTTCTTTGGGGTTTTTCAATTTTTAGAAATCTATCAATTGCATGGCTCTTCTGAAGCATCATTCTGATCATTGTCCTTTGTTGATGAATTATAATCTTCGTATGTCTAGAATTCCATGTTTCAGGTTTCAAGCTATGTAGTTAGCTAATGGTACCCTTCAAGATTTGATTGCTATGAATTGATCTCTTGATATGGATGGTTTTCCTCCCATGTAATTCTTGTCCATCTAGCTAAAATGCTTGCATCAGGTATTGAGATATTGGAATAAAAATGTGTTTGGAAATTTAAGTCAGAATATTTCCTCAACTCAAAATTCTCTTTTAGAGATTCAGAATTCCATCACAATACAAGGAATTACTAATGATCTTCATAAAAAAATTGGAGGCCCATGCCAATTTAGAAAATCATCAAATTCAATAGGAGATTTTTCTTAAGGAAAAGAGTAGAATTCGGTGGCTTATAGCAAGTGATAGAAATACTACTTTTTTTCATAATTTAATTGCTAGATGACAATGTTTACAAGGTATCCATGTGCTTCAAATTGATGGAATAATTTCAAAGGACTTGTTTATTCTTAAGAATCATGTGGTGGATTTTTATAGTCATCTTTTTGGACCTAATCTAGGTATGTCCTCGAACTTGACTTTTATCAAAGAGATTATTCTTTCTTTGGTTTTGGATGATGCTATTGCTACTCTCACTCATTGTCCTTCTTCTAAGGAAATTAAAAATTGTTTTTTCATAATGGATCCTTATAGTGTTCCAGGTCCAAATGGTTTTATTAGTTTGTTTTTTAGATCTTTTTGGGATATTGTTGGAGTTGATGTGTGCAAGGCTATTACTAGCTTCTTTGTCTTAGGGAAAATTATTTCTAGCTCTAATTCTAATTTAATGATCCTTGTGCCTAAAGTGAAAGAGGCCCTCAAAATTGAGCAATTTTGCCCTATTATTCTTAGTAATTTTTGTTATAAAATTATGCTAAGATTATTTCTAACTGTTTATCTATTATTACTGCCAACATTATCTCTGATAATCAATTTGGTTTTATTAAAAACCATAGCATTTCTCACTGTACTATTATTGCTTCTAAAGGTGTGAATTTTCTTGATAAACATTGCTTTGGTGGGAATATGGCTCTAAAAATAAACATTCAAAAAGCCTTTAATACTATGGACTGGAATTTTATTCTTAATGTTCTTGAGGCAATTGGATTCTCTTCCCAAATTAGAGACTAGGTGCTTGAGATCTTTTCTTTGACTGGAATCTCTATTATGTTTAATGGATAAAGGCTACTTTGCTTGCTCAAGAGGAGCTCATCAGGGGGGCCCATTATCTCTTTTGCTTTTTTGTTTAGCTAAGGATTTTCTTAATAGATGGTTATTGAAGGTGGCCAATAATAATTTTTTTGATACCATGCATTACTCCATAGGGGCTTGTTTCCCTTCTCACTTGCTTTATGTTAATGATGTGCTCATTTTCAATAAGGCATCTTTGAAAAATATTAATTTATTAGATCATATTTTTAAGGTTTATGGTAGTCTTTCCAAGCAAAAAGTGAATTGGAGTAAATCTAATATTTGTTTTGGCAAGGTTATCACCTTTCGCAGGGCTCAAATGCTTAAGGAGATTATTGGGGTCAATAGAGGCTCTCTTTCTATTTCTTATATTAGAGTCCCTCTTTTCTCTAGAGTAGTTAAAACAAAATGGTTGCAGCCTATTGTTGATAGGATCATTCAAAAATTTACTAAATGGAAGGGTACCTCTCTTTCTATGGCTGGGAGGTTAATGCTTAGTAATTCAGTTGTTGTGAGTTCCTTTTTGCATTCTTTCTTAATTTATAAATGGCCTACACGTCTGTTGCTTTAAATGAGAAAGTGTATCATAAATTTTCTTTGGACTGGCTCTATTAATAATAGGAAATTGGTGGTGGTTCCTTAGTCTACTTATTGTCTTACTAAAAAGCATAGTGGTTTGGGTATTAAAAATATAGAGCAGCTGAATTTGGCTCTTCTTAGGAAATTATCTTGGTATTTGATCACTAAGTAGTCTTTTTCTTTTTCTCTTTTAAAAAGCATATTTATTTTGGCTTCAAGGTCTGTTAAGCCTACACCTATTTCCTCTTCTATTTGGTGTTCCATTAAGGCCTCTTTCTTACAAATGTGTGCTTCTATTAAGTGGTTGATTAGTTCTTCTACTTCTTTGCATTTTTGGACTGATGAATGGGTCTAACCATCTTTGGTTGATAGGCTAAATATCCCTCTGACTCGTCAAGTTAAATTGGATGCCTTTGTTTCTGATTATCTTGTAGATGGAGTTTGGCACCTTCCATATGATCTTCCTTTGGATACTCAGAATGATATCATGCATATTTTACCTCTTAAGGATGAATTTGATGCTTGTCTTTGGCTTCCTTTAATAAATGATAAGTACTCTATTAAGAATATGGTTTCTATTAATTATCATCTTATAGTTGCTTGGTATTTATTTTTTTAGAAGGCATTTTTGCCTTCTTCTCGCTTGTTCTTGTTTGGCGTGCTTTTCTGGGTTATCTCCCAATAGTGGAAAATTTAATCAAGAAGGGTTTTCATACGGCTTCTAGATGTTTTTGCAATGCTGCTTCATAATCTCTTATCATTTATTTATTCATTGCCCATTTGCTAAGGCTATTTGGAGAGAAGTTGGGGATATTTTCAAAGGCCTCTTTCTTCTTTTAGGGCTCTTGTTTCTCTTGTTACGGATGCAATTTCATGCAGTTTTAGCTCTCAACTTTATTCTCTTTGGAATTCGATAATCATTAACTCCATTTAGTTGATTTGGCATTATCTAAATTCCATTATTTTATACAATATAAAGCTGATATCTTTTTAGCTCTTCAGCCTCTATAGATGATGATAAAGGAGAGTGCTTTTTTGAATCATGGTTCAATAAAAAATTCCTTAAGTGAATTACATACTATTTCCCTTCTTCATATAATAGCTACTCCCTATAAAGTTCCTAGGATTATAAGTGTTAAATAGTATCCTCCCATATTGAGTTGGGTTAAAACATTAATGGATCTACTTTTGGTGCTCTGGGTTATTTAGGGGCTAAAGGAAATTTTAGAAATTCTAGAGGATTTGTCAAAGGGGCTTTTGCTTTTAACACTAGGTTGGTTATTCTTTCTTAGTTGACTTGAAGGCTGCTATGTTTGTAGTTTGAAAGCTATAGAGTTTAGGTGGCATTATTTGTGGTTTAAATGTGATTCTTCTTAATTAGTTCACTTGTTTACTTATCGTTCAGTAAAGGTTCCTTGGGAGGTGCAACAATAATGGGATTCTTGCTTAGATGATTTAAAGAATTTAACTTTTTTGATTTTGCACATTTTTCAAAAAGGTAATGGGGTTGCAGATAAATTGACTAAATTTGGAGCTCAACATTCAAACTTACACTAGTGGTCTTCTATTCTAGATTTTTGTTCTAGTCTTATGTATGAAGATTTTAGCTCAATTGAGCATTTTTTATTTTGTTAGTTTCTTATCTCACTGACTTCTTAGATGTATTTTCTTTTTTATTTACTAATATTTTATGTCATCTAAGATGATGAAGGTGCTAAAATTATGCCAACCTAGTTGGGATAATTGGGTGCACCTACTAATTAGTGGCCTCAACCTTTTAATAAAAAAAAGTCAATTTTTTAAACAACATCTATGTGTTGAAATATGATAAAAAAAATAAAGGATGGATGTGGGAATCCCACATTGAAAAGAAGAGAAGGAATGAGGGGGTTAATTGGTTATAAAATAAACTCCTTAATTTTTTTGTTAAGTGTGTCAATCACCTTTTATGTTTGGTGTACCATTGAAAGCTATTCGCTATACTATTAGAGAATTTAAAACGAAGTTCTCTTGGGGTGTACTTGAGCTTTTGGGTATGTATGAGAGTTAAATATTTTATAGTATGGTTGTAATAATTTTCCATATAGTGAATATTTTTCTCTTGTTTGTCTTTTGATAATGCCCATGGTTTTTTTTCCATTTGAGAGTTTTTCACATTGAATTATTATGTATTTCTCTCTTTTATTTTTCAAGTTTTTTTATTCATGTTATTATTTAAAGCAATAAAGGTACTTATTGGATTATAAGGGCCCATTTTCCCTAACAATTGGTATTAGAGCTCTTGGCTTATTTTAGAATGCTCTGTGGTTGTAGCTTCGGCTAAACTTCCACATTATAAACAATTTACTTGGGCTAATTGGCATTTCACATCGACAGTTTTCTAAAAATTATTGTGATCCAACTAGAGGTCCTTTAAATATGGTATTGTGTTTATTCAGTGTGGTATTATGTAAGTAAGTACAACTAAGAAAGTTTTATCACAAAGGCTATAATCGCCTATGGAAGTTGGGACTTAAGTGGTACCATTTGTGTCCCACCAATCTCTCCTGAAATTTTCTTAGTGTATTTTGTTGACACAATTGTTCACTCATTATTCATGTGTGAGATCACTATAGCAGGAAGTACTATTCAAGTATATGGAGGTACTACGCATTATTGAGCAAAAATAAGCTTCAAATTTGATATTAAGAAATTTGATAGGAGAATAAAAGAAGAGATGGATTGCAAAACTAGTGGAGCTATTTCGGCTAATGCCTCCAAAAGTAATGCTACTAATATGGTCGTCTTTGAAAAAGAAGATGATGAAGTTTCTATGTAAGAAAGATATATATCCTCATGGCATGATAGCTACTAAATGAGTTGCTATAAAAGAGGATGTTTGATAGGTAGCATGTTCACATTTTACACACAGGCATTGGTTGATAGTTGATGCAAGGTATGTAGTAAATTAATGTCGATGGCTAATGAACTTCCTAGAAAGTAAATATTGGAAGTTGCACCATAACTTATTAGTAGTTTTCAACATGAACTGGCTGAGGTGAAAATTCTTGAAGTTGGTGAATTCTAAGTGTGTATACTTTTATGGTGGAGTATGACAATTCTTGTTTTTTAGAATTATGACTGTCATATCTAATGGTGTTACTGAGGTAGCTATTATTCTTTTAATTTTTTTTAATAATGGTGGAGATTATTGAAATATGATAAAAAAAAAATAAAGCATGGATGTGGGAATCCCACTTTGAAAAGAAGAGAAGGAATGAGAGGGAATAAAATAAACTCCTTACTTCTTTTGTTAAGTGTGTCAATCACCATTTATGTTTGGTATACCATTGAAAGCTATTAGTTATACTAGTAGAGAATTTAAAGGAAAATTCTCTTGGGGTGTACTTGAGCTTTTGGGTATATATGAGAATTGAATATTTTGTAGTGTGGTTGTAATAATTTTCCACATACTAAATTTTTTTTCTTATTTTTTTTTTTGACAATACTCGTAGTTTTTCTCCATTTGGAAGTTTTCTACGTTAAATTATTTTATGTTTCTCTCTTTTATTTTGAAGTTTTTTGTTCATGTTGTGATCTAAAGGGATAAAAGTACTTGTTGGATTGTAAGAGCCCATTTTCCCTAACACTATGACTATTTTTTGGAGATATATATATGTTTTTTTTGTCTATGCACAAAATTTTTTACTATTTTCTTTCAATTCAGTCCTTTTGCTTAGTTAAAAATGTAAAAGCAATTCATTCTGATCAATGTATTTAAAAATATATGGAAGAAGCAAAGAAATTTCAATTTTTTTAAAAAATTATTGTTGATGAAATTTTAGATTAAAGTTTTGATTGATTGTGTAGATTTTAAAATATAAATTGTTTCCAACACCATCATCATATCCTTAAAAGCTTATTTATTTATTTATTTAACTATATGTATAGGTACTTTTAGTGGATGGAGTTGATTAACTCCTCCACTAGCATTCATGATTTTTCCATATTACTTCATTCATTTTATCTTCATTAATTTTCACCTCATCACTTGAAACATATCTCCATCTTATGTGATTATACTAGCTTTAAGATTTCATTTAACAAAAAAAAAATACAAAAAGAAAATAATTGAGTAAGAAAATTATCATTTTATTTTTCAAAAAAATAAATTTATTTTATAAATAATCACCATTAAAGATGTAAAATAAATTTATTTGATAGTAATAGAATAAAAATATAAATGAAGTAATCGAAAAATAGTTTTAATAGAAAGCATTTTTAACATGATTTTATCATCTTTGTTTGCTACTTTTAAATTAATATTTTTATATAATAATAAAAATTTGTACATATAAATTTTTCTCTACTATTTTCTAAAATTGTATCTCTTTATTTTTCAAACTTTTTCACACAAATTATTTACTAAATCATTTTATTTTTCAACTCCAATTTTTCTCTTTATTTTTTAAGATAAAAAAAAAAAGAGAAAAGTAGAGATCAATACCATGTTGTTTGAACTCTAATCACTTTATGACATGTGGTTTGAACCTTAGCAAAGTGGTACCCTGAGGTTTAAACCATTAGCAAAAAAAACCAAAATCTTGCTAACACCATTAATAAATTTGACGTGGCAAAGGGCAATTGCATCTCTTCACTCCAACTTGTGTAAAGCATGGCAAAAAACAGAAAACATGCTAACAACATGTGTTTGATGTGTCAAAAAAAATGGTGGGGGGAAATGGAGATTAAAATCCCAAAAATCCCTAAAATTTTCAATTCATCCAAACATTTCCAATTATTTTGATAACTTGAAATCTTTAAATCCCTAAACATCCTTTAAATCTCTTTGTTTAGGAAAATCTAAATTTTCGTTTGATAAATTAAAGTTTAATTCAAAATAGAAAAGATGAGTTCGTTATCTCAAAGTAGCAAGACTCTGGCATCACCTATGAAGAAATGTAATTGTGGTTTGCCATCTCTGATGAAGTTATCATCAACTCCAATTAATTATGGAAAAAAATTTCACAGTTGCAGCAAATTTGATCTTACAGATAGGCATGGGTGCAAAAATTTTGAATGGGTTGATAGTGCATATCCAAGAATGGATAATTATGGCGATTTGAATGAATGGGAGTAAGAAGTGATGTGACAAGCAAGAGAAGCAGAGATGAGTGCTGAATTGTCCAAATTGAAGGAGCTATTGAGTATGAATGAGATGGAATTGTGGGCATACAAGAATGAGATAGTTAAGCTAAAATTAGAGTTGAAAAAGTATAAAGAACAAGAGGGCATGAACTTGAAATTCAAATGTAGTTGTAATAAATTTGTAATGTTATTTTTATTAGTTATTGTTGTGGCATATATTATCAATGGATATGGAAAAAGGAACAAATATAGGAAAGGGATTTTGAATTTACCTTAGAATGAAATAAGTGTACTTTATAATTAAAGTGTTTATTAAAATGCATTAATGAAATTAGTAAGTTGTTTGTTAACTATTTTGTGACTATGTAATGAAAGTTATTGTTTTGTGAAAACAACATTCCCTGTTTATGGTTTATGAAACAAACTTTCATAAGTAGCATATTAAAACATCCAATTCTAATATCAATACCAAATAAGAACCATAAAATGAAATAAGCTCCATCATATTGATGTATTGATATATAAATATTCAGAATACAAATAACTAATGTTCACCTGAACCAAATACACTTTAAAATAAGCGATGTTCACCTGAACCAAATAGACTTCAAAATAACAAAAGCTAAGGTGTTCATAATAGTTTACACTATCATAATTTAAATCATTACACATAATTGACATCCCATTTGAAATAACATAATCAATATATTGTGTCGATGGCCTTTCATTTGCTGCCATTTTTTTCTTTGCAGGTGCAGGTGGAGATGCAAAAGATGCGAGCTGAGATAACCTCTTGAAGTTTTGGTAAGATGAAGGGGGTATGTTGAAAGTGGATGCTTGAGGCCTTAGAGGGTATGCTTGAGGCCTTAGAGGCTTGAATTGACCTACATTTGTTTGCAAGGGTAGAAAAAATTTGTTAAAATTTTTGTATAAGTTCACAAAAAAATATACTAAATATATCTTTACCTTAAAGGGCATAGGTTGACTTGTTGATCTTATAGGACCATTATTGCTTCCACCATGCCTTCTAAGAACTATAGTTGGTGTGTGAGATATATGTTTTTCAAGTTGACTTGCTAACCCGACAACACCATCAGCCCATGTCTATTGATAAGCACCAGTTGGTTACCTTCTTATAGCTCTTATGTGAACACCCTGCATATTAGCATAATTTTTCCAACAATCACATGAGTGACATGGGATTCTTATTATCAATATGAATGATAAGTCAACAATCTCATTAAAAAAAAATACATGATTTAAACTAGATGTAATAGTATGTCTTAACAAATTTTTTTGCCTCTACCTTCTTTGCTAAGCTATTTCACTAGTTATTGATGCTTTCCACCCTCTTACATTATGATCTACTTGTTTAAAATTACCATAAAACACAAAACCACCACTTATCGAAGTGTTATAGGGGTTTTTAGGCTCATATACAATTCTAATCCTTCTCATTTTAGGTCAACTTGTTAGTTTCCTTATTACATTGGAATGGACATCAGGAAAATCAGTCCTTTCCCATTCTTCCTTGCTTAGAACACGATATATCATGTGCTTGTACACTGATAAATAGGTAGCTTTTAAGTAATATCGATGAACATAATTTTCAGGTTGCTCCCTATTTGTCCAAATTTCACATATAGCATGCTTGTAGGGTATTCTTGTTAGGTCCTAATACCTGTAACTACATGTGTTCTTAGATAAATCAATGATATTCCTTATGTCACCAAAGTCAATTCCGTATCTCCTTTCACCAGCAGGAGTGCAAAAAAAAATCCCTGCTTTCAACCTTAAGCTTCTCTAACATTTCTTAGGCATTTAGATAAAGTTCACCTCTATAATTTTTCATTGCAGTTGCCTTAACATAAATCCTCTTCATTAACCATCTCCTAATCCATTCTAGCATACTTAATATTGGCTATCTATTAATATCTAAGTTGAAAGACTCATATATATATATTTTTTTTAATTGCATCACATTTAGTATTAGGAGAGAAAAATGATCGTGCTCACTTTGAAAGGATCCCTTTGCATCAATCAATCCTAAGCTTTGGCATCAAGCTCTTTAAGTTTATCCTTATGAAACTACTATGTCTTTTAAGTCCCTATGCTTATAGCTACCCACAATAAATTTTTGTAAATTAAATGCTTATACAACAACTTAAATTTCTCAGTTATATGCTTCACACAATGTTTGTGTTCAACACTAAACATCATTTCCTTTAAAGCCTCCACTAGTCCTTAGCATAACAACAATAAACAACAACCACATCAATGATAATTAAAATGATTAAATTGAATATAAATAATTACAACCCTATTCAGAATTAAATTTAAAAGAAATAAAACAATGTTTAATTACCTTTTGCAGATTGGATATAAAAATCCACCCTGTTTCTTAAGGACTTTTAAAATCTTCAAAGAGTAGATTTAAAATCCATTTCCAAGAAACTTTTTCTTTAATGTCAACATCAACCATTGCAAAAGGAAATATATTTTCATTTCCATCTTGGCCTATAGCACATAATAGTTGTCCACCAATTGATGTTTAAGATGGCATCCATCCAATCCAGCAATAGGTCTCAATCTTGAAAAATATCCTTACTTTTGCTACACAAATCTTATATACATGTAATGAAAACCCATAATCTCATTTGGTCTTCAAGCAATTTCTTCAGCTTGGTCTTGCTCCTCTATCACTTTCTCAAGAGTAGTTTTCAATTTGACACAACTTCTAGGATTTATCTGCCTTATTATTTCTATATAGTCCCTTAGCATCTTATATTGGTCAACAACATCTCCAAAAATCAGATTCTATACTCTTCTTTTAGCTCTATAGCATTTTGAAAGAGATATCTTATGCCCAATTTGTCTCTAAATCTTCTTCTACATTGCATGTACTTCCTAATCAGGATTATCTCACAAATCTTCTATGTACTTTTTAGTCAGATATTTAGAAGTAATTATATTATTATTCCATTGCTAAGGGCATGAATTCTTTGGCTTAAAAGTCTTGATTTGGAATGTATTACAATCCCTTAGCTTTGAAGAATGTATCATAAAGCAACACCTTTCTTTACATATGGAAAAACCCCTCTTGTTGTTATTATTATTGTTTAAAGTAAAACTAAAACCTCTCTTAATAGCCCATTCTTATAATCCTTTCTTTAAAACATCTGCACTTGTAAACCTCATCCCCTTATAAAGCTTTGAATCTTCGAATCTTGAATTCTTATTGAAGTCAACATTGTCTTCATTATGTTCATCATCAAATCCTTTCAAGCTACCTTGGTCATCATCATGTAGTGGTTGCTCATTGAGTTCATTCAAATCTTCCTCAGTTAAGTCATTCACATTAACCCTACACCAACATTCTCTGAACCAACTTTCCCTAAACTTCCATCCCCTTCTCCAGTACCCTATATACTAGCATTCTCTAAACCAGCATTCCCTAAACCTTCATCCCTATCACCAGCACTTTTGTCCCCAATGCCTCCTAAACTAGTAGAATTCCCACCAGTATGAAACATATCATCATCTAATCCTTTATGGTCATATACAATTCACTAAGCTCACCAGAAAATTATTAGTCAGTATCTTCTTCTTCTTCTAAAACCTTGTAATCACTATCCTCTATATCGATGTCTAATTCACTATTAGCACTTGTCAAATCATTGATCAATTTTCTATTAACTTATCAATATCATAGTCTTCATCATTGTCATCATCTACATCGATTAACCTCCTATCTTCTTCTTGTTCAACCTCTCCCTCACTATCCTTAGCACCATCAGCTACCCCCTCTCTGTCCTCTATTTCCTCACTATAATCAGATGGCATATTGTAGACACCCAATTTCAGGATGACATGTTATGGATACATCAAAGGAATCCAATGATGAAAATTTCTTCGATGCTTAATCTTCAAAAAATTCTAAGGGCTTTTAAAGGAAGAATTTAATGTTTTCAAGGACTAAATCGTAAATTTCTTTTTAGGACCTAATTGCAAAATTTAAATTTTTTAAAGGGCCTTTTTGTAATTAAATGTTAAAAAAAATTTTGCACGTCAAAATTATGTAATTCCGATCGGAATTACAATAATTCCGATAAGGATTGTACAATTCCGATCAGAATTGCAAAATCCCGATCGAAATTGAACTCTTCTGTTTTCCTATTTCTAATTATTCCAATTTTAAGTGGTTTAAATTTCCTAATTAATTCAATCCTAAATTGGTTTAAACTTCCTAATTAATTCAATCTTATTTGGTTCAAAATTCCTAAATACACTTAAGGAATGAGAATCATATTAGGATTAGGGTTAGGTTTCCTAGTTCCACTATAAAAGGGGGGCTAAGAAGGAGGAAAAGATGAGGGAGGAAAATAAATAGGGAAGAGCGTGAAAAAGTGGAGAAAAGGAAAAAAAATAGAGAGAAAGGCGTAGAAAAGAGGGGAGGAGAGAAAGAAAATTGTGTTTTTATTTTTCTTTTATTTACTTTTAATCAAAAATTCTTTTGATTCATCAAATAATTCAAAACTCGTGAAGAATTTTTGAAGAAAAGATTCGAAGACTTATCAAGAATGGTGAATCACAAATCTAAGGAGCACCCTAAATCATCCATAGGCATATCATATTCTTCTATTCTTCTTTTATTTATTTATTTATTTATTTATTTTTTATATTCTTATTATTTTATCATAATTTATTTATTAATTATTTTTTCTATGATGATTTTAGAGGAAAACACATGGTGATCATATAAGGAAGATGAATTTTATTGCAAATCCACATAAGACTATGGATAAAGCCCCGTAAAGACTTAGTTTCTAGGGTTTTATTTTTTATTTTTATTGTCTTTCCTTTTATTTCATTTTTTATTTTTATTTTTTATTAATTATTGTATGAATTAATATAATAGCCCCAATAGTGAGAATATTAATAGAATTATGTGTGTGGTTGCATGTTTATTTTAATTAAATTGGTTAGTAAAATTAGGTTTCAATTTGGTAATCATTTAAAATCAATGGGGGAAGTAAATTAATTTAGGTTGCATGTTAATAAAAATTAGGATTTTCGTAAGGATTAATTTAGTTATTTATTTGATCTTATTTAAATACTTTTTATGTTTTTTATTTGTTTTTTAGCTTATTTATTGTTTTTGGTCTATTTTGGGCCTTAAGCCCATTTTAGATTTTGATTTGTTTATTTTAGCTCATATCATTTAATAATTAATTAAGTTTAATTAATTAAAATATATTTTTAGGTCCATACTTAATTAGATTTTAGGTTAGAAATACCTTTAGGCCCATTTAGTTAATTAGACATAGGCCCACTTAATTTAATTTAATTAATTTAGACTTAGCTCACTTAATTTAATCCCTTTTTCATAATTTGTAGATTTAAGATCATTATTTAATTAAAACATGTAGAGTTAAGCCCATTAATTTAAATACTTTCATAACATGTAGAATTAGACCCATTTTTAGAATTAAAATTAGTAGACTTAGGTTCATTTAATTAAAATTAAAAGGAATTAGGTCTTTTGGTTCAGTTATAATTTAAAACATGTAGACTTAACTCCTTTATTTAAAATCCATGTAGATTAGACTAACTTAGGGGTTATGTGATTGAATGCATTATTTACTTATATATTTCATGACTAGTTTTCCTTGGAGTTTATTGTTTTGGGCTTATATGAAATTGCATGTAAATAGAGGATAAGATAGTAATTCATAAAGTAATTCTAAATAAACACAAGACTGAAAGAAGTTGGTATTTCATATCTAGAATCTCCTGGTCGTGGTGCTAGCTTTCTTTTAGGGAATCGAGTACCACCTTTTTTATTTGTCCCAGTTATTACCCTGGGTGGCGACTCCTCATCTCCATGCCATGTCTTTGTGATAGTGGCTAGTGTGTTCCCTAGAGCCCTGAGCTCAAACAGTGACACGGTTTCTAAAATCTTGGACACACGCTAAACCCCATCATCTACAGTGGCGACTCCACTAGGGATAAGAGATACTGATTCTACTTGTGTTCTTTAGAATTATTTTATTAATTATTATTTTATTCTTGCATTCATTTTGCATATCCCTACTAAACCGATGGCATTGGTTTATGACTCTATGATTCCACTAACTTCATGGGGTTGTAGATTGGCTAACCATCACTCTTAGCCTTAACTCAGTCCAAGAGAGATTACTGGGCTCATCTAACTAGAGCCTGTAACCCAAGTCCTCAAGAGGGGTAGTCTTCTCTTGAGTTTGCAAAGGATGTTGGGCCCCTCTGACCTTGGCTTGTAACTTAAAGTCTATAAAGGAGGGCATCTTGCTAAGGGAACCTTGACCTTGTTACTGGACCCTAACCATATATAATGGCTTAGTTATTTCCCTTGGGGTCTACCCAAATTGCTTGTGAATGTTGTCATAAGGTATTTCTATCTGTAAAGGCCCAAGCCCATACTTTTGAAACCCGTTTAGGTTAATAAAGATTGGGCTAATCTTTTACACCTAGAAATGTTGTTTCTATGCTTCTATTTTGCTTTGAGAGATTTGGCATACGCGTCGGTCCCTGATATCCCCTGTTGATATTAAGACCAAGACCAAAAATCCTAGGAAAAGAGACTCACCATTGAATACGTGTGTGGGAGGAATAAGGTTGGAAGGATGTATGTATACCTAACTTGTTACTTGCTATTTGTTGCATAGCATGTGCATCATGCATACATGCATACATCATACTAACCATTTTTCTTGTAGCTATCATAGATTTTTCCGGGTCTTCCTATGTTTCAATTCAGAAAGGTGGTAGACTGGTGAGAACTGATTCAAGCCCCCAATTGATCACGAAAGAGATCCTTAGCAAACTGAAAAAAAGCCCCATCAATCTAGCTACTTAACCTGAACAAACTGAAAGAATGGAACAACAAGAGGGAGGAAACTGGACCCTAGAAAATGTCAAAGGAGCACTGATGGATGATATGAGAGCAATGATGCAAGATGAGTTAAGACAAGCTCTAGCGGGACTAATGCCACCACCTGCTGCTGCTGCACCACCCACCGCGGCCAACCCACCTGTCATGGGTCCATTACCTATTAATAATGGCATGAAACTTGAGGATGTTGAGAGTTACATGGTTGAAAAAGTGAAAAAGGAATCACTTGAGCAAGTTCAAGAGCTGGAATCCAAACAGATGAAGGCATTAACTCAGAAGATGTCTAAGATGGAAGAGTTGATAAATGGGCAAGGCCTAGGATACCCGTTTGACTTTGATGATATGATGCAATTTGAGGAAGACAAGCTACCTAACAAATTCAAAATGCCACAGCTATAAAAGTTTGATGGTACTGGGGACCTGAGGATTCATCTCAGTCAATACACAACTACTATGAGTACCACCAAGGCTCCTTTGGTCGTGGTTACTAAGCTATTTGTGCTATCTTTGGAAGGTATGGCCGTTAACTGGTATCATGGGTTAGAGAAGTCTATCCAAGTAGATTGGAGGGAGTTGTGCATTGCTTTTCTAAAGCAATATGACTATAATACTAGACTTGAGATGTCCATAAGAGATCTAGAACTAACCAAGCAAAAACCCAATGAATCATTCTCAGATTTTCTAACTAGGTTCATGAATAAGGCGGGAATGATGAAGAACAAACTGGCAAAGAAGGATCAGGTTAGAATGATAGTCTGAAATGTGTCACCTAACCTAGTGGAGAGGTTGCAAATGATGAACCCCAAGATATTTGTAGACCTTTATGATGACGGGTTATAGGCTGAAGAGATCAAAAATGAGAAAAAAAAGGCTACTAGGAACATCGAAGCAAGAAACTACCCAACTGGGGGCATACAACAAGGAAGCACTAGCCGGGTTGTAAGAGTCCATGTTGTTCAACAACCAAGGAGGTTCTTAAATTTTAACCAACCTTTGTTAAAAGTCCTAGAGTGCCTAATGGAAAAGGGCTTACTTTAACCTTTACCCACTCCAAACCTACCAAATCCAAATATCCCAGGCTATAACCCGAATAAACATTGCAAATTCCACCAAAACCTCTAACACTCCACAGATAACTGCATCTACCTTAAACATGAAATCCAAAACCTCATAGACTCTGGAAAATCATAGATCCTGAAAATCCAAGCACCAGAAGTAATCCTTTCCCAAACTACCGAAACATGCCATCTCCAACAACTATGATGATCAACTCAAGAGTAAACGAGAAAGAAGTGCCCCCAAAGATGTGGAAAGAGTTGAAGATTTGTTGGGTCAGCCCTCAAGCAAGTTCGACTATAAGGTGTTTTATACTAAACCACCTTCTTTTGACATACCCTTTGAGTTGATTGTGCCTACAAGATGGGGCAATGAGTTTGATGATGAGAAACTGTAAGACAAGGAAGAAACATGCACAGTAGAGGTACAGAAAGATGAAGTCATGGAGACAGTTTGCAAGAAAATGCAATAATAACTATTATGTCAGCCACCTAAAAGACAACCATTATGAGACTCAAAATCCTTCGCATCTAGAATAGGAAATAAAATTGTCTTATTTAAATAAAATTTTAGTTTCTTTAGAACTTGTTTTATTTTAGTGATCGATGATATGAATTATAATTATGCTCACTTATGTAATATGCATCCCGATGGTACTACGCATTGTGATATTGATTGCATCTGCATGTTTGACAAAAATTTAATTCAATTAGATTCATTCAGTATGGGTACAAATGTAAACTTAAAGAGTAGTCTTATATCACATGACATAACTTCTAAAGAAAGTAAAATCTAAGGAAAAATAAGAAGAAGAATAAAAAAAAGAAGAAAACAAAGAGAGAGAAAAAGAAAAAGAACAGTAAGATGAAAAATTAGAGAGAAAATTCAGGATTAATTATAGGAGTTGTAATGAATGTTCTCATTTTTGCCCTAATGAATAAGTAAAATTGAATTAGGGATTTTTTTCAAATATCGCATATTCGTCTTTATTATATTGCATAAGTATCTGAATGGAAAGACATTATATAATAAAAGCTAAAATCATAGCTATGAGATCACTATTTTAGTTGTGTTTCCTTTGTAATTTTCTTTATCAGCCTAGGGTCCCTTTACACCTTGAGAATTCAAATGGCTCAATAACTTCCATTGCAAGTCTTGTCCTATAACTATCATCAATCATTGCATTAATATCAAGCTTCATATCCTGCTCAAGAGTTCTTCAAAGTGTAAGTCCAATTGATTTCATCATTAAGAACTCACTTCGGTCAATTTTCCCATTCCTCTACACCTCCAATGCATGAGATTGCAACTAATAGGGTTAATAAGTCAAAGGATCAACAATAACAGTGAATGAACAGGGTCTTTTGAACATAAAAATGAAAAAAAAATTGCTAGAATAGCATGAATGAATCCAGAATAAAACTGGGGGCAAAATACAACTCAGGGGGTAAATGGTATCGGCATTCAAAGAGTGAAGATGGATGCTAAAGTGTAAGAGCTAATACCTCAATCATTAACAGTAATAAAAGAAAAGTTCAACAGTGCATCGGTTAATCACAAGCTCTATTGTAAAGCCATGGACCCTACTTGTTAGCTTAATAATCAGTCTGATGAATCGTATTGGAAGCTTCAACATCAGAAGTACCAATAGTGAATCATTCAATGCTC
Source organism: Mallotus nudiflorus (assembly GCA_947683625.1). Taxonomy (NCBI): domain Eukaryota; kingdom Viridiplantae; phylum Streptophyta; class Magnoliopsida; order Malpighiales; family Euphorbiaceae; genus Mallotus; species Mallotus nudiflorus. The sequence continues at coordinate 1,613,159 of CANTUR010000017.1, read as the reverse complement.
AAACTGATAGGCTATTGATAAGTGGCTCTGTTCTAAATAGGAGACCCATTAGGATCATGCACATCATACATAGCATGCATACACTTGCATACATTTTTAGGAAATACTTGTTTTATATAATAAAAGTCTTTAAGCCTAGGAAATACTGTACAGATACTGTACTACTAACATTTGAAATTAGTGTTGGAAGAACAAAAAGTAGTTAGAGTATTTGCATGTGAAAATTTTAAAAAAATGAAAATAAGAGGAGTGACACTACCAAGAAGCATTATCCTGGAAACTTCAAGAGGCTAAATAGGATGCTCAAGCTCCTCAGATTCAATATGAAAGGGAAGAATGCACTCAAAACTTGAGATGAATGCACTCTGAAAACTTCTTTGATTATGAAATAAAAACCTTTAACTCCTAAATCTCTTCTTTTGTAGGAAATATTGAGAAGAGAAATGAAGCCCTCTACCATAGCATTAATTAGATAAAGCCATAACTTCAACGATGGAGCATCAGACCCTATGATCGGAGACATCATCACCATAAATCTAAAGGGAAGAATGTAAAAATGAAAAAACACTGCATTTTGACAAAATTTATTCACTTGCGAATAGACCATACTAACTTATGGTATTTTGTGCAGGGAAAATAAAAGAGAACGAAGAAGGGAAAAGGAAATGATACATCAATAAGAATGAGCAAGATAGCAAATGCCAATCACTCGTCAAAATCTCACCCTGTGTAAATACCAAAGGGAAGTAGTACAACTTTATCCCCTTTGATTCTGCAATAAAATAAATCCTCAATAAGAAAATTCATAAATTGAAAGGAAATTCATCCACTTCACGAGATCATGTGTGAAAATTTATCTCATGACCTTTGATTTTAGTGGCTTTCTTTATTAGCCTCGTAGAATTTAGATGTCTTATTGACAGTTCTATGTTGAGAATTTCTAAACTCTAATTAATCTAATGCTTTTTTTGCACCCAAATGAGGGGAAGAACATGAAAAGGCAAAATCTGTGGACTTGTGGTATAAATTGATTGAATTTTAGGGTATCATTTCAGTCTTATGAATGATAAATGTGCATGTAATATACTCCAATACTCAAAAATGAGTATGAGTACAAAATCCCTTGACGGTATCCACGTTGAGTAATACAAGAAAGGCGGGGGAATGCTAAAAGGAGAATAAAAGAAGAGCAAGCATAATTTACTCCAATGCTTAGAAATGAGTAAGAGTATCAACATAAAACCTCTAGCGGTATCCATGCTTAGTAATATAAGAAAGACAAGGAATACTAAAAAAGGACCATGCTAAAAAAAATTTTTTTGCTCTACTTACTCCAATGCTCTATAGGAGTATGAATATCCAAAGGACCTTTCCAACGGTATCCACACTAAGTAATATGAGAAAGGTGGGGAATACTCGGATCAGGAAGAAAAGCAAAAAAATAATTCAAAGATTGTTTTAATACTTAGAATCTGATCCATTTATGCTCAAATACCATAAGTTTTGTCTAGTAGATTCTTCTTGAATTTAGGTGTGAAAGTAAGCTCTTCACTTGGTAAAAAATATGCTATCAGCATAAAATGGTTAATGATGCCTCTGCCCTTTGTGAATGGTAAATAAATGATAGTCATGAGGATCAAAATTAAGAAGATTGGTTAAGCGCATGTTATCTCGTGAAAGTGATGAATTTTCTTATAAATTTTCAAAATAATAATATACTTTTGTACATTCATCTTGTTAAAACTAACTTCAGCAATTCTGTAGGAATTTCAAATCCAAAAGGGGGTATACTCAACTTGTAAAGCCAATTAACACAGCAAAATTCAAAGTTAGTCAACAAAAGTGCTAATTAGTCAGCACAAAAAATTTAAAGCATTCAAATCAAACAACTAAAGATAAAAATCAGCAAATAGTTATGGACTGTAGCATCATCAAAGGTGAGCAATGAAAGGATTGTAGTCAATTTGCAAGCCATTATGGATTGCAGCATCATCAAAGGCGAGCAATGAAAGGATTGCAGTCAATTCGCAAGCAATTTTGGATTTCAGCATCATCAGTAAGCAATAAAAGGGTTGTAGTTAATCGCGAGCAATTATGAATTGTAGCATCATCAGTGAGCAATGAAAGGGTTGCAGCTAATCGCAAGTAATTGTGGATTGCAGCATCATTAGTGAGCAATGAAAGGGTTACAACTAATCGTGAGCAATTATGGATTGCAGCATCATCAGTGAGCAATGAAAGGGTTGTAGCTAATTGCAAGCAGTTTTGGACTGCAGCATCATCAGTGAGCAATGAAAGGGTTATAACTAATCGCAAGCAGTTTTGGACTACAACATCATCAGTGAGCAACGAAAGGGTTGCAGCTAATCATGAGCAGTTATGGACTGTAGCATCAAAAGTGAGCAATTAAAGGGTTGCAGCTAATAATGAGCAATTATGGATTACAGCATAATCGCATAATCAATCAGCATCATACGACTGAGTGTGATGTTTCATATAAGACAATTCAAACTATACGACCGAGTGTAGTCATCATTGTACAACCAAGTGCAATGTATTCACCCAATCGATTATACGACCGATTATAATCGACATCATACGAGCAAGTGTGATGTGTTTTATCAAAAACAGACTATACAACCGAGTATGATCGAGTGCAATGTATTCCTTAATCGATTATACGATCGAGTATAATCGGCATCATACGACCGAGTATAATCGGCATTATATGACCGAGTATGATGTTTCTTATAAAAAATAGACTATACGACCGAGTGTAGTCGGCATTGTACGATCGAGTGCAATGTATTCCTTAATCGATTATACGATCGATATAGTCGGCATCATACGACCGAGTATAAGGTTTCTTATCAAAAGCAGACTATACGACCGAGTGTAGTAGGCATTGTACGACTGAGTGCAATGTATTCACCAAATCGATTATACGACCGAGTATAATCAGCATCATACGACTGAGAGTGATGTTTCTTATAAAAAACAGACTATACGACTGAATGTAGTTGGCATTGTACGACCGAGTGCAATGTATTCCTCAATTGATTATACGACCGAGTATAATGTTTCTTATCAAAAACAAACTATACGACCAAGTTTAGTCGACATTGTACGATCAAGTACAATGAATCCTTAATCAATTATGCAACCGAGTATAATCAATATTATACGACCGAGTATGATATGCCATTTAAAATGTTGTACGTCCGAGTATAGAAAATTCACCAGCAGAAGCCTCACGGAGTACAGGTAAGTATCCTAACTTTCAATTTAGAAATTGGGTGCTATTCTACTTTGCCGCAATTTATCAAGCAAACAGCGATAAAGGGGGGCAACTGTAGACACCTAATTTCAGAATGACATGTTATAGATATAACAAAGGACTCTAATGATGAAAATGTCTTCGATGCTTATTTTTTAAAAAATTCTAAGGTCTTTTAAAGGAAGAATTTAATTTTTTTAGGAACTAAATCGCAAAGTTCTTTTTAGGACCTAATTGCAAAATTTAAATTTTTTTTAGGGCCTTTTTGTAATTAAATGTTAAAAAAATTTGCACGTCGGAATTGGAATTACATAATTCAGATCAAAATTACATAATTCCAATCGGAATTATTGTAATTCCTTGAAATTACAATAATTCTGATCGGAATTGAACTCTTCCATTTTCCTATTTCTAATTATTCCAATTTTAGGTGGTTTAAATTTCCTAATTAATTCAATCCTAAATTGATTTAAACTTCCTAATTAATTCAATCATATTTGGTTCAAAATTCCTAAATACACTTTAGGAATGAGAATCACATTAGGATTAAGGTTAGGCTTCCTAGTTCTACTATAAAAGGGGGGCTAGGAAGGAGGAAAAGATGAGGGAGGAAAAGAAATAAGGAGAAAGGCGTAGAAAAGAGGGGAGGAGAGAAAGACAATTGTGTTTTTATTTTTCTTTTATTTACTTTTAATCAAAAATTCTTTTGATTCATCAAATAATTCAAAACTCGTGAAGAATTTTTGAAGAAAAGATTTGAAGACTTATCAAGAACGTTGAATCACAAATCTGAGGAGCACCCTAAATCATCCATAGGCATATCATATTCTTCTATTCTTCTTTTATTTATTTATTTTTTATATTCTTATTATTTTATCACAATTTATTCATTAATTATTATTATTATTTTTATGGTGATTATGGAGGAAAACACATGGTGATCATATGAGGAAGATGAATTTTATTGCAAATCCACAGAAGACTATAGATAAAACCCCGTAGAGACTTAGTTTCTAGGGTTTTATTTTTTATTTTTATTGTCTTTATTTTTATTTTATTTTTTATTTTTATTTTTTATTAATTATTTTATGAATTAATGTAATAGCCCCAATAGTGGGAATAGTAATAGAATTATGTGTGTGGTTGCATGTTTATTTTAATTAAATTGGTTAGTAAAATTAGGTTTCAATTTGGTAATCATTTAACATCAATGGGGGAAGTAGATTAATATAGGTTGCATGTTAATAAAAATTAGGATTTTAGTAAGGATTAATTTAATTATTTATTTGATCTTATTTAAATATTTTTTTATGTTTTTTATTTGTTTTTTTAGCTTATTTATTGTTTTTTGGTGTGTTTTGGGTCTTAAGCCCATTTTAGATTTTGATTTGTGTATTTTAGCCCATATCATTTAATAATTAATTAAGTTTAATTAATTAAAATATATTTTTAGGTCCATAATTAATTAGATTTTAGGTTAGAAATACCTTTAGGCCCATTTAGTTAATTAGACATAGGCCCACTTAATTTAATTTAATTAATTTAGACTTAGCTCACTTAATTTAATCCCTTTTTCATAATTTGTAGATTTAAGATCATTATTTAATTAAAACATGTAAAGTTAAGCCCGTTAATTTAAATACCTTCATAACATGTAGAATTAGGCCCATTTTTAGAATTAAAATTAGTAGACTTAGGTTCATTTAATTAAAATTAAAAGGAATTAGGTCTTTTAGTTCACTTATAATTTAAAACATGTAGACTTAACTCCTTTATTTAAAATCCATATAGATTAGACTAACTTAGGGGTTATGTGATTGAATGCATTATTTACTTGTATATTTCATTACTAGTTTGCCTTGGAGTTTATTGTTTTGGGTTTATATAAAATTGCATGTAAATAGAGGATAAGATAGCAATTCATAAAGTAATTCTAAATGAACACAAGACTGAAAGAAGTTGATATTCCGTATCCAGAATCTCCAGGTCATGGTGCTAGCTTTCTTTTAGGGAATCAAGTACCACCTTTTCGATTTGTCCTAGTTATTACCCTGGGTAGTAACTTCTCATCTCCATGCCATGTCTTTGTGATAGTGGTTAGTGTGTTCTCTAGAGCCCTGAGCTCAAACAGTGACGCGGTTACTAAAATCTTGGACACACGCTAAACCCCGCCGTCTACACATATAACTGAAATAAAATTTTTAATCGTCCATTTCACTTTATCCACCATAAGTTACATCTAAATCCTCATCTAAATTAATAACATCATCACTACTATCCATATAATCTTCTTGTAAATTAACAAAATCACTATCTTCTTTATTTGAATCACATTCATCTTCATTAGCTCACACTACACGTAAAGGGAGGCCAGCACTATTACAGTATATTTCAATATGATCGTGTCATTTATTTATATCAAGGATTTATTGATAAATTTTGTCATCCACTATTTCCTCTATTCCGTCGGAAGGTGACAAACATGCAACCTTATACCATATTCTACATCCAGATTTGTATCCAAGATCATAAAAAATCCTAAATATCTCAAACATCAAAATATAGTCTACATTCACTTCTTCGTATGTGTAGATGGCAGGGTTTAGTGCGCACCAAAAATTTCAGTAACTACGATATTTTTTGAGCTCAGGGCTCTAGAGAACACACTAACCACTATCACAAAGACATGAGGCATGGTGATAAGGAGTCACCACCCAAGGTAATAACTGGAATGAATCAAAAAATAATGGTACTCAATTCTCTAAAAGAAAGACACCACCACAACTAAGAGATTCTGGGTACGGAATATCAACTTCTTTCGGTCTCATGCTCATTTAGAATTACTTTATGAATTATTATCTTACCCTCTATTTACATGCAATTTCATATAAACCCTTATTAAAACAATCAACTCCAAGCAAACTAGTTATGAAAAATACATGTAAACAATGCATTCATTTAAATTTGTAATCCCTAAGTTAGTCTAATCTACATTGATTTTAATTAAATGGGTTAAATCTACATGTTTTAATTTACAAGTGAGCATAAAGACTAATGGCACCAATTCCTATTCAATTTTAACTAAGTGAACCTAAGTCTATTTATTTTAATTCTAAAAATGGGCCTAAATCTACAAATTATAAAGTATTCAAATTAGCAGGCCTAATTCTACATTTTTTTTCTAAAGTGATATTAAATCTACAAATTATGGAACAAGATTAAATTAAATAGGTTAAGTCTAAATTAATTAAATTAGGCGGGCCTATGTCTAAATTAACTAAATGGGCCAAAGTTATCTCTACCCTAAGTCTAATTAATTATGGGTTTAAAGATGCATTTTATTAATTAAACCTAAAAAAACCTAAATTTATTTAAATGGGTTAAAGACTAACATGAGCTTAGGGCCTAAAACACATAAACATAAACAAACAAACAAGCCCAAAAAAACAATAAGAAACAAATATCAAAACAATCAAATAAAGGATCAAACATTCAATTAAATTTATTCTAAAAATCTTAATTTAATTAAATCGAATCTAAAAAAATAAATAAAATAAAATAATTAACAAGCAACCCTAATTCTATTCACTTAAATCTAATTCAATTTTAATTAAAAAATGTAATGATTTTTATAGCCATTAATTTTAATTAATTACCTAATTAAAACCCTACTTTTACTAACCAATTAATTAAAATAAAACACACAATCACACACAAGATTTCATTATTCCCACTATTGGGGTTATTACAATGAATTAATGAAAATAATAAGAAAAGAAAAATTAATACAATCCTAAAACAAAATCAAAACAACAATAAACAAACTAAATAAAAAAAATCTAGAAACCATATTTAGCTACAAAGGTAAATCCATGGCATTCAATGGACCTTCATGGGTTTTATTCACCTAATAAGATCATCATGTAATCTCCTTCATAATCACCAACAAAAGAATAAACAATGATTAGTGAATAAAATAACAATAAAAATTTAATAAAATTGAAATTTAATAAAATAAAATAAAAATAAAAATAAAAGAAGGAATGAAAGAAGATGATGATTATGGATGCAGTATGAGTTGCCCCTCAGACTAGTGTAAATCACAGTTGTTTGTTAAGTAGGTCTTTAAAAACTTGTTATTCTCTTCTCAAAGGTTTATTGCTCCTTGCTTCAAAAACACTAATAAATCACAAAGAATATTTTTGTACTGCCTAGGGATAAAAGAAAAGCCAAAAAATGTAGGAAAGGAGACAGGTCCCCCAAAAGAAAGTCTCCTAGAGCTCCCCCCCCCCCCCCCTCATTATAGCTGAAGCTAGGCTTTTATAGGAAAAAACCCTAGCTAAAAACATATCTTACTATGACTTTCCTTACTTGGAGTTTTGATTTTAAAAGGACTTTCATTTTTTGAAAATTCAGATAAATATTATTTGAACAATCAAAATTCAGGAAACCAAATTTTATTTACTGTAAAAAATAAAATAAAATAAAAAATGGACGAAACATTTTAATTCCGACCAAAATTGTGTAATTCTTATTTGTATTATATAATTTCAATCAAAATTATGAAAATTTCGATCAAAATTACATAATTCTTATCAGAATTATGTAATTTTGATCAGAATTATAGAATTTCAATCTCCTTTTTTAACTTTTAATTATAAAAAGACCCCTAAAAATATTTAGACTTTTTCAATTAAGTCCTAAAAAAATATTACAATTAAGTCCTTAAAAGAAACCAATTAAACTCTTTTTCAAAATGCATTCAAACTTTTGAGATTTCAAACTTCAAGTGTTGAAGACCTATTTATAACATTTTTATCATTTGAGTCCTTTATCGCATCCACATTTTATCATCCTGAAATTAGGTGCTTACAATTGCCCCCGTTTATCGTTGTTTGCTTGACAAATTGTGGCAAAGAAAATAACCACACAATTTCTAAGTAAAGAGTTAGGATACTTAACTGTCATCTTATAGAGCTTTTTTCCATTACACTGAATTGTGTGATGATGCTTTTGTCATTCCTTAATGTAGGCTTTATAATGTTGTAATCTATAATTGTTGGCAAGTTTTGAACAGCTATAACCCTTTCGTTGTCTACCTTTGATACTATAGTCTATAAGTACTCATGAATTTTGATTTTGTTACAATCCTTTCATTGCTTATCAATGATTTTGATTGGCTATAACCTTTCATTGCTTACTGGCTTTAATCAACTATAACCCTCTTGTTGCTCACCTTTTGATTTTACAGTGCATAATTGGTCAAGGCTTTCGATAAGCTACAATCTCTTCCTTGCTCACTAATGATTTCAATTAACTACGACCCTTTTGTTGCTTAATCTTAACTCTATAATCTATAATTGCTCACAATTTTGATTAGCGATGATGCTACAATCCAAAATTGCCCGCGATTAGCTATAACCCTTTCATTACTCAGATGATGTTATAATCTATAATTGCTCAAGATTAGCTACAACCCTTTCATTGCTCACTGATGATGATATAATACATAATTGCTTGTGATTAGCTGTAACTCTTTCATTGCTCATCGATGATGCTACAATCCATAATTGCTTATGATTAGCTTCAACCCTTTCATTACTCACCTTTGATAATGCAATCCATAATTGTTTATAAATTGACTGTAATCCTTTCATTACTTGCCTTTGATAATGCTATAGTCCATAATTGCTTATGAATTGGCTGTAATCCTTTCATTGCTTGCTTATAATACTACAATCCATAATTGCTCATGATTTTTATCTTTGGTTATTTGAGTCAAATTTTGAATTCTTTATGCTAACTTATTAGCATTTTTGCTTACTTGCTTTGAATTTTAATGTATTGACTTATTAGAATTTCTTTATTGACTAATTTCAATTTTGATGTGTTTACCAACTTTACAAGTTGGATGCACTTCCTTCTAGATTTACAATTCCCACAAACTTGTTGAAGTTAGTTTCAATCATGATGAATGTACAAAAGTACATTATAATGTTGAAAATTTATGAGAAAATTCATCACTTTTTCATAAGATAGCATGCACTTAACGAATCTCACTATTTTTCATTTTCACCACTATCATTTATAAGATAGCATGCACTCAATTCATCATTTTCATTCTCATACTCATTTCTGAGCATTGTACTCATACTAGATTATATGCACATTTATTATTAAAAACTAAAAAGATACTTTAAAATTCAAGCAATTTATACTACAGGTCCACATATTTTTCTTTACTTTTTCTTCCCCTCGCTTGGGTGCAAAGAAAGCATTATATTGATTAGAGTTTATAAACTCGCAACACAAAGCTATTAACTAAACATCTAAAGTCTGTAAGGCTAATAAAAAAGAGCCATTATGATCAAAGGTCATAAGATAAGGTTTTCGCACACGATCTCATAAAGTGGATGAATTTACTTTCAATTTGTGAATTTTATGATTGAGATGATTCTTTATTACAAAATCTAAGGAAATAGGGTTTTGTTACTTCCCTCAATTATTTTGATGAGTGTTTGGCATTTGCTATCTTACCCATTCCTATTGATGCATCAATTCCTTTCCCCTTCTTCATTCTTTTTTATTTTTCCCTGCACAAAATACCATAAGTTAGTATGGTCTATTCGCAAGTGAATAAATTTTGTCAAAATGCAGTATTATTCTTTGCATTCTTCCCTTTTAATTATGGTGATGATGTCTATGCTCACAAAGGTCATAATACTCCACCATTGAAGTTATGGCTTTGGATTGCATTTGTATTTCCGCCATTCCATTAATGTTATGGTATAGGGCATCATTCCTCTTCTTGATATCTCCTACAAAAAAAATTCAGGAGTTAGAGATCTTATTTCATAATCAAATAAATTTTCAAAGTGCATTCATTTTAGGTTTTAAATGCATCTTTCCCTTTTATAGGGCTAATGAATGTATTGCTCACATGTTGGACCTTCTCATCACCATATTCCATACCCTACAGTAGTATAACTATTATGGAGAGATATCCAAGATGATGCTTTAGATGAGACTATAGAGATGGATGTTGAATCTAAGGAGCTAGAGCGTCTTATCCAACCTTTTAAGGTCACCAGGATAATGCTTTTCCAAGTATCATAGTCAGTGATACTCCCTTACTGATAGGCCCATGATTTATTGGGCTCCTGAAATCTTAAATCCTTTTGAACATCAAGTTCACCTTGATAGTGTTGCTCTTCCTATTTTACTTCTTCAGATGCTTCATATGTGAATACTCTGACTACTTTCCTACACTTTTATGATACTAATTTTAAATGTTATTAGTATAGTATTTGTACAATCTAATCTGGGCTTAAGGAGTTTATTATGCAAAGAAAGTATTTCACAACAAATGTATACCTGTTATGCATGACATGCATGATCCTAATAGGTCTTCTGTTTGGAACAGAGCTATGTTCTTAGCTTGGAGTGTGAGAGTGAGGTGCCTCATCAATATTATATAGGTTTGAGCATTGAATGCCTCATTATTGGTACTTCTGATGTTAAAGCTTCTAATACAGCTTGTGCAGTAAATGACCATGATAGCAAGTGGGGTCCATAGCTCGACACTAAAGCTTGTGTTGAACTTTTTTTATTTGCTACTGATGTATTTATATGCTTCTTTCTGCCCTAAAATCTCTTACACTGGCTCTCATACTTTAGTGTTCCATCTTTGCTCTTCGAATGTGGACTCAATTTGCCCCAAGAGCTACATTTTTCCCCCAGTTTTGTTATGGATTCATTCATGCTATTATAGCAGTCTTTTTTTTTCATTTTCATGTGCAAGAGACCTAGTTCATTCACTATTACTGTTGATGATTTAACTTACTAACCTTATTAGTTGTAATCTCATACCTTGAAGATACATAGGAGTGGGTAAACTAACTGAAGTGAATTCTTAATGATGAAATCAATTAGACTTGCACTTCAAAGAACTCTTGAGCAGAATATGAGGCTTGATGTTAATGCAATGATTGATTAAGGTTTGGGTTTAAGCCACGTGAATTTTTTATGTACAAAGGAACACCAAACTTATAAGCAAAATCATAAAAGGTGATAAAAGAGAAAACATAACTAGAATAGTGATCTCATAGCTCTAATTGTTTAGCTTTCATTATGTATTGTCTTTCCATTCAGATACTTATGTAGTATGATAAATATGAATATGAAATATTTAAACAGAAATTTCAAATTCAATTTTACTTATTCATTAGGGCAATAATGAGAACGTTCATTACATCACATGATACACCTCCTGTTAGCAACCAATCCTAAATTTTTTATCTCTCTAATTTTTTACCTTACTGTTCTTTTTTTCTTTTTCTCTCATATTTTTTCCTTAAATTTCCTATCTTCAAAAGATACATCATATCATATATGAATGTTCTTTAAATTTACATTTGTGTCTATGCTGAATGAATCTAATTGAATTGAATTTATGTTAAACATGCATATGCAATCAATATTGTAATGCACATTACCATTAGGATGTACATTACAAAAGCAAGTATGATCATAATTCATATCATCGATCACTAAAACAAAACAAGTTTTAAAGAAACTATAATTTTATTCAAAGAAGACAAGAAGAAAATTTATTTCCTATTTTAGATGCTAGGGGTGCTAAGTCTCATAGTGGTTATCCTTTATATGGCTGATATAGTGGCTATTCTTGCATCTTCTCACCAATTGTCTCCATGAATTTATCTTTATGTACTTTAAATGTGCATTTTTCTTTCTTGTCTAGTAGCTTCTTATCATCAAACTTATCACCCCATCCTTTAGGCACAATTAACTTGAAGGGTATGTCAAAAGAAGGTGGTTTAGTATAAAACACCTTATAGTCGAACTTGCCTGAATGCTAACCCAATAAGTCTTCTACTCTTTCCACATCTTTTGGGAAATTAAGAGATTTCTTATTAGTTTTAAGGTGTAGGTCCTTAATGGAGCTTAGCACTTATTCCTCACTAACTCCTGAGTTGATCATCATAGTAGCTAGGGGTGGTACATTTTGGTAGTTTGGGAAAGGATTATTTCTAGTGCTTGGGTTTTCAGGGTCTATGATTTTTTTAGAGTCTATAAGGTTTTGGAGTTCGTATTTGAGCTAGATGTAGTTATCCATGGAGTGTTAGAGGTTTTGATGGAATTTGCAATGCTTGTTTGGGTTATAGCCTTGGGTGTTTGGGTTTAGTGGGTTTGGATTAAGTAAAGGTTAAAGTAAGCCCTTTTGCATTAGGCACTCTAGGACTTTTGACAAAGGTTGGTTAAAATTAAAGAATCTCCTTGGTTGTTGAACAGCATACACTTCCACAATCTAGCCACTGCTTCCTTGATGTGTGCCCTCAATTGGGTACTTTCTTACTCCTATGCTTTTAGCAATCTTCTTTTTCTCACTTTTAATCTCCTCAGCTTGCAATCCATCATCATAAAGGTCTACAAATGTCTTAGGGTTTAGCATCTGCAACCTCTCAACCAAATTAAGTGACACATTTTGAACAATCATCCAAACCTTATCCTTTTTAACTAGCTTATTCTTCATTAATCCTACCTTATTCATGAATCTAGTTAGAAAATCTATAAATGACTCATTAGGCTTCTGCTTGGTTAATTCTAAATCCCTAATGGACACTTCAAGCTTGGTATTATAGTTATATTACTTTAGAAAGCAGTACACAATTCTCTCTAGTCCACTCGGATACACTTCTCTAACCCATAATGCCAATTAACAGCCATACCCTCTAAGAATAGTACAAATAACTTGGTAGCTACAGAAAAAAGAGACTTAGTGGTGCTTATATTAGTTGTATATTAACTAAGGTGGACCCTTGGGTCTCCAGTACCATCAAACTTTTGCAGATGTAGCATCTTGAACTTATCATGCAACTTATCCTCCTCAAATTACATAATATCATCAAACTTAAGTGAATATCCAATGTCTTGTCCTCTAATTAATTCTTCCATCATAGATATTTTCTGAGTTAGTGCTTTCATCTGCTTCAATTCCAACTCTTGAACTTGCTCAAGTGGTTCCCTTTTCACTTTTTCAACCATATAGTTCTCAACATCCTCTAGTTTCATTTCCATAGCAGGTACATCCTTAGCAGCGTTTAAAGGTTGCCCCCTATCATTATCATTGTTAGCAAGTGGTGCACCCACAACAGGTGGATTGGCCATAATTAAAGGTATAATAGCAGATGGTGGCATTAATCCAGCCAAAGCTTGTCTTAGTTCATCTTGCATCATTACTCTCATGTCATCCATCAAAGCTCCCTTAATGTCTTCTAGGGTTCAGTTTTCTCCCTCTTGTTGTTCCATTTCTTCTACTTGTTTAGCTTGTGCAACTTCTCGGTAGAGTGGATTGATAGGACTCCTTTCCAGTCTGTTAAAGATCTCTTTTGCAATTAATTACAGGCTTGAATCAGTTCTCACTAGTCTGCCACCTTTCTGCCTCCAAACACAAGAAGACCCAGATGAATCTATGATGACTATAAAAGAAAGTGGTAGTATGATGCATGTATGCATGATGAACATGTTATGCAACAAGTAGCAAGTCAAGTAACAAGTCAAGTGTACATACACCCTTCCAATCTTATTCCTCCCACACACGTATTCAATGGCGAGTCTCTTTTCCTAGGATTTTTTTATCTTAGCCTTAATATCAATAAGGGATATTAAGAACCGATGCTCATGCCAAATCTCTCAAAGCAGTAAAAGCATAGACATAGCATTTTTAGGTATAAAAAGATTAGCCTAATCTTTATTAGCCTAAATAGGCTTCTAAAGTATGGGCTTGGGTTTTTATAGATAAAAAAACCTCACGACAATATTCATAAGCAACTTGGATAATCCTAGGGGAAGTTACTAGGCCACTACATGAGCTGATTCTGGTGAAAAAGGTCAAGGTTCCTTTAACAAGATGTCCTCCTTTAAGACTTGAGTTACAGGCCAAAGTCAAAAGGGCCCGGCATCCTTTACGAACTCGAGAGAATATTACCCCCCTTTAGGACTTAAGTTATAGACTCTTGTCAGATGAGCCTGGTAATATCTCTTGAATCAAGTTAAAGATAAGAGTGATGGTTAGCCAATTTACAATCCCTGAACCTAGTAGAATCATGGAACCATAAACCAATATCATCGGTTAATAAGCACATGCAGAATGAATGCAAGAATAAAATAATTCTAAAGAACACAAGTAAAATCAGTATCTCTTATCCCCAATGGAGTCACCACTGTAAACAGTAGGGTTTAGCATGCGCCTAAGATTTTAGCAACCGTGACACTGTTTGAGCTCAGGGCTCTAGAGAAAACACTAATAACTATCATAAAGACATGGCATGGACATGAGGAGTCACCACCCAGAGTAATAACTAGGACAAATAAAAAAATGGTGGTACTCAACTCCCTAAAAGAAAGCCAACACCACAGCTAGGAGATTCTATATACATAATACCAACTTCTTTTAGTCTCATGCTCATTTAGAATTACTTTATGAATTACTATCCTACCCTCTATTTACATGCAACTTCATATAAACTCTTATTAAAATAATCAACTACAGTTAAACTAGTCATGAAAAATACATGTAAACAATGCATTCATTTAAATTTGCAATCCCTAAGTTAGTCTAATATACATTGATTTTAATTAAATGGGCTAAATCTATATATTTTAATTTACAAGTGAGCCTAAAGACTAACTGGCCTAATTCCTATTCAATTTTAGTTTAGTGAACCTAAGTCTATTTATTTTACTTCTAAAAATGGGTCCAAATCTACAAATTATGAAGTATTTAAATTAGTGGGCCCAATTCTACATATTTTATTTCTAAAGTGATCTTAAATCTACAAATTATTGAAAAGGCTTAAATTAAATGGGCTAAGTGTAAATTAATTAGGTTAGGTTGGCCTATGTCTAAATTAACTAAATAGGCCTAAGTTATCTCTACCCTAAGTATAATTAATTATGGGCCTAAAGATGCATTTTTATTCATTAAACCTAAAAAAACATAAATTTATTTAAAAGGGTTAAAGCCTAACATGAGCTTAGGGCCTAAAACACATAAGCATAAACAAACAAGCTCATAAAAAATAAGAAACAAATACCAAATTAATCAAATAAAGGATCAAACAATCAATTAAATCTATTCTAAAAACCCTAATTTAATTAAAGTGACTCAAAACAAACAAATAGAATAAAATAATCAATAAGCAACCCTAATTCTATCCACTTAAATCTAATTCAATTTTAATTAAACAACCTAATTATTTTTATAGTAATTCTAATTAATTACTTAATTAAAACCCTAATTTTACTAGCCAATTAATTAAAATAAAACACACAATCACACACACATTATTTCATTATTCCCACTATTGGGGCTATTATAACGAGTTATTGAAAATAATAAGAAAAGAAAAATTAATACAATCCTAAAACAAAATCAAAACAACAATAAACAAACTAAATAAAAAAATATAGAAACTATATTTAGCTATAAAGTTCAATCTATGGCATTCCATGGACTTTTATGGGTTTTGTTCACCAAATAAGATCATCATGTAATCTCCTCTATAATCACCAACAAAATAATAAACAATGATTAGTGAATAAAATAATAATAAAAATTTAATAAAATCAAAATAATAAAATAAAATAAAATAAAATAAAGAAGGAAAGAAATGATGATTATGGATGTAGTATGAGTTGCCCCTCAGACTAGTGTAAATCACCATTGTTTGTTAAGTAGGTCTTTAAAAATGTGTTATTCTCTTCTCAAAGGTCTATTGCTCCTTGATTTAAAAACACGAATAAATCACAAAGAATATTTTTGTACTACCTAGGGACAAAAGAAAAGCCAAAAAGTGTAGGAAAGAAGAAAGGTCCTCCAAAGAGAGTCTCCAAGAGGTCCCCCCTCATGATAGCTCAAACTGGGCTTTTATAGGAAAAAACCCTAGCTAAAAACGTATCCTACTATGACTTGCATTTCTCAAAGTTTTGATTTTAAAAGACTTTAATTTCTTAAAATTTCAAATAAATATTATTTGACCAATCAAAATTCAGGAAACCAAATTTTATTTACTATAAAAAAAATAAAATAAAACAAAATAAATGGACAGAACATGTCTAATTCCAATCAGAATTATGTAATCCCAATCGAAATTACATCATTCTGATCAAAATTATAGAATTTTGATTGGAATTATAGAATTTCAATCTCCTTTTTTTAACTTTCAATTGCAAAAAGACCCCTAAAAAAATTTAGACTTTTCAATTAGGTCCTAAAAAATATTACAATTAAGTCCTTAAAAAAAACCAATTAAACTCTTTTTAAATATTTATTTAGAATTTTGAGGTTTCAAACTTCAAGTGTTGAAGACCTATTTGTAACATTTTTATCATTTGAGTCCTTTTCTGCATCCACATGTTATCATCTTTAATGGAGTTGCCACTATAGACCTAATTCCTATTCAATTTTAACTAAGTGAACCTAAGTTTATTTATTTTAATTCTAAAAATAGGACTAAATGTACAAATTATGAAGTATTTAAATTAGTGGGCCTAATTCTACATATTTTATTTTTAAAGTGATATTAAATTTACAAATTATGGAAAAGGCTTAAATTAAATGGGCTAAGTCTAAATTAATTAAATTAAGTGTGCCTATTTCTAAATTAAGTAAATGGACCTCAATTATCTCTACCCTAAGTCTAATTAATTATGGGCCTAAAGATGCATTTTTATTAATTAAACCTAAAAAATCTAAATTTATTTAAATGGGTTAAAGCCTAACAAGAGCTTAGGGCCTAAAACATATAAACATAAACAAACAAGCCTAAAAAACAATAAGAACAAATATCAAAACAATCAAATAAAGGATAAAAAAATCAAATAAATCTATTCTGAAAACCCTAATTTAATTAAAGCAACTCTAAACAAACAAATTAATTAAAATAATCAACAACCAACCCCAATTTTATCCACTTAAATCTAATTCAATTTTAGTTAAACAACCTAATGATTTTTATAGCCATTAATTTTAATTAATTAGCCAATTAAATTCTAATTTTACTAACCAATTAATTAAAATAAAACACATAATCGCACATACATGTTTTCATTATTCCCAATGTTAGGATTATTACAATGAGCTATTGGAAATAATAATAAAAGAAAAGTTAATACAATCCTAAAACAAAATCAAAACAATAACAAACTAACTAAATAAATAAAAAATCTAGAAACTTTATTTAGTAACAAAGTTCAATCCATGGCATTCCATGAACCTTCATGGGTTTTGTTCACCTAATAAGATCGTCATGTAATATCCTCCATAATCACCAACAAAAGAATAAAAAATGATTAGTGAATAAAATAACAATAAAAATTTAATAAAATCAAAATAATAAAATAAAAGAAAAATAAAAGAAAAAGGAAAGAAGATGATGATTATCAATGCAGTATGAGTTGCCTCTCAGATTAATGTAAATCACCGTTGTTTGTTAAGTAGGTCTTCATAAACTTGTTATTCTCTTCTCAAAGGTCTATTGCTCCTTGCTTCAAAAACATGAATAAATCACATAGAATATTTTTGTATTGCCTAAAGACAAAAGAAAATCCAAAATATGTAGGAAAAGAGAAAGGTCCTCCAAAGAAAGTCTCTGAGAGGTCCCCCCACAGGATAGCTCAAGGTGGGCTTTTATAGGAAAAAAACCTAGCTAAAAATATATCCTACCGTAACTTGCCTTTCTTAGAGTTTTGATTTTAAAATGACTTTAATATCCTGAAAATTCAGATAAATATTATTTGACCAATCAAAATTCAGGAAACTGAATTTTATTTACTGTGAAAAATAAAATAAAATAAATGGATAGAACATGTTTAATTTCGACTGGAATTATGTAATCTCGATCAAAATTACATCATTCTGATCAAAATTATGAAATTATTATCAGAATTACAGAATTCTAATCTCCTTTTTTTTAACTTTTAATTACAATATAACCCCTAAAAGAATTTAGACTTTTCAATTGGGTCCTAAAAAATTACAATTATAGTCCTTAAAAAACTAATTAAATTCTTTTTGAAAATGCATTCATACTTTTGAGGTTTTAAACTTCAATTGTTGAAGACCTATTTATAATATTTTCATCATTGGAATCCTTTGTCGAATCCATACTTTATCATCCTCAGTGGAGTCGCCACTGTAAAGGATGGGCGTGCCAAAGATTTTAGCAACGCGACACTGTTTGAGCTTAAGGCTCTAGAGAATACACTAACAACTATCATAAAGACATGGTGTGGAGATGAGTAGTTGCCACCCAAGGCAATAACTAGGACAAATCAAAAAATGGTGGTACTCGATTCTCTAAAAGAAAGCCAACCTCATAGCTAGGAGATTCTGGATATGAAATACCAACTTCTTTTAGTCTCATGCTCATTTAAAATTACTTTATGAATTATTATCTTATCCTCTATTTACATGCAATTTCATATAAACCTTTATTAAAACAATCAACTATAGGCAAACTAGTCATGAAAAATACATGTAAACAATGCATTCATTTAAATTCACAATCCTTAAGTTAGTCTAATCTACATTGATTTTAATTAAATGGGCTAAATCTACATGTTTTAATTTACAAGTGAGCCTAAAGACTAACGGGCCTAATTCTTGTTCAATTTTAATTAAGTGAACCTAGGTCTATTTATTTTAATTCTAAAAATGAGCCTAAATCTACAAATTATGAAGTATTTAAATTAGTTGGCCTAAGTCTACATATTTTATTTTTAAAGTGATCTTAAATCTACAAATTATGGAAAAGGCTTAAATTAAATGGGCTAAGTCTAAATTAATTAAATTAGGTGGGCATATATCTAAATTAACTAAATGGGCCTAAGTTATCTTTACCCCAAGTCTAATTAAAGATGCATTTTTATTAATTAAACCTAAAAAAAAACCTAAATTTATTTAAATGGGTTAAAGGCTAATATGAGCTTAAGGCCTAAAACACATAAACATAAACAAATAAGCCCAAAAAAACAATAAGACACAAATATCAAAACAATTAAATAAAGGATCAACCGATCAACTAAATATATTCTAAAAACCCTTATTTAATTAAAGCGGCTCTAAACAAACAAATAAAATAAAATAATTAACAAGCAACCCTAATTATATCCACTTAAATATAATTCAACTTTAATTAAACAACATAATATTTTTATTGCCATTAATTTTAATTAATTACCTAATTAAAACCCTAATTTTACTAACTAATTAATTATATAAAACACACAATCACACACACATTATTTCATTATTCCCACTATTGGGGCTATTACAATGAGCTATTGAAAATAATAAGAAAATAAAAATTAATACAATCCTAAAACAAAATCAAAACAATAATTAACAAACTAAATAAAAAAATCTAGAAACTATATATAGCCACAAAGTTCAATTCACGGCATTCCATGGACCTTCATAGGTTTTGTTCACCTAATAAGATCATCATGTAATATCCTCCAAAATCACCAACAAAAGAATAAACAATGATTAGTGAATAAAATAATAATAAAAATTTAATAAAATCAAAATAATAAAATAAAATAAAAATAAAAGAAGGAAAGAAGATGATGATTATGGATGCAGTGTGAGTTGCTCCTCAGACTAGTGTAAATCAATGTTGTTTGTTAACTAGGTCTTCAAAAACTTATTTTCCTCTTCTTAAATGTCTATTGCTCCTTGCTTTTAAAACATGAATAACTCACAAAGATTATTTTTGTACTACCTAGGGACAAAAGAAAAGCCAAAAAGTGCAGGAAAGGAGAAAGGTCCTCTAAAAAAGTCTCCAAGAGGTCCCCTCTCAGGATAGCTCAAGCTGGGCTTTTATAAGAAAAAACCCTAGCTAAAAACGTATCCTACTGTGATTTGCCTTTCTCAAAATTTTGATTTTAGAAGGACTTTAATTTCCTAAAAATTCAGATAAATATTATTTGACCAATCAAAATTCAGGAAACCAAATTTTATTTACTGTAAAAACTAAAATAAAATAAAAATGGATGGAACATGTTTAATTCCAATCAGAATTGTGTAATTCCAATTGGAATTACATCATTCCGTTCAAAATTACAGAATTTCGATTGGAATTATAGAATTTCAATCTCATTTTTTAGCTTTTAATTATGAAAAGACCCCTAAAAGAATTTAGACTTTTCAATTAGGTCCTAAAAAACATTATAATTAAGTCCATAAAAAAACTAATTAAATTCTTTTTGAAAATGCATAACTTTTGAGGTTTCAAACTTCAAGTGTTAAAGACCTATTTATAACATTTCCATCATTGGAGTTCTTTGTCGCATCTACACCTTATCATCCCCAGTGGAGTCAACGATGTAGATGGCGGGATTTAGAGCACGCCTAAGATTTTAGCAACTGCGACACTATTTGAGTTTAAGGCTCTAGAGAACACACTAATAACTATTACAAAGACATGGTGTGGAGATAAGTAGTCACCACCCAAGGTAATAACTAGGACAAATCAAAATATGGTGGTACTCAATTCACTAAAAGAAAGCTAGCACCATAGCGAGGAGATTATGGGTACAGAATACCAACTTCTTTTAGTCTCGTGATCATTTAGAATTACTTTATGAATTACTATCTTACCCTCTATTTACATGCAATTTCATATAACCCTTATTAAAACAATTAACTTGAGGCAAACTAGTCATGAAAAATACATGTAAACAATGCATTCATTTAAATTCGCAATCCCTAAGTTAGTCTAACTAAATTGCTCTAAGTTATCTCTACCCTAAATTAATTTTGATATCCTTTTTTAACTTTTAATTACAAAAAGACCACCAAAAGAATTTAGATTTTTCAATTAGGTCCTAAAAATTACAATTAAGTCCTTAAAAAACCAATTAAACTCTTTTTGAAAATTCATTCAAACTTTTAAGGTTTCAAACTTGAAATGTTGAAGACCAATTTATAACATTTTCATCATTGGAGTCCTTTGTTGCATCCACACTTTATCATCCCAAAATTGGGTGCTTACAATATGCTATTTTACCACTTTCTTATCTAGTGTAATTCTCATCCAACCATTGGCCTCAATGATGAAGCACAATATTCACCATCTATGTTATTTCTCTATTAATAAACAGAATAAATTGCAATAAATTTCATGCACTAAATGAAAATTAAGAATTAATTCAAATTTGAAACACATGAAAAAAAAACCACATAAATCCTTCAATTTTTTACATCGATTTTAGAATGTGCACAGAGATCATTGACTATAATAAACTCTAACATGCAATATATGAAAATCTCTAAAATTTAAAGGAGTCTTCGACTTACCTTATGCTTGAAGGTAAAAACCACCAATACCCTACTTGTTAAGTAAAGCTTTTCCACCTATATCTTCTTTCCCCAAATTTTGCACACTCAAGACTGATTATTCAATTTCCATTGATATAACACAAACCGTAGCACTTACATTTTGTATCTTTATGTAATCTAACTGTTTATGCTTGTTTTTTAATTTTGTAGAAGAGCTAATAAAGGAAGAGAGAATGGAGCGAAGAGAATATCAAAGTCAAGCTTCACATGTTTAGATGAATTAAGGATTTCTTGTTTTTAGGCTCAAAAAACACTTTGCATTCTCCCCCACACCCCCTTTTTTGCCATGTCAGACATAAGCTAGAGTGAAGAGATGCAATTACCCTTTTCCATATCAAATTCATTGACAACAAACTATTTAAACATCATGGTACCACTTTATTAGGGTTCAAACCATAGGTTAGAAGGTGATTAGAGTTCAAATCACATGGTACTTATCTATACTTTTCCCTAAAAAAATTATATAAAAACTTATTATATGTTAATATTAAATTATCTTTTTAATTTACTTGAGTTTTAAAAGTCCAATCACTACCTAAAAAGGTAATAAACCGAACCAAGTAAATTCAGTTCGGTTCCCATTTTCTAACAATTCTAAATTTTTGGGTAAACTCAAACTGGGCCAAAAACTGCATGTGTGTGTGTGTACACACACATACATGTAAGAAAGGAATTCACCACTTTACTAAAAGTATACATTTGACATTTAACAATTCTTTTTCTTTTACCTGTTGTGATGGCAATATGGTTACATATTATTTAGCTAAGAGTGTTATGTTATTAAATTATGAATTTCTCATATAGGGTTTAGCCCTTTCTTGTACTGCTAATGTAGTTGTAAGTGATTATATTATTTATGATTCTTAATGAAATCATTTTATTCTCAAAAAAAAAAAGTGTAACCAAGATAATTCTCATACACAAATGTTAAAGGAGATTGCCCTTTACATATGTTATGGGGCTTTAATTTTAGACTCATTAAGATTGATATGAATATCATATACGAAAAAGATTTATATAGCAGCGGTTGCAGAATTTCAAAAATGAATACTCACATAAATAATATTGATCCTATCCATAAGGGGCCTGGGGCCAACACTATTTCTAATTATTAGAGATATGATAGTGATAAAGTTAATTATTTGAATATTTGTAATGCTATTATATTTCTTATATTTTTTAAAATAGCAACTCTCTATGTAATTGTATCTGTATATGTATTCACATATATTGAATATAATTATATGCACTTTACATACAATAATATCATTGAGTTAGTATCAGAGCAACTCTTCTGCAAACACCATGGCTACAAACTCTTCAATGTCATATGCTACCTTATCTTCTTCTTCATATATTTTTGCTTCATCGTAATTACCTTTATTCCTCTTTCAAACTCTTATTCCTCAACACCTTCTCATCTACAACAATCCTTTCTATCAAGCTAAAATCCAAAAACTACATATCTCGGAA
The DNA here is from genome assembly GCA_947683625.1 of Mallotus nudiflorus. NCBI lineage: Eukaryota > Viridiplantae > Streptophyta > Magnoliopsida > Malpighiales > Euphorbiaceae > Mallotus > Mallotus nudiflorus. The sequence goes on along the minus strand of CANTUR010000017.1, from coordinate 1,589,985 downwards.
ACTTCAATTCCAACCTCTATTAAACTTCTATAATCTTCATGACATCCTAATTGACACTGAACTCCCTCCACCAAAAGAAATTCTCAACTCAGCTTTTTCAACTATAGAACCAAATCCCATTCACATTCAATGGTATAATAAATATCAACTATTATTTTCATGGCTGATCTCTTTAATTTTTGAAGAAATATTTCCACATCTCATTGGATTGAATTCTTCTTCAGTATTATGGAAGGCTTTGGAAACTGCATATGGCATTGTTAATTATGCTCAATGCACTCAATTATATATTAAGTTTCATAACTTAAAGAAGGATGATAAATCAGTGTCTGACTATTTATTTCAAGCTAAACATATTGTTAATTCACTAGCAGTTGGCCAGACTCTTTCTCAAGTAGAATTAAATGCTATTATATTCATGCAACTTGAGTCTAATTATAATGGTGCTATTAGTGCTCTTAAGCAACTTCTTGATCCAACTTTTTTCAATGAATTACATGAGCAACTTGTAGCTTATGAATTGCTACTTAAATCTAAATAAGCATCATTAACTACTATCAATCTTGGTTATCAGTCTGCAAACAACAATTCATCATTCTACTATTAATAATTCTCACCTCACTCAAATCGAGGACATGGTGGCTGTAGAGATTTTCATTCTTTTCCTCTTTTATTGAATGCTACTTATCAGATTTTTGGATATCATAATCATTCTGCTCTTGAATGCTGACATCGATTTGATTAAAACCTTATTGCTTATTCTTCTTCTCGATCAGTTCATGGTGATTCTCGATTTGGTGACTCTTATCAATCTCGTCAGGCCTCATTTACTCTGTAAGCTTAATTCTCTTTACTTAGACCACTACTATTTTTATCCATATTTGATTGGTATCCAGATAGTGGCGCCAACCACCATATCACACCAAACTTAGAATCCCTTTATACAACTGAAAAATTCAAAGGTATTAATAAGGTTATCATTGGTAACGATAAAGGTATTTCCATTGCTCATATTGGTCAAGGTTCAGTTCCTTCCCTTCAATATTTTTTCTTTCTCTTAAGAATTTTATTTATGTCCCTGATATTACTAAACCATTGCTTTTAATTCATCAATTATGTAATGACAAAAATTGCTCAATTGAATTTTTTCCTAATCATTATCTTATGAAGGATTGTCAAATCAAGGAAGTTCCACTTCGAGGAATGAGTGACTTAAGGCTCTACAAGCTACACTATATGCCATTTGCCTATACTTCTCTAGTTAAAGCTTCCCTTTTGACCTTAGACACTCAGCATCAATGTCTATGTCATCCCAATTTTGTAATCATTCATCATCTTCTCCATTAATTTCAATTACCTCACAAGAATAAAGTTTCATCTTCTAATAACTATCATGCTTGTTATTTGGGCAAAATACATCATTCCAACTTGTCTAACACATCATAGAAGTTCTTATCCTCTAGAATTAATCCATGTTAATGTATGGGGTCCTGCCCTTGTTCAAACTTCTAATACAGATAAATATTTTTTATTCTCATTAATGATTTTTCCTTATTCACTTGGTTCTTTCCTCTAAAAATAAAAGTGATGTTGTTCACCTTTTTATTCAATTTCAAACATATATGGAAAAAAAATTAATTTCAAGATCAAGTCCTTTAATTCGGACTAGGGAGGTGAATTTTGCCCAATATTTTAACATTTTCAAAACACTGGCATTCACCATCACATTACTTATCCTTATACTCATGAACATAATGGTACTGCTGAACATAAAATTAGGCATATTATGGTTATTGGTTTGGCATTATTAGGTCAATCAAATGTACCATTTAAATATTGGCATTTTGCCTTTGAGGCAGCTATGTTTCTTGTTAATAGGATGCCCTCTCAATCACTCAAAAATCAAATTCCATTTTATCTCTTATATAAAAAATATCCTAACTATTCCTTTTTAAGAGTTTTTAGACACTACATATCCTTTATTAAGGCCAATTAATAAGCATAAATTTTCATTTCTAACAAAGGCTTGTGTATTTCTTAGTTACTCACCTCACTATCTTTGCTATCAATGTTTTGACAAAGAAATAGCGAGAATTTATATGTCCCAATATATTAAATTCAATGAATTTGAATTTCTATCCAAATTACAATCTTTCATATCCACCACACCACCTCCAAAATCTTCCAATTCATCTTTTATACAGGTGTAGTTACCCTTACCTCAAGTCCCATGTTTCAAGGAGTCCTTTCAAGGTATGAACTCTTCTTCTCCTACTTCCTTTTCACCCTAATCTTCTCCATCCTAATCTCCTTCTATCGCCACACCTAACTCAACAACTCCAACAAACCTTATCTCCCTCAACTTCAAAATCTTCATCCTGTTCTCCCTTTTCTTTGACTAAATCTCCCCATCGCATATCTAAATCTCCCACACCAAATATTCAAAAACAATCTTTAACTATTTTTAATCCTGATGGATTAAAATTATTCATTAATCTTAAATCTTCATCTCCATCATACCAAATATAACCACTTCCATCTACTGAACCTATACCAGATTACAAAATCTCAACCAGTACATGCACCTCTTCATCATCATAATATGACTCTTAACCCTACAACCATGGCCAATAATCATCATTGTGCCTTTCTTTCCCATACCATTCTAAAAGCTTAACCAACAAGCTATACTCAAGCCTAACAATTCAGTTAATGGTGACTTGCTATGTATATTGAAATAGATGCCTTACATCATACTCATACTTGGGACCTTGTACCACTACCTCTAAAGGCTAATGTCATAGGTAATAAATGGGTTTATAAGATTAAGAAAAGCTAACAATAATATTGATAGGTTTAAAGCTTGCTTAGTTGCTAAGGGGTATAGTCAAGAACATGGGTTGGACTATATTGACACATTCAATCCGGTGATCAAGCTAGTCATAATCCACATTCTTCTTTTTATGCCAGTTTTTCATAACTGGAAAATATGTCAATTGGATGTAAGCAACACCTTTTACATGGTGACTTAACTAACACAGTGTACATGGTCTAACCTCAGAGTTACATTGACAAAAAAATCCCAATTATGTTTATCAACTTTGCAAATCATTTTGTGGCTTGAAGCAGGCACCTCATGCATGGTTTTAGAAACTAAGTGGTTTCCTTCAAACAATTAGGTTTTTTAGTTCTCATGTTGATCCCTCCTTGTTTATACATTTAAAGGACAATATACAGTGCTTTATTCTTGTCTATGTTAATGACATTCTTCTCACAAGCAACAATGAGGCCTTTCTTACATCTATTATTGCTCAATTATCTTCAGTTTCTTAGGGATACAAGCAGGTATGCATCCTCTTGGTCTTCTTTTATCTCAAAAGAAATATATCACAGGAACTTTTGAATTCATGGGTGTGGCTACATGTAAACCTATATCCACTCCTATTATAATGACCCGACATTTTAAATAATATAAAATTATTTTAAGATATGCAGTGCTAATAAAATTTTAAATTTTATTTATATATATTATCCTTATTTATGTATATTATTCATTTATTTTATTCTAAATATTTTATTTACGTAAATAATTATTTTGTGAGTTATTATTATTATTGTTATTATTTTTAATAGTATTATTGCATGCACGTGTTATTATTATTTTATTACTATTAAGAAAGTGATATTATTATTATTATTATTATTATTATTATTATTATTATTATTATTATTATTATTATTATTATTATTATTATTATTATTATTATTACTATTATTATTATTATTATTATTATTATTATTATTATTATTATTATTATTATTATTATTATATTGTTGTTAATATATGTGCATGTGTTTATGTGTAGTATATATATGTATATATAAGTGTGTGCGTGACAAATGTAAACTTAAGTGTGTGTGTGTGTGTGTAATGGTTAAAAAGGAAAAATGTGGTCATAGTTCTTCCTCTTATTTCTTTTCTTCCTTTCCATTTCTTTCTTCTTTTCATTGTGTAGCACCCTCACCACATCATCGGACCACTATAGCCACCACCAGCACCCACCATCACCTTCCCTCTTCCTCCCCTTCCTCTTTGCCACCTTCAGCTCGCCAGGAAGCCACCAGAATGGGGAGAAACCGAGACATGCCGAGAGTGGACTCCCATTTTTTTGTGCAGATTTCGATCACTATAGCTCTTAACTCTAGTCTCTTGTGGAAGCTCTTGGACTGGTGAAGCTTGTTCTAAGCTTGATTTGAGCTTGAATTCCCTCTATTGTGAGTTTTATTCAATTTTAGTTTATGTTATTAGGGTTTTGAATTTTTTTAGATGTTTGGGTTTGATCCATGGTTTTTCTCTTTGATAATGTGATTATAAGTAACTCAATCTACTTAAATATATTTTTTGTATATTTTTTGAATTAGTTTGAATAATGTGTATTTTTTAATATTTTAATAATTTAAATTGAATTTTTGATAATTATGTTAATTATTTATTTTGGATGGAAATTTGATTAAGTTATTATTATTAATTTAACTTAGCAATTTTAGTATTGATAAAATAATTTTTAGTGATTTTATATAATTTTTGGGAATATTTTAGTATTATGTGATTTTTGGATATAAAGGTTAATTGTGTGTTTTTATTGAAATTATAGTTAAATAATATGTTTTAAATAATTTTGGAATGATAATTGGTATTAAAATAATTTTTAAAAACTATTTACTATTTTGAATTAATTAATGCTCATTTTCAAAAATTATATTCAAATAATAAATTATTTGTTATTTTTGTGATTAAATGGGTTTTTAACTATATATATAATGATCAAAAAGCAAAAACGTGGTCATAGTTCTTCTTCCTATTTCTTTTCTTCCTTCCCATTTCTTTCTTCTTTTCACTGTGCATCACCCTCACCACGTCGCCAGACCGCTATAGCCACCACCAACACCCACCATCACCTTCCCTCTTACTCCCCTTCCTCTCTGCCACCTTCAGCTCACCGGGAACCCACCAAAACGGGGAGAAACCGAGACATGCTGAGAATGGACTTCATTTTTTTTTTGTGAAGATTCTAGTCACCATAAGTCTTGACTCCAGTCTCTTTTGGAAGCTCTTGGATTGGTGAAGCGTGTTCTAAGCGTGGTTTGAGCTTCAATTCCCTCTATTGTGAGTTTTATTCAATTTAACTTTATATGTTATTAGGGTTTTGAATTATTTTTTAGATGTTTGGGTTTGATCAATAGTTTTTATCTTTGATAATATAATTATGGATAGCTCAATCTACTTATATATATTTTTTGTACATTTATTTGAATTAATTTGAATAATGGGTATTTTTGAATATTTTAATAATTTAAATTGAATTTTTTATAATTATGTTAATTATTTATTTTGGATGGAAATTTGATTAAGTTAGTAATTTTAGTATCGATAAATAATTTTTAGTGATTTTATATAATTTTTGGGAATATTTTAGTATTATGTGATTTTTGGATATATAGGTTAATTGTGTGTTTTTATTGAAATTATAGTTAAATAATATGTTTTAAATAATTTTGGAATAATAATTGGTACTAAAATAATTTTTAAAAATTATTTACTATTTTTAACTAATTAATACTCATTTTTGAAAATTATATTCAAATAATAAATTATTTACTATTTTTGTGATTAAATGGGTTTTTAACTATTTTTATTATATATTTAAACTATTTGAGTAATTAATTGTGAATTTGACTATTTTATATTGAATATTTGTAAAATTGGATTTTTATTAATATTATATAATTATTTGAGATTTTTATTTTATTAATGCGCAAATAAGTATATTTAGTGTTTTGATGTTTAAATAAATTATATTGTGATTTATTATTGATTTTAATGATTTTAATATATTATTATTTAATATTTATTTTATTGCGAATTATGAACCTCAGTTGGGAATTGTGTAGTTCGATGTCTCAACCCGAGGTGTTGTACAATCTGCATTATAGAAGTGTGTTTTTCTTGCAGGATCGACTCTACTGTCAGTAGAGAGATGTTTGTTTTACAAAGAAGGTTCTGCCGATTTTTCGATAGAATTCTCATAAAACATGACATCAAGTCGATCCTAAATTCCTGTGTTTTAACTGAGTTCTGATCCTTAAATCGAGTCTTTCCTTAGAATTTTTAGAAGTATAAGTTAGAAATTTATTATGATAATGTTATATTTATTTTCTAGTTACGCTGAGACCAAGGCCTATCATACCAAACCCGTCAAGTTTGTCTTGAGGAGCGCAAACCTATGAGTTATTATTTTATAAATACATTGCATGTAGATGCATGATTATGAGTTTTCATGTTTTAATAAGAGTTTAAGTATGAATTATTTTATTAAATGAATAAGTATATTTTTGGTATATTTGATATATATGTGACATTTTACTTAGTTTGTTTTAGTATATAATTTGTATAAATGTGACATATCAATATTAGCATGTTTTAGTATATATATTCAGTATATTTGACATATATTTAGCATATGCATTTAGTATATTTTTGGTATATTTAAGGTATATGTTTAGTATATAAATGTTATATCCTTTTTAAATGATTGCCATTATATTTAAATTGTGCAATGTATTATTTTCTATTAAATATGATTTATTGAGGGATATCAATAGAACGTGCTACCTAGTGGGTTGCACTAGGACTGTTACATAACACTTCAATAGAATTAGGTTGAAATTCTGATGTCTGATTATGAATGAGAATATGGAGATTACTGGTTACTAGAAAAGGATGATTGTGGATCCTCGATTGACCTAGTATATTAGGGTCAGTCATGCCTGTAGTGAGATTGCGAATTCTCGGTTGACCTAGTGTGCTCGGGGCCAATCTACTACCTTGAGTTAGACAAATGAATATTTGGAGTATTGATTAAGCCTGTTGACTGTTGATTTTTATTATTAAGGTTACAATTATATTAGGGTTCTATTTGATCCTTTACCTAAATAAATGGTTTCTGCATTTTATTATATATAAAAGCATATTTTTACATCTATGTGAAATGCCTATATATATTTATATATATATTGATGCTTTATTGCATATGACATTAGGAGGTGTGTATGCATATATTATAATAATTGACTTAGTGAGGTCTGACCCCCTCTCAACCATTTGTTTTTTAGGAGAGTCATCTTCGTCATACCATACTAGTCGTGCGTTATGCCGATCTTCTTCCACCCTGGCTAGTTTATGTAAATTACATATTTGAACTTTTATTGTATTCTAGAAAACTTTAGTAGTAGTGTTATTGTATTAGTAGTGTGTTGTTTTGGTGTTTGGCTTTGTATTAAAATATTGTATGAATATTTTTATTTATGATATGACATTTATGTATTTATTTTTATATCGATTTAAAGTTTTTAATTCTGATGTATTTTATTTATTTATTACATGCATTTTTATTTTTTAAGGCTTGCTGCGGGTTTCGAATTTGAAAGAATTCTTATTCCCTAGCGCCGGTCATGACTCCATGGTTTGGGTCGTGACACCTATAGTGCTAGGCAAATCTTTGTGTAAAGACTCATCCCCATCTCTAACTCTTAATAATGCATTCAAATTTTGCAAATGTTGTGGGAATTTGCAATATATTACTTTTACAAGACCATACTTGATGTTTAATGTTAATAAACTCACACAATTCATGCATTCCCCCAATTAACTCTATTTGCAAGCTATAAAGAGAGTTCTTTAGCATCTCCAAGGTATAAAAAGTGAAATTTTGCTCATCTCTCACACTACTATTTTCAATCTAACTGCCTTTGTTGATGCTAATTAGGCGAGTATCTTGGATGATAGAAAATTGACTAGATGTTATCTTGTCTACATGGGCAATAACTTGATATCTTAGTAATCAAAAAAATAGCAAACTATCGTTAAAAGTTATACTAAATCAGAGTTCAAAGTTATGGCCAACGCTAATGTTGAACTTCTGTGGCTTTCCTATCTTTTTTGTGAGCTCAATCTGCCCCTTACAAAAATCCTACAAGTCTGGTGTGACAATATAGGAGTAGTCTTTATCTCTTCTAATGCAGCCTTTGAAGCATAAATAAGACATATTGAGCTTGACTACCACTTCATAAGAGAGCAAGTGGCTACAAAATATATGTGCATCGGATCAATCTCCATCAAAGATCAACTAGTTGATATCATGACAAGGTCATTGTCCAAGCCTACATTTCAGTTCATTTTCTCTAAGCTACGACTTGCCCTTTGCTAGCCTAGGCTTATGGGGGTGTACACAATTGGGTTTAGCGTGCGCCTAAGATTTTAGCAACTGCAACACTATTTGAGCTCAGGGCTATAGAGAACATACAAACCACTATCGCAAAGACATGGCGTGGAGATGAGGAGTCACCACCCAGGGTAATAATTGGGACAAATCGAAAAAGTGATACTCGATTCCCTAAAAGAAAGCTAGCACCACAACCAAGAGATTCTGGATACAAAATACCAACTTCTTTCAGTCTTGTGTTCTTTTAGAATTACTTTATGAGTTACTAGATTATCCTCTATTTACATGCAATTTCATATAAACCCTTATTCCAACAATTAACTCCAAGGAAAACCAATTATGAAAATACAAGTAAATAATGCATTCAATATAACATATAATCCCTAAGTTAGTCTAATATACATGGATTTTGATTAAATTAGCTAAATCTAAATGTTTTAATTTACAAATGATCCAAAGACTGATCAGCCTAATTTAATTTTAATTAAATGATCCTAAGTCTATTTATTTTAATTCTAAAAATGGGCCTAAATCTACAAATTATGGAGTATTTAAATTAATGAACCTAGTTCTACATGTTTTAATTCTAAGGAGATCTTAAGTCTACAAATTATAAAAAGGCTTAAATTTAATGGGCTAAGTCTAAATTAATTAAATTAAATTAAGTGGGCATATGTCTAATTTACTAAATGGGCTTACGTTATCTCTAGCCTAAAAATCTAATTAATTATGGTCCTAAAATGCATTTTAATCAATTAAACCTAAAAATCTAATTTTAGTTAAGTGGATTAAAATCTAATACGGGTTTGAGGCCCAAAAATATATAAAAATAAATAAATAAGCCCAAAAACAAATAAAACATATCAAAACAATTAAATAAAAGATCAAATAACTAATTAAATTAACTGCTTCTAAAACTTAATTTTCATTAACATGCAACCCAAATTAATCTACTCCCAACACTGATTTTAATTAATTACCCAATTGAAACCCTAATTTTACTAACCAATTAATTAACATAAACATGCAATCACATATATAATTCCACTATTCCCATAATTGGGGCTATTATAGTAGTCTATGGAAAATAATAATAAAAATAATTAATATAACCCCAAAAACATAAATTAAATAAAGAAATTAAATAAAAAAAATAGACCTAAAAACTAAATTTACAAGGTCTTATTCATGGCATCCGATGGACTTCTCATGAGTTTAGTCCTCTATAATCACCATATAAAAGAACAAAAATTATGATTAGTGAATAAATAATAATTGTAATAATAATAATAATAATAATAATAATAATAATAATAATAATAATAAATCAAAATTAAAAATAAAAAATAAAAGAAAAAAAAGAAATAAATAAATAAAATAAAATAAAATAAGGAGAAGATGATGCTTATAAATGATTTTCATTGAGTGCGCCTCAGATTTTATAGAATCATCGTTCTTAATAGGTCTTTGAATATTATTCTTCAAAAATTCTCCAAAAATCTTTATTTAAGCAAAAGAATTTATAAATAATAAGATGCTTTTTTTTTCTCTCTTTTCTTCCCCTCTTTCTTTTTTTTTCTCTTTTTTTTTCTTCTTCTCATTTTTTTTTTTTTGCCTTTCTCTTCATTCTCTTCTTCTTCTTTTTTTGCCTTTCTCCCTTTTTCCCTTCTTTTCAGGAGCTAAAGCACTCCTTATATAGTGAGACATCTTCAAACCCTAATTGTAAATTGATTCTAAAAGACTTCTATTTCCTTAAAAACATTATCAAAATAATTTTAGGAGAATTTTATACTAAGTAGGACTTAAGACAAAGATTTTTTTCCAAAAAATTCGAGAACCCGGGTGGAAGAAGTCTAATTTCGACCATAATTGTGTAATTCCAATCGAAATTATAAAATTCTAACCACTTTTTTTAACTTTTAATTACACAAAGGTCCTTGAAAGAATTTAAGTTTTGCAATTGGGTCCTTAAAAAGTATTGCAATTTAATCCATGAAAATATTAAATCCTTTCTTTGAAAAATGCAATCAGAAATCTGAAGTTTCAAGTTCAAGTATAGAATACATATTCATGACATTTTCATCATTGGAGTCTTTTGTCGCATCTATAACTCATCATCCTAAAATTGGGTGTCTACAGTTGCCCCCTTTTGTCACTATTTGCTTGACAAATGGCAACAAAGTGAACTAGCACTCAATTTCTTAATTGGAAGTTAGGATACTTAAATGTGCTTCATGAAGCTTTTGCTTATGATCTTTCTATAATCGAACATACAACATTGATTTGAAATGACAAATCATACTCGATCATATGATATTGACTATACTCGGTCGTATAATCTTAGGTGAAAGGGACTCATTGCACTAGGTCGTACAATGTCAACTATACTCGAATGTATAGTCTAAATTGAAAAGGAACATCATACTCGATTGTATGATGCTGATTATACTCGGTCGTATAATCTTGATTAAAAATACATTATACTCAGTCGTACAATGCCAACTACACTTGGACATATAGTCTGTTTTGAAAAGAAACATCATACTCGGTCATATGATGCCGATTATACTCAGACATATAATCTTAGTTGAAACTACATTGTACTCGGTCATACAATGTCGACTACACTCAAACATTGTAAACAGTAGGGTTTAGCACGTGTCCAAGATTTTAGCAACCGTGACATTGTTTAAGCTCAAGGCTTTAGAGAACACACTAACCACTGTCATAAAGACATGGCATGGAGATGAGGAGTCACCACTCAGGGAAATAACTTAGACAAATCAAAAAGGTGGTACTAAATTCCCTAAAAGAAAGCTAGCACCACAACCAAGAGATTCTCGGTACGAAATACCAACTTCTTTCAATCTTATATTCATTTAGAATTAATTTATGAATTACTATATTATCCTCTATTTACATGAAATTTCATATAAACCCTTATTCTAGTAATTAACTCCAAGGCAAACCAATCATGAAAACACAAGTAAATTATGCATTCAATCAAACGTATAATCCTTAAGTTAGTCTAATATACATGGATTTTACTTAAATGAGCTAAATCTACATATTTTAATTTCCAAGTGAGCCTAAAAGGCCTAATTCCTTTTAATTAAATGGACCTAAGTCTATTTATTTTAATTTCAAAGATGAACCTAAATCTAAAATTTATAAAGGTATTTAAATTAATGGGTCTAATTCTGCATATTTTATTCTAAGGTGATCTTTAAATCTACAAATTATGAAAAAGGCTTAAATGGGATAAGTCTAATTAATTAAATTAAATTAAATGGGCCTGTGTCTAATTTACTAAATAGGCCTCAGTTATCTTTACCCTAAATCTAATTAATTATTGGCCTAAAATGGATTTTAATTAATTAAACTTAAAAAAACCTAAATTTAAATGGGTTAAAGCTTAATATGGGCCTAAGGCCCAAAACATATAAAAATAAATAAACAAGCCCAAAAACAAATAAAACATATCAAAACAATTAAATTAAAGATCAAACAACTAATTAAATTAATTCCTTCTAAACCCTAATTCTAATTAACATGCATCCTAAATTAATCTACTTCCACCATTGATTTTAATTAATTACCCAATAAAAATCCTAATTTTACTAACCAATTAACCAATATAAAAACATGCAATCACACATATAATTCCATTATTCCCACTATTGGGGCTATTACAATAATCTATTGAAAATAATAATAAAAATAATTAATACAACCCAAAAACAACATAAATAAAATAAAGAAATAAAAATAAAACAATAATAAAAAAAACTCTGGAAACCATATCTCTACAAGGTCTTATCCATAGCATCATATGGAGCTCTTATGGATTTAATTCTCCAAGTATGATCATCATGTGTTTTCCTTCATAATCACCATGGAAAAAGAAACAAAATTATGATTAGTGAATCAATAATAAATTTAAATTAAAAATCAAAAAAATAAATAAATAAATAAAATAAAATAAAATAAGAAGATGATGATGCTTATGGATGATTTTAAGGGAGTGCTCCTCAGATTTTGTAGAATCACCGTTCTTAATAGGTCTTCAAATATTATTCTTCAAAAATTCTTCCCTTTTAGATTTGTCTCTGATCGCAGGGTCATGATACTCCACCATTGAAGTTGTGGCTTTAGGCTAGATTTGTATTTCTGCCATTCCATTAATGTTATAGTAGAGGACCTCATTCCTCTTCTTGATATCTCTTGCAAAAAAAAGATTCAAGAGTTAAAGATCTTATTTCATGATTAAATGATTTTTTAGAGTGCATTCATTTTAAGTTTAGAGTGCATTCTTCCCTTTTTAAGGTCGTCGAATGTATTGTTGACATATTGGACCTTCTCATCACTATATTTCATACCATACGTTGCTATAACTATTGTGGAGAGATATTCCAGATGATGCTCTCGATGAGACTATGGAGATGGATACTGAAAATGAGGAGCTTGAATGTCCTATCTAGTCTATTGAGGTTTCCAAGTTGATGCTTTTGCAAGTATCACTGTCAGTGATATTCCCTTACTGGATAGGGTCATGATTTACTGGGCTCTTAAGGTCTAAATTCTTATTAAGCATCAGGTTCACCTTGATAGTATTACCCTTTTCTCTCATATGTGAACATTCTGAATACCTTTCTGTAATTTTATAACACTAATTTTGAATGTCAGTAGCAAAGTATTTGCACAATCTTGCTTAAGCTTAAAGACTTTATTATGCAAAGCAAGCATTTCATAACAAATGTATGCAAGTGTATGCATGCTATGTATAATGTGCATGATCCTAATGCGTCTCTTGGAATAAAGCTATGTTCGCAGCTTAGAGTGTAAGAATGAGGTGCCTCATTAATAGCCTATAGGCTTGAGTATTGAATGCTTCATTGTTGGTACTTCTGATGTTAGAGCTTCCGATACAATTCATTAAACTAATGACCAAGCCAGCAAGTGGGGTCTATGGCTTGGCACTGGAGCTTGTGATTGACCAATGCATTGTTTGAACTTTTCTTTTTACCATTGCTTTTGCTGGATGATACTCAATGTATTTGTATGCTTCTTTATACCCTGAATTCTCTTGTACTGGCTCTTATACTTCAGCATCCATCGTGCTCTTTAAATGTAGACTCAATTTGCCCCTAAAGTTGCATTTTGCCCCTAAAGTTGCATTTTGCCCCAAGTTCCATTCTAGATTCATTTATGCTATTCTAGCAGTCTTTTTTTCATTTTCATATGCAAGAGACCCAGTTTATTCACAGCTATTATTGATCCTTTGACTTACTAACCCTATTAGCTGTAATCTCATGTATTGAAGATGCAGAGGAGTGGGCGAACTGATTGAAGTGAGTTTTTGATGATGAAATCAATTAGACATGCACTTCGAAGAATTCTTAAGCAGAATATGAGGCTTAATGTTGATGCAATAATTAATGATAGTTACAAAACAAGACTTGCAATGCAAGTTATTGAGCCGCCTGAATTCTCAAGGTATATGGGGATGCTAGGCTTATAAGGAAAATTATAAAGGAAACATAACTAAAATAGTGATCTCATAGCCCTGATTTTAGCTTTCATTATGTAATGTCTTTCCATTCAGACACTTATGCAATATGATATAGACGAATATGCGATATTTGAACAAAAATTTAAAACTCAATTTTAATAATTTATTAGGGCAAAAATGAGAATATTTATTAAATCACATGATACAACTCCTATTATCAGTTAGTCTTGAATTTTTCTCTCTAATTTTTACCTCACTGTTCTTTTTTCTTTTTTTTCTTTATTTTTTCTCTTTTTTCATTTTTTCCCCTATCTTCAGAAGTTACATCATCTGATATATAAATGTTTCTTGAATTTTCATTTGTGCCCATGCTAAATGAATCTAATTGAATTGAATTTATGTCAAACATGCAGATGCAAACAATATCATAATGCACAGTACCATTAGGATGTACATTATATAAGTAAGAATGATTAGAATTTGTATCATCGATCACTAAAACAAAAAACTAAAATTTTATTTCTAGAAGGTAATAAGAAAATTTATTTCCTATTCTAGATGCTAGGGATGTTAAGTCTCATAGTGGTTGTCGTTGAGGTGAGTGACATAACAGCTATTCTTGCATCTTTTTTCTAACTATCTCCATGACTTCATCCTTTTGTACCTCCACTGTGCATGTTTCTTCCTTGTCTGGAAGCTTCTCATCATCAAACTCATCACCCCATCCTGTAAGCATAATTGATTTGAAGGGTATGTTAAAAGAAGGTGGTTTAGTGTAAAACACCTTATAGTCAAATTCGCTTAAAGGTTGACCTAATAAGTCTTCTACTCCTTCCTCATCTTTAGGGGCATTAGGAGACTTCTCATTGGTTTTAAGGTCTAATTCCTTAAAGGAGCTTAGCACTTCTTCCTAATTAACTCCTAAGTTAATCATTATGGTAGCTAGGAGTGGTATATTTTGGTAGTTTGGGAAAGGATTATTTATGGTGCTTGGGTTTTCAAGGTCTGTGATTTTTCCCAAGTCTATAAGGTTTTGGATTTCATGTTTGAGGTGGATGTAGTTATCCGTGGAGTGGAGGTTCTTATGGAATTTACAGTGCTTGTTTGGGTTATAGCTTGGGATGTTTGGGTTTGGTGGGTTTGGATTAGGTAAAGGTTGAAGTAAGCCCTTTTGTATTAGGTAATCTAGGACTTTTGAAAAAGGTTAGTTAAATTAGAGAATCTCTTTGGTTGTTGAACAGCATGCACTTCCATAATCCAACTAGTATTTCCTTGCTATGTGCCCCTAGTTGGGTAATTTCTTACTCCAATGCTTTTAGCAATCCTCTTTTTCTCATTCTCAATCTCATCAGCTTGTAACCCATCATCATAAAGGTCTACAAATGTCTTAGGGTTCATCATTTGTAACCTTTTAACCAAATTAAGTGACACATTTTGAACAATCATCCTAACTTGATCCTTCTCAACCAGTTTGTTCTTCATTAGTCCCACCTTATTCATGAACCTAGTTGGAAAATCTGAGAATGACTCATTGGGCTTCTGCTTGGTCAGTTCTAGATCCCTAATAAATACCTCGAGCCTAGTGTTGTAGTCATATTACTTTAGAAAAGCAGTGCATAGTTCTGTCCAATCAGCTCGGATGGACTTCTCTAACCTGTGATACTAATTAACAACCATACCCTCCAAGGATAATACAAACAACTTTGTAACTACTACTAGTGGAGCTTTAGTGGTGCTCATAGTTGTTGTATACTAACTAAGGTGGATCCTTAGATCTCCAATACCATCAAACTTTTTTAGCTATAGCAGCTTGAACTTATCAGGCAGTTTATCTTCCTCAAATTGTATCATATCATCAAAGTCAAATGAGTATCTGATGCCTTGTCCTCTCATTAGTTCCTCCATTTTAGACATCTTCTAAGTCAATGCTTTCATCTACTTGGATTCTAGCTCTTGAACTTGCTCAAGTGATTCCCTTTTTGCCTTTTCAACCATATAACTCTCAACATTCACTAACTTTATTTCCATAGCAAGTATGTTCCTAGTAGCATTCAATGGTTGCACCCCAGTAGGTGGATCTTCCACAATAGCAATAAGTGGTGCACCAACAACAGGCGGATTAGTTATAACTAAAGGTGCAGCAGTAGGTGGTGGCATTAATGCAGCCAGAGCTTATCTTAGTTCATCTTGCATTATTGCTCTCATATCATCTATCAATGCTCCTCTGATGTCCTCTAGGGTCCAGTTTTCTCTTTATTGTTCCATCACTTCTATTTGAGTTGGTGTAGCTTCTAGGTAAAGCAGGTTAATATTCTCTTTTCCAAACTATGAAGGATCTCTTTAGTTATTGATTTTGGACTCAAATTAGTTCTCACTAATATGCCACTACTCCATTTCCAAATGCAAAAAGATCTAGATGAATCTATGATGGCTGAAAGATAAATTGTTAGTATGATGCATAGGATGCATGTATACATGATGCACGTGCTATGCAACAGGTAGCAAGTAACAAGTCAAATTAGGTATATATACGTTCTTCCAACCTTATTCCTCCTACACACATATTCAATGGCGAGTCTCTTTTTCTAGGATTTTTGGTCTTGGCCTTAATATCAACGAGGGATATTAAAAATCAACACGCATGTCAAATCTCTCTAAGTAGTAAAACATAGAAACAATATTTGTAGGTATAAAAGCATAGCCCAATCTTTATTAGTCCTAATGGGCTTTTAAAGTATGGGCTTGAGCCTTTATAGATAGAATACCTCATGGCAACTTTCATAAGCAACTTGGGTAGATCCTAGGGGAAATAACTAAGCCATTATATATGGTTAGAGTCTAATGAAAAGTCAACGTTCCTTTAGCAAGATGCCCTCCTTTAAGACTTGAGTAACAGGCTAAGGTTAGAAGGGCTCGATAATCTCTCTTGAACCGAGTTAAGGCGAAGAGTGATGTTTAGCCAATTTATAATCCTATGAAGCTAGTGAAATCATGGAATCATAAACCAACGGCATCGGTTAATAGGGACATGCAGAATGAATGCAAGAATAAAATAATAATTAATAAAATAATTCTAAAGAACACAAGTAGAATCAGTATCTTTTATCCCCAATGGAGTCACCACTATAGATTGCGGGGTTTAGCACACACCAAAGATTTTAGCAACTGCGACACTATTTAAGCTCAGGGCTCTAGAGAACACACTAACCACTGTCACAAAGACATGGTATGGAGATGAGGAGTTGCCACCTAGGGTAATAACTGAGACAAATCAAAAAGGTGGTACTCAATTCCCTAAAAGAAAGCTAGCACCACAACTAGGAGATTATGGATACAAAATACCAACTTCTTTCAGTCTTGTGTTCTTTTAGAATTACTTTATGAGTTACTATATTATCCTCTATTTACATGCAATTTCATATAAACCCTTATTCTAGCAATTAACTCCAAGGCAAACCAATCATGAAAATACAAGTAAATAATGCATTCAATAGAACATATAATCCCTAGGTTAGTCTAATATACATGGATTTTGATTAAATTAGCTAAATCTACATGTTTTAATTTACAAATGATCTAAAGATTGATGAGCCTAATTTAATTTTAATTAAATGATCCTAAGTCTATTTATTTTAATTCTAAAAATAGGCCTAAATCTACAAATTATGAAGTATTTAAATTAATGGGCCTAGTTCTACATGTTTTAATTTTAAGGTGATCTTAAATCTACAAATTATAAAAAGGTTTAAATTTAATAGGGTAAGTCTAAATTAATTAAATTAAATTAAGTGTGCCTATGTCTAATTTACTAAATGGGTCTAAATTATCTCTAACTTAAAAATCTAATTAATTATGGGCCTAAAATGTATTTTAAACCTAAAAACCTAATTTTATTTAAGTGGATTAGAATCTAATATGGGCTTAAAGCCCAAAAACACATAAAAATAAATTAACAAGCCCAAAAACAAATAAAACATATCAAAACAATCAAATAAAAGATCAAATAACTAATTAAATTAACTGCTTCTAAAACCTAATTTTCATTAACATGCAACCTAAATTAATCTACTCTCACCATTGATTTTAATTAATTACCCAATTGAAACCCTAATTTTACTAACCAATTAATTAACATAAACGTGCAATCACATATATAATTCCACTATTCCTACTATTTGGGCTATTACAATAATCTATGGAAAATAATACTAAAAATTAATTAATGCAACCCCAAAAATATAAATTATATAAAAAAAGACCTAAAAACTAAATTTACAATGTCTTATCCATGGCATCCCATGGACTTTTCATGAGTTTAGCCCTCCATAATCACCATAAAAAAGAATAAAAATTATAATTAGTGAATAAATAATAATAATAATAATAATAATAATAATAATAATAATAATAATAATAATAATAATAATAATAAATTAAGAATAAAAAAAGAAAATAAATAAATAAATAAAATAAAATAAAATAAGGAGAAGATGATGCTTATGGATGATTTCAATGGAGTACTCCTCAGATTTTGTAGAATCATCGTTCTTAATAGCCCTTCGAATATTGTTCTTTAAAAATTCTCCAAAAATCTTTATTTAAGCAAAAGAATTTGTAGCAAATAAGATGCTTTATTTTCTCTCTTTTCTTCCCCTCTTTCTTTTTTTTTCTCTTTTTTCTTTTTCGTTTTTCTTCTTCTCGTTTTTTTTTTTTTGCCTTTCTCTTCATTCTCTTCTTCTTCTTTTTTTTGCCTTTCTCCCTTTTTCCCCTCTTTTCAGG
This sequence comes from Mallotus nudiflorus, assembly GCA_947683625.1. NCBI lineage: Eukaryota > Viridiplantae > Streptophyta > Magnoliopsida > Malpighiales > Euphorbiaceae > Mallotus > Mallotus nudiflorus. The sequence goes on along the minus strand of CANTUR010000017.1, from coordinate 1,571,412 downwards.
AGCCAAAACACTCCTTACATAGTGAGACATCTTCAAACCCTAGTTATAAATTGATTCCTAAAAGACTTCTATTTCCTTAAAAACATTATCAAAATAATTTTAGGAGAATTTTAGACTAATTAAGACTCAAGAAAAAGATTTTTTTCTAAAAAAATTCAAGAACCCAGGAGGAAGAAATATAATTCCAACCGAAATTAGTGTAATTTCGAACCCAATTGGAATTATGTAATTTAGATTGGAATTATATAATTCCTTTAATTATAAAAAGGTCCTTGAAAAAATTTAAGTTTTACAATTGGGTCCTTAAAAAGTATTGCAATTTAGTCCATGAAAATATTAAATTATTTCTTTGAAAAATGCAATCAGACCTCTAAAGTTTCAAAGTTCAAGTATTGAAGACCTATTCATGACATTTTCATCATTAAAGTCTTTATCACATCCATAACTCATCATCCCAAAATTAGGTGTCTACAAGGGAGTATTAGAGATATGATAGTGATAAAGTTAATTATTTGAATATTTGATTATTTGTAATGTTATTATATTTGTTATATATATTAAAATAGCAACTCTTTATGTAATTGAATTTGTATATATATTCTCATATATTGAATATACAATATATGCACTTTATATACAATAATATCATCGAGTGTGATGTATGCTTTTGATTCATAAGAATCTTGGCTAGCCACTGCCAGAATGACTATAACTACAGAATACGAGGGGATTCTAAAATAAATATTATCTCTTGTGCATTATCCTTGAATCAAGTTGTTTGCTCATCAAGTGGATTTAGACTGCCCTTGAATTAAGATGTTTTCCCCTCCATATAATGCTTCATGATTATTTCACCTAATAGAGTTTGTTAATATATCACACTATTTATATTGTTTTTTAGAACTGTTTTTGTATATGCAATGGTTTGGCTTAAGATGTTCTTTATGATCATTAAAATATGTGGAATAAATCGAGACCATCACGATGCATGTCTAAACTGTTGTAGCATTATGTTTTATTATTGTTAATAATCTCCTTAAGGTTTCCCTAATGTGATATAAATTGTTAATGTCCTATTTGTGACTTTTTAACTCTTCTCAAGTGAAGCATCTATTGGAAATGCTTATGAGGAAATATGGTCTGGATGTTGTGAAGGCAGTTATACCTAAAGAACATATGAGACTTCTTACAAACATTTGAAAGGTAGTTGAACTTAAATCATATTAACTTAAAATTTAAATCATATTAACTTAAAATTTTATCATATTAACTTGCACATTAACATTTGGAAAGTTAATTGAATTAAGGTTATTAAAGATATGATATTTTGCAGAGATATTTTATGTTTCAATTGAAAAGAAATTAATGTCCTTGTTTCAAGGAAAGGAAGAAAGGCTAGAAATTATGTTAGGTGAGTATTAGTTGTTGAACAAAAAATATCCTTTTGCATAAAAAAGAATGACTTGCTGTAATATGTGTGCCAAGTTTGTGTGTGTGAAGAGAGAAAAAAATGAAGAAATGGAGAAAAAAAAGAGAAGTCTTTATTCTAGTAGATAACATAAACTTTGTATTTCAAAAATTCATACTGCAGTAATGAATTTAATGTTGTTTCCTCTACTTCATTTTTGTTTTGTTATGTTCATGTTTATGCCATCTATTTTCTTTTGAAACCAAGAATCCTTCCTTTCTAATTTTACAATATTGTATCAAAGCTCTAATGATCTTTGAGGACCTGTGTTTGTTAAACTTAGTTTTAAAATGTTGTTCAAAGGATTTAAATGTTTCCTCTATGAAATTGTTGCTCTATTTTCATGATTGTTGTCATGATCATTTGGAAAAATCAACTTCAAGCTTTCATATCTTTATCAAGTTCGTGTTTATTAAGTTTATGTTTTTGGATTTAAGTTTTAAATCACTGCTTCAAGAATGTTTAAAAAGGACTTATAAGTCCTAAAATATGAAGAGAATGACATGTCCAAAAATTGTAAGAACAAGAAGAATTAAAGAGACTGACATGTCTAAAAACTACAAGAATATAAAGAGAAAGGACCTACAAGTCTATAAACTGCATGTATTGAAGAAGACCATCATGTCTCTAAACTAAAAATTTGCTAAAGACCATCAAGTCTTTAGGCTCAAATTTGAAAAAAAAAAAACTGAAAAGACCTAGGGCATGTCTTTAAACTATATGCAACCTAAAGCATGTCAAAAAATTGATTGATTTACAAAACATGCTTGAAGTTATTTTTACAACATGATCCATCATATGTTTATTTATTTTTGAAGTTGCAGAAGATGATTTCAAGGAGCAGTAGCCACAAACTAAAAAAGAAAATAATGTTAAAAGGATTTTTTATCAAGGAGAATGTTCCAAGAAGATCCATATTTGGAATCTTTGATGACTTGAATTTATCATCAAAATTCAAGGAGCTGCTCAAAAAAGAGCTACAAATTTGAAGACTTGAAGTTGCATGAATTAAAATTTCATAGAACTTAAATTTCTAGCAAAATCTCAAGGAGGAGTGTTGAAGATGTGATATTTTGTAGAGATATTTTGTGTCTTAGTTGAAAAGAAATGGATGTCCTTATTTCAAGGAAAGGAAGAATGGCTAGAAATTATGTTAGGTGAGTATTAGATATTGAACAAAAAATATCCTTTTGCATAAAAAGGAATGACCTGTTGTACTATGTGTACCAAGTTTGTGTGTGTGAAAAGAGAAAAAAATAAAGAAACGAAGAAGAAAAAAAAAGAGAAGTCTTTGTTCTAGTAGATAACATAAACTTTGTATTTTGAAAATTCATACTACAGTAATGAATTTAATATTGTTTCCTCTACTTTGTTTTTGTTTTGTTATATTCATGTTAATGCCATGTGTTTTCTTTTGAAAGCTAAAAATCCTTCCTTTCCAATTTTACAAGATTGTATCAGAGCTCTAATTATCTTTAAGGGGCTTGTGTTTGTTAAAAATTCGTTTTAAAAATGGTGTTCAAAAGATTTAAATGTTTCCTCTATAAAATGGTTGCTCTGTTTTTATAACTACTGTCATGATCATTTGGAAAAAATTAGCTTCAAGCTTTCATATCTTCATCAAGTTCGTGTTTGTTATGTTTATGTTTTTGGACTTGAGTTTGAAGTCACTCCTTCAATAGTGTTTAAACAGGACCTATAAGTCCTAAAACTTTAAGAGACTGACATGTCTAAAAACTATAAGAACAAGAAGAATTGAAGAGATCGACATGTCTAAAAACTATAAGGATATGAAGAGAAAGGACCTGCAAGTCTATAAACTGAAAATATTGAAGAAGACCATCATGTCTCTAAACTACAAATTTACTAAAGACCATCAAGTCTTTAAGCTCAAATTTGAAAAAAAAAACTGAAACGACTTAGAGCATGTCTTTAAACTGCATGCGACCTAAAGCATGTTAAAAAACTGCTTGATTTACAAAACATGCCTGAAGTTATTTTTACAACATGATCCATCACGTGTTTATTTGTTTTTAAAGTTGCAAAAGTTGATTTCAAGAAGGAGCAACCATAAACTGAAAAAAAAATTATGTTAAAAGGATTTTTTTCAAGGAGGAGATTGTTCTAAGAAGATCCATGTTTGATGAATCTTTGATTACTTGAATTTATCATTAAAATTCAAGGACCTACTCAAGAAAGAGCTAAAAATTTGAAGACTTGAAGTTGTATGAGTCTACATTTCACAGAACTTAAATCTCTAATAAAATCTCAAGGAGGACTGTTAGAGATGTGATATTTTGCAGAGATATTTTGTGTTTTAGTTGAAAAGAAATTGATGTCCTTGTTTCAAGGAAAGGAAGAATGGCTAGAAATTATATTAGGTGAGTATTAGATGTTGAATAGAAAATATCCTTTTGCATATAGGAATGACTTGTTGTAGTATGTGTACCAAGTTTATGTGTGAAGAGAGAAAAGAAATGAAGAAATGAAGAAGAAAAAAAAGAGAAGTCTTTGTTCTAGTAGATAACATAAACTTTGTATTTCAAAAATTCATACTACACTAATGAATTTAATGTTGTTTCCTCTACTTTGTTTTTGTTTTTTAATGCTCATGTTTATGCCATTCATTTTGTTTTGAAAGCCAATAATCCTTCCTTTCCAATTTTTCTTGAGTTATTGAATTATTGTTGATAAAGAGACCAACATGTCTTAAAATTGCAAATTAATAGAAAGGACTGATAAGTCCAAAAAATACATGAACATTGTTAGTAAATGACCTATGCATGTCCATAAACTACTAAAATTTCTATGTTAAAAACTATTATGTTCTGTTATTTTTATTATTGTGGAACAGGATTAAAAATGGGTAAAGAAATTTTTGAAGTTTCAAGAAAGAGACTTGTTGGTGAGAGGCCACCAAAAAGAAAGAAAAATGAAGTTGCTTTGTTGGTGAGAGGCCACCAAAAAACTAAAGATGATGTTGATAATGATGATGAGTTTGTTGAAGAAGATGAAGATCATACATGAAGATGGTGAAGTTGATGAATTGGTGGAAGAAGAAGTTACAAAAATTGATTTGTGTTTCCAATAATAATTTCAGCAAAGAGGAGTGTTAGAGAGTGTTGAAATTATGTTGAAGTTATGCCACAAAAGCCGAGATATATTATTGTAAAAAATGTTAGTTGTAAATGTGTGATGATCCTTAAGTTAGGGAGATAAAATCTAAGTGGTAGCTGGTATTTGTTATTGACTCGAAAGTGAACTTTCTTTTATAAATAGGAGATGTTGTAAATGTTGTGTGTGAAAAGAAAAGAGAGTGTAGAGTAAAAGAGAGTAGAAAGTCTAAGTCAAAAGTGTATGTATGTTGAAAATGAAAAAGAAAAAGAAGAAAAAATTTCTGTTTTTGTATTTCAAGTTCTAATTTTTTTGTTCGTGTCGAAACTCTATTGTTTTTCGTTCTTTATCTCCTTTTATGTTCCAACAGAGGTCATACTAACTGGCATATTAACTTGTGGAACATCTTTTAGTGATCTTACATTCAATTATTGAATTAGATAAAAGAGCAAAAAGAGAAAAAGCTTGCAGGTCTAGGTCTCAATTATCAAGGGCAACTACTTCCAAGTTTCATCTCTTCTTATATTATAACTATGTGTGGAATTGCTTAATGTATTATTGTCACATCCATATTCTCAGACATTCTAAATTGAAGATTTACAATCATTAATTTAAGTAATTAATTAAGTCCCGAATTTATGGAATTGTCAATAGAAGGGTTTAATTTATAAGAAATAAAAGAGATAAGGGTCCAATTGAAAGAAAAATTAGATTTAAGAAGGGTATAATTGAAGAAGGAAGAAAGAAATAAAGGTATATTTGTGAAGAGTACATCACGTGTCAAATGAATTGCATAAAAATTGACACGTGTCTCTTTGTAAATAATAATAATAATAATAAATATAAATAAATAAAGGATTTTTGCTGTATATTTGATAAGGTGTCAGGATGCATGTAGGTCTCTTCTTACACATAGCCTTTATTATTTAAAAAAAAAAAAAAAAACCCTCTTCTCTCCGTTAAAGAGAGAAGAACGTGAAAGAGGACAGCAATGGGAGGCAAATCATCTTGCATGTAGATGGAGATGAATCTCAGTCTTTGTTTCTCCTCTATAAGCAAGAATCAGAAATCAAATTTCTTGGGAAGCTGAGGATCAAAGTGAGCTAGATCAGCAAAGAGAATAAAAAAAAAAAAAAACAGAACGAAGAGCTTGAAATAGGTTGAGTTTTTGGTAGATCAAGATATCACTAAGGTAAGAGACATTGGGTGATTGGAAGGATTGATGTAAAATGTAGATTAGGTTAGATTAATGCTTCATGCATAGAGATATAGATGGAGAATTAATGCAAATTTCTTAAAGCTTATATGCTGTAAATGTTGAGGTTGAGCAAGAACTAAGAAGTTCTTTGTAAATGGTGATTAGGATCTGCTTGTGGCCTCGGAATAGAGTTTGTCAAAGCGGCGAGGGGATAAAGGAGAAGGCTAGCTTTGAATGTGAGTGAACTTCACCTACTTTCCTCAATCAACTCTGAAATTCTTTTCTAAATTCATTCTTGTTGCTGGATTTTAAATTTTGGTTGATTTCTTGAAACTTTGTGATTCAGTATTGCTCTTATTTATGGTGTTTGATTGCTTATGAACAATCCTTTTGGAGTGAGTTCAACGTTCTTGATGCTGTTCACTTTCTGCTGAAAATCTGATTTTTGGGACTGCCATGAATTTGTTATTTGCAATGCTGTTTTTGTCATCCAGTTGCTTAGGTTCGGTGTTGGATGTTATCCCTTTTTGCTTTGGTAAAATTGGATGTTGATTCATGTTGCCACTTTGTGTTGTTTCTTTCGGGTTTAGCTACACCAATCGTTTTGAAAGCATGCTGAACCATCTGTTTTGAACCATTTGCATTCTCCTATTTCGTTGTCAATAAATCACTGCTGTGTTTGGCTCAAGTTTGCTGCTCAATTTTTAATTCCTTGGCAGCCTTGAAATTCTTTTGTTTCTGTACTACACCTCTGAGAATTCAGTTAAATAGTTTCCTTTGAAGCAGGTGGAGATACCCTCCTTGAATTACCAGAAATCTTGCAATTTGCTGTTAGTTTATTTGCTATCATACAAGTTTAACTTGCTGCAGAATTTTCAGTATTTGAAGTGCAGAAATGCTGCTTATATAACTGAATTATATGATTGATAACAGAGCAATGAAAGTGAATAAGAAAAGGGGGGGAAAAGCATGCGATTGCTGCTAAAGCATTCACCCTTTTGAAATAACAATGTGGTTACCAAAATATGAATAAAAATATATATACTTAAAGTAGTGTTGCATAGCAAAACTTAAGAGGTCACCTTGTTGCTATTAATTTGAATAATGGATGACCTATGTGCCTTATGAGTTGATGATACTCCCCTAAAGCTCTAGTTGATTTAAACTAAACAAAAAATTAAATTAAATTAATTGTCTTGATTTCTAGTTATGATTGCCTTAGAGTCGAATTAGTAGGGTTTTCGAGTTGTATTTTGGCATCGATTTATCTTGGCACTTCGGTCGGTATTAATTTATTAGTGATCATGATGAAGGTTTTTTTTTAAGTTGCTAAAAGCATTGCTGTTTGGAATTTTTAAGAATTAAATATAGTCTTGATAATAATTTATTTTAATCAAAATGTAATTTTAAGACTTGAGTTAAGGTTTGAGATCTTAAAGTGCATTTTTGGTGATAAACCACAACAATTTATATAGTTTTGCAAATTATGTTTAGTTAAGTCATAGCATAACTTGTTTTAGAATATTGAATGAATTATGAATACTCTAATGACTAATATTGAGAATTTATTTTCCTATAATGAAATTAACAAATTATACACATGTATATTTTATTCAAATGACAATTAAAAGAAATATTTGAGAAGAATATTTTCAGTATGTATTTAAAACGTGCATATGCATAGATGTTAAATTGTGAAAAACAAATGAATAACCAATAGCTTATATTTTCAGTGATTCCATTATTTTTCTCTAAATTTCTTACTTGAGGGTAAATTTTGATAAAAATATCTAGAGTCCTAGTTATTTTTTAGTATGTTGAGAATGCTACTTAACTATAAAAACAAGTCCATAAAGAAAACTACTAGCATGCTTTGCTCACTACTGAACATATATATATATATATATATATATATATATATATATATATATATATATATATATATATATCTCGACTTAGAAAATTTTATAAACAAGCAATCAATAGCACTTTTAAATGAGTTAATAGAGTATAACTCTATCATCAGAAGGTGATATATGATTATAATTTTTTTTTTAATTATGTGATTGTCATGTCGAGTTTTGTCATGAGGTTATGACAAGTCTTATTTGGCATATTTAAATATGTGTAAATATGGTTGTTTTTCTATGCAAAGTCTATCATAAGCTGCTTATTTTAGCATTGGCAACTGTAAAATAAAAAGAAAATATTTTTGGGACAGTGCGTAAATTCAAAAGCCTTTAGAGTGTGGAAACTAAGTATGCATACTAATCTTATAATTCATTTTGCTATGATAAATAGCAATTATTTAATGTGCTCTAAGGAGCTATGCAATCATTTTACTCTAAGAAGGAGTTAACCATAAATTGTATTTTGGAAAGTACGGTCAATTTACTAATATGTCATGTTTAGTGTGTGATAGTTAAGTCAAAAGTAAAATATGTCTAGACATAAGTAATTGTGCTCTAATGCTTAAAATTTTTATACTCAGTGGATTATGCTTGGATTCATATGTTGTGAATATACACTCAAAACTATATTATGTGAAAACTTAAGGAAAATAGAGAAATAAATATTTCGACATCTGTTAATTCATAAAATGATGTTTAATATTTCAACTCATCTCTTGAGTTGCGAATTAAATTTTTGTGCAATTCTTCTATTATTATTATCTTTATATTCATTATCAATTCTATTTTTGATATTCTCATTATATTTTCCTTTAGTTACTCACTAGGTAACTTCTTTACGAAATTACTCGCACTCGCTTTGTTGTATATTTTTCAATATAGGCTATATATATTAATTTGTATAGCTAGAGACTTTCATATGGCAATGCAGTGGACTACCATGACTTATGAGGTTTTTGAGTTGGAGACAAAGGTGAAGTATGTCATATGTCATGACATAGATGCAGAGTTTACATTTAGAGTTTCTGTAGAGCCGATTGGAGTGGATGTGCGCATTTCAACTGTTAGAGAGGAGTATATGGATTATGTGTATAATTATCCGAGTCACTTATGACACTAGCACTAGAGTTCAGGTTTCACGACTTGGATATGAGTTTAGACATGTTGGGATTAACTTTTTGCTTTGGCCTAGCCTATTTCCCGTTGGACTATGATTGGTTACTTTTTGCTTAGTATTTTATATAACTCATACTCAAGTATTTGTACTAGAGATGTTAATGTTCAGGTGACAAAATACTTTATCTTATATATTTTTTTATTAAGTTATGAAATCAAATGATGCTTGCCATCCTATAAATTTTATAGGAGTTAGTTATTGTATACAAAATTATGTCATATGTAATCCAAAAGACATCTAGTTAATTGTAATTATAAGGTTAGTCATTTAGGTAACGCTACTCTCTAACAGTACTGTCATTGATAATGTGATGTTATATGATGGTACTATAGGGGAGGGGTGTTACAATTATTAATCATTTCAACTTGTATAATTCTATATGAAAGAGGCCTTTTCTAATGTCAAATCTTGAACAAGTAATAAATAATTCTAGATACTCATCTATTATGGTTGATTCACGGGAAAAACACATGCTTCCTTTTAGTTCTTCTTTTGCTTTTAATTTACAATGCGGATATATATTTCTACAGTAATAGTTCTTTTTTAATCAGCATATTTACCCATGCATTGAAAGTGCCTCTCAAATAGTGAGCTTAGGAATAACTTATGATTGTCGTTTTAGGAATGTTAACTTTTGAAAATAATACAATCTCTTTGGAATTCTTGCATGCCTTTTTATGTTTAATGTACCTAAATCTAGATGCATGCCATTAATTCTTTCTTTTCTCTTTTGAAAAGCAATATTTTGATGATGTTTTGTATTAATTCCCTCTTTCAAATTAAGTAGATGGAACCACACAAAAATTTTCTCTGATTTTGGTGATGAAGGCACCAAGGACAGTATTGATGAGTATATGGATATAAAGATTATTTCTGGCCAATGAAGCAAGGCTTCCTTACAACTGAAAGCCAAGGCTTCATTATGGTTAGTGACTTTCTGAATCTATTACAATTGTGTATTAGTAATAAAAGCACATATTATAACATGGTTAGTGTAAGCATCCAATTTCGGGATAAATGGGCATGGATTCGACAAAAGACTTTAATGATGAAAATTTGTTATAAATAGGTCTTTAGATTTTAATTTTTCAATTTCAAGGCTTAATTGTATTTTTTTAAGGACTTAATTGTAATGCTTCTTTAAGGATATAATTGTAAAGTTTTTATTCTTTTAAGGTTCTTTTCATAATTAAAAGTTATGAGATTGGAGTTATAAGATAATTATTCTAGTTATATTTTCTCTTCTTGCTTCCCCTTTGTGATTTTATTTATAAAACCAATGTCTTATTGTACCTAGAGAATTCAAGTGGTTCAATAACTAGCATTACAATCCATACCTTGTAACTATCATCAATGATTGCATCAACATCAAGCCTCATATTCTCCTTAGAGTTCTTTAAACCTAAAAATTCCTCACCTTGTCTAGCCTCTACTCAAAGTAAGTCCAATGAATTTTAGTATTAAAATATCCCTTCAATCCATTTGTTAGATCTTTATAACTTTAATGGATGATATTGCAATTAATAAGGTTAGTTAACACCAGAAATTTTAGGAAGGCATTGATAAAATCTATTTAGAATTAAAGGCATATGATTAGATCTATTCCCAAAAAAAAACTGATGACCCTAGTGTCACTATCTTTATGAAAGAAAATTTTTAAAATTTAGGGAAAAATGAAGCTTTGGGGGAAATTTGGGGCAAATCAATAAATTTTCATTTAAAGGCTGAAGTTGAAATACTAAAACATGCAAGTCAGTACAAGAGTTTTGGGGGTACAAAGAAGTAAATACATTGGAAAGTCAGCTAAAAAATAACAAAAGCATTAAAAGATTATATAAAAGCACAGTTAAACAAGAAGCTCTGATGTCAAGCCATGGACTCCACTCGCTAGTCTGATTATCTACCTAAAGGACTATATCATAAGAAGTACCCACACAAAAGCATCAAATGCTCACATCTACTAGTAATTGATGAAGAACCCCATTTTTAAAATTTTGAGCTGCAAGCATAACTCTGCTCCCAATAAAAGACCCATTAGAATCATGCATATCAACATATCATGCATGCAGTTGCATACATATGTTGTGAAATACTTGCTTTTCATGGTAAAAGATATTTGAGTCCAGTTAAGGTTGCACAGATACTCTACTATTAATATTCAAAATTAGTATTATAAAAGTGTAGGAAAGTAGCCAAAATTTGAAGGAGTGAAAATGATAGGAGTGATGTAATTCAGGAATCTCATCCCAGGCAACCTCAAGGGCAAGATAAAAGGTTAAGGCTCCTCAAACTTAATATCTAGCTCCATATCCTCATCTAGAGTATCATCTGGAACATCACCTAGAGCCTCAACAAGTGAAGAATCTCCTCCCATAAATGGTAAAAGCAAAAGAAAGTAAAAAAATATGAGGAGAAATAAAAGAAAAAAATGATGAAAAACATACCTCAAATTGAATAATGAGAATATGTTCCAAAAGATGCTCTTAAATGTACCTCTGATGGCTATAAGAATGCTCAAGCAAAGATGAAGCAAATCCCTAAAGATCCTCTTTCATCTCCTGACCAATCGAAGGGGAACTCCATAACATCTAGATCAGTATAGGGTCAGAAATGCAATGATAAGAAGGTCCAGCATATCAGTGACACGTGCTTTGCTTTAAAAGGGAATATTAAGAAGATGAATGCACTCTAAAACTTCTTTGATTATGAAGTAAGAACTCTAACTCATAAACTTTTTTTTTATAAGGAATGTTGAGAAGAGAAATGAGACCCTTGTGTTATAGCATCAACAAGAATGATAGAAAGACAAACTAAGTCCTAAGCTATAACCTCAATAGTGGAGTATAATGACCCTTGTGATCAAAGATGTCATTACCATAATCAAAAGGGAAGAATGCAAAGAATAGTGTTGGATTCTAATAAAATTTCATTGTCTGCAAACATACTTGACTAATTTATGATATTTTGTGTAGGGAAAGAAAAGGAGAAAAAACAACATAATAACAAGAATGGGCAAGATAGAAAATACCAATCGCCTATCAGGATATCAGGATATCACTTTGCATAATAAACACCTTGACAAATGCTCAAGGGAAGTAACATAACATCATCTCTTTAATTTTTCAATAAATTTTAATTTTAATAATAAAATTCACTAATTGAAAGAAAAATTATCTGGTTCACAAGATCATGTGCAAAAAACTTATCTCATGAACTTTGATCTTAATGGTTCCCTTTTATTAGCTTTGCAGAATCCAGATGTTCAATTAACGGTTCTATGCTGAGAGTTTCTAAATTTTAATCAATCTAATGCTTGCTTTGCACCTAAATTAAAGGAAGAATGTACAAAAATAAAATTTATGGACTTGCAGCATAAATTGCTTTGATTATGAAGTATTATTTTAGCTTTTTAAATTATAAATGTGCATCAAATCTACTCCAATGCTCAAAATGAGCATAAGTATAAAATCTTTTAATGGTATCCATGCTAAATTATACAAGAAAGGCGGGGGAATTCTAAAAGATAAATCAAAATAAAAGGAAGCACCAAAAGGCACTTTTAATATACTCCAATGCTCATAAAAGAGTAAGAGTATTTACATGAAGCCTTTGCTAGTATCCACGCTGAATAATATGAGAAAGGTAGGGGAATACTTGAATAAGAAAGTAAAGCATATCAATAACTCAAAAAAAATTTTGATACTCAAAATTTGATTTATGATCAATTTCATTAATTTTGTTTAGCAGATTCTCCCTAAATTTAGGTGCGGAAGTCAGCTCTTCACTTGGTAAATAATAAACTCACAGCATAAGATGGTTACTAATACCTCTGACTTTGCAAATTACTAGTAAAGTGTAGTCATGAAAATTAGTGACATTCATTGAATGCAATTTCCTCATGAATCATATTTCATTTTCTACACAATCATCATGTTGAGACTAACTTTAATAAGTCCTCAGGAATGGCAAATCCAAAAGAATATGTACCTAACATATGCAATCAGCATGAAAATTCAAATAATAAAAAAGGGGCAAGCAGCAATGAAAAGATTGCAACTAATCATGAGCAGTTACATATTGCAATGTCAAAAGTGAGCAATGAAAGGGTTACAACAAATTAAAGTCGATAAGCAATGAAAGGATTACACCTAATTAAAAATTATAAGCAATTACATATTACAACGTCAAAAGTGAGCAATAAAAGGGTTACAACAAATTAAAGTCAATAAGCAATGAAAGGATTACAACTAATTAAAAATTATAAGCAATTATAGATTGCAGCATCAATAGTGAGCAATGAAAGGGTTGCAGCAAATTAAATTTGGTGAGCAACAAAAGGATTGTAGCTAATTAAAAATTATGAGCAATTACAAATTGCAGCATCAAAAGGCGAGCAATGAAAGGGTTGCAGCTAATATAGCAAGCAATTATGGATTATAGCATCTAAGATGAGCAATGAAGGGGTTGCAGCTAATCACAAGCAGTTACGGATTGCAACATCACAAGGTGAGCAATGAAAGGGTTACAACTAATCACAAGTAGTTATGGACTGTAGCATCTAAGGTAAGCAATGAAAAGGTTGTAGCTAATCACAAGCAATTACAAATTGCAGCATTAAAAGGCGAGCAATGAAAAGGAAAGGGTTATAGATAATCGCAAGCAATTATGGACTGTAGCATCTAAGACGAGCAATGAAAGGGCTGTAATTAATCGCAAGCAGTTATAGAATGTAGCATTAAAGGCAGTAATAAAAGGGTTACAGCTAATCGCGAGCAATTATAGACTGTAGTATCTAATGCAAGTAATGAAAGGGTAGCAGCTAATCGCGAACAATTATGGATTATAGCATTAAGGATAAGCAATGAAAGGATTGCAGTTCATTAAACCATCAGTGACTAATAGAGGGGTTATAACTAAATAAAATAAATCAAAGGTGAACAATAAAAGGGTTGTAGTAATTTAAAACTTGTGAGCAATTACAAATTGTAGTAGTATAAAGCCTACATTATAGAGCAACATCATCATAAAAATGGTTTAAAAATTCATATTAGGAATATTATCAGCATAAATGCATGGGAACATAACATAATCCACTAAATATCTCACAAGGAATACAGCGAAATTCACCAAACACAAACTTCACTAAATGTTCCGCAGGAAAAATAGTGAAATTTACTAATTATCTACAGTCAATCACGAATGAAAAGCCTCACGACACATGTAAGTATCTTAACTCTTTACTTTGGAAATTGTGTGCTTGTTTTGCCACAATTGGTCAAGCAAACTGTGACAAAATGGGACAACTGTAAGCACCCAATTTCGAAATAGTTGAGTGTGGATACAACAAAAAACTCCAATGATGAAAATTTGTTATAAATAGGTCTCTAGATTTTGATTTTTCAATCTCAATACTTAATTATATTTTTTTAGGATTTAATTGTAATGTTTCTTTAAGGACCTAATTGTAAATTTTGATTTTTTTCAAGGTCTTTTCATAATTAAAACCAAAAAAAAATGAAGATCACCGATCAGAATTATGTAATTCTGATTAGAATTACACAATTCTGACAGGAAATACACCGTTCTAATCAGAATTACACAGTTCCAATCATAATTGCACAATTCCGATCGGTGGTGAATTTAATTTTCCGTAATTTTTTAATTTTATTTTATTTTGAAATTAATTTTTGATTGGTTCAAAAATAAATAAATAAAATAATCCTGATAATCTTGCATTATCAGGATATTTTTGGATTAAAGTTTAAAAAATAAATCTTTATCTCTTGTGATTATCAAATCACAAAAAGTTAGGGTTTTGCACTCTTTAAAAATTACTCATTTTCATGTAAAAAGGGGACGACTTTTCTTCCTAAAAAAATTACACAAAAAAAAGGTGGAGAGTTTTCCAAAAAAAAAAAAAAGAGTTTTCCAAAAAAAAAAAAGTTCTTTTGCTACATCCTTCTTTCACAAAAAAGTCCTAAAACGCAGTAAGCCTAAGAAATCAAAAATCAATCTATAGACTATATTCCAACACGATGAATAAATACTCTAAGAGGTAAATTAATATTGCATTCATTATCTTCATCTCTTTCTTTATTTATTTTGTTTCTTTTCTTTTCTTTTTGTTATTTTATTTCTATTGCTTTTACATTATTTGAATTTAATTTTTGTTTCTTTATTTTCTTTTCATGATCTAATGATGGCGATGGTGGGAACAATCATGGAGTAGTCATGTGAATCAATACCAAATCCACGAAAATTTATGGAATGTCATGGATTAAAGTCATGTTATAATTTCACGTAGATTTGAGGTTTATGTGTTATTTTCATTTATTTGTGTTTGTTTTATTTATTTGGTTTATGGTATTCGCATTATGTATTTGATTTTGGGCATGTATTAATTAGTTTTAGGTTTTGTACATAGGTTATAATAGTTCTAATAGTGGGAATAGTGAAATCTTTAATCTTCTGTTCTTTAAAATCAATTAGTAAATTAGATTAAATTAGGTAAACCTTAATAAAAGCAATGGTAACAGTAAATTAATTAGGATTGCATGTAAATTAAATTAGAGTTAGAAATCATTGTATGAATGCTTTTTTCTGTGTTTATTTGTTATTTGGGCTTTTTTTTATACTTTATTCATTTTGGGCCCTATGCCACCATTAATAGGCTTTTGATCAATTTTTAATCTTAATTAACTTTAGACCCATTTAGATTAATTTAAACTTAGGTCCACCTTAGTTCATTAAAATAAATTTAAACATAGCTCGGATTTAAAGCATTCTAAAATAAATAAATTTAAGTCCACTTCATTTAAATTAAAATTAATTAGAATTACTCCCATTAATTAAATCCAATCCAATCCAATCCAACTTATTCCCATAAAATTTAATAGACTTAGGCACATTTCCTTAGAATTAAAACAAATAGATTTAAGGTCATTAAATTAATAAAAATGTAGGCCCACCTTTAGTTCTCATTTCACTTGTAATTAACATATGTAGAATTAGCTCATCAAAATTAAAATCAATGTAGATTAAACTAACTTAGGGACATTACAATTTATATGTAATTTTTATATGTTTTTCATGACTAGTTGTCTTGGGTGACAATTGCTAAAATAAGGGATTAATATGAAATTATATGTAGTTAGAGAATAAGATAGTAATTTATAAACTAATTCTAAACAAACACAAGATTAGAAGAAATTAGTTTTTGTATCCAAAACCTTCTGGTCGTTGTGCTAGATTTCTTTTGGAGAATCGAGTACCATCACTTTCGATTTATCTCAATTATTACTTTGGATAGTAACTCTTCATCTCTATGTCATATCTTTGTGATATTGGTTAATGTGTTCTTTAGAATCTTAAACTCAAATAATGTTGAAATTACAATATATTTAGACGCGCACTAAATCCTGTCTTGTACGGTTAAAATATTATGTCTTAATGTCCGGGTGTATAATAGTTTATTATTAACTGACAATCACATTTACAACTAGTGAGTTTATCTGGAGCGACGATATTCTTGCCTCTATTTTTTCTTGGAGCTCATGATTAATATGATAGATCAGGCTGCTGAATGTCAACCTATTGCAGACTAACCACCTTACATTTTTGCTTCCAAATATAAATTGTCACAGTTTTATGCGCAATTTATCCAGGTCCAAGAGAATGCGCAAGTCACATAAAAGCTTGCCTGAAGACTTGGACCAGTTAGAAGATGAACCGCTTGATTTGCTTGATCGGCACAAAACAAGGTCAGCTCTTCGATCGTCGGAGAATTTGAAAAGGAAGCAAGAATCAGATTATGAGATGGAGATAAGACTCTGAAAGGAGATTGATAATCCATGAGGGGGGGAAGCCAAAGAAGGAAAAGTCCTCTTTCCCTGATTCAGATGGAAGAAGTGAAGTGGGAAGTTACGTTTGTGTCAGCTATTCAAGGAAAGCCGAAAAGCGTCAAAAGACTTCAGACTCTGGAAGGGCTTGAAAAAATGCCAACAATGGTGATGTGAAGAAGAAGGACAAGCTTGAACCATAAGCATATTGGCCCTTTGATCGCAAGATGAGCCGTAGACCGGAGCTTCATGCAGCTGCTAGGAGAGGTATGGAAAGCGTGGTGAAAATGACCAAAAAAGTTGAGGGCAAGATCGCTTCAAGTGCACCTTCCATGAAGTTCATGGGATTTAAGAAGACCCAAAAGAAAGGAAACAAGAGAAAAAGCTGGTGATGGCTGCCTAATTAATAAACATGAGCGCACGAGTTAGCTCCACTACAGGTTTTGATTTATAAATTTTTGGTTTGTTCGATTATTTATGCAAAGCTGCCGACTTCCGTTCCTTTGTATTCAGGGCGTGTTATGTTTGTATATATAACAATACCAAGTACATAACTGGTGTGATCTTGCAATTTTGCCTAAGCAGATCAGTTTCAAACTTACAATTCTACCTTTTTTTCTCGTTCATCAGCATATTTAGTTGGTGCTTTATATCTGCAAAATCAATAAGTCAAGACTTGTAGGAAGTCGGAATTTTTGCACTTTATCACATGATTAGCTCAACGATGCAATTATCTCTCTCGTAAATCTTATTTTTGGGTGCATACAGGGTAATCTTATCTTTGGATATTTACTGGGTGATCCTCATACTGGAAGACAGAAGAATCATAATCATTCCAGGTGATTTGGAATTTGTTCTATGAACAGTAGGAAATTTTTACTCAATCGCCTCCCACAATTATTGGTTGTCTGAACTTGCCAACAGTCCAATTTGCTTGCATTTGCAAGCTGCCTGCGGTTTTGCGACTGCATTTGGCAATCCTACCAACTTAAATGCCCGAGGAAGTGCAAAATCAAGCCTGTCTGATTTAGAAAAGGGGGTGAAATTTTGTGCAATTACGGCAAAAAAAAAAAAAAAAACCCTTGGTTGCACAATCATTTATCCTCGTAATGATGTAGAAATTATACATTTGAGAACATGTGAATCTAAACAGAAGCATGCTATAGAGCAACCATTACATTAGTGTAACCTACCCAACTGTCCAGCTCAAAATTCATTACACCTGACCGTTAAAAAGAAAAATAAAAGTACATGGAGCAAAAATTAAACAAGGTGAATATCACTGGTAGCAATGACTCGATATAGAACTCCGTCACTATAGAGTTTCCAGCTTGTGAACTCGGCATATTCTCCTTAACCAACACATAAGCTGATCTAATCTTGTTCCAATTGGGATATCTGTCCACGCAGTCACACTAACAGGTCAAATTCACTCAACTGATCAAAATAAACTCCTGAGTTATAACTGTAAAGATATTACTTCATATTTTACACAATTGTTGTACTTTAGTTACATAATATCTTACCTGATATTTTACGTGCTTATTGTGTGTGCTTTAGTTGTTCCCATGGCAAATAACAGGACTAAAGCCAAAGCCTAGGCATTAACATAATTTATTTAGGATTTTTGTTCTACGATGCAGTTACTGCAGCAAAATAGATAAGGAACAAATGGCAGATCTTCAAACCTTTCATGTTAATACCGCAAATTATATTATGGACATTACACCTACCACATTGAAAAAAGGCGTCTTTCTTTTTTTTTAAAGTCTTTTTTTTTTAACGTCTTTCTTCGGATTCCATTTACTATGTCTGCACAACCATGACAGCTTTGGGTTATGGAGATAAGGCCATCTCCACCCAAGGTGGGCGACTAGCTAGAAAATCTGGAAAGTAAGCATTTTGTAAGAAACTAAACTCATATGTAACACTTAAAGAGGTAACATTTTAAGCTCAAGCTAAAGCAAGCAACATTGTGGGACTATTTACAAATATACAAATATAGCATTACCAGGTTGAGCATATCAAGTTCAAACGCGCGCGCACACACAAAATGTAGCTCTTAAACTTACAGGGAGAAGCAAACCCAGAAGCCAAAAAAGCTTTACAGAGAAAAATAGAGACAGAGGAATATCTGGGTATGGAAGAGAAGGTGATAATACTTGGATATGTACAGCTTCTCCAAGTTTATAGTTTCAACGTAGGAGACAGTGGCCAGCCATACTGTGAAATGCACCCAACAACGAGCTTGTGTATCTATACACAAATTTCTAGAATTTTTTTTTTCTTTCACAGAAGTGATACTTTTATCTTTGTTTAAACCTTAGGCTTCTCAATGATTTTTTTAGCACCATAATTATTTGTGTTAAATTGAGTAACTTAGGTTAGTATAACTAAACTAAGTATAATTTAATTGTTTACAGCTCAGCATTTTTCCTTATTTTGTCCATATAAATTCATTTGCTATAACATAAAGATTTATTTATCATTAATTGAAGGTTTATCATAATTTTAATATTTCATTTGTCAAATTATTTTATTTAATTTTTCTATCTAATGAATTTACATGTATTATCTTATGAACTTATATTATTTAAATAATGAACATAAAATATTTAACTAAAATAAAAATATAAGTAAAATTCTATTTATTAAATGTTTTATTTAATATAAAATACTCTAATTTAATTACATTTAAAATATTATTTTTCATTTTCATAAAAAAAATAATATTTTTTTATTTTAACTGAAACATTCTATTATATTCAAATAAAAACACTTTTCTTTTTAACCTAAAATTAAAAATATATATGTAATTTTCAACCATTTTCTATATTTATTTTATGTATTCAATAATAATTATTAGTATGCATATTAAAAATAATATGTACTCTTAACAAAAAAAAATAATTTATAACTTTTATATTTGATTAATTTGTAGTTTCTATTTTATTTTAATTATTTAATTATTTATTTTAGAATATATATTACTTACAGTTTGGGCAAAGCGCTAATTCACAACTAGTATATATTAAATGTTGAGTCTTAAAATTATTAAGCCAAAAATTTTAAAAATGTCTATTTTCATATTTGAGTATTCACCTTAAAATTTAATATGTCAAATTCTTAAAAATCCTCATTTTTATGAAAAATAAAATATTTATTGTAATTTTTTAGTATTATTTATTAACTAAAGCACTATTATACATATTCTAATACTACTCAAATTATAAAAGTTTTAATATAATACATATTTTTTAATTTTAAATCACTCAATCATTTTTCTTAAGCCATTAGAAATTCTATTTTTTAAAATTTTCTTCACCATTATATATACTTAGTAATTTAATAGTCTCAAAATAAATTCTATTATATTAAAATAATGACAATGAAAATTAAAGAAAATAAAATCAATGTAATTGTAGACATCTGATTCGATTGGCCCGTGTTAGGGGATGAATTAGGAGCGCTCGGTTTGATCGACCCGTTGTCAAGTCCAATAATGAGAATGTGAAACTTGCACATGAGAATGAAACCTGAATCTTTAATGGAAAGTGGACTTGAAAACTTAAAGTCTAAATAGCTCAAAACTTAGCCCAATTGTCTAAAATCGGCCCAAGCCCGTATGGCCCAACATAGGCCTGGGATAAAGGGGCATCGCCTCAGTGCAATGAAGTGATCGCCTGTTTGGCAGCTGCCAATGAGGCGATCACCTCATCGAAGAGGCACCGCCTCTGTGGCAGACCACTTGCAATTGCATTTAATGCAGCTACAACCATGGTGGTCAAGTGGTGTGGGCCCCCACACCCTAGACCTGATTTTGTGTGAGAAAGAGATTTTTGGGGAAGAGAAAAAGGCTATGGAGGCTCATAATGAGCTAAAGGGCTTAGGGGCATGGGGAAGCTAGGGAATAAAAGAGAAAGAGAGAGAAAAAGTGAGGGGGAGACCATTATTAAGAATTGGGGGGAAGAAAAAGGAAAGAAGGAGAGAGCTCTAAAGGAGAAGAAAAAAAGAAAAAAAAACATCCTCAAGAAGGAGGGTAGATTCGAGTTAAAGGAGGTCCACATTTCCTAGGAGAGGAAGGAGAAAGCTTGTGTCAAAGTAGGAATTACACCTTAGCAAAGGTTACAATCAAATATACATCTCTGAGGGCCTCTTATTTTGGTAGAAAACTTGCATTTAAACTCAACATGTTCATCATTTAGTGAGTTCTTGCTTGTGCATAGCTAAGTCATTAGTATATTTTAGGTGTATTTTTGTTTACTTTGCTTTATACTTCATTTCATCGATGTGATCCTTGAAGGCTTTTGCATGTAGTTGTAGCTTGATGCTCGTTGAATGTGTATATGCATGTATTGTTGCTTAAGGTAGAAGCCTAATCATTTTGAGAGTCAAAATTAGCATGTTGATCAGGTGACACCTCTTGTCAATAAGGCGATCGCCTCATCACTAGGCGATCGCCCCATTAACAGGCCTCCAGGAAGTTTCTCTCCTTTATTTACATGTGTTATATGCCCTTTTTGCCTTAGAAATATCAGGGGCCTCTGATGATGAGGTGACGCCTCATCACAGAGGCATCGCCTCATGTCAGTGAGTCGATCGCCTCATTAATGAGGTGATCGCCATATTTACAGGTCGACCTGCCTTTTAGCTTTGTTTTTTTTTTAGTGTTTGCCGTGATGTCCACTTGGCATGTGTCTTTTGACCCTCAAACATGGCTATTTCATGGTATGATGATGACTATCTTGATTATTTAATGATTTCTTTAATCCATAATATGCAACCCCTTTTTAGAATATTTCTTTGTAAGTATTTTGATACATGATTTCATTTTTTTTAAAGGAAGGACTAACTATATGTTATTTGCAGGAATTACTTAATGATTTTCATCATTGAGTAGTCGCCTTTGTTAGCAATCCCTTTTATATCATCGTGTTTATGTTACTTGCCGGTTTACTTTCGGTATATGTTCGGTTTACTTTTCATATATTATTTTTTATTTTGCCTAAAAGAATTGTAATCCTTAATCTCTTTCCCATTTAATTTCAAATGTATGATTGTAAATTATTACTTATTTTATTTTTGCTGAATGTTGGGACTCAAAAGCATGAAATTGGATTAATGTGCAAACTTGGACTTATTTGTAAAATTTGGGAAGTAAATGAAGGCAAGCGCAATTTTGAATGTAAATGAGGAAATAATTAAATAATTAAATGGTGATAAAATGCAAAACACAAACAGAGGCCAACCGCAAGGTTGAGTGAGCATTCAAATGCTCATACCCAGTTTCTGAACCCGATCTCTAATGACGGCTTCTGGGAACATCCGTGGGATCCAGTTGTTGTACAGTATGTCATGGTTTTTACCCGGGTGGCGACTCCATCTCCGAATAGGTCCAAGACCTAAATCGTATTTCCTAATGGGCCTCAAGCCCACATAGTGTCGTGGTCGCCAAACACTTGGGCGCGCGCGAAAACTCACCACCTACAATGGCAACTCCACTAGCGATAGAGAAGCTGATTCCAGTGTTTTATATTTTATCATCTTTAATTATTTTTTTATTTCTTTTGCATTTATGAATTCATTACACATTTTTCACACAATGAACACTTCAATCCTTAATTAACCCGACAATAGTCAATACTTCGCTACCTACATTTCACTCAAACTTGGTGGTGGAATATTTGATTATTGTCACTCACGACACATACTAATCTGTGTTGTTTAACCCTTGAGTGGGGAGACGTGTATGGATGTATATCGTTGTAGGAGCCGAAGCCTTTTTACCTAAGACTCAAGCCCATGTAATGACCTAGCAACTATCCTTAGGAATTTTCCCATATGTATATGTATTATATCATATAATGGACCCTTAAAATAAATCTCGAGACCATCAATAAGTAGTCCAAAATAAAATGGGCCTTCATGTCCAACCAAAGCCCATCATAAATAAGCTAGTCAATAAAGGCCTCTCATTCCTACTCATAACCCATTTCAAATGGGCCTTGACAAGTAAGTTTATGGCGCTAAGGATCTAGGCTTATAAAAAGTGGACTCGGGCTTTATTTAAATGAACCATTACTTGTCTGAATCACTTTAAGAGTTTTCTTACATACGTCGATTTTATTATCCCCCGCTGATAATTAAAACCCAGGCCAAAAATCCTAGGACAAGATGCTCACCATTGAATACGTGTATGGGAGAAATAACGGTGGAAGTTTGCATGATTAAGCTTCATGTTTTGGTCTTGTGTATCTTTTTATGTGATTATTTATTTCTTAAATTTTTAAAATAAAACGGACTTGCATATCATGCATACACATTATGCATCATTCTAACCAATGATTTTACAACACTATGGATCCTTCAAGTTCAGCAGGGTGGGTCCGAACTAGTTCAAGTCTCCTGGTCAGAAATTCAGAAATAAGAATGGCAAAAGGTTCGATCCATAAGCATTTAGGGCACAGTTAAAAGATAAAGTAATGGTAGAAACCCCGTCTATGATGAGAGAAATTATGGGAGAAATTACTGAGTTCATCAAGGAGAATCAGCCAACACAGCCATCTAATGCACCACCAATTGATCTGATGGATCTCGATGAGGAAATCCCAATTAAAGGTAGGGAAGAAGATGATGTGACAGTGTTAGCCAATCCGACGAATCAAAGAAATGTCATCCCAGCCGAAGATGTGGGTCAAACTGAGTGGGCTAAGAACATAACCAAGGCGATGAACTAGATGCAGGTGATGATGAAGGAGAAAGGTATGGTCACTCCCTTAGATTATGATCTGAATTTGGAAAAGGGAGATGAACCGATGCCTCGTAAGTTTAAATTCCCTAATATAAAGAAATATACTGGCGTCGAGGATCCCCATTTGCATTTAAAGCAATATGTGACTTACATGAAGGGTATTGAGCTAACTAAGAGCCAAATTATCAAACAGTTCCCTATCTCATTGGAGGGAGCGCCAATCCGTTGGTACTACACCTTGGAATCACATGTGCAGTCATATTGGAAAGAATTGTGTGTCGCTTTTATCAAGCAATACGGTCTTAATGTTCAATTAGAAGTGTCCTTGAGAGATCTGTAAAATACCAAGTAGAACTTAATGAGTCTTTTATTGACTACCTAACTCATTGGATAGGAAAGTTATCCTTAATGAGGCATAGGCCTGTTGAGTCAGATCAGTTAGTCCTGGTAATAGAAGGGTGTGTCCCAGCACTGTCTAGGAAGTTGAGGGATTTGGGAATCAGAAGCTTTAAAGAATTATACAGATTTGGGGTCTAGAAGGAGTTAGATTTGGCTCAAGAGAATAAATTTTTCAAAAGTGGATCTGAGGACAAAGAGGGAACCAGTTCAAGCAGTAATGTTCAGATTCATGCCATTCGACCACCAAGCAACAATGTACAAGTTGATGCAATTAGATAGCCTCAGAGATTTTCAAATCTAGGGCATCCCATGTCCAAAGTCTTTGATAAGCTCATTGAAAAGAACCTGTTACGGCCTTTACCTTCACAACAACCCTTACCCGCAGCCAACCTAAAGCTTTTTTGTAAATTTCATCAGACCATCGATCATGACATAGACAATTATGCTCAATTAAAATATGAAATCCAAGACCTAATAGACTCAGGAAAAATTACCAACCCAGAAAATAGAAAACCAAACACACAAACCAACCCCTTACCTAATTATCGGAATGTACCACCACCAAATGCACCCATTTTGATGGTCGACTCTGGTTTAATAGAAGAGCAAGTCCTAAACTCCTTCATTAATGTCTCCCATAATTCCCTAAAAACCAAACCTGAAGACCTGAACCAAACAAATAACCCATGGAGCTACAGGTGCACATCTTGGACATATGGAGTTCTGATGATGAGGGTGAAGAACAAGTTGAGTTATAGGACGGGGTGTGAGACAAGTTAGTCTGTAGGGAAGGTCGAAGAAAAGAAAGAGGAACCTGAGGCTGTCAAGTATGAGCCCAAAGAAGCAGGAGGTGTAGAAAAAGGGAAAGAAATAGAGCAAAGCAAAGAGACCATTGCCAGTGTCTGGGAATTACTTATGCATTCTAGGGATCATAGGGAGACCTAGGTTTTAGCACTATATTAGAAGAAGATTTTTGCTAATTATACTCCGGAGCAAATGGTCCAGTCATTGATGGAAACCCCTCAAGGAATGATAACATTTTCTAATGATGATCTGCCTCTATAGGGGAGGGATCACCATAAAGCTCTATTTATCAAGGCTAAGGTGAAAGGGAAAATGTCCTGCTGTGTTATGGTCGACAATGGCTCTGCCATCAATGTGTGTCCGTTGAAGATTCTACCAAAGTTACGGTTGACGATGGCCGACTTAAAGCCTTCTGAGGTAGTTATCAAAGCTTATGATGACACTAAAAGTTCTGTGAAAGGAATGTTCAAGGCACTGGTTAAAATAGGACCTATAGAAGTCTGGGTTTCCTTACATGTGATTGATATCTCGATGACATTTGCAATTTTATTGGGGAGGCCATGGTTTCACCCTCTGGGTGGCGTCCCATCCACTGTTCATTAAAAAATTAAATTCCCTCATAAAGGAAGGGTTGTTACCATCTCAGTTGAAACTGAAGTTGTTATGGCTACACTGAAGTTGATCCCTAAGGAGATTTCCCTTAGTCCTAGTTTTGAGGTTTGTGTAATCTATGAGGATGAGATAGATGAAAAGGTTCTGAGAATGATGCACAGTATAAAATTTTTGCCCGGCATGGGGTTGGGGAAAAATCAGAGCGGACCTTCAAAGTTTATGGGAAACAAAGTACCTATTTTAAAGCACGGTTTAGGGTTCAAAGAGGCTAATGAGGCTGAGGAAAAGATAAGTGTTCGGGGCCAGTCTAAAGAGAAGGAAAGGGAGGCCACGGCTGGAAAGAAAACTTTATGGGAGATCTTTATAAAGGAAGGCACTGGGTACCCATACAGTGAGACTCTAGAACCTCTCATGATGGCTAGGGAAGTTATTTCAGGGTTTAAAATCTTTGCTAAATTTATGAATAGAGCCAAAGGAGTCACTGTTGAAAAAGCCCCTATTGAGGAGCTGGTACTGGCTGAAGAGGAGTTTAAAGAGGATAAAGCCACCTCAGAGCAGAAAGGCATTGATGATCAAAGCAAATAATTTGATTTTAAAACCTTCATCCCCAACTCTATCATAAATACCTCTTATAATGACTTTGATGTTTCTCTTGCTTCTCTATTTGAGACTGATGATCTTTTCTTTTCAAAAGTGAATGCAATGAAGTCCGAATTTGCTTATTTGTGTAATGTGTTTCCTAATGGTTATTCTGTTTGTGATGATCATTTCATGCATATGTTTGACATTAATTCCATGCAAACTGAGTCATTTAATTTAGGCACAAACAATAATCCTAAAAATATATTGCTTACTTCTGGTTTAACTCGTGATGAGAGAAAAAATGAAAGAAATCTTAAAAAAGAGACAGGAAGAATTTTCTTAGAGCTATGAAGACATGCCCAGAATCAATAGGGAGATCTCCGAACACAGGATCCCTATATACCCTCACATAGCGCCAATAAAGCAAAAGCAAAGAAGGTTAAGGCCGGAATGGGCTCTCTTAGTTAAGGAAGAGGTCAAAAAGCCATTGAAGGAAAAGTTTCTAGAAGTGGTAGAGGACACCCAGTGGTTAGCAAACATAGTTCCTATTCTAAAAAAGGATGGAAGGGTCAAAGTGTGTGTGGACTACCAAGATTTGAATAAAGCCTGCCCCAAGGATGACTTTCCGCTACCACACATTGATACATTAATTGATAGTGCAGCTTCCAATGCAATGTACTCTTTTATGGATGGATTTTCAAGGTACAACCAGATCATGATGGCAGTATTAAATAAGTTAAAGACATCCTTCACTATTGAATGGGGCGTGTACTGTTACCGAGTGATGCCTTTTGGATTAAAGAATGCAAGAGCCACTTATCAGAGGATGGCAACCGCGTTGCTACATGATATGATCCACAAGGAGGTAGAAGTGTATATGGATGATATGATGGTGAAATCCGCAACCATGGAAGGGCATTTCGAGGTGCTTGATAAGTTTATGGCTAGGGCAGAAAAGTATAATCTCATACTGAACCCTAAGAAGTGTTTTTTTGGGGTTACATCTGGGAAACTATTAGGACACATTGTCAGCCAAAAAGGAATAGAGGTGGATCCAAATAAGATCAAATCAATCAAAGATATGCCTGCCCCAAAAAATGAAAAAAAGGTCTGAGGGTTTATAGGGCGTTTACAATATATCAGCAAATTTATAGCCAAATTAACGGTCGTCTGCAATCCCATCTCTAATCTTCTAAAGAAAGACCAACCTGTTGTGTGGGATGAAAGATGTCAACAAGCATTTGAAGCTATCAAGGATTATCTTATGAATACTCCTGTTTTACAACCGCCGAGACCAAGTAAAGCCTTGACCCAGTATCTGGCAATTGAGGAAGACTCAATAGGGATAATATTGGCATAGGAAAGTGAAAAGAAGGTAGAGAATGTTATGTATTATTTAAACTAAGAAGCCTCTGCCTTACGAAACTACTTATAGCCTGGTGGAGAAAATGTGCCTAGCAGTGATTTGGGTGACGAAAAAACTCCGACACTATTTTCAGTCTTATAAAGTGCAAGCGGTTTCTAAACACGATCCCCTCAGGTATCTCCAACAAACCTCGTCTCTTATAGAAAAATTGGCTAGGTGGCTTGTTCTACTCATAGAATTTGACATAGAGTATATAGCCAAAAATACGGTGACAGGAAGAGCAGTAGCAGACTTCTTAGCATAAAGCCTAGTAAATGATGACCAAGAATGGAAGTTGGAGTTTCCTGACGAACATCTAAGGGTGATAGAGATACAAGATTGGGAAATATACTTTGATGGAGCTGTTAACAACAAAGGGGTCGGAATATGGGTAATTTTGGTTACACCAGAAGGAGAAATGATCCCGATGGCAAAAAGACTTAAGTTTGAAGCAACTAATAACCAAGTACAATATGAGGCCTGTATTTTTTTTCTAGAGGCATTACACAGCGCGGGGCGAGAGAATGTTACTATCTATGGGGATTCCATGTTAGTCATAAAACAAGCCACCAAAGAATGAGAGATAAAAGGAAGACAGATTACCGTTGTATTAGGAATACTTGGCCATTATCTTGTGCTCATTTATTCAGTATAAGTTTGTCCACTTACCGAGGGAAGGAAACTAGGTAGCTGATGCCTTAGCCACACTGACCTCCATATGGGAAACAACCAGAAGCCAGGCCCTTAATTCTTACAAAATCTCGAGTCCCCTGTTACGAAGAGGCGAGAGTGATGCCAGTTGATGCTATTGAGAAACCTTGGTTCTATGATTTACAAAGGTATCTAGAAACTGGGCAGTTTCTAAATGACGCTGACAGGAAAGAAAGGATATCCCTGTAAATGTTGTCCCGATAGTTCATAAGTCACAATGGGATGCTATATAAAAAAATGTCAGCCAAGGTACACCTCAGGTGTGTTGATAAGGATGAATCCTAAAAGCTTATAGAAGCAATTCATGAAGGGGTATATGGGCCACACATGAATGGGACAGTCTTGGCAAAGAAAATAACATGCCAGGGGTACTTTTGGCTCACCGTAGAGGTAGATTGTGTTAAATTTATGAAGAAATGTCACAATTGCCAAACTTATGGTGATGTTAGCCACGTACCGTCTATGGAGCTTCAAGAACTGACTTCTCCTTGGACATTTGCTATATGGGGGATTGACATCATAGGAGAAGTAAGACTAAGAGCGACTAATGATCATCGATATATTATTGTGGCTATTAAATATTTCTCTAAGTGGGTTAAGGCTGAATCTTATGCTACTGTCAGGTCAAAACAGATGACGAGGTTCATTTAGAAAAATATAATTTGTAGATATAGTTTGCCACACCACATAGTTACAGACAAAGGTGTTCAATTTCGAGCAGAAATGACCACACTACTGAAGGACTATAAGATTGAGCACCACATGTCATCTCCATATAAGCCGCAGGAAAATGGGGCAGTGGAAGCAACTAATAAGAATGTGAAAAAGATCCTAGCCAAGATGCTGGAAAATTACCGAGATTGGGCGGAATACTTACAATTCGTATTATAGGGGTACTGAACAACTACTAAAACTTCGACAGGCGTCACTTCATACTCTTTAGTTTATGGGTGTGAGGTCATTTTTTCGGTAGAGGTCAAGGTAAGGTTGTTGAGAGTCCTTCTGGAATCTAAACTCCCCCAGTATCAGTGGGTCAAAAGTCGGTTGGCTCAGTTAACATTGCTGGATGAGAAGAGGATGAAAGCTATGTATCATTCCCAGTTGTATTAAAAAAGAATAGCTCATGCCTACAATAAGAAGATCAAGCCAGGAAAAAATCGAGAAGGGGATGTGGTGCTAAAGCTTACAAAATCAATTATGACCAACCCTCAGGGGAAATTTAAACCCAACTGGAAGGGACCGTATCTGGTGAAGAAGTTATTTTCAAAAGGCACTGCCATTTTGTCTATGAGTTCAAAGAGCCTATCAACCTAGACAAGCTCAAGAAATACTTTCTATGAAAAGTCTCGCTAGAGAGAAAACCTAGCAAAGAGGTTGTCTAGGAAAAAGATAGAGACTAAAAAAAAGGGTCCTGCTGGATGGAAAACCTAAAAAGAGGCAGTCCAAGCAAAACTTAAAGACATGTAAAAGGGGAGAGAGATATAAAATGATTAGTTGGAAGACTTACAAAGGTAAGCCAACTAATAACATGAGATGTATCAGGAGCAAAATGTATATACGTTTTATGCTTAAATGAAATGAAATGGATTGCTTCAATTATTGTTAAACATTGCATAATGTGTCTATTACAATCTATTTAACTAGTATAAAAGGAAAATTACATCTAATAAAAGGGGAAATGACAACTTAATTCCATGAGATAATTTTGTTTTCTTTTCTTTTATTGCTTACCCTGGGAGCTTAACATTTGTAACTCTCTTATCCTTTTATATTTAATAAATTCATTTCTTTCTATCTGTTGCAAACAAACCCATGATTTGTAATGATCATCAGTAGTCTGATCTCCGTCGTAGCTTAAATTTCTCTCAATGACTCTTCGAGGCCAAGTTTCCACTAAGTGGTTCAGGAAGTTTTGAGAAAGGGGCCCTAGTTTAAACTCATGAACTAGCTCCACAATCAATTATTTATGACCATATTAGCAACAAAGGCAGGCTAGATTGTAAAAAGTGGCAAATTGAAGATCGATAATCGGGACACAATATGTGTAGGAGCGAATGGTTACATGCTACAATCCCCACCAGGGGCACATCCAGCATATCAGAGTATCAGGGAATATTGATAGCCAGCTGTGAATATCTGCAGGAATGTGATGTCTTGAGGAGGTTTGAGCAAACCCTTGTTCTGTAATGCTTGGCTTTGTAGCGCCTGATGTCTTGAGGAGGTTTGAGCAAACCCAACTTTTTATAAATACACATTGTGGATTTGTAAATGATTAAATATAGATAGTAAGACAGTTGGAAGTCAAGAACGGACAACGGGAAACTTACCTCCAATAGGAATGGACTTCCTGAGAATCATCGTGTCTTTGTGAAGTTATCTAATCCAATGATAGTTTCTGCTAAGATGAGAGGGAAGGGATTGAACCCTGATTCCACCTGATCGAGAATGGAAAGGACCTTCAAATCATAATGTCCTAAGGGAGAAACCAGCAGAAATTGAGCATACAAGTAGAGGGCCATCATATGGGACCAATAAGTTTCTTCTTTGTCCACACCCATGGTGATCTCAAGAAGGGACTCTAGTAAAATTTCTAAACTAAGGATGCAGTGAAAAGAGGACTGGGGTGGAAGGTTGAACATACGCCCCATTTGGTGTTGAATGGAGTGAGGATTTAGGTTTTCAAGGTCAGGAACTGCAAGTTGACATATATAATCCGTGTGATGACCGAGAATTGCTTCGAATTCCTCCAGCAGAGGACATATTTCTATTGTATTGAACCAAAAAATATGTTTATAGGGATCCCAAAACTGAACCATGATTTGGAGAAAAGGGAAGTTGATCCTCCTAGTATGGAGTGATTTGAAGACCGAAAGGTGAAAATGCTCAAACCTAGTCCAAGATTTATTGTCTAAACCTTTTAAGATCAGTTGTAGTAGTCTCAGACTCCGTTCAGTCATGATTATGGATTTCATAGGTGCTTAGAGAGAGAAACAAGAGGTTAGGGATGAAGGGATCTCAAGAAGTGGGCTGAACACAAGGATGTGAATTTTAAAGGGGTAGGACCGCCTACTGCTGAGGCGATTGCCTCATTAACTACCTCAACAGCATGAGGTGATCGCCTCTTCATCAGAAGTCAATGAGGCGATCACCTTATCAACAGAGTTAGTTGTTACATTTCTTCGAACTATGCAATCTCGATAGGTACAAATCATAATATAGTGGGGCAAACACACATATAATCATTAAAACTAGTTCACATGTAAAAAGTAAAAATAAATAAATTTAATTGAGGAGAATGATGAATTCTATAAATAGTCTATCAATAAATCAATAAAAAAAATATGTGTGTTCATTGTTCGAAGACTGCATGAATTTTAACCTTAGTACATCAAGTGTCTGATCCGATACTCTCAAGGTCATCCCCTCCTTCAGTACCCTCTGCCACTTCCATCTTTATCCTCATCATCCTCATCGATCTAAAATACATTAATCTGACACTAAAGAGTGGTGATCCTTGCCCTGCTAGCCTCATTCCGATCCTGGTCAGACAAATCACAGGTTAGTAAACCACACGGGCATGCATATATGCAGGAAATAAAGAGATTCTTACCCTCCATTGCTGGGTGATCTCCATCATGTAGTCTCTCTAGGCCTCTATCATACGATACATATATAGGCCTTGCTCCAGAGGAATCTGCATTATTGAAATGAATGTTGAAACTAACAGTTGGTTTGAGAATCATAATGAAAGCAGGTCAGAAAAAAACTTACATGAGTAGCACCACCAGGGGTGCATGCAAGGGTCAGGTCCTCATCCAAGGTCAAGAACTAATGGGAAAAATCTCCAGGAGGAACCCAACATCGAGCTAAAGGGTTGGGGATGTGAATGAAGCTGCCGAGATGAACTCAAAACTAGGGGCAGTAGTCAGTCTGACCTGCTCACCAGCTATAGAAGTCTCCTCCCTGCCCGGATCCAGTCGACACCTCAGGGGCTCTCTCTCTCACACTCAGGAACTAACTGGGGCTAAAAATCTAATAGGAGCAGCTTGAAGGCAAGACAGGGGAAACATGTGAGAACGCAATCAATTCTCAAGGTGAGGAAAGCTGATAAGGACATACCTAAGAGGTAGAAGTGAGATGGAAGGGGACTTTCAACAGAAGGTGGGTGTGAACAAACTCTATATATCGGCTCTTCACACAAACTGTATGATCTATAGCTAGTGAGCCTATAATAGCCTGGGCAAGGTCGTCACCCTCCAGCTCATAAGCCCAAAGCATGCTATCAGGAGGAGACCTCGGAACCCATCTCGCTTTAGCACCTCTCCTCTAGTTTAAGACCCGCTCACCTAAATACCAAGATCGATATCCAGGGCTACAGAGGAGTACTCTCTTTCAGGCTAAGGACCTAGAGTGAGTCATCTCAATAGTCCAGCTATCCTCAGGCCCCTACAAGTCATTCCGGATCTACAAAAAGGGGAGATGTCAATAGGTAAGTAAGTTGAATATGCATAATTTACTAATAAGAAAGGTTGTGCTTTGTAGGTACTTCATACTATGTCAGAGAGTTTAAGTGATGTCTATGGATATGAACTCGTGCGGGGTGCCTCTTCATAATGCAACTGGCTCCCCATCTGCCGAGGGCTAGGAAGTGATCCCCTATTCGTGTCACGCCTACAAGAAACTCTAGCCCTAGAGCCCAGACCTGGGGAAAAGAAAGCAGGAGAAGCTGAGAAACTAATGAAGGTTAGAGCAAGATAAGGAAAGCGAGGATCATAACTTACCAAAACAGCATGGCAGAAGCCGCAAAATCTCCTGACCCCTCGGACCACCTCGTCTATACTCTTGTACAAATATGCCAAAGAACAGCTACCCCAATCAAATGTAAATACCTTATCGAGGCCTCAAAGAGCCGGCAAAAAAATCAAGTCGATAGAGCTGGCGGTGTCAGCAAAGAATATGGTACCGAGCAAATATAGCAAGAAGGCCCTCACCACCTGAGCAATCTCGTGAGGAGTGATCATCGCCATAGTTTACTCTCAGGTATAGAAGCTCATGATCGAGTCCAGCTTGGGGTATGAGTCCCCTTCATATCAGGAGTCGTACCCAAAAGTTGCTCGATATATGCAGCCTTGTCTGGAGACAACTGATGTAGGCTCGTGTCAAACGGGATGGGGTCTCCAGCGTAAGCAATCCCTATGACGGCAACGAATGACACTAGGTCCAGAGTAAGCTTACCGAATGGGAGATGGAAAGTGTGAGTCATGTCAAACCACCTCTCTATCAAAGCGTGCAGTGGCTGATAATCTGTGCGTCCTTGCTCAGAAGGAAGTAAGAGTGTGAAGTCCTCGAATCTAGTCTCCTAAATCTAATCCCTCTGGTCGTCAGTCAACTCATCCTAGAAAACTCGGGCTCTATGGAAATTCTCGACACCCTTAAATGTCTGAGCGTCATGCTACAAGCAAAAAAATAGGGAAGTGAAATTTATGCATTTTATAGTCTCAGAAAAATAGACATGTAAATAACGCAAATCGCCCTGTTGATGAAGCGATCGCCTTATCACAGAGGTGATCGCCTCATCACAGAGGCGATCAGCTCTTTGAAAAGGTGATAGCCTTTCAATCAGTAAGAATGGCTATCGCCTCTTCACAAGAAGTCCATCATCTTATTGATGAGATGATCGCCTCATCAAAGAAGCGATCA
The DNA here is from genome assembly GCA_947683625.1 of Mallotus nudiflorus. NCBI lineage: Eukaryota > Viridiplantae > Streptophyta > Magnoliopsida > Malpighiales > Euphorbiaceae > Mallotus > Mallotus nudiflorus. The sequence continues at coordinate 1,537,743 of CANTUR010000017.1, read as the reverse complement.
CCTCTACAAGACGCAGATAATGAAGGTTCTCAATTTTTGGCAATTAAAATGACAAATATCATGTTTATTGAATCAAATAATGCCCTAGAATGATAATTATGCAAGAATAATCACTGACCTAATATGATTTTATAGGAAGATTTAGGGTACTAACCTCTCCAAATACAAACGAGCGGATATAGGACCCTAAATCCGCCAGAAGAGGAATTGAGCCTCCTCACGTCAGTCCCATACTCGTAGAAGCACTAATAAAAGGTGGGATGTGATCCCACTTAGGCACAGGAGGTGTTCTCTCGTTCTCCATTATCTGTGAAAAGAATAAGGGTACAGAAAGTATAAAAAGTGTAAGAGGAAGAGAGAGAAGAAAAGAGAAAAGTGACAAAAGTGAAAGGGGAGGAAGATAAGAGAAAAGTTACTTTTTATAGTGGATAGAAGTTTATGGTTTTTAAAAAAAAAAGGGTTAATACCATGTGCTAAGAAGATGAAATTCAGAGATAAAAGGTTATCCAAATGAAGTTTGGAGAAAAGTAGGCTAGGAAAAACCATGCCACTAAAAGGAAGGGTTATTCGAGTTTGAATCCCCGAAGCTTAAAGGAAGGATTGTTTAGGTTTGAAACCCCGAAGCTCAAAGAAAGGGCTATTCAGGTTTGAATCCCCGAAGCTCAAAGAAAGGGCTATTCAGGTTTGAATCCCCGAAGATCAAAAGACAAGGTTATTCGAGTTTCAATCCCTGAAGCTCAAAGATCAAAATAACTATTCGGGTGGTATCTTGACATCGAAAGTAAATGACAACTGGGCCTGGAAAATCCGAAAACCACATCCCCAATGGTGATCGAGCTAGGAAAACTCAAGAATTGAGTTTCAGAGTAATGATGATCGGGCTAGAAAAATCCAAGAATTGAGTTTCAATATAGTAATGATCGGGCCAAGAAAACCCAAGAATCACATTGCAAGTATGATGACGAATCGGGCCAAGAAAACCCAAAAATCATACTTCAGGTGACTAATGGTTAGGCCAGGAAAACCCATAAGTCTATATCCCCAGCAAGACGGCAATCGGGCTAGGAAAACCCAAGATTAACAGTCTTCAAAAATATTTATCAAATATTAATGAGTGGCTGATCGGGCCAAGAAAACCTAAGGATCACGGTCACATTTCACAATTGAAAGATTCATCTCTCGGGTTTCGTGAAACCCGAGAGTCAATTATATTGCTCATTTTATTGTTTGTTTCTTATTGTGCATATGATTTTTCAAAAAATGGTTATTGCATGCATTTAATTTTTTAAAAAATCAGGGGGCAAACTGTAGACACCCAATTCGATCAGCCTGTGTTAGGGGACGAATTAGGGGTGCTCGGTTTGATCGACCCATTGTTAAACCCAATAATAAGAATGTGAAACTTGGATATGAGAATGAAACCTGAATCTCTAATGGAAGTGGACTTGAAAACCTAAAGCCTAAATAGCTCAAAACTTAACCCAATTGTCTAGAATTGGCCCAAGCTCGCCTGGCCTAATGTAGGCCCGGGACAAAGGAGTGTCGCCTCAATGCAATGAAGCGATCGCCTCTTTAGTTGCTGTCAATGAGGCGATCGACTCATCGAAGAGGTGCCACCTCTATGGCAAACCACTTGTAGCTGCATTTAATGCAGCTGCAACCATAGTGGCCAAGTGGTGTGGGCCCCACACCCCAGACCTGATTTTGCATGAGGAAGAGATTTTTAGGGAAGAGAAAAAGGCTATGGAGGCTTATGATGAGCTAGAGGGCTTAGGGGCATGGGGAAGCTAGGGAATAAAAGAGAAAGTAAGGGGAAGACCATTATTAAGAATTGGGGGGAAGAAAAAGGAGAGAAGGAGAGAGCTCTGAAGGAGGAGAAAAGAATAAGGAAAAAAGAGAAGAAAAGAAAAAAAATCCTCAAAAAGCTTGTGTCAAAGTAGGAATTACACCTTAGCAAAGGTTACAATCAAAGATACATCTCTGAGGGCCTCTCATTTTGGTAGAAAACTTGCACTTAAACTCAATATGTTCATCATTTAGTGTGTTCTTACTTATGCATAGCTAAGTCATTAGTAAATTTTAGGTATATTTTGGTTTACTTTGCTTTATACTTCATTTCATTAATGTGATCCTTGAAGGCTTTTGCATGTAGTTGTAGCTTGATGCTCATTAAGTGTGTATATACATGTATTGTTGCTTAAAGTAGAAGCCTAATTATTTTGAGAGTTGAAATCAGCCTGTTGATTAAGTGACGCCTCTTCATAGAGGTGTCGCCTCTTGTCAATGAGGCGATTGCCTCATCATAGAGGCAATCGCCCCATTGACAGGCCTCTAGGAAGTTTCTCTCATTTATTTACGTGTGTTATATGCCCTTTCTACCTTAGAAATATCATGGGCCTCTATTGATGAGGCAATGCATCATCACAGAGGCATCGCCTCATGTCAATGAGGCAATCGCCTCATTAACAGATCAGCCCGCCTTTTAGCATTGTTTTTTTTTAGTGTTTATTGTGATGTCCACTTGGCATGTGTCTTTTGACCCTCAAACATGGCTATTTCATGGTATGATGACTATCTTGATTATTTGATGATTTCTTTAATTTGTAATATGCAACCCCTTTTTAGAATATTTCTTTGTAAGTATTGTGATGCATGATTTCTTTTTTTTTTTTTGAAAGGAAGGACTAACTGTGTGTTATTTGTAGGAATTACTTGATGATTTTCATCATTGAGTAGTCGCCTTTGTTAGTTATCCCTTTTATATCATCGTGTTTATGTTACTTACCGATTTACTTTTGGTATATGTTCGGTTTACTTTCTGTATATTATGTTTTATTTTGCCTAAAAGCATTGTAATCTTTAATCCTTTTCCCCATTTAATTTTGAATGTATGGTTGTAAATTATTACTTATTTTATTTCTGCTGAATGTTGGGACTTAAAAGCATGAAATTGGATTAATATGCAAACTTGGACTTATTTGTAAAATTTAGGAAGTAAATGAAGGCAAGCGTAATTTTGAATGCAAATGAGGAAATAATTAAATAATTAAATGGTGATAAAATGCAAAAAACAAACAGAGAATGCAAAACACAAACAGAGGCCAACCGCAAAGTTAGGTGAGCATTCAAACACTCATACCCAGTTTCCAAACCTGATCTTTGATGACGGCTTCTGGGAACCTCCGTGGGATCCAATTGCTATACAGTGTGTCCCAACTTTTATCCAGGTGGCAACTCTATCTCCAAATAGGCCCAAGACCTATATCGTATTTCCTAATGGGCCTCAAGCCCACACAGTGTCGTGGTCGCCAAACACTTGAGCACACGCTAAACCCCACCACCTATAGTAATATATTTTATTTTTAACTTATTTAGTTACCTTTTTCTCTTTATAAAAATTCTTATCTTAAAATACATATGTTTTATTTAATACAAAACATTTTAATTATTGTCACGACCTAAACCGGGGGCCATAATCAGCGCTAGAGAACGGGAATTCTTTCGAATCCGAAACCCGTAGTAAGCCTTAAAAGAATAAAAGCATGCAATGAAATAATATAAATGAATATAAATAATGACAGAAATAAAATCGTAAATCAATATGTAAAAATAAATCCTTCTGTCATATCATATCATAAAATATTTACACAATATTTAGAGATAAGCCTCTGATAAAAGATAGATGCAACTGATACAAACTACAACCACTGCTGATGCAAAATATGACTACTGCAGTTTTCTAGAGTACAATAAAGATCAAGTAAATAATTTACACAGGCTAGATGGGGCGGAAGAAATCCGACAGATAGGCCTACTACTGAGGTCTGAGGAGGAAAATTCTTCTGAAAATCAACAACTGAGGGGAGTCAGACCTCACTGAGTGAATTATTATAGTATATATACATGCGTCCTAATATCAAATGCAAACAGTCAACAGTATATATAATAAATATATATATAGGCATAGTCATACAGATACTGAAATCATTATATATATATATATGCAGAAAAACATTTATTTATTTATGAAGGATTAATAGAACCCTAATTAAATCGCAACCTCAATTAAAAATATAAATCTAGCCATACAGACTCACTTAATTCCAATTAAATCACTTATTCCATTTTGGACAGTAGACTGGCCCCGAGACACTAAGTCAACCGAACTCCGGCAGTCTGACTGTCAGTATGAATGGCCCCGATACACTAGGTCAACCGAGCTCCCGCAATCACACTCCTCAACCACATCAATCTCAATAAATAATCAATCAAATGACACCTCAGATAAGTTACTAATTCAACCCTATAATCTATCGCATCGGTACGTACTCGATCCTAGTGTTGCCCACTAGATAGCACGTTCTATCAAAATCCTTCAAATAAAAATCATATATATTCACGAAAAATAATAAAATGATCAATTAAAATAACGTAGCATACAATATACTAAAATATACTGAAAATATACTGAAAGTATACTAAAACTGTATCAAATTATATAACATACATATATCAAAATAAACTCTAAATATGCCAAAGATATACTAAATGTATATTAAAAATATGCAAGCATATATATATATCGAAATATACTAAAAATAAACTAAAAGTATACTAAATCATTTAATGAATTAAATCATTTAAAACATATATTAAAAATATCCCTAAAATCATGCGTTCTAATGCAAAGCATATATATAATATAATAACTCACAATGTTGCGCTCCTCTCGATTGGCCCAGTCTACTAGGTATCGATCTCGACGCAATTAGAAAATAAAATAACGATAACCAATCAAAATAAATCTAATTTATACTTCTAAAGAGACTCGATTTAGGAATATAAAAACTCAGACAAAAACATAAAATTTCAGGATTGACCAGACGTTACATTTTACGAGAATTCTATCAAAAATTCGATAAAACCTCCTTTGTAAAATGGACATCTCTCTACTAAAAAATAGAGCCGATCCTGCAAGAAAAACACATTTCTAAAACCAGAATATTCAACACCCTCGATTGGGACCCTAAACTACACAATTTCCCAACCGGGATTCACAAATCCACCAAAAATGCATTTAAAACAATAAATATTTTAAAAATTAATAAATTCCACAAATATCCTCAAAATATCGAAATATAATTTATTAAACAACAAAACACCAAAAATAATTATTTTCACAATAATTAATTAAAAATCTTAAATAATAATATAATATTATTAAAAAAACAAATTTTCCAATAATTACACATAAAATAATAAAAATTCATTTTATAAATCCAAATAACTCAAATATATAATAAAAAGTTATAAAAACCCATTTTACCACCAAAATAATAAATAATATATTATTTGAAAATAATTTTCAAAAATTAGTATTAATTAGTTAAAAATATTAAATAATTTGTAAAAATCATTTTAATACCTCAAATAATTCTAAAACCATCTAAAACATATTATTTAACTATAATTATCACAAATTACACTATTAACCCAATTATTCAAAATATACATAATATATTTAATATTCCACAAAAATTATATAAAATCATAAAAATTATTTTATCAACAAATAATATTCTAATATCACCTAAAACATATAATTAAACATTTATTTCAACAAAAACTAAACTTTAACCTAATTTTTCAATATTTACATAATATAAAAATATTCCTAAAATTATATAAAATTCTCAAAAAATTAATTTCTTAAAAACTAAAATTAATAACAATTTATAATAATAATAATTTAACCAAATTCATAATTTAAATAATTTATTTACGAAAATTCATTAAATAGTAATAAAATAATAAAAAATTAACAAAAATTCAAATAAATTCTAAAAATCAAAAATAAAAAATTCATATAGATTCAACATCTAGGAACAACATTTGTGAAGGAAGATTAACCGAATCATTTAAGGTCAACCTAAAAAAAATTAAAAAACCCTAAAGCTTAAAACTAAAAATCAAGAAAACTTACAAATAAACAAGTTAGAGCTAAAACTAAGCTTAAATTCAATATCATCAGCGCTAGAGAAGTTAATAAACACTGGAAACGTGTGAAGAGGTGGCTGGAGGAGGAGGAGGAGGCAACGATGGTCCGCATTTGTTGCAGTGTGTGCTTATGTTTGTGTTTAAGTACTTGCGTGTATGTGTGTGTAATGGTTTGTGTTTTGTATATATGTGTACGTGTTTTTATGTGTTTGTGTATATATTTTTGTGTAATTGTGTGTAGGTATGAATGTATATATTATAATATTATAATATAAAGTATTATTAAAAGCATGTGGTCAAAATATAACTTAGTCAACATATATATAAAATACACTTTATATAATATATAATATACACACACATATACAATTATACACACATATTTAACCATATATATACACATATAAATAATTACATAAACCCTATTAATTTATCACAATAATACGTAAAATAACCTTGAAAAATAATGATAATAATGATAAAATAAACAATACTTATGGAATAATTAAATAATAAAAATAATATTCAAAATCATGTCAGTTAATAAAATAATATTAGCAGTTAAAATAATATCATTAAAATAATACTTTTCAAAAATAACATTAATAGTATGAACCCTAATATTAAATGAATAACTTCTAAAATACATATTTACATAAAATATATACTTTAACATAAAATGACAATTAATAATCACAAATAATGAAAATAAATAAGTGAAATTTTCAAATTTTATTAATACTACATATCTCAAATAATATTTAATAATTTAAAAACACAGGTCATAACAATTATACTACGTCTAAAATACTACTTTTTTTAGTTAAAAATTATATCTTTTATTCTAATTAAAACATCCACCTTTTATTAAATTAAAAACACATTTTTCTTTTTATTTAACATAAGTAAAAATGCATAATATATCAATTATTTAAAGTCTGCACAATGCGCGAATTCAGGACTGGATAGTTTTAAATGCATTTCCTGTAGTGTCAATCTTTTATCTTCAAACTCATAATTAATTTTTTTATTTAAACAAAACAATAATACTTATCAACAACTGTTGGACCAATCGGCGGAATTATTTTCCCTTAAGTGAGGTCTTGAGTTCGAATTTTAGTGTATTTAGTCTCATTGAATTAGTTATTAAAAAACCTTGTAGTCTTGTCTAAGTCGAATCAAATTACTGAGGGTTCAATAGGTTTTAAATACCAATAGTTCACACACAAAAAAAAATAACAATCACACTTAGCGATGTCTACCTTCTATAATGTAATGATAGAAGGTAATGGCACCCTTATAGGAGCCTCCCACTCCAATGGTTAAAAAAATACACATAGAATTTATAATAAAATATAAATATATTAAACTAATTACATTTTTATAATTTTATGATATTTATAATTATTTTTATAAAATTATTAAACACAGCTAAAGTTTTGGGGATACAGAAATTTAAAAAAAAAAAAATCTAATAGAAGTAAGAAAATTCATTCCACATTCACTCTTCATCCTAACATATACATGACACACAACACAAAACTACCTATAACAAAGACCAAGCATGGTAGGCTTCTTTGGTTAAATCATCTCTATAGTCCCTTCTAACATCTTAGCAACCTTACCCATGGAGGATCTTGCCTCTGGCCGATCTTGAAGACACCACGTTGCAGTCTTCACCATGCGACCTACCATATCAAAGTGTTGCCTAGCATCATAGCAATGCTTAATTTTACGGTCCAAAATGTCTTCTACCTTCATTTCTTTGAACACCTTATCAAATGCCCACCTAGGAAAGTACCAATCTTCACTATCCATAATAAAGCCTTGCATCTCAAAATTCCTAGACCTAGTTACAATTTCTAATAACACTGCTAAAACTATATACATCAGCTTTTAGAGTAATCAGATTCATTTTGACCCACTCGGACACCATATATCTACGAGTGCCCCAAATTCGAGACATATTTACCATGTCTTCCTTTTTCCTCAACTTGGCTAACCCGAAATCCGATATTTTTGGACAAAAATCATCACCCAAAAGTATATTTTCAGGTTTGATATCACAATGCAAAACCCACTCCAACACTCCTCATGTAGGTAAGCAATTGCTCATGCCACACCAAGTGCAATCCGGTATCAGATCCCCCAATCAAGGATAGGCCTCCGCCCGTAAATAGCTACTCGACTGAAATCCATCTCGGAGCAGGAAGATGCAAGTTGACCCGCAGGAAAAGGGTACACATCAAGAGAACCATTAGGCACATACTCATAAACTAAAATTCTCTGCCCTTTCTCAGCACAAAAGCCTCATAACCTGACCAAGTTGAGATGATGCATCCTGGCAATAATGGTAACCTCTACCCAGAACTCAGCATCGCCACCATGACATGTTTCAAGCACTTGACTGCAACAATTCACTTATCAGTCAGCTCCCCTTTATAGACATCACCAAATCCACCTTCCCCAGTAGCGTTAGAGAAGTCAGTTGTTGCTGCTTTTAGCTCAGCATATGTGAACCATTTAGGCCCGCCTGCAGGGAGGAATTCCAGGCCTAAATTTCGAGCCATGTCTCTGTACTTGATATACTTCTTCAAGAATGCCCAGAAGAATAAAATCCCAGAAATCAACTCAGCAGCAAATAGTGTGCATATAATTGCGAAATTTCTTCTTGTAGAATTGGATTCTTCAGGTGGGAAAGGAAGGCTGATTTTAACAGGACATGTTGTCTCTAGCACGTTGGTCAAGCCAGTGAAATTAGACATATATTCTTCTTTATCATCCACGAGCAAGAACATGACTTTTTCAGTGCCAGTAGACCACTAACCATATGGCATACTTCCAAGCTGAAGCACACAGTAGTACAGTACCCTTGGCCATCATACTTGAACATAAAACCTTGACATGACTTGTCGTTCCTGCAACTTGATTCGCACATTGAGTAATTCTTGACGTTCAGATTTGACTGATCTAATCCTCTAGTGAAATTGACATAATCAGGCCGAAGAAACTTTGTGTTATCAGAGAGTGGAATTTTCCTGTCACAAGCATCAGGATTTGTAGAATTTTTCTTAAATCCTGGAGGGCAGACACAAGGTCTAGAATTCAAGCCCTCCGGCATGCAAATAGCATTAGGCCCACAAATCGATGAACTATACAGACCTCTTGTATTGCTTGCCAAGCAGTGAACCATTGATTCTGACTTCGATCGAAACTGTATATTCTTGGAACACCATCATCGTCAAGAGTCAATCTCCGACACTTGAGATTGCTAATGTTCACAGAAAAATCAACAGAAATTATCAAAGTCCCACTTACTTGAGACAAGCTACCCTCTTCCTTCAGTTGCAAGAACTGACTTGGTGTTTGTTTATAATAATTATGAGGATCAGGATCAGAATTAAAGACCAAGTTGGAGAAATTCAAAAACCTGAACTTGCCATTCTTTGAGACAAGACTACTTCCACTAATGTTCAGTGTCGGCAAGAACGTATCAGTTGGATGATCAAAGCTTCGCCAATCGCCAAAAATAAGATTCCCATTTTCCAGTAAAGAAAGTGAAGTGTTCAAGTTTCCAGTAGGCCACAGCTTCATTCCAGAAGAACCATTTGTCAAACGGAGCTCACTAGTGGCGGTGATGGCTAAAGAGGAGCTGCTCAAAAGCAGTAGCAGAGATGAAATGTTATTAATTGCCAAACAATGGTGTTGATCAGCATCGGCAAACTGAAGTACCAAATAGAGAAAGTGAAGAGATTTGAAGAGTTGGATATGATTCTACCTCAGAAGTAGTAATTGCATGTAGGAATGACAGAATATCACAAGAATGTACATCGCCATATATTCTAGCATACTTGTGCGCTCCAAAAGTGCAACACCAGAAGCCAACACTATAAAGCAGCCAATATCAGACCTCTGCAGCAGAAGGCTTCTTGAACTGCCTGGCACAAGCACGATTAGGTTACTTTGTAATTATTAAAAGTACCACAAATCCATAATACAAATGGAACAAAAAGAACCCAATGCATGCATTTGTTGATGAGATAAAATATGTTGCAAATCATGAAACAAAAATGAAGATGCTAAGCAGCAATACCCAAAACAACATCCCTTATCTTCTAGACCCGCTTGCAATGCAAAGATCCAGTTAGAACTTCCAATCAAAGTCCAATAATTCCGTTGATTTTTAAAGGCCATCGAACATGGGGCTCATAATCCATTCTTGAGGTAATAATCCCAAACCACATTTTCGCCTTACAACCACAAAGACATTCGCTGACACATGTTCTCCATCTCAAAAACACACCTCAAAGTCAGAAATGTTACATTAAACCTAAGCCTATCAAAAGCAGGATGGCAGAACCTCAACATTTTTCTTTTGACACAGACAAAAAAAAAATGGAAAGAAAAAGCTCCATCGTATCAAATTTAATATTAGAATCAATTTAAAATTAATGCCTCCAACTGAAAATTTTGTCTTCAAACTTTTGCATAAGGTGCCAGCATAGAAAGAAAGCTATAGAAAGCATTAACTCTGCTGCAGAAAATAATCTTACTAAAATATATATTAATAATTAGAAGCTACAAGAGTGTACAACCATACATCCTACCCCCACCATGCAGAAGAAGAAGATGAACAAGAACAAGAATGGGAAAATCAGCCTTCAACTAGAACACTAAGAAGTTCCATGATTAATCAATCTACAATCTACTAAGAACTAGCATACAAGTAGCAATGCATATATATGAACATATGAATCAATGACTGACCTTGTATTCAGATGTCTCCAAAGGGTCATTAAAATCCTCGTTGGGATGATAGTTAACAAAGATAGAGATTTATCCATGCACACAACGAACCCAACATCTATAGGCTGCGAAAGAAATTACTATTGAATTTATCAAACATGACAATATAAACAACACTCACAATTAGTCAAGATTCCTTTTGAGTTTCAACAAAAAAAAAAAAGGAAAAAATCAGAGAGATTACCTCTCTCCATGGCAATCGAAAGATAGCATCATAAACTCTCTCCCTTTCTTTCTCACTGCCAAGAGTATTAGCGCTTCTCAATGAACTTCCTTTATACATCTCATCCATAAAGTACTTCATTGGTGAGTTGTCAACTGAGAATATTACTGATACCAAAACAAAATCATCAAAAAAGCTTTAAAAAAAAACATCAATTTTTGCATCACTGATCAGTGATAACAACTAATTCATCATCATAATTAGGTTTAAGGATCAATTCTAACTTACAATTTGGATCTTTAGCCATGAGACGATTCCAATCCAATGATTCTGCTGTTTCCAACTTTCCATTAACAGCTTCACTCCTCCATTGCTTCTCCGGCGAATTGACCTCTTCCTCTTCCGTCTGCTTCTTCTTCTTCTCCTCCTCTCCAGACCAAGAACACGACGCCGACTCTTCTCCTCCTCCTCCTCCTCATCCACCTCCGCCATTTCTAACGTTCCTCTGCCTCAGCTCCCTACAACCACTGTTATTAAGCACACAACTCTGATAATCCACAACTTCCGGCGAATCACTGACTGTATACACCACCGCACTCCCTCCTCCACCTCCAATAAAACTACTACTAGTAGCGGTTGTGTTCCTGTCCAAAAACACATGGCCGTTCTCCTCGACGGTTCCGTTCCGCCGTGAAAGTTTTGAATTGAATTAGAGTTATCGAGGGAGGTGTTTTCATGTATTACAGGATCTTGATGTTTAGGTAAAGTTTTCTTTTTCTTATGTTTTCTCTTTTTCTTATTAGTAGGAGATGATATTTTTTTATCATCCGACGATCCGTATCGTCGGAGCTGTTTCTTTCGCTAAGAATTCCGAAGGAAAACTTTCTGCCCGTTGCCACATGATTTATAGACTTTTAAATTGCTCAAATAGGATATTTAAAACTTATTTAAAATTATAAAATTGTCATTATCTTAGTTTGTCAAAGTTTTACATGAATTGAATAGCTTATTACTTAATGCTGCCTGCATCAGGTTGCTTTTACGTGTGTATGAATGATGTTTTAACATGTAGGCTTAGGGGACATTTGAGTCCATATAGACATAAGTCAACCACTATGGCGCCCACAAGAGCATTACGGGTTGTTCTGGGTAGCTGCAACTTATGAGATGGGAGACTATACGTGGGTTGCGTTGGGTTGACATGGCTTCTAAAACTGCGGGCTGCTATTACATTCGTATGAATGATATCTTGACATTTAAACCACTCCTTACGGCGCAAATTATATTATAGACATGTAGGTTCAACGCAAAATCAAGGAACTTTGCATTGAATTGTGAATGACAACAATAATCGCACATGTTTAAATGTTCAAAACATATAAACTAATTAATATACACTCTTGTCATTCATCTCATTCTTCTCTTTTTTCTCAAAATATCCTCAATGTCACTAATCACTTCCCCTGTCACCTTCCGCATAGGTAAACAGCGACACTACTAACTTGCGTTTGTACAACCCATTATCAAATCCTGGACGTACATCCTTTCAATGGATATAGTATTCAGCAAAAGCAACAACATAAACATCGCAGTCACTGAAAAAACAAAAAACAAAATATATTTGAATAAATAATAAAATATTGCATAAAAAAATAGCAAAAAGCAAATCTTACTCCTTCGATTGCCCTGGTAAACCATCAACCATAACAGCACCAAGATAGTTTTGGGGGCTTTCTAAATGCAGGAGATGCAAAATCAAAACACCTAACTTTATCCAAAAACAGGGGAATCAAAACAGTGTAACCTTCTAAAAGGCCACGCACAATACCATCACCGTTCTCACTCTTTCTAATTCAGCCTCCCAAGGACCCAATGCGACTAGGCAGCAACATGAATTGGAAAAAGAACGTCATCGACCTTAGACCAATGTAAACTCAGGTCACCATATTTACCAATAATAGACGGTGCTAAAGAGCAATCAGGACGAAATATTGATTCCCCTTGTTAAAAAAATCGAGTACAATGCTTGAATGGACTAATCAATAGTGTCATCTACGATTGTGAACTTTACTTTACATGAGTCGCTATGCATACCTTTCTTCCTCAAATAATAAAAATCACATCCAAGTGCTGAAAAAATAGAAAAAAAAAAAAAAAAACAGAACTACATGAACAGAAACCTCAAAAGAACTACAATCAAACCACTTGAAAACGACTATAAATCTCAAAAACAAAGTATTAATAGTGCAACCAAAACAACAAACTGCAACCTAATCAATATATAAATGAACGAAACTTACTTTATTTGATAAACACTATCCGGGATAGTATAAACTATAAAACTAGCTTTTAGAGCTTATGCTAATTGATCCAAATGCAAAGGATGGATCAATCTTGTCAACCGTTTTAGAATACCTCAAATCTCCACTACCAAAACATCAAAATATAGAATACGCACGTCAAAAAACAAAACAAAATAACTAAAAGAAAGATAACAAATCGTAAATAGAACATCATTGACTTCTTGTTATCAGTAAGCCCAATCTTAATCCATTTCAGAAAATGATTAAATAATGAAGAATCTGGTGTCATGTCAACCATATCATCAAAAGGGTTGACACATGCTTCATCTACTAATGATGAACAAGGGATTGGCTGACCATTCATTTTCGGAACATCCTAACAAAACAAAATGTGTATAATTAACATATATATATATATATATATATATATATACCATTAAACAATCACGTGAACAAAAAATTTTATTTGACTTTGTGATATACAGTAAATAAACAATTAAACATATTATTATTATTATTATTATTAAATAAAAGTTTTAAAAAATTATAACAATATTATTTATTTATATAACAATTTAAAATTAATTTAACATAGTTATAATTCATTACAATTTTTATAATTCTTTTATTTAAATAATTATATGATATGACTTCAATATTTTTTATAATTATTTTTTCTCAAATCATTAACTGATTTCATATAAAAAAAAATATTATGATTATAATTAATCATAAGATAATAAATAATCATTTGTTATTTGTTAATAAAAAATTTAAAAGTAATAAAATTATATTTTCTTTATATAACAATTTAAATATTACAACCGCATTGAGCTTATATTTTATTAATAAATTTTTATTTGAGCTATGATACTTTATTTCTTTAATATTTTTAATATTAATACTTTTATTTATACAAAATTTAATTTAATGTAATTTTTTTAAGTTTAACTAATAATTAAATAATAAAAATTAATTAATTTAATTTTAACTATTTTTTGTTAAATTTTATAAAAACATCTAAAAATGATAATTATACTACTTTTCATACAAATATACTTTCAAACAAATTATATATTCTATTTGTTATTTATTATTTTTAAATTTATAAAAATATCTACTTTTAAAAAAATTACATACTTTTCCTATTTTCATAATTTTTATTAATTTTGATTTTAATTATTTACTTATTAAATTTAATATTATAAAACTGATAAAATTATGTTATCTAATTTGATTTATATTAAATAAAATATAAATACACCTAATTAAAATAGAAAAATATATATTTTTAACAAAATTATCACTAAATTTTAATTAATTTTATTTTATTAGAAATAAAATATTAACAAAATTAATTAAATTAGAGTTATTTGTTAATTAATTTTATTTTTATTAGAGATAAAATAAAAATTAACCAAATTGAAATAGGAAATACATTTTCAATTAAATTAGAATTACATTTTAATTAATTTAAATTTATTAGAGATAAAATAGAAGTTAACCTAATTAAAATAGGAAACACACTTTCAATTAAATTAGAATTACATTTTAGTTAATTTAATATTTATTAGAGATAAAATATAAGTTAACCTAATTAAAATAGGAAATAAACTTTTTATCAAATTAAAATTATATTTTAATTAATCTAATTTAATTATTATTATTAGTAAATGACGAAATTATCCATATATATATATATATATATATATATGAATTTGTTTTTTTTTGTTTATAGGAATAAAAGTTTGTTTGCCAGTTATAAAAACCAAAATAGGAAGCATGTATGCAGAACTTCATGCAAAATATATCTTTGAATATAAAATGCAAGATATTTGAATATTATTTTATTTATATATGGTATTATTTTATATTTTATTTATGGTAATACATATTAATAAAAAATTTGACAAAACTGTATATACACAACTATAACAACCAAACCAAACAAGTTCAAATAGTAAAATTCATTAAACGATAGAAACAACAACAAACAAGAAAGTTAAATTACCTCAACCGCAGCTTCCTTGAATGTCTTGTCATAATGAGACTTCAATGAAGAAATCTCCATATGCAACTTGTCATAATGTTCCTTTAAACATGAGATTTCTCTCTCAGATACCTCAACCATAGCTTCCTTGAACTTCTTGTCATATTGAGACTTCAATGTAGAAATCTGCAAACCCAACTTTTCATAATGAGACATGGAACATGAGATTTCTCTCACCAATTTCTCTTCCAAATCATTCTACTTTTTGTCATAATGATACTTCAATGAAGAAATCTCAAAACAAAATTTGTTACAACATCTTCAAAAAAATTTCAATCAACTCCAAAAGCATCTTATTACTGATATCATAAGGAATAATAGCAACCAACTTATTAACTTCATGTTAATGTTCTACAAAATTTTGAGTATTGTTAGCAGCCTTTTCAACTACTTGTGTACTTTTGGAGTTAAAAGATGCCTGAATATCATTAGAACTAATATGCTCAATATAAAGGGTCGATGTTTTGCAAGGCTCATATGTGTTTTGGTACTATTGTTAAAATCTAGCGCACTTAGATTGAATTTTAAGACCTCTTCAATAAAAGGAAAAAGAGTTTCGAACTTCAACTAAATTAATTCAAAAAACAAAAACCAAATCAATGAAATAAACAACATAAAACAAAATCAAACAAACAAAAAACAACAAAGTATATAACAAGTACAATACAACTTCCTACAATATTAACTTCCAGTACTTAATGCAAAAATAGAAAAACCAAAAAACTCTTTCTCCATATAATTAAAGTTAGGCAAATAACAAGATACCCACCTAAGCATATAAGGCATAACATATCCCTTAGTATGAGCCATATCAGCTAATTTTCCTGAACATAATCCACAAACTTCATAAAACCAGCACTAGACAACCAGAAGCAACCCAACCAACCAATAATACTTCTTCTTAGGAGAGTTATAAAGCATTCTAACCAATTTCCCTTTCATAAATTCAATAGTAAATTTAAAAACATCTATCCCCTATGGATATTCATTATGAATACCATTGTCAATAACCCGCAAGTGATCCATATTAATATAGTAATGCTTTGGGGCATAAAATATAAAACACTCTATAAAGTAAAGCAAACCAATCTTAAAAACATCTTCATCAAAATTAGCTTTCTTTTGTAAGAACAACTCCTGGACAGTTTACCTAGCTACTCTTGTATAGCTTTGAAAATATTTTTTCGCCAAACTACTATCTAGACAAAAAATAGAAGCATTATTCATATCCTCGACACACCTCAACCTCCTAACCAGAGCAAACTGAGTCAAAGAAAATTTTAATAAACAACCATTAATATTAAACCATAACTCATTATCGGCTTTTTGCTTGACCTCCCAAAGAAGCAGCGAATGAACAAGCTGAGGCTAAAACTTCAAATTAAGCATATCCAAAAAATAACTAAAATAACTCGCCTTAAACAATTGAAGCTGAGAGTCACTAAACTTCTCCTTCAACTTCACTATAACATTATCATTCATAGTAATACCTATCTTACTTATAAAATGATCTGCAGGGTTGATTAGATACTCCTCTTCCTTATTACAAAAAATATATATAAACATACAAGTTAAAAATAATAAATAAAAATAAAATCTTTTTCTAAACTCTGTAAAATTAAAAAAATAGCAACATAATAACACTAAAACAATGCAGAAACAACTAATAAACAACTCGTGCACTAACCACACCATAAACCCAAATAATAGAAACACAAAACAACCAATAACAACCCGTCCATCATCCAAAAACAACACATCTAGAAAAAACCTCCAAACATCTAAAAATAATAATACCCTCAAAACAACCAAAAACAACAAATCATCCAACAACCTCAAAACACCCAAAAATAAACAAAACAACCCATCCACCTACCAACCAAAAGGATTTTAACACCAAACAACAGCAACTTGACAATAACGAAAAATAAATAGAAGCAACCCATCTAGTAACAAAATATACCAATAACACCAATACGAAAAAAATCAACCAAAGCAACAACTAAACCATAAAATAAGAAATGGAAACAAATAAAATTTTAAAAAAAAATACACATAACAATATCTAGCTAAAACAAATAATGCTAACAATATCAAAACAATAAAAATCAACCAAAGAAACAAACTTTACCATAAAATTAGACAATAGTTAAAAAAAACATACATCATATACACAACTACTTCCAACAAATGGCTTCTTTCTACAAACCTGACGAGATTTCTTCTTCAATGAAAAAGAGCGAGGACATTCATCATTTTCAACTACGAAAATATCTTAACATGGAGTATTCTCATAGTGATCAACCTCCATTTCAAATGTCATATTGTCACCTTCTTTCTTTTTCTTTTATTGAGAAAATATTGTCACCTTCTTTCAATTGTTTTAAAACCTTATAAAAAATAAGCAATTCACTTGACATTAATGAAAACAAAAAGAAACAACAATAACACGAAGTGAAAAGAAAATACTAAACCCAAAAAAAACAGCGAGAAACACCACCTAAATAAACAGTAGGAATAAAAAAAAAACTTAAATTGTAATTGGTTAGGTTGTTTTGGGTTGATTTTGGTTGTATGTTAAAAAAAATAAATGAGGTGTGTGTGTGTATATGTATATATATATGTATGTATATATATAATTGTAGTTGTTTGTGGTAGATTTGGGTTGTTTAACGTTATATTTGATGATTGTTAAAAAATAACTGAGGTATAATTATAAATATTTAAGTTGTTTTTTAAGGGTTCTGAGATAGTTATTTAATGAATGTTAAAATAAAAATTGTCGGTAATATTTAGGTTGCTGTAAACACCCGATTCAGTCGGCCCGTGTTAGGGGACGAATTAGGGATGTTCAGTTTGATTGGCCTATTGTCAAGCCCGATGATGAGAATGTGAAACTTGGACATGAGAAAGCCTGAATCTCTAATGGAAAGTGGACTAGAAAACCTAAAGCCTAAAAAGCCCAAAACCTAACCCAACTATCCAAATTTGGCCCAAGCCTGCTTGGCCCAACGTAGGCCCAAGCTGAAGGGACGTCGCTTTGGTGCAATAAGGTGATCACCTCTTTGGTAGCTGCCAATGAGGCGATCGCCTCATTGAAGAGGCACCACCTCTATGACAGCCCACTTGCAGCTGCATTAAATGCAACTGTAACCATGGTGGCTAAGTGGTGTGGGCCCCAGCCTCCAAATATGATTCTTGCATGAGAAAGAGATTTTTGGGAAAGAGAAAAAGGTTATGGAGGCTCATAATGAGCTAGAGGGCTTAAGGGCATGGGGAAGTTAGGGAATAAAAGAGAAAGAGAGAGAAAAAGAAAAGAGGAGGAGGCCATTATTGAAAAAAAGGGAAAAAATAGAGAGAGGAGCTCTTAAGGAAAAAAACAGAGGAAAGCAAAGGAAAAAAATGTCCTCAACGAAAAAGGTAAGATTGAGGTAAGGAAAGTCTACTTTTTCCTAAGAGAATAAGGAAGAAGCTTGCATCAAAAGTAGAGATCACATCCTAGCAAGGATCACAATCAAAAAAGTCTCTGAGGGCCTCTCATTTTGGTAGAAAACTTACACTTAAACTTGACATGTGCATCATTTTGTGTGTTCTTGCTTGTGTGTGACTAAGTTATTAGTGTATTTTAAGTATATTTCTAGTTTATCTTACTTAATATCCCACTTTATTGATGTGATCTTTGAATACTTTTGCATGTAGTTGTAGTTTAATGATTATAGAGTGTGTATATGCTTGTATTATTACTTAAAGTAGAAGTCTAAACGTTTGAGAGTCGGAATCGACCTGTTGATCAGGCATCGCCTTTTATCAATGAGGTGATTGCCCCATTGACAGGCCTCTATGAATTCTTCCTTTTGTTTATATGTGTTATATGCTTTTTCGCCTTAGAAATATTAGGGGTCCCTATTGATGAGGTGTCGCCTCATTAATAAGGTGATCACCACATTGACAGGTTTAGCTTGCTTTTAGCTTTATTTTTATTAATGTTTGTCATGACATGCACTTTGGTATATGCCTTTTTGACATTAAGCGTAGCTATATCATTGTATGATGATGACTATCGTTATATGTGATTTCATTTTTTTGAAAGGAAGGACTAACTGTGTGTTATTTGCAGGAATTACTTGATGATTTCCATCATTGAGTTGTCACCTTTATTAGTTATTCCTTTTATATTATCGCATTTATGTTATTTTATTGGTTTATTTTCGATATATGTTTAGTTTATTTTTTGTATATTATTCTTTTATTTAGCCTAAAAGCGTTGTAATCCTTAATCCCTTTCCCCCATTTGATTTTGAATGTATGGTTGTAAATTATTATTTATTTTATTTTTGCTAAATGTTGGGACTCAAAAGCATGAAACTGGACTAATGTACAAACTTGGACTTAACTATAAAATTTGGAAAGTAAATGAAGGCAAGTGCAACTTGGAATGTAAATGAGGAAATAATTAAATAATTAAATGGTAATAAAAAGCAAACCATAAACGAAGGCCAACCGTAAGGTTGGGTGAGCATTCAAATGCTCATACCTAGTTTTCGAACCCGATCTTTGATGATGGCTTCTGGGAACCTCTGTGGGATCCAGTTGTTGTACAGTGTGTCCTGGCTTTTATCCAGGTGGTGACTCCATCTTCGAATTGGCCCAAGACCTATATCGTATTTCCTAGTGGGCCCTCAAGCTCACACAGTGCCGTGTTCGCCAAACACTTGGGCGCATGCTAAACCCCACCGCCTATAGTGGCGACTCCACTGGGGATAGAGAAACTGATTTTAGTGTTTTG
This sequence comes from Mallotus nudiflorus, assembly GCA_947683625.1. NCBI lineage: Eukaryota > Viridiplantae > Streptophyta > Magnoliopsida > Malpighiales > Euphorbiaceae > Mallotus > Mallotus nudiflorus. The sequence goes on along the minus strand of CANTUR010000017.1, from coordinate 1,517,638 downwards.
CATTTTATCATCTTTAATTATTTTCTTATTTCTTCCTGCATTTATGCATCCACTACACATTTTGCACACAATGAGCACTTCAATCCCGAATTAACTCGATAATATTCAATACTTCGCTACCTACGTTTCACTCAAACCTGGTGGTGGAATATTTGATTATTGTCACTCATGACACGTACTAATCCGCATTGTTTGACCCTTGAGTGGGGAGATGTATATGGATGTATATCGTTGTGGGAGTCGAAGCCTTTTTACCCAAGACTCAAGCCCATGTAATGACCTAGCAACTATCCTTAGGAATTTTCCCACATGCATGTCTATTATGCCATATAATGGACCCTTAAAATAAATCTTAAGCCCATCAATAAGTAGTCCAAAATAAAATGGGCCTTCGTGTCCAACCAAAGCCCATCATTAATAAGCTAGTCAATAAAGGCTTCTCATGCCTACTCATAACCCATTTCAAATAGGCCTTGACAAGTAAGTTTATGGCGCTAAGGATCTAGGCTCATTGAAAGTTGACTCGGGCTTTATTTAAAGGACCCATTACTTGTCTGAATCATTTTGAGAGTTTTCTTGTATACGTCGATTTTATTATCCCCGACTGATAATTAAAACCCAAGCCAAAAATCCAAGGATAAGATACTCGCCATTGAATACGTGTGTGGAAGAAATAAGGGCGAAAATTTGCACATTTAAGCTTCATGTTTTAATCCTATATATCTTTTTATGTGTGACCTTTTGTTTTTTAAATTTTTAAAATAAAATAAACTTGCATATCATGCATACACATCATGCATCATTCTAACCAATGGTTTTGCAGCACTATAGATCCTTCAAGCTCAACAGGGTAGGTCCGAGCTAATTCAAGTCATCTGGTCAGGAATTTAAAAATAGGAATGGCAGGAGGGTTCGATCTAGAAGCATTTAGGGCATATTTAAAAAAAAGAAGTAATGGCAAAAACCAGGGCTATAATGAGAGAAATGATGGGGGAAATTACTAAGCTCATCAGAGAGAGTCAGCCAGCACAACCACCTAATGCACCGCCAATCGATCCTGTGGATCTTGATGAGGAAATACCAATTAGAGGAAGGAAAGAAGATTATGTGACAGTGTTGGCCAATCCAATGAATTGAAGAAATGTCATCCCGGCTGAAGATGTGGGTCAAACTAAGTGGGCTAAGAACATGACCAAGGTGATGAACCAGATGCAGGTGATGATGAAGGAGAAGGGTATGGTCGCTCCTTTAGATTATGATCTGAATCTGGAAAAGGGTGATGAACTACTGCCTCATAAGTTTAAATTCCCTGACATAAAGAAGTACACCGGTGTCGAGGTCCCCATTTGCATTTGAAGTAGTATGTGACTTACATGAAGGCTACCGGGCTAACTGAGAGCCAAATTATCAAGCAGTTCCCTATTTCATTAGAGGGGGCACTAATCCGTTAGTTTTATAACTTGGAACCATATGTTCAATCAGATTGGAAAGAATTGTGTGCTGCTTTTATCAAGCAATACGATCTTAATGTTCAATTAGAGGTGTCTTTGAGAGATCTGCAAAATACCAAATAGAACTTTAACGAGCCTTTTACCGACTACTTGACTCGTTGGAGGGGAAAGTTATCCTTAATGAGGCATAAGCCTGCTGAGTCGAACCAGTTAGTCCTGGCAATAGAAGGATGTGTTCCAGCACTATCTAGAAAATTAAGGGATCTGGGAATCAAAAGCTTTGAAGAATTGTACAGATTTGGGGTCCAAAAAGAGTCAAATTTGGCTCAAGACAAGAAATTCTTTAAAAGAGGATCTAGGGGCAAAAAGGGGGCCAGCTCAAGTGGTAATGTTCAAATTCATGTCATTCAACCACCAAGCAATAATGTAAAAGTCAATGTAGTTAGACAGCCTCAAAGATTTTCAAATTTGGGACGTCCCATATCCAAGGTCCTTAATAAGCTTATTGAGAAGAACCTGCTACTACCTTTACCTTCACAATAAACTTTACTTGGAGCCAACCTAAAACTTTTTTGTAAACTTTATTAGACCATCGAACATGACACAGACGGTTGTACCCGGTTAAAGTATGAAATCCAAGACTTAATAGACTCAGGCAAAATTACCAATCTAGAAAATAGAAAACCAAACATACAAACCAACCCATTACCCAACTACCAAAATGTACCACCATCAAATGCACCCATTTTGATGGTCAACTCTGGCCTAATAGAAGAGCAAGTCCTAAACTCCTTCATTGATGTCTCTTATAATTCCCTAAAAACCAAACCTGAAAATTTGAAACTAAACAAATTGTCAATGCTAACTGTCTCTCATGACAGACTAGCATCTGAATTATATGCTGAAATTTAGGGATCTGATTTAGCTTTCTATATGCTGTAAATATGACTTTACTTGTATATTCTATTTCCTTTCTTAGGGTAGATCTATTCTTGGTAGGTACTTAGATTGAGGAGATTTGATTCTTGTAATTAAGCCTTGAATTATATATAATGGGGAAGAAACTCAAAGCAGGATAGCTTTTCCAAATCAGTCTTATTTTTGTCATGGTATCAGAGCCTGTAATCAAAATTTGAATTACATGGCTTTCTTTGTCTTGTAAGTTTCAGATTTAGTTCTATCATTTCTAGGCTAAGGATTCTGAGTTGATCTGGGTTTTAGTTTTCAGTTATTGTATTTTTTTCACTGGTTATTTGGGTTGTTGTGGGCTGTTGGGTTTTGTCACTTCTTGTTTAGTATAATCATTTGTTATAGCAATCATGTCTTCTGAAAAATTTAAGTATTTTTGCACTCGTTTTACGGGAAAGAATTATTTTGCTTGGGAATTTCAGTTCCAAACATATGTCAAAGGGAAAGAATTGTGGGGACATCTTGATGGATCTGATTCTAAACCTAGAGATGTTACAAAGGGGGCTGAGTGGGAAGTAAAGGATGCACATATCATGAGTTGGATCTTAGGTTCTGTAGAGCCTCATATTCTTTTGAATCTTAGACCATATAAAACATCCAAAGAAATGTGGGATTATTTAAAGCATGTGTACAACCAGGATAATGATGCGAGAAGATTTCAATTAGAATTTGATATTGCTAACTACTCTCAAGGAAGTTTGTCCATTCAAGAATACTATTATGGTTTTATCAACATGTGGACTGACTACACTGCTATTGTTTATGCTAAAGTCCCTACAGAATCATTATCTATTATCCAAGCAGCCCATGAAACTAGTAAGCGAGACCAATTTTTTATGAAACTACATCCAGATTTTGAAACTATTCACTCTAATTTGATGAGTAGATGTCCAACACCATCCTTGGATACTTGTTTAGGTGAGCTTCTAAGAGAGGAGCAGCGTTCTCTTACAAAAACAGCCATGGAACAGCAGAGGACTGCTGTAGAATCTCCTAATATTGCTTTTGCAGCAAATAGGAGGCCAAGAGGTCGGGACATGAGGAATGTCAAATGCTATAGTTGTAAAGAATTTGGCCACATTGCAACTCATTGTTTGAAGAAGTTTTGCAATTATTGCAAAGCCAAGGGGCATATCATCACAACATGCCTAATTCGGCCACAAAATAAAAATCATAAAGCTTTTCAAGCTGCTGTCCAGACTATAGGTGCTGATTCCAGAATTTCTGATCAGGTTACTACCATGTCTGCATAACCTTCTTCATCTACAGCTGCTATCCCAGGTTCTGTAACACCTGAAATGGTGCAGCAGATGATTTTCTCTGCCTTTACAACTTTAGGGCTTTCAGGTAACCACAAATCTTCGTCAAATCTTTGGCTTTTTGATTCTGGGGCATCAAATCATATAACATATGCTCCCAAGAGTTTTTCTAATGTCAAGAAACCTAGTGGTAATATGGAAATCCAAACAGCAAATGGGGATTCTTTACCAATAACAGCCGTTGGTGATGTCTCTCCTATTTTGAAAGATGTTTTCTTGTCTCCTGGTTTGACTCATAATCTTATCTCTGTTGGGCAATTGGTTGAGAATAATTGTAATGTTCTGTTTTCTGGTGCTGGTTATGTTGTACAGGATCAAGTGTCGGGGAAGATGATCGCAAAAGGGCCTAAATGGGGGCGTGTCTTTCCTTTACACATACCAGCTGTTGTTCATGATTCCAATTTATTTTCTTTGGTTTGTCTTACTACCAAAAATCAGAATCAGTTGTGGCATAATCGTTTAGGTCATCCAAACTTAAAGGTTTTGCTTCATGTACTAAATTCTGGTTTACTTGACAATAAAATCCAATGTTCCTCTAAAGATGTTGTGTTTGATTGTTCTAGTTGTAAAATGGGAAAAAGCAAAGTTCTTCCTTTTCCTACTCATAGTTCTTTGTCTACCAATTGTTTTGATCTTATTCATAGTGATGTTTGGGGTATTGCACCTGTTGTATCTCACTCTCAATACAAGTACTTCGTGACATTCATTGATGATCATAGTAGGTTCACATGGATCTATTTTCTTCAATCCAAAAATGAAGTCTTTGATGTCTTTAAAAATTTCTTGGAATTCATTAAAACCCAATTTTCCACCTAGATCAAGACTTTAAGAACAGATTCAGGTGGAGAATACATGTCTCAAAAATTTCAAGAATTTCTCAAACACAAAGGCATTATTTCTCAACGGTCATGCCCATACACTCCACAACAAAATGGTGTTGTTGAAAGAAAGAACCGTCATCTTCTTGACATGGTTAGAACTTTGCTTCTTGAGTCATTTGTTCCACCTCGATTTTAGGTTGAAGCTCTTAGCACTGCAGTTTACTTAATTAATCGTCTTCCAGCCCCTAAATTGAACTATGAGTCATCGTATTATTGCTTATATCATTCTCAACCCAAGTATTCTGGTCTCCACACTTTTGGTTGTGTTTGTTTTATCCATTTACCTCCACATGAACGACATAAACTGTCAGCCCAATCTATTAGGTGTGCTTTTCTTGGATATACTCCTCATCAAAAGGGGTTCCAATGCTATGATCCTATAACAAAAAGGATACGAGTATCAAGAAATGTCATATTGTTTGAAAATCAGTATTTTTTTATACTCCCAAGTGAACCCTCGCCCGTGTCTTCACCATCTTTTTTACCAGATTTTTTTGATGCAAGTACTACATCTTTATCATCTTCTACAGCCAAGTTTAAACTAGGTTTTGTGTATCAATGACGTGCCCATCATGTAGACCCTTTGCAAGAATCAACTCCAACACCTGAGCCTGCATCTACATCAGTACCACAACCATGTCACAAATCAGCTCGCCAAACCAAACCCCCTGATAGGTATGGATATCCTGCTACATCTTTGGTTGCTACTTTATATGCTATTTCTATACCTTCTTGTTATACACAGGCCATGAAACATAAGTGCTGGCAAAAAGCAATGCAAGAAGAATTAAATGCTCTAGAGCTTAATGGTACATGGGATATAGTTCAATGTCCACCTTCAGTTAAACCCATAGGCTACAAATGGGTGTATATTGTAAAATTACAATCTGATGGGTCTTTAGATAGATATAAGGCGAGGCTTGTGGCTTTTGGAAATCGTCAAGCATATGGAGTGGACTATGAAGAAACGTTTGCTCCCGTGGCCAAAATGACTTATGTTCGAACAATTCTTGCTATAGCTGCCTCCAAAGCTTGGCCAATCCATCAAATGGATGTGAAAAATGCATTCCTTCATGGGGAATTAAAGGAAGAAATTTATATGCATCTTCCTCCAGGAGTGACAAGTATCTCTACAAACGATGTGTGTCGATTGAACAAGTCTCTTTATGGGTTAAAGCAAGCTCCAAGGGTTTGGTTTGAAAAGTTCCGGCAAACTATTCTTGGGCTTTCCTTCGTACAAAGCCAATATGATACCTCTATGTTTCTCCATAAGACTTCCACGAGTATTGTAATTCTTCTTGTTTATGTAGATGATATTATCATCACTGGATCTGATTCATCTTTCATTACTCAACTTCAAGAGTCTCTTCATGCTACTTTTAAAATGAAGGATCTCGGTCCTCTCACTTATTTTCTTGGATTAGAGGTGCATAAATCTGCTGATGGCATTTTTTTAAACCAACACAAATATACTAAAAACCTCATTGCTTTGGCTGGTTTGGCAAATTCTGCTCCTGTTGATACTCCTTTGGAGGTGAATGTTAAATACACAAGAGATGAAGGTGACCTTTTCCATGATCCCACCTTGTATCGCAAACTAGTTGGTAGTCTTGTGTATTTAACTGTCACTAGACCAGACATTTCTTATGTTGTACATCAGGTTAGTCAATTTATGACTTCACCTAGACAACTTCATATGGCTGCTATCCACCAAGTCATTCGGTATCTTCTAAGCTCTCCTACCCATGGACTCTTTTTTCCCACTGGATTTGATCTCACTCTAACTGCCTATAGTGATGCAGATTGGGCTGGATGCCCGGACACACGTAGGTCAACATCAGGGTGGTGTATGTATCTTGGTCATGCTTTGATCTCATGGAAGTGCAAGAAACAAGAAAGGGTTTCTAAATCATCTACAGAAGCAGAATATCGAGCTATGTCTGCAGCATGCTCTGAAATTATTTAGTTACGTGGCCTTCTTGCTGAACTTGGATTTGTTCAATCTATTCCAACTCCTTTACATGCGGACAACACTAGTTCCATACAAATTGCAGCAAATCCGGTCTATCATGAGCGTATTAAACATATTGAAGTTGATTGTCATTCTATACGAGAAGCTTTTGATAGACAACAGATTTCTTTGCCACATGTCTCCAGTTCTTTACAAGTAGCTGACATCTTCACAAAGGCCTTGCTTAGGCCACGACATGAGTTTTTAGTGAGAAAATTGCTACTGGTTCCTGTCCCAGCATCAATTTGAGGGGGGATGTCAATGCTAACTGTCTCTCATGACAGACTAGCATCTGAATTATATGCTAAAATTTAGGGATCTGATTTAGCTTTCTATATGCTGTAAATATGACTTTACTTGTATATTCTATTTCCTTTCTTAGGGTAGATCTATTCTTGGTAGGTACTTAGATTGAGGAGATTTGATTCTTGTAATTAAGCCTTGAATTATATATAATGGGGAAGAAACTCAAAGCAGGATAGCTTTTCCAAATCAGTCTTATTTTTGTCACAAATAACCCATAGAGTTGTAGGTGCATGTCTTGAACATATGGAGTTCCAATGATAAGAGCAAAGAATAAGTTGACCTGTGGGACAACGAGGGGTATAAGCCAAGTCAGTCTGTAGGGAAGGTCGAAGAAAAGAAAGAGGAAACTGAGGCTGCCAAGTCTAGGCTCGAAAAGGCAGAAGGTGTAAAGAAAGGAAAGGAGATAGAGCAAAGTAAAAAGACCATTGCCAGTGTCCGGAAGTTACTTATGCATTCTAGGGATCACAGGGAAGCCCTGGTTCTAGTGCTAGATCAAAAAAAGATTTCCACTAATTCTACTCCAAAGCAGATGGTCCAGTCACTGATGGAAACCCCTCAAGGAAGGATAACATTTTCTAACGATGATCTGCCTCTGGAAGGGAGGGATCACCACAAAGCTCTGTTTATCAAAGTCGAGGTGAAAGGGAAAATGACCTACTATGTGATGGTTGACAACGGTTCTGCCATTAATGTATGTCCATTGAAGATTCTACCAAAGCTAACATTGACAATGGCCGGCATAAAGCCTTCTGAGGTAGTTATCAAGGCTTATGATGACACCAAGAGGTCTGTAGAAGGAACTTTCAGGGCATTGGTTAAAACAGGACCTATAAAAGTCTGGGTTGACTTGCATGTGATTGATATCCCGATAACATTTGCCATTTTATTGGGGAGACCATAGTTTCACCCTCTAGGTGGCGTTCCATCCACTGTTCATCAAAAATTAAATTTCCATATAAAGGAAGGGTTGTCACCATCTCAGCTAAAACTGAAGTCACCGTAGCTGCACTAAAGTTGATCCCTAAAGAGAATTCCCTTAGCCCTAGTTTTGAAGTCTGTGTAATCTATGAGGATGAGATGGTTGAAAAGGTTCTAAGAATGATGCACAATATGAAATTTTTTCCTGCCATGGGATTTGGGAAAAATCATAGTGGACCTTCAGAGTTTGTGGGAAATAAAGTACCTGTTTTGAAGCACAGGTTAGGATTTAAAGAGGCTGATGGAGCTAGGGAAGAGATAAGTGTATGGGGCCAGGCTAAAGAGAATGAAAAGGAGACTATGGCTGGAAAGAAAACTCTGTGGGAAGTCTTTGTAAGGGAAGGCACCAGGCACCCATACAACGGGACTCCAGAACCTCTCCTGATGGTTGGGGGAGTTATCTCGGGATTTAAAATTTTTATTGAATTTATGAACCAAGCTAAAGGAGTCACTGTTGAAAAAGCCCCTACTGAGGAGCTAGTACTGGCTGAAGAGGAGTCTAAAGAGGATAAATCTACCTTGAAGCAGAAAGGCATTGATGATCAAAGCAAAGACCTTGACTTTGAAACCTACGTCTTCAACTCCATCATAAATACCTCTTATGATGACTTTGATGTTTCTTTTAATTCTCAATTTGAGACTGATGATCTTTTATTTTCAAAAGTGAATGAAATAAAGTCTGAGTTTGCTTATTTATGTGATGTGTTTCCTAATGGTTATTTAGTTTGTGATGATCATTTCATGCATATGTTTAACATTAATTGCATGCAAACTGAGTCATTTAATTTAGGCACAAACGATAATCTTAAAAATATATTGCTTACTTCTGGTTTAACTCATGATAAGAGAGAAAAAATGGAAGAAATCTTAAAAAAGAGACAGAAAGTATTTACTTGGAGTTATGAAGAGATGTCCAGAATCAACAAGGAGATCTTGGAACATAGGATCCCCATATACCCTCATATAGCGCCAATAAAGCATAAGCAAATAAGGTTAAGGCCAGAATGGGCTCTCTTGGTTAAGGAAGAGGTCGAAAAGCAGCTGAAGGCAAAGTTCTAAAAATGGTAAAGGACACTCAGTGGTTAGCAAATATAGTTCTTGTTCCTAAGAAGGATGGAAGGGTCAAAGTGTGTGTAGACTATCGAGATTTGAATAAAGCCTGCCTTAAGGGTGACTTTTCCCTTCTGCATATCGATACATTAATTGATAGTGCAGCTTCCAATGCACTGTACTCATTCATGGATGGAGTTTCGGGATACAATCAAATCATGATGACAGTAATGAATAAATTAAAGATATCTTTCACCATCGAATGGGGTGTGTATTGTTACCAATTGATGCCTTTCAGGTTGAAGAATGTAGGAGCCACTTATTAGAGGATGGCGACTGCCTTGCTACACAACATGATCCATAAAGAGGTAGAAGTGTATATGGATGATATGATGGTAAATTCTGTGACTAAGGAAGGGAATTTCAAAGCGCTAGATAAGTTTCTGGCTAGGGCAGAAAAGTACAATCTTAGACTGAACCTAAAGAAGTGTGTTTTTGGGGTCACATCTAGGACGTTGTTAAGACACATTGTTAGCAAGAAAGGAATAGAGGTGGATCCAGATAAGATTAGAGCAATCAGGGATATGCCTGCACTAAAGAATGAAAAAGAGGTTCGAGGGTTTCTAGGGCATTTACAGTATATTAGCAGATTTATAGCCAAATTGATAGCCATCTACAATCCCATCTTTAAGCTTTTAAAGAAAGACCAACCTGTTATGTGGGATAAAAGATGTCAACAAGCCTTTGAAGCTATTAAGAATTATCTGATGAATCCTCTTATTTTACAGCCGTCAAGACCGGGTAAAGCCTTGACCTTGCATATGGCAATTGAGGAAGACACAATAGGGGCAATGTTGGCACAGGAAGGTGAAAAGAAGGTAGAGGATGTTGTGTATTACTTTAGTAAGAAATTTTTGCCTTATGATACTACTTATAGCCTGGTGGAAAAAATATGCCTAGTAGTAATTTGGGTGACGAAAAAACTCCAACAGGATCTTTAGTCTTATAAGGTGCAGGCAATTTCTAAACATGATCCCCTCATATACCTCCAATAGACCCCGTCTCTTATAAGAAAATTGGCTAGGTGGCTTATTTTACTCACAGAGTTTGACATAGAGTATATAGCCAAAAAGACAATAAAAGGAAGAGCAGTAGCAGACTTCTTGACATAAAGCCCAGTGGATGATGACCAAGGATGGGAGTTGGAGTTTCCTGACGAATATCTAGGGGTGATAGAGATACAAGGTTGGAAAATATACTTTGACGGAGCTATCAACAATAAGGGGACCAGAATAGGGGTAATTTTGGTTACGTCAGAAGGAGAAATGATCCCGATGGCAAAAAGACTTGAGTTTAAAGCAACTAATAACCAAGCAGAATACGAGGCCTGCATTTTTTATTTAAAGGCATTGTGCAGTGCAGGGGCAGAAAGTGTTACTGTTTATGGGGATTCCATGCTAGTTATAAAACAAGCCACCAAAGAATATGAGATAAAAGAAGACAGATTACGGCTGTATTGGGAATACTTGGCCACTATCCTGTGCTCATTCGCTCAGTATAAGTTTATCCACTTGCCAAGGGAAGGAAACCAGGTAGCTGATGCCCTAGCCACACTGGCCTCCATGTAGGAAAGTGGGAAATAACTAGAAGTTAGGCCCTTAATTCTCATGAAGTCCCGAGTCCCCTGTTACAAAGAGGTGAGAGTGACGCCAGTTGATGCTACTGAGAAACCTTGGTTCTATAATTTACAAAGGTATTTGGAAACTGGGCAGTTTTCAAATGACGCTGATAAAAAAGAAAGAATATCCTTGCAAATGTTGTCTCGACTATTCATAAGTCACAACAGGATGTTATACAAAAGAATGCTAGTCAGGGTACACCTCAGGTGTATTAATAAGGATGAAGCCCGGAAGCTTATGGAAGCGATTCTTGAAGGGGTTTACGGGCCACACATCGTCTTGGCAAAGAAAATAGCCCACCAAGGGTACTTTTAGCTCACCATAAAGGAAGATTGTGTTAGATTTGTAAAGAAATGTCATAATTGCCAAACTTATGGTGATGTTAGCCACTTATCGTCTATGGAGCTTCATGGAATGACTTCTCTTTGGCCGTTTACTGTATGGGGGATTGACATCATAAGAGAGGAAAGGCCAAAAGCAACTAACGACCATCAGTATATCATTGTGGCTATCAACTACTTCTCCAAATGGGTTGAGGCTGAATCTTATACTATCGTGGGGTCGAAGTAGATGTCGAGCTTCATAAAAAAGAATATAATTTACAGATATAGTTTACCGCATCACATAGTTACAGACAATGGTATTTAATTTTGAGCAGAAGCCACACTACTGAAAGACTATAAGATTAAGCACCACATGTCATCTTCATATATGTCGTAGGCAAATAGGGTGGTGGAAGCATCAAATGAGAATGTAAAAAAATCCTGGCTAAGATGCTAGCAAAATTACCGAGATTAGGCCGATTACTTACAATTCGCATTGTGGGGGTACCGAACCATTGCTAGAACTTCGATAAGAGTCACTCCGTACTCTTTAGTTTATGGGTGTGAGGTTATTTTACCAGTAGAGGTTGAGATAAGGTCATTGAGAGTCCTTTTGGAATCTAAACTCCCCGAGTATCAATGGGGTCAAATGTTGGTTAGCTCAGTTAACATTGTTGGATAAAAAGAGGATGAAGGCTGTGTATCATGCTCAGCTATATCATAAAAGAATAACATGTGCCTACAATAAGAAGATCAAGCCAGGTAAGATTCGAGAAAGGGATTTGGTATTGAAACTTACAAGATCAGTCATGACCGATCCTCGAGGAAAGTTTAAGCCTAATTGGAGGGACTATATATGGTAAAGAAGTTATTTTTGAAAGTCGCCGCCATTTTATTTGACATGGAGGGAAATGAGTTCAAAAAACCCATCAACCTAGACAAGCTCAAGAAATACTTTTTATAAAGAGTCTCGCTAGGGAGAAAACCTCGAAAAGAGGTTGTCTAGGAAAAAGTTAAAGACTAAAAAGAAAAAAGAAAAAGGTCCTGCTGGATTGAAAACCTCAAAAGAGGCAGTCCAAGCAAAAGTTAAGGACATGTAAAAGGAGAGAGACACACACACACAAAATGATTGGTTGGAAAACTTGCAAGGGCAAACCAACTAATAACATGAGATGTACCAGAAGCGAAATGTATATACGTTTTGTGCTTAAATGAAATGAAATGGATTGCTTTAATTATTGTTAAACATTGCATAATATGTCCATTACAAGCTATTTAACTAATACAAAAGGAAAAATACATCTAACAAAAGGAGAAATTATGAGTTTATTTAATAAGCCAATTTTGTTGTCTCTTCTTTTGTTGCCTACCCTGAGAACTTGACATTTGTAACTCTCTTGTCCTTTTGTATTTAATAAATTCATTTCTTTCAGTCTATTGCAAACAAACCCACGCTTTGTAATGATTATCAATAGTCTGATCTCTGTCATAACTTAAATTTCTTTCGATGACTCTTCGAGGCCAAGTTGCCACCAAGTGGTCTAGGAAATTTTGAGAAAGGGGCCTGGGTCAAACTCGTGAACTAGCTCCACAATCGGTTGTTTGTGACTGTATTAGCTGCAAAGGCAGGCTGGATTGTAAAAAATGGCAAAATGGAGACCGGCAATCGGGATAAAATATGTGTAAGACCGAATGGTCATATGCTGTAATCCCCACCAGGAGCATATCCAGTGGATTAGTGTATCAGGGAATGTTGATAGCCAGCCGTGAATATCTGCAGCAATGGGATGTAGTTTTCTTGTTCGGTAATGCTTCGCTTTGTAGCGTCTGATGTCTTGAGGAGGTTCGATCAGGCCTAACTTTTCATAAAACCACTTCTACAGGTTCACAAATGATTAGACATAAATAATATGACAGTTGGAAGTTAAGAAGGGATAACGGGAAGTTTACCTCCAATAGGAATGGATTTCCTAAGAATCATTGTGTCTCTATGAAGTCATCCAAACCGATGATAGTTTCTGCTAAGATGAGAGGGAAAGCATTGAACCCTGACTCCACTGGATCAAGGATGGAAAGGATCTTTGAATTGCAGTGTCCTGAGTAAGAAACTAGCATAAATTAAACATACAAACAGAGGGCTATCATACGGGGCCAATGAGTTTTTACTTTGTCCAAATTCATGATGACGTCGAGAAAAGATTCTAGTTTGATTTCTGAACTAAGGATATAGTGAAGAGAAGACTGGGGTGAAAGGTTGAACGTACATGCTATTTGGTACTGAATGGAGTGAGAATTCGGGTTTTCAAGGTTAGGAACCGCAAGCCGGCAAGTAGAATCTGTATAATGACCGAGAACTGCCTTGAATTCCTCTTACAGGGGACTTACTTCTATTGTATTGAAGCGAAAGATGTGTTTATGAGGATCCTAAAACTGAACCATGGCATGGAGAAAAGGGAAGTTAATTCTCTTAGCATAGAGTGATTTGAAGACCAGAAGGTGAAAAGGTTCTAACCTAGTCCAAGACTTGTTATCTAAACCCTTTAAGATCAGTTGTAGCATCCTCAGACTCCGTTCAGTCATGATTATAACTTGCAGAGGTGCTTAGAGAGAGAAATAGTAGGTTAGAGATTAAGGGAACTCAAGAAGTAGGCTAAACACAAGAATGTGGGTTTTTTAAAGTGGCAGGACCGTCTGCTACTGAGGCGATCGCCTCATCAAAGAGGCGTTACCTCAGCAACAAGAGGTGATCACCTCTTCATCAGAATTCAATTAGGCAATCGCCTCATCAGCAGTATGTACCGTTACACTTCTTCAAATCACGTAGTCTAAACAAGTAAAAGTTAAAATATAATGGGGAAGATACATATGTAATCATTGAAATTAGCTCACATATGAAGAATGAAGAAATAAATGAATTTAATTGAGGAGAATGATGAATTCTAAAAACACTCTGTCTATAAATCAAAAACCAAAATTTATGTGTTCACTGTTCAAAGACTACACAAGTTTCAACCCCGGTACATTAGGCATCTGATCCGGCACCCTCAAGGTCGGCCTTTCCTCCAGCGCCGCTGCCACTCTTGTCTTTATCCTCATCAATCTGGAATATGTTAATCTGACACTTGAGAGTGGCGATCCTCGCCCTGCTAGCTATATCCTGATCCTGTTCAGATGAATCATAGGTTAGTAAGTCATGCAAGCATGCATATATGTAGGAAATAAGGAGATTCTTACCCTCTATGGTTGAGTGATCTCTAACATGTAGTCTCTCTAGGCCTCTATCATGCGATACATATATAGGCTTACTCCAGAGGAATCTGCATTATTGAAATAAATGTTAAAACTAAAGGTTGGTTTGAGAATCATGATGAAAGCAGGTTGAAAAAAAAAAAAGCTTACGTGAATAGCACCACCAAGGGTGCATGCAGGGGTCAGGTCCTCATCCAAGGTTAATAATTGACACGACAACTCTCCAGGAGGAACCCAACATCAGGCTAAAGGGTCGAGGATGTGAATAAAGTTGCCTGGAACAAACTCAAAACTAGGGGCAGTAGTTAGCCGGACCTGCTCACCATGCGCAGAGGTCTCCTCCCTACCTAGATCCAATTGACGCCTCAGGGGCTCTCTCTCTCTCACACTCGGGATTTAACCAGGGCCATAAGTCTAGTAGGAGCAACTTGAAGATAAGACAGGAGAGACATGTGAGAACACAATCAATTCTCAAGGTGAGGGAAGCTGATAGGGACATACCTGAGAGGTAGAAGCGTCATGGAAGGGGATTGTCAGTAGAAGGTGGGTGAGAATAAACTCTGCATATCGACTCTTTACATGAATCGTATGATCAATAGCTGGTGAACCCGCAACAGCCTGGGCAAGGTCACTGCCCTCCAGCTCATAAGCCCAAAGAATGCTGTCAGGAGGAGACCTCAGAACCCAACTCGCTTTGGCACCTCTCCTCCAGTTCAAGACCCGCTCACCTAAATACCAAGATCGATATCCAGGGCCATAAAGGAGTACCCTCTTTCAAGATAAGGGCCTGGAGTAAGTCATATCAATGGTGCAAGTATCCTCAAGCCCCCACAAGTCATTTCGGATCTGCAAAAAGGGAGATGTCAATAAGTAAGTGAGTTAAATGTGCATAATTTACTAATAAAAAAAGATTATTCTTTATAGGTACCGCATCCTGTGTTAGAGAGTTCAGATGCTATCTGTGGATGTGAACTCGCACAAGGTGCCTCTTCACGACGCAACTGGTGCCCCACCTACCGAGGGCCAAGAAGTGGCCCCCCACTCATGTAACACCCATAAGCAACTCTAGCTCCAAAGCCCAAACCTGGAAAAATAAAACAGGAGAAGTTGAGAAAACTAATGTAAATAATGGAGGTCATAATAAGATAGGGAAAAAGAGGATCATGACATACCATAACAGCATATCAGAAGCTGTAGAATCTCCTAGCCCCTCAGACTACCTTGTCCATACTCCAGTACAAGTATGATAGAGCGTAGCTACCCTAATCGAATGTAGGAACCTAGTCAAGATCCTGAAGAGTCGATAGGAACATCAGGTTGATAGAGCTGGCGGTGTCAGCAAAGAAGGTGGTACCAAGCAGATAGAGCAAAAAGACCCTCACCACCTTATCAATCTCATGAGGAGTAATCATCGCCGTAGCCCGCTCTCAAGTGTAAAAACTCCTTATTGAGTCCAACTTAAGGGTATGAGTCCGCTTCATATCAGGAGTCATCCCCAAAAGTCGTTCGATGTATGTAGCCTTATTCGGAGACAGCTGGTGTATACTTGCATTAAAAGGGACGAGGTCCCTAGCACAGGCAATCCCCATGATGGCTACAAATGACATAAGGTCCAGCGTAAGCTCACCGAATAGGAGGTGGAAAGTGTGAGTCATATCAAACCACCTCTCCATCAGAGCGTGCAGTGGTTGATAGTCTGTGCACCCCTGCTCGGAAGGAAGTGAGAGTACGAAGTCCTCAAACCCCGTCTCCTGAATCTGATCCCTCTGCTCATTGATCAATTCGCTGTAGAAAACCCGAGCTCCATGGAAATTCCTGGTGCTCTTGAATTTCTGAGCGTCATGCTACAAACAAAGAGATAAGGAAGTAAAATTTATGCATTTTATGGTTTCAAAAAGAAATTCAGATTGAACGGATATGTAAATAGCATAGTTTGCCCTGTTCATGAAGCGATCGCCTCAACACAGAGGCAATCAAAAACCGCCTCTTCGTAGAAGCTTATCGTCTCATTGATGAGGCGATCGCCTCATCAATGAGACGATCGCCTCATCGAAGAGGTGATCACTTCTACGAAGCGCGGACAATGATGATTTTCAATTTTTGGTAATTAAAATATAAATTTCATGTTTGTTTAATTAAATAATGCCCTAGAACAATAATTATGCAAGATTAATCACTGAACCAACATAATTTTGCAGGAAATTTTAGGGTACTAACCTCTCCAAATATAGACGAGCAGATGTGGGACCCTAAGTTTGCCAGAAAGGGAATCGAGTCTCCTCGGGTGAATCCCATACTCCTAGAAGCACTAATAAAATATGGAATATGATCCCACTCAGGCACAGGGGGTGTTCTCTCATTCTCCATTGATTGTAAAAAGATGAAAGGTACAGAGAGTACATGAAGTGCAGGAGGAGGAAAGAGGAAAAAGAGAAAAGGTGGCAAAAGTGAAAGGGAAGGGAGATAAGGAAAAAGTTACTTTTATAGTGGGCAAACGTGTAGGATTTTCCAAAAAAAAAAAGAGGATGGTTGTCGTTGTATACCCAAGAATCAAGTTTCAGTGTTGTGATGATCAGGCCAGGAAAACTCGAGATTCAAGTTTCAATGTTGTGATGATCGGGCCAGAAAAACCTGAGAATCAGGTATCATGAGTAGTGACGATCGGACCAGGAAAACCCGAGAATTATATTTCAAGTGACTGACAGTTGGGCCAGGAAAACCCATAAGTTTATGTCCCTAACAAAACGGTAATCAAGCCAGGAAAACCCGAGGTCAACAGTTTTCAAATATCTTTATCAAATATTAATAAGTGGCTGATCAGACTAGGAAAACCTGAGGATCATGGTCACGTTTCAGAATTAAATGATTCACCTCTCGGGTGAGACCCAAGAGTCAGGTATGCTTTTTATCTTATTGTTTGATTATTATTGTGCATGTGATTTTTTGAAAAATGGTCATTGCATGCATTTGATTTTTCAAAAATTAGGAGGCAAATTGTAGACACCCGATTCAGTCGGCCCGTGTTAAAGGATGAATTAGGGATGCTCAGTTTGATCACCCCGTTGTCAAGCTCGATGATGAGAATATGAAACTTAGACATGAGAATAAAGCCTAAATCTTTAATGGAAAGTGGACTAGAAAACCTAAAGCCTAAAAAGCCTAAAACCTAGCCCAACTATCTAAATTTGGCCCAAGCCCACTTAGCCCAACGCAAGCCCAGGCGAAGGGGTGTCGCCTCAATACAATGAGGTGATTGCCTCATCAAATAGGTGCCACCTCTATGACAGCCCATTTGCAGCTGCAACCATGGTGGCCAAGTGATGTGGGCCCCAGCCTTCAGACTTAATTCTTGCATGAGAAAGAGATTTTTAGGGAAGAGAAAAAGGCTATGGAGGCTCATTATGAGCTAGAGGGCTTAGGGGCATGAGGAAGCTAGGGAATAAAAGAGAAAGAGAGAGAAAAAGAAAAGAGGGGGAGGCCATTATTGAAAAAAAAAAGGGAAAAAATAGAGAGAGGAGCTCTGAGGGAAAAAAACAGAGGAAAGCAAAGGAAAAAAACATCCTCAAGGAAGAAGGTGAGATTAAGGCAAGGGAAAGTCGACTTTTTTCTAAGAGAAGAAGAAAGAAGCTTGCGTCAAAAGTAGATATCACATTCTAGCAAGGATCACAATCAAAAAACGTCTCTGAGGGCCTATCATTTTGGTAGAAAACTTGCACTTAAACTTGACATATGCATCATTTTGTGTGTTTTTACTTGTGTGTGACTAAGTTATTAGTGTATTTTAAGTATATTTATAGTTTATCTTGCTTAATATCCCATTTATTGATGTGATCTTTGAATACTTTTGTATGTAGCTGTAGTTTGATGATTATAGAGTGTGTATATCCATGTATTGTTACTTAAAGTAGAAGTCTGAACGTTTGAGAGTCAAAATCGACCTATTGATCAGGCGTCGCCTCTTGTCAATGAGGTGATCACCTCATTGACAGACCTCTAGGAAGTCTTCCTTTTGTTTATGTGTGTTATATACTTTTTCGCCTTAAAAATATTAGGGGTCCCTGTTGATGAGATGTCACCTCATCAATGAGGTAATCACCACATTAATAGGTTTGGCCTGTTTTTAGCTTCATTTTTATTAATGCTTGTTGTGACGTCTGCTTTGGTATGTGCCTTTTTGACATTAAACATAGCTATATCATTGTATGATGATGACTATCCTGATTATTTGATAATTTCTTTAGTTCATAATGTGAAAACCCCTTTTTATATAATTTTTTTGTAAGTATCGTTATATGTGATTTCATTTTTTTGAAAGGAAGGACTAACTGTGTGTTATTTACAGGAATTACTTGATGATTCCCATCATTGAGTAGTCATCTTTGTTAGTTATCCCTTTTATATTACCGCATTTATGTTATTTTATCGGTTTATTTTCTGTATATGTTTAGCTTGTTTTCTATATATTATTCTTTTATTTAGCCTAAAAGCATTATAATCCTTAATCCATTTCCCCCATTTGATTTTGAATGTATGGTTGTAAATTATTATTTATTTTATTTTTACTGAATGTTGGGAGTCAAAAGCATAAAACTGGACTAATATGTAAACTTGGACTTAACTATAAAATTTGAAAAGTAAATGAAGGCAAGTGCAACTTGGAATGTAAATGAGGAAATAATTAAATAATTAAATGGTAATAAAACGCAAAACGCAAAACACAAACGGAGGCCAACTGTAAAGTTAGGTGAGCATTCAAACACTTATACCTAGTTTTCGAACTCAATATCTGATAAAGGCTTCTGAGAATTTTCATGGGATCCAATTATTGTACAATGTGTCCTGACTTTTATCCGGATGACGATTCCATCTTCAAATAGATCCAAAATCTATATCGTATTTTTTAATAAGCCTTAAACTCATATAATACTGTGATCACTCAACACTTAAACGCACGCAAGATCTCGCCGGCTAGAGTTGCCTTTGCTTGTTTTAAGTTACTTATGGTTGATTTTGGTTGTTAAAAATGAGAAACAATGATGATTACTTGATTTTACTTTACTGCCCACTAGTTAAGTAGAGTAATTTAGTTTTTTAGTCCCCAAAATAATCCAGCGTTGTTCTTGATCCTCGAGCCGTTCATCATCATCGCACCGTTCATCATCCTGTTCTTGAATTCTTCAAATTTTTCCATCTCAAATTTCTCGAGTCGACAGAAAACACAAGCACTAAAATCAAATGAAACAATAGCAAAATTTCAAGAACAAGAATTAGATTAGAAGTACAAGAAAAAGACGCAGAGGCAGAGCTGTACTTTCCCTCAGGTATGTTTAAATTTTTCTAATTTTGATTGAGAACAGCTTTTCCTCTTTTTTTTTTTATATTATTTATCGGTTTTGATGAAAAATCTTCGTATAATAGTTGAATGTAAACATATACTCAATAGTTTGATTATGTTTCTGCTACTAATGCCGCATATAACTTCGATCTATATTTAAGATTCAGTCAACTGGCTTTGTTAATTAACTAATTTCACTATTTTAGCAACCACGGAGATAAATGATTTCAATCTTTTCTATATGCTGAAGTATTGCAACATAGTCTTACTGTATGTTATCGAAAAAATTTGTTTACAATCCGTTTTATAGAATAATCTATTAGCCAATATGACTTCTACCTGATTACTTTACTCATTGCTGCAACTTGACAATACTAAAAATTGTGGGAGCTACCACTATTCATCAAGAGAAATCTTATTTGGCTGTTTCATATTTTGTATTTTTCATTTGCTCAAAAATGACCTCAGGTGGTGAAGGTGATTCACTTATTCACTAATAAAATTCTGAGACATCTGCTGATGAACTAAAGGTGAGCGGATGAGAAACAGGAGATTTAGTGTGGTTTAAAAGATTCTCAGATATCATATTGTCAAGCTATATTTATGCAGGAACTTGTAAGTATGCACAGTGGTGAATCCGCTGATCCTACTGAAAGCTTTCCATCAAATGTTGAGGTAAGTAAAACCACTAACTGAAATCTCTTACCATATGTGGAGATAAACATACATGTCAAAATGACAAGCTGATGAAGTTCATTACTGTAAATTGCCTTAAAGTAGAAAAGCTGCAAATGTTGAATTCGTGTTGATTGGATATGCAATATAATTTATGAAGATTAATCTCAATCTACCATTGTTTATTCGGCTTGCTCTCTGCTTTTTTAAGAGCAATTTTTATGATCTTAATAAATTCGATTATGATATTGAATACATGTATATTTATCTGGCTTTGAGCCTATTTCGTAATCGGATGCCTAAGATTAAAAAAAAAACAATAGCGCTTGTCTTATTCTTTGATTTAAGTTGGTCACGTGGACCTCAACAGTTTTATACTTCGACATCCAATTGCCCTTTGAGCTATATGGCTTTTGACAGCATGATAAATCTAGTCCACTTAACAATGGAACAATGTATGTCAAAAGAGCACAAGAAGTGGTTTCTAGCATGCTGCCAAAAGGTTCAACTTTTGGCCAGGATGCAATGAATAAGGCCAAGGCATTTGATTAAAAACATCGCACTGACGACAAGCATTGTTCGAATAATTGTTGACACCATTTTAGGATAATTTGTATTATTTGTGTAGTATTTTTTTGAATTTGAAATCATATATATTTATTTTAACAATGAAATAATAATTATGTGATTATTAATGTTTAATTTTTTGCAATTATTTTGGTTCATAACACCAATAATAATTGTGACATTATTTTTTTATCTCAAATACTTAGCGACGTTTTGAACATTTTTAGAGATATTTTAGACACGTCTTAAATTGTCAATTTTGTTGGAGTGTTTTATTATATAAATGCATTTTAAATATATATTCTGTAGCATAAAATGATTGTTGCAAATTCAGTTGTACTATATATAATACATATTGTGTTGTAGAGTAGTTTGTGTTGTACACCATATTATGTATTTGTATTGTTCATATAATAGTCATTACATAAATAGTTCAAATATATAATTAATAACAAAAAAATGTTCAACTTTTTAGATATATTGTTTGTCAAAATAATATGCTAACTACAAAGGTCGATGGCCTAATAATTTCTCTGTTGTCATTGGCCTAATAAGGCCTTATGTACTGCATATATGTTCCATGTGCTATCGTTACACTGTCGCATATAAAGACAATTGAGTTTTATAAACATCAGACTGGACTTCTTTGGTATGAATAAATGCTAAGTGCTACCATTTAAACAAAATCCATGCTCAATGCTTACACGTGCAATTAATGCTTCATTGCTTTAAAAGAAGGGGATGATGCATAATTTTTTATTTATATAATATTCTTCTTGTACTTGTTTGAAAACATGTAGCTTACTATTTGCTGTTTAGATAAAAATAATTCATGTGATTCAGTATTTGCTTCATACCATACATATTATCATACAATATAGTCTTTTGTACTAGTAGCACAGAAGTTCAATGTGCTATTATTGCCATTACTTAATATTTTCAAAATATCACACTTAACTTCGTTGTAAAATATGTTACTATGCCACCATTGAAACAAAAATATATGTGCAACTAATTCTTCATTGCCTTAGTAGAAGCGGATAATGCATAGGTGTTGATTGTCAGACTGTTATTTATTCATATTCACTATTAAAAAATAAAAATAAATTAAATATTTTTTATTTCAAAAAAAAACATTTAATGTGTATTACGTAATGCTTCATATGAAGCGTATTGTGTTATAATATAGTGGTTTATACTGCATAAAAAATATTTGCACTATAATTATTGTAATATTGCTTGTACAAAAAATTAAATTTTATAAATATTAGAATATGTAATTGATTTGAAGAATTAAATTCATTGTAAGCAGGTGACTATTGAGTTTTATCAAATATCAAATAAATAAAAAAAATAGCGCTCATAGAAACCCTTCTACAACTTGAGCATACTCAAAATTCTACTCTTCAAAGTCATCAATGACTACATTAGTGGCTGGAAAATCTCTGCAACAATCTCCATAACGATGCTTTAGTTTTGTGCTATCGTCAGCCATTGCTACCTCCTTCTCGGACTTAAATGTTCCAAGTCAAATAAGCTGGTGGTTGGGATAGATATTGGACTGCCCATTTTAATGTGATACAACACCTCTGAATCTTGAAGTGCATGTATTGCTACCGTCTCATGCATGTTCGCTCACCATGGAAGGATTGGTGCTGCTGGTTGAATCTGAATGTATTGCTACCATATCTTTAGCCATTGCACATTTCCAAGCCTTAAACCCGTGACCTCGATATCACGAAAAGTGCAACTAACCAGTTGTGCCAAGGCTTTCCCTCTCTAAAAATAGATGCTAATAAATAATAAAAATAGGCACTATATGATAAATGCTGACAGCTTATCTCATATAAACAAATGTAGCAGTAATGTTTCTGTGTTTTTGTATTTCATATCTTGTAGCTAGATACAAGAGTTCTTATATAAATACAAGTGTTGAAGTTAGTGACATAAAAAGAAAACAAAGACAGCTTACCAAAGATAATTGGATATTATTTATAGAGTACAGGCATTACTTTATGTTTGTCCACCATGTTGCAATAGAATGTGTGTCCATGTTTGTTTAAATGTCGTGTACCCATGAGTGCTCATGTGCCCATTTCCTTTACACCCACCCCCCGCCCCTTTCAAGCTAATGGTGGTTGAAGACTTAACTGAAGCTTCGATATGTGATGTTCGAATTTGGCAATAGACAAAGGTTTGGTGAAAAGATCGGTTACTTGATCATCGGATGTAATGAATTGTACATTTAGAGACTTGTTTTGCACTTGTTCCCGAACAAAATAAAAATCTAATTCAATGTGCTTTGTTCTAGCATGTAGAACAGGATTAGAGGAGAGATAGATAGTGCCCACATTATCACACCACAATAGTGGAGGTTTAGGCAAATAAACACCTAACTTAGAAAGTAACAAACGAATCCACACCAATTCAGCTGTAGTATTGGCAATGGCTTTATATTCATTCTCTATACTAGATCGAGCAATAGTTGGTTGTTTCTTGACCATCCAAGAAATTAAATTTGGTCCCAAGTAGATGGCATAACCACTAGTGGAGCAACGATTATCAGGGAAGCCACCCCAATCACTATCGGTGAAGCATTGAATTGATGTAAAAGTTGAAGACGAAGAAGGAACAAAGAATAAAGAATGACTCACTATGTGCTTAAGGCAGCGAAGAACCCTCTTTACTGCTTGCTAATGAAGATCGATAGGGTGATGCACATATTGACAAAGCTTGTTCACTGCAAAAGCGATGTCAGGACATGTCAAAGTAACATATTGAAGCGCACCAATAACACATCTTGATTATTCACCATTGTCAAGAAGAGTGCCAGATATTTTGGAAGAATGGGTGCTGTCGCCATAGGTGCTTTACAAGGCTTAGAAGTGACCATATTGGTCTTATCAAGAAGCTTTAAGATATATTTTTATTAAGAGAGTAGTAAGCCATAAGGTACATGAAGAACTTCAATTCTAAGGAAATAGCTTAAAGGACTAAGATCTCGAAGAGGAAATTATTGTTAAAGTGAAGTAATTACCTTATCAATTTCTTACTTGCATGAACCTGTAATAATTATGTCATCAACGTACACAAGAATAAAAACTTCTTAGTACCAATGGTGTGAATAAACAAAGAAATGTCGGCTTTGGATGAAACAAAGTGTTGTTGATAAAGATAAGAAGCCAAGAGAATTGAACCAAACTAGCAAGCTTGTTTCAGACCATATATAGAATGATGTAAAAGGCAAACATGGTTTGGATGATCTATGTCAATAAAGCCCTATGATTGAGACATATAGACTTCTTTATTTAATGTGCCATAAAGAAAGGCATTAGAAACATCAACTTATCTCAAAGACCAATCATTAGTAACAATAAGACTAATTATAGTGCGAATTATGGTTGCTTGAATCACTAGACTATATGTTTCGCAATAATCAAGACCATAATGTTAATTGTATCCTTTTGAAACCAAACAAGCTTTATAACGCTCAATGGTACCATCAAGATTTCTTTTAATCTGAAAACCCATTTATTTCCTACAATGTTCTTATTGTTGGGACATGGAACCAAAGACTAAGTGTTATTGGTAAGCAAAGCATGTATTTCCTATTGCATGGCATCATGCCACTCTACATGTTGTTTGGCCTGAAGATAAGTGGTAGGATCGGTTTGGAGATAATTAGAGGAAATGGTGGGAAACTGATGTTTGGTGGCAAGGTTGGCTTGTCTTTTGTTTAGTGTGGAAGATCAAAAAAGCATGTTATGAGTACGAGGAAGGGCATATGGTGAAGGTGGTGTGGGATTTTTATTAAATGTGGACAGGTCAACTATTAAATTTAATCTTAATGATGGAGGATGGGGGAAGGATTCAAGAAGAGGTTGTGCTAAAGAAGGAGAATCAGGCAAATTCGGTAGAGAAAAGGATAATGGTGGATGATATGAGGAAGAAGTATTTGAATTGGAGTTTGAACAAGATGAAGATAAAGATGATTATCGAATGGGAGAGGGATAAGTTGGTTTACCAAAGTAGATATGACCTTGTTGCCCAATTGTTACCCAAGGCTAATACGTATTATCTCTTTCATGATCTGCACATGAAGCATTTTGAAAACACAAAAAAGTAGTTTCATTAAAATGAACAAAACATGCATAATAAATTCATCCAATAGACAAATCCAAACAGTTGTAACCAAAATGATGTTTAGCCAATCCTAAATTAACACATTCTTTTGACTGAAAATTAAATTTAAACTTATTATAAGAACGTAAAAGAGGTAAAATAGAACAACCAAAGATTTTAAAATTTTTATAGTCTAGGGTGGTTTTAAAAAATTTTGAAAGGGAGAAATACCATGAAGAATGTTAGTAGGCATACTATTAATGAGAAAAATTGCATGTTCAACAGCATAAGACCAATATTGTAATGGAACTTTAGAATGTGCCAACAAAAATAAACATGTATCAGTGATGTGACGAATTTTCCTTTCAAAAATTTCATTTTGCTCATGTGTATATGGACATGCTAAATATTGAATAATGCCTTTTGAAAGAAGAAATTGGTGAAGTTTGCAATACTCACCACCGCATTCACTATGCAAAGCTTTAATTTTAGTATTATATTGGCATTCAACATAAGAATTAAATTACAAGAAAATATTATATAGATCACTTCTTTGTTTCATGCAAAATAACCAACAAAAATGATTATATTCATCCATAAAAATAATATAGTAACAAAAACCATTAGTTGAAAGGATTGGAGCTAGACCCTATATATCCAAATATAAAATATCAAAAGGTTTAGTACTATTATGAGTAACCTTAGGTAAAGGAAACTTTGTTAACTTCCCTAACTTGTATATTGAATAAGAAAATTTTGACATAAGACTTGAATTATCACAAGGAAATTGAAAACCTTTTATTATTTTGGAAACAACATTTATTTGTGGATGCCCAAAATGAGCATACCAATTTTGAAGAGAAACACGTACAACATTGAAAGTAGTATTTGGTGAAGCAATTGTGTAAAGGCCATGACTACTTAGTCCTTAGAGGAATTATTTCTTGGTCACCTGATCCTTGATAAAAAAAATGAATAAGGTGAAATTCAAAGAAACATGAATTGTCAGTAGGAAATTTTATGTTTTGATAAAATTATGAAAGAGCCAGTATTGGAAACACTTAAACCTTAACCATTAGCAACTTGAATTTGATAATTTCCCTTATAAGAATCATTAATAGTGAGTGATGACAGATCTGGAGTGATATGATGCATAGCCCTATTATCCAGATACCAACAATTCAAAGTAGAACATGAAAGCGAGTTAGAGTAGACAAGATGCGAAGAATTGATATAATACAAATGTGCATAGTTATTTAGGCTAGTTAAGGTTTATTTTATTTTCTTTTCATTTCATTATGTTTTATGTGTTTGTTTGGTTATTGAAATGATGTTTTTACTTATTTTATCATTAGGACTCACTATGTAAGTTTTATGCATAATTTAGGGCTCAAATGACATTTAGAAGACACTTGGAGTTGATTGGAACAAGCTAGGAAGCAAAAGGAGTCAAGCTTGGATCATTAAGAAGGTGTAAGACTCATCACCAAGGGCACGAGTTGTCACCAAGAGTCTCTATGAAGAGTTATCACCCAGTGACGACTCATCACACTCGTGCCTTGCCCAAGAGTTGTAACCTTTCCCAATTTGAGCCATTTTATATTTTAGTCATAACTCTATCTACAGACATTAAAATTAAGTAATTCAAGTTGCTCTGGAAAGATAACAGAATGATATACAACTTTTATAAAGGAACTTTTTAGAGATAAAGTCATCTGGATGGACGCAAATGCTCTTTAAGTTACAAAATCTACAAAGAGGGGTGACCTTTGATACCAAGTGGTGCCTTTCCAAGTCCAACCATATTCTAATCTTCCAGCAGCTTTCGAGCTTTATATATACATCATTTCTAGTCTAAAACCAGGGAGACATATGAATTACTATAGTGTTTTAGAAATACAGTTATTATCTTTTAGTTTTAAGAATCGTTGTAAAAAACACTTGAAGAAGACAAAGCCAAGTGCAAGAGAAGATCATCCTAAATCAATAATTCTTTAAAAGACATACAAAGGAGTTTTACTTATTCAATTCTTTCTCTCTTTATCTTTCTTTCTATGTTGAATTTGGTTTTCTTTTATTGCTTCTTAATCATGTATCTAGGCTCAGTTGTTGTATAAGAATTACAATGATGAATTAAATAAAAACTACATTTTAATCTTATATTATTTATGATTTAATTTCAATTAGTGCAATTTGTGTTATGTATATTTAATCACCATATGTAACTTGTTAATCAAATTATTTACAATGTGAATTGGACTAATTTAGTGTAAAGTAATTGAGATTACTTAAGAATGGAATTTGACTTGGAGACAAGGGATTCATATTAAGGGAAACAGAATTAGTATAATGTGTTTTATGATTTTCTCTTATCTCTATATTGCCATGAGAATGAATGTAGAATCTAAGAGGAAATACCTTTAATTAACGAGAGTTTCTTTTAAAGATTATAGACTAATTTCCAATCAATATGTTTCATGATAATTATGTTTAAAGTTCTTGTTTGATTCTGATTTGTGATTCTCCTATATATATATATATATATATATATATATATATATATATATGCCTTAATATTTTAGCAATTAGTTAGTGTTTAGGTTTCTTTATTTATTTTAGTCATTATTATTATTCTGGTTTATTTACCTATCCATCTAAGTATCTATCTGGTTAATACAAGACTGACCCAATTCTCGAGTGTTCGACACCCTTCTTGCTCTATATTAAGTCCTAGAGACTAGGGTATAT
This sequence comes from Mallotus nudiflorus, assembly GCA_947683625.1. Classification (NCBI taxonomy): domain Eukaryota; kingdom Viridiplantae; phylum Streptophyta; class Magnoliopsida; order Malpighiales; family Euphorbiaceae; genus Mallotus; species Mallotus nudiflorus. Next base: position 1,489,975 of record CANTUR010000017.1, on the reverse strand, counting down.
AAATCTAACTTGTAATAGATTTTAGCACCGTTGTCAGGGAATGTGTTATAATTTTTATTAACTTAGGGTAGAGAAAGGTTGTTTTAGGTCTTATTTTTTTATTTTTATTTTGTTTTTATATTTTATTTTGTATTGTTGTTATTCATTAAGTTTAATTTATTCAATTATGAATTTACATTTTTTTATGCTTACTAGAAGTACTAGTGATAATAATTTAAACTTTGATCCTGAAATTGATTTAACTATCATGTTTTACATAAGGAACAAAGGCAAAGAAGAGAGAACCGACTGAATTTGAATAACATGGCTCAACCGAAAAGGAGAACGTTAGGGGATTTTGCAATGCCCAACATCTCAGGAAGTTTTGGAGGGATTGTGGCTCCGACTATTGCTAATAACAATTTTAAGATGAAGCCAAGTATCATCCAAATGGTGTAAAACAATCAGTTTAGAGGTTTACAAGGAGAAGATCCTTATACCCACATATTATCTTTCCTTAATGTGTGTGTAACTTTCAAGATCAATGGTGTAATGGATATTGCAGTCAAGGTCAGACTCTTCCCATAAAGCACAACTTTAGCTTGCTAGTTTGCCAAATGAATTAATCACAATGTGGGATCAATTGAAGCAAGCATTTCTACACAAATATTTTCCACCATATAAAACAACCAAGTTTCGCAATGAGATCACTACTTTCAAGGAAAATGGAAGTAAGACAATCTATTTAGCTTGGGAGAGATTCAAGGAACTCTAAAGGCAATGTCCATATCATGACTTGCCAGAATGGATGATTCCTCAAATTTTTTACAATGGGCTGATGGACGAAAACTGAAATATTATGGATGCAGCAGCCGATGGAAAATGGATCGATAAAACTGCTAAAGAAGTTGTTACTTTGTTAAAGAACTTGTATCTCAAGGATACATAGGTGATGAAACAACTATGGCAAAAGCAAGGGGAGCTTTGGAGCTTGACACAATTAAAATGTTAAATGCAAAGGTAGATGCTCTCACTAATTTGGTAAGTAGAAATCAAATTAATTCTTTAGAAAGTACTAATGTTGTTTGTGAGTCTTATGGAGGATATCATTCATATTCTTAACGTAATTTAAGTATAAATGAGGATGTCAACTACATGCAAAGGGGTTTTAACCAAAGAATGGAGCTGAATTCTAATATTTATAACCCTCAATGGAGGAACCATCCTAGTTTCTCCTGGTCAAACTCATCCTCTCAATTAAACCCTCTATATAACCTAAATACCAAACCTCAAAACCCACTGGGATTTTCCATAAAACAACAAACCTTTAATCCTACCCATCCTAAACCTACAATAAAAAATCTCATGGAGCAATTTTTCAACTAAAAAATATCCATAAACAAATAAAATGAGGAGCAATTTAAGTAGCTAAACTCTAAACTTGAGCAGCTTGTTACTCATAACTGCATCCTTGAAGCCCAAATTGCCTAACAAACCTCTTCCTCCAACATTAAACCTTTGGGAAAGCTTCCTAGTCAACTGGAGTATGTACAAAAAAAGTCTTGTCAAGTAATTACCTTGCACAATGGTAAGGAGGTTGAAAAGGATCTCAATTAGAAAAAGATAATGGTTGATCATGATGATGGGGTAGAAATTAAGGAAGTGGATGTTAGAAGTAAAGATGATGATGAGTTTACGAAGAAAGGTAATAAGTAAGATGCCATACCATCGAAGAATGATGAACCAAGGGTAGATGTTAAAACTCTTCCTTTTCCTTAAAGGTTCATGAGGTGTAACTTAGATAAATAGTTTGGAAAATTCCTTGATTATCTCAAGGAAATTACTATCACTATATTATTCATGGGTGCCATTAGAGACATGCCAGCATGGGGTAAATTTTTGAAGGATATTATTAGCCATAAGAGCAAGCTTGAAGATTATGGCTTAGTATCTCTTATTAAAGAATCCAAGGCTATGTACTCCAAGTCTCCACCAAAGCTTAAGGATCCTAGTTCATTTATGGTTCCTTATACAATTGGAGGTACGCATTTTGATAAAGCTTTATATGATATTGGTGCTAGTGTTAGCCTTATGCCTTACTCTATTTACAAAAGGCTCAATTTGGATGAAATTAAGCCTGCCAATATGTGTCTTTCTATGGCAGACAAATCTGTCACATATCCACTTGGCATTCTAGAAAATGTGCCAAAAAAAGTGGGGAAGTTTGTAATACTAGCTGACTTTGTTGTGTTGGAAATGGATGAAGATCTTGAGATCCTAATTTTGTTTGGAAGACCATTTTTTATGACAGCAAGAGCAATTATTGATATGAAGAGAGGAAACATCACATTAAAGGTAGATAATGAATGTATGGAATTTGATATGCTGAAAATCATGAAGTCAACACCTGTAGAAGTGGTAGGTAGAATTGATTCTATTAATGTTATTGATGAATGCATTAAAGAAGTAATTCATGAATGTTTGAGGTAAGATTCTATGGAGCTATACAAAATGTAAGAAGCTAATGAGTAAATTTTAGAGGTAACTCTATATCAACTTTCCCGTAGGACATCAAGATTTGAACCTTTAAGTAAAAAGGATGATCCAAAAGATACTACATCAAGTGAAGAAGTCAAGATGGAGCTCAAGCCCCTACCATCAAACCTAAGATATGCATTTCTTGACTCTAACCTTAAATTTCCTTTTATTGTTAATTCATCTTTGCATAGTGATAATGTTCATGCCCTACGTGATGAGTTGCTTAATCATAAAAATGTCATTGGTTATTCTATAAATGATTTTGAAGGGTATTGGTCCTAATGTATATATGCATAGAATTCTTTTAGAGGACCATGCTAAGCCTTCTATTAATAGTCAAAGGCAGTTAAACCCCACTCTCAAGGAAGTGGTGAGAAAAGAGGCAACTAAGTTGTTTGATAATGGAATCATATATTCCATTAGTGATAGCAAATGGATAAGCCCTGTTCAGGTTGTACCAAAGAAGGGAGGCTTAACCGTTGTTAGGAATGAATTTAATGATCTCGTACCTACTAGAACTGTCACGGGATGGCATATGTGTATTTACTATAGGAAATTAAATAAAGCAACTAGGCAGGACCATTTCCCATTACCTTTTATTGACCAAGTCCTTGAGATACTAGCCAACTTTTCTTATTTTTATTATTTGGATGGACTAAGTGATTTTTACCAAATTCATATTCATCCTGAGGATCAAGCTAAAACCACCTTTACATGTCCATATGGTAATTTTGCTTTTAGGCATATGCCTTTTGGTTTATGTAATGCACCTGCATCTTTCCAAAGATGCATGTTTTCAATATTCAATGATTTACTTGATGATTGTGTAGAAGTTTTTATAGACGACTTTAGTGTTTATGGTACTAATTTTTCCAATTGTCTAGACAATCTATCTAAAGTTCTTGATATATGTATTAATCATGGATTGGTCTTGAATTGGGAAAAATGTCACTTTATGGCATAAGAGGGAATCGTTCTTAGTCATTCAATTTCAAAGAGGGGCATTAAAGTTGATAAAGCAAAGATAAAAGCAATTAAAAATTTGCCACCTTTGAAGAGTATTAAAATTATAAGAAGCTTCCTTGGACATGTAGGTTTCTATCAAATATTTATCAAAGACTTCTCTAAGACAGCAAAGCCATTGTGGAAGTTACTTTCTAAGATGCTATTTTTGAGTTTGATGACGCGTGTTTGATGCATTTGCAATTTTGAAAAGAGCCCTTATTTCCCCACCCACTTTACAACCACCTAATTGGGAGTAACCATTTAAAATAATGTGTGATGTTAGTAACTTTGTAGTGGGGGCTATTTTGGGTCAAAGAAATGAAGGCAAGCCTTATGTGATTTACTATGCTAGCAAACTACTTGATGATGCTCAGATCAACTACACCACAATGGAAAAGGAGATTATTGACCATTTACATTATCAAACTCCTAATTTTGGACTTTAAGAAACAATTTTTATACTAATAATTTTAATTAAGTGTGTAGGGAATTATATACCAAACATATACCATGCATATACACTTTTGGATGAATAGTGACTTTTCGGGCTGATTGAACCTCTAAGATTGAAGAAGAATTTTGACATATTTAGAGCTCTTAAATAAGAAAATGAGATTCTTCACTTTTGAATTACACATCTTAAGCTTTCCAAATTGAACTTGATTGTCAAAATCCAAGTTCATTTGGGTATGTAAATCTTCAGTCGAAGTCAGCATATGAGCTTGCATTTTAGTTTGCATAGCTCTAGGTATTTCAGAAATATCTTGAGCTAAATATGTCTAATTGAGGTAATTAAAATTTTTATGAAAATATAAGACAATTATCTACAACTTTTATGAAGAATGGTTTGGCTGAATCGATCTTCTTCAGTCCCTTTCACGAGCATCTCTCAAGATGGTCACGAGTTGTCCTTGAATGGAGCCTTTCAAGCACGTTTTTGCCAAAAAATGGCAATACCCCTCACGAGCATGAGTGCTCATGACCTGCTCATGAGAAGACCTCTAACAACATCCAACGGGAATTTTTGAATGCAATGGATATATTTTTACTCCTCACGAGCACTGTTCAATTGTGACCCGCCCGTGAGCATCCTTTAAGCTGTCAAAAGTCTAAGAATTGATTCAAAATCAATTATAAACATTGGAAACATGATTGATACATCCAAAAACTATATTTTTAAGTATTTTTCTATATAAACACAACTTAGAATTCAATTGAAAGGTTAAGAAAACTTATTTATATTCATTATTTTCTTAAACATTCAATTGAGCTCTTAAACTTTCCTTTAAACAATTCTTTGTGTATAACTCTTGTGAGAGTTTGTGAGTGAGTAGAATAGAAATTCTTATTCTTTTATTTTTTGGCTTTAGAAAATGAAAATTAAGATTCTATTCTAAAGGAATTGGTTTAAGTGTTTAGTCATTAAAACACTTAGGAATTTGGTTTTAGTGTGAGCCTTGAAAACACTTGTAATTTGGTTTTTAAGTGAACCTTGAAAATTCAAGTTATAAGATTGTAAGAGTGAGCCATAAAACTCTTGTGTATTCTCAATCTTATGAATAAGATTATGGGTGATTAAAAAATCCTAACTTGGGGATAAGTTAGGTAAAGGCGTAGGATTATTATTGAATCCGAACTTCTTAAATATTTGTGTTCTTCATTCTTCCTTCTCAACTTTTACACAATTCTTGCAAAGAATTTCTTTAATTTCCTATTTTTGTTCAATAGTCCTATTCACCTCCCGCCCCTCTAGGACTCTTTCAATTGGTATCAGAGCTTGAATTCTAGGTACTTCATTGCTAGAATACAAGATCATGAGGAGTGAATCTCAAAACATATTTTCTCTTAGACCATTCTTTAATGGTAGTGACTATCCATATTTTAAATTCAAAATATAATTATATCTTGATTATGATTCCATCAAACTTTGGGATATTGTCCTAAGAGGTTGGGAACCACCTACAACCATCATTGATGGTGTGATAACTACTCTTCCAAGAAGCCAATGGAGTGTTGATCAAAAGGAAGAAAATTATAAAAATAAAAAGGCTATAGCTACTCCAGTCTCCTCCATGACAAGAGAAGGAGGCAAGCTTCAACATTGTATTTCAATTAAAGAAATGTGGGAGACCTTAGAGAATCACTATGAAGGCAACATTCAAGTAAGAAGCAAGAAGGTTCAACTTCATATGTATGAATATGAACTCTTCAAAATGAAGTCTCAAGAATTAATCATGAAGATGACAAACTGTCTCAATGCTCTCCTCATAACCCTCAAGAAACTTGGAAAATATTTCTCTAAGGAAGAGGTAAATAATAAGATTCTAAGAATCCTACCTAAGAAGGATTAGGAATCTCGTGTTACCTCAATTAAGGAAGCTCAAGACCTCTCTATTCTATCAACCAATGTGCTCATTGGTAAGCTCTTAACACATGAGCTCACCATCAAGCAAAGAGGTGAAGAACAATAAGAAAAAGAAGAAAGAAAAACAGCATTGCTCTAAAAGCTCTTCAAGAAGATAGTGAAGAGGAAAGCATTAAAGATTCTAGTGATGAAGATGGTGACATTGCCATGCTCACTAGGAACTTCAAGAAGTTCTTAAGAAAGAAAAATTTCTCAAGAACAAGGGACTTCAGCAAGAAGTTTGAAGGAGATGTGAAGAAGAAAATAAAAAAGGTTACTTGCTATAAATGCAAGAAATAAGGACACATTAGAAGTGAATGTCCCAAATTCAAATTTAAGAGCAAGGGAGAAAAAGATAAGAAGAAGGCATTCAAAGCTACTTCGAATGATTCCTCTGAATCCAAAGAGGAAAAGGAACAACAAGTAGTTGTCAATCTTTGCTTCATGGCCATTGAAAATAAAAATGAGGTACCATCTACATCTTATTCTTCCTTTAATGATTGTGATGAATATTGTGATGATGATATTGATGATGATGAGAGCTCTATTGTGAGCAAATTACTTGTTAAATGCAAAAGTTTGTTATCTAAGAAGAAACAATATAAACATGAGTTAGCTAGCTTAAATAAGGATTTTGAATGTTCAAAAATTGATTTTGCTAAACTTGTTACATCAAATGAAAACTAGTTAGTAATGCTAAATCTTCTAATTCTTTAGAAAATCAACTTAAGAAAGCAAATGATGAAAATCATAAGCTTTCTAAGGAAGCCTTAGAATTAAAAAATTCCATTGCTAAATTTAAGAGAGGAAAAGAAAGTTTAGATAGTCTTCTTGACTCTTAAAAATTTCATGGAGATACCCATGGAATTGGATATAAAAATGGAATGTCTTCATCATCCTCATCATATATTACTTTTGTTAAAGCTTCACATGATTCTACTCCTTCAACCTTAAATGAGATTCAAGCTTTCAAAGCTAAAAAATATCATGTGTTAAATAGCAAGGCAAAGTCTTATAAGATTAACCCTTCATTAACATAAAGAGGTAAGGCTCAAACTAGAGCACCTCAACCTAAGCATGCATATATGTACACTAAACATAATTATAATAGGCATGATGCACAATATAATGCACATCAACATATTGCACAAACTTATCGAAATATTCATCACCATTGCCAATGTATGTCTCACTCAATGCCACAAAACAACAAGAGATACACAAAACACCAAAGGCATGTTGCACACACTAGGAAAGCATTTCATTCTAGGAGAAATAAATTTGAAAATGTTGTATGTTCATATTGCATGATCAAAGGACATACCAATAATGTGTGCTTCTATAGAAAACTACACATGAATTTGCTTCCTTTGGATTATCTTGAAACTAACCAACCTAGACCAAGAAAGGTTTGGGTTCAAAAGAACATTTAAAATATTTTATATAGGTGTACTTGAAATCTACAAAAAAAAAGCAAGTGGTATCTCAATAGTGGATGTTCAAGGCACATGACGGGAGACAAGGAGCAATTCACCAAACTTGATGCTAAAGATGGAGGACATGTTACATTCGGAGACAATGCAAAAGGAAAAATTATTAGCATTGGAGAAATAAGTAATCCTCAATCTTTATCTATACATCATGTGTTGTTTGTTGATGGTCTTAAACATAATTTGCTAAGTATAAGTCAATTATGTGATATCGGAAATAAAGTGACTTTCTATCCTAGAAATTGCTTTATTAGTAATCTTGATAAAGATAAAGTAATTTTTAGTGGTGAAAGAGTATATAACATTTATGTTATTGATTTGAATAAAATTAATAACAAAGACATGAAATGCTTAATGTCAATTTCCCATGACACATGAACATGGCATAGAAGGTTAGGACATGCAAATTTTGAGCTTTTAAATGATCTTTGTAAACATGAACTTGTGATTGGTTTACCTAAGCTTGAATTCACTAAGGATAAACCTTGTGATGCTTATCAAAAGGGAAAACAATCTAAGTCTTCATTTAAGCTAAAAAATGTAGTGTCCACTTCTAGACCACTTGAACTTATACATATGGATTTGTTTGGACCAACTAGAGTTGCTAGTTTCAGTGGAATGCACTATGCTTATGTATTGGTTGATGATTACTCTAGATACACTTGGGTGTGTTTTCTTACTTATAAGAATGATACATTTAAAGCTTTGAAAATTTTTCAAAAAGAGTTCAAAAAGAAAAAGGATTTTGTATTTTATCCATTAGAAGTGATCATGGAACCGAATTGAAAATGAATTTTTCAAAAACTATTGTAATGAAAATGGTATTTCTCATACATTTTCATCTCCTAGAATTCCTCAACAAAATGGGGCAGTTGAAAGGAAAAATACAACTCTTGTGGAAATGGCTAGAATGATGTTTTATGAGTATAATTTGCCTCTATGCTTTTAGGCGAAAGCCGTTAACACATCTTGTTATATTTCAAACTGAGTTTTCAAAAGACCAATTTTAAATAAAAAATCTTATGAGCTATGGAACAAAAGAAAATCCAAAATCTCATATCTAAGAGTATTTTGATGCAAGTGCTTTATATTGAACACCAAGGATAATCTTAGGAAATTTAATTCCAAAGCCGACGAAGGAATATTCCTAGGCTAATTCATCTCTAACAAAGCATATAGGGTCTTTAACAAGAGAACTCTAGTAGTAGAAGAGTCAATGCATAAATGGTATTTAATGAATCAAACTCACTTGATCCTAGAAAGGATGTTTGTAGTGTTGATGATCTTGTAGGTGATAATGAGATTGTGGAATCATAAAAAGAAAATGCTAGTAAGCCTTTGGAACTTGAAGATCCAAGCAAGAAGGAAAATGAGGAGATACCTCAAACTACCTTAAAGGATGAACTTCCAAACAATTGGCAATTCAAAAAAAGCTCACCCTCAAGACCTTATTATAGGTGACATTATAAAAGGGGTAACCACTAGATCTAAACTCAAGTCTATTGTCAATTTAGCTTTCATTTCTCAAATTGAACCAAAAAATGTTGATGATGCTTTGAGTGATGAATTTTGGATCCTTGCTATGCAAGAAGAGTTAAATCAATTTGAGAGAAACAAGGTTTAAACCTTAGTACCTAGACCTAAACATCATCCTATTATTAGCAATAAATGGGTGTTTAGAAATAAGATGAATGAACAAGGTGTCATAACTAGGAACAAAGTTAGACTAGTAGCTAAAGGTTATAATCAAGAGGAAGGAATTGATTATGATGAAACATTTGCCCCCGTTGCAAGGTTAGAAGCTATTAGGATGTTACTTGCATTTGTATCATACATGGATTTTAAACTTTATCAAATGGATATTAAAAGTGCATTTTTAAATGGTTTTATTGAAGAGGAGGTATATGTTGAACAACCTCCAGGTTTTGAAAATTTTGACTCTCCAAATCATATTATCAAATGGATCACCTATCAAGGATTGATCAAGATGGACTGAAGACAAATGATGATGGTGTGCCAATTAATGACACATTTCATGATGAAAACTTACTAAGTGTGGTACCAAAGGAACTTCCATGGTATATGGATATTGCAAATTATCTTGTGAGTGGTGTTCTTCCTTATGAGTTAGATTATCGATAAAGGAAGAAATTTTTGCATGATATTAAACTCTATTATTGGGAGGAGCCTTTGCTTTACAAGAGATGTGTCGATAATTTAATTCAGAGATGCATTCCTCAAGATGAAGCTCAAGATGTTTTAAAACATTATTATTCCTTAGATGTTGGAGGACACTTCGGTGCAATAAAAATAGCATGTAAAGTACTACAAGCTGGTTTTTAGTGGCCAAATTTATTTAAAAATGGTAGAGAGTTTGTTCTTATAAATGATAAATGTTAAAGAATGGGTAATATCACCAGGAAACATAAGATCCCCTTAAAAGGAATCCTTGAAATCGAGCTCTTCGATGTTTGGGTTATAGATTTCATGGGTCCATTTATTAGCTCTTTAGGCTATAAGTATATTCTGGTCATAGTGGATTATGTTTCAAAATTGGTGGAAGCATTGCCAACCATTACTAATGATGCTAAAGTGGTCAAGAAGATGCTTAAAAGTCCTAGGTTTGGTACTCCTAAGGCATTGATCGGTGATGGAGGTTCCCATTTTTATAATCATGTGATTGGGGCTCTTTTGAAAAAATATGGAGTAATACACAAGGTTGCTACTCCATATTACCCACAAATAAATGGACAAGTTAAGATTAGTAATAAAAAGGTTAAGTGGATCCTAGAGAAAATGGTGTCTTCTTCATGAAATGATTGGATATTAAAGTTTGATGACGCTTTATGGGCATATAGGATAGCCTTTAAAACCCCAATTGGCCTTACTCCTTACTAATTAGTTTATGGAAAGTCTTGTCATCTCCCCATTGAATTAGAGCATAAGGCATATTGGGCAACAAAGGCTTTGAATTTTGATTTGAAGAAGGTCGGTACGAAGAGGTTACTTTAACTTAATGAATTGGATGAGTTAAGAATGAATGCTTATGAGAATGCGAAGTTATATAAAGATCGTACTAATTTATGACATGATAAGCATTTATTTAAGAAGGAATTTCATAAAGGTGATCTTTTTCTCCTTTTTAATTCAAGACTCAAGTTATTTCTGAGAAAGTTAAGGTCATGATGGATGGGTCCGTTTAAAGTTATCAAGGTTTATCCTCATGGTGCAATTAATCTTACTAATGTAAAGGGGGAAATTTTTAAGGTAAATAGACATCGTCTCAAGCCCTACTTAATTGGTGATGCAACTGATCTGAGCTGCTCTATCTCTCTATCTAGACCTAAATTGAATTGAGGTAAGGTCAAGCTATCAATTTTTAAATTTAGCATAGTATGATTAACATATCTTTACTTTCTTAACTTTCATATACATCTTTACATTTTCTATGCTTTTATTTCATTTTATTCTATTTTGTTTTGTTTCAATCATTACTTCACATTTTTACATTTCCTAGCCTTATTTTTCATATTAATTTTTACTTTAGATTAGTTTCATTTAGTTTTTAGTTTAAGTCATGTACTTGTATTTATTTTTTTAAACTCCATGCCTTAGTTTTTCTTTTCTGATTGAAATGTTGGTGATGAGTCATCACTCACTGATGACTTATAACAAAAAGGTTAGATGACAAGTCGTCACTAATGGATGAATCATCACATAGAACATAAAGCATGGTGACGAGTTGTTAATGACGAGTCGTCACACATTGACGACTCATCACAGAGAGTTTAGGTGATGAGTCATCACCACATTAACGACTCATACACCCACATTTATCTTGCCTACAATTACATTATCATATATTTATACTTATAATAGCTTAGTTTCATTATTTTTATAAATATTACACATCTTCTATTGTTCATCTATTTGTTTTATTCTCTTTATTCCTTAACTAAGCATAATTTTATAATTAAACAGTTATTTCTTTTCCAATAATAGACATACCTTTTCACTAACCCTTACACATCCTTTCACTATCTCTTACACCCCTACATCTTACACCCCTATTACATATATAAATACAACCTTTTTACCACCAAATCTCACATGTCTTCATATCCAAACGAATTTTCACTTACCTATACTCTCTTCCATCATTTCCTATTCTTTCATTACTTATATACTTAGACTTTCTCTTTATCTCTTCTCTAAATCAACCCTAACCAAACCACCCTACTCTTTTTATCCTCTTTGTTTTATTTTTCCATTTTCATTTCCTATATATCTCTACATTTCTAATTCATTTGAGCAATACTATCACCATGGGTAAGACTAGAGGATCATCTTTTAAAAGGCCACACATTGAAGAAACACATCAAGAGGTGGAAGATCTTTCTACAACTTACAAAGCCAAGTTTCCAATCCTTACACATAAAGAAGGAGCCAAGTTCATAATAATCAAGTTTAGGGAAATTTTGGGTTCATCAACTCAATGAGATGGAGTTTTAAAACCAATAACTTGCTTGTCGGCAACACAAAATGGAGTATAAATTGAATCAATTTTTCGATCGCTCCGGCTATTAGATTAAGTCTCCACCTCTTACCCCTATGAAAGATTAAGGGAGTACTTCTATACTTTCCCTTGCTTTATTTTTATTACATTGAGGACAATGCATGTTTTTAAGTATGGGGGAAAGGATATTAGTAGGACATTAGTAGTATATTGTTTATATGTTTTATATGTGTTGTGTGTTTTGCATTTATATGCTATGTCATTATTGCATTTTGCATTTAGGGTATTGTTAGTGCTATTTTGCATTTATATTATTCATTCTCTTATTATATTTAATAAGTAGTTTTTCTTTTTAGTCTATTTATTTTAATTGAGGTTAATCATTAATATTGATAATTAGATTTTGTATGCTCTATTAATAGAAGTTGAAAGTTTCATCAAGTATAAATTATAAATTTTCCTTTTTATCTCTTTTTATTATTTCTAAGAACTAAAGAATATTTAGTCAACTTGCTAGTTATGCTTATGGCTAAAGTGGTAAAGATTCAAGCTTAGGTTTTCTTAGAATTTTAAGTAACCTTAGGGAAACTATAGCCATAATACTCATGAAATTCACTTTTCAATAATGGATGAGGACAAGATTTTAAAAAATAAAAAAAATAAAAAGCAAAGAAAAACAAATGCTTTTGAAGTTTGCATTTTGAGTATGTTGTGTGTAATCGAGTATGCTCTTTAGTTACATTCATTCAAAAAGAAATGTGCAACATCATAAGTAGATTTATTTCGAATAAGTAATATGTGATTAAGTATGCTCCTTAGTCACATTCATTCAAAAAGAATACATCCAAAAAATATATTATTGAATAAAATGTCAAAAAATATCATGAGAAAAGTGAGTTAATGTGTGTGCTTAACATTGTCTCAAGGTTGCTTTTTCTTCTAGGAAATCATAAGTTTAGAGAATAACTATTTTGGTTAAGTAGCTTAATTAGAACTTTGACTTTGTGTTCTTGATTTTATTCTTAGTAAATAGAGATAAATTGGTGAATTTATTGCTTATGCTATGAAACTTGCTTCTTTTATTATTATGGAGCATTGAAGTTTGATTGATTAACTATATTTTATAACCTCTTTCATTCTTGTGATGAATTAACAAGATAACTACATTTGCTTTGGAAGAGATGAAAATTTTTTGTGCTTTTCTATCCTAAATCTTTTCTTACTTGAGGGCAAGTAAGGTCTAAGTGTGGGGCAGTTTGATATAATGCAAATATGCAAAGTTATTTAGGCTAGTTAAGGTTTATTTTCATTTCATTATGTTTTATGTGTTTTTTTGGTTATTGAATTGATGTTTTTACTTATTTTATCATTAAGACTTACTAAGTTTTATGCATGATTTAGGGCTCAAATGACATTTAGAAAACACTTAGAGTTTATTAGACCAAGCTAAGAAGCAAAATGAGTCAAGCTTGGATCATTAAGAAGGTGTACAACTCATCACCAAGGGCACGAGTTGTCGCTGAGAGTCTTTGTGACACTCGTGCATTGCCTAAGAGTTGCAACTTTTCTCGGTTTGAGCAGTTTTCGTATTTCAACCATAACTCCATCTACAGACATCCAAATTAGGTGATTCAAGTTGTTATGGAAATATAAAGAATGATCTATAACTTTTATGAAGGAACTTTCTAGAGAAAAAGTCATCTGGATGGACGTAAATGCCCTTAAAGTTATAAAATCTACAAAGGGGGGTGACCTTTAATGTCAAGTGGTGCCTTTCCAAGCCTAACCATATTCTAGTCACTTCTAGCAGCTTCCAAGCTCTATATATGCATCATTTCTTGTCTAAAATAGAGTATACATATGAATTACTATAGTGTTTTAGAAATACAATTATTATCTTTTAGTTTTAAGAGTCATTGTAAGAAACACTTGAAGAAGAAAAAGCCAAGTGTAAGAGAAGATCATCCTAAATCAAGAATTCTTTAAAAGACATACAAGGGAGTTTTACTTATTCAATTCTTTCTCTCTTTATCTTTCTTTTTATATTAAATTTGATTTTCTTTTGTTGCTTCTTAAGCATGTATCTAGGCTAAGTCTTTGTATGGGAATTATAATGATGAATTAAATAAGAATTATACTTTTATCTTATAGTATTTATGATTTAATTTCAATTAGTGCAATTTGTGTTATGTATGTTTAATCATCATATGTAACTTGTTAATCAAATTATTTATAATGAGAATTAGAGTAATTTGGTGGAAAGTAATTGCGATAACTTCTAAAGAGAATAAAATCTGAGGAAAAATAAAAAGAATGATAAAAAAGGGAAGAAAAACAAAAAGAGAAAAAGAAAAAGAACAGTAAGGTGAAAAATTAGAGAGAAAAATTCAGGATTAATTATAGGAGTTATGTCATATGATGTAATGAATGTTCTCATTTTTTCCCTAATGAATGTTTTCATTTTTTCCCTAATGAATGAGTAAAATTGAATTGGAGATTTTTGTCAAATATCGTATAGTCGTCTTTTATCATATTGTATAAGTATCTGAATGGAAAGATATTACATATTGAAAGTTTAAATTGGAGCTATGAGATCACTATTTTAGTTCTGTTTGCTTTGTAATTTTCTTTATAAGCCTAGGGTCCCCTTATATCTTGAGAATTCAAATGGCTCAATAACTTGCATTGCAAGTCTTGTTTTACAACTATCATCAATCATTGCATTAATATCAAGCCTCATATTCTGCTCAAAAGTTCATCAAAGGATTCATGAGATGCTTAATTGGGTTGGTAAGTTAATGGATCAATAACAACAGTGGATAAACTAAGTTCCTTGCACACATAAAAAAAAAAGATGGCTAGAATAATGTTGATGAATCCAGAATGGAACTGCGGGCAAAATACAACTCAGGGGGCAAATAGTGTCTGCATTCAAAGAGTGAAAATGGATGTTGAAGTGTAAGAGCTAATACCTCAATCATTATATAGCAAAAATAGTAACAGAAAAAAAAAGTTCAACAGTGCATCAGTCAATCATAAGCTCTATTATAAAGCCATGGACCCGACTTGTTAACCTAGTAATCAATCTGATGAATCGTATAGGAAGCTTAAACATCAAAAGTACTAATAGCAAATCATTCAATGCTCAAACTGACAGGCTATTAATGAGACACCTCATTCTTACACTCTAAAATCAATAAATATGGCTTTGTTCCAAACAGGAGACCCATTAAGATCATGCACATTATACATAGCATGCATACACTTGCATACATTTTTAGAAATACTTGTATTGTATAATAAAAGTGTTTGAGCCTATACAAGATTGTACAGATACTCTGCTACTAACATTTGAAATTAGTGTTGGAAGAATAGGAAAGTAGTAAGAGTATTCGCATATGAAACATTTAAAAGAATGAAAATAAGAGAAGTGACACTACCAAGAAGCATTATCCTGGAAACTTCAAGAGGCTAGATAGGATGCTCAAGCTCCTCGGATTCAATATGCTAGTGATACATGCGCTTGGCCCTAAAAAGGGAAGAATGCACTCAAAACTTGAGATGAATGCACTCTGAAAACTTTTTTAATTATGAAATAGTAACTCCTAAATCTTTTCTTTTGTAGGAAATGTGGGGAAGAGAAATAAAGCCCACTACCATAGCATTAATGGGATAAAGCCACAACTTCGATGGTGGAGCATCACGACCCTATGATCGGAGACATTATCACCACAGTGAAAGGGAAGAATGCAAAAGAATAACATTGCATTCTGATAATTTTCTTTACTAGCAAATAGGCCATACTAATTGATGGAATTTTATGCAGGGAAAATAAAAAAGAATGAAAAAGGGAAAAGGAACGGATACATCAATAAGAATGGGCAAGATAGCAAATGTCAATCACTTGTCAAAACCTCACCCTGTGCAAATACCAAAGGGAAGTAGTGCAACTCTATCTCCTTTGATTCTGCAATAAAATAAATCCTCAATAAGAAAATTCACAAATTGAAAGGAAATTCATCCACTCCACGAGATCTTGTGTGAAAATTTATCTTATGACCTTTGATTTTAGTGGCTTTCTTTTATTAGCCTCGCAGAATTCAGATGTCTTGTTGACAGTTCTATATTGAGAATTTCTAAACTCTAATCAATTTAATTCTTTCTTTACACCTAAATGAGGGGAAGAACATGCAAAGGCAAAATTTATGGACTTGTGGTATAAATTGATTGAATTTTAGGGTATCATTTTAGTCTTATGAATGATAAATGTGCATGTAATATACTTCAATGCTCAAAAATGAGTATGAGTACAAAGTCCCTTAATAGTATCCACACTGAGTAATATGAGAAAGGTGGGGAATACTCAAATAAGGAAGGAAAGCACAAAAATAATTCAAAGACTGTTTTGATACTTAGAATCTAATCCATTTATGCTCAAATACCATAAGTTTTGTTTACCAAATTCTCCCTAAAATTAGGTGTCGAAGTAAGCTCTTCACTTGGTAAAAAAATATGATCTCATCATAAAATGGTTAATGATGCCTCTACCCTTTGCAAATGGTAAATAAATGATAGTCATGAGGATCAAAATTAAGGAGATTGGTTAAGTACATGTTATCTCGTGAAAGTGATGAATTTTCTTATAAATTTTCAAAATAATAATATACTTTTGTACATTCATCTTGTTAAAACTAACTTCAGCAATTCTATAGGAATTTCAAATCCAGAAGGGGGTATACTCAACTTACAACGCCAATCAACACAGCAAAATTCAAAGTCAGTCAACAAAAGTGCTATTTAGTCAACACAAAGAATTCAAAGCATTCGACTCAACTCAAACAACTAAAGATAAAAATCAGCGAACAGTTATAGACTTTAGCATCATCAAAAGTGAGCAATGAAAGGATTGCAGTTAATTTGTGAGTAGTTTTGGACTGCAGCATCATTAAAGGAGAGCAATGAAAGGATTACAGTCAATTTGCAAGCAATTATGGATTGCAGCATCATCAGTAAGCAACGAAAGGGTTGCAGCTAATCGTGAGCAATTGTGGATTGCAACATCATCAGTAAGCAACGAAAGGGTTATAGCTAATTATGAGCAATTTTGGATTGCAGCATCATTAGTGAGCAACGAAAGGGTTGCAGCTAATCGCGAGCAATTGTGGATTGGAGCATCATCAGTGAGCAAAGAAAGGGTTGCAGCTAATTGCAAGCAATTTTAGACTGCAGCATCATCGGTGAGCAACGAAAGGGTTGTAGCTAATCGCGGGCAGTTTTGGACTGTAGCATCATCAATGATTAATGAAAGGGTCGTAGCTAAACACGAGCAATTTTAAATTGCAGCATCATCAGTGAGCAATGAAAGGGTTATAGCTAATCACGAGAAATTTTGGATTGCAGCATCATCAGTGAGCAACGAAAGGGTTGCAGCTAATCGCGAGCAATTTTGAATTATAGTATCATCACTGAGCAATGAAAGGGTTGCAGCTAATCGTGAGCAATTATGGATTGCAGCATCATCAGTGATCAATGAAAGGGTTGCAGCTAATCATAAGCAGTTTTGGACTGCAGCATCATTAATGAGCAACAAAAGGGTTGTAACTAATCACGAACAGTTATGAACTGTAGCATCAAAAGTGAGCAAAGAAAGGGTTACAGCTAATAGTGAGCAATTATGGATTGCAGCATAATCGCATAATCAATCAGCATCATACGACTATTGTGATGTTTCTTATAAAAAAATAGACTATACGACCTAGTGTAGTCGGCATTGTACGACCTAGTGCAATGTATCCTCAATCAATTTTACGACTGAGTATAATCAGCATCATACAACCGAGTGTGATGTTTAAATAAACTATACGATCGAGTATAGTCAGCATTGTATGATCGAGTGCAATGTATTCATCAATTGATTATACGACCGAGTATAATTAGCATCATACGACCGAGTGTGATGTTTCTTATCAAAAACATACTATAAGACCGAGTGTAGTTGGCATTGTACGACCGAGTGAAATGTATCCTTAATCGATTATATGACCGAGTATAATCAGCATCATACAACCAAGTGTGATGTTTCTTATCAAAAATAGACTATACGACCGAGTGTAGTCGGCATTATACGACTGAGTGCAATGTACTCATCAATCAATTATATGACCAAGTATAATCAGCATTATACGACCGAGTGTGATGTTTCTTATCAAAAATAAACTATACGACTGAGTGTAGTCGGCATTATATAACCGAGTGCAATGTATTCACCAATCGATTATACGACCGAGTATAATCAGCATTATACAACCGAGTGTGATGTGTCTTATCGAAAACAGACTATACGACCGAGTGTAGTCGGCATTGTACAACCGAGTGCAATGTATTCCTCAATCGATTATACGACCGAGTATAATCAGCATCATACAATCGAGTGTAATGTTTCTTATCAAAAACAGAATATACAACCGAGTGTAGTCGACATTGTACGACCGAGTGCAATGTATCCTAAATTGATTATACGACCGAGTATGATATGTCATTTAAAATGATGTACATCCGAGTATAGCAAATTCACCAGCAGAAGCCTCACAGAGTACAGGTAAGTATCCTAACTTTCAATTTAGAAATTGGGTGCTATTCTACTTTGCCATAATTTTTTAAGCAAACAACGACAAACGGGGGCAACTGTAGACACCCAATTTCAGGATGACATGTTATGATGCAGCAAAGGACTCCAATGATGAAAATGTCTTTGATGCTTAATCTTCAAAAAATTATAAAGGCTTTTAAAGGAAGAATTTAATGTTTTTAGGAACTAAATCACAAAGTTCTTTTTAGGACCTAATTGCAAAATTTAAATTTTTTTGGGGGCCTTTTTGTAATTAAATGTTAAAAAAAAGTGTGCGTCGGAATTCCATAATTTCAACCGGAATTATGTAATTTCAATCGGAATTACAATAATTCTGATCGGAATCGCACAATCCCAGTCGGAATTGAACTCTTCCGTTTTCCTATTTCTAACTATTCTAATTTTAGGTGGTTTAAATTTTCTAATTAATTCAATCCTAAATTGGTTTAAACTTTCTAATTAATTTAATTCTATTTAGTTCAAAATTCCTAAATACACTTTAGGAATAAGAATCACTTTAGAATTAGGGTTAGGCTTCCTAGTTCCACTATAAAAGGGGAGCTAAAGAAAAAGAAAAAGAAAAAGGGAAGAGGAACAAAAAGAAAAAGGAGAGCGTAAGAAGGAGATGAGAGAAAGAAAATTGTGATTTTATTTTTCTTATATTTATTCTTAATCAAAAAATTACTTTTAATTTATCAATCAATTCAAGACTCGTGAAGAATTTTTTGAAGAAAAGATTCGAAGACTTATCAAGAACAGTGAATCACAAATCTGAGGAGCACCCTAAATCATCCGTAAGCATATCATATTTTTCTATTCTTCTTTTATTGATTTATTTATTTATTTTTTATTTTTTATATTCTTATATTTTATTATAATTTATTCATTAATTATTATTTTTATTTTATGTTTTATGTTTTATAGTGATTATGGAGGAAAACGCATAGTGATCATATGAGGGAAATGAATTTCATTAAGAATCCACATAAGACTATAGATAAAGCCTCATAGAGACTTAGTTTTTAGGGTTTTATTTTTTATTGTCTTTATTTTTATTTTATTTTTATTAATTGTTTTAGAAACTAATGTAATAGCCCCAATAGTGGGAGTAATAAAATTATATGTGTGGTTGCATGTTTATTTTAATTAAATTGGTTAGTAAAATTAGGTTTCAATTTGGTAATCATTTAAAATAAATGGAAGAAGTAGATTAATTTAGATTGCATGTTAATAAAAATTAGGGTTTTAGTAAGGATTAAATTAGTTATTTATTTGATCTTATTTAATTTTTTTTTATGTTTTTTTATTTGTTTTTGAGCTTATTTATTATTTTTGTGTGTTTTGGGCCTTAAGCCCATTTCAGATTTTGATTTGTTTATTTTTAGCCCATATCATTTAATAATTAATTAGGTTTAATTAATTAAAATATATTTTTAGGTCCATAATTAATTAGATTTTAGGTTAGAAATACTTTTAAGCTCATTTAGTTAATTAGACATAGACCCACTTAATTTAAGCCCTTTTTCATAATTTATGGATTTAAGATCATTATTTAATTAAAACATGTAGAATTAATCTCATTAATTTAAATACCTTCATAACATGTAGAATTAGGCCCATTTTTAGAATTAAAATTAGTAGACTTAGGTTCATTTAATTAAAATAAAAAGGAATTAGGTCTTTAGGTGCACTTATAATTAAAACATGTAGACTTTAGCTCACTTATTTAAAATCCATGTAGATTAGACTACCTTAGGGGTTATGTGATTGAATGCATTATTTACTTGTATATTTCATAACTAGTTTGCCTTGGAGTTTATTGTTTTGGGTTTATATGAAATTGCATGTAAATAGAGAATAAGATAATAATTCATAAAGTAATTCTAAATGAACACAAGACTGAAAGAAGTTGGTATTTCGTGTCCAGAATCTCCTGGTTGTGGTTCTAGCTTTCTTTTAGGGAATCAGGTACCACTCTTTCGATTTGTCTCAGTTATTACCCCGGGTGGTGACTCCTCATCTTTATGTCATGTCTTTGTGACAGTGGTTAGTGTGTTCTCTAGAGCCCTGAGCTCAAACAGTGATGCGGTTGCTAAAATCTTGGACGCGCGCTAAACCCCGCCATCTACAGAGCAACTTTCAACCAAAAATGAGTTGTGGAAGTCAACACCGGCGCCGGAGAAGGAAGAGAAGGTGGCAGCAACGAGAGCTGAAGGGAGAGGCATAGTGACGGCCGGCGGTCGAAGGTAACAGACGATGAGGGTAAGGGAAGAGGGTGATCGGGGAGAGAGAAAGTGAGGGGGGGTTTTTTATGATATTTTGTGTATATATATTGTATATATAATAATCAATAAACTATATAGTATATTTTTACTCAACTATATATTATAATATATATTTATATTGTACATTATTCACATGCATATATATATATATACACACACACACACACATATATATATATATATATTAACTCATAAAATTACATTTAAATAATGTAATTTATTAAAATATTAATGCACCAAATTAAATATTATTAAAATAACATTTCCCGAAATAATAAATTGTAATACATACATTTATATAGAAAATTTTAATTAAACATAAAAATAATAATAATAACTCACAAAATGGTAAAATAATCAAATAAATTTTAAAATTATTAAAATTCTTATTCTTATTATTTTAAAATAAAATAATTTAAAAACTCAGGTTATTACAGTTAATCTAATCATGTATGAATAAACTTCTTCAGACAAGGAAAAAAGTAACCAAGTCATTAACATTTGATCTTTGGTAAACCATTCAACAAATTCAAGATTAGGAATTGTAATAGTAGCATTGTTTGGATTGGGAATTTCTTTTAGTGGTGAAGGTCGACTTCCATTGATAAAAGACATTAAATTTTGGTAATTGAGCAAAGTAAGAAATTAAGTCTTTCATGCAAGATACTTGCGAGGTTTCAGTTTAATAGCAAAGCTATGGTGTGTTTGGGAAGAAGGGATAGTGTTAATGGTGGGTGGACTGGCTATAGCAATAAAAGCAGTGTTATTAGAAGAAGAAGTCATATTTTAATGAAGAAAATTGAAGAAGTATGCTACAAGAATGTTTGGGAATCAATTTCGCAAAGAATTATCTACTGCATGAGAAAAAGTAGTAAATTATAGATATAGAGATGTTGATTAATGACTCTGATACCATATAAACAAATGTAGTAATAATGTTTTTATGTTTTTGTATTTCATATTTTGTAGTAGATATAAGAGTTCTTATATAAATACAAGTGTAGAAGTTAACGACATAAAAAGAAAACAAAGATAGCTTACAAAAGATAATGACAGCTTACAAAAGATCATTGGATTATATTTGCATAGTATAGGCATTACTTTATGTTTATCCACCATGTTGCAATAGCATATGTGTCCATGTTTGTTTGTGTTATGTGCCCATGAGTGCTCATGTGCCCATTATGTGCCCATTCCCTTTACATCTCATAACAATCAAAGGACCACCATTCAACCATTGACGGGTCAAGATTAACTAACCTTTTAACCTGTTGCTCCTCCAACTATCTTCTTCTATATATGACTTTCACTCCCTATATGAATAATATACTATTTATGCTTAATAACTCACAAAAAAAATACATGTCAGATAGGAGAAACCCCAATACAAGTTGAATAATACACTCGATCACTCAAATTGAATAATTCTAGTGTAAATATTGTAAACTAAAATTTATTAACAATGTCTGTACCTTTGAGCTTAACTACATTTTCAATCACCATTTCCAGTATAAAACATATTTAAAAAACCAAAGTCACAACAAAAAACAACCATAAAAGATAAAACCCATTATGTAAAGTAAAAGATCATATCCAATATTTGGATTTAATTTTGAACAAATTCAAGTTAGTCGAACAAAAAATTACATTTCAAATTCCATTTTCTATGCCCCTATGACCTATGAGAAACCAAAAATAAGAAGCGAACCCATAAAGATCAGCCATTTTCTTTAGCCTCAAATCAAACTGAACACAGTTAAGAGTTTATCCGAGTTCTAAATTCAACAACAAGTATAAAATGTAATGGAATTTTTAACTAAGACTTAGTCTCACCTGCCAAATTAATTTAAATTGAGCCAAGGAGATCTAATTTAAAACTAGCCAGATCCCTTATTAACGAAATGCAGAATCAAGAATAATTTGATGAAACAATAAAACAAGATCAGGAAACACATGAGATGAATCCTAAAAACTCAAAAGTCAATGTACATGAAGCTCTACTCTTTACAAGGAAAAATTGTTGACACAACCATTATCTACATGATAAAACTTCAAAGAAACCTCGCCATATTGTCTCTTTGTAGCTTCAATTTTTTATTCACATGGTAGGTTACCCCTAAAACATAACACAATGTACGATACATATAAAAAGACCAACACTAAAATATAAATCATCTAATTAGGCATAGAAATACTTCTGCACTTCTAAGGTGAGGTACTAATGCAATGCCCATTTTACGATGATGAAAAATGTTTGCTCTTTCTCTCTCTCTCTTTTTATATATATAGTGCATCTTTCAGTAAGGATTCAGATTTTGCTTTCGTAAAATTGGAATATGAAAACTGCTTTCATCCATTAGTAGAATGTAACATTGGAGAATTCCTTTGTTTAACATTACTCATGAGAAATAATTGCAATTTCGTTTTCTTTCAATTCAATTACATGGGGCAAATCCACCTCTATCGAATTAATGAATCACTATGACACAAATAAATTACACAAAGTGAATCACCATTTTAATATATATTTTCACTCCTTAAATGACAATAACACAGTTTAACTCCTCTTTTATCTTTCATACCATCCTTTATATAAATTACCACATTTCAAATATAATCACCAATTAATCCCCCAATAAAAAAACATATTAAAACATATACGCCATCAACACATTACTCACTAGATGATTAACAATATGCAACCTCTAGAATTTGAAAACCACTTCCTACAAGGAGGAACATCACACCTAACAACACTAGAAAGATTCGAAACCCCACATTACCTACATTACCATCCTTTAAATGCATTACCACATTTCAAATATAATCACCAATTAATCCCCTAATAAAAAAACATATAAAAACATATACTCACTAGGTGATTAACAATATGCAACCTTTAGAATTTAAAAACACTTCCTACAAGGAGGAACATTACAGTTAACAACACAAGAAAGATTTGAAACCTTACATTACCTACAAGCATGCTCCATAAAATCCTTTTTACCAAAAGTGTAGCCCTTCTCATCTTCCATCTCCTCAAAAGTCAACCATTCCTTCCGCTTAGTACCCATCCACTGCACCTTGACTACTCCATAATGCTGCTTTGTACAAAAAAAAAAAAAAGAACAAAAAAGATGAGTGAATTCGATGATAATGCCTCTCCTGCTCTATGGTGGTCCAAAGTAGTAGGTTCCAAGACTGAATATGAGGAGGACAATGTCTCTACTACAACTAGAGAATCACAGGGTATTAGACATGCCACTAGCAAAATGAAACCCTAAACTTGGAAAAAAACCCTCTGACACTACCTAAACAAACATTAGAAATGAAAAAGGAAAAACCTAAATTGTAATTGATTTGGTTGATTTTGGTCATTTTTTAAAAAAAAATATATAAACGTTAAAAGAATAAATGAGGTGTTATTATGAATATTCATATTGTTTTTAGATGTTTTTGGTTGATTTTGGTTGTTTAACCGCATATTAGAAAATAAAAACATAAACGTTAAAAAATAACAGAGGTAATAATTGTAAATATTTAGCTTGCTTTTTTTTAAAGATAGTAATTAAATAAACGATAAAAACTAAACCATTGATAATATTTAGGTTGCCTTAGATTGTCTTTTAGTTGTTTTAGGTTGGTTTTCTATTTTTTCACTTTAAAACCAATCAGTGGACAAGAAAATGAGATATTATGATAATTGCTTGAATTTAGTTTTATGCCCTTTCCACTCTTCTATATGTCAATCTTGAATGTCTTTCCTACAATCGCCTACTCTCGCGTATATGTCCACCTGCATAGTTCTTTTCTTATTTGTTTATTTCCAGACTTGACCCTACTTTCAATATTATATTCCCCGCACTGAACTGTTTTCAGTGCGGGCTGCGCCAAGTGTCATCGCCCTTGAATTAGTAAACATAATCAAATTCTATATATGCTTTGCCATCAACTAAAATGAAATTTTGCTCTTCCATTTGTCTATGGACCATCTAGTGAAAAAAAAATTCCAATTGTAAGTGATCTAGATGATTTTTGACACTGCATGCATTACCTCACACCTTTAGAAAAAAAAAAAAAAAAAAAAAGAAAATATAAATTTAACCTTAATTGACTGTCAATACAATTAACTATCTTTTATCATTATTAAGTAGAACATATTTTTCAATATAAGAACTGTTTTTACTTAAATAATTTTTAATTTTGAGTCGTATACAATTATATTAAATAAGTAAATAAAAAATACTTTATGATATTATAATTTTATCCGAATTAAATTGATTAAATAGAACCTACTATAATTTAACTTTTACTATTTGAGCTCTTATTATATTCAAATTTGCTAGAAATTCAAGGTTGAATTCAATTTGAGGTCATATAATTAAATGACATAATTTTATTTTATTTTTAGGATTGTTGAATGGTGTAGTCTCCTCAATTCAATTCTTCTTCTTGTTAGGAGATGAAAAAGACACCATCTTCAAACCAGGGAATTCATATGAACCTATCTTTTTCTTTCTTTCTTTCTTTCTTTTAAACAGCATATGAACCTGTGTTTTTTTTTTTCCAATTTGGTCACAATAATAAAAGCACTAATAAAAATTGCTAAATAATAAAAATATCTAAATGTAAAATCAACATTAAAAAGCAAAAGCTAGCCAGCCAGCCATTATAAAACTTTCCCAAGTCAACAAGTCTTGCGTCAGCGCATTTACAGGTCTATCCCACCCAACTCAAACCAGAAGCAGCCATTAAAATACTTTTCAACAACTCACAATTTAATTCACACCATACCCAGAAATGTCTCGCTTTTGTCTCTTTTTTGCTTTTCTTCTTCTTCTTCTTCTTCCCTCCAGCCCTTCACCTTCACTTTAACAAAACATCATTGCTTTCACTGTTTCAAACTCTTCATGGCTTCCTATCCAAAATAAGCTCCTTCTCTCTCCCAACTCCACCTTCGCCGCTGATTTTCACCCAGTACCTAACTCTTCAAATTAAAAGTGTTATGCTTTGAGAAATTAAAGTTGTATTATCATTGATGTATTACAGTAGTATATATACAACAAGAGATAAGCTACTGATAACTAAGAAGAGAATATAGCAAGAGTAGTTACAATAATAAGATAAATAAGAGTGTAAATAGAAAAACAAAACTAGAGATAGATGTTATCCTTATCACCCTCCTGCAAGTTAAGTGGGTTGAGAAACTACTGTCAACTTGTCTCTCAAGTGAAGAAAATGACCCTTCGTAAGAGGCTTAGTGAGGCAATCTGCAAGTTGGTCTTCAAAGGAAAGAAATTGTACTTGTAATTACTTATTAGGCACTTGATCACACACATAATGAAAATCTATCTTTAGATGTTTGGACCTTGAGTGAAAAATAGGTGTAATGGTCAAGTAAGTGGCGCTTAAATTATTACACCAAATTGTTGGGGTAGAGGGAAGTGTGAAACCAATTTCCTTGAGTAAAGAAGTGCCATTGTAGTTCAGTAATGGTACTTACAATGGCTCTATTTTCAGCTTTAGTGGAAGACCTAGCCATTGTACATTGTTTCTTGGACCCCTATGCCACAAGATTATTTCCCACTAATATGCAAAAACTGGAGGTCGACTTGCGATCGTTAATGGACTTTCCCCAATCCACATTAACATATGCATTTGTAGTGAGGGAACAAGCTCAGAAAGAAATAAACCATAAAAAATTATACCTCGAAGATACCTTAAAATGCGTTTAACTGCTGTATAATGCTCTTCCATGGGTTGATGCATATATTGAGACATTTTGTTGACAGAATATGTAATGTCCAGGCGTGTGAAGGAAAAATATTGAAGATCCCCAACAATACTTCTATACAAAGAAGGATCTGAAAAAAGAGTACCACCATGAGAAGAAAGCTTTATTTAAGGAGAAGATAGTGTGGAAATACTATTTACTGAATCTATATCAGCTTTGTTGAGCAAGTCGTGAATGTATTTCCATTGTGTAAGCAGCAGATCATCCTTGGACCATGTTAATTCAATACTAAGAAAGTAATTAAGCACACTAAGGTCCTTTAAAACAAATTACTATTTGAGTTTGGAAATAAGAAAATCCACATGAGTAATATCACTACCCATAAGGATAATGTCATCTACATACACCAAGCAAAAAGAAAATTTTCCACCACGATTATAATAGAATAAAGAGCTATTCATCTTGAACCCAAAAAAATCCAAGCTTGAGTAAAGCTAGTTGTAGACAATGAAACCACTATCTTGGGGTTTAACACAACCCATATAAGGAATTCTGAAGTTAAACACATATGTGGGATGACTGGAACTTACAAACCTCGGTGGTTGAGTCATAAAAACGTCTTCTTCAAGCTTTCTATAGAGGAAAGCACTAGAGACATCGAGTTATTTAATCTGCCAATTCTTAGATACAGCAATAGTCAAAATAAGACGTATCATTGTTAGCTTAACAAGGGTTGTATGTCTCATGAAAATCAACTCCAAGTCATTGATTAAATCCCTTTGCATCTAAACACACTTTGTACTTATCAATGGAGCCATCGACTTTTTGTTTGATGCGGTATACCCACTTGCAACTAATGACATTTTGAGCAAATGTGGGAGGTACCAAATCCCATGTTTGATTAGTGATAAGGGCATCCATTTCATCCTTCATAGCAGCATGCCATTGTTCTAATTTAATAGCTTATTTAAAAGTGCTTGGTTCCATTGGAGTGGAGTCAACAACAAGAAAGGCTTTAGGCTTAAAGGAACTAGTTTGTAGTCGGGTTATCATGGGATGAGTTTTATGAGCTATTAGTTGTCACGACCCAAACTAGGAGTCATGACCGGTGCTAGGGAACGGGAATTCTTTCGAATTCGGAACCCGTAGCAAGCCTTAGAAAATAAAATCATACAATAATTAAATAAAAATACGATAGAATTAAAATTTTTCAAATCAATATTATATAATAAATACTCCAAATCCTTTTATAAATGAATACATATTCGTACAGTGTTCAAATACAAATTTTTTAGAGTATACAATATCAAAATAATATAATACTCTTCCGATACAATAACACAACTACTGCAGTTTCTAGAATATAAATCAAAGTTCAGAATATACATTTGCATAAAATAGCCGGGACTGAAGAACACCGGCGAGGAACTCTATAACTAAGGTCTGACAATATGGGATCTCCTGAAAAAAAATAATTGAGGGGGGTCAAACCTCACTGAGTGAATTATTATATTATATATACATGCAAACTAAACCATAACAATCAGGCATTCTTATATATATATATATATATATATATATATATATATATATATATATGTATGTATGTATAGACACACATTTCATATGAATGTCAAACTCTGCCTTTATAAATATACTAAATATAGAAAACGTATGTTTTAATTCATGAAGGACCCATAGAACCCTAATAATAGCAACCTCAAACAATCATATCATCACTCTAGCCATACAGGGTCACTTGATTTCAAATAGAACACTTATTCCAATCTGGACAGCAGACTGGCCCCGAGACACTAATTCGATTGAGCTCCAGCAGTCTGACTGTCAGTGTGATTGGCCCCGAGACACTTAGTCAATCGAGCTCCAACAATCACACTATCTATCACCTCACATCTCAGTTAACCCAATAGATTCATTCCACTATGGACAGTAGACTGGCCCCGAGACACTAAGTCAATCGAGCTCCAACAGTCTGACTGTCAGTGTGATTGGCCCCCCAATCACACTATCTAACATACCATTAATCTTAGTCAAATCAATTAAATCAATTATAATCACCCAAAATTAACTCTCACTCAATCCTTATCTATCATACCGGTACGTACACGGTCCTAGTGTTGCCCACTAGGAAGCACGTTCTATTGATATCCTTCATTAAAATATATCATTCATTCGGAAAATAATTAATGTAGAACAATATTCATAATAGTAAAACCAACTATATATATATATATATATATATATATATATATATATATATATATATATATATATATATATATATACCAAAAATATATCTAAAATATACCCAGTATATTTCGGGTATATATATATATATGTCAAATAAAATATGAAATAAACTAAAGATAAATCATTAATATTGTTAAAAACAATTTAAATGTATAACAATAATATAACATGCATTTTCTTAAAAAAATATACCTAAATATACAAAAGATATGCCCTAAGTACACAAATCATTTAATAAAACATTTATGTATAAATATTCATTTAAATATGTGTTTGTGTTTAACATTTATTCACAAATATACTAAAAATAAACCTAATTATCTAGCATGCATATATCAAAAATAAACCCTAAATATACCACTAATGTGTTAGGTTTAATTTAATAATAAAACATGTATTTATTTGAAAATAAATCAAAAATATACCAAAAATAAACTTAAAAATAATTTAAGCGTAGGTTTATAATTTAACATGCAATTATTTAAGAATAGACCTAAAATCTACTGAAACTATACCTAAAGTATACTAATCATTTAATAAAATAATTATGTCTAAGTGTACATTTTAAAACATGTGTATATTACTCAAATGTATTAAACCTAAACCTAATTGTTTAATGTGCATATATCAAATTAACATGCATAATTATTTAATATGCATATATATAAAAATGCAACCCTAGATATACCAAAAATATTATAATTTAAATCACTTTTAAAATGTACAATGAAAATGAAAAATTCTAAATAATGCACCCTATATGCAGTGCATATATATACAGTATAATAACTCACATGTTAGCGCTCCACAAGACAAATTCGACGGGCCTGATCTGTTAGGCCTCGGTCTCGGCACAGCTAGACAAATAAATGACAACATGAAATCAGAATAAATTTAACGAAAATTCTAAAGACTCGATCTAGAATTTTAGACACAAAATTAGAATAGGGATTTGACCAGATATCATGTTTTACGAGAATTCTACCGAAAATTCGGCAGAACCTCCCCTATAAAACGGACATCTCTCTGCTCAAAGAGTAGAGTAGGTCCTGCAAAGAAAACACACTTCGGAATAACACCAAATTCACAACCACAATCCCTCGGTCGGACTCCAAACTACAATTCACCGACCGAGGTACACAATTCATAGAATAATTATAAATTACCAAAAATGCCCTTATATAACAAAAATACATTTTATAAATCCAAATTATGTAATTAACCCTAAAACACGTTAAAAACCGATAAAAACTCATTTATTTAGAAAAATCATATATTATATATATAATTTGAAAATAATTTACGAAAAATAGTTTTAATTAGTTAAAAATAATAAAAATTTGCAGAAATCATTTTTATAGCTCAAATAATTATTAAAACCAATTTAATTATATTTTTAGTCAATTTATTGTAAAATTACCAAAATACTCTTATATATATATATATTACTAAAATTAATCAAAAATTCACCAAAAATAATATAATTATAAAAATTAATTTTCTCAACATATATCTCAATAATATCAATAAATATACTCAATTAACCAATTAATTTCAATGTAACACACAATTAACCCTATTTTCCAAAATTACATAAACTTAATAAATTCCAAATATATACATAAAAATTCACAAAAATTACAAATAAATTTCTATAATTCATTTCAACTCCAATTAACACCATAAAACACAATTTCATAATTTAATTAATTAATTTTCGAAAATTAGAAAATAATAATAAAATAATCAAAAATTCACAAAAATTAAAATAAATTCCAAAAATTCTAAAACAATTCAATATGTAGATTAAGCTTCCAAGAACAAAGTTTGTGAAGGAAGTTTTCATGAATCAACCAAATTGAAGCTAAAAAAAATTCAAAACCCAAAATGGCTGATTTGAAGAAATTGAAACCTAAGTAATTCTAGACCAAATCAAGTGAAAAAAAGCTTGGAATCACACTCACCAGAGCTCAAGGAGAAGATAGAGACTGACGACGTCGAATTTGATGGCCGAAAAGTACTTGATCAGAGTTAGGAGCAACTTTCGACCTCTTGATGAAAATCCGGCCAAACAACGCCGGAAATGGGAGTTTTAGGTGGTGGAAATGGCTGGAGGTGGAGGAGGAAGGCTGAGGGGCATAGTAACAATAAGAAAACCAGCTTGAAAGTGGCTGGAAATGGTGGAATCCGTTTGGGAAGAAAAATGAAGGAGACAATGACATTTTGGTAATTTCTGCAAACTTTTTTTTTTTTTGAAAAAAAAACGTGTATATATATATATATATATATATATCCACCTTATATATATTATAATAATATAATCCCACATAGAAATGATATTCACCACACAAATATTTTATTATATTTAATAATTTATACACTTAAAATTAATTAATTAATACAAAAAAATTAATTAATAAAATTAAGGAAATTAATTAAGCTCTAATTAATTTAAATAAATACACATATATACAATTTATTTTAGTACTTTAAAATTATGTATGAGTTCATGCAAATTCGTAAAACTAGTTAAAATAATTAATATTAAATTATTTACGTGTCAATTTTCTCGAAAATACAATTCCTGGGAAAATTTTACGTAAAGTACTTAAAATAATTAAAATTAACTTTAAACAAATAACAACTCTTAAAATATCATAAATATATACAAAAATTATTAACACTATATATCCTGATGCAGTATAAAAATATTTTAAAAAACTCGGGATATTACATTAGTGGTGAAGCAAGAATCGAAGAAGAAGAAGAATTAGTAGAAGCAACATCCAACAACAAATCTGGACTAGTTGGAACAATGGTATTATGGGTAATGGAGAGGACAAGCTAGATATTGTTTACAATGGTATCGAGTTGGTGGAGTTTGGTAGGGTATAGGTAAAGGGGCAAATGGAGTTTATGTTGGAGTGGGTTGTTGCATTGGCGATGTAGTGTTTGATAAGAATGGGGAACTGGTAATTGGTAACAAAATTGTAGCTAGACTATTTAATACAGGAGTTGCGCTTGAATGGTCCTGAGCTTGATATGGAAACACCTGCTCATAAAAAATAACATGGCTTAAGATGAAAATTTTTGAGGAAGCAATAGCAAGAAAAATATAACCCTCACAAAATTTATTGTACCCCAAAAAAACACATTTTTGAGAGCAAAGAGAAAGTTTATTGCTTGCATATGGTTGTAACCAAGGATAGCATAAACAACCAAAAACCTGTAACTCATCATAGTTTGGTGGAATTTTAAATAACTTAGTTTATGGATTGGACTTTTTTAAGTGATGGGGTTGATACTCTATTTATGATATACACAGTGATTTCAAAAGCAAATGTCCAATAAATTTGGGTACATTAGAATGATGAAGTAAAGATAATCTGATCTCAACTATATGTATATGTTTCCTCTATGCACAACCATTCTGTTATGGGGTTTTAGGACAAGCACTACACTAACTGATACCATTTGCACTTAAATAATATTGTATTGCTTAGTACTCACTACCCCAATCATACTGAAAAATTTTAATGGAGGTGGCAAAATATTTTTCAACAAGATGACAAAATTTAATGAAAGTACTAAGAACCTCATATTTGTAACGAAGAAAAAAATACAACAGTTGTTACTGAAATGATCATAAAATAAAACATAATATTTAAAATCATCAACATAAGTGATAGGAGCAGGGCCCCATAAGTCTAAATAAATTAATTCTAAAGGAGCTTTTACTTGAAATATAAATTTAGAGAAAGGGAGTCTATGACTCTTACTGATAGAACAAGCATAATAAAGAGAACTATTTTGATTCAAAGCAAAGGAAATATTGGATTTGCAAAGTGTTTGTTCAAAAACTCTTTTAGAAGCATGCCCCAATTAATTATGCCATGTGGAGAGGGAATAATTCAATGGCATTTTTAGAGGATAAGAATTTGTCACTAATGCTAGAAATAATGGATAAAGTTCATGATCATTCGAGTCTAAGATGAGTAATTCCTTCGTGGAGATATCCTTAATTTCATAGTGATAAGGAAAAAGTTCAACATAAACATTTTTAGATTATGTAAAAGAGGAAACAGATAAGAGATTATTGAAAATAGAAGGAACATAAAAAACATCATGTAAGTGAAATAATTTATTATAAGAGGAATAATGAGAAAATCCAATGTGTGCAATTGAAAGAGTTTTACCATTGCCTATTTTCACATCGTCACTGCCATAAAAATCAGAATGAGTAGTTAAGTTGTCAAGCTCATGTGTCATATGATGCGAAGCTCCTATATCAATAATCCATGGTTAATGTTAAGGCAGATTTGTATTGGTGGTGGTTGTGAGGTGAGTTGTTGGATGAGTTATTAAGCTATGGCTTCCATTCTCATAAAAGACTTTTGATGTTGGGCACTGGCTAGAGAGATGACCAAACCCATTGCAATTATGATAAGTGAGTTGTATGGGGTCTATAGAATGTTATTGTTGGTATATTTGTTACTTATTATATGAGTGATAAGGGGTGCCATGGCCTCTTCCTCTCCCTCTGGGGTTGCTTTGACCCCCTCTCCTCTGTTTTCATTACGTGGATAACCAGACTAGATAGTATAGAATGCCATGGCTGGTGTATTATTTTTGTAATTTTCAATATTGAGATTGGTCTCCTCACTCAAAAGTAATCCATATAATTCATCAAAATTGACATTAGTGGGTTTTTTTTTAATAGAACGGACAAATGGCCTATACAATGGCCCTAAACCATTGATAATTACCTAAACAAGGTCATCTTCAGCTATTGGACTTCGTAAAGCAGCTAATTGATTAAACATTGATTTTGTTCTCTGTGTGTATTGAGCAATAGTCTCATTTTATTCCTTCTACAATTTATAGAGACTAGATTTGATGTTGTAAACTTGAGACTTAGAACCCACAGCATATGAAAAAGCTAATTTAAACTAAGTTTCTTTGGCACATAAGACACCGACTACCTATGGAATAAAACTTTCCAAAATGGATCCAATGATCCAACTTAACACTAGCTCGTCACGTTTGAACTAGTTATGATACTCAGGATTCAGTTGTTTATTGACAAGTTTAGGTGGGGGTAAAGTGTTCTCTTCTATATGATTCGCCAAATCATAGTTATAAAGTAAAGGCATATATTGAGCTTACCAAAGCAAATAATTTATGGAGTTTATTTTAATTGGTAGCTAATAGGCAACATTTGGTAACGATGTAATGGAAGGAAAGGTTATGGACGAAGAAGAAATCATGGTGGAAGAAGAAATCATGGTGGAAGAAGAAGAAGAAGAAATTGTTAAGTCTTGAGTGTTGGCCATGTTTGAGCTTAGATTGTTAGATCTCTTAAATCTCTAATACCATAAAAGTGCTATGATTTGGGAAATTAAAGTTGTATTATCATTGATGTATTACAAGAATATATATACAACAAGAGATAAGCTACTGATAACTAAGATAAGAATATAGCAAGAGTAGTTACAACAATAAGATAAATAAAAGTATAAACAAAATAACAAAACTAGAGATAAAGGTTATCCTTATCACAAATCTCTTTACTTTCTCTATTTGGTACTCCAATTTGTCGATTGATAAAATCACCATTGTTTGGTCAGTTAATGACAATTCATTTCCTCTACTGCTTTCAGGCAACGCCTCTTTACCATCACCACCACTAGCGAGCTCTGTTTGACAAATAGTTCTTCTAGAATGAAACTGTGGCCTGCTAGAAACTTAAACTCTACTTCACGTTCTTTATTGGAAATTAGGAATCTTATTTTTGGCGATTGGTGAAGCTTTGATTATCCAACTGATACGTTATTGCTGACACAAAGCATTAGTAAAACTAGTCTCATCTTAAATAATGGCAAGTTCAGTTTTTTGAATTCCTCTAACCGGGTCTTCAATTTTGATCCTCATATTGAAAATTTTTATAAACAAACACCTAGTCAGTTCTTACAACTAAAGGAAGATGGTAGCATGTCTCAAGTAAGCATAACTTTAGTCATTTCTACTAATTTTTCTATAAATGTTAGCATTCCTAAGCTTTAGAGATTGACTCTTGACGATTATGGTATTATAAGAATATACAGTTTTGATAAAATTCAAAATAAATGGTTCACTGCTTGGTAAGCAATATAAGAGGTCTATACAATTTATAGGATTTGTGGGCCTAATGCTATTTGTATGCCAGAGGGCTCAGATTCTAGACTTATGTCTACCCGCTAGGATTTAAGAAAAATTCTACAAATTCTGATGCTTGACACAAGAAAATTCCACCATCTGATAACACCAATTTTCTTTAACTTGATTATGTCAATTTCACTAGAGGATTAAATAAGTCAAATCTGAACATCAAGAATTCTTAATGTGCAAATCAAGTTGCATGAATGACAAGAGATGTCAAGGTTTTATATTCAAGTATGATTGCCAAGGGTTCTGTGTGCTTCAGCTTGGAAGTATGCCATATGGTTACTGGTCTCTTGGCATTGAAAAAGCCATGTTCCTGTGTATGGATGATAAAAAAGAAGAAACGTCTAATTTCATTGGCTTGACCAGCGTGCTAGAGATGACATGTCCTATTAAAATTAGCCTTCCTTTCCCACCAGAAGTGTCATGACCCAAACCGGGAGTCATGACGGGCGCTAGGAAACAGGAATTCGTTCGAATTCGAAACCCGTAGCAAGCCTTAAAAATAAAACACAAGTAATAAATAAATAAAAATTCACCAAAATTAAAATTTTAATGGATGTAAAATAAATAATCAAATATAATTCCATAAAATAAAAATATTCATATAATATTCAAAGACAGGTCTCTAAATCAAAATATCATACTACTGATATAATACACTACTACTATAGTTTTCAAAAGTACAATAAAAGTTCAAATAAATAAATTACATAGTCTAGCAGGGGCTGAAGAAGACCGGCGTAAAGTACTACTGGTAAAGTCTGAAGAAGATGAAGATCCTATAAAAAAATATTGAGGGGAGTCAGACCTCATTGAATGAATTATTATAATATATATACATGCAACCTAAATCCATATACATTCAAACATCATTACATAATATATATATATATATATATATATATATATATATATATATATATATATATATATATATATATATATATATTTATATATATATACATATGTTTCACACAGATGCTAAAATTCATTTTTTTATATATATAATAAATACATAAAAGTATTTTAATTGAAGGACCAGAGCAAAACCTTAATAGTTTGCAATCTTAATCATAATAATCAATAACCAATAGGCTTAACCAAAATTCAAAGTATTCATTTATCCAACTTAAGATAGTAGATTGGCCCTAAGTACATTAGGTCAACCGAGGATCCACAATCAGCCTTTTTCCAATAACCAACATCTCAATAAAAATTATCAGATTCTCAACCTAATTCTACAGTACTGTCGCACAACAGTCCTAGTGTAGTCCACTAGGTAGCACGTTCTACTGTTATCCTTCAAATCATTATTATAATTATTACAAATAATAAAATGCAATATATAAATATGATAGCATTCATTTAAAGGGGAATATACCAATTAAATACCGAAAGTATACCAAAAGTATACTAAAAATATACTATATGTATATTAAACATATACCAGATATATATGCCACAAATATACCCAAATAAATCATGAATATACCAAAAATATACTAGGTATATATTGAAAATTACAACATGCATAAATATTGCATATATATTGAAATCTATCAGAAATATACCAAAAATATACTAAATCATTTAATGTCATAAATCATGTTTGAACATATAATGAAAATATGAAAATCCTTATTCATGCATCTTATATGCACTACATATATAGAATAATAACTCACAAGTTTGCGCTCCTCGATACTGACTTGACGAGCCTAGTCTGATAGACCTTGGTCTCGGCGTAGATAGAAAAATAAATAACAATAAAAATCATAATAAACTCCTAACATATACTTCTAAGAATTCTAAGAAAGACTCGATTTAAGAATTAAAACTCAATTAAAAATCAGAGACTCATGATCGATCCGACATCACGTTTTACGAGAATTTTACAGAAAACTGGCAGAGTCTCCTCTGTAAAATGGACATCTCTCTACTAAAAAGTAGAGTCAATCCTGTAGAAAAATGCACTTCTAAATACACAAGACTCAACATCTCGGGTTGAAACCCCAAACTATACAAATTCCCAATTGAGGTTCACAATTCACCATAAAACAATATTAAATAATAAATATAATAAAATCATTAAATTCCACAAATATCCATAAAATACCAAAATATAATATATTTAAACATCAAAAACATTAAATATAATTATTTTCACATTAATTAAATAAAATCTCAAATAAATTATATAATATTAATAAAAATTCAATTTTACAATTATTCGAAATAAAATAGTAAAATTCACATTTAATTACTCAAATTGTTTAAATATATAATAAAAATAGTTAAATTTAATCATAAAAACAATAAATAATCTATTATTTTAATATATTATCAAAAATTAGTATCAATTAGTTAAAAATAGTAAATAATTCGTAAAAATTATTTTAATACCATTTATTATTCTAAAATTATTTAAAACATGTTATTTAACTATAATTTAAATAAAAACACATAATTTACATATAAGTCCAAAAATTACATAATACCTAAATATTTACTAAAAATTACTTAAAATTACTAAAAATCATTTTAATATTAATTATTATTCCAAAATCACTTAAAACATACTAATTAACAATAATATCAGCTAAAATACAAAATTCACCCATTTATTTTAATTTTTCCAAAAATTAATTTTTCAAAAAAACATTTAAAAATTCATAGTAAATAATTGGTATAGAATTTTAATATAATTCCTTTACAAACTATGCTCCAAATAAATCAAAAAATTTATTAAAAATAAAATGATTTTCTGGCAAGGGTCACCGGAACAATGACTCACCGGAAAATTAAAATCCAAAAATTCAAAAAATTCAAAAAAAACAAAAAAAAATCATATTTATGAAGCTTAAGATACCCTAAACAACATTTCTAAAGATATTTAACCTAAAATTCAAGAAATCAAGCTTAAAAAAATCAAAACTTAAAATAGGCATAAACTAAAATCTAGAGAAAACTCACAATTGAATAAGTTTAAGCTTGAACCAAGCTTAGAAACGTGTTCCTTGAAGCTCAAGGAGTCCAGAGAGACCAAAATCGTGAGCTTTAATGGTCAGAGGAGTTTCCGGCAATCATGGAAGCTTCTCTCGATGCTACTGTCGTTCTACGTGCTCCAGCAGCTCTGCTGGTGGCGGTTGACGACTGAAAAGGAGTTGGAGATGATGGTGGTTAGTGGTGGTGCAGGTGGTGGCTCCAACGTGGTGAGGGTGGCATGCAGTGATGGTCACAGGAAGAAGAAAGAAAAAGAGGAAGAGAAGAAAAGAAAAAGAATGGGGTAAGGGAGAGTTGACCCGGTTTTTTACTGTTTTATATATATATATATATAGATAATACTCTAAGACAATTACACACACATGCACATGTATAGAATAATCACAAATAATAATAATAATAATAATACTACAACAATAATAATAATAATAATAGTAATGACAATGACGTTAATATTTTTAAATAATAAAACTTTCAAAATAAATATTTTACATAAATAAAACATTTAAAATAAAATAAATAAATAATATGTACAAATAATGATAATATATAAATAAAATTTAAAATTTTATTAATATTATATATATCAAAATATATTTTAATAATTTAAAATAAAGGTAATTACAAGAGGAATCCAATTCTACAACAAGAAATATCACAATTGTATGCACACTATTTGCTGCAGAGTTGATTTCTGGGATTTCATTCTTCTGGGCATTCTTGAAAACGTATATCAAGTATAAAGACATGGCTCGAACTTTAGGCCTGGAATTCCTCCCTGCAGGTGGGCCTAAACGGTTCACATATGCCGAGCTAAAAGCAGCAACAAATGACTTCTCTAACGCAATTGGGAAAAGTGGATTTGGTGATGTTTATAAAGGGGAACTGACTGATAAGCGAATTGTTGCAGTCAAGTGCTTGAAACATGTCACTGGTGGCGATGCTGAGTTCTGGGCAGAGGTTACTGTTATTGCCAGGATGCACCATCTCAACTTGGTCAAGTTATGGGGCTTTTGTGCTGAAAAAGTGCAGAGAATTTTAGTTTATGAGTATGTGCCTAATGGTTCTCTTGATAAGTACCTTTTCTCTGCGGGTCAACTTGCATCTTCCGGATCCAAGATATATTACGGTCTGGTAGCCATTGATGGGCGGAGACCCATACTTGATTAGGGGATCCGATACCGAATTGCACTTGGTGTGGCAAAAGCAATTGTTTACCTACATAAGGAATGTTTGGAGTGGGTTTTGCATTGTGATATCAAACCTAAAAATATACTTCTGGGAGATGATTTTTGTCCAAAAATATTCGATTACAGGTTAATCAAATTGAAGAAAAAAGAAGATATGATAAATATATCTCGAATTTTTAACACTCATGGATATATGGCACCCGAATGGGTCAAAATGGATTCAATTATTTTGAAAATTTATGTGTATAGTTTTGGGATGGTGTTATTAGAAATTGTAACTAGATCTAGGAATTTTGAGAAGCAACGCTCTATGATGGTTAATGAAGATTGGTACTTTCCTAGGTGGGCATTTGACAATGCCTTCAAAGAAATGAAGGTGGAAGACATTTTGGACCGTAAAATTAAACATTGCTATAATGCTAGGCAACATTTTGATATGATAGATCACATGGTGAAGATTGCAATGTGGTGTCTTCAAGATCAGCCGAAGGCAAGACCCTCCATGGGTAAGGTTGCTGAGA
The DNA here is from genome assembly GCA_947683625.1 of Mallotus nudiflorus. Lineage (NCBI taxonomy): Eukaryota > Viridiplantae > Streptophyta > Magnoliopsida > Malpighiales > Euphorbiaceae > Mallotus > Mallotus nudiflorus. Next base: position 1,450,207 of record CANTUR010000017.1, on the reverse strand, counting down.
TGTTAGAAGGGACTGCGGAGATAACTGAACCAAAGAAGCCTACCATCTTCTTCTTAGGAGATGAATAAATGACTTACCTAACCTACATGTTTTTAAGCTTTTATGTCCTTGGTCTTTGTTGTAGGTAGTTTTGTGTTGTTTTGTGTTGTTTTGTGTTGTGTTGTGTTATTTATATGTTAGGACGAGGAGTGAATGTGGAATTAATTATTTCACTTCTCTTTAGATTTTTCTTTTTTTTATTCTCCCCAAACTTTAGGGCTGTTTAATAACTTTGGAAAAATAATTATAAATATCATAAAATTATAAAAATGTAATTAGACTCATATATTTATATTTTATTATATATTCGATATGTTTTATTATTTTGTTTAAATAAATAAAAAATAATTATGAATGTAAAGATAAAAGATTAACACTCAGAATTTAACTCGCATCCCTCGTGATACAATCTTGAACGGCACTTTGAAGAGATACTATTTACGTTGTATGCACACTTTTAATTATAAGAAGTACATTCATGAAATGCATTTAAATTTTTTTTTTTTTATCATTATGTTTCTTACTACCTCATAAAATTATAAAAATTTCTTTAATAGATGCTGCCGAGTTCAATAAAACTTTAGAACCTCAAGCTAATCTAATTACTATCAGACCTCATCAGCAATGCATGTAGACTTAGAACCCCTCATGTTATATCAGTTCTGTGGGTGGACTATAATACATAACATACCCATCAAATTAATTTATTCAAACCAATGACCAGGGGTCCAAAAGGTGTAATGACATTAGGTAATGAGTTCAAATTTTAAAATGCAAAATATAAGGCTTATATATATATATATATATATATATATATAGTGATAAAGAAAATAATTTATTCAAATGCTTTACCACCTTAACCTATGCTTTTCATATTTTCAAAAAAAGGTAGTCAATCCATTATGACCAGATATTTTAAAGTATAAAAATATATTTTGACATATACAGTATTAATAATTTTAAAGTTTAATTATGTATTATTATCGTTAATTACTATTGTTAATTATATATTTTATTTTAAAAGAATTATTTACATAAAATATATTTTTAGAAATTTATTATTTAAATATTAGGGTTAATTTTTGTAATATTTCATGTTTTTAAATATTTTTATACTGCATCGGGATATACAGTGTTAATAATTTTGTATATAATTATGATATTTTTACGAGTTGATATTTATTTAAAGCTTATTTTAATTATTGTATGTTATTTTAAGCACTTTACGTAAAATTTTCCCGGGACTTGTATTTCCGGAGAAATTGACACTTAAATTATTTAGTACTAATTATTTTAAATAGATTTTCATATTTGCATGAGCTCATATATATTTTTAAAAGTACTAAATAAAATATATATGTGTATTTATTTAATTAGGGTTTAATTAATTACCCTAATATTTATTATTTATTAATTAGTTTTAATATTATTTAATTATTTTTAGTGTATAAATTATTAATAATATTAAATTATATGTGTGTGGTGAATATTTATTATCCATACAATATTTTATATTAAAATAATATAAATTATATATATATATATATATATATATATATACATATATTATAATTATCAAAAATAAAGTTTGATTTATTTACATCATTGTCATCGTCTCCTTCTTCTTCCCCGTTGCACGCCCGATCACCCAACCACCGCTTGCCATCCCGTTTTATCACAGTCGGTGTGCCTCCCGGCGTGCCACCTCCTTCCCCAGCCTTCCCCGCCGCCAGCAGCTCCCTATTTCGTCGTGGTTTGGCCGGAATAAGCTTGGGAAGCCGAAACTTGAGCCACCGTCGTTCACGGCGTTTTCGGCCACCATTTTCGACACCGCCAATCTATTTATTCTCCTTGAGCTCCAGTGAGTGTGATTCCAAGATTTTTTTCACTTAAAATGGTTTAGATTTGCTTAGGTTTCAATTTTGATAATTCGGCCATTTTAGGGTTCTTGATTTTTTTTGAACTTAGAATTGATTGATTCATGAAAAATTCCTTCACAAATGTTGTTCCCCTTAGCTTAATCTTCATGTGTGAATTTTTGTAGAATTTTTGGGAATTATTTTGATTTTTGGGTATTTTTGAATATTTTATTATTATTTTCTAATTTTTGAAAATTAATTAATTAAATTGTGAAATTGTGTTTTATGGTAAATATAGGTGTTGAAATGAATTATAGAAATTTATTTGGATTTTTTATGAATTTCTATGTATTTATTTTGAATTTAATTAGTTTATGTAATTTTGGAAAAATAGGGTTAATTGTATGTTTTTAATTGAAATTAATTAGTTAATTGAGTTTATTTATTGATATTATTGATAAATATGTTGAGAAAATTAATTTTTTCAATTATATTATTTTTGGTGAATTTTTGGAGTAATTTTAGTATATTTATATATATAGGGGTATTTTGGTAATTTTACCCTAAAATGACTAAAAATGTAATTAAATTGGTTTTAATAGTTATTTAAGGTATAAAAATGATTTCTACAAATTATTTAGTATTTTTAACTAATTAAAACTATTTTTCGTGAATTATTTTCAATTATATATATAATATACGATTTTTCTAATAAAATGAGTTTTTATTGGGTTTTAATGTGTTTTAAGGTTAATTATGTAATTTCTACTTATTAAATGTATTTATATGATATAAGGGTATTTTCAGTATTTCTATATTGTTTTGTGAATTGTGGACCCCGGTCGGTAAACTGTAGTTTGGAGTCCGACCGAGGGGTTGTGGATGTGTTTCTGTGTCTGTTTTTGAAGTGTGTTTCTTTGCAGGGCCGGCTCTACTCTTTGAGTAGAGAGATGTCCATTTTACAGGGGAGGTTCTGTCGGATTTTGATAGGATTCTCGTAAAACATGATATCCGGTCAAACCCTAATTTTGATTCTGTGTCCAATATTCTAGATTGAGTTTCTAGAATTTTCTGTTAGGTTTATTCTGATGTCTGTTATTTTTGTATGTTTAGTTGCGCCGAGACCGAGGCCTAGTGGACCAGGCCCGTCGAACCCATCTCGAGGAACGCACTAAGTGTGAGTTACTATTTTATAAATATATGCTTTAGGATGCATGATTTTAAAAATATATGTTTTATTTTGATTAAATATGCATAATGATTTAATCAGCACTTAAGTTTATTTTTAGTTTGTTTTTGGTTTATCTTTGGTTTATTCTGGTATATCTTAAATTATGTGCATGCTTTATTAAACATTTATATTTAAAATATTTTTAAACATATATTTAGTTTATTTTACGATTATATTGGATTTATTTGACGTATATATACTCGAAATATACCTGGTTTACTTTTGGTATATTTCTAGTATATATATGGTTTATGTTGCTACTTATTTCAAATTCATGCATCATTTACTCGTGAATGTATGTTTTATATTTATTAATGAAGGATATCAATAGAACGTGCTAACTAGTGGGCAACACTAGGACCGAGTACGTACCGGTACGCTTATAGAATTTAGGCTATATTACTAACCATTTGTGGATATTGATAGGATATGATTATTTGATGTGTGAGATATAATTTGGGAGTGTGATTGCTGGAGCTCGGTTGATCAAGTGTCTCGGGGCCAATCACACTGACAGTCAGACTGCTGTAGCTCGGTTGACTTAGTGTCTTGGGGTCAGTCTACTGTCCAAATGGATCAAGTGAATATATTTGGAATAAGTGAGCCTGTATGGCTAGAGTGTTGTCTAACACTGTTTTCGAGGTTGCGATATTCTAGGGTTCTATTCGATCCTTCATAAACTGTGATTTTTAATAAAAATATATTAAATGATTTTTATTGCATTTGTATGTAGTTGCTTGTATACATACATATATTGTTGACTGTATGCATTGTCATTTAGTATGCATGTATATATATTATAGTAATTCACTCAGTGAGGTCTGACTCCCCTCCGTTGACTATTTTTCAGGAGAGTCATCGTCTTCAGACCTCAGTAGTAGGCCTGTACGCCGGATTTCTTCCGCCTCGGCTTTATTATGTAAACTGCTCACCTGAGTTTTATTTTATAATCTAGACACTGCAGTAGTTATAAATAAATTATGGTTTTATGTATTATATTTGTGTGAGCTATGTATTTTAAGAATTTGAACTGGATTTTTATTAAGGAGTTATTTATATATGAGATGAGGATTTGATTTAAATCCCGTGGTGGATTATTATTTTTACATTTATGATTTTATTCCGCTGCACAGTATTTTCTTAATGGTGTTGTTATTATTACTAGTGCATGTTTTATTTTATTTTAGGCTTGCTACAGGTTCCGGATTTGAAAGAATTCTCATTCCCTAGCGCCAATCATGGCCCCTGTTTTGGGTCGTGACAATATTATTAGTGTTATTTTTAATATTATTATTTTAAGTGCTCTATTATTATTTTTTTTTGTTTGATATTATTGTGAACATTATTTTTATTATTAAATTATTTCAATAGTATTATTATTATTAATGCTATTGTTAAGTGTTATTATTATGAGTATTTTTATTATTATATTGTTCTACTATTATTATTAATATTATTATTTGTCAATATTACATTATTTTATTCTATTAGTGCATGTGTATGACATGTCTGTGTGTGTGTGTGTGTGTGTGTGTGTGTGTGTGTGAAGAAGAAAACTTACATAAACCATCTCCCTCCCCTGCGTTTTGTCCCATTCCCGCACTGTCACTATGCGTGACCCACCTGCACCACCACACCCCCACCACCGGATGACCACCAGCATCTCCCCCCCTTCCACTGGACGTTGACAACTGTCGGAGAGGGCCGTCCGAAGCTGTTGAAGTCGCGAATGTCACGACCCAAAACAGGGACCATGACCAGCGCTAGGGAATGGGAATTCTTTCGAATCCGGAACCCGTAGCAAGCCTAAAAATAAAATAAACATACAATAGTAATAATAACAACACTTAATGCAGCGGAAATAAAATCATAAATATCAAAATAAAAATCCACCACGGGATTTCAAATCAAATCCATATCTCATATATATAAATAAATCCGTTAATACAAGTTTTAGTTCAAATTCTTAAAATACATAACTCACACAAATATAATACATAAAACCTATAATTTATCTACAATTACTGCAGTGTTGTAATATCCCGTGTTTTTTAAAAATATTTTTACACTGTACCGAGATATACAGTGTCAATAATTTTTATTCATTATGCGATATTTTTATGAGTTGATATGTATTTTAAACCTATTTTAATTACTGTCTATTATTTTCAGTGTCTTACGTAAAATTTTCCCGGGACTTTCATTTTCGGGGAAATTTTCACGTAAACAATTTATTATTAATTATGTTAAATGTATTTACGGGTTTGCATGAACTCATACATATTTTTAAATTAATAAATAAAGCTTGTGTGTGTATATTTATTTAATTAGGGTTTATTATTACCCTAATATTTTATTATTTATTTATTATTATTTGATTATTTTATTTATTATTAAATTATTAAAATTTATTATTTTATTATTAATTATTTATTAATATTTAATTTTTTTAATTTTTTTTATTTTTTTTTCTTTTTTTTTTCTTTTCTTTTTCTTTTTCTTTCTTTTTCTTTTTCTTTCTCTTTCCTTTTCTTCTTTTTCTTTTTCTTCTTCTTCTTCTTCTTCTTCTTCTTCCCGTGGGTGCCCGACGCCACCACCAATCTTCTCACCGCCGTTTCTCCCTCCTCCGGCCACCGTTTTCGACACCGCCGGTCTCTATCTTCTCCTTGAGCTCCGGTGAGTGTTATTCTAGCTTTGGTTTGAGCTAAAATGGTCTAGAATTGCTTAGGTTTTGAGTTGAAGTTTTCGGCCACTTTTGGTTTTCGATTTTTTTGAGCTTCGATTTGGATGATTCATGGAAACTTCCTTCACAAATGTTGTTCCTGGTAGTTTAATCTTCATGTATGAATTTTTGTAGAATTTTTGGAGATTGTTTGGATTTTTGGGTATTTTTGAATATTTTAATATTATTTTCGAATTTTCGGAAATTAATTATTTAAATTATGAAATTGGAGTTTATGGTTGAATTAGGTGTTGAAATGAATTATAGGAATTTATTTGGAATTTTTATGAATTTCTAAGTATTTATTTTTAATTATTGAAGTTTATGTGATTTTGTAAAATTAAGTTAATTGTGTTTTAAATTGAATTTAATTGGTTAATTGAGTTTAATTATTGATATTATTGATAAATATGTTGAGAAAATTAATTTTGGATAATTGTATGATTTTTGGTGAATTTTTGAAGTAATTTAGGTATATATATATATATAGGGGTATTTTGGTAATTTTACCCTAAATTGTCTAAAAATGTAATTTAATTGGTTTTAATATTTATTTAAGGTATAAAAATGATTTCTACAAAATATTTAGTATTTTTAACTAATTAAAACTATTTTCCGGGAATTATTTTCAATTATATATATAATATACGGTTTTTCTAATAAAATGAGTTTTAATCGGTTTTTACAGTGTTTCAAGATTTATTATGTAATTTCTACGTATGAAAATGTATTTTTATGATTTAAGGATATTTTTGGTATATTTGAATATATATTCTGTGTTTGTGGACCCCGGTCGACAGATTGTAGTCTGGAGTCCGACCGAGGGGTTGTGATTGATTGTGGTGTTTATTTTTGAAGTGTATTTTCTTTGCAGGGTCGGCTCTACTCTTTTGAGTAGAGAGATGTCCGTTTTACAGGGGAGGTTCTGTCGGATTTTCGGTAGAATTCTCGTAAAACGTGATATCCAGTCGAACCCTAATTTCTGATTCTGTATTGAATACTCTAGATTTAATTCTAGGATTCTGTTAGGGTTATTCTGATGTCGATTAATTATTTCTTGTTTAGTTGCGCCGAGACCGAGGGTTAGTGGACCAGGCCCGTCGGACCTGTCTCGTGGAGCGCATTAGGTGAGTTACTATATTATATATATATGCTTAGGATGCATGATTTAGAAAATGCATGTTTTATTTTGACTAAATATGCATAAATAACATGATTTATATTCAAGTATATTTTTGGTATATAATAAATTATATACATGTTTTATTAATAAAATATATTTAAAATGTTTTTAAATATATTTTTAGTTTAATTCATGATTTGATTGGATTTATTTGACATATATATACTCAAAATATACCTGGTTTATGTTTGGTATATTTTCGGTATATATATGGTTTATATTGCTATTTCATTTATATCCATGCATCATTTATTTTTGTGAATGAATGTTTTATATTTAAGAATGAAGGATATCAATAGAACGTGCTACCTAGTGGGCAGCACTAGGACCGAGTACGTACCGGTACGCCTATAGTATTTAGGCTTTATTACTAACTTATTTGTGGATATTGATTTGATTATGATTATTGATATATGTGAGATGTGGTTTGTGGGTGTGATTGCTGGAGCTCGGTTGACCAAGTGTCTCGGGGCCAATCACACTGGCAGTCAGACTGCTGGAGCTCGGTTGACTTAGTGTCTCGGGGCCAGTCTACTGTCCATATGGATTAAGTGGATATATTTGGAATCAGTGAGCCTGTATGGCTAGAGTGTTGTTTAACACTATTTTTCTGAGGTTGCGATATTTTAGGGTTCTATGTGATCCTTCATAAAAGTTGATTTTCAGACAAAATATATAAAATGATTTTTCTGCATCTGTATGAAATTGCCTGTATATATACATATTACTCATATACTGTTGACTGTATGCATTATCACTTAGAGTGTATGTATATATACTATAGTAATTCACTCAGTGAGGTCTGACTCCCCTCCGTTGACTATTTTTCAGGAGAGTCAACTTCCTCAGACCTCAGTAGCAGGTCGATACGCCGGATTTCTTCCGCCCCGGCTTCTTTATGTAAATTGTATACTTGAGTCTTATTTATTTTATCTAGACACTGCAGTAGTTGTGATTTTCAGTAGTTGTGAAATAAAGTATTTGTTTTAAAGAGATGTATTATAGTAAAACTGGATTTGTATAAAGATTATACATTTATGAGATTATATATGCGATGTGATGAGGTTTGAATTATATCCAGTTGTTATGGATGATATTGCAATATTTATGATTTTATTTTCCGCTGCATATTATATTTTTATTGTTATTATTGCATATTTATTTTATTTTTAGGCTTGCTACGGGTTCCGGATTCGAAAGAATTCCCGTTCCCTAGCGCCGGTCATGGCCCCTGTTTTGGGTCGTGACAAGTGTCTAGATTATAAAAATAAAACTCAAGACTCAGATAAGCAGTTTACATAAAGAAGTCAGGGCGGAAGAAATCCGGCGTACAGGTCTGCTACTGAGGTCTGAAGATGAAGACTCTCCTGAAAAATGGTCAACAGAGGGGAGTCAGACCTCACTGAGTGAATTACTATAATATATATACATGCATACTAAATGCCAATGCACATAATCAAAAGTATATATATAATATGTATATATATACAAGCAATTACACACAGATGCAATAAAATCATTTTATATATTTTTATTGAAAATCACTGTTTATGAAGGATCGAATAGAACCCTAGAATATCGCAACCTCAAAACAGTGTTAGACAACACTCTAGCCACACAGGCTCACTTATTCCATTTAGACAATAGACTGGCCCCGAGACACTAAGTCAACTGAGCTCCAGCAGTCTGACTGTCAGTGTGATTGGCCCCAAGACACTTGGTCAACTGAGCTCCAGCAATCACACTCCCAAATCATATCTCACACATCAAATAATCATATCCAATCAACATCCACAAGTGGTTAGTAATATAGCCTAAATGCTATAAACGTACCGGTACGTACTCGGTCCTAGTGCTGCCCACTAGGTAGCACGTTCTATTGATATCCTTCATTAAAATATAAAGCATACATTCATAAAAGTAAATGATGCATAAATTGAATAAAATAGAAACATAAACCATATATATACTAAAAATATACCAAAAGTAAACCAGGTATATTTCGAGTATATATACGTCAAATAAATCTAATTAAATTACAAAATAAACTAAGAATATACCAAGGATATACATAAAAACATTTTAAGAATAATTTATTAATAAAACATGCATATAATTTGAAAATATACCAAAATATACCGAATATAAACTAAAAATAAACTTAAATACTAATTGATTTATTTATGCATAATTAATCAAAATAACATACGTTTATAAATCATGCATCCTAAGCACATATATATAAAATAGTAACTCACACTTAGTGCGCTCCTCGAGATGGGTCCGATGGGCCTGGTCCACTAGGCCTCGATCTCGGTGCAACTAAACAAACAATAAATAACAGACATCAGAATAAACCTAACAGAAAATTCTAAAAACTCAATCTAGAATATTAGACACAGAATCAGAATTAGGGTTTGACCGGATATCACGTTTTACGAGAATTCTACCGAAAATCTGGCACAACCTCCCCAGTAAAACGGACATCTCTCTACTCAAAGAGTAGAGCCGGCCATGCAAAGAAATGCACTTCGAAAAACAAACACATAATTACAATCACAACCCCTCGGTCGGACTCCAAACTACAGTTTACCGACCGAGGTCCACAATTCACAGAAAAATATAAAAATACCAAAAATACCCTTATATCACAGAAATACATTTTATAAGTATAAATTACATAATTAACCCTAAAACACAATAAAAACCGATAAAAACTCATTTATTTAGAAAAATCGTATATTATATATATAATTGAAAATAATTCACGAAAAATAGTTTTAATCAATTAAAAATACTAAATAATTTGTAGAAATCATTTTTATACCTTAAATAACTATTAAAACCAATTTAATTACATTTTTAGTAAATTTAGGGTAAAATTACCACAATACCCCTATATATATAAATATACTAAAATTACTCCAAAAATTCACCAAAAATAGTATAATTGCAAAAAATTAATTTTATCAACATATTTATCAATAATATCAATAATCAAACTCAATTAAATAATTAATTTCAATTAAAAACACAATTAACCTAATTTTCCAAAATTACATAAACCTAAACAAATTCAAAATAAATACATAAAAATTCCAAATAAATTTCTATAATTCATTTCAACACCTATATTTATCATAAAACACAATTTCATAATTTATTTAATTAAATTTCGAAAATCAGAAAATAATAATAAAATATTTAAAAATACCCAAAAGTCAAAATAATTTCCAATAATTCTACAAAAATTCACACATGTAGATTAAGCTAAGGGGAACAAAATTTATGAAATAATTTTCCATGAATCAATCAATTCAAAGTTCAAAAAATCAAGAAGCTAAAATGGCCGAATTGAAGATTTAGCTCAAATCCGGCCAAAAGGAGCTTAGAATAGAGACCACCGGAGCTCAAGGAGTAGATGAAGACCAGTGGTGCACGAAATGGTGGTCGGAATCGTGATCGACGGCGAAGAGCTTCACTTGTTGCCACCGCAATTTTCGGGCGTTCCAGCGAGCTTCCGGCGACCTGATCACGTCGGAGAGGAAGAGGAAGGAAAGGGGAGGAGGTTGGTGGCAACTGATGGCGGCGAAGGGCGGTCCGGCGTGCTAGAACGGGAGAAGCAGTGAGGGTAGGGCGTCGGGAGAGAAGAAGAAAGAGGGAGGGGCAGAATTGTAATTTTCCAAACTTTGATTTTTTGTTAAATATTATATATGTATAGGTATGTATATATATATATACTTTTACACTATATATTAAAATAATATAAACTCACACACATTAAATATACACCACACACATATAATTTAATATTTTTAATAATTTATACACTAAAAATAATTAAATAATATTAAAACTAATTAGTAAATAATAAAATATTAGGATAATTAATTAAACCCTAGTTTAATAAATAAATGCACATATATACGTTATTTAGTAATTTAAAAATATGTATGAGTTCATGCAAGTATGGAAATCTATTTAAAATAATTAATAATAAATAATTTACGTGTCAATTTTCTCGAAAATACAAATCCCGAGAAAATTTTACATAAACTGCTTAAAATAATATAAAACAATTAAAAAATTAATTTTAATTAAATAGCAACTCATGAAATATCATATATATATATACAAAAATTATTAACACTGTATATCCCGATAAAATATTAAAATGTTTAAAAATACGGGATATTACAGCGAAGCAGCAGCAGCAACCTCCAGTCCTCCTGTCATGACACCTAACTCCACCACCACCACCTATTGTCACCAGAGGCAGCAGCAACTCTGGCACTTGCAGTAGCAGCCATTCCTCTGCCCTTGATCTTAGTGTTAGGTGAGTTAGTGGGTTAAGGGTAGTTAGTGTAATATCCCGAATTTTTAAATAATTTTAAACTGCATCGAAATATGTAGTGTTAATAATTTTCATATATATTTTGATTATTTAATTAGTTTATTATCTATTAAAGTCATTTTAATTATTTTTAAGTCATTTACGTAAAATTTTCTCGGGGATTTTATATTCAGAGAAATTAAAACGTAAATAATTAAATATTAATTATTTTAAGCAGTCTAATGAATTTGTATGAATTCATCCATGATTTTAAAGTGTCAAATAAAATATATATACGTACATGCATTTAAATTAAATTAGGGTTTAAATTAATTTAATTATATTATATTATGTAGTTTTAATAATATTTAAATGTGTATATATATTATTAAATAAGTGTGTGGTGCATATTTATTGTGTATATTATATTATATATTAGAATTATATAAGATAAGATATATATATATATATAAACCAAAAACAAAAGTTCATTAAAATTACCAAACTGCCATCGTCTTCTTCCCTCATGCTGCCCCGACACCATTCTTCCTCCCTCATCGCTGCAAATCTTGATTTCACGTCGGCGGAGTACCTCCCATCCAACCACCACTTTCCCAAGCTTCCTCCGCCACCCTCTCTTCCCTTTTCCGACGAGTTTTGATCGTGAAAAGCCAAGGAGACCGAAACTTGAAGCTAGCTCCGATCAAGCATATTCCGGCCACCATTTTTTATGATTCTGGTGTGGTTTTGCTCCTAGAACTCCATAGAAGCCGACTTTAAGCTCCTTGTAGCTTGAAAACTAGATTTGGTAAGGATTTAAGCTTGATTTTCATTTCGACAACTTTGAGTTTTTGATTTTTTTGAGCTTCGATTTCAATGATTCATGCAAACTACCTTCACAAAAATTGATCCTAGTAGCCTAATATACCTCTGTGAATTTTTGTGTGATTTTTGGGAATTATTTTGATTATTTTGTGAATTTTTTATTATTTTATTAATATTTTCTAATTTTTGAAAATTAATTAATTAAATTATGAAATTGTGTTTTATGCTGATTATAGGTGTTGAAATGAATTATAAAAATTTATTTTTAATTTTTGTGAATTTTTATATATTTATTTAGAATTTATTAAGTTTATGTAATTTTTAAAAATAGGGTTAATTATGTGTTTAATTGAAATAAATTGGTTAATTGGGTATATTTATTGATATTATGGAAATATATGTTGAGAAGATTAATTTTGAGTAATTATATTATTTTGGTGAATTTTTGGATTTATTTTAGTAAATTTATATATATAGGGGTATTTTGGTAATTTTACACTAAATTGGCTAAAAATGTAATTAAATTGGTTTTAATAGTTATTTAGGGTATAAAAATGATTTCTACAAATTATTTAGTATTTTTAACTAATTAAAACTATTTTTCATAAATTATTTTCAAATTACATATATAATATACGATTTTTCTAAATAAATGAGTTTTTATTAGTTTTTAACGTGTTTTAGGGTTAATTACATAATTTGAATTTATAAAATGTATTTTTATTATATAAGGGAATTTTTGGTATTTTATAATTATTCTGTGAATTGTGAATCTCGGTCAGTGAATTGTAGTTTGGAGTCCCACCGAGGGATCATGGTTGTAAATTTGGTGTTATTCCGAAGTGTGTTTTCTTTGCAGGACTGGCTCTACTTTTTGAGTAGAGAGATGCCCGTTTTACAGGGGAGGTTCTGCTGGATTTTCAGTAGAAATCTCGTAAAACGTGATGTCCGGTCAAATCCCTATTCTAATTTTGTGTCTAAAATTCTAGATCGAGTCTTTAGAATTTCCGTTAAATTTATTCTGATTTTATGTTGTCATTTGTTTGTCTAGCTGCACCGAGACTGAGGCCTAACGGATCAGGCCCGTCGAGTTTGTCTCGTGGAGCGCTAACATGTGAGTTATTATACTGTATATATATGCATTGCATATAAGATGCATGACTTAGGATTTTTTATTTTCATTATATGTTTAAACGGTAATTTAATTATAATATGATTTGGTATATTTTCGGTTTATTTTTAGTATATCTTGATATATAAATGTTTGTATATTTTCTATATACATTTAATATATCACTGGTATATTTAGAGTTTATTTTTGATATATGTATGTTAGATATTTAGGTTTATGTTTGTTATAATTTAATATTTATACATGATTTAAATGTGCATCGAACCATAATTATTTTATTAAATGATTAGTATAATTTAGGTTTATTTTTAAATAATTGCATGTTATATTATAAACCTACACTTAAATTATTTTTAAGTTTATTTTTGGTATATTTTGATTTATTTCCAAATAAATACATGTTTTATTATTAAATTAAACCTAACACATTAGTAGTATATTTAGGGTTCAATTTTTATATATGCATGCTAGATAATTAGGTTTATTTTTAGTATATTTGTGAATATATGTTAAACCTAAACACATATTTGAATGAATATTTAGATATAAATGTTTTACTAAATGATTTATATACTTAGAGTATATATTTTGTATATTTAAGTATATTTTTAAGAAAATGCATGTTATATTGTTGTTACTCATTTAAATTGTTTTTTTTTTACCATATTAATGATTTATCTTTAGTTTATTTCATATTTTATTTGTCATATATATATATATACCCAAAATATACTGGGTGGTATCTTTTGGGTATATATTTATGGTTGATTTTATTATTATAAATGTCGTTTCACATTAATTATTTTTAGAATAAATGATTTATTTAAGTGAAGGATATCGATAGAACGTGCTTCCTAGTGGGCAACACTAGGGCCATGTACGTACCGGTGTGAAAGAATAGGGTTGAGTGAGAGTTAATTTTGGGTGATTATAATTGATTTGACTAAGATTAATGATATGTTAGATAGTGTGATTGCGGAGCCAATCACACTGACAGTCAAACTGTTGGAGCTCGATTGACTTAGTGTCTCGGGACCAGTCTACTATCCATAAGTGGATTGAATGATCTATTGGGTTGATTGAGATGTGAGGTGATAGATAGTGTGATTGCTGAAGCTCAGTCAGACTGCCAGAGCTCGGTCGACTTAGTGTCAATAAGTGTTCTATTTGGAATCAAGTGAGCCTGTATGGCTAGAGTGGTGATGAGATTGTTTGAGGTTGCTATTATTAGGGTTCTATGGATCCTTCATGAATTAAAATAAACATTTTCTACATGTAGTATATTTATAAAGGCAGAGTTTGACATTCGTGTGAAATGTGTGTATATACATATATATATAAGAATGTCTGATTGTTGTGATTTAGTTTGCATGTATACATAGTATAATAATTCACTCAGTGAGGTCTGACCCCCCTCAATTTTTTTTCAGGAGATCTCATATCGTCAAACCTTAGTTGTAGAGTTCCTCGCTGGTGTTTTTCAGTCTCGGCTATTTTATGCAAATGTATATTCTGAACTCTGATTTATATTCTAGAAACTGCAGTAGTTGTGTTATTGTATTTGAGGAGCATTATTTTGTTTGGATATTAAATATTCTGAGAATTTGTATTTGAACACTGTACGAATATGTATACATTTATGAAAGGATTTAGAGAATTTATTTTATATATTGATTCAAAACATTTTAATTCTGTCGTACTTTTATTTATTTATTGTATGATTTTATTTTCTTAGGCTTGCTACGGGTTCTGGATTCGAAGGAATTCTCGTTCCCTAGCGCCGGTCATGACTCCTAGTTTAGGTCGTGACAGTTAGATCTTGGTTGATCTCAGTTGTTAGGTGGTTGATTTTAGTTAGCTTTTGGGTTGATTTTGGGTTTTTTCTAATTAAATATTATTTGTTTAAATTATTCAGAATTTATTTAAATTATTTGATTAATTTTGGGTTGATCTATATATATCTAAGTTGATATAAATTATTTTGGTTGAATTTTTTTGATTATTTTATTATTAATTATTGAATTTTTGTTAATTAATTATTTTAATTATGAATTTGGTTAATTTAGTGTTATTATATGTTGATATTAATTTTTAGTGTTGAGAAAATAATTTTGAGAATATTATATAATTTTTAATAATATTTTTGTATTATGTATATATTGGAATTTTTTGTTAAAGTTATATTTTTGTTGAAAATATTGGTTAATTATATGTTTTGAGTATGTTAGAATATTATATATTGATAAAATAATTTTTGTGATTTATATAATTTTTGAGGAAATTGTTTATATGATGTAATTTTTGAAAATATAGGTTAATTATGGATTTTTGTTAAAAATATAGTCAAATATTATATTTTAAATGATTTTTATGATTATATAGAGTATTAAAATGATTTTTATAAATTATTTGTAATTTTTAACCAATTAATATTAATTTTTGAAAATTATATTCAAATATATATTATTTACTATTTTGGTGATAAAAATGGGTTTTAAATTAATTTTATTATATAATTAAACTATTTATGTAGTTAATTGTGAATTTAACTATTTTAAGTCAATTATTTGAAAATTTGATTTTTATTAATATTGTACAATATTAGAGATTTTATTAATTAATTTGTGATAATTTTGGAATATTATGTAAATAATAAATTTATTTATTATTTTGAGCTTAAATGGGTATTTTATTTTTTTTTATGATGTAAAATTGTGATTTTAATAATTATTTGTAATTTATGTTAATTTAATTGTAAAATGGAAATTTTATTCCATTTATGAATTTTATTATCAAATATTATTTAAAAACTAGAATTTTATGTCTTATTTGGAAAATAAAGGTTTTGAATATTTTTATGAATTTTTTATGATTTTTATGATTTTATTATTTAATATTGTTAGTTTGTGATTTGTGAACCTCGATTGGGGATTTGTGTAGTTTGGGGTTCCAACCCGAGGTATTGTGTTTTGTGATTTTATAAGTATATTTTTTGTGTAGGATCAGCCCTATTTTTAGGAAGACGTCTATTTTACAAAAAAGACTCTGTCGAATTTTTTATAGATTTTTCGTAAAACGTGACAACCTGTCATAGTCTGATTTTGGAATTTTGATTGAGTCTTTCTATAGTAATCCTAGAAGCGTACAGTTAGAAATTTATTTTGATTCATTATTATTTATTTTCTAGCTGCACTGAGATCGAGACCTATCAGACCAGATCCGTCAAATTTGTCTCGTGGAGCGCAAACCAGTGAGTTATTATCTTATATATGCATTGTATATAGAATGCATAAAAGTTTGGCATCCATAATATATGGTTATTTCATTAAACAAATAAGTATAATTTTAGTATACTTTAAGTATATTTTTAGAATAAGTGACATTTTACTTAGATTGTTTTTTTTAGTATAAAATTTATATATGTCATGTACATATGTTAGCATGTTTTAGTATATTATCAGTATATTTCACTATATTTTTATATACATGCCACGTATAGGTTAAGTTTGTTTTTAATAAATATTCAATATATTTTTTAGCATATTTATGGTTTATTTGGTAATTATGTGGTATATATGTTTGGGAAATTTTCAGTATAATTTCAGTATACATTTGGTATCTTTTCTGTATTTGAATGGTATATTTCTTAACAAATGGATGCTATTACTTTTGAATTATGCATTTTTATTATTTTAATAATTATTAAGTTTATTTAAATGATAGTAGTAAAACATATTGCCTAGTGGGCTCCACTAGAATTGTGTGCGCACCAGTACATTAAAATGTTATGAGTGATATCATGAAATTATTTGATGAGAGATTTGATTGATATTAATCATTGTGATATTGTGGTAAGGAGTAGTGTGATTTCTAGAACTCGATTGACTTAGTGTCTTGAGGCCAATCATACTGACAATAAGATTGCTGGAGCTCGGTTGACTTAGTGTCTCGAGGCCAGTCTTGTTGGAATTAAGTGAGCTTATATGGCCAATGAGAAATGGTGATCGAGGTTGCGAACTGTTAGGGTTCTGCTATGATCCTTTAACCAAAAGTAAAATGTTTTATGTATTTATTATTATTATAAAAGAGATTTCAACATCTATATATATATATATATATATATTAAATACCGATGTTTGAATGCATATGACATTAGGATGTACATATATATATAATATAATAATTCACTCAGTGAGATATGACCATCTCAATTATTTTTTTCAAGAGATTTATATTGTCAGACCTTAGTAGTATTGTTCTTCGCCGGTGTTCTTCCGTCTTGACTAGATTATGTAAAATTTATATTTAAATTCTGATTTGTATTTTATAAACTGCAGTAGTAGTATTATTGTATCAAATGAGTGTTGTTTTATTTTGATACTTTGTATCCAGTATATTTTATGAATATCTTTTATTTATGAAAGAATATTGAGTTTTTATATTTATATATAAAATTTAAAAAAATTTTATTCAATCATACTTTTATTATTTACTGTGTGTATTTTTATTTTTAAAATTTGTTATGGATTCTGAATTTGAAAAAATTTTCATTCCCTAACGCCGGTCATAACTTTCCGGATTAGGTCGTAACACTGTAATGGAGCATTTACCATCAACATAATATTATGTATCTATAGTGTCCTAGCTGAGAACTCTGGGAAATAATTTATGGTCTTCGCACTGCCTGGGATATGAAGCATAAGCACTTCATTCTGGAATCTGATAATCTGTGTGTTATAGAATCCATCCATAGTGGCTACAACATTCCGCTAAGATATATGGCTCTGTTTAAAGAATTAAAGATGTTAATTCAAAGGAATTGGGAAGTACAGGGGTTCACACTCTCAGAGAAGGCAATAGTTGCGCAGACTTCTTGGCTATCTACGCTCTATCTTATCCTCTTGGCTTCACCAGAATTGATAATCCTCCTCAAGGGCTGCTTCCCTTGCTGGTTAAAGATAGACTAGGAATTTTTGAGTCCATGTCTTAGTTCTCCTTTGACTTAGGCCTTCCCTTTCGTGTAAAAAAAAAAAAAAAAGGAATATTATGTATCTACAAACTTCTATCCGGAAATATGCATATTGGGTCTCTAAATTTTATGATTTTTGTAATTAAACTCTTAATTGTATTTTTTTTACATATGAATTCAATATCTGATATATTATAGAATCCGATTAATTTAAATTCAACCCATATAAAATTTCAAAAAGCGATAAAAAATTTTCATAAATATTTAATGCTGATATATATATATTAATTCCCGAATTCAAAATTAATTTAAACAAAATAAAACTCCAACTATCTGAAGATACAAATCTATTTTAATTATATCATGATTCAGTGGATTTGATTAAAATTAATAAAAATACAAGAAAGCAAAAAAAGAAAGCAAGGTGGCAACATTGGATTCGTCTGGATTAGTCACTCAATACTGGCGCCGTACGCCTCCACATGCAGTGACCACCACCACCCTAAACTACTCACTAATTTTACCAATTTTCTTTTAACATGATTTTATAAGCATTACCCGATAAATACCCATTTCCTTTTAATTCTCAATCAATTATTTCTCTCACTTTCCATCATCCATGGCGTCAAGATCCTCCGGCAGAAAGATTTCCTTCGGAATTCTTAGCGAAAGAAACAGCTCCGACGAGACGGATCCGTCGAATGATAAAAAAATATCATCTCCTACTCATAAGAAAAAGAGAAAACACAAGAAAAAGAAAACTGTACCTCAACATCAAGATCCGGTAATACATGAAAACACCACCTCGGATTACTCTAATTCAATTCAAAATTTTCACGGCGGAAACGGAACCGTCGAGGAGAACGGCCACGTGTTTTTTGGACAGGAATACAACTGCTACTAGTAGTAGTTTTATTGGAGGTGGAGGAGGGAGTGCGGTGGTGTATACAGTCAGTGATTTGCCGGAAGTTGTGGATTATCAGAGTTGTGTGCTTAATAACAGTGGTTGTACGGAGCTGAGGCAGAGGAATGTTAGTAATGGCAGTGGCGGAGGAGGAGAAGGAGAAGGAGAAGGAGAAGGAGGAGGAGGAGAAGAGTTGGCGTCGTGTTCTTGGCCCCGAGAGGAGGAGAAGAAGAAGAAGCAGGCGGAAGCGGAAGAGGTGAATTCCCCGGAGAAGCAATGGAGGAGTGAAGCAGTTAATGGAAAGTTGGAAACAGCAGAATCATTGGATTGGAATCGTCTCATGGCTAAAGATCCAAATTGTAAGTTATAATTGATCCTTAAACCTATTTATGATGATGGCTTAGTTGTTGTCGGTGATGCAAAGATTGATATTTCTTTTTTAGCTTTTTTGATGATTTTGGTTTTGTGTCAGTTATATTCTCAGTTGACAATTCACCAATGAAGTACTTTATGGATGAGATGTATAAAGGAAATTCATTGACAAGCACTACTACTCTTGGCAGTGAGAAAGAAAGGGAGAGAGTTTATGATACTATCTTTCGATTGCCATGGCGGTGTGAACTTGTAATCTCTCTGATTTTTTCCTTTTTTTTTTTTTTTTCGTTTTGAAACTCAAAAGAATCTTAACTAATTGTGACTGTTGTTTATATTGTCATGTTTGATAAAATGCAATGGCAATTCCTTTTGCAGCTTATAGATGTTGGGTTCTTTGTGTGCTTGGATTCATTTCTATCTTTGTTAACTATCATGCCAACGAGGATTTTAATGACCCTTTGGAGACATCTGAATACAAGGTCAGTCATTGATTCATATGTTCACATGCATGCATTGATACTTGTGTGCTAGTTCCTAGCAGATTGTAGATTGATTAATCATGGAACTTCCTAGTGTTGTAATTGAAGGCTGATTTTCCCATTCTTGTTCTTGTTCATCTTCTTTTTCCACATAGTGGGTGTAGGATGTATGGTTGTACACTTTTGTAGCATCTAATTATTAATATATATTTTAGTAAGCTTATTTACTGCAACAGTTAATGCTTTCTTTAGCTTTCTTTCTATGCGGGCATGTTGGATAATTCTAATTTTCACCTTATGCAAAAGTTTGAAGACAAAATTTTCAGTTGGAGGCATTAATTTTAAATTGAATCTAATACTAAATTTGATTCTATGGAGCTTTTTCTTTCTTTCTTTCTTTTTTTTTTTTTTTTTTTTTTTTTTTTTTCTGTCTGTGACAAAAGAAAAATGTTGAGGTTCTGCCTTTCTGCTAATTGATTCTGCTTTTGATAGGCCTAGGTTTAATATAACATTGCTGACTTTGAGGTGTGTTTGTGGTTGTAGAGAACATGTGTCAGCAAATGTCTTTGTGGTTGTAGAGCGAAATGTGGTTTGGGATTATTACCTCAAGTATGGATTATGAGCCCCATGTACGTTGGACTTTAAAAATTAACAGAATTATTGGAATTTGAATTTGAAGTTCAAACTTCATCTTTGCATTGCAAATGGGTCTAGAAGATAAGGGATGTTGTTTGGGGTATTGCTGCATAGCATCTTCATTTTTTTTTTTTTCATGATTAGGAACATATTTTATCATATCAACAAGTGCATGCATTGGGTTCTTTTTGTTCCATTTATATTATAGATTTGTTGTAACTTGTAATAATTTCAAAGTAACCTAACCGTGCTTGTGGCAGGCAGTTCAAGAGGCCTTCTGCTGCAGAGCTTTCTGATATTGGCTGCTTTATAGTGTTGGCTTCTGGTGTTGCACTTTTGGAGCGCACAGGTATGCTAGAATATATGACAATGTACATTCTTGTGATATTCTGTCATTCCTACATGCAATTACTACTTCTGAGGTAGAATCATATCATATTTTTAGGACTTGGATTCTGAGTTCTAATTGTTGGGTTATTTTGATTTTGTCTTTGTTATCTCAGATATCAGCTTGATATATCACATGATTCGTGGTCAAGGAACAATCAAACTCTATGTAGTTTATAATGTTTTGGAGGTGAGGAATTCACACAACTGATCAGAGAATCATGAAATTTCAACTTCACATTGATGGTTGTGATGATATTATGTCATGGCTGGTCCTGTAAACTACCCTCTGGAATTTTACTTGTTGGAAGAGTTGATCTTGCTTTCCATACTGAAATTTATATGAGTGTATTTGCATTCTTGTGCAGATATTTGATAAACTATGTCAAAGTTTTGGTGGGGATGTGTTGCAGACTCTCTTTAACTCTGCAGAAGGACTAGCAAGTTGTTCAGAAGAAAACAAGAAGTTCTGGATTTGGAGATTTATTTCTGATCAAGCTTTAGCTATGGCCTTTTCCAATATCCTTAATATGGCATTGATTTTATTAGTGTCATTGGTTTGTCACTTCTCAAGTTGTTTCCTTGACAATTCTTACTTCTTCATTCTTTCATTTTATTAGCTCAGGCAATCACTTTATCAACTTGTATTGTTGCTCATAATAATGCCTTGCTGGCTTTGCTGGTATCCAATAACTTCGCTGAGATAAAAAGTAATGTCTTCAAACGTTTCAGCAAGGATAACATTCACAGTCTTGTGTATTCTGGTGAGTTTGCTACCTTGTACCTCTCATTTACAATTCTTAACTGATGGATGCTATCTATTTGTTGAACAGCAACCTTTGCTATAGTTTCAGTATTTAAAAATATCATGGAAAAGATGATATCCTGGGCTTGGTATCTGTCATGTTAATTATTGTTGTCAGATGCTTCCCTCAGAGGAAGTATTCTGGACATTTCAAGCATGCAAGTTGCAGTGACTTTATTTGCTGATTTAGAGGAGCATAATAAACGAAGTATGCAAATTGCAAAGACTATTGTCAAGATTTTAAAACATTTGAAGCAACATACTTTCTGTATTTTCTAGTCAACTGTGATTTGCCACACTTTGGGCAATTTGCAGTTCTGCATATAGCCTTTATCTATTTAAGTCTATTAACTTTGAATTTACCTTATATCATCATGCAAAAAGCCAATGGATCTATGCATGTATGCTATTACAAAATTTTAGGAGATTTTGCAAGCTGTGCATTCTTAGTGTTGCTTGTTTGTGGAGTTCTTTTTGGAACAGGATTCATGGTCATATAACTAGATTTGTGATCTTTAAGGATTGATTTGCTCTAGAATTATGTTGATACATAGTAATTTTCTGATTTATCATTTTCCGTACACTGGTCATGTCTGGAAATATATCTGCCTTTCCCTGTCAAGGTTTCATATCTCAATGACTTATTGCAAGTATGTTCTAATAAAAAAATTATTATTAGATGTATGTTGTTGTTTGAAAGAATTGATTCTTACCTCCCACTCATTCGGAGTTCGTGGTTTATTTAATACATTCTCAAAAATGGAGGTTTGTCTAGCAGATCTAGAGAATTTTTTCACAATAAATTTATAAGGAATTTGCACTTTTCAATCTACAGCAGGCTATTCTAAGCTTTAGTATCCAGATACACATTGTACACAAAGAGTTACAACTTTATTCAAGGATAGGATACTGTGTGGCGAAGTATGTAGAGAAGTGTGTTAAAATTTAAGGAATAGCATAGGGCCTGGAACTTAATCTAAGTTGGCTATTGCCATGGAAAGATAAAGGAACTAAATGAAATCTAGCATGCATATCAGTTCAAATTAGACATTATGTTCCCATTATTGCTGTTGATATGACAAATTCAAAGAGATCCAGCCATTGCGTTTCAATTTGTTGTGTTTTTCTTCTAGTGCAGTTATGTAATTTTGCTGCCTCATGTATTTTTCGTGGCATTTGTTATCACCAGATTCGGTAGAGAGATTCCACATTTCAGCTTTTTCTTGTATTTGTCTTAGCTCAAAACATTCTGGAGGGCTGAGGGTCCTTGGTTTGAGAGTTTTCTTTCTGTAAGTTGGATATGCATTCAAAGGAGGATTTTAAGATAGAGGTCTTCTTCATTTGTTTCACTTTTATGATTATGTATATTTAACTCTTGTAGAATGCCTTGATGGTTTTCTTCTGTGAGATGCTAATCGACATCATAAAGCATTCATTCCTTGCCAAATTCAATGACATAAAACCCATTGCATATTCTGAATTTCTTGAAGCACTTTGCAACCAGGTAAATTGGTTGTTTCTCTGAACCACCCTTATCTCTGTATAATATTATCCTTGTAGTATAGATTCATATTTTTGTTTCTTAGTACTCTATACGAACTTTGTCTATCATATTTTTGTTCCTTAACATATACTTTATAACTGACCTTTTTCATTGGGGTATATGTTATTGCAGACTTTGAATATTCAAACTGAAGACAAGAAGAAGCATCTCACCTTCATTCCTTTGGCCCCGGCTTGTGTGGTAATACTCATTAAAGCCTTTTGTGCTTGCTGCTGATATACAATGTTTAGATGAGTATGACTTGCTGCAACTCTAACTCTTGTAGCCTTGTTGAGCTCTTGGTAAGGAGAATGTTATAATTTATTCTGTACTCTATGAGTTCTTCATTTTTCAGAAAATTCCCCATTCTTGAAATAAATAAATAAAAATGCTCCATGTCAGATGATAAGTGTTATTGGTTTTTCTTTACTATATCCTCTAATTGGAGTCCTAAGCAACAAGTTTTTGTGCCAATTTCTACAACATACTAGTTGTAAGCTTGCCTATCAGGGTGTTCATATATTTATTTTTGATTGTGTTTAAATTGTTTGGCCTGCGGTTGAAGATTTTGAATCATATTCTGAATTTGTTTCAGGTTATACGAGTGCTGACTCCAGTATATGCCGCTCACCTTCCCTATAGTCCTTTGTTGTGGAGGTTGTTTTGGATCCTTCTCTTGTCTGCCATGACCTATGTTATGCTAACAAGTTTGAAGGTGATGATTGGCATGGGACTACAAAAGCATGCAACTTGGTATGTGAATAGGTGCCGAAAGAGAAAAGGTCATTTGCACAATGACTAAAATTACAAATAACAAACACAGAATCATTTCGTAAACTTCCTGCTGAAGATCATTCCTGCTGGGGGAAAACTTCCACGAAGAACATCTGCAAGAAGCCTTCTCTTGTAGTCGGACATGAAATGCAGTGCAAGGATCTTCGGACGATTTAAGCTATAAGAGGTACTCACAGTCTAAGCCTGTCAGGTGAGTTTTTGTGGCGGGGTTGTTCCCTTCAATTTTGTTACAAGGAAAGATAATTTGGTTATATATATTGATACACAAGGTAAATAATCACACCCCAAATCTATATTGGTGTATAGTAGTCTTCTCCGATTTCGAAATGCTTACAGTTGAATGTTACTCTAGATCCAATTGATGTATTCATTTTCAATTTTATGGAAATAAAACTGGCTCTCCGGTCTGGCAATATTGTAGCTGCTTGTATTGTATGCTTTGCTGTAGTTCCTGTTCTGAGGAGCATTTTTGTTTTACAGCTTTTTCTAATTTGTTCAGGTGTGACATAACAGGATTAACAGCCAATTCCAACTACATAGCCATGTCACAGATGCAGAAGCACGTTTCGTTTCTGAAATCCAGTCAAATTTTTACCTTGACCTTACTCCACTTATCGTTTCAGTAACAAATTAGCAATCACATGTTTTTTTTTTTTTAACAACTCTTATTATTTCAATAATAATTGATTAAATTCTCACACTAAATTGTTTTTTTTTTAGCTAGTACAGATAGATAATTCTCAACATCACAACTATGAATTGTTTCATAAACAATATATTTTTATAAAATTCCAATGGCTTATGATACCAACTATGATAAAGAAAGGACCTTTAAGATATAATGAAAGAAAATTTTCAAAATTAAAATATTTATGTAATAAATGAAGAAAGAAAAATCGCAGAATTTAAATATTTATGTAATCATCATTGGAGTTTGGATATTTATAAATGTGGTGTTTAGAACAATACAATGTTATTAATTTATTTGTGTAAATATAAGTTGTCCCCCCCTTCCCTTATTTGCAAAATAAAAAATAAAATTGTACAGGTGTGTAGATATATAATTTTTTAAACAAATATTTATATTTTTAATCTGAAAAACTCAAATTTAAAATGTGTAATTTTTTTAGAAGACAATTATCATTTTTAATCTACAAAACTAATTTAAAATTAAATAAAAAGAGATAAACATTAAAAAAAAAATAACTACCTTAAAAACCCAAATCACAAAAAGATTATGCTAGAACATCTCATTTTAGGAGTAAATTTAGGGAATTGCTTTTAATTTTTTTTGAAAATTTTATTTTTTATTTCGACGTCTTATAGTAGAGATGGAATTCTTTTCTATCTAACAATTTTTTTTAAAAAAAAAAATGTAACTTTACAAATAAAGGTCTTCATGATGTCCTCATAAAGTCAAAAAAATCCCTGTAGTTATTTTTTTCCTTTTTGGCATCCTTCCGTTCAAAGGACATCCAAGACATTTACCTCCCCATAATTAAAGGTAAATTATGATTTGCAATCTGTAAAGTGCTGACTTATTGGAGAAATTTGTGGCCCTAGGAATACCCACAATCTTATTTGTCAAACTCCAAAGATTTCTCTTTTTATTTTTGCTTTACTATTTTTATAAAGAAGTTTTTCATCTTCTTTAATGAGAAGAAGCATTTTGTGATCTTTCTCAAGCCATGGCATATAAAAAGAAATTGTAATTATGTTTGTTCTTGTATTATAATATCTTAATATTAATATATCTGTGAGTGATGAGTGATTGAGTTTTCATTTTTTCTTCTTCAACTGCTCTTTGTATAATGTTAAAAAAATTATTTATATGTTATAAGATAAATATTTAATTATTTCACTATCAATTAATTAAGAGTCATTTTTCAGTATAAATGTATGTATCTATATAAATAAAATTATAATAATTAAATTAACATTTATTTAATTAAAGTCATAGATATGTATTATGGATATTGATATATATGAATAATTAATTGTTGTAATTAAATAAAAATTAATCTAATGATTTAAATTTTATTTGTATAAATATAAACATTTATACTATAGTAATAATAACCATTAATTAATATTATGTATTTGTAAATATGAATAATCTCATGTAATTTTTAAAGAAAATTAAAGGGAAAAAATTGTGTTCAATTTGGTGGTCCACTAAATGAATTAAAAGTTAAATTACTCTCTAATTTTGTAATTACCAATAGGTACCAAATCATAAAAGTTTGATTTTTATTCATAATAATAAAATCACAATTTCAGTCTGAACTAAACAAAGACTGCCATATATATATATATATATATATATATATTAAAAAGTTAAAAAAATATATAAATTTGGTAATATTTATTATATATATTTTTAATTTTTTATCATTATTATTTTCCAAAATAAGAGAGATAGATATACATTCACATTCCCGCCGCTGGTAGGCCACTTCTTTTATGCTGAGTACTGAAACACTGCTCCCTTCAAAGATTACACATTTCTCTTTCTTCTGCTCCTAAAAAAGAAAAAAAAAATCCCATTTCAGCATTCTTTAAATCAATCTTGAAACCTTTCTCTATTGTGATCTTGATCACAAATTTTTTGATTGACACAATCTTCATCTCAAATCAAGAAAATGGTATGTAATTGTTTTCTTTACTCTCTATATATATATTATGAATTGTTGATTGATAATCCTGTGTTGAGTTTTTTTTTTGGATTTGGTTATGAATTATGAGTTGTATAGTTATGTATTGAATTGGTTGCAGGTGGGATGCAAGTTTTATATAAAAAAAAATGGGGATGATTGGTTAAGTGCACTCCTTGAGAGCAAGTTCTTTGATTCTTGTGATAACCATCAAGAACTAAGAAAGAATGAAAAGAATGTATTCTGTATGGATTGTAATCTTGAGTTCTGTAGGCATTGTGTCAAGTCTCACTGTCTTCACAGACAACTTCAGATCTGCAAATATGTTTATCAAGACGTTGTTCGCCTTCAGGATATCCAGAAACATCTTGATTGCTCTAAAATTCAGGTTTCTCATATATAATTTGTCACTAGCATAGATCTTAATCATATATATATATATATGCCTTATAAATTGTGAAGTTTATCTTCTGGGTGATCTTAGTTTATATACATCTTAATTAGAGTTAAATTTCTTTAATTAATGATTGTTTGATCATGGTTTCTTGAACAAATTTAATTGTATTGTAGACATACAAGATCAATGGAGAAAAGGCTGTGCACTTGAATCCCAGGCCACAATCAAAAGATGCAAAACCATCAACAAAAGCAAAATTCGGTGCTGCTTGTGAGGCATGTGGGAGATATCTTCAAGATTTACCTAATCGTTTTTGCTCTATTGCATGCAAGGTACTGAACTAAACTAAAGACTAATAATGCCTATATTTCTTGTTGTTTATAGCAACTAATTGATAGAGTATGTAATTGAATATTTTTATCAGGTAGCAAAAGTTTCAATGAAGCCAAAAGAACAAAACCATAAAATGATCACATTCCCAATTCAAGACTTCCCTCATCTTTCTTGGAAAGAAGAGAGCTACAATCAAGAAAGACAGCATTCAAGTGAGCTTGAATCATCTTCAATTTCTTTAACTGATATGTCTGATCAAGAAACAACAGCTAAAGAATGGAGGGCGATGATGAGTTCAGTACTGAAGCCAAGAAAACAAGTGAGCAAAAGGAAAGGCACTCCTCGAAGAGCTCCTCTCTGTTAAGTCCCAAGAAAGAAAAAGGAAAAACCATATTGTATACAATTTTGGCTCAACATTAAAATTAATAAGCAAACTACACCTACAATAATAAAAATTATTCTTGAGAGCTTGTACAGAATGGGTTGAAGAGGTATAGGAATGGATCTTTTGTATCTATGTTGATGGAATCTTTATATGAGTTTTAGTTGAATCTTGATTGCCCTTTTTCTCTTCAAATTTGTACATTATTCTTGAGTTTCTAGTTAATCTTGATTGCCCTTTTTCTCTTCAAACGTATACGTAATTCTGGATGAGTGTAGCGTAGATGGGATTAATTGGGTTAGGTCTACGAGGGTGCAAAGGCATAGCAGACTTGATTGATCCATCTCATGGGTTTTAATCACGAGTTCAGTATTGATGGTGAAATTCTTTCACACTCAATCTGTTAGGGCGTCAGTAGATATGTGAGTGAGGCTTGTCGCTCGCAATCTTTGTCAGAATGGGAGCTGTGGTGGTGATGGTGGGAGTCACATTTTGGTTTTTTTCTTTGGTAGTTGTTAGATTGGGACCCTCTTCTCCTTGCGTTATGGCAAAAATGTTTTGTTAATACTGTTTTCATATGAATATGGCAGACATAACATAAATAAAGCCGCCAAAAGGGTTGGTTCATAAGCTTATATAATATATATATACATTCGACAGAGTTAATAGTTTATGTACAGAGCATGGGGCAAATGGATGATTATGAAGCATGAACCTTTTTTTTTTCCTCTCTAAAATACGGTTATTCATAGTTGAATTGAAATGTATTCTAATTAATTCAGTTTTATTTGGATAAAATTATAAAAGCGTTAAAAATTTTTTAATAATTTATTTGACATATTAATTCGAACCAAAAATTTAACTTACCAAAAATAATAATAATTTTTTCCCGACTGATTTCAACTATTATTGATTTTTAATAGTTTTTTAATTACTATCCCACACCACCATGCAGTGCTTGCAAGTTGCAAGATTTTATGTACAGAAAGCTGTTAGACATGTTTGTGGTTTTTATAGTATGAAGATTATAATTATTATTCAAGTGCAAAAAAATATTATTATTATTCTTATTAGAGTGTGACATGAATCAAGAGATTAAAGTTTGAGGTGTTTTTTTGTAGTTTCACATCATGAGCCCCCTTTTTTTTTTGGTGGGTGGTAGGCCAATTAAATTAGTTGTTGTTATTGTCATTACTCTGCTTGAGTGCATCTTTTTGTTTTTCTATAACATTCTTTTGATTTTTTTTTTTGTTTCTTGAAAATTATTAAAGTTAAATATCCATCCCTTTGAAAATTGTAAAGTGCAATCAATAATTTTAAATTTAATGTTACTAAAATTGTTTTCATAACAAATTTATAAATAATTTGGTAAAAAACAATTTATAAATAAATTTATTTGCTTTATTATCTTTAATTTTAATTTTTTAACATCTTATTTGATTTGAATTTAGTATTCATCTTATCAGCGTCATATGAGAAAATAACAGTTAGCACCACATCATTAATTCTAATAGTGTTAATAGATATTAGCAGAAAAAACCACATTCAACGATGATTTTTTTTTTTTTTTTTATTTATCCTCTAATATGATCCTTAAGAATTTCCGAGTAAATTTTTTACAAATGCTAGCATGTAGTAATTAATTGAATTTATTAATTAATTTCAGAAAATCTCTTAAAACAAAAACTTAGAATTATAAGTGATAACTTGTTTCCAAAACTTTTAAGCTTAAAACTCTATAATCAATAAATAGAGGGCAAGGTGAGGGTGGGAAAAGTCCCCACAAACATTCTGATGTCTAAGTCAGATAACAGAAAGAGAGTTTATATAAAGAGTAAGGAATAATTAGAATATGAGAGAATGAGATGATGTAGAATGAGAGATATAAGATTCTATTTATAGTGATGCTTAAATCTGAAAGGAGTAAGATTTCTTGTGGGATAGGAATTCTAATCCTAGTAGGAGAATATTCCCTCTTTGCTTTAGGAATCTTTTTCAAGGTATAATCCTTTCCATGAACGGATTCTACTACCTTCCCTATCCGAGTGACCCTATTCAGAAAACAAAAACCCTTTGATTAAACAGGAATAGGAATATATATAAGCGGTATCAAGAGTCCCCCCCCTCCCTCCAATATATTCGGATATTTATGTCTGTCATATCCAAGTAGAATAAAGCACTTATGCTTCCATATAGAAAGTAGTTAGATACTGCACAGTGACATAGAATGGTGAGTTGAGGTGGCCAACCTCTATCACAGGAAGTAAAGCTCGGTACCGAGTCTTAAAACCATCGTGTTGCTGAGGCGTCATTTAGAGAATGCTAAATCTGCGAGATAGAATGCAATAGATTAAATCGTTCGTGCAAAAATGACATGACGAAATCAGTCGTCACTGGATTTTTGATGCTCGATACAAGGACACGAGGCTTACGTACTCGGAACCTCAGTACTATAAAAGCGACCTGAGGGTGCCAGCTTCAGTCACTAGACTTAGATGCTCGAGGTTTAGATGCTCCATGCAAGGACGCGAGGCTTACTTACTCGGAACCTCAATACCTATAGAAGCAACCTGAGGGTGTCAGCTTCAGTCACTAAACTTAGATGCTCGAGGCTTAGATGCTTGGTGCAGGGACACCAAAGTTACATGCTCGGAATCTCAGTACTATAGAAGCGACCTGAGGGTGCCAGCTTCAGTCATTGGACTTAGATACTCCGTGCACTAAAGGCATGGCTTGAGTGTCAGATAGTCAAAATGTGCCAAAAGCGTAACTCGAATGCTTGTTCCGAGTAAATAGAAAAAAACCTTAGTAAAAATGCGGCCAAGTCGAGGCATGGTTATGTCACTCCGATTCCTAGGGATTTAAAATTTGAATCGCATGAATGATGCGTCTTTTTGTGTGTCAGTAAATGAGACATTTTTTCTACCGTCATAATGACCACTCGATTAATGGGTTTACTTTTCCCAAATTGCCCTTAATGATATGGGGAGAAGCAAAGTAATGATGAGGGCAATTAATTGAATGTTTCCAGATCCTTTTGTAACTCTATAAATATCTTTGTGCTCGTCAATTGATGCATTTTGCCCTTTTATTTTGCCATTATCGCATTTGTGTTGCTACTGCCGCTCCATTTTTGTCTATCGCGATCTTTGCACTTAATAACTAAGTGATCTTTGTCTTTCTCCTTCCTTTTCCTATTTTCTTTGTCTTTCGTGCATTTTTTCTTCTTTATAGAAAACATTATGGCACTGAGGGAACAGGTTAGTTTCGACTTATTTTTGTCGAACATAGATTATGAAATGTTGGGGTGGTACCGGAGGTGATTTTATATTCCCGCCAATTACACCCTCCATAGAGTAGATAAAAAGTTTAGGGCTCACACTCCCATGTTAGGGTTTAGTAGATTAGTGGTGTATTTTAACCAGTTAGAGGGGGGTTTAAAGTTTCCATTAGATCCCTTTGTTAAGAGATTCATGAATAGGCGTAACATAGCGCCTAGTCAGCTCCATCCGAAAAGCTATAGGATTCTGACTAGGTTCATCCAACTGATGCACAAAGAGGGTAAGGAACCCGATTTAGATGTTTTTTGATACTTGTATAGTCTGGCGAGGAAGAAGGTATAACTGATATTTTCTTGTCAGTCGTTCCCAACTATACCCTTTTTGTAAAACTTCTAGACCTCCATAAGTAGTGGAGGCATAATTTTTTTATCATTGAGCACCTGTTAAACTTCGTAGATGTTTGAAAAATGCAGTCTAATGAGTGGCACAAGGTAAAATGGCCTCTAAGACTTCCCAATCACAATGTAGAGATGGTTTTATAGCTACATCTCGATGGTCTTACCGAAGCTCAATCGACTAAGGACGTATCTAAGAGATACCTGTGGAGAGTCTGTCCAGACCATGTTCATTCTGCTGGTATGTTGGGTTATTTAAAAGTATCCTTCTGACTTGCTCTATTTTGTCAATTATAGATGGCTGAATTTTTTTATTTTATGGAACGAATTTCCCTTCTAGCTAATGAGCCGACGACTCTAGAGGAAGCATAGGCATCCCCTTCTCTGGAACTTGAAGCCTTTATGGCCTCTGAAGAGATAGCCGTCGATCCTAAAGGCAAAGCTGTAGTCAAATCATCTCGAGCTGGGAAGGGAGGTCGGTGAAAAAGGCGGTTAATCGAGTAGGACTCTGATGCTAAAGGGCTCGATGAAGAGATATACATCTAACATCTAAGGCTATCTAGGTGTCCAGATATGAGGGGGTGGATGCTAAATAAAATGAAGCCTCTGAGCATCTCAAACAATCAAGTGAGAGATCAGTATGCAGAGTAGCTGAGGCTACTAGCGGATATGCAGTGCTGGTCTGAAGAGGATTCGGAAGGGCTGCTTGATTTGATGATCAACCATTCGTTAGAAGTAAGTTAATGTTATTACTTGCACTTTTTACTTACACTTTTATTTATGTTAACACGAACTTCTCTTATCACAGATGACCCATGCCTTGCTACTGGCAAAGGACCAATATTTCTATTTAAAAAACCAGTATAATCTGAAGGAGACGGAGGTCGGGACAATAACTATTAACTTCGAGAAGAAGTTGGATGGCGCCAAGGCAACACTAGAGCTCTGCTAGATAAAATATGCGGGGGTAAAATCCAAGGCTGAGGTGGGCCAGAAGAAAATTGTCAATCTAGAGCATAGTCAAGGTCAATTGACGAGGAGGATTGAAGAGTAGGGTCTTCAGATTGCAAATCTGGAGAGGAGGTTGTAAGCACCCAATTTTGGGATGCAATTATGTATAATTGTGACGTAAGCCCCTATGATGAAATTCATTCAAAAATTAAACTTAGTTATTGATTTTCTGGACTTTAGGGACTAAGTTGCAATATTTTTTAGGATTTGGTTACAAATAAGTCATTTTTTGCAGGGGGTCTTTTGGTAATTAAAAGCCCAGGCCTATACCTTTGAAGCCCATTCAGGCTAATAAGGATTAGGCTAGACCTTATATTTAGAAATGCTGCTTCTGTGTTTTTCTTTTAAGAGAGATTTGGAATGCGCGTTGGCTCTTAATATCCCCAGTGGAGTCGCCACTGTAGACGGTGGGGTTTAGCGCGCATCTAAGATTTTAGCAACCGCAACACTGTTTAGGCTCAGGGCCTTAGAGAACACACTAACCACTGTCACAAAGATATGGTGTGGAGATGAGGAGTTGCCATCCAAGGTAAAAACTGGGACAATTTGATTGGTGGTACTCGATTCTCTAAAAGAAAATTAGCACCACAACCAGGAGATTCTGGATACGGAATACTAACTTCTCTTAGTCTCGTGTTCATTTAGAATAATTTTATAAATGATTATTTCATCCTCTAATTACATGCAATTTTATCAAACCCTAATTAACATCCATCTACCCAAAAAGACAACAAGTCAATAAAATTATAAGTAAAAAATGCACTCAAGATCACGTTATCCCTAAGTCTAAACTATGTTAATTTTATTAAATAAGTTAGCTAAATCTATTTTTTTTACAAGTGAAATAGAATAAAAGTGGGCCTACATTTTATTAATTAATGAGCCTAAATCTATTTTTTAGTCTTTCTAAGATATGGGCTTTAGTTTATTCAATTTTAAAGGAAAATTAAACTAATGGGCCTAAGTCTAACTTGGTTTTATTTTAAGTGGAATGTGGGCCTAGGTCTATTTATTTTAAAAGCAATGAAATTAAGTGGGCTGAGCTAAGTCTAACAATTTTAATTAACTACGCAGGCCTAAAATCTAATTAACCTAATGAAAGGAGGCTATCTGAGGTCGAGAAGTCCCGAGAAAATGACAAAAGATCCTACCAAAAAAAGGTAAGGGGATTTCTCAATGCCTATAGGTCTAAATGTAGGAGGATCCTGCTTTAACATAATCCTGAGTTAGACTTGGAAGTGTTGGATCAAATAACGCCGGCAGACCTTGTAAAGATTGTTGTTGAGGAGGATGCTCATTTAAAGGCAAGTACCTCTTGTACGAGGAATAATATTGAGTCTGCTACTGCTGTTGAGCCTACTACGCCTTCAAATATTGCTGATGTTGTTTCCCCCTCCGTTTCTGGGCCCGATGGTCTAGATATATAAGTAGTAGAATAGAAACCCTTCTCATTTTTTATTTCTCATTTTTTTGTAATCGATTTATTATAAAAACATTGTTGTTTTAATGAATAGATACTTTATTGAATATCATTCTGAGTATAGTTTATTTATAGTATTTTCTAAGGCAATCTAAGTTCCAATATCGTGGTAGCTCTTTGCCTCTTCTGTCTCTTAGTTTGTATGCTCCCTTAGTTATGTGTTTTGATATTTGATATGGGTCTTCCCAATTTGGACCTAGCTTATTAGTTCCTAAGTTGCCTTTGCCAATATCTACCCTTTTGAGTACCCAGTCTCCTAATTTGAACTGTCTTGGGCAATTCCGCTGGAGATGATACCGTGCCACCTTCTGCCGATGTGCTTCAACTGTAGCTGCTACTTGCTCTCGCCTTTCCTTTAATAGGTCTAGACATATCCAGGCATCAATGTTTTTGATGTTATGATTGAGACAGTGACTGACTCTATAACTTGGTGAACTAATCTCCATCGGTACCGCGTCTATGCCATAAGTTAGTCTGAATGGTGTCTCCTCAGTGGATGATCTACGAGTGGTTCTGTAGGCCTAGAGTACATTGTTAAGCTCTTCAACCCAATTTCCCTTTTTCTTATCAAGTCTCTTCTTTAATCCCTGTATGATAATTCTATTAGTGACTTCCATTTGCCCGTTTGTTTACGGGTGGGCTATTGAGGTGAAACGAAGCTTTATTTCGAGGTCTAAACAGAAACCTCTAAACTTTTCATCATCAAACTATTTGTCATTGTCTGTAATCAAAGTGTGAGGGATGCTGAATCTACAGATGATCTCTTTCCAAAAGAAATGTTGTAACCGAGCTTCTGTGATGATTGGAACTGCCTCCACTTCTACCCACTTAGTGAAATGGTTTATAACCACAATTAGGAACTTTTTTTATAAAGTGAAAGTTGGGAAGGGACCCAGGATGTCCATCCACCACATGGCAAAGGGCCATGGGCTGCCGATTGGATGTAGGGGGTAAGAAGGCCTGTGATTGAGTTAAGCAAATTGCTAGCATTTGTGGCATGCTTGAGTTAGCTTTTGGGTATCATTAGACATGGTAGGCTAATAGTATCCTTGGAGTAGTTTTTTCCTGGTTAGTGCGTAGTGGGATTCATGCGCTCCACAAATTCCTTTATGGATTTTCCTGAGTATGTAATTCCCTTCCTCTGGAGAGATGTAATTAGACCATGCGTGTGAAAGGAATTTTCTGTAAAGCTCCCCTTGGTGGATAGAATAGTGAGCTGCTATTGTATTTAGCTTTTAAGCTTTCAATTTATCTTCAGGGAGAGTTTCATTTTCTAGGTATTAGACTATCGCACGCATCCATTCTAAGACTTCCTATATCTCCAAAACTTCAGGATCTTCCATGCTGGGTTTTATCAATGCCTCGGTGAATTCCATATCCTTAAATGCTTGATTGTCTTCAGCTGCTAATTTGGCTAGGAGGTTGGCCTTAGAGTTCTCCTGTCTGGGTATCTGGACAACCTCCCACTGGCCCCCTTTTTGTTCAATCTGTTTTAAGAGTTGTCTGACTTTGTCCATATACTTGACAATGTTGGTGTCCTTGACTTGGAACGTCCTATTAACCTGATTTACTACCAGCTAGGAGTCTAAGTATATTATGAGGTTTTCAGCTCTAACTTCGGTAGCTAATTTCAAGCCTATGATGAGTGCCTCATATTCTGCAGCATTACTGGTTGCATTGTACTCTATTTGAACTGTATAACGGATATGAATTTTATACGGTCCTTTGAGAATCACTCGAGCACTGGATCTTTGAACGGAGGAAGCTCCATCAATATAGAGTTTCCATTCCGGTGCTTTGGTCATGGTGAGGTCTTCTAGAGCCATTTCTTGAACGAAATCTGCTAATTCTTAGGCTTTCACTTATTGGCGGGGCTCATAATTAATGTCAAATTCATTAAGTAACACCGACCATTGAACCAGTCTGCCCGAGGTCTTTAATCTTTGTAAGATTTTCTATAGAGGGAAATGGGATCGAACAATAATAGGATGGGCTAAAAGTAATGTCGGAGCTTTCGGGACGCATGAACCACAACCATAGCCAACTTATCCAACATGGGATACTAAACTTCAGATCCTCAGAGCATTTTACTGATGTAATATACCGGGTTCTGCTGGCTTCCTTCTTCTCTTACCAATACGGAAGTGATGCATTCTTGGCCCACAGAGAGATATAAATAAAATATTTCATCTGGGATGAGTCTGCTGAGTAGAGGTGGTGAGGACAATAACTTCTTGATGTCTTCGAAGCCTGCTTGGCAATCTGTAGACCAAACAAACTTTTTGGAATTTTTTAAAGCTTGGAATAATGGTAGACACTGTCTGGCTTAGCATGAAATGAAACGCCCCAATGTTGTGATTCTGTCATTTAGCTTTTGTACTTCGTGGATTTTTTTGGGGCTTTCATGTTGAGTATGTCTTCCATTTTCTCCGGGTTGGCCTCAATACCCCTGTGGGATATCATGAATCCCAGGAATTTGCCCGCTTTGACTTCAAAGACACATTTTTATAGATTTAGCTTGATCATAGACTTGCTTAATAATTAGAGAACTTAATCCAGATCCGCTGGGTGTTGTTCTACATGCTTGCTTTTGATGATGATGTCATCTACATATACTTGCACGCTTGTGTTAATCTGGTCCTGGAGCACATGGTTCATCATTCTTTGATATGTTGCTTCAGCATTCTTCAGTCCGAAGGGCATCACCTTATAGTAATATAGGCCTTCATGGGTGATAAAGGACATTTTCTCCTGATTTTCTTCCTTCATCGATATCTGGTGATATCTTTATGCCGCATTAACAAAACTATATAATTCATAGCCAACAGTGGAGTCTACGAGCTGGTCGATCGTGGGCAATGGGTAGTTGTCTTTAGGACATGCCCGATTAAGGTCAGTATAGTCCACACACATCCTATACTTTCCATTCACTTTTTTGACAAGTACCATGTTGGCTACCCATTCTAGATGAGTAACTTCCTTTATGAATTCGGTTTCCAATAACTTCTTTATTTCCTCAGTAATTATCCTCTGTCTCTCATAGGCAAAGGTTCTTTTTTTCTGGGCCACTGGTTTTGCTTTCGGTCTGATGTTTAAATAGTGACAAGCCACCTGTGGATCCACACTGATGATTTCATATGCCCGCAAAGTGAAGTCTTCTGAGTGTCTAGTGAGGACTTCCTTTATTCCTTCCTTGATGCCATGGTCGAGTTCATTACCGATCTTCACCACTTTGCCATCCACAATTTGTAGGGCTTCTGTGTCTTTAATTGGTTATGGACCAATGCCCTGCTTCTCTATTTCCCATGTTTCTAGGGGGAAGGCTTCCGCCTGAGGCTTTATGGCCATCTGGTAACACTGTCTAGCCATATACTAATCTCCCCGGATGGTAAAAGTTCCGCTCTCAACTGGAATTTTCATAGTTAAGTGTCAGATACTAGTGATTGCATCTGCTTCATAGAGCGTCGGCCATCCTATGATTCCATTATATGCCAGTGGAGATCCACCATGTTGAATACTATTTAGATTCCAAATTCTAGGTTTAACTCCATGACTCCTTTGGCTGTATAGTTCCTCCACAGAAGCTTATGATGGGGTTCTGGATGGTCTTTAGATTAGTGATAGAGCCTCCCATCGCTCTGTATGTATTCCAGGATAACGCGTTGATAGTGTTTCAGTTGTCCACCAATAACCTCTTTACCAAGTAATTATCTATGTACACATTTATCACCAGGGCGTCATAGTGGGGATGGCAAACATATGAACCATCTTTCAAATTGAATATGATATCTCTTTTCTTAAAGACTGGCTTTTCTCCCCTACTTCATTTCAATTTCTTCTCAGTATTTTCTCCACCAATGATCATGTTAATAATGCCAATTGGCTCCTTCCGAGCTTTCTTTGCTTTCGGCCTATCATGCACCTGAGTTTCTAGGTTTCTACTCCTTCTCAATGTGTTCGTAAAATTATTGAGTTTACCATTCTACACTAATCTTTCTATGGCGTGCTTAAGCTTTCTGCAAGCCTCAATATTATGCCTGTATTCTCGATGATACTGGCAGTATTGTCCCCTATCTAGTGTAGATCTTCGACTGGGGCTTATCCTCTTAGCTAGGGTGATTCTGACACCATTCTGCCTAATCCACATGAGAATCCTAGATCGAGAGGTGTTCAGGGGTGTGTATCTGTTCGCTTCCCTATCAAATCTCTCTGTCGGGTTTTTGAAATTTATTTTTGGGAAGCTTGCTCATATGGGTCTTGGTCTTTCATCTTTGGCCAGTGGCTTTTCCTCCTCCCTTCACATCCTTCTATCTTCATCAATTTTTATCATTCTAACTGCCATTTCCATTGCTTCCAGAAAGGTGCCCAGTTCCTTGGTCATTATTTTGTCTTTAAGCTTTTCGAGTCTAGTGTCATTTTTTAAAGCTTCTATGGCAACTTCATTAATAAGGCTTTTAGTCTGTATAACTGTTTTATTGAACTGATCAAGATAACTTCGCAGAGACTCATCGACTTCTTGCTAGCACATCCGAAGATCGTTGATGTTTTTAGTTGGGGGAATATTAGTGAAGAACCTAGTACGAAACTGCTTCGCCAGATCCTAAAAAAAAGTGACGCAATTCCCTGGGAGTCGATGAAACCACTTTTAGGCATTCTTTGTGAGTGTGCCTGGAAAGACTTTACACATGATTCCATTATTCACATTCTGGAGCAACATCCTTATTCTAAATGTCGATATGTGGCTGACGGGGTCTCCTGTCCCGTCATACTGATCAAGTGGTGGAATTCTAAATTTAGTAGGGATCTCCGTATGAATTATCATTCTTATGAATGGAGTTCTGCTGTCCATAATGCATTCGTCTTCCTTTCTTGGTTTTGTAGGGGTTTTGTGTATAACCTCTTCAGCTTTCTAAGCTAACTTTGAGTCATCAAAGGCCGGAATTGTTGAACTACATTCCCTTTCTAGCGCTTTACCCTTTCCCCTGCTTGTTTCTGGTGCTCATCAAGGTGTCATGTTATTATCAATTTGAGCTGGTTCAGAGTTCCCACTTTGTATTAAAGCATTTAGTTGTTGCTGCATTAAGGCTATTTGCGCTTAGATATTTTGTATCATAACTTTCTTGTTGGTTTGGTTGAGGTTGAGTGTTTGGTTTACAGTGTTCAAGTTTGGTGTGGTTA
The DNA here is from genome assembly GCA_947683625.1 of Mallotus nudiflorus. Lineage (NCBI taxonomy): Eukaryota > Viridiplantae > Streptophyta > Magnoliopsida > Malpighiales > Euphorbiaceae > Mallotus > Mallotus nudiflorus. Next base: position 1,410,879 of record CANTUR010000017.1, on the reverse strand, counting down.
TTGTTGGTGTGTCTGTTAAACTCAGACAAAAGGTATGGAGGGTATTGAACGATGGTGGTGTTGTAAAGGAGTGTAATGTAGAAAGTCTGTGCCCGAAGCCAGGCATCTCTGGGTGTTGTCAATAAGTGAATGTGTGTGCCCAAATGAATTTTTGGCATACTGAAAAGTGGTTGAAAGCACTATTGTTAGGAGAGGGTTTGAGAGGTCAGTCGAAGGAATAGGTACAGAAGGATTAGTGTTAGTTTCAGGAGTTGAAGTTGGTGGTGGGCTAAAAGTCATAGTGTGGATGTCTTTAGCTTAGCAGGTATATGAATGACTTTTCCCAAGAGTTCCCACAAATGGTGCCAGTTGATAACTTGTTTCCGGAACTCTTAAGCTTAAAACCCTGCAATCAATGAACAGAGGGCAAAATGAGAGGTGGGAAGAGTCCCCACAAACACTCTGATGCCTAAGTCAGAGAATAGAAAGAGAGTTTGTATAGAGAGTAAGGAACAATTAGAATATGAGAGAATGAGATGATGTATAATGAGAGGTATAAGGTCTTATTTATAATGATGCTTGAACTTGAAAGGAGTAAGATTCCTTGTGGGATAGCAATTCTAATTCTAGTAGGAGAGTATTCCCTCTTTACTTTAGAAATATTCTTCGAGGTGAAGTTTTTTTTATGAACGGATTCTGTTACCTTTCCTTTTCAAGTACCCCTATCAAAAAAATAAAAACTCTTTAATTAAATAAAAAAATATATAAACGGTATCAATAATGCTAAAAACCACATGGATTTGTGAGTATTGTTTGGCAATTGATGGCATATTCAGTTGAAAGTGAAGACAAAGATCGTAGTTGTTTTGACTGAGTGGCAGGATTATATATATTCTAAAATAGGCTTATACATGACTTCAGGCTTTGGTCAATCACACACTTCAGGATACGTAAGAAAACACAATTCAACTGCTATAGCTTTTAAAAGAGGCCTCTAGTCCCATCCAATATCATATATATACATATCTCTACATACAGACATTAGAGGTGGCAAAATGGTTGAGTATGGGTTGGATATAAATCGGTAACATCGTTAATCATCCATTTATTATTTATATAGATATTCAAATCCAAATAATTCATATAAATTTTACTCACCTATTTATTTATTTTTTTCCTTTCCTTTTATTTCTTAATTAATTAATGAAGTAATAACTAATATTATTAGCTTATATCTAAATATTTTAAAAAATATATATATAATAAATGTCGCATTGTATAAATTTTTAGACATTTTATAATATTTATTTTTTTATCTTAATTAGCTTGCCAATTTTTATTTTATTAAAGAAAAAAATTAAAAGCAACTTTATTCTATAGTAATTATATATGTTTTATAAAACTGAATTTCTCATATAAAAATTCTCCATTATCTGAAAATAATGAAATGGAAGCTCATTAAAATTTCTCATATAAACATTAAATTTTATGCTCTACATCCATTTGAAGTTCAAAGTATAAGAGTATTAGAACTTGAAGTTCATTTGAACAAATACATCCGTTCCTCCAAGCAGTAATACTTATTTCCTTCCCTAAAAATGAAGCAAGCTAGAGCATAAATTTAGGAAGATAATACAATTCATCTGAACAGATGTAGCCTAATAAAGTAATTTTACGAATAAGTCAGGGTTAATGCAACTTGGCCAAGCCTAGTTTGTAAATAATTTGAGGTAGACTTGAAAAATTCATATGCTATGAAGTGATAAGGAGCTAACATCTTAGAACTGTTTCAACAAATTTGCAAATTGCTTTTCAGAAAGTGAATCCATTGATTTCATTAAAAAAAAAAAAAAAAAAGGAGAAAATAAAAATAGAAAAGAAAAAAAAAAGAAGGGAAAAGGAGAAAAATAAAGAAAAAAATTAAAATTAAAAATGGAATTAAAAAAAGAAGGAAAAAATTAAAAAAATGAGAAAATAAAAATACAAAAAGAGGAAAAGGAAAAAAAGAAGAAAATTAAAATTTAAAAGAAAGGATGAAAAGGTACAATAAAAAAATAAAAATAAAAAAGAGGAAAAGAAAAAGAAAAAATATAGGAAAAATTAGAGAGAAAAAAATAAAAATAAGAAGAAAATTAAAAAAAATTATTTAAAAAGTAAAAAATTTAAAATATATGAGTACTTTTATCCAAACTCATGAAATTCATTTAAAAAGGAGTTAAAATTTATAACCCTTTTATTACTGATTTAACCTTTATATGTTACCCATTAATTACTCAAATCTATTTAAAGTAAATGAATATGGGTGGGTAAATGGGTAAGCACCCATTTTGCCACCCATTTTTCCACATTTTATTGGACCTAACATAACATGCATTAACTATAAATACAAATATGAAGCTCATATGCAGAAGTTTGTCCAGCAGTCAAAAGATCACAGAAAATAATGAATCCTGACGAAATTATTCCAGATTAACCCTTGAATTCTACAATAATTTTGAATGAATCTTGATGACAAGAAAAAAAAAAGGGGGCCATTTTCAAAGAATTACGTATAACCAGTAATGATCTTTTTTTCTCAGGGATTTGCATCTTTCAGGCCAACTACTTCATCCTGGAACTGCACCAATTCGCCAATCTGTACACCCATTACTACAAACTTGTATACTGACAATGTCTCCAAGCATATTTGTACTGTTAATTTAAGCTCACAAACTTTTGTACATTTTGGAGCCATCATAAAAAACACAGGTTGCTGGCTCCAGCCTGGAATCCGCAACTCTGAGCCCAATTAAGAGAAGTAGAAACAGCATCGAGAGAAGCCTGAAAGCTAAGACCCAAGCAGTACTAGTACTAAAATATCATAATGTTATGATGACGAACATTGTTATTGCACTAAATATCAAACAGAAATGCCAAATGCATAGAGAAACTTTCTGCCAATACTTTGAGCAATAGGTTGTTTGAATCTGTTATTTGAGAACAATATGTTTGGGAATGACATTAGATTAGGTGGGTCAAGTAAAACCTTAAAAAAAAAAAAAAAAAAAAAAAAAAAAAAAGCTCCATTGGCTGTAATCTGAACAAGGTATTTGGATTTTTTATCAATGATCTTATTATCTTAATGTGCATGAGATTTGAACCTTACTGTACGTAGGTTTCTGAATTCTGACTGCATGGCAGTAGTATTGCCGATGATTGTAGCAACTGACAAAACAAACATTCAGAACAATTCTTGAAAGAGGAGACAGCTTTCATCTTCTACATGATATGGATTACTTCCAAATGTAATAATGTTTTTGTTAAATAAAAAGAACATGTACAATGGTTGATTCCTGAGCAAAAATTGTGTTTCTAGCTTCACAAAATCCAGGTGATTGAGTACTGACTCTACCCTCTGCCTTTTATGGACAGAGGTAGCAATATATATTTGGAAACAATGTTCAGAATCCTTACAACCTGAGATTTGAAGGCTTTCGGATAAAAACTGAGACCTGTTAATAAACTTTAATACACTGAACTGTTCAAACTTTAAAATGCTATAAGAGCCATCTTAAAGAAGAAAGGCAGATCTGCTGTATGAAATAATGAATCTCATTCAGACCCAGAATTATGCTTAGTACCTAACAACTTCTTCCTCCTGGAACTACACATACGACATAGAAATAAACTAGGAGGAGAAGCATCATCCTTAATGCTGTTACATCTAGTATGCTGCCAAACATGGCAAATATCACATGCTACCATCCTTTCTCCATCATCATCCTTTGCCCCACATTTACAATCCACTGTCCAATCATTATCCCCACCTTGATACCTCAGCTTTGTGTCCAAGTCCAGGCCACACCCTCTAACCCAAACCTGCATACCATGCTCCACTCCACACTTGAGCAAATCCTGGTCAGCTTTTGTCTTCAATTCACCAATCTGTATATCCTTTACAGTAAAATTGTCCATTATACAATATGTGTCCCTTAATGCACATTGCACAGTCGATTTTAGCTCACTAACTGTTGCACATTCTGGAGCCATAACTGGTTCACCCGGTGGCATTGGCCGAGTTAGCTCATTCACTAACTCATCATAACATGGTCTCACTTGGCAAAATAGCTTCAGTAACGCATCCTCATTATTGCTCTTATATTGCCATTCCTTAACAAAATGCTTGTAGTCTAAGATTGCTCTGACTGCAATGGCAACTGCATGATAATCAGGATAGCCCAACAAAACATTCTTGTACAAGAAGAGCAAGTCTTTGTAAACATTTTGTCCCAGTTTTAGAGATGAAACATCAGTACGTGGTTGTTTTTTCTTTTCGATTGCAGCTCCATCAGAAACATCTTCGAGTGAAAATTCTAACAAATTGCTAACTGGACCGTTTGCACGAACAATAACTTGCTTCCCCACAATAACCTTGTCAATATTCTTAATAACAAAATCAATCAAACCAGTATCACCAATGTGTTGTCTAACCGCATCTCTCAAGTTCTGGCGTAGCATTGTAGCTCCATGTGTTTTCAAAGCCTGAAAAATCACTTCCACTACCTGCTCCAATCTTCTTTTAGGCCATCTAGAATCAAGTTTAGCCACAAAAGAAGCAAGTGACCCTGGATCACTTGAATTGTTGCGCGAACGTTTATTGGGTTGGTGGGTTGTTTCCATTGATGATTTGGATGAAACTAATGAAGCCAAAGCAAGGGCTGTTTTTCTTTGAATAAGGGGTTTAGACTCAAAAGCTATCATGAAATTTAGCAAGTCACTAATTGTAACCAACTGGGTTTCACTAAGATCACTGTAAGTTTGAACAATTTGTTCAATCAATTTACCTTGTTTCCCTCGAGTGAAGTCAGTAATAATCTTACTAAGCTCTAATGAACTGAGGACTTCAATGGCTCTACAGTATTCATGCTTTTTCACTCCAAAACTTCCACGGCATAACTTATACCCCCATTTACCAAACCAAGAACGCCCATATGCAACTCCATGGAGCAATCTTAGGTCCATTGATCCCTTCTTTGACAAATCATGTACTGAAATATCACTGCAACACAAATCAACACTAAACTTTGATTACCAATGAGCTCAAAAAAAAATTCTAACTTATCAAATGAAAAAGATTATTACTGTACCGGGTTCGGAGACTTGAGCAGAGATGATCCCAGAGATTCATGAGCTCTTCTCCATTGAGATAATTAGAATTTGATTCAATTTTGATGCAGAGTAAATGGCCAAAGCCATTGCAGTGAATTACACCATGTAACAAATGGCTTTGATGCTTGAGTGAACCTTTCTTCAAGGGCTTGTTCCATTTATCATCATCAGGGATTATCAAGTGATAATTTCTTTTAGAAACAAAATGGTGACTCCATCCTATAAATATTCAAAAGAAAAATCAAAATCACCCAATTTAAATTCATAACCAAAAAAAAAAATCAAAATCAAAATGCAAAATCAAGAATTATTTTTATAAGTACCAACGAATCTACAGGGGTCACAGAGGGGGCTTTCAGACTGAGAAGAGAAGGAGGACGATTCCTTGACGATTTCTTCAACAATATATAAAGGGAAAACGACGCCGCTTGATTCATTGACAAGCAAAGTGCACCAAACAGTACTGGTTCCAAGTTTATAATCTTCGGTCTCGGCGAAACGTATGAGAAACTCTTTGATATTCTCACGGAAGGAACGGCAAAAGTCCATGGCGGAATCATCGGCAGTGGTGGTGGTGGTGATGCTGGAGGCGGCGGAGGAGGAGATAGTGGTGGTGGCGGAAGAGCAGAAACGAGAAGTGGAGAAGATATTTTTCGGGTTTCGTTTTCTTTTCTTGCAAGCTTCGAAGACGGTTATCGCCATTTTTGAATGCGAGAGAGAGCAAAAGGAAGAAACTGTAACAAAAGATAGGAAAAAGGAAAGATTTTCGATTTCACGAATATTGTTTTGCTTCCTTTTTTATAGGCGGGAGAATTTGATGGGTTGAGGTAGTGGTGTTTTCGTAAATTTTTCATGTATAGAGGAAAGGAAGAGTTAAGTAACTAACTTGATTTTTGTTGCTTCTGCAATTCTGTCTCTCACGTTAAAATGTTGCAGGCCCATGTTTAGGGAATTTTGTTCATAAAACTACCCATTATGCCACTGTTCCTAATTTTTTCTTAACCAGTTTGCAAATTTTACTTGGCAGTCCTTCCAACGTTGAACGGCAGGTCGTTTCCCATGGACCTTGGTCTGTGAGTTTTTTTTTTTTAACAAAATTGGCCTATGAGTTTAAAACTTATTTTGACTCATATAAGCAACACCCATTAATGACATGCCAATAGGCTGCATTTTGCGGCAATATTATTTATAGCTATGAAGGGGATACGCACAGATTTCTATTGCATAAGTGTAAGAAAGCAAGCGAATATTGGAGAAATCATCATCATATGTCTTTTTTTTTTTTTATTTCTTTCTTATGTTGTAATGTGTGCTCCTAACAGAAAGGGTATATGTATGCAACAGACAGGCGATGCCTGAGAAAAAATAGCGCCTCCAACTTTAATTTGCACAAGCCAAGTAACAGAGTTCAGACTGTCTCCAGCCATTTATGGTCAGAAAACGAGAGGCATTTGTGCTAGGTTGGAAAAGAATCAGATGTCTGCAACTTACTTTTTCTTTTTCTTGTTTTATTAGAATATAGAGAGCTATCAACAATTTGCAAATTTTTTGTTTTCAATGACTAGATCTAGGTGATGTATGAATAGTGACGATGGTGAACAAATGTGAGGTTATGATCCTTTCTTCTAGTCTGCTAGCTTACATACTGTATCAGCCACTCCATTCTCTGTCAAAATTTATATAGTTAAAGCAAATAGTCAAATTTTGGATTAGCAAGCCAATGACAAGTAAAAGCACATGGTGTATGAATTGTTGCAAGAACATAAAAAAAAAAATCTTCCTAAACAAAAACTCTGCAGGGGGAGATGACATAATTAATGGCAGGGGCTTTATGTCTTTACCTTTATGCATTCATGCAAGTCATTTTCTTTTGTTCTGACGTGAACCTGAAAGAAATAAAAATGCTTCATCAATTAGAACCTGAAAGCCAACGGTATTTTGAAAATCAAGTCCAAACAATAATGTCTGCCCTGTTCAATGGTTTCGGAAATGTTGCTTTGTTATATATATATACACATATTATTTTACCTCAATGACCCGTTGGTAGGATTCAATTTGTTCGCTTTGTAGAGAAGCCAGAATGACAAGTCCTGCTGCAACTGTTGAGGGCCAATGCCGAAGATGCTCATGGTCTGATAGTGCTAGCCTTGCCAAGTATCTCGCCTTCTTCTCAACATCTGCATCAGCTCTAGCAGCTTTCAGATAGAACCTAAGATTCATTAATAAAATTGCAATGTTTTAAACACTGTTAATATTAAATTGCTATAAGAACCATCTTAATTAAAGAAGCAATTCAAGTCTGCCATGTAAAATACAAGACAGGAATCTGTAGTCCATATAATGTATACGGAGCCAAAGAAAATTTACCACATGAAGTTGTGGATGGTAGGCGAGAAGCACTGGAAACTGAGGACCTCCTGCACCAGCCACTCCATGGCTACCACTTCCCATCTGCTGTAAACGTTGTTCTCTATGCGGAAATTCCTTTGCCTTACGCTGAAATAACCCAGTAAAATTACACTTGCATCTAGCTATATACAATTACGTCTATGTTCTTGAAGTGTGAGAGTGAGAGCGTCGCTGTGATTTGACAATCAAATACGTTTGATAATAGACTGATTTTTTCCCTTCAAGCTTCTAGTTAATTGTAGCAAGTGAAAAAGCGTGCAGCTAATTAAAGCGGTGGTACATTTTTTTCATCTTTTAATTAATTGTTGGAACAGTAGGGATATAAGAAGAAAATGAGGGTTATCATTAATTACCAATTATTGAGTTGATTTTCCTCAATTCTGGTGGCTAATGCAAGACAAGCTATTCCAACAATTTGAAGGTTCTTTGTATTTTTGAAAAATCCTTTGCTTAAGAACCTATCCAGGAGGCTAACTCCAAGGAATAATGTCTCTTGCTGAAGCTCCTTCGCAGTCGATTGCTGCTTATTCAAAGCAATATTATAGACAAACAAAATCAACCATTTAGATAAGCAATTCCAAGCCATAAAAAAATACAAAATGCATTGAGGTGCGAAATGTCATGCTACAAAGGTTTGTTCAGCCAATGCGGATACATATATGATAGCACTTTTGCAACTTGTTTAGTCATGAAACAATTTCAGAGGCAGACAGTTACTCGAAAAAAATTGACAAAAAACGACAAAAAAAAAAAAAAAAAAAAAACACTCCCAAATGCCTAGCCAATAGAAGAAGGGAAGACAAAACGCCAAAATCTAGTCCTTCATCAACAATGCCATGTACCACATGCCGCAAATCGCAAAGTACATAATCCAAAGATCTTACTATGACATGTCATGAGATGATTGGATATCCTATATTAAGTATTAATGCAGGGAATAATTTGCACCTACTGCCACTGAGAAAACTTGCCAGTTGTACGAGCAATTGGTAACTAATTTTGAACAACAATTGTAACTAATTAACTACGGCGATGAAGAACCGATTAATAATAATAGTATTATTATTATTATTATTAACAATAATAATTTATATAATCAAACGCTAGAAACTCACCTCAACGATCCAATGGACCATCTGTAGCCGTTGCTGAAATATGAGCTCACCGAACTCCGTCGTGGAGCGGTACAGCTCTACGTAGTCGTGCAAAAATAGTTGCCTTGCCTCTCTTTCCCGTAACCTTTGGTAGCTCTCCTCGTCGTCCTCATCATTGAATTTAGCAAACTGAAAATATTTAAAAATTTACAAGCAAAAACTAACATTAACGTAAATAAAACTAGAGAAGCAATAACTAAAAATTTGAATAAAGTAATACACAATAAATCGTTAAGCTCTGTTTGGATGCATGGAAAAATTAACTTACGCTGAGGCACTCTGATTCACTAAGTGATGATCTTATTGTGTCAAAAGAAACGCTTGATCTCGAGAATTGACATCGAAATTCGAGCAAACGACAGTAAGTTCGCGAGGGAGGATCACCGTCATCGGCAGATCTCTCAGAGAACTCACTTCCAGAATCATAGAAAATTGACGGTGTATAATCATATGATGAAGACTCTTCTTGGCTTTCCGGTGAACTCTTTTGGAATACATCAAATTGAAGTTCTGAGAAAACTGTTTGATGAATAGAAGAGTATTCAGAAACGGCATCAACATCGTAAGAGAAATTCTCAGCGCAAGCGAGATCAGCTTCGAAGGCTAAGCTTTTTGGCTTCTGCTCTACTACAGACTCGTCAATTGAAACCGTTTGGTTCTTCGAAATCTCATCGGAGAGCTCTACCATTTCACGTGTTTTACTTTTACTTGCTTTAGAAGCAGTAGAAACGACATCGTTGCACACTTTTTCCATGGAAACAGCAAAATCAACTCCAGAATTTGATTCAACACATGACGATTCACTCACTTCAACTTCATTTCTTCGTTTTCTCTCGGTTTCCTTAGCGTAATAAGATCTAGTGATTCTTCTAAACGGCACATCATCTTGCAATTTCCTCTTCTTAGCATTTGATTCGAAAGTAACTCTGCTGGAGTCGCAAGACACAGAGTTCGACGGAGAGAGAAGAATCGGAGAGATCTTATGGCGGAGGCGGCGAGAGCTTTTGGTTCGCCGCTTCTTCGTGATAGTCGGCTCTGGTGGTTTCATCTTTGACGACGACGACTTGCGTTTAGCTAGTTTCAGTTTCATTTCAAATTTGAACTGCAGAAATCGAGAAAGCGAGAGAAAGAGGAAACAGAGCAGGTGACGTTAAAGGAGTGTGTGAATGTGCGTAATACAGAGTCGAGCGAAAAGCGGTTCGTTATGGACGTTAAGCAGAGTTTAGTAGTGCGTGGAGTGGAGGTGATGAACGACGATGGTGTGTGTAGAAGGGGTTTGATATGGTGTGGGTGGACCCACAGATATTCACTTTGTCATGCGCACATGCATTTTTGTACAATTGTACTAGTTTGTTGTTGGCTGCCCATTGCCATTTTGGTTTGGGAATAAACTTACCTCCACTCAAATATTAATTTATATTTTTAGTGTTTTATAATTAATTAGTAGAAATATATAAATATTATAATTAAGTATTTATATGTTCAATATCTAAGGAAATAAGTAAATTTTTTTATTTAGTGTGATGAATGTTGAAATTAATTTTAATCATGCTAGTGTATTTTTTTTCTTTACAATATAAAAAATAACATTTTTATTATTAAATTTTAAAGTACATTTTATGGTTACTTAATTTTTTACAAAGTAAAATATATTTTATCAATAATCACCATTTTATATTTTATATTTTATATTCTCCAAAAGGAGAATTACTTAAATAAAAAAAATTTTAATAAAAAAATTTTCAATTAGAAAAATTACTATACAAAGGAAATTTTCTTCTCTTCTAAACAAGATAATCCTATAAAACTAAAGAATCATATTTTTAAGAGGTTTGAGTAATATATTCTCCTATAAATACATCTCATGTTATTATTCTCATATTCACCAATCTCCTTATTCTCATTATTCAACTTCATCAAGACATTATTTTATCATTTCATCACCTCATTATACAAGCAATCATCATTTTTTTCTTTATTCCTTTATTTTTTATTATATTCTGTCTATTCGTTTTATTATATTTTTTTCTTATATCATTACTGACTTAATCTTTAAAGTATTTATAAAAAAAACCCCCTCATTTATCTATTTTATTTATCGATGCAAATTTCATAAGTAAAAAATATCAATTTAAAATATTACTAGTTTTATAAACAAAGTTTAAATAAACAAAAAATTAAAATAGAAAAGCCAATTGATTTTTGTTAACTGTGTTGGAGTGTTGTACATTGGAGTTGTTTATTGTCAGTTGTACGTTGATGTTATTTTGTTGAATCTTCTTTCTAGATAAATTCCCTTATGCTATGTTTTGAATGTAAAAGATTTGAATATAAATTTGGATTTTAATAAAAAATTTTATTTAAAAACTATATGAATTTATATTTATAAGGATTTTAAATAAATCTATAATAAATTTAATAAGAATTTAAAATGACATATAATTATATATTATTTAAAATTTTAATATTTAAAATCTAAAATTTCAAATTAAATCAACGTACTGTTAATATATTTTGTATTCAGTACGTGTTACTCAAAAATAGTTCAACTAATCATAAGCTATAGCTCCCTCACTAAATTTTCTTGTTTCTTCAACACTCGAATGTTTCGCATACTTTCTCAAAATTAACTTTCCCACATGATATCTGCAATAATTTGTAGCTCTTTAACACCACTACTCCAATAACTCTTTTCTCAATAATTACCATGATAGCCATGTCTAAAAACTATTCCTCCATTAATATAGACATCTCTTCCATTAGATCATCAATTTATGCTAACCGTAACTGTGATTAATTCACTATTTTGGATATGAAATGTCCATAAACATGACACTCTAATGAAATTAAATTATGGTGCAAAGACTTACAAATTGAACTGTAATATATAAAATATTATCTATAATATGATAATATTATTAGATACTAAAAATTTAAACAATTGTTTACGAATACGATAATTGTAGAGGAAATTTCATTCAACAGCCCAATTGACCAATTTAATATCGTCCATGGCTAGAAGCGTTTTTCCTTTTCACTATTGTTTTCTTTACTTTCAATTTGGCAACATTTTAGTCCATTTTTTAAACTTTGGGCGTACTTTCTGCGAATTCCTCTTTTTTTTCATCTTTTTCTTTTTTTTTTTTCATTCTTTTTATAATTCATTTTTTTATCTATTTATTATTCTTAAAGTCTTTTTTTAAAATTTAAGTTCATTGTATGTATTTATTTTATTTGTACATTTTAAATAATTTAATTTTATATTTTAACTAACAATTTTTTTTTATTTTGAAACTAATTATTATTTATAATATAAAAATTAAGTTAATTAAACAAAAAATTACCTATAGTGTACAATAATTTTTTTCATAATTATTTAAAATTTAGAAATTAAACTAATTAAAGTAAAAATTACCCATAAAATTCAATAATTATTTATTCAATAAAAATAACAAAAAAATTATGAAATTTATTTGATATATGTTGGTTTTGTTGTTTTTGTTATTTGAATTGTAGGTTTCAATTGTTTTTGTTATTTCAGCTATAGGTTTCAATTGTTTTTGTTATTTTTCTTTGTTTATATTTGTTGATTTTTGTTAAAAATAAAAAAATAACAATAAAAATTATGAGATATGTAAAAAAATTATTATTTTTATCATTAATACTAATAAAGTAAAAATTTTATTTATAGCCTTAATTTTGTCATTATTTATAGCCTTAATTTTGTCATTAATAATGAAAAAATAATTTAAAAAATAGTAAAAAATAAATCAAAATAAACAACAATCAACAACTGACAATCAAAAAAAATCAACAACATAAAATTTTGTTGATTTTTGTTGTTTTAGTTTATTAATTTTTATTTTTTTATTTTTTTCAGCTTTTTTTTTTAATGTTACAAATACATTATAAGGATTGTAAACTTATTACATATTAATGATCAATAAGTATCAAATAATTAAAAAAAAAAGTTGAAAACATTTTAATAAACAAATTAAAGTAAAAAATAAAATCCTTATTCTTTAAGAATATAAAAGGAGAAAATTTTATTTATTTATTGTTGTTACAACAGTTGAAAATATTTATTATTTGATGTAATTCCACAAGTGTCAAAACGGGGGTGAATTGGCTTTTTGAGCTAGATAAGAAATTTTGATTTTGCAACAAAGAGCAATCTAAAAACAAAGTTAGAGCACAATTAAATATTGAAGAAGAGCAAGAAAAAACACAAGGAATTTATAGAGATTCGGCTCTCTAAGCCTACATCCTTTCCTCAACTACAAGTTAAAAATTTCAATCCACTATGAATCTACTTCAAGGTGTAGATTAAACCTTTACAAGTTTAAAATTAAGCTATCCAAGTGTTTTTTCAAGGCTCACACTCAAACCCAAATGCTAAGAAAATCCTTTTAGCTTACAAGTAATTAAAACCCAACTCACTCAATCTCACTATTGAGCTATTGAATAATGGTTTTAAACACTCACCAACCCACACTCAAAAACACTCTTGAGATAGAAGGAATTTACAAGAATTAAAAATTAAGAACTTGAGTGGTTGAAGAGTAAATTCAAGATTAAAAGCTTAAAGTTTGTTTTAAATGTGTTTCCTCAACTTCCTTCACTTATCCTAGCTTTGTTCTTGGTGGTATTTAAACCCTTTATGAGTTGTTGGAGGTGCATTTAATACAAATAGAGTCGTTTGACCCCAAAAAGAAGCAGATCTACACATTGTCATGATCATGACAAAATCGTCATGATTATAATTCTGGAGGCACTAAAAAGAAATTTGAATTTTTGTGCTTTCATGATCACAACTATAGTGGTGACGCTGGTTGTGACAACTCTCTGCCAATTTTTGGAGTTAGTCATCATGATCATAACACTAGTGGTGACGATGCTTATGACTGGTCTCGAAAATTCTTCAAAAATTACAAATTTGATTTTTATAATTTTGCTAGAAAATTTTTTCTAATGATTGGAATTCACTTGTGACCACTTATAATGAAGATTTTCATCATTTTCTGCCAAATCCGACTTCAACTTTTGCCACAAAAATTCGATCTTCGATTTTCCCTTTTGTCATAGTCATGATGCATTTGTCACTACTTGTGCTATATTTGATTATTGCAAATTTAATCAACCAGAATATAAACACTTAAACACATAGATTAAATATAATTTTACTTAATTAATTGTGACTATAAAAAATGATTGTTTTACCCCTCAAGGTTCAACATCTCCCCTTTTTTATAGTAATAAATAATTATGTAAAATTAGGCTAAAAATTGGAAGGAATTACTCCCTCATAAAAGAAGCCTAAAATTAAAAATTGCAAAAATCAATTAGCAAGTTCATTTTTCATATTTGATCAACCAAGGCACCAATAATTGAAAAATATAAGTAAAACATTCCCATGATCATAGCAATCAAATGTCAACTCTCAAACATCAATTAAAATATATCCAAAGAAAGTATATTCATCAATCAACAAATATATTTAAAAGTAATTCTGTAATACCCTATATATTATTTAAATAAAAAGGGATATTTTTTTTTCAAATAGTATTATTAACAATTACTTTTGCATCATATTATATTTTATTTATTTATGTTCATATTATTTAAGGGTTATTAATATATGAGAGTATTACTTACTTAATGTTTAGAATTTCATTTTCTATTAATATCATTATTATTATTATTATTTTTATTATTGCTATTTTAAATTATATTAAATTTTATGTCTATGTATGTGTTTCCATGTACATGCACTTATACAAAATATATAAATATATATATGTGTGTGTATGTTCCTACTCATATATATATATATATATATATATATATATATATATATACACATATATAAATAATTTAGGTTAAATATTAGTTAGGTGGGTGTGTGCATTTAAAATAATTAGTGTATATATATATATGTGTGCATGTAGTATATGTATATATATATATATATATATATATATATATATATATATATGTAAGGATTTGGACAAAAAAAAAACGGGATCAAGGCAAAAGAAAACAGAAAACACTTGACAGAGAAAGGAACCCTCACCAGCACCCTCCTTCTCGTCCGTCACCCTGCCATTCTACGTCCCTCACTGTGCCGCCTTCTCCCTTGCCGAAGAACTCCATTTTCGCCGTGCTTCAGAAGCTCCCAGGTCTGGCAGCTGCTGCTCTTCTTCTTTCCCCCGTCAGACAGCAAGCTTCCTCTCTCCCTGCACGTGCGACAGCACCCTCCTGCCAGCTTGATCCTCCGCTTGCCATTGCTGTCCACCTCGCCTGTGCTGCTCAATCTTCTCCATTTTTCCCGGCGACAACAAGCTCATCCTCCTCTTCTCCCTCGTCCTGCTGACAGTGAGTAACACTCACTTGATCCCTCCTTCCTTCCTTCTATTTTTTGCTTGACTTTGATAGATCCTAGGTTAGTTAGGATTGTTTAGTATGTATTGAAGTTGGTTTTAATTTTTTTGAAATTTTTGGTAAATTAGTTGAATTTCCAGAATTTATTTGATATTTATTTGGTTTTATTTGATATTTATTTGGGTATAATTAATAATTAGGGTGGTTGTTGATAATTATTTTTGAGTGAATCAAATTTTATTGAAATTTTTAGGAATTATTGTAAATTTGGTAGAATTTTTGAAAATGTTAGTAATATTTTGTTAATTTTCGAAAATTATGGTTAAAAATTATGAAATTTTGATAATTGAGGTTATTAGTGAATGTTATTAATTTTAGAACTCAAATTATAATTTTTGAGATTTTTATAAATATTTTTGAATTTATGCCAAATTTGATTTTTAGGTTAAATAATATATATTTGGAAAAAAATTTTAGTTGATTAAATAATTTAATTATATTAGGGAAGTTTATTTTGAGAAAATGAATTTTTGGCATGATTAAATAATTTTAAGGGATTATTTTTAGTATTAATAACACATTATGTAATTTATATATTTTAGGGGTAAAAATGTAATTTTATGCTAAACATAATTATATATATATTTTAATTGAATTTATTAACATTTAAAAAGGTTTGCAGAATTTTTATAAATTAATTGGTATTTTTACCTAAGTAGTGTAAATTTTAAATATTAAATTCCAAATATTATATATATATATAATACATTATAATGGTTTTATATTTTGATAATGATATGCAAATTTAGTTGTTAATTTTAAATGATTGAGATTTTATATATTTTTGTCTATCTTTAGTATATGTGTATATGAAATATAAATTTTTAGAAATAAATGTTATTAATTCTCGGTATTTTATTGAGTTGTGATCTCGGTCGGGACAAATTGTAGTTTTGGAAGCCCGACTCGAGTGTGGGTGTTTGTGGTTATTAGGAGTGCATTTTCTATGCAAGTCTGGTTCTACCTTTGGTAGAGAGATGTTCATTTTACAGAGGAGATTCTGCCGAAATTTTGGTAGATTTTCTCGTAAAATGTGATACTCGTAAAATTTCTACCGTTAGTTAGGTTAAATCCTGTCTATCGAGTCAGTCTGGAATTTCATTATTTTGTTGATTGTTGGTTCCGATTCCATAGTCATATTTTAAAGGCCGATTTGTTATTGTTTCTTTTAGAGCATTTCAGAGCGGAAGTCGTGAGACCGAGGCAGACGCATGGTCGTCAGCCTTTGCATTTATCCTGTAAGTCGATAGAATGATCTGTGCGTGTATTTTAATTAACAAATGTGTGCGCTCCTATTTTAATATTGATTATATGGTTTATTTAATTTAATGATGTTATTTAAGATTTAAACGCCTTTTATTTATTTAAAAGTCGATTTTGAGAAATTTTGGTAGAACAGGCTACCTGGTGGGCTTCACCAGGACTATGTGCACATGGTAGAGATTGAGAGATGGATCCGTATAATAAAATAAATAATAATAAATATATAAATAAATATATAATTCAAATAAATATATAATTAAATAATTAATTAAAATTAATATAATTAAAATTAATATAAATATAATAATATTAATAATTATAATTAATAAATATATAATAAATATAATAAATATATAATAAATATAATAAATATATAATTAATATATAATTACAAATATAATAATATAATATATATGATTGATGAATGTTAAACTGGGACGGATGCCTCGGTGGAAGCCTTTGCTCTCGGGGACCGCCAGTGATTGTAAGGATAATAACGGACTGGGTTGGGTGCCTCGGTCGATGCCTTTGCTCTCGGGGACCGCCAGTGCCATATATTTGGATTAAGTGAATGACTACGGCTTGGTGCCTCAGTTGATGTCTTTGCTCTCAGGAATCGGTAGTCTAGTTGGAATAAGTGAGCCCAGTTGGCCATTTAGATTTTTGGGTTTAGGGTTCTACCAAGATTTTTCAAAAACTATACTTATACATTATAAATTATTTTCACTATAAACATATATAGTTTTCAAAGGTTTTCAAACCGTACAACTCTTTTTATTGACTTACTCAGTGAGGTCTGATTCCCCTCAATTTAATTTTTTTCAGGAGCTTGGGAGTTCGACCTCAGACTACCTCCACGCCGGGTTTCTTCTTCACCGGCTATTTTATGTAGGTCATTGTAAGTTGTACTGTGTGTTAATCTAGGTTGTTGCAGTAGTAAATGTACTAAGAATTGTATGGTTTAAGTATATTTATGTAATTTATTTGTATAAATCACGCTTATGTATAAAGATTTGAGTTGATATATAATATGAGACGTTGAAGCACATTTTATTTAAGCAGTTGAATTTGTGTATTTTGAGAAAAATCAGTTTGATAATATGTCTCGTTATGAATTAAAGTTTAAATATGAATGGTTTTATTTTCTTTTCCTTTAGGCTTACTACGGGTTTCAGAGGCCTTATGCCTACCCATTCCCTAGTGCCGGTCACGTGCCCTCGGATTCGGGTCGTGAAAAATTCTCCCCTTTGCAATGAACACACAATAAACATATCCAATATCCAAAAATAAACCTTTCTCCCCAAGCACATTTCACAAAACATAATTCAAAATATTTTACATTTCCTCCCCCTTTGTTACTATTAAAAAAACAAGAGAGAAAGTGAAGACAAAAGGTGTTAATAAAAGCAAATGTGTCCCAAATAGTGAAAGGCCATAACCATGTCAAGTTTTAAAAAGACTTGAAAATCTAGTTAAAAAGAAGAGTAATAATCCATAAGATGAAATAGAATGCAAGATATAAAATTAATTGTTCATGGCTTAAAAATCACAACCTGCAACTTCAGTTTGTCACAAGATTTTGCAAAAAAAAATATGACACATCAATCAACAACAATAAGTTCAAAATCATATAACATGAATATCTATACCAAGTCAAGCACAAAAGTAGCAAACTTTGCAAAATCAATATCCAACATCACAGTCACATAATCAATATCAAATCATGGAAACAACATTCAATAGCCAACATTTCCAAACAAATATGAAATATCCACTTAACCAATTATCCACATCACAAAATATTCAAGGTGCCAAATATCCAAAAGTTCATAAACAATAACAATTTTAATAAGGTAGAAATTCAATGCCCAAATCCAATAACCAACCAACAAATCACAAAATATCCATACCAAAACATGCACTCTATAACCAGTAATTTTTCCACAAAATAAACATCCATATCAAATAACAATATCTATAAATAAACAAAGTAACTAAGCTTGAGTCTAACAGCTTAGCCTAGCCTTTTTTTCCCCCATTGTTATTACCAAAAATAACCAAGCAAAGGGGGAAAGCCACTGTCCAAAGCAACAAAAATATGTCTAAGGCTATAACCATTTCAAGTTCTTACAAAGACTTGGAAACTAATGTCATGACCTAAAACAGGGGCCATGGTCGGCACTAGAGAACGATAATTCTTTCAAATTCGGAACCCATAGCAAGCCTATAAAATAAAATAAAAGCATGCAATAATAATAAAAATAAATATAATAACTCACAGCGAAAATAAATCTCATAAATAAAATAAAATAATAATAATCCATCAACAGATTAGCTAACACAAATCCATCTCATATATATAAACTTTAACACAATCTCAGTTCAAATCTTTGAAATACAAATCTTATACAATCAGTACTTAAATATCCCAACTGACTACAACTACTGCAGTGTCTAGATTATAAAATAAAATTAAGTAAGCAATTTATATAGTGAATCCGAGGCAGAAGAAATCTGGCATATGGGTCTGCTACTGAGGTTTAAAGACGAGGACTCTCTTGAAAAATAGTTAACGGAGGGGAGTCAGACCTCACTAAGTGAATTGTTATAATATATATACATGCATAGCTAAATGACAATGCACACATTCAATATACAAGCAAAAACACACAGATGCAGCAAAATCATTTTATATATTTACTGAAAATAACATCCGTTTATGAAGGATCAAATAGAACCCTAGAAAATCGCAACCTCAAAACAGTGTTAGACAACACTCTAGCCATACAGGCTCACTTATTCCAAATAAATTCACTTGTTCCATTTGGACAGTAGACTGACACCGAGACACTAAGTCAATCGAGCTCCAGCGGTTTGACTGTCAGTGTGATTGGCCCCGAGACACTTGGTCAATCGAGCTCCAGCAATCACACTCTCAAATCACATCACACATCATAAAAATCAATCCAATCAATATCCACAAATAGGTTAGCAATAAAGCCTAAATGCTATCGGCGTACCGGTACGTACTCGGTCCTAGTGCTGCCCACTAGGTAGCACGTTCATTGATATCCTTCATTATTATATAAAACATACATTCATAAAATAAATGATGCATGATATTAAATAGAATAGCAACATAAACCATATATATACTAGAAATATACCAAAAATAAATCAGGTATATTTCAGGCATATACACATCAAATAAATTCAATTTATTTACAAAATAAACTAGAAATAAACCATGAATATACCTAAAAAAATTTTAAGAATAATTTATTAATTAAACATGAATATAGTTTAAAATATACCAAAATAAACCTAAGTAATTATTAAACCATGTATGCATATTTTATAAAATAAAACATACATTTCTAAAACATGCATCATAGAACACGTATATATAAAATAACAACTCACTGTTATTGCGCTCCTCGAGACAGATCTAACGAGCCTGGTCCAATAGGCCTCAGTCTCGATGCAACTAAACAAACAAATGATAACAGGAAATCAGAATAATTCTAGTAGAAATTCTAAAGACTCGATCTAGAATCTTAGACACAAAATTACAATTAGAATTTGACCGGACATCACGTTTTACTAGAATTCTACTAAAAATTTGACAGAACCTCCCCTGTAAAATGGACATCTCTCTATTCAAAGAGTAGAGCCGATCCTACAAAGAAATACACTTCGAATATACGCAGAACACAATTCACAATTCCTCGGTCGGACCCCAAACTACAATTCGCTGACCGAGGTCCACAAATCACAAAATAATATAAAACACATGAAAATTCCATAAAATACTAAAAATGCCCTTCAACACTCAAAATGTAGCAAATTAGGGATTTAAATGCTAAAAATAATTATTTTACCAATAAATGCATAAAAACCATAATTTTTGATAAAATATTATCAAAAATCGATAATTCTTAATAAATTCATAAATATTGATCAAAATACATTTTATAAATCCAAATTACATAATTAACCCTAAAACTTACTAAAAATCAATAAAAACTCATTTATTTAGAAAAATCGTATATTATATATATAATTTGAAAATAATTTACGAAAAATAGTTTTAATTAGTTAAAAATACTAAATAATTCGTAGAAATCATTTTTATACCTTAAATAACTATTAAAACCCATTTAATTATATTTTTAGCCAATTTACTACCAAATTACCAAAATACCCCTAGTTATGTAAATTCCCTAAAATTAATAAAAAATTCACCAAAAATAGTATAATTACTCAAAAATTAATTTCTCAAAATATAATTCAATAATATCAATATTTATACTCAATTAACCAATTAATTTCAATAAAACTCATATTTAACCTAATTTTCCCAAAATTACATAAACTAAATAAATTCAAAATAATTATATAAAATTCACAAAAATTACAAATAAATTTATAAAATGCATTTAAACACCTAAAAACACCATAAAACAAAATTTCATAATTTATTTAATTAATTTTCAAAAATTAGAAAATATTAATAAAATAATCAAAAATTCATAAAAATCTAAATAATTCCCAAAAATTCTAAAAAAATTCACAGAGCTAGATTAAGCTACTAGGATCAATGTTTGTGAAGGAATATTGCATGAATCAACCAAATTGAAGCTCAAAAATATCAAAAATCCTAAATGGCCAAAAATGATAAATCGAAACCTAAGGAAATCTAAACCATTTCAAGTGAAACAAAAATTGAAAATGAACTCATTGGAGCTCAAGGAGAAAATAGAGACCGGTGGCGTTCAAAATGGTGGCCGGACGAAGGAGAACGAAGTTGGTGTTGATTCTCGGATTTCGGGCCAAACAACGCCAAAAATGGAGGCTACAGGTGACAAAGGAAGCTTGGGAGGGTGGTGGTTGGCTGGGAGGCACACCGATGGTGATGGTGGAGCTTAGCAGCGGCGATGATGGTGGTGAGGGGCGTCAGGAGCTTGAAGGGAAGTGGATGGCATTGATTGTAAATTTGACAAACTTTATATTTTTGTATATATATATATATATATATATAACTTTAACTTTAATTATTATAATATATTATTATTATATTCATAATAATTACACACCACGTGTCCAAAATGCCAAACCAATTTTATATACATATATATATATATATATATATATATATATATATAATACTTATTAATTAAATAAAAATGTATTATATAATATATACTTAATTAAAATAAACCTTAATTATTAAATATGTATATATATATATATGCATGTATATGTATATATTTTAATACGACAATTAAAATCGTGCATGGACTCATGTAGATTCATAAAACCGTTTAAAATAATTAATATTTAATTATTTACGTCTTAATTTTTTCGAAAATAAAATTCTCGAGAAAATTTTACGTAAATATCTTAAAATAATATAAAATAATTAAAAATGACTTTAATAAATAACAACCCATTAAATAATCATAAATATATATAAAAATTTATTAACACTGCATATCTTGATGCAATTTAAAATTATCTAAAAACTCGGGATATTACAACGAAAAAACATTAAACCCAAAAAAAAAAGTCATGAAATGAGATGCAAAATGCAAAGTACAATATGCTAAGTGGGGTTTGAACTACTTCAAATTTATTATCCAAATGGGCTTGGTGTTGATTCACCATGGACTGAAGTTGTTTGCTTGGTTCAACTTCTTTATTAATAGCAAGGGCTGCAATTTTAGGGCGTTTATTGGAGATTGAGAGAGCTTCGTCGTTGGCCATCCTTTGAAACTTCAAAGAATCATAGTCACGTCAAAATGATATACCCTCTTCATCTATTTCTTGCCAATGAACAACACCATTTACATTGAATTTTTTCTAATTGCGAAATTTCTAGCTCAACTTTCCCTTTGATTTTTTGATTTCGAGTGAGGATAAGAAAGGATCATATAGGCCCTTTTTTCTAACAATGTTTAGCTGAGTTCCTTTATTTGTCAATTCCTTTGGATGTTAACATGATGATAAATTGATGCTTGTGATGACAAGGAGGGGACCAAATTAAGTGGGGACCAAAGGAAAAAAAATTATTTTAACCATTTTTTTTATAATTACCCACTAATGATAACAAGATGATGAAGGATGATTATGACATGAAAGGTGACTTTGAAAGATGTGGAATTTTTTGTTGATGGTGGGAGATTAAAGAAAAAAATAGTTTAAAATAAGAAAGAAGATGAATTGGGTAGCGTAGGAGAAAGAAGGAGAAGGATTAGAGAAAAAGATGTTTTAAAATACCCTAATACTAACCCTAGACGCATCGTTGGTCATGAGGAAGGTGTCATGATTATGACAAAAAATTTTACCCACTTTCTGTTTAGAAATTTACATGCATTAAAAAATGATTGCAAATGAATTATAACCAGTAATCATATAAAATAATTTTGGATAGAACATGAATTTATTTAAAGAAAAATAGAACCTTCACTTCCAATAACAATAGAGTAATGATCATGATTTGTAAATAAAATTTTCAAAAATCAAACTTTGAACTTGGGTTAAGCCTCTTCAAACACTATAGAAACTAATTCAATATTGCATCATAATTAATCAAGGTTCAAAGATATAGCAAATTAACCACTAAAGGTTCGAGCAATTAATTAAAATGCCACAAAACACATATTCATAAAGTATGTATATCCAACATGTCAATCTCTCTTTTAATGGCTCACCAATGATAAAATCCTTTTGGAACTTCACTTTAGGGAGGATAATGACATTATCACCTTTGCTTAGATCTCTAATGAGCTCCATGTTAACATGACCAAGTCTTTTAAGTCTCATCCAAGTGTCATCCTTAATGGCAACAAAACAGTCAACACCTGGTTAGTTAAAAAGGATAAATGAATAGTATGAACATTGTTGACTCTTTCATTATTGAAAAAGACTTTGTTCTCTTTCACATGAGTTACAAAGCATTTCTTTGATTCAAAAGTCACTTTATTATTTTATCACATAATTGACTAACTATAATATCCCGAGTTTTTACATAATTCTAAACTGCATCGGGATATGCAATGTTAATAATTTATATATATATTTGATTATTTAATTAGCTTGTTATTTATTAAAGTCATTTTTAATTATTTTTTAATGATTTTTAAGTTATTTACGTAAAATTTTTCCGAAAATTTTATTTTCGGAGAAATTAAAACGTGAATAATTTAATATTAATTATTTTAACCGGTTTAGTGAATTTGCATGAGTTCATGCATAATTTTAAAGTGTCAAATAAAATACATATACGTACATGCATTTAAGTTAAATTAGGGTTATTTAATTAAATTAAATTATAATATATAGTTTTAATATTAATTAATTAAATGTGTGTATATATGTATATGTGTATATATATTATTATTATTAAAGTGTGTGGTGGAAATTTGTTTTGTGTATTAATTTATAGATTAAAATAATATAAAGTAGGATATATATATACATATATACATATAATATCATTATAAAAAAAATAAAGTTTACATTAATTACCATTCTGCCATTGAGTCTCCTTCCTCCTCCCGATCGATTTCTTCCCCATTTTCGGCGCTGATCACGTCGTTCCTTCACTGTTACCGTGCCCTTCGGTGTGCCACTACCATTTCCAGCAGCTCAGCCACCCTCTCCGGCGCCGGTGAACGCTGCTAAATCCGAGAAGCCGAGAAATCGATCATAGCTCCGATTGACGTGATTTCGGCCACCATTTCGAGCCCCATCGGTCTCTATCTCTTCCTTTAGCTCTGGTGAGTGTATTTCCAAGTTTTTTTCACTTGAAATGGTCTAGATTTCCTTAGGTTTCGATTTATCATTTTTGGCCATTTAGGGGTTTTGATTTTTTTAAGCTTTGATTTGGTTGATACATGCAAAATTCCTTCACAAACATTGATCCTAGTAGTTTAATATACCTCTGTGAATTTTTGTAGAATTTTTGGGAATTATTTTGATTTGTGTGAATTTTTTATTATTTTATTAATATTTTCTAATTTTCGAAATTTAATTAAATAAATTATGAAATTGTGTTTTATGGTATTTATAGGCATTGAAATGAATTTTAGAAATTTATTTGTAATTTTTGTGAATTTTATATTATTATTTTGAATTTATTTAGTTTATGTAATTTTGGGAAAATTAGGTTAATTATGTGTTTTAGTGAAATTAATTGGTTAATTGAGTATATTTATTTATATTATTGAATTATATGTTGAGAAATTTAATTTTGAGTAATTATACTATTTTTGGTGAATTTTTGAACATTTATAGTGAATTTATATATATTGGGGGTATTTTGGTAATTTAGCACTAAATTGGCTAAAAAAATAATTAAATTGGTTTTAATAGTTATTTGAAGTATAAAAATTATTTCTATAAATTATTTTTTATTTTTAACTAATTAAAACTATTTTTCGTAAATTATTTTCAAATTATATATAATATATGATTTTTCT
Organism: Mallotus nudiflorus; assembly: GCA_947683625.1. Classification (NCBI taxonomy): domain Eukaryota; kingdom Viridiplantae; phylum Streptophyta; class Magnoliopsida; order Malpighiales; family Euphorbiaceae; genus Mallotus; species Mallotus nudiflorus. The sequence goes on along the minus strand of CANTUR010000017.1, from coordinate 1,386,002 downwards.
AAATAAATGAGTTTTTATCGATTTTTAGTATGTTTTAGGGTTAGTTATGTAATTTGGATTTATAAAATGTATTTTGGTCAATATTTTTGAATTTATTGAGAATTATCGATTTTTAATAATATTTTATTAAAATTAGGGTTTTATTGTATTTATCGGTAAAATAATTATTTTCAGTGTTTTGAATACCTAGTTTGCTATACTTTGATATATAAAGGGCATTTTTGGTATTTCTGGCATTTTCAATGTGTTTTGTATTATCCTGTGAATTGTGAACCTCGGTCGGTGGAATTACAGTTTGGGACTCCGACCAAGAGATTATGACTGTGTTTATTCTTGAAGTGTGTTTCTTTGCAGGACCGGCTCTACTGTTTGAGTGGAGAGATGTCCGTTTTACAGGGGAAATTCTGTCGGATTTTTGGTAGAATTCTTATAAAATGTGATATTCGGTCGAATTCCTATTCTAATTCTGTGTCTAAGATTCTAGACTGAGTCTTTAGAACTCCGATATATTTATTCTAATGTCGTGTTGTCATTTGTTTGTTTAGTTGTGCCAAGACCGAGGCTTAGTGGACCAGGCCCGTCAGACCTATCTCGAGGAGCGCAATAACTGTGAGTTGTTATTTTATATATACATGTTTTAGGATGCAAGTTTTTAGAAATGTATGAATTATTTTAGTAAATTATGCATAAATGATTTAATTATTGCTTAGGTTTATTTTTGGTATATGATTGGTATATGTTTGGTATATTTTAAATTATATGCATGTTTTATTAATTAGTTATACTTAAAATGCTTTTAAGTATATTTATGGTTTATTTTTAGTTTATTTTATAGTTAAACTGAATTTTATTGACGTATATATACTGGAAATATCTCTGGTTTATTTTTGGTATATTTCTAATATATATATGGTTTATGTTGCTATTTTATTTAATATCATGCATCATTTATTTTATGAATGTATGTTTTATATTTAAATGAAAGATATCAATAGAACGTGTTACCTAGTGGACAGCACTAGGACCGAGTACGTACCGGTACGCCAATAGCCTTTAGGCTTTATTACTAACCTATTTGTGGATTATGATCAGATTGAATTATTTGATGTGAGATGTGATTTGGGAGTGTGATTGCTGAAGCTCGGTTGACTTAGTGTCTCAGGGCCAATCACACTGACAGTCAGACTGTTGAAGCTCGGTTGACTTAGTGTCTCAGGGCCAGTTTACTGTCAAAATGGAACAAGTGAATTATTTGGAATAAGTGAGCCTGTATGGCTAGAGTGTTGTCTAACACTGTTTGAGGTTGCGATTTTCTAGGGTTCTATTTGATCCTTCATATACGGATGTATTTCTTAATATTTACATAAAATGATTTTGCTGCATCTATGTGATTTTGCTTGTATATATATTTATTATATATACTATTGAATGTGTGCATTGTCATTTAGTTATGCATGTATATATATTATAACAAATCATTTAGTGAGGTCTGATTCCCCTTCATTGATTATTTTTCATGAGAGTGTATGTCTTTAGACCTCAGTAGTAGACTTATACGCCAGATTTCTTCTGCTCCGGATTTATTATATAATTTGCTTACTTGATGTCATTTTATAATCTAGACACTACAGTAGTTATAGTCATTTGTGAATTTATGTATCATGTTTATATGAGATTTGTATTTTAAAGATATGAACTGGGTTTTGTATTAAAAGATTATTTATATGAGATGGATTTGTATTATTAATGTAATATCCTGAATTTTTAAATATTTTAATATTGTATCGGGATATGCAGTGTTAATAATTTTGTGTATAATTATGATATTTTTATGAGTTAATATGTATTTAAAACTTATTTTAATTATTGTATATTATTTTAAGTGTTTTACGTAAAAAATTTTCGAGAATTCTATTTTCAGGGAAATTTTCACGTAAATAATTTACTATCAATTATTTTAAGTAAATTCACGCATTTTCATGAGCTCATATATATTTTTAAAAGTACTAAATAAAATATATATGTGTATTTATTTAATTAGGGTTTAATTAATTACCCTAATATTTTATTATTTATTATTAGTTTTAATATTATTTAAATATTTTTTTAGTGTATTAAATTATTTAAAATATTAAATTATATGTGTGTGATGTATATTTAATGTGTGTGATTTTATATTATTTTAATATAGTGTAAAATATATATATATATACATATATATTTAATATTAAACAAAATTATAAAGTTTGAGTTATTTACAGTTGTGCCATTGAAGCTTCTCCCTCACTCCCGATCGTCCCTCACGCGAATCCGGCCACTTTCATCCCGTTTTCTCACCATCGGTGTGCCTCCCGGTGTGCCACCTCCTTCCTCCAGTCGTTCCGCCGCCTGCAGAGCCCCTTTCCGGCGTCGGGAAGCTTGTTTTGGCTGGAGAAGCCGAATTCTTTCTCACTGTCGTTCACAGCGTTTTCGGCCACCATTTTTTACACTGCCTATCTCTTTCTTCTCCTTGAGCTCCGGTGAGTGTGATTCCAAGCTTTGTTTCACTTAAAATGGTCTTGATTTGCTTAGGTTTCGATTTTGGTAATTCGACCATTTTAGGGTTCTTGATTTTTTTGAACTTTGAATTGATTGATTCATGAAAAATTCCTTCACAAATGCTGATCCTAGTAGCTTAATATTCATGTGTAAATTTTTTTAGAATTTTTGGAGATTATTTTGATTTTTGGGTATTTTTGAATATTTTAATATTATTTTCTAATTTTCGAAAATTAATTAAATAAATTATTAAATTGTGTTTTATGATAAATATAGGTGTTGAAATGAATTATAGGAATTTATTTGGAATTTTTATGAATTTCTATGTATTTATTTTGAATTTATTTATGTTTATGTAATTTTGGAAAATTAGGTTAATTGTATTTTTAATTGAAATTAATTAGTTAATTGAGTTTAAATACTGATATTATTGATAAATATGTTGACAAAATTAATTTTGGATAATTATACTATTTTTGGTGAATTTTTGGAGTAATTTTAGTATATTTATATATATAGGGGTATTTTGGTAAATTTACCCTAAATTGACTAAAAATGTAATTAAATTGGTTTTAATAGTTATTTAAGGTATAAAAATTATTTCTAAAAATTATTTAGTATTTTTAATTAATTAAAACTATTTTTTGTGAATTATTTTCAATTATATATATAATATACGATTTTTCTAAATAAAATGACTTTTTTATCGGTTTTTAATGTGTTTCAGGGTTAATTATGTAATTTCTACTTATAAAATGTATTTCTATGATATGAGGGTATTTTTGATATTTTTATAATTATTCTGTGATTGTGGACCCCGGTCGGTAGACTGTAGTTTGGAGTCCGACCGAGGGGTTATGGATGTGTTTCTGTGTCTGTTTTTTGAAGTGCGTTTCTTTGCAGGGCCGGCTCTACTCTTTGAGTAGAGAGATGTCCATTTTACAGGGGAGGTTCTGTCGGATTTTCGGTATAATTCTCGTAAAACGTGATGTCCGGTCGAACTCTGATTTTTTAATTCTGTGTCTAATATTCTAGATCGAGTTTCTAAGATTTTCTGTTAGGTTTATTCTGATGTCTATTATTTATTATTTATTTAGTTGTGCCGAGATCGAGGCCTAGTAGACCAGACCCATCGGACCTATCTCGAGGAGTGCACTAAGTGTGAGTTACTATTTTATATATATATGCTTTAGGGTGCACGATTTTAGAAATATATGTTTTATTTTGATAAAATATGCATTCATGGTTTAATAATTACTTAGGTTCATTTTGGTATATTTTCGGTATATTTTAAACTATATGCATGTTTAATTAATAAATTATTCTTAAAATATTTTTAGGTATATTCATGGTTTATTTCTAGTTTATTTTGTAAATAAAGTGAATTTATTTGACGTGTATATACCTGAAATATACCTGGTTTATTTTTGGTATATTTCTAGTATATATATGGTTTATGTTGCTATTTTATTTAAATACATGCATCATTTACTTTTATGAATGTATGCTTTATATTTTAATAAAGGATATCAATAGAACGTGCTACCTAGTGGGCAGCACTAGGACCGAGTACTTACCGGTACGCTTATAGCATTTAGGCTATATTGCTAACCAGATTATGGATTTTGATTGGATATGATTATTTGATGTGTGATATGATTTGGGAGTGTGATTGCTGGAGCTCGGTTGACCAAGTGTCTCGGGGCCAATCACACTAACAGTCAGACTGCTGGAGCTCGATTGACTTAGTGTCTCGGGGCCAGTCTACTGTCCAAATGGATCAAGTGATTATATTTGGAATAAGTGAGCCTGTATGGCTAGAGTGTTGTCTAACACTGCTTTGAGGTTACGATATTCTAGGGTTCTATTTGATCCTTCATAACCAGTGGTTTTTAGACAAAATATATAAAAATGATTTTATTGCATATGTGTGTATTTGCCTGTATATATAATTATATATACTGTTGACTGTGCATTGTCATTTAGTATGCATGTATATATATTATAGTAATTCACTCAGTGAGGTCTGACTCCCCTTCGTTGACTATTTTTTTCAGGAGAGTCTTCTTCCTCAGACCTCAGTAGCAGGCCTGTACGCCGGATTTCTTCCGCCCCGGCTTCTTTATGTAAACTGTTTATCTGAGTCTTGAGTTTTATTTTTATAATCTAGACACTGTAGTAGTTGTATAAAGTCGTGAGATATGTACTTTAAATATTTGAACTGGATTTGTATCAAAGGATTTATTTATATATGAGATATGGAATATTTTTATATTTATGATTTTATTTTCGTTGCATTAAGAGCTGTTGTTATTATTATTGCATGTTTATTTTATTTTTAGGCGTGCTACGGGTTCCGGATTCAAAAGAATTCCCGTTCCCTAGCGCCGGTCATGGCCCCTGTTTTGGGTCGTGATAATTAAAAATATTGGCGGATTATTATTTTAAATTATTGATGAGATTTAATCCGCTGTAAAATATTTTATTTATGTTGTTATTTATATTGCATGTTTTTATTTTATTTTAAGGTTTGCTACGGGTTCCGGATTCGAAAGAACTCTCATTCCCAAGCGCCGATCATGGCCCTTGTTTTGGGTCGTGACACTAACAATAAGTAAATTGTGCCTTAAGCCAACAACCAAAAGAATATCTTTAATATGAGTAAAGTCTTTCTTACGAACTTGACCAATACTTATGATCTTACCCTTGACATTGTCACTAAATGTAACTTTGCCTTTTTCATCTCCAAATGAGAGTAGAGGTTGGCCTTCCCGGTTATGTACCTTGAATATCCACTATTTAAATACCACTCTTCTTTGCACATTGTGGACTCCATGCACACCTATAAGAAAATGCTTTATCACATTGTAGGTACCCAAATGTACTTGGGTCCTTGGGTGTTATCATTGAAGGATTCATCATTTGAGTAACCTAAAGGTTTCCTTCTAATATAGTATTTAAAATTTTTGTGTCCTATCACACCGCAATAATATCATCTAACATTTAATGCATACTCTTTCATTTTAAAACTATGAAAACTATGAGAATGAACATGGTTGCATTTCCTAGGCTTGGGTCCTCTTAACCTATTAGCTTTAGACTTGTTAGTTTTAATTCCATTAGACTTTTTAGGTCCATTAGTTTTAAGACTAGGTCTTTAATAAACTTTAGTAATTTTTAGTACTAGGATTTGCATTCTTTAAGGAACTAGCATAAGCATTTTTTAAACCAATTTCATTCTTAGATTTCAAAGGAGTGGAGGACATAGAAATTATGCCATCAATAATTTCTTTTGTTTTGTTAAATTTAGAAATGGACTCATTGAGATTGCCATTTTCTTTTTCTAAAAATATATTTTGTTCAATAAGTTTAGCATTTTCATTTACAACCTCAATTTTTTTAGAATTACTTTCATTCAATGAATTGGTTAACTCTTCATTAGAGGATCTTGATTTCTCAAGTTCTTCTTTTTAAGTTTTTACCATTTCTTTGAGTGAATTAATTCTAGACAAGTATTTATCACATTTATACACTAATTTTTCACAAGCAAGTAATATCTCATCATTGTATTCAAAGTCTAAAGTTTCCTCATCACTTGAAGGTTTCTCTAAAGCCATGAAGCAAAGATTTGCAACTTCTCCATTGGTTTCATCATCACTAGACTCATTTGAATCATTCCAAGTTGCTTTAAGTGCTTGCGTCTTTTTCTTTTTGTATAATCTATCTTTTTTTAAGGATATCTTCAATATTAGCCATTTAGATTTGATATAACCCTATTTATTACATTCATAGCAAATCATTTGATCCTTTGTGTTTGAGTCTTGCTTATTGAATCCCCTTCTCTTCTTTATGAAGAGATTTCTTAAATTTTTAAAAATCATTATATACTCATCTTCATTCTCACTTAAGTCACTATCATTAGTGTCTCTACTTGCCTTGAAAGTAATGCTTTTATCATTATTGGTCATCTCTTCTTCTACCACTTCATTCATTTTGATTTCATGGGTGAGATGCTACCCAAGAAGTTCATCCATAGGTAGAATAGAAAGATCATTTGCTTCTTCAATTGAAGCTATCTTAGCTTCCCAAACCTTTTGAGGTAAACTCATAAGAATTTTATTATTGACATCCTCATTTGAAAATTTCTTACTAAGTTTCCTTATAGAGTTGATGAGAGTGGTAGCCTACTATACATATCATTAATTTTCTCATAAGGCTTCAATTTAAATAATTCATACTCTCTTCCAAGCATTTGTAATTTCTTATTCTTAACTTGACTAGTGCCTTCATGATTGGTCTTTAAACATTTCCAAATCTCTTTAGTGGATCTTAAACGCTTTATTCCATTGTATTCTTCCCTACTTAAGCCATAATAAAGAATGGTGATTATTTTTTATTTCTTAAGTTGGCTTTGGATTTCTCATCACTCCATTCCTTTTTAGGAATGATCAACTTATTACCTTCATTGTCTCTCTTTATTAGAAGACTCCAACCTTTTTCAATAATATCCCATAAATTGACTCTTTCACTATCCAAGAATATCTCCATTTTATTTCCCTAATATGCATAATCGATACTATAAAAAAATGAAGGTCTTGTGTAGCTAGGACCATCGGGGGGTGGCAACAACTTGGCCTGTGGAGGCCATAATCTTTTCTCTAAGATGATTAAATCTTCAAAAAATGAAGACCAAAGCTTTGATACTAAGTGTAATTCCACAAGTGCCAAGAGGGGGGGGTGAATTGGCTTTTTGAGCTAGATAGGGAATTTTGATTTTACAATAAAGATCAAACTGAAAACAACGTTAGAGCATAATTAAATATTGAAGAAAAGTAAGAAAAAACATAAGGAACTTATTGTTAGTGATATGCACTAGGTCAATCATTTGCGATTATGTATTGACTTTCTTATTTTATTAATAAAGAGGTATTTCATTATCATTTGATTTTATGATAATTATATGAATGGTTAATTCTTACTAAGGCCATCAAGTATGTGACTTGATAGTAAAACCCTTAAATTAAAATAAGAGTTCTATTCTAATTATCCCTAGCCATTTATTCATTATATATAAATATTAAAATATTAAGGCTAGTATGAAGTTGACTGATGGTTATGTTTTACTAATCATGAATATGAGATATTAAGTCAACTCATAGGTACATGATGAGAGATCATGTACTGGATTGACCCACTATGAAAATACTACATAGATTATTGTCATAAGTATTTTTCATCACAGTAATTTTATTTTGGTCCTTTGACCTTGAAATCATCATGGATTTCTACATAGCTATTTTATGTTTTGACACATTCTAACATTGTCTTTAACTGGATGATTAAATAGGATGTTGTTAGATATGAAATTAGTTATGTGAGGAATGTGAGTGATTTAGAAGGGATTTATTCCTCATTAATATGAGAAAGATATCTAAGGGCCCCTTGCTGAGATAGACTGAAGGAAAATGCATGGCCATGCTGAAATGAATTGATAAAGAGTTATCATTTTCAGTCTACTTGGAATCAAGTTATAATATTGAACTATATAAGGATGACATTCTATGCCTTATGTTCAATTAAGATATCATGTGATAAAAGGACGATAAAATTCATTGTAATTAGGTTATATCGGATTATTGACTTCACATGACGTGGGTAGTCATAATGTCTTGCTAGAGGCCACTTATGACTTGTAGGCCTAAATAGAGATTTAGGTCCACTACCAATGTTATGTGAACCTACAGGGTCACACACTTAGAACAAGCCCAAAACGAATATGGGTTTAATAAGCCCAAAATAAACTCTATGGAAATAAATAATTAAGTGTTTTATTTATTTATTTATTTGTTTATTTATTTAAGATAAATATTATTTTAAATAAATATATAAGATATTATTTCTGATTTTTTTTAAACAAAATCAAAATATAATAAATAAAAATTACCAAAAGGTTATTGGTAGGTGAAACCCTAATTTAGAGTCTATAAATATATTATGTTCTCTAGGGTTTCACACACTTATTTTTCCTGCCTCCAAATTCGTTTTCTTTCTTCTTAGAAAACAAAGACATAGTTTTTCTTTTATTCTTGATTTATAAGACAATCAAGGAGGTTGCTAGCATACACACTCCAATTCATTTTGTGAAGGGTTGTTCGTGTGGATACCTATAGAGGATGCATCCTTTTGGAGACGTCTTGATCCGACAACCAAAGCAAAAAGGCTCGAGGTAAGGTGTCACCGGTGTGAACCTCCTCTCATCCTTCTAGAAAATCTTGCCTCTTCTGTGTTTTGGTAAGATTCTTAAAATCCTAGATTTAATCAAGTAGTCGAATTACATGGATCCAGGTTTGGGAACGTGATAAATTTTTAATTTTTTCGCTGCATTTGTATCACAAAACCCAACACTTATAGAGGTTCGGCCCTCCAAGCCTACGTCCTCTCCTTAACCACAAGTTAAGAATTTCAATCCACTATCAATCTACTTCAAGGTGTGGATTAAACCTTTATAAGCTTAAACTTAAGTTACTTAAGTATTTTCTCAAAGCTTACACTCAAACCTAAGTATTTTTCTGTCACGACCCAAAACAAGGGTCATGACCGGCGCCAGGGAATGAGAATTCTTTTGAATTCGGAACCTATAGCAAGTCTAAAATAAAATAAAACATGCAATAGTAATACTAAGAACATAATTAAGTAAAATACTATACAACGAAATAAAACCATAAATATTAAAATAATAATCCACCACGGGATTTAAATCAGATCCTCATCTCATATAAATAAATCTTTGAATATAAGTTTCAGTTCAAATATTTAAAGTACATATCTCATACAAATATAACACAATATCTTTTAACAATTTTTACGACTACTACAGTGTCTAGATCATAAAATAAAACTCAAGTAAGTATTTTACATAATAAAGCTGGGGCGGAAGAAATCCGGCGTACAGGTCTGCTACTGAGGTCTGAAGACGATGACTCTCCTGAAAAATAGTCAATGGAGGGGAGTCAGACCTCACTGAGTGAATTACTATAATATATATACATGCATACTAAATGCCAATGCACAAAGTCAAAAGTATATATAATATGTATGTATACAAGCAAATACACACAAATGCACAGTCTCAGGAGAGGATACTTGTTCTTCACTGTCACCTTATTCAGCTCTCTGTAGTCAATGCACAGTCTCAGGGTACCATCCTTCTTCTTCACAAACAGGACTGGTGCACCCCAAGGAGAAACAATGGGTCTGATAAAACCCTTATCCAACAACTCTTGCAACTGCTCCTTCAACTCTTTCAACTCTGTGGGAGCCATTCTGTAGGGTGGCATAGATATAGGAGTAGTACCTGGAACCATATCTATACAGAACTCAATCTCTCTGTGAGGTGGTAAACCTAGCAACTCCTCAGGAAAAACATCAGGAAACTCACAAGCAACAGGAACATCCGTGAGTGACAACTTCTCTACTGAAGTATCCCTGACTAATGCCAAATATCCCTGACATCCATTCCTCAGCAACTTCCTAGTCGTAATAGCAGAAATAAGATTATGAGGTGTTGAACTACTATCACCCACAAACTTAAAATCTTCTTCATTAGGAATTTTGAAAGTCACCTCTTTATTCCTATAATCTACCACGACATAGTGCTGAGATAACCAATCCATACCCAGAATAACATCAAACTCCATCACATCAAATAGGATCAAATCAGCGGGTAATTCTCTACCTCCCACGAGAACTGGACAACCAGAAAGAACAATATCCGTGTCCAAGGAATCGCTCAGAGGAGTGGCAACAAACAAAGGAAAAGCCATCCTCGAAGCTTGCCAACAAGACTTGGAAGTAAAAACGGGAGAAACAAATGAATGCGTGGCACCCGGATCAAACAAAACCCATGCATCCAGGTAACAGACAGAAATAATACCTGCCACGACTGCATTAGATGCCTGAGCATCTTGCTGAGTAAGGTGGAAGACTCTGGCCTGTCCTCGACCTCCCTGCTGGCTGGTAGAAGCCTGGCTAACACCTCTGGCACCTCCTCTAGTACCTCTACCATGACCCTGCTGTGGAACAAACTGAGTGGAATTCTGATGCTGGGCTGAAGGCAACTGAAATGGTACGGGTGCAGCACTAGCAATCGACTACTGTGGGAATCGCAGAATCTGCGGCTGCTGATACCCGGAGTAACGACACGATCTGGCATAATGTCCTGTCTGCCCGCATCTGAAGCATGTCAGTGGTGTCAGATAACACGATCCCTGATGGACTCTACCGTAGGTCTGGCAAACACTGACAGCTGATCCAGAACTGCGACCACTGCTACTGCTCGAAGCACCTGACCTAAATCTGAATGGTCTATGCTGACCTCCACAGCCATGTCTACTGCTCTGATGCACTCGCTGCTGCTTCCTCTGACTCTGCTGAGTCAGACCTCACTGCTGACTACTCGACCCAACATGAAAACTCAAATACAGAGTAGTCTGCAATCCACTCGACTGAACTCCCAGCTGGTAGTAATCAGGCATCGCTCCCTGCCTAACTAGCCTCAACTCAATCTCCTTGGCCAACTCAATCACAAACTCCAGAGTAAGGCCTACTGTAGGCATACTAGCAAATGTTGAACCTAGTTCGATGACATATGTAGTGACTGCGAAGTAATGATCTCGCATCAGATCCTCTGCATATCTACCCAGCCGGAGAAACTCTCGGGTGTACTCCTTTACAGATCGATCACCATAAGAAATGTTGGTCAATCGGAGACAATAGCTCATACGGAGAGGCTCTGGGCAAAACCTCCTCATAAACCGCTCTCTGAACTGAGCCCAGGTCATCGTCATAAAAAAGGGCTAAATCATCTGAATAAACCAGTCTAGAGCTGGTCCCTCGACAAATAACTCGATGATCATATCCGCTGGTACTCGGTATGAGTAGTCCGAGTCTGAGTCTCAATCGCATACAAAAAGTCCAACGGATCAAAAGTCCCATTAAACGCAATCCTGCCAACTCTGGCATAGAACAGAGCTACCTCAGGGTCAAACATACCCTGTTGATAGGCAGGCTAAACAACTGGAGGTACAAGATCCTTAAATTCAGGCTCAACAGGCTCCTCGTCCTGTATCTCTCTCTGCCTATGGCGACCTGCCGCTCCTCGAGGTCTACCTCTGCCATGACCTCTGTGTCTAACTGGCTATTTAGGAGGTAAAACCTTATCCTGAAAAGACTAGTCATCCTCGACCTCAACGACCGGTGGAGCAACATGTGCTCGCCTCCTCATTCTAAAAAGACAACAGAATGATTCAGACAAAATAGGCAACAGAAGAATAATGCAGAAAATTAAAGCAAGGAATACTTATCAAGACATAATCAAACCTAATTCACTGTAGTAGTTACCAAAAGAAAACACAACTTGAAAACTAGGGCCACAACTCATACAACTAAGCCTTGACACAGAACTCCGCTTTGATATCAACTTTGTCACGACCCAAAATAGGGGCCATGACCGGCACTAGGGAATGGGAATTCTTTCGAATCTAGAACCCGTAGCAAGCCTAAAATAAAATAAAACATGCAATAGTAATAATAACAACACAATTAAGTAAAATACTATGCACCGAAATAAAATCATAAATATCAAAATAATAATCCACCATGGGATTTAAATCAAATCCTCATCTCATATAAATAAATCTTTTAATACAAATTTCAGTTCAAATATTTAAAGTACATATCTCATACAAATATAACACAATATCTTTTAACAATTTTTATGACTATTGCAGTGTCTAGATCATAAAATAAAACTCAAGTGAGCAGTTTACATAAGAAAGCCGGGGCGAAAGAAATCCGACGTATAGGTCTGCTACTGAGGTCTGAAGACGATGACTCTCCTGAAAAATAGTCAACGGAGGGGAGTCAGACCTCACTGAGTGAATTACTATAATATATATACATGCATACTAAATGTACACAGTCAAAAGTATATATAATATGTATGTATACAAGCAAATACACACAAATGCAATAAAAATCATTTTATACATTTTTATTGAAAATCACAGTTTATGAAGGATCAAATAGAACCCTAGAAAATCGCAACCTCAAACAGTGTTAGACAACACTCTAGCCATACAGGCTCACTTATTCTAATATAATCACTTGATCCATTTAGACAGTAGACTGGCCCCGAGACACTAAGTCAACCGAGCTCCAGCAGTCTGACTGCCAGTGTGATTGGCCCCGAGACACTTGGTCAACCAAGCTCCAAAAATCACACTCCCAAATCATATCACACATCAAATAATCATATCCAATCAATATCCACAAATGGTTAGTAATATAGCCTAAATGCTATAAGCGTACCGGTATATACTCAGTCCTAGTGTTGCCCACTAAGTAGCATGTTCTATTGATATCCTTCATTAAAATATAAAGCATACATTCATAAAAGTAAATGATGCATGAATTGAATAAAATAGCAACATAAACCATATATATACTAGAAATATACCAAAAATAAATCAGGTATATTTTGAGTATATATACGTCAAAGAAATCAAGATAGATTACGAAATAAACTAGAAATATATTCAAAAACATTTTAAACCTAATTTATTAGCAAAACATGCATATAATTTAAAATATACCGAAAATAAACTAAAGATAAACCAAAATAAACTTAAATACTAATTGAATTATTTATGCATAATTAATCAAAATAAAACATACATTTCTAAATCATGCACCCTAAAGCATATATATATAGAATAGTAACTCACAATTAGTGCACTCCTTGAGATGGGTCCGATGGGCCTAGTCCACTAGGGCTCGGTCTCAGCGCAACTAAACAAGCAAACGACCACAAAATATCAAAATACATCTACAAAAGTTCTAAAGACTCGATCTAGATTACTAGACACAGAATTAAATCAAAATCCGATCGGATATCATGTTTTACGAGAATTCTACCGAAAATCCGACAGAACCTCCCCTGTAAAACGGACATCTCTCTACTCAAAGAGTAGAGCTGGCCCTACAAAGAAACACACCTCAAAAAATAGACACATAATCACAATTACAACCCCTCGGTCGGACTCCAAGCTACAGTTTACCGATCGATATCCACAATTTACAGAGTATTTACAAAATACTGAAAATACCCTTATATACTAAAAATACATTTTATAAGTAGAAATTATATAATTAACCCTAAAACACAGTAAAAACCGATAAAAACTCATTTTACTAGAAAAATCGTATATTATATATATAATTGAAAATAATTTATGAAAAATAGTTTTAATTAGTTAAAAATATTAAATAATTTGTAGAAATCATTTTTATACCTTAAATAACTATTAAAACCAATTTAATTAAATTTTTAGCCAATTTAGGGTAAAATTACCAAAATACCCCTATATATATAAATATACTAAACTTAATCCAAAAATTCACCAAAAATAATATAATTGCTAAAAATTAATTTTCTCAACATATATATCAATAATATCAATAAATATTCTCAATTAACCAATAAATTTCAATTAAACACATAATTAACCTTATTTTCTCAAAATTACATAAACTAAATAAATTCAAAATAAATACATAAAAATTCACAAAAATTCCAAATAAATTTGTATAATTCATTTCAACACCTATATTTATCATAAAACACAATTTCATAATTAATTTAATTAATTTTCGAAAATTAGAAAATAATAATAATAATAAAATATTCAAAAATACCCAAAAATCAAAATAAATTCTAAAAATTATAAAAAAATTCACACATGAAGATTAAGCTAAGGGTAATAACATTTGTGAAGGAACTTTCCATGAATCACAAAGAAAGGCTCAAAAAAAATTCAAAAATCAATTATGGCCGAAATTGAAAAATCGAGAAACAGAAAAATTGAGGAAGTTAGAGCTCAAACCGAAGCTAGAATCAAGATCACCGAAGCTTAAGGAGCTCAAGGACACCGGAAATGCGAAGAATGATGGCCAGAGGAGGAAGAACGGTGGAAGCTTGAGTTTCGGCCAAAAATGGTGGAAAGGGGCTTGATCGACGCCGGAGAAGATAACAGGGACGGCAGAGCTTGCTGATGAGGAGGTGGTCGATGGCGGAAGACTGGAGGCGCTCTGGTCGAAGGAGAAACGGACGGCAAGGGTGAGGGGAAGGGGTAGTGCCGGGGAAGGAGGGGAAAATAGGAAAGAAGAAAAAAAAATTATATATATATATATATATATATATATATATATATATATATATATATATATATATATATATATATATATATATATATATATTATAATAATAATACTTTAATAATTTATAATATAATATATTAATATAACACTTGGAAAAATCACACACCACATATTTAAAATACACAATATATATATATACACATACACATGTTAATTAAATAATAACTATATAATATATACATACATAATTAAAATTATTTTTAAACCCTAAAATTATTAAATATATGAATATATGTGCATGTATATATATATATATATATATATATGTTTTAATATAGCCATTAAAATAATGCATGGACTCATGCAATTTCATAATTCTATTTAAAATAATTAATATTAAATTATTTACGTGTCAATTTCCTCGAAATTAGAATTTTTGGGAAAATTTTACATAAAATACTTAAAATAATATAAACAATTAAAATAAGCTTTAATTAAATAACAAACTCATAAAATATCAATATTATATACAAAAATTATTAACACTGCATATCCCGATGCAGTATTAAAATATTTAAAAACACGGGATATTACAGTATGCAGTGTTAATAATATTTAAAAACACGGGATATTACATTTTCTCAAGGCTCACGCTCAAACCCAAATGTTAAGAACAATTATCTTAGCGTACAAGTGATTAATACCCTAACCCAACTCACTCAATCTCACTATTAAGCTATTGAATAATGGTTTTAAACACTCACCAACCCACACTTAAGAACACTCTTGAGATAGAAGGAATTTACAAGAATTAAAGATTAAGAACTTGGGTGGTTAAAAAGTAAATTCAAGATTAAAAGCTCAAAGTTTGCTTTAAATGCGTTTGCTCTAAATGTGTTTGCTCAACTTCCTTCACTTGGTCTAGCTCTATTCTTAGTGGTATTTAAACTCTCTAAAAGAAAAAGAGTTATTGGAAGTGCATTTAATGCAAATAGAGTCGTTTAAACTACTTAAAAAGAAGTAGGTCTGCACATTGTCATAATTATTATAAAATCGTCATGATTATAATTCTGGAGGTGCTAAGAAGAAATTTAAATTTTTGCACTTTCATAATCATAACTATAATGGTAACACTGGTTGTTACAACTCTCTTCCAATTTTTGGAGTTGGTCGTCATGATCATGAAAAATTCGTCATGGCCATAATTTTTTCATCATGATCATAACACTGGTGGTGACAATACTTATGATTGGTCTTAAGAAGTCTTCAAAACTTACAAATTTGATTTTTGTAATTTTGCTAGAAACTTTTTTCTAATGATTGGAATTCACTTTTGACCACTTAATTAATTGTGACCATCGAAGATGACTACTTTACCCCTCAAGGTTCAACACTTGGTTTAACAACAATTGAAGATGTTTAATTTATAATTATTCATTTAAAAAAAAGTTTTAAGAGAAAAAATATTGAGCAAAAAAATAAAGAAATTTTTGAGAATAAAATGAAGACAATACCTTAAAAATAAAATAAAATAACATTAAGAAAAAAATATGAAGACATTTGAGGAAAAAAAGATAAATATAGTACTATAAAAATAGAAAGAAAATGTTTAGTAAAAAAATGTTGAGTGAAAAAACATTGAGAAAAAAATTTTAAGTAATAACATATTGAGAAAAAATAAATGAAAATAGTATAAAACAAAAAAATTTGTTAAAAAAAAGAAAATAAATAAAATGTTGAAAAAATCAGTAAAAAAAATGTTGGAAAAAAAAACAAGCATAAAAATAAGGGTGGCAAGAGGAAGGAGTCATATTTGAAAGAAAAAAATTAGAAAAAATAGTTTTGAAAGTTTTTAAGTTCAACAGTTTTTTTTTTTATTTTTTTTTTGTATATTTATGTAAAAATCACATAATTGTATATAGGGCTAAGCACATGACGGAGAAAATATCAAACCGAAAGATATTAAAATTATACCGAATCAAATAATTTGATTCCTGAACAGAATTTTATAACTAATTTGGTATGATATTGGATATTTACAAAAAAACTTAATCAAGAACCATACTAAACCAAAAATCGAATATAGTACCGAATATTAATAATAATATATATGTATGAATAAATAGTAGTGAACTTAATTATATATTTTTATTTTATTATTAAGCAATATATATTAAGTAACATATGTATAATAATATATGATAAAAGTTAATATATTTTGTGTTTAAAATGTAATAAATAAATTACTAACAAAATATTTTTATTAATTTTATTATTATCATCATCATCATTAACAAGTAAAAATATGAAATGCACATTATATTTCAATTTAAACTAAAATTATGAAAATAAGAAAATTAACATTGTATGATTTCAAAATTTATAATTTATTAATTAAAATATATTATTATTAACTTATTAATTATTATTTGTAGTAAGTAATCTAATATCATTGATATTATTTAAAATTAATGAGCTAAATAATATTATTATATTTAATAACTTGTTAATTTTTATTGTTATTAAGTAATCTAATTTTATTGATATTATTTAAAACTAATGAACTAAATAATATTACTATAATTATTATTTTATTGCATATTAATATATAGACATTTATTATAGATAACAAAAACGATATAGATTTACCTGAAATTACGTCATTTTGATTAAAGTAACAATTGATCTTATAAATAAAATAATAAAAATTTCATTTTTATTGATTACAATATATTGTTATTATTATATTAAATAACTTATTAATTAGTATTGTTATTAAGTCATCTAATATTATTGATATTATTAAAAATAATGAGTTAAATAATATTATTATAATTATTCTTTGGTTGCATATTAATATATATAGATATATACTATAAATAATCAAAATGACGTAATTTTACCTAAAACTATATCATTTTACCATAATAATAAATAGAGTTAATATGTAATTTAATCTTATTGATATTATTTAAAAGTAATGAGGTAAATAATATTATTAGGATCATTATTTTTATTAATATATATAGACATATAATAACTATATTTAATAAAATTATATAGTAAATTTGTTAGATAAATACTACATAGTAAATTTGTTATGATATTTAATAAAATTATAAAATTTTAATAAAAATTAGTATTAATACTAAGTAAATATAATTTAGATTATTAGTTCATGTAATGGAAAAAACTATTTATGATAAAACTATATAATGCTAATTTAACATAAATAAACTTCAAATTCAAATTGTTAACTATAATAGAACTTATAAATTAATATTAATAACATATAATTTTTGTATTAATATTACAATTCATATTAAATAAATATAATTTAAATTATTTAACATTAATAAAATAAGTATAATTTTTATTATAAATTGTAAATCAACTCATTAAAAAATTTATTTTGTAATTTCAATATAATTAAATATTTTATATAATATAAATAGGATTAATTTGCTATTGATAATTTGTTGATGGGCTAACTAAAATTTATTGAAAATTATATAAAATTTTATATGAGTTGATGGGTCAACGAAAAAATAACATAATTTTTTTAATAAAAACTATTGAGTAATAAATATAATTTTAATTAATAATATAAATTTACCAATTATATAAATTTTTATTTTATACCTTACCATACCGATCCGTTCTTATATAATTGAATCCTCGTACCGAATCGTATCAAAAAATAGAATGGTACTGATGAGGAGATTTTTAAATTAGATACCAATATTGAAAATTTTATTTTTAAAATTTTTAAAATATGGTATGATTTCAAAAATTTTAAATTTACAAATTAACCCCAACAATGCTAACCCTAAATTGTATACAATTTTGCCCTTCAATGTGTTAATAAAACAAGCTTATATCAAAAGAAACGATGGGCTACAAGAAGCCCAATCCAGTACAGAAAAAGGCACAAAACCCACAAACAAGTGTGGCAAATTGAAAAGAGAGGCGCGCGGGGCTAGGGTTTTTCAGAGGCGGCACTATAAAACAACCGTTTACTGATCACTCGTCGGATCTGAGCTACAAAGGCAGCCCTTAATCGAATCGCAAGCTCAGGTACGCTTCTCCCACGAATAGCTCGATTTTGCTGATGGTAGTATATCATTACATGTCTATAACAGTAACAATCGATGTCTCTAATGATGATGTTAATTTTATAACTTTCGTTCTTCTGAGAAAATACCTTGCGGAATTTTAATGGAGACCTGAACTGAAGAGACATCTCTTTTGTTGGCAAAAGTAAAAGAATTTTGTTGTTTTTCCATCTTAATTCGTTTTTAATTTGTCTGATTAGTTCATGAATAATTTTAATTTTGCGCCTCTTATGATGATTAATAATAATAATACATTCTTCTGAGTTGCTTCTTGCTGAATCTATTTTGGAGACCTGAACTGAAGAGGCTTTGTTCTTGTCATATTTCTGAATTAGGTACTTTTGATTATGCACTGTCCGGGTTTGTGTGTGTGTTTTTCCTGTAGTTTGATTTATTGTTGTAGACATTGAAGATCTTTTTTTGTCTCTAATGATGTGTTATATAAAAAACTTTCGTTCTCCTGAGCTTTGTTATCAATGCTGAAAAACATTTTGGAGACCTGAGCTGAAGAGTTTTAAATAAGAAAGATCTTCAATGTCACTCTTAAATCTGATTTTTTTTTTTTGCATTTTTACTGCTAAATTAAAGGCAGAAATTGATAGTGTGTTATTTAAGTTGGTCCAGTGGATTCTTAAACCAGGACAAGTTTTAATGCGATATTATTGCATTTTTGGCAGTTAAATTCTTTTGTTTTGC
Organism: Mallotus nudiflorus; assembly: GCA_947683625.1. NCBI lineage: Eukaryota > Viridiplantae > Streptophyta > Magnoliopsida > Malpighiales > Euphorbiaceae > Mallotus > Mallotus nudiflorus. The sequence continues at coordinate 1,366,437 of CANTUR010000017.1, read as the reverse complement.
CCTTTCATAATATGATTATGTGTATTTTCAATACTTAATTGTTTTTAAATGAATTCTTGTTGCTTTTCAAGGGATGAATTTTTCTCTGTTCTTTGATGATTGTGCTGTTCTAATATTTGTTCTATAATTCTTTAATTAATTGCTGTATTTTGTTTGTTTGGTGCTAGGTTATTTGTTGAAGACAATTTTAAAAAGTTTCTCTTCATGATGAGGTACTGCTTAATTTATCCTTCATTTTTTTTGTTCATCCACATGACAATGGACTTGATTTTGCTATTTGAAATATTTGTTTTCTGAAATTCTAACTATAATTTGTACTGTTTTCTCTTGTTCCTTCTAGTCGGCCAATGGAAGAAGATGTAAGTTATTTTTCTTCCTAATGTTTTTATCTTAAATTTTGTTTAATTATTTTGTGTAGGAGGCATTCATTGCTTATGATTATTTTTCTGTTTTTGTCTGGGCTCATTGCTGCAGGGTGGTGGTAAGAATGAGGAGGAGGAGTTCAACACAGGACCTCTCTCGGTACTCATGATGAGTGTCAAAAATAACACACAGGTATATTAAATTCTTATAGCCCTCAATTGTCTTCTGAGGGCTACTTTTTCCTATTTTGCTATGTCAATCCACTTAATAATCATGATTTTATCAATTAAAATTTGATATATTTTTTTTAACCAAAATTGACAGGTGCTCATTAATTGCCGTAACAACAAAAAACTTCTTGGCCGTGTCAGAGCCTTTGATCGACATTGCAACATGGTACTTGAAAATGTCAGGGAGATGTGGACTGAGGTTTGCATACATCTGCTTCTTATTCATGATTATGAATGCATTTATCACTGTTAGTTGTTATTGATGGTAAAATGCACTATTTGTTTTCTTAGGTACCAAAGACCGGGAAAGGCAAGAAAAAGGCCATGCCAGTTAACAAGGACAGATTCATTAGTAAGATGTTTCTTCGTGGAGATTCTGTTATCATTGTTCTTAGGAATCCTAAGTGAGTTGGAGCTGCTTTTGAAATGGACATATTCTGTGAGGTGGGACTGGGGATGAAGTTTTATGTATCTGAAATGTGAATGGGCTGCTGTTTATCATTGCAGCAAAACTTAACTGGTTTTAGTAGCACTCTGTAATTGAAGAAATGAAAACCCCCCCCATGGTGGCTGTGAAACCGATTACAGTAGTCTGTTTGTCTAAGCTAGCGTTTGTCTTTTTGATACAGTTGACATAGTAGTTAAAACCTTGTGAATTACATTGCCCACTGTACCTGTAAGTGTAGTCCTCTAAATTTTCATATTTTCTGTTTAGTTAGAGTTGAATATTTGATGAAATGCATCTCTGGTGCTATTTCTTGCGTTCATTTGTTCCGTTCATAGCTGTGGACTTAATTGATGGAAGGGGTATGCATCGTCGGGTTCAGGCGGAATGGGGATAAATTGATTGAAGCCGACCAGATATTTTATAACTATTTATTTCAATCGAATTGAACCGAATATAAATGGACAGTTTCAAATTTTGAAAAATTATGGGTTCTAGTGGGTTGAAAATGTGGCTCGGGTCTGATGGGTTGGACGATTTCGGGCTTTCACATGAACAAATCTAGAACCCAAACAAATTTTGAATTTCTTTCTAATATATAAGAGGCTAAATTCACTTTGTGCAATTCAAAATATATATAATTTGGGCTAAAAAGAGGTCGCCAGAATCCAAGTCAAATGTGATATTTGCATTATTACATTTACAATATAATTATAAAACAAGCAAAATATGCAAAATTTTCAGGAGGAAGCGCTGTGAAAAAAAAAAAAAAAACTTGCTATGTGTCACAAAAAACTAAGATTCACCAACAAAAAAATCAATTGAGTTCACAAATCCTGCAAACAGAATAGTCCAAATAAGAAACAGAAGTAACTAGTAAGATGAGGCAACATATATGAGAAAACAAACAATATAGCCAAATGAATCCTGAATTTGAGACTCAGAATAAATGTATGTCATCACATGAATACAATGCCACATTTTTGGTTGTAGATTGATAACTTTGGTGCCAAGAAACATAAGCAATTAAGCATTCATTATTTGACTGAGAATTGAAGAGACATGACATTATCATTGCCTCAAATTCAAAATTCATTTGCAAAACATAATAGTCTAGCTCAAAAAACATATTAGGATCCTCCTAATTGCCTCCTAAGCTATTGTTCTTAGTCTCAGTCATTAACATAACAAAGCAAATGAAATGGCTTGCATGTGTTAATAAGCATAGTATACAAATAGAAGAAGTCATAAATATTCACAAGATATATAATATACAAATAGAATTCATAATTGTTACTAAGATTAATAGCAACATAAGCAGCAGTAGAAAAGATGACATTTATCATATAAGGCTAAGAAATTGAATTTCAACTCAGTTCAAAAAACACGACCATCATTTGAGCAACAACAATGAACTGCCATTAAGAGATTTTAAGCAAGTGCTCCTTTTTTTAATAGTTTGTATTGTACCTATCTTATTATATATACAACATGTACATTGTAACCCTAGTTGTCAATTATAATAAGAAAATGCTCCAGCTACTCACTCCCGAGGACGTAGGCACATTGTTGAACCTTGTTAATTCTATGTGTTCATTTTCTCTTTTCTATTTTCTCTCTTTACTTTTGTATTAGTTCACAACAACAACAATAGTTCATAGAACCACAACACATCAACATAAGCAAATATGAAAGAAAAATATCGGCTCAGAGTAAATTTATTGAAATTATTAGCAAAAAAGGTTAACACTAAGATGCAGTTATTGCTGATTGTGAAGGACCAATGCCCAATTAAGGTAACTTTGCCAAAAAGGCAAGAAAAGAAAGCACCAACCCTAAAAATATACTTAAAATGGACATAAAAATAAAAAAAATACATAAAGAAATAGAACTAACCCGTTTCAAAGTTTTTAAGTTCATTAAGTGCCTCTTCAATTGAAATTGGACTGTTTGCCAATCTTATGTGGCAATAAGGGCTTCCACAATCTTAGGAGTTAAAGAACTTTTAAACATATTAAACACTCTTCCTCCAGTATTGAAAGTTAATTCAGAAGCAATAGTAGTAAGATTGGGGCTGCTAAGACATCCTTAGCTAATCTAGAGAGGATTGAAAATCTTTGAGAATTCAATTTCCACTATCTCAACACATTAAAAAACCCTCTGCCTCTGTGATTGTCTTAATTAAATACATATCAAATTCAGATTGTTTCCTTCCACCAAATTTATTCTATATATTATGCTTCTTAACTTTAGTTTTCTACACAAACAAAGGCTTACCAGTGCCAAAGGTAAGAACATCAAGCGTATTTAGTGATTGATTGCTTTCATTATAAGCAATTGTTGACCCTTTGCATTGTCAATGTGTTGATCAATCTTAAATTCACTTTGGTTTTGACTTTAATAATCAATTTTTATTACTAATATGTGTGTTTAAGAATGTATCTTAGTTAGGACCAAGGACATGCTATGAATGAAGTTATAGAGCTCAAAATATAGCCAAAACATGAAGACAAAGATGCTCACGAGTGGCATTATGATCATGATCATTCCCACAATCCTAAAGGAACAAAATGAAGTCAATGTTCAAGAGGACAATCCTTATTACGGACTTTATCACGATTGTGAAAAAGCCTATCACGATCGTGATCATCTTTTCACGATCCCAAGGTTTCAAAAGTTTGAAGGACAAATTAAGGCAATTCTCTTCACGATTATGAACAAGTTCATGGCTTCACTTTACAACTCCTAATAACTGGTTCATACAAGCAATGACTATACTTTTATTTCCCATGATCATGGCATGCATCCTCACGATCGTGAGCATGTCAAATTCTGCAAAAAGTGAAATAAAACATTAAATAAAGAAGAAGAAGAAGTGATAAAATCATGGGGGAAGCATATTTGTAACCCTATTTTGATAATCTTTTACCCATATATATAAAATGTTGTGTTTCAATATTTTGAAAGTTTGGGTGGAAATTAACCTACCCCATACTGCCCTCGAAATTTGATTAATCTAACTCAATTTGAAAAAAAAAAGATAACCAACCTGGGGGAAATAATCAATTCAGTTCAAATAAAAAATTTTGGATAAGTAAGTCCTACACGCCCTTAATTAATAGTACGGGCTTCAACTGCCTATCACATTGAAGACTATAGTTTGCCAATACTTTTTGTTTAAGTCTTGTTATTCACTCTTTGGATCTTATTTAGATATTAGTCCTTTGAATTGCTATTATCTATATCATCATTCTTGCTCTTGAATTGTGTGTATTTGATTATTGACACTGATTTTCCATGCTGCTTCAGTTTTTGCCTTCCAATTCACAACACCTTATGTAGTGCATATAACTGAACTAAAAAATCCATTTAAGGAAGAGAAAATCATATTTTAATTGCTATACTCCAATATTCAAAAATTTTTATGGACATAGTTGGATCTTACAAGATTCATGCACTAATCTCCTATCCTCTTAAGGGTTTGTTGGAGTTTATAAACCAAATGACTTTGTATCAACCACAAGACTAACATAATCATGACTCAAAAGTTAGTTTTAAGGTTGGACTTCCTTGAGGGGTACAAAAATTTTCACACCCCCAAAACTCCTAAGCTCTTACCAAATGGACAAATTATTGTCTGTCGGTCCAAATTTTTTGTATTCCAACTTCCATATCCCATTGGAAAAAAGACACTTCCTTTTTTTGGCCAATAAACAATAATAAAATCATATTAAAATGTCTTTTGAGCAAGAGATGAAACAAAATTTATAGGTTTGATTCAAATGAAGCACAGATAAACAATAAACCCAGAAAAACATAGAAATATGAGAGATCAAGAAAAATAAAGCAACAACAACCATAACTAAAAGACCAAGAAATTAAAAAGAAAGTCACTTGAAACGCTAATACATTGACGCCACACAAAATAATGCCTTCTCATCACAGTAAAAAAGGCCATGGACAAGTGTAAAGAAGTTTGAAATCCTGCTGATCAACCAGATGAACTTGTTGTTGTCCTTCATGAGTTTATGGGAGTAACCAAATCCATCTTAAACAAACTAAAATTTCTTTTAAGTTCGTGTTGCTATTTCTTTTCCTAATCTAACAAATCCCTACAAAGATTTAAAAAAAAAACCATAAAAAAAAAGATAGAAAATACAACTCTACTAAGAGTTATATCACAAAAACCTAAAGAAGGCAAATTCAAGCCAAGAAAGGCACACACAAAATTTGTCAAAAATTAAACTATAGATACTAAAAGAAAGTAAGGAAAATAAGGGTCACCGTTGGCAAAGAGAGTGCCAACAACAACCTTAGATCTAAAACAAGCATAAAGAAATGCAAAAAACCCTCGAATAAATAGAGAGAGAAAAGGTAAAGAATTGTAAGGTACATTGATTGTTTTGTTTCTTATGTTTTCTGATATAAATAGCATTATATTAGTGATACTAGTTTTAAAAATGTTACTTTAAGGGAAAAATGTAGCATGTTACTTCAATATATAATATATAAGTATTTGTTTATAATTCTTTTTATAAAAATATTATATAATTTAAATATTAATAAACTGTATAATATATTTACAATGGTAAAATTAAAACTTTGCATGACTTTGTGTATAATATTTAGTATATGTATTATACATTCAACAGCCGATACATTTTAAAAAAATAATAATAATAACCGACACACAACAGATTTTGGCAAGTGCATTATTTTTATTTGGGACCTTATGCTAATATACTTGGAGAAGAATCCACTGTTAATGAATGAATGATATCATTCCTGTTCAAAAAACAAAAAAAAAAGAAAGGAAATGGGGAAAATGGGACCTACTTTAAGGATTAAAAAGATTAAACTAATTATTTTTAAAATATTTTTCTCTATTTTCTTTTTTTTTTTTTAATTTTCTTTGATTTTTTTCTTTTCGCGACAAGACATTGTGGGTAGAATTTATATGAAGAAAGATGATATCACGTATTAAATTATGAGTTAGCAATTACAACTGCTAATTCCATGTAAATGAAATAAAAAATTTTGCTCAACTAGAAATTAACCAAAAAAGATAAAGAATAAGTGCTGTCTAAAACTAAATAATTAACAAATCGTAACAAATAGCTCATAACCATTCTAAAATCATAAAATTTCAACTTAAAAAAATGAAGTTTTTCCTTGTGTAACTTTTTTTATCTTCTGAGTTTTTTTTTTTTAAAAAAAATCATTTCCAAAAAATATTGCAAACAACGAAAAGAAAATGAAAGAGATATTATTAATATTATACTTATCAAATAAAAATGATAGCGATTAGAGAAAAAGAAAAGAATTGAAATCTTCAAATGCATTATAATGTATTAATACTTTTGAAAAATTAGTTTTTAAATTTGAATTCAATTATCAAAATTATAGAAAAGAAAAATATAGAGCAAAGAGAGAGTAGTAAAAAAAAATTAAAAAAAATTAATTTAATTTTTTTCAAATAAATCTCAAACTAGCCTTTCATCATTTTATTAAGAGTAAAGGTACATATTTGCCGCATTTGCCCTTAAAAATATTCTTTAGTTCATTTAAGTATAAAAAGCTTAATTGTCAATTTCTTTATTATATTAAATTATAATTCTTTTAATAAAAACATATCAATTAGAACCTTAAAATTCTTTTTCTTCTTACCCTGGCTCTCTTTCTCTCCCTCTTCCTCGCACACCACCATCCTTAATAATATTTTTTTTATTGATATAATCCCAACAGGTAAGAGAATACAATCTCTTGAAAACCCAAAACTAGAATTAGGTTATAACCAAATCGAATTTTGATTAATTTATATTTGATTCGTTTATAATCGAGTCAAATTTATTATGTCACTTAGTGTTTAAGAACTGTTCATGAGATTAAATAAGTCTAAAATTTTTTTAAAAATACAAACTATAAATTAAAATAAAAAATAAATTATTTACTAAATAAATTATAATATATTTAATAAAAATTATAATTTTATTCTAATAAAATATTTTTTATAATAAAAATTTATATATTATATATCTAAAATTAAATTATTAAATATTAAAATTATAAGCTGACTTGCGAATTTCTATTCGAGCCTGTTTGCAAGCTTCATAAGTCATGTTTTGTATAATTTGAGCCTATGTTGCATAGACACTTTTATAAAGAGCCATGTCTTGTGTCGGATACATTTTCAACACTGACACGTCTCGAAAACTTATCTGATATAATTCAGAGACGTTTCTAAAAATAAAGTAAAATAAAAGTATTGTGGCAATTAAAAAAAAAAGATACGCATATCTCTTTTAAACATATGTATCTTCTCTCATTGGATGAAGAAAAATTAAAAATGATATTCTTCAATAAAAATGTTAATGGGAACATTGAGAGTAAAAATGTTAATTAAATAAAAGATTTCATAAACTGAAATTTCTATTATAATGAAGTCTTTATATATTAATCTTACTTATTAGTATTATGATTTTATTGTTAATTATTTAAGTAAAATTAGATGAAAATTTATTTATTCATTATTAAAAAATTGTGTATAATTGAGGTGTTATTGTTTTATTTATATTATAAAATAACATGATTATATTTTTTTTTGTATTTTAAAATTATTTTTAATGTTAAAAAATATTGTTAACCATAAAAAGTATATTTTTGAATTGAATCTAATTTATAATTTATATAAAATTAACTTTATAATTTTTATATTTATAAATTAATAACTATATTTTTAATATTCATAAATTGAACTCAGTGTCTGTATCCTATATTTTTTAAAAAAAGTTATTTCCTCCGTGCCTGTATTTTTATTTTCTTATCTCTATTTCTCATATTTTTATTTTTGTATTCGTACTATCTAGGTTTAAACTCTATTTATTTAGTAAATAAATTTTAATATATAAGATCGAATGAGATATTATTGAATTGAACATTAAACTGTTCGTAAGGAACTCAATTTATTTACAGCCCTACCCAATGCCAAAGTGGAGAAGAAACCTACCCACTGTATCCTCCTTAGGCGATCTATGTCTCCCTTGCCTCTTTCTTGTCGAGCTTTGTTTGCGGCCACCTCGTCCTCTTGTCGTTCTATGCTTGTGACCGACTCCTTCTTCTGCTGATCCATGTCAGCCACCGCCTTTGCCTTCTCCTGCCAATCTAGTTAGTTGTCGCCGCCTCATCCACCTATTTGATCTACATCTGTCACAACTAGATTCGCCTCTTCTTAGCAGCATTCCTTCATTTTCCTACCTTTTTGTTTCCATCTTCCATCGAATATTTTAGTGGTAGCAGGTTTTTCTTTTGCTTAATTTTTAATAATCTTTGGGTTTAACTGATTTTATTTTTTTGTATTTATTTATTGATGAATAATGGAGTATATTTCTGGATTTTTTCTTAGTAATTTCAGAGCTTAATTATAGTGGGTTTTGATTTCGATAAGAAATTAGAATATATTTGATATAAATGAATTTTACAAAATTTTACAGAATTCATTTACAATTTAAATTGATGTGTGTTTAGTTTAAATGAACATATTGTAAAATTTATTTACAATTCTAAATTTTTAAATTTGTGAAATTGATTAAATTCTAACAAAATGATTGAAAGTTACAAATGAATTCCATAACTTTTAAATCTATACTTCTAAATGAATAAAATATCCTTTCATTATTTTTATTTTAAAAAATATATTTCTATTTAAAAAGGTATTTTTTGACCAAAATTAAAAATTCAATTCAATTCTAAATTTATTCCAAACACAATATAATAAAATATAAAATTCATTTGAAATGAATTCCATAAACTATTCATTTAAACCAAATATATTTCGTTAATAAAAATTCATTTAGAAATGAAATGAATTCCTTGATACAATTAAATCAAATATAATGTTAGGCTTTGATGGTGTTGATATGGTAGTTTTAGTCTCTGATTATGCCATGAAACTTCTTCAGGTCAAGTTTCGATTATTTTGCTTGTTTATTACTAAGATAATAATCATGTTTGAGAAAGATTTAATTTTTATTTTTGGAAGTTGAATTACACAGTGGCATCATTCAGATTTAATTTTTATTTTTGGAAGTTGAATTACACAGTGGCATCATTCTCACTTTCATTTGTTTTTCTATTTTATTTTGGTATATATGCCACTGTTGTTGCATGATTTATTTGTTTACGCATCTTACAGAGTTTAGTATATTACGGATTCTTCATCTCTCTGTCTATCAGAGGCAATCTATTTTTTTAGACAGTATTAGAGTTGAGAATAATGGTGAGTGAGGAAGAGGGAGAGAATGGGCAAGAGTGAAAAGAAAAAAAAAAAAAACTGAGATTCTAATTAGGGCAAATTATAAAAAAATTCATCATGTTTAGCACTTTTGGTAAATTTGACATACTTTTTTTTTTTTAACATTATTATTCATCAACTTTTTAATTTTTGTAATTCAAAGCATCAATAAACTTTGTTTTAAAATTAAATTAACATGTTAGTTGAAATTGTCTTTAGTTTTCTATCTGTGACTCATATAGGATCTAGTGTATAAAATAGTGCTTTTTATGAGATCTTAAAATTTCAAAATGTACTATTTTAAATGACTCAATTCCCAAAATAAATAGATAAATAAAACCATTTAAAATTATGTATTTTGAAATCTTAACACGCACTATTTTATCCGTTAAATTCTAAATGAATTACATTTAAAAAATTAAAGACAACTTTGATTGTTACACTTATTAATATTTGTCAAAGAGTTTACTGGAATTGTGAATTGTAAAAATTAAAAAGTTGATGAATTACATTACTAAAATTAAAAAGATATGTCGAATTTGCCGAAAAGGCTAAAGATGGTGAAATTTTTTTTATTATTTGCCCTTCTAATTAATATTTTCTATTAAAATATTATAATTTAATATAAGAGAAAAACGATATGTTATAGTTTAACATTTTTTTATCAAAAGAAAAAATATTATTAATTAAAAGTACACGGAAGAGAGCAAGATTTACAACATATATGAACTATATCAATTAATCTTGCTATGAAAAGATAGGTCATAAAAAAGTAGTAGAAAAGGAAGAAATTAACATCAAAAAATAAACTAAAAACAACCATAAATACACCAGTACAATAATGCCACACTAAGAGGATTTGTTTGTTGGCAAGCAAGAGAGCTAAACTCTGAGCGGAAGAAATTTGAATTCCAAAAAGGAACCAAAACAAAATTTCAGCATCCTTCGTGAAATAATGGGTGTGGTAAAATCTATTTTGTAAAGTATAATGAAAACTTTGAATATTAGATAAGATAAATCAAGAATTTTCACAAATAGAAAATATCTTCTTCTTCAGTAGTATAAGCATCATCTTCAAAACTTCTTTACAAATTCAAAAAACTCCCATAAAGGAGGGCCAAACACCTATACAAGCAGAGCAAAAGAGGGAAACACCCCTAGATCTAGAACCTACAAGTTATTATAAGAAAATAAGATAACATATAGAAAGTAAAAAGGAAAAGGATCAATTTCCAACAAAAAAACCCCCCGAAGCTAAGAAGAAAAGAAGCTCTACCAGAGGAAAGCAAAGGTTTTGGAGAAGACAAGAGCCAAGGTTTCATATGAATTGTAGTTTAAAAATTTTATTTTAAAATATTTTGTACCTAAATGAATTAAAAATGTATTTAAAATCAAATGCGCTTGCTTCTTGATATAAACATGAGAAGTAAAAATGTTCATTGAGAGATTAAAATTTTTTGTAAAAATAGAAAAACATCACTATCAAGAAAAATTCATTTTTTTAAAACAATAACATAAACTATATGATTATATAATAAAAGTGATTACAGAAGAGCCCATGATGGGAAGATTACAACAAAGATTAAAACATAACCATAAACATAGCATTAGCTCATTACATGAGAAATGTCCAACATACTTCATCTTCATCATGCTAGGGTTTTTGACACAGAGAAGCAATGCCTTCATTAGAGCAAGCAACATCAGTTTCCATGGCTGCAATGAGTTGAAGAAAAACTTTAAATTGAGTTGTCAAAAACTCATTATTCCAACAACAGTATTGAGAGCGCAATTTTTATTAGAAAACATACAAGATATGGATAAAGCTTGACTTTTGGGGCCAGAAATATGAGCTTTTGTTTGTAATCTTCCTGCAATAGATTAATGATGCATCTGTAAGGAACTATTCAAAAAGCTATCACTACTATAGAGTTTAAAACCACACATAATAAGTATAAAGCACATCAAATTTTATTTATTAACACTAAATATGACAAAAAAAAAACGGATTTTAGTTTTTTTTTTTTAAATTAACAAAAAAAAACAACTCAAATCCAACCAACAATATATGGAAAATACAGTGGCTATAAGAATGATGAACAGTGGAGAAAGAGGAAAGTTGTTTTCCTTTTTTTGTCAACCTTTTTTTCCCCATGTCCTACCAAGAAAAACTCAGACCTTTTTTCTAACGAACTCATTAATTAGGAGAGAAACAAACTTACTTATCAAAACTAAAACAAACTTACTTATCAAAACTAACTTGTTAAAACTATAGTCATTATTAAATTTTACATATGCTTTAGCTTAGCATGATTAAACCATATGCACTAATGTCTTTAATAATTCACTTTCGAAGATAAAAGTTGACTTTTTTGTTAGCTGAAAAAAGGTTGCAATTTTGTCCTTTTTCAAATAATATGCATGCTTTTTTTATTATTTTTTTAAATTTCATTTAAAAAGTCCAGTAAAATCCTAAATTTTATTTCAACTCATTACACTAATATTTTTTTTTTAAACAGGATTGCACCTAATATCTTTGAGGTATAGTTGTCAAAACATTTAAATAATTTTATGAATTTATTACACACCTAATTTGAAATTCATGGCATCTTTTTTTTTAAAAAAAAAAAACAGATTTTGTTTATTATTTTACTATAGGTTATAAATATAATTTAAACTAAATGAATTAAAAATTGGACAGATTACTACAGCTTCTCTAACATTTAACCTGATTAACCCTGAACCCCTAGTTCCTTGAAATTTAACAAATACCCTCTCGAGGTTTTATTCCTTTCACACTTACCCTTTAGGGTATGTTTAGATAGGTTAAAGGAGAATAAATGTTACTTCTATAATATATTAATTTTTTTTATCTTTATTTGATAAACTTTAAAAACTCAGGGTTAGTGTGTAACCCCTTTAATAATTAAGTCCATTTATATATATTTTTAATAACTTAGTTGAGACTAGGTTAAACACCTATAACAACAAAAACATGCTTTTAAAAGAGCTTTTTTTTTTCTACCTTCATCATTTTACTTGAACTTTTTTTTTATATATTAAAAAGTTACTAATTAAATTTATCAAAAAGTTATGAATCAATTTAAATTTTTATTATAATATTTATGTTACTTTTTAAAATGCATATGAATATATTTTTTAAATAATTGTTTATTTATTTTTATAATTTTTAAAAATTTAATAATAAATTTAATCAATTATATAATTTTTTTTCTTAAAAAATACCACATTATAATTTATTTATTACCCTTAATTTACCAAACAAAATAAACAGCTTAATCATTACACCTATTACTATTACTTTTTTAATAATTATAACTGTAACTATTACACCCTTTTTTTAACCTCTATTCAAGCACACCCTTAATGTTAATAAAGTGATTAAATAAAAAAAGATACTAAAAAATATCCACTAAAATATCATGATATAAATATTTACATTGTTTATTTTTTATAAAAAATTCAAATTCACTTAACAGTGTTTTATTAAATAATTATTAATTAAACAAAAAATAGAAAAACATTTAATACTAAAAATAACAATAGTAGTAGTTTAATGTGATTAAAAAAACTATAGTGTAGAACTATATTATTATAATATATTATTAATTTTTCGATTTTTTTGTAACAATAAAATTTTACTTTAGAGATGGGCAAAGTTATTTTACTAGTAATTACTTTATTATCAATTTTTATTCAAAAATATTAAATTACTAATATTTTATTTATTGGTATTTTAATTTTTTTAATTTAGTAAATATTTACACAATTGAATGTTACAGTATGAAACATCTGACTTAAATTTTTTTAAAAAATAGTATTCTGGTGCATGAAACATATGGCCTAAAATCTTTTAATATATATCCATTGCTTTTTTTTTAAAAAAAAAAAAAAAACAACTTTTTTTTAATAAAGATAGAATAAAAGGAGAAAAGTGATTCCCAATTTTATGAGGCATGTGGGTTATCTCCTCTCAAAGAATATAATAATTAGTTATGGATATGGACCAGTTTCAAACAATGAAATCAAATCTATCCTCTACTTTATCCTTTTTTTTTTTTTTTAATGGGGAGAGTGTGGTGGCCACATGCCATTGGCAAGAAAAAACAAAATAGCCCAACGAAGCATTGATATGAAGAAGAAGAAGAAGTGGTACAACTTGAGTAGGGTTTTACTTTAATTATGAATCTTCCACTCACCCTGTTGTCATTCAAAGTAAATGACTCACCTCATTTGCCTACTGATTTTGATTTTTTGGATACATTTAAATAATGTTTATTTATTTACTTATTTTTTATTTTTGAATTTAAAGGGAAAGGAGATAAAAAAATCCATCTCTTTAACAATTAATGCATCTAATAAGGGATTTATATTACTCAACCGCCCAATTTTTGGCATGTAAATATAAATTTCAATCTTCATTGATTAAATCTTTGTAAATTTGAAATTAAGGGTTGTTTTGTAAATTCTTAAAAAATTAATTTTTTTATATAATTTTAAAAATTTCTTATTTTTCATGTAAGAAAAAATCTCTCATTTTTAATAAATTAAATATTCTTTGAAATTTTCCTTCAAAAAATTTTAGTTTTATATTATTCTGTTCTTTTAGAATTGTATTCAATTGATTGATTTTATCTAGACCTCAAGCATATCTAATTTTGATGATCTAATTTTGAATTATTATTATATGTCATTTAAAAAATAAACGTAATTGTGAGATAATTTTTACTTATATATTAAAAAATAATTACTCGATTGTATAGTTGAAGTCAAAATAAACTTCATCAGTAAAAGTAATTAAATGATAACTCATTTTTAAAAATATTATAAGATATAAAATTTAATTTTTATAACTGTTGAATTAAAAAGAGAATTTTTACTAATATTAAAATCATATAACTTTGTAATTTAAAAAAACAAAAGTGTCATTGAACTTCCATTAAAAGAAGAAAAGCTTAAAAGTCAGCATGCATAAGCCGAACATGCGCGCAAAGGTTTTTTACTTAAGCCATGGACACAAGATAACAGAAACGTGGGGCTTGAAAGAACACAAGACGGATCAAAACAGGATTTTTCTTCATTGAAAATTAAAGAAAATAGCACAGTAAAAGTAACAAGCCAAGCACGCGTCTTCCACAATCCCCACACACACCTAACTCCTTAATCTGCATTTTCTTGAACCACCAACCACTTTAGGACCTAAACTTTGCAGTCCAACGTGCCACATCTTCAGTAGCACTCAGTCCAACTTTCCAGCACAAATTATTGAACCATATGCAATAATTGCCTTCATATGCTCATCCATGTTCCTTACTTTTATAAAGAGGGTGGAAAAAAAGGTTTGCTTTCGTATCACATCGGTAGGATTAAAGAAAAATTATGTTTTCAACTCTGTTTGGTATTGGGGAGTCGCTAAAAGTATTTTTCTGTTCAGGAAACTTTGTACCTAAAGATTGGAAGAGGTTCATCATCTCTGCTGAATATTCTATACTAATTATATAGCAGGATGAGAATATTTGCAATGATCTTCAATAATTAATACAAGGAAAAGATCTTGATTGTTGAAATTAGTTTTTGAAGAATATATTGGAATTGATAGTTATTTTAAATTAGTCATTAAAAAACTTTTACCGTATTTATAATCAATAACTAAATACTAGTGCTCTTGAATTCTGTCATGATCTAAAATAGGGATCATGACCAACGTTAGAAAACGGATATTCTTTCCAATTCAGAATCCGTAGCAAACCTTAAAATAAAATAAAACATGCAATACTAATAATAACAACATAATTAAATAAAATATTATACAACGAAATAAAATCATAAATATCAAAATAATATTTCCACCAAATGAAATCAAATCAATATCCTTATCTCATATATAATATTAATGTTCTTGAATCCAAATAGAAAAAATCCACTCAGAATGTGCCTTGAAGTGTCCTTGTAGAAAACATAAATGCTTCAAAACAAATATATGGCCCTTATAATTCAAACTCAATGTCTTTGAATTTCAAATTCTCATATTTACCTACCAACTATTGTGTAGATTAACTTGCAAGAAATTAATCTCATTTAAATTAGATTTTAAATTTAAATTATATTATATACAATCATATTAAATTAATTATTAATAAATTTTAACTGAGAGATATTTACCTATTTTTATAATTATACATAAATTGAACTGAATTAATTAATTTACACTAAATTTTAAATATAAATGATATATATAAGTCACATATATCTTCACCAGAATTATCTTTTTACCTATTCATATCCATTATGCTAAAAACAAAAAAGAATAGCTATTGTATATGATGACATGTGCAGCTAATGAGAGGCTAGAGTTGCACAAAAGCAACAATAGGACTGGAGAAATTATTAATGGCCATCATGCTCAGACAATGCCTCTCTTTTTCCCATATAAAAGGAATCATAAAAAATGGTGTGAATGTGTACATATGCTATTTATTTTGGAATTCTGTTGTTACCTATTTTCCCCGGCGCAACGTTGCAAGAAATTTAATTATTTTTTATAATTACTTTTAATATCTGCTAGTTACAAAAAAATTCGCCTAATTAAAATCAACATTATTACTTATAAAAGTTAATATTTTATAATATGGTTGTGATCCTTACTGAGATAAAAAAAAAAAAAATTAGTTCAATAATATATATATATATATATATATATATATATATACAACAAATTCAAATTTAACAATTAATATTTTCTTATTTTTTCTGAATTTCCTTTTCCCTTTATGTTCCCTGTAGTCAAAGATGCCAAAAAGATTAGAATTAAAACTAAAAGGATGTGAGAACTAAAAACAAAAAAGTAAAACTTGAATTAGAATTGAATATTGAAAGTTAGGGCAGGCGACAGCATAATTATAATGTCACACCATAGTGCCATAATGCGGTTCATATTTTGTTATCCTGCCTACCCAATTCTTCCCCCAACAGGACCAGCACATGAAAGTTCCACTGCCCAATATCTTCATCTCTTCCATATCTTCTTTTCTTCTTCTTCTTCTTCTGCTTTTTCAGGTATCAGGGCGTGTGGCTGCCACAGGGCATCTAAAGGATAAAGTAAAACACAAAGCCAACAATATCGGCAAGATTCAATTCTATTCTAAAAAACAAAATGGCAGAGGGAGCAACACTTTTGATGCATATCCTTCTTTTTCGATTGAGTAATTGAATAATAAAATTCTTTTTATAATATCAAAAAGTTATGAATCATCTAAAATGGTAAAACCTTTTTTATTTTTTTTAAGTTCAAAAAAATTCTATATATCTTGATGCATAGATTATCATCATATGTTATAAGAGTTTTAGCAATCGTAGTGAAGAAACGAGAGGGAAAATAATTATCAAATTTTTTATTTATTAATGTATTAAAAAAAACTATATTACTAGCCTAATACTGAAATTTTTGTGGATGATTACTTAGATAATTATTTTTTATTGTTGAAGTAATTTGTTATAATTAGAAAATCCAATTCAAATTAGTGGATATGAGAAATCAAGCATAATAATCATAGACAAAAAGAAGAAGAAAAAGAAAAGCAGAAGATTGAAATATCATCATTATAATAGATAAGGAACATGAGCAATTAAATTAGGGGCAAATTACATTTTTTTATTCTAAGATTTTATCTAATTTATATATATATTTTTCTTGTTTAAAAATAAAATTTTTTAACATAGAATTTTTTACAAAATAGAATTTTTGAAATTTCAAGCATAACAACCTTCAGTTTTTATTTTGTCAACACTTTACTTATTTTGATAAAGTTTCGGTAAATCTCTTATGTTAAAAATTATTTAGTTCCATCTATTTTGGAAAAAAAAAATAGTTTAGTCCCTCTATTTTATAAAAATATACAATTTAATCTCTCTATTTTGATAAAATTAATAAAAATTAATTAATAAAATATTTTAAAATAAAAATATTAAAAGTAAATATTTTTCAATATTTATACATATTTCTATCAATACTTTATATTTAAAAATCAAATTATTCATTTTTTAATATCCGATTTCAACAATTATACTTTTTAAAAGTTATTACAAAGAAAAATTAATTAAATTAAGTGAAAAATGTCAAATAAAATTGATGAAAATTTGTAATTTATTTTTTAATTAATATATTGATAGATGTATTTATAGAGGTTAAAAGTTTAATTGAAACTAAAATTTTAAATTTAAAAATTTGAGCGACTAAATTGTTATATATATATATATATATATATATTGTTTGAATCAAAAGGAAGAATATTATTGTAATAACTCGAGTTTTTAAATATTTTTTTACTTTATCGGGATATGCAGTATTAATAATTTTAATATATATATATTTGACTATCTAATTATTTTGTTAATAATTAATGTTATTTTTAAATTATTCTAAGTTTTCTACGTAAAATTTTTCTGAAATCTATATTTTTGAGAAAATAATACCTAAATAATAATTTATTTATTAACATTAATTCATTTTATTAAATTGCATGGTTTCATGCATAATTAAAAATTTGAATATTAATATATACATATACATGCATATATATATATATATATATATATATATATTATTGTGATTATTAGGGTTTAATATTTAAACTATATATAAATATATTATTATTATTATTATTATTATGTGTTATATATATATATATTTATGTGTGGTGTGTGTTTAATGTGTATATATGATTATTGGTTTATATTATAATAATATAAATTTATATATATAAACCTAAATAATTGCAACTTTTGCCCCTCATCTCCTACCTCTCACTTCCGACGCCCTCACCCCCTTTCTTCACTCTACAATTCTGATCACAAGCCGTCAGTGCACCTCTTGGCATGCCACCACCGCTTCCAACCTGTCCCGCCGCCAGCAGCACCCATTTCCGGCACTGTTTGACTATGTTTTTGTCGGAAACCCGAAAACCAACTTTACCGTCGTTCTCCTTCGTCCGGCCACCATTTCTCGTGATTCCGGTGCCATTGAGCTCCTAGAACTCCATAGAAGCTGATTCCAAGCTTCCCTTAGGTTGAAAACTTGATTTGGTAAGGATTTTAGCTTGATTTCAATTTCAGCCATTTTAGTTTCTTGATTTTTTTGAACTTTGATCTTAGTGATTCAAGTTAAATTTCTTCACAAAAGTTGCTTATCTTAGCTCAATATACATTCTAAAATTTTTGTGGAATTTTTGGAATTTTTGTAAATTTTTGATTATTTTATTAATATTTTATAATTTTCGTAAATTAATTAAATAAATTGTGAAATGGTGATTTTTGGTGTTTATAGAGGTTGAAATTAATTTTAGAATTTAATTTATAATTTTTGTGATTTTTGTGTAATTAATATAATTTTATTTAGTTTATGTGAATTTTTGAAATTTAGGTTAAATGTGTATTTTGTTAAAATTAATTCATTAATTGAGTATAATTATTGATTTTATTGAATTATATGTTGAGAAAATAATTTTTGAGTAATTATATAATTTTGAGTGAATTTTTGAGTAATTATTGTATATTATGTGAATTTTTATATATTAGGGGTATTTTGGTAATTTAGTAGTAATATGAGTTGAATATTAAGTTAAATTGGTTTTAATAGTTATTTGAGGTATAAAAATGATTTTTACAAATTATTTACTATTTTTAACTAATTAAAACTATTTTTCAAAATTTATTTTCAAATTATATATAATATACTATTGTTGTAAATAAATGAGTTTTTAGTGATTTTTAATATATTTTTGGGCTAATTAAGTAATTTGGATTTATAAAATAAATTTTCATTAATATTTGTGAATTTATCAAGTTATTATGGATTTTTAGTAATATAATATTAATATTAGGATTTTTAATTAAAAAAGCGGTGAAATAATTGTTTTTAGTGTTTTAATATTTAGATTGCTATATTTTGGTATATAAAAGGTATTTTGGTATTTATGGTATTTCAATATATTTTGTGTATATCTTGCGAATTGTGAACCTCGGTCGGTGGAATTGTAGTTTGGGAAATCTGACCAAGGGGTTGTGTGGCTATCTGTATTCGAAGTGTGTTTTCTTACAAGACCGACTCTACTTTTTAAGTAGAGAGATGTCCATTTTACAGGGGAGGTTCTGCAGAATTTTCGGTAGAATTCGCATAAAACGTGACATTCGGTCAAATTCCTATTCCTTGTCTGTGTTTAGAATTCTAGATCGAGTTTTTAAAAATTAAGTTAGATTTATTCTAATTTCGTGTTAATATTTTATTTGTTAGTTGTGCCGAGACCGAGGTCTAGTGGATTAGGCCTGTCAGACTCATCTTGTGGAGCGCACAACTGTGAGTTGTTATTTTATATATACGTGTATTTAGGTTGCATGTTTTTAGAAATGTATGTTTCAATTGTATGAATTATGCATAAATGATTTAATAAACGCTTAAGTATGTTTTAGGTATACTTTTAGTATATTTTTGATACATCTTGAATTAAATGCATGTTTTACCATTAATTTATACTTAAGTTGTTTTTAAGTATGTATATGATTTATTTTTTGTTTATTTTATAATCGAACTGAATTTATTTGACATATATATATTCGAAATATACTTGATTTATTTTTGGTATATTTCTAGTATATATATATGGTTTATATTGCTATTTAATTTAATATCATGCATCATTTATTTTACGAATGTATGAGTTTATTTTTAATGAAGGATATCAATAAAACGTGCTACCTAGTGGGCAGCACTAGGACCGAGTACGTACCGGTACGATGATAGATTGTAGGTTAAATTACTAACCTATTTGTGGATTATGACTGGATTGATTTTATGTGAGATGTGATTTGAGAGTGTGATTACTGGAGCTCGGTTGACCAAGTGTTTCAGGGCCAATCACACTGATAGTCAGACTGCTAGAGCTCGGTTGACTTAGTGTCTCGGGGCCAGTCTACTGTCCAAATGGAACAAGTGAATTTATTTGGAATAAGTGAGCCTGTATGGCTAGAGTGTTGTTTAACACTATTTGAGGTTACGATCATTTAGGGTTCTATTTGATCCTTCATAAATTGATATTTTTTAGTATTATATAAAGTAATTTCAGCATCTATGTGTATTTGCCTGTATATATACTTATTATATATATTATGTTGAGTGCTTTTATTTAACATTTAGTTATGCATGTATATATATTATAACAATTCACTCAGTGAGGTCTGACTCCCCTCTGTTGATATTTTTCAGGAGAGTCTTCGTCCTCAGACCTCAGTAGCTGACCTATACGCTGAATTTCTTTCGCCCCGGCCTTATTATGTAAACTGCTTACCTGAGTTTTATTTTGTATTTTAGACACTGCAGTAGTTGTTTTTGTGAGTTGTATTTATTATATATGTATGAGATTTAAATTTCAAAAGTTTGAATCGAGAATTTGTATTGAAAGATTTTATGTTATATGAGATGGATTTATGTTATTAAATGAGTTGATGAATTATTATTTTATTTTTGAGATTTAATTTCGCTGCATAATGTTTTATTTGTTTTATTATATTGCATGCTTTTATTTTTATAGCTTGCTACGAGTTTCAAATTTGAAAGAATTCTCATTCCCTAGCGCCGGTCATGGTCCCCTGTTTGAGGTCGTGACAATTATTGCAAATCAAAATTCGGAACATCAGAGATAAAAGGAGAAACAGACAAAACCTAATCTTCCAGACCAAATATAGAAGCAGAAGCTCTAACTAAGCTGTGAGCAATTAAATTCGTTGATTGCTTAATAAAAGAAACTATACAGCAAGGTATTTCACCAATCAAAGACTTACAGTCTTCAATTGTTCTACCAAAAGGAGAAGCATCGGTTGTTAGCGTATCTATTGCTTGCACTACACCAAGTGCATTTATTTCAACATAAACACTGCAAACCTAGGCATCTTTCAACTAGCTGAGAGCTTCTCTTAGACTCTTTCAATTAGCTGAGAGCTTCTCTTAGACTCAGAGCCTCCACCGTCAAAGGAGAAATTTACGGCCAATAGAAAATATTACATCTAACTCTTTGGAACTGTTCAGCTGCATCTCTAATGACTATACCAGACCCAAACTGATTTGATACTACGAAAATGGTAGTGTCCACATTGCATGTGCAATACCCATCTGGAGGTCTCTTCCACCCGACCCCTGTTTTGCTACTCTTTATACGAACTTGACTATGTTGATTCTACGCCAAAAGCCATTGCCGTACATATGCAGAGGTACTTTGAATAAGTTGCACAACATTTCTAGACCTTAAATTCCAAACCACTGAATTTCTATTACTCTAAATAGTCCAAAGTAATATAGCTGTTAGACAATAATCCTCATCAGAGCATTGATTCAAGACATTACACCATCATTCTGCTAAATTTGAAATAGCATTCCTATATAAACCAACAACAGATGCCATCCATACACTCTTCGCAACTAGATAAAAAATTAGACTATAGAATAGTGTCATCCATACTTTGACACATAAGATAAATGAAAGTCACATTAACTCTTCTTAAAACCAACAAGGCTCTCATAGGTAGATATCTTGCAAGAGCTCTCCATATAACATTCTTCACTTTAGGTGAAACTTTAAGTGCCCAAGTTTTAATCCACATCTTTTTCATAGTAGGATCCACCTCATCCATAATCCTATCCACCAAACATCTATATGCACTTTTGACGGAAAAAATTCCCCTTCTCTCCCAGAACTAGTACCAATCATCACTGTTTTGATTCAGACTTAGCGGGATAGAATAAATAAGGTTCATATCCCCTTCATTAAACAAAGAATGTATTATGTCAAAGTCGCACATATGACGATTTAGGTGCATAAGGGAACTAACCTTAATATCTATAAGTTCACCCACTGGATCAATGCTAATTTGACCATTCACATCTGGATGCCACACATCCTGCCAAATATAAATATTCATCCCATCATCGACCCTCTTCCTACAACCCATACGCAACACATCTTGAGTCAAAATTATACTTTATCAAACATAGCTCAGATTATTACAGGTAGAGGCTTCCAAAAATGAGCTTCTGGGATAGTATCTTGCCTTGAAAATTCTAAAAACTAAGGCGTTGGGTCTTGTTAAAAGCCTCCACCCCTGTTTACTAAGTAATGTAATGTTAAAATAATGGATCCGTCTAAAGTACATCCCACAGAGCTCCTTACACCTACTTAGACGATCCTAAGCTGCCTAGTGGATACCACTACTACCATTACCTTCATTGTTCCACCAATATGCATTGAGCATTCATTCTATGTCAACATAAACCTCCTTAGGAAGGAGAAACATGCTCATAGCATATGTGGGGATAGCCTGAGCCATAGACTTTAGCAATACCTTCTTCCCACCCCTAGACATGAATCGATTCTTCCACCCTTAAACCCTTCTATGCACTTTGTCCTTGATAAAATTAAAGACTTATTTCTTATCTTGCCTGATCAAGGAAGGTAATCCTAAATAATTGTCATAATTCGAAGTCAAGGAAACCCTAAGCGAAACACAAATCCTCTATTTAATACTATCTTTCATATTTATACTGAAGGACACAGAAGATTTGTTAAAATTAATGATTTGGCCAGAAGCTCTTTCATAGGTCGAGAGACATTCCTTAATTCTTTGGCATTCTGCTTCCTCTGCTTTAAAGAAAAATAAAGAATCATTCGTAAAAAAGAGGTGGTTAATGACTAGCGCACCTCTAACAACCCTACATCCATGGACCAACCCCTTCTGCTCATAGCTTTTAATTATCAAAGAAAGGCCCTCCTTATAAAAAAGAAACAAATAAGGCGAGAGTGGGTCTCCTTGGCAGAGCCCTCTTTGAAGCACTATAGGATCCACCATATGACCACTCACAGCCACGTTACATCGCACAGATGAAACACACATCATAATAAGTTGAACCCATCTCTCATTAAACCCCAATTTGATCATAATCTGCTTCAAATAATCCCATTCAATTCAATCGTATGCTTTGCTCATATCAACTTTGAGCTGGCCACCCCAACCTACCCTGTAATTTCTTCTTAAAAAAATGGGACACTTCAAACGACAAAAGAATGTTGTCTGTTATATGTCTGCTCGCTACAAAGGCACTCTAAGATTCAGAGATTATATCAGGCAAGATCTTTTTAAGTCTGTTAGCAAAAACCTTGGTGACCACTTTTAAGAGAACGTCAAAAGGAAATTGGTTTTAAATCTCCCATGGACTCCACATTATCCTTTTTAGGGATAAGCACCACTATTATGTCATTCAAACCTTCATGAATGGAACAATTATTCAGGTAAGATAGTACAAAAGCCACCACTTCCGCCCCAACCACATCCTATAAACTTTGGTAAAAACCTGGGTTCATTCCATCTAGCCCTAGCAATTTGTCCGGGTGCATAGCAAACACTGCATTCTTGACCTCCAATTCGAAAAAATAAGCAAGGAGCTCATCATTTTATTCCTTAGAAACCCATTGACTCACTATATTCAGAATATCATTAGTATCACACCCTGTCGAGCTAAACAGGTGTGTGAAATAATCTCTAATAACTCCATCCATGCCATCATCCCAAGTACGCCAACCCCATTGCTATCTTTAAGCTGCGAAATGGAATTTTTCCTCCGCCAAGATGAAGCAGTCTGGTATTGTTTTATAATATTTAAATAGATAAATTAAATTATTTTATCTTTATAAAATAGATGACTTAAATTTTTTTAATATAAGAGATTTATCATAATCTTATCAGATAGACTAAAATATTAACATAATGAAAGTGAGGAATAAAAAATTTAATTTTCAAATGAAAAGGAAAAATATGAATAAGGTCAAATTTCAGAAAAAAAAAAAGTAATTTGCTGTTAAATTAATTTCCAAAGAACTAGATATTGATTTAGATGAATTTATAGTACAAGAAAATAGATATTGATTTTTCACTTTTAGACCCTTGTCAATGAATTGAATTGAAATGAAGACAGCCCATATGTCGGATCTGTGTATAAAATAAAGCAAAAAATTCATAATAGCATTCAAGAGTAAGAGATTTTAGGTTCTCTTTAAGTTCACCAAATGCCAGCTCCTTCAATTATCATGTCTATCCATAGCTCATTATTGCTCTGGTCACCAACTTTCTCAATCCATGTTTTCACATGGAGGATTCAAGATGGTCATGGACACAACAAGAAAACACATAATTAAAGTGAATTGCTTCAGTGAATTTAATTTTTATTAAAGCCAAAAGAAAACATATATATACATTACTTCAAATTCGAGGAAATTCTTTATTTTATTTAAAATAATATATAATTTTGCTTGAAATATTCACTATTCAACTAAAATTAATTGGTTTCGAAATGGAATCTAACAATATAGTTATGCATCCTTAATATATGTAAGTATAGATATGCAAATTTAACTTCCACTTCACCTTTATGATTCATTAGCAGACGAGAATTCATATGATACAATTTGTTATACGAAACTCTCAAAATTCTAATTTTAGTCCCATTAAATTTCTTTTTTTCAGCCTGGGGAATCCACACATGTCAATTTTGTTATATTAATATTCCATATAGATCAACTTATCAAAAATTTCTTCAGGCGAAAAAAAAAAGACAAAAAGAACTTTTGTGAAACCAAAATTAAAATTTCAAGTGAAAAATTAAATATTTAGAATAATGATGAACTCTGGTTAAAATATCAGGAACAATAAGTAAATTATCTTGATATAGTCATAAATCCAAGATCAATCTTTATTTTAATTACTACGAATAAT
This sequence comes from Mallotus nudiflorus, assembly GCA_947683625.1. Taxonomy (NCBI): domain Eukaryota; kingdom Viridiplantae; phylum Streptophyta; class Magnoliopsida; order Malpighiales; family Euphorbiaceae; genus Mallotus; species Mallotus nudiflorus. Next base: position 1,341,278 of record CANTUR010000017.1, on the reverse strand, counting down.
AAAAAGTGTGAACATATAATTTGAGGAAAGTAAAATTTAAATTTTCACATATCCTCTCCTCCCTTTTATGGTATTGAGAATTATCCATTTGTATTAACTAAAAAATAATAATAACACAAGTTGAAGATCATATTCCAATTAAAAACTACTATAAAATAAAACTAATAACTATTAAAATTAATTATTATGAACCATTCTCTGATGTATTAAATTTAAATTATAATTAATATAATTATGTTAAAATAATTATTAGTTAGTTATTATAATTTTTTATAGTTTTATTTCAATCGTTAAAACTCATTAAATTTTAAATACTATGGTTTAAATAATAAAAAAAACTATAAAACAAAAACAAAAAAGACAAGCTCCTGCGGCTTGTGCTAACCACACGTCCATATAATATATATATGTTTTGTCCCAAACGTCCAAACCTTGAACCAACAAGGGAAAAGATGCCGGTGAGCACATGATAATTACAAATTTGTATCTGAATTTTTCATTTTGTTTTATTTGAGTATATTTTTTTTATTCAATTAAGTATTTAAATTTTTAAAAAATATATTAATATAGTATTTTAAGTCGATTTAATATTGATTAGATATTGAGTCATATCAAATTGGATTAACTTTTATTTCAATTATTAATCACATTATGTGCTACGAATATTACATTATTTAAAGAATAAAAATATTTTTATTATTTTATTAAATATTATGAATTGACAAAAATAACTTCAACATTAACTTCTGCTATATATATAAAAAGTGACTAAATAAGTATAATTTTATTTTTTAAATAATATAACATATATGGTAAATAATATAATTAATTACTAAAATAAAAATGAATCTTATTTGATATGATTAAGTATATAGTCAGCATCAAATCAATTAAAAATATTATATTAGTATATTTTTTTAAAATTTAAAAATTTGATGGAAAAAATATAATTAAATATTTAAATAAAAAAAAATTGAAAAATTCACACTAAATTTGTAATTTTTACCTGTGAGCATCTACCTGCAAGTGCTACATATATTAGTTTCGTCTGTTATTGGTTTGGCGTTTTCGTCGGATGGTCGATGAATTTTAGCTAGACCCGTGCCTCACACACGCCCCCAATAGAAATATAGAATCTTCTGAAACTGACTTCTCACTGACCCACTACCTTCACTCTCCATCAATTTCTTTAAAAAATAAAATTATCTGTGTAAGGAGCAATGCTTTTAAAATCAGTTCTAATCAATATAAATACCTTTTATAGCCATTAAATAATAAATATAATAATAAAACTAAGTAAGATTAGAATTCTTGCTACCGGTTTTCTTATATTTTCCTTTGTCTATTGATATTTAGATTGTACTAAATTTCGAGTGAGTCTATTTGAACTAGGCAGTATTATATGAATGATATAAATGTTTTAAAAATTAATTTAACGTAATTTTATATAATAAAATTTAGATTCAAAATATAATTTAAATAAGAATAAGTTAATTCCAACTATTATTAATTTTTTTTGTTATTTTAAAACTATTCAATATGATTTAAAAAGTAATTAGTTTAATTGAATAAGTGAATATTAGTTTTACAAATAAACGACTACACCTTATTTTTTTAAAAAAAAGTTGTTACTTGACCATTTCTATTAGCAACTCGATACAATTTCTATAAAGAAAAAAATACTACTAATCAAAATAAAATATTTATGGTCTATTTATTTATAAAAAATTACTCTAATTTTTTTTAAAAAAATTCAAAATGAAAATAGAAAATAGAATTTTATATTTACTTTTAATGTTTTCAAAAAAGTTTCACTTAAAAACTGTTTTCACCATTTTTACAATTTAAAAAAAAAGTATAAAACTAAGTTTTTATTGTTTTTTAAAATTTTCCTCATTATAAATATAAAGTGAAAATACATTGTTTTTATTATGAACTTTCTTTTATTTTTTTTATTTATTATTTATTATTTATTTTAGTATCAGAAGACAAATAAACTCTACTTTTCAAGAGCTAAATTATCTATTTAATTTGGTACATATCATTATCTTTTTACTTTAAAAAATAAGTTATAAATAAAAATAAATAAATATATTTTTTATTTTCAAAAAATAAAAAATAATTTTCAATTTTTAACAAATAAACATATTTTACAAATTTTCTATAGAAATGAAAATTTTTCATTTTTTTAAAAAATTAAAAATAAAAATAAAAAATAATTCTCCATAAATAAACATACCATACCCTTAGTTGTTTCGAAAATAAAAAAATAAAAACATTTAGCAATTTTTCTTGCAAGTGTGAATTACTCATAAAAGCATAATTTGAAACCAAGCAAATTCTTGACTTGAACATAAATAAATTTCTAATTGACCCAAAAAAAAAGCATAAATAAATTTCTTTGGAATTTGAGAGGATAAAGACTTTTTGATAAATGAGCAGTGGACCCTTTTCATCAAGCAATGTGAACTGTTTCTTTTCAATGGAATCTGCTATTACTGGCGACCTTTTATCAACTTGCAATAATGTGCATAACGACATGCACCATTACTGCAAATCCTTGCCTCTCTCCTTTTCTCTATAAAACCTTCTTCATTTGCTCACCATTTCACTCCACCATTTCACTCCAAGAAACAACAAACATATCAACCCAACTCTATATTTTAAGTATATCAATTTCTTTTAATCTTTGTTTTTGTTTTTTAATCACCAAATGGCACCAAGTGGTAATGTTGATCCTGAGAAGCAGAAGTTGCTTCTACAAGAACATGAAGAGAAGCATTTCATGTCCAGTGAGATTGTACGTGACATAATCATCGGCGTCTCCGATGGCCTTACCGTCCCTTTTGCCCTTGCAGCCGGCTTGTCCGGTGCCAATGTGACATCAAGTATCATTCTTGTTGCCGGCATCGCTGAAGTGGCTGCCGGTGCCATTTCCATGGGACTCGGAGGGTATGTATATATATGTTAATGTAGCTTGTTGCGCTATGATTTTGGTCAAAACAGTATAATTAGTTGAAGCTTTTGTTTTGGCATTGTTTTTGAAGGTATCTTGCAGCCAAAAGTGAAGCTGATCACTACATGAAGGAATTGAAACGAGAACAAGAAGAGATCATTAGTGTCCCTGATATAGGTATCAGGAGATCAGATTCCAACCCAAAACTTTACTTTTGAAGTACCCCATTTGCAATTTTTTATGATTCTTTTATATTTTTGAGAATCTTATTTTGAAAAAAAAAAATTGCAGAGGCGGCTGAGTGTGGAGAAATATTGGCACAGTATGGAGTTGAGCCACATGAATATGAGCCAGTGATAAATGCTCTAAAAAGAAACCATCAGCATTGGCTTGATTTCATGATGAAGTAATAAATCTTGATTTTCTTTTATAATATAATTATCAAAAGAACACATTAATGATGATCAAACTAATCCAAAATGAAACAAATTAATGTTGATGCAGGTTTGAGCTTGGATTAGAGAAACCAGATCCAATGAGAGCATTACAGAGTGCACTTACAATAGCCATTTCTTACATAGTGGGTGGGTTGGTGCCACTTTCACCGTACATGATATTTCCACTGGCTGGAGAAGCTGTGTTAGCATCTGTTGTAATAACAATATTGGCACTTCTAATATTTGGGTTTGTCAAGGGTTATTTTACTGGTGATCGACCTTTCAAGAGTGCTCTCCAAACTGCTTTCATTGGGGCTGTAGCATCTGCTGCTGCTTATTCCATTGCAAAAATTTTTAGATTTTGATTTTGATTTTTTTTTTCCATCTTCTCTTCTTAATTAAGTAATTAAGACTTTGGATTTGTGTGCCTCTTGTATTGTTGTATATCCATTGGCTGCAATTATATGACAGTTGTGTGCTTCTTCAGAACAAATCAAATGGGTTTACTTATTTTTCATTTCAAGCTGAAGTGGTTTTTTTTTTTTTTTTTTTTAGCATCAAAATTCAAAATCTTTAGCCCAGATGAAGGATATTTAGTTATGTATTTTCAATATCAGTAATATATATATATATTAATAGTTACTTTCCCTGTTCAATACTTATCAAAATGAATAAAATTCTCTTAGTGTCACGTATAAAATTTGAATTCAAAATTTTATTTAATAAAATTTAAAATTCTTTTAATATTACTAATTTTTTTAATTTATTAAAATAATATTTTTTTCTAAATTTCAACTCAATTATTATATTAATTTGCTGCTAAACATTCTAATTATTTAATATAATTAACTAAATATAAAAAATAAAAATATTTAATAATTAACTTTTATATATTAATTTGTTGGTACATTTTATATTTAGCTAATTAGTGTAATATATATATATATATATATATATATAAAGACTTGACTTATTTTTAGAAAAAAAAAAAAAAAAGGCTATCTTCCATAGTAAAGACAGAAAGAAGTGATGGAGAGTAATAAAAAAGATCATCCTTTCTTAGTAAATAAACAAAAATTAGCTTATGAGTTCAATGCATTATGGTTAATTACTTCCACAATTGTACTAAATTTTAATTTTAATCAAATTCTATTTATGCCATCCATAAAAATTAATAATAATATCAATTGGTTCCATAAAAATTCAAATCTTAATTTTTTCTTCCAATAATTATTTATCTATCCCCTATAACTATAATCCTAATTGTAGATTATAAATTTACCAATTATTCTAATTTTCTTAAATTTGGGAAGAATTCACTGTCATGAGATTTGTTATTGACTCAAAGACAACTGGTGCCACTTCAGCAATATTTGGACTGCAATTTTCTTATCCATTGTGTTTGTGCATCAATATGCCTCATTTACAACCAAGTTTGAATCAATTGAAACTAAATAGTAATATCATATTCAGTTCCTTTTCAAAATAGGAGTGACGGAGTATTGAAGTAGAAACTTTTCTTCAAGTTTATTCAAAGATATGGAGTTCAGTTGCTGCTTTTTACAATTTAAAGAAAAGAACTGTACTTTATTATGATATTGATTAATGTTTAGATCATATTATTACCCTATTAATTGAAAAATAGAAGATACAATTTAAATTTAAATTATAATTAATAAATTATTAAGTTGTCTGACTTTTATATAATAAATAATGTAGATTTTTTTTTTTTATATAAATTTATATGTTCCACCTTCGTGTATATATATATATAAGAATGATGTGTATTGTCTCATCTTGGCCTCGTGTTTAATTAGATCTTATCTTATAGATATTTTTGAAATGAAAAATGTTTAATGTGGTTCAACTTTTTTTAGCAGCATTTTATCAAAATACCTTTTCTCTAATTTCAAAATAGTAAATAAATAAAAATAGATTATAAGATATAATTATTTAAATCATGACATAATGAATTTACTTTTTTTTTTATATTTTTTAATTTTTATTATTTTTATTAATTGTTCATAATTAATTTTTATTATTTGATCGATATATTTAAATTATACAAGTTTAACTGTTCGGAATGATCATTTGTCTATTTTTTAACTAATGACCATTTTTTTGAAATAAATTTTTATATAACGAAAACATGATAAAATTTATTTATTTTTTAATTTTGTATTGGATCAAAAATTAAAATTTAATATTAAAATACTAATCCAAGATTGAACATTTAAGTAATATAGTTCCCTTTGAGACACTAATTGGTTCAGAATTCAATTTTTATCTCTTATTTCCATCAATAAATCGTTACTTTCTATTTCCCGTTCAAAAAATAAAAATAATAATAACAAGTGTCGCCAGAAATAACGTAAATAATTGGAATACGTATCGAATTTTCAACCACATTTTTTAAAAATACAGGAAATTTTGATAATGTCGGTGACGTTGCCATGCTCATGATACAGGAAGTATTGAAGAAAAACTATATATTAAAATAGCGTAGAGAAGGGTCCAATACAACATATTCACATGCAACCAAATAACATCCAAAAAGAGTCTTAGCATAGCAGGCAGCACTCAGGAATAGGACAGGACATAAGAGAAGAGTATATACTTACAACGCCACGAATCTGGCCCAGGACCGCACTAACAATAATAATTATTTTTTATTTATTTACAAACAAACAGAAACGCTCCAGAAACCCTTCGCTTCGCTCCATTTATATTTTTCTGTTACATTTTTCTTATTTTTATTTATTTTCTTCCTTATCGCAAAAATGGCAGCTCCACCTCCAGCTTCTTCTTCTCTCAAAGGTAACCTCGAACCGGAGAAACAGTCTCTTCTCATCCAACACAAGGAGCGCCACTTCACCGCCGGTGAAATCGTCCGTGATATCATCATCGGCGTATCTGACGGCCTCACCGTCCCTTTCGCTCTCGCTGCCGGTTTATCTGGCGCCAATGCCACTTCTTCCATCGTTCTCACTGCTGGCGTTGCTGAAGTCGCCGCCGGTGCTATCTCCATGGGACTCGGAGGGTATTTTTCTTCATTTTTCCACAATTTCAAAAATAATAATGATAATAATAATCAGACTTTAGTATTTGATGCTTGCAGGTATCTAGCGGCGAAGAGTGAAGCCGATCATTACGCAAGGGAGCTAAAGAGAGAACAAGAAGAGATCGTAGCAGTTCCTGATACAGGTCTTTTTTCCCCTAAATTTCAGATTTTATATATTTGTGTGTATATATATATATATATAACGATGTATGATAATGGGAAGTGCAGAGGCGGCTGAGGTGGCGGAGATATTAGCAGCGTATGGAATAGAGCCACAAGAATATGCACCTGTTGTTAATGCTCTTAGAAAAAACCCAAAAGCCTGGCTTGATTTCATGATGAAGTAAGCTATCTATTTTGAAATTTTTAATTATTATTATTATATATCGCTAATTTCACTATTTATGATTTTATTATATACGTATGTATATTTGTCTCAATTCTTAAAAAAATAAAAAAAAGCTGAATTTCCACCTAGTTTCCTTCCAATGGGTGCATGCTCTCGTTATGCAGCTTTAGACGATATGATTTTCCATGATTCTTGGCAATTTATTCTAGTAATCATTGAGAAATGGAGCACTTTCTTCAGAATCTTTAAATAAAGTTAAATAAAGGGTGTGACCTTATTTTACATGTGTATATTGATGCAGGTTTGAACTGGGATTGGAGAAGCCAGACCCAAGAAGAGCACTGCAGAGTGCACTAACTATTGCCATTGCTTACATTTTGGGTGGCTTAGTACCCCTCATTCCTTACATGTTTATTCCGAGAGCTCAAGATGCTGTCGTTGCATCCGTTATCTTAACCTTAATCGCATTGCTGATTTTTGGCTATGCTAAGGGATACTTTACGGGTAATAAACCTTTCAGAAGCGCCTTGCAAACTTCTTTGATTGGAGCCATTGCGTCTGCTGCTGCATTTGGCATGGCTAAGGTTGTCCAAGCATAGGCATCAATTATGTAACGCAGAGGGTTTTGACTGGCTTCATCTTCAGCTGTTTAGATGATAGAAGTAGTTCTTATTTTGGTCATATTTGGTCCAGAAGTCTTTGAATTTTGATGAATTTCTTCTCATATGTGTGCGATCATATTTTGTCTGGTGATTTTTGCTTTACCTTGTGTGTCTATGATGCTACAATCTAAAGCTTTAGGCAAAAATGTTTGGCCCAAACTCGGACAGTATTTTGCTTCAACGTAACTTTGGGCTCTAACCTCTAAGCTTTGACCTTTAATATTGGGTGATGAACTCGGGTTGAACTTGCATATTGCCTGCACATTGTCTTTGAAAGCTCACAGATTATCAGGCGTAAATAATGATCTTCGATCGGATCAGCAGAGTTGACGTGATGCATATAAGTGGATACCACCTTGATTAAATGAATTCGAACCAAGGATGTCATTTGACTGCAGCTCAACACCATGACTATATATATGACTAAATATGCCCACTTTCATTTCACGTGCAATCACAGGATCACAGGATACAGAAGAATACTTGGGTATCTATGATATTTCATGAGTCATGACTATAAGCCACGTTGGGCTGCAGTATTTATGAAGCAGAATCAGAACTGAGGCCACAACATAAATCTCAAATCACTCAGCAATACTGACTAGCCTACTATAGACGCAACAGCAAGAAAAAAAAAATCCATTCTCATGGAACGAAAAATAGCCCTGCCATCTCTCCCAGAAATTGTCGTGAAAAGGTCATGCCGCCCACCAAAAAGCAATCATTGAAACAAGATCAAAAGTTTTTTTTTTTTTTAAAAAATAAACAACCACAACAACAAGATCAGCATTCGGACATTGAAAAATTAACCATCAAAGCTATTTTCATCTGCAATAAAGTTAGCTAATAAATGAAATCACCCCTTCATATTCTATTCGTTTTAATGCTTTCAATATATATAAAAAGAAGAGAGAAACAAGAATCCGCTTGCATTGTTTATAAATGATTGGCATGCGGAGAATCACAGCAAAAAATATATATGGATATATCCATATGACACTTCTATGTACTTTTACTTTTCCACTATAATACATTTTTTTGGTTTGTTTCTGAAGCCAAAAGAGCCATCTTCTTGGTTACAATGTCCAAGTGCTGAGACTTCTCTGAATGAGGTTCTTGATCCATTGATTTGTTCTCCATGCTCTTAGATTTATCTATGTGTTCCATTAAAAATCCAAAATTCTCAGATTCACCCATCTGGTCAACCCAAGTTCCAGGAGCTGCTAACCCAATTTCATTTTCAGTATCAGTGGTTCCTTCACCATCTCTTTTGCTATCTTCAACATTCTGCAAGAAAGGACTACCTAAAAGCAGCTGCTCCCACTCACCATCATCAGTAAATTCTGATAGAGTAATTGGAGCAAAAGTTTCGAAAGATGATAAGTTTTCATCCATAAGCAGTTTCATAAAATCAGGACTCAAAAACGGCTCTTTTATCCCATCAGGAAAAGGGCTAGATTCTTGTAGGTTTTCTGGAACCATAGGTGTGGGCATCTCATCCACTCGTGGCTGGTACTTTACTATCATCCCATCAGAGGCAAACTGCTCTTCATCTGCACCCTGTTCTATGATACTTCCAGGTTCAGACATCCGCCAGTTATTTTCTTTTGGGTGAAGCAGCTGAGCCAAAAATCCTGGGTTTTGCATGACCATAACTAAGAATGACAGCATCTGCTGCTGATTTTTTTCCATTCCTTGAACGCGATCTCTCAAGAGAAGCAATTTATTGTCTGCATTTTCCTGATACTGCCTAAGCTTAACTAACTCCTGCATTAGTGCATTTCTGTCAATCTTCAATTTCTCAATTTCCTTCCACAGTCCTTCATTGTCAATTTTGTCACCGGACTCAACTGAGCTGTCCTCCTGCTGCAATGATTTTCGATTGTCTGTTCCCTGAGAATATTTCCTTCTGCATATATTCTTCAACAAATGCTTTTTACCCCTGATAAATCCCTCATTTGCAAATTCCCAACGATCAGTATCGGTTTTTCTGAATCCCTGAAGAATGTTTACGATTACGAAATGTTCTCCACCAAAATGTTAATTCAACTTATGCAATCACTAACATGGTTCAATTATTATAAAAAGAAATATACAAATGGTAAGATACGGGAAAATACAGTGATTACAATCACTGTATTCATTTCTATCAAAAGGCCACCATGGAATTGCTGACTCCAAAAATTCAGACAAACATCAGCATAAAACACCGAAGACTATGTATCACAGAGGATTTGATGACACATGGAACAAGTGGCAGAAAGAATAAAAGTGTGGATGCAGGGTGCCATAGTTTAGCAAAGCAAACCCTGTATTGCTGTCATATACATGTTAGCAGAACATAATTCTAAAACAAAATCACATTGCATCCCATGCAATCAATTTCCAACCAATAATTATGTCCAATGTGATCAATCCCCAACTCCCAAAACTGAGCAAATAGAAATGAAGTTTGTGAATTATGTCCTATGTGATCAAACCCCAACCTAGAACTTCCCCAACTACCAAAACTGAGCAAATAGAAATGAAGTCTGTGAATTCTAAAATGCAGTACAAGACAACTAGATATTAGATCAATCCTACACTGCCTGGTTTCTCCAAGGGTCCAAAAAACAAAATCCAGAAAAGATTATACCTTTGATCATAAAACATCTACGAACAAGCCAAAGAGTGGATGTACAGCATAGAGTTTTCTAAACAGAAGCAACACATAAGATCTTTATTGCAAATACATGGGTTTTGGATGGTTAAACTGTAAACCGCTTTCCATAACATTTAAGGAAAACGCTACCATGGACTTGATTCTAATTTCTAAATAATTGTCAAAGTTTCTTACTTTCTACTTCAACTGCACTTTTCTAGATTGTACCATTAAGAGCAATGCAATATCAGGTGATGAAAGCAATGCATAATCTGTAAATTCATTTCCAGAAACATATGATCGCATATTTCTGAAGGAGAAAAATTCATTTATGAGCCCTCATTTAAAACCTAAGGAGTAGCTGGTGAAGCCATTACATATTTTCATATTGAATTCTTATCCCAGAAAACATTCATTTTAATAATGCACCGAAGACAGAAGGATACTTTGATCAAACCCAGGTATAATGTAATTCCAGTTCAATCTCTATTTTCAAATTTCCATTTTGACATTTTCAAGAAACCATGAACAGCCACTTCAGAAATATTAAATAAATAAATAAAAACCCAAGAATCAAACAGACAAAACCACCACAAAACAAAGCATATAAAAATTTCAAGAAAATGAAAAACTACTCACATAGATATTGAGCTGCCTGATAAAGCTGGAAGAATTGTTATGCTTGAAGTATTTGGGAAGCAACTGAACAGAAAATTGAGACATATCCCATATAATAAAGCTATCATTATTTTGGCCCCAACAAATGATGGAATTAGTAGAGTCATCATCTACCATTTCATAACATTTCTTGAGAAAAGGAGCCAGCGACGATAGAGACCCATCGTCCCCTGATTTCACCATTGAACTTTACAGCAAAAATTTTCAAGAAACTGAATCGATCTTTTTAAGAATCAGATTGAACCCAGACACGGTTTAAAGAAGAGTTCGTCTGAAGTCTTTGGAGTCAAGGCCTGAGGTCTCCCAGACAAACAAAAAACATAAAAATATCAGAGAGAAGGGTGTAAAGGGAATTCGAGGAACTGCGTACGAAACTCGGCAGAAGGAGAGGCAAAGATATTTATTTTGCTTCGGAAAATTTCTTCAAATTAGGCCCATTATGTGTTCTGTGGCCCAGCAACAATTATATAAATATTGAAAAAAATTCTGCATGAAGGGCATATCGGCAGCCCCAAAGATTTGAGTGGCCACGACAAAAATTCTTTTCAAGTCATTAAGATATCATGGTTTATACATTTCTTGGTGTGTTATTATATTTAGTTATTAAAAAATTAATACGTGTTTAATTATTTGAAGGCGGATGGTTATTGAACTATACATTAAATTTGATTTTAGTTTTATAAATTTAATTTATACTTTTTTTATTGTAAAGTATTGATTTTAATTACACAAATAAGTCATAAAAAATAATTCTAGTTAATTTAAATAATATGGCACATCAAAGTTATTATATTATAGTCTAATTCAACAAAATTATCATGACATATTATCACTTACCTTCTTCATTAGACGTTCATTTTATTTTATTTTTTTACACTCAATCTTATAAAATTATAATCAATAATTTTATAAAGAAAGTGAGGTGATGGTGTGATAAAATAATTTTTATTGAGTTAGACTATTATATGAAAATTTCAATGTATCGCGTTAGATTATTATATGAAAATTTCAGTGTATCACGTCATCTAAATTAGTTATAATTATTTTGGATAACTTCTATATGTAATTAACATCAATCTCTTGTAGCTAAAAATACAAATTAAAGTTATGGAATTAAAATAAATTTATTGTAAAGTTTAAAATTACCCATTTGAAGGCATAAAGAAATTTGACTATAAAAAATTCATCATTAAATAGATATAATAAAAGTTATCTGTGAAATTTAATTTAATAGCTAAACTCGAGTCTCGGAAAAATAGAGATAAAGTCGACCTTAATGATTTGACGGTGCCTATAGTTATTAAAGATAATTTCCAAATTTTTCTTTATTTTCTATACCTACAAAAAATATGCACTCAATTAAGATTAAACCGGTAAGTCTGAAAAGTTTATAGATGATGAAAATAATACTGGGTACTTGTGTTACTGCTCTCTATATATATAGCAGTATTGCATGATTATAATGATAGATAAGTTGCAGTTTGATGTGAAGCTGTAGATCGTGGGTTTTTTTTTCCCTTCAATATGTATTGATAATCTTGAACATTTTGAACACATAAAAACTAAAGTTGATTTGTTTCAGAATTTTTAATTTGAACATGAATTGGGCTCTATGAGACTCACGAAACTAGTAATATGCATGCTTCTAATTATTGACCCACTTTGTTAATTTTTTTTTATTCAAATGCTTTTGTGATTTTTATCCCCTCAGTTTCTTTATCATAGTTATTGAATAGTTACAATTGTTAGTATATTTTTTGTAATTACAATTCTTAAACTGGATATCTATATTTTTTGTTATTTGAATTTCTCATGAGAGACTATAAAAATATGTTAGTTTATTAGCATTTTAATGGAGAAAAAAAGAATATTTTTTCAATTTAAATGGATTGCAGAGCTCATTGAACTTTTATAAAATTCAAAGATGAATTTTAAAAGAATAGGTCAATTGAGAGAGGCCTCGCGCGCTCAGTGAGGCATGCCTCAACGGCTCATCATCTCACCCAAACCCAACCCAGGTTAGGCTCTTCATCATTAATATATATTGCAGTTGACACTTGTATTTTTGCCATTGCTAAGTGTCCATGACGTAATCATCCATCTAATCTATAATTATTAGTTCATTCATTCAACCATCTCAATAGCAAATGACAAGCAGCAGCAGCATTTTATATTTGAAAATAATTATTAATTAATTAACCCTCTTTTTCCCCACCCATTGTTTAGGGTTTGCTAGTTTTATGTCACCATAATTAGGTGGGAAGGTGGCTTTGCGGCAGTAGTTGTGGATCAGTAGACTTTTTTTTTAGAGTGCGGATCAGTAGACTTAATTGTTGTTGTTGTTTTACTTTTAATATATAATTCAGAGAGATGAGTTTGCACCGTTTCAAATGGTAAATTTTATTTTAAAAATATTTGTAAAATATAGATAATATTTTAGTAGTTTTTAAATATAAAAGATAAAACAATTTATTCAAATCTAATATATTCCCACTTGTAACGTCTCAAAATACTATCTATTAATATTAATAAGAGTTTATTATTTTTATTATAAGTAATTCACCATTTTGTATTGCGTACCACTAGGCCTCGTTAAAAAATAATTTAATAATTTCCTTAGATTTTGATTCTTTAGTTTATTTTTGATACCCATATTTATAATCTATTCTAAACAGGATTACAATCATTTAAAGATGAAAAATACTTAAGTGAGAAGAAAACCCAATTAAGAATGATGCTCAAACAAAAAGAAAATATTCAAATAGGAAATTAATTCTCACATCTTAAAGAAGCAACAATTCCCAATTCTATAAGATTAAAGAATCTTATTTTTCTTAGGTTTGAGTCAATCTTCTTCTATATATTCCCCTCACTTCTCTTATTCTATTCCATTTATTCACAATATTCTTTATCTCTCTAAACACACAATCTCTCTCTAGGCTTTATAATTTAGATATCAAAGAGTTTGTGAGGATCCTGCCCACTACTCACCTTATCTTTTGTTGATTGCTTACTTGCAAGATTCAAGAGATTTCTGGAAACAAATTATCAAGTGGCGCTGTTTATAAGGATCCTTTGAATCAAAGCATCATCATCTACCAAAAATAAAGAAGTAGACCAATTGGCGAAATTAGTGACAGCCAAGTATTCAAAGAACTAGAATTAACCGAAGAGCTAATCAAGCCAAGTATTGAAGAGATAGAAGTAATGAACACCCAAGAGATAGCTGAGTGGACGAAACCAATCCTTCAGTATCTAGAGCAGGGCACTCTACCCCAAGACAAACTCAAAGCTCAAAAGTTGAAGATTAAAGCTACACATTACTCCATACATAACAAGGAACTCTATGAAAGATCCTTATCTCACCTATGGTCAAAATGTGTCTCATTTACATGTTAAGAGAAATCCACAAGGGGATATATGGAGCCCATGAAGCCCAGAGCTTATTAGTCAATAAGGCATTATTGCAAGGATGTTACTGGTTAACCATGTCTAGAGATGTTGTATAACTTGTATAAAAATGCTCCAAGTGCCAATAGTTTGCTCGTTTAACACATAAATAAGCCTTTCAATACTCAACACCCAATTGGAAGTCCTTAAACCTTCGTAATATGGGGAATAGACATTGTAGGTCCATTTCGAATCTCAACATCCCAGAAGAAATTCTTAATTGTGACAATAAATCACTTCACCAAATAGGTTAAGGTAGAAGTTGTCCCCACTATCACAAAAGCTTGAATTCAACACTTCTTTTGGAAGAAAGTCATCTATAGATTTGGCATACCACACACTTTGATAACTAACAGCGAGAAATAATTTGATAATGAGAAGTTTAAGGAATTCTGCTTAGATTTTAACATAAAGCTTAGATTTACTTCAGTAGTTCATCCTCAAACAAATGGATAGACAGAAGTTATTAATAGGATCATCATACAAGGGCTAAAAAAGAGGCTGGACGAGAAGAAAGGAAATTGGGTGAAAGAGCTCAACAATGTCATTTGGGCATATAAAACAATAACTAGAACTTCACCAGGGGAAACACCCTTTAGGCTGACATACAGAATGGATGCAGTAATACTAGTGGAGATTGGATCATCCAGCTACCGGATTATAAAAGAGTTAGATTAGGAAGTTAATAACTTTAACACTCATATATGCCTAGACTTGCTCGAGGAAATGAAGGAATGAGCATCGACTGTGTCAAAAGATTATAAATAGAGAATAAGTGGATATCACAACAAACACGTTCAACTAAGGCAATTTAAGGTTAGAGAATTTATGTGGAGAAGAGCAGATATTGGTAAAGGAGGCTCAAAAATTGGCAAATTTAAACCAAATTGGAAAGGTCCATATCAAGTTACAGAGAAGACAATTAAAGGAGCCTATAGAATAAAAAATATACGGGGAAAGGAGTTACCCCGATATTAGAACTCAGATAGTCTTAGAAAGTATTATCAATGAAGTAAATGTACTCAGAACAAAAGCAATTTCTGATGAAATAAATTAACTTCATTAGTAATTATACTACTTTACAAAAAAAAAAAAAGAGAAAAATGCATCAGTATTTACAAATCAAAGCCCAATCTCAAAAAGGGTAGCTCCAGAGGTAGACAAAGGTGAATCATTCTCAGACGTCTGAGCCTTAGGCACAGTAGTAAAAATAAATGAAGAAGGGGCAACCTCAAATGGAGACTTTCATTAGCAGACCTCAGATCCTCTAATGGTTGAGGGATAAACTTTGAGGGAGCATCATTCTAGGTAGCCAATCTTGCCAAATTATGGGAAGTTATCTTGTCAAGCTCAGAAAAATATAATCAAAGTGCTAAGTAAGAAAAACCCTTCGACACTCAGACTTCAAAGCGTTAAAGAACCCCTTCATAAAATTTTGGTAGTTCTTTTTATCGTTCGCCCTAAACTTTTTCTCTTTGGCCAACTCCCCCTTTAGCGACACAAGCTTGGCATCTAGTTGGTTGATCCTCACTATGAGCTAAGATTGTGAATGCTCAAGATCCTTAATTCTCTGCTGGTGTGCCTCAACTTCAGATTTAGCTTTTGCATGCTTGGTTTGGCAGAGCTCAAGCACCTTTTTTACTTTCTTTAACTTCTCGTATTTGATGGAGATTGAACTCAACCTTCCCTCCTTTAAGTTGCACTCACTCTTTAAAAAGAAGTAATTATTTTTCATCAGTAGCAACCTCTGAGCCATCTAAAAAATAGGAATGTCAAAACCTACACTATCCATGGATAAAAATTAGTAGCAAAGTTAAAAAATTACATTAAGGGCATTAGTGATTAAGGCATTGTCCAGCTCCTCCTTGTCCACCTCCATCCATCTTTTGATGTCCACCGGGAAGCCCAATGACTCAGAGCATTGATCCTTAACTTGGGAATTTAGGATGCTCGGAGGACTTATTTTATACCTGATCCACTTCCTCATTCGGGTATTCTGGGATGCTTAATATACAACCCACTCCCCTTAGTCGACTCTTATTCGTCCTCCCTATTATCCTAGGAGCATATTTTAAAAGATTTAGGAGCTTCTTTTTAAGTAAGATCCACTACCAGAACTTTGTTAATGTTCACCAGAACGTTAGTCAAAACTTTCAAAACCTCCTTTTTTGAGTTTGATGAATGTCTCCCGCACCTCCTCGTGCTTGTCATATGAAAAGAGTCTATCCATAAAGGTAAAATATTCAGCCATCTACATATAAAAAAAAAGGAAAAAGTAAGAAAAATACCTTCCAAAAGTTCAAAACTTACCCTTGACATATGAGTTATCATTGCTCAGATAAACCCTTTAGCAGTATAGTCGGGAGAAATTATCAACAGATGGGTCCCAACTAAACTGTGGACATGAAGCTTGAGCAGCAAGTTTATATCTTTGTTTGAAATTTTAGTAGGCCACTTCACCCAATGGCACTCGTCTACCCAAAAATGCCAAACATTCACTAAGTCTGATAGGTGTTTAATAATAAAAAATATGTGCCTCCAGGACTTTGGTAGGTTTAGAAACTTCATAAATAGGTTGTAGTTGGGAACAACTGATAGGGAGAGTATGGACTCCCCATTCTTATTGGTTAATCTATACAGATACCGGAACATATCTAATTTTGGCTCCCTACCCTCTCTATGTATAAGTTTTATAAACCCTGTAAAGATCCGATAGTTATTAGGATGGAGTTGGCTAAGAGCAATGTTGAATTTATTTAGAAAGGCCATTACAAAAGGTTCTAAGGGGAATCTTAGCCCTCCCTCTAGTTGATATGCATATATCACCATCTTTTTCATTTTAAAGATGGGATCAGGTGCCCTAAATCCACTATCTATGGTGTGCAAAATATATTATAAAGGGATGTTAAATCGCTTATTATATCACCTAAGCATACTCTCATTGACTATAAACTCAAATAACATAGAATTCATTATTTCTCGAGGAGCCATAGAGATGAAAAGCAAAGAAGAAGGAAATAGAAAGGCGAGATTTTTACCTTGCAAAAGGAAAAGTCTTCAACATGAAGTCACCAGAGCAGGAAAAGGAGCCAACTATCTAATAGGCAAAAAACTAAAAAATGGAGAAAGCAAAATGCAAGAAATCAAGAAAAAGGCAAAAGTGCAAAATAAGCAAGATAGATGCGCTTTTTAAAGGAGAAGAAAGATTCTAGAAAATCCACTAATGCCTTTATAAATATTCAAATTTATCTCTCTGAGAAATAAGGGCATTTTAGGGTAGGGAAAAGCCCATTAACCGAGCAGTTATAAAATTATGGCAACTAAAACATCTCATCTTCTGACACACGAATAAATGTGACAGTTATACAATTCAAAAATCAAAAGAATATCAAAAGACGTGGAGTCTAAGAGTCTCACGTATCTTGCTACCAGCTATCTCCATCTTTATCAAACTTGGGTCATTTCTTTACATCGAGCATCTAAGTCTAGTAACTGAAGTTGGCACCTTCAGGTTATTTCAATAACACTAAAATTTTGTGACTCAAGTCATTTCAATAACACCAAGCACCTAAGTCTAGTGACTGAAGCTGCCACCTTTAGGTCGTTTCAATAACACTAAAGTTCTGAGACTCAGGTCATTTTAATAACATCGAGCATCTAATCCAATGACTGAAGCTGGCACCTTTAGGCCATTTCAATAACATCGAAGTTCCGAGACTCGGGTCGTTTTAATAACACTAAGCATCTAAGCCCAGTGGCTGAAGCTAACACCTTTAAGTCGTTTCAATAACACTGAAGTTCCAACACTTGGGTCATTTCAATAACATTTAGCATTAAAACTCTAATGTCTGAAGCTGGTCCTTAAGTTGTTTTAATAACACTGAGGCTCAACACTCGGGTCATTTCATAACACCGAGCATTAAGAATCCTACAACTAAGGCTGGCTACCTTAGTTTGTCCCTCAATATCGAGTATCACCTCAATTGGATCATCATCTCCAAACATCTCAAATCAGTAGAGAACATCATTCATCACTCAACTTGTCAAGTGACAAAGTATGTCATTTGTATAGCTTGTTGCTCAGAGTCAACACTTCATCAACAAACCTCAAGCATAAATATCCAAATAGACTTTTCAGGATGACTCTTGATACCCCATATTCATAACCTATTGTAAACAGGGTTACAATCCGCTAAAGAGGAATGATTAATGTCAATTATTCAATTTTATTCAATTAAAAGAAATTATTAGTTCTACCAAAAAAAATTATTATTAGGACTTATTGATATTTATTCTTCAAATTTTTGTACTTTTATATATTTAAAAAAATTTATACTAATAAATATTAATTTATACTATTTTATTTATTAAACTAACTAGAAAAATAAGTTTACACTAATTAAGAATTTATAGAAAATTGTTTATTTAGTTTTTAGCTTCTAATCGATAAATGTATCATTACATCTTTTGTTCTTTGCTAATTAAGTAATTAATGCATTTTCTTTATCAAATTGGTGTTGTTTATACGGTTTTTCTAGTTATCCATTAAAAAAAAAATCAGTTATTTTTTTTTATTTTTTTGAATTTTACATAACACACACTTTGAGTTATAAGCATGACATACTTTTTCACAAAATCATGACAATTTATTTTTATTGATAGAAAATTAACACACACATACATATATTAATTTTTACTTTTATTCTTTAGAAAATTAACTTTATATATTATTTGTAGGTAAAAGACAATCTTTAAGTGTTTTATAGTCATTATAATTTTAATTCATGCACTAATTATATTTTAGACGGTTAAAAACAATATCCCACCACAACAATTTGTTTATTTAAGTATAAAATCATTTGAAGATGTAAATTAACGTAGTTTGAACAAAATAAATGTATGGTCGTTAAATTTGATTACCCGTAATCCCGATCTATATAATTTATTTGGATGAAAGGGGTTCCTTTTTTCCCTTTGAAAAAGAAATAGGTGCCTTTTAAACTCTTAAGACTTAATTATTACTAATATTTAAGTGCGAGTTTGGCCTAATTAGTAATATTAAAGTTGTCAAACTTAATATTTTCACAACACATATAATAATAATAATATTATTATTATTATTATTAATTGCATAATTCAAAACTAGTAGTAATCTTAAGAAAATAGAAAATAAATCAGAGGTTTATTCATATATAAAAATTTGCATAAAATAGTTAAATCATTTTTGTTCTCATTAAACTTTTGTTTTTAACGGATCTTTCCAGTAGTTGGAAAATACAATAATTACAATACTATTTCAAGATTATAACTACAACAACAACAAAAATATTAATATTACTAATATCCCAGTAGTCTGTAGGCATGAACATTTTTATAAGACTTTTTGCACCATCTAAGATTTAAATGTGGAACCTTTAAACCAATTGATATATGATTCAATGGCCTTATTGAACTATTTTATAATTTGTTTACAGTTCAGAACTAATTTTTTTTTTAAACAACCATTTTATTAGTTTATTAGTTAGATTAGTATGTTAGTAGGGGTGGGGAGTGAGAATTTTAACCCCCCACATCTATTAGGGCAATCAAAGCCATTACCACCGTAGCCAAGCGTGGGGCTTAGTTCAGAACTAATTATTGAGTTGATTGATTGATACTATTTAAATAATCCATTACATTAAATTATTCAATTACTGCTAATAGTTTACTTGTCTTATTAATGCTAATTTAATTATTTGTTAAATTAAATTAGTATTAATAATTAACTTATTTGGCCATTACTAATTTAATATTAATAAAATAAAATAAAATAAAATAAAATTGATTGATTATTAGTAATAACCAATTTATTTGATTAGTACTAATATAATAATTGCTCAAATTGAATTAATTGAAATTGTATGCATATCATGAATTGTTGATTAGAACTAATTCGATTGATGGTCAAATTGAATTGAACAATTACTAATGATAGTTAGTTTGTCACTAGTTAATACTAATTCGATAAGTATTATTCAAATTTTAATGATTGACTTCTACTAATAATTGAATATATTTATCAGTACTAATTTGATTAAAGTTATATTCGAGTTGATTGCTTTTTCATACCAATTAATTTTTTTGGATTAAATTAATTGAGAGCAAATTTTCATTATATAAGGCAAATGTTTATTTTATACGCACTTCATATTTTATAGGTAGAAAATAATCCTGAAAATATATCATTAAAATTTTAATAGTTAAATTTCATCTTTTAAATTTTGATCATTAAATTTCAATTGTTTTGATAACTAGACATTCTATAAAAAGGTTTAAATATAATCTAAAATTGATAGATGAATATGACATATATATTTTTAAAATTATTATTGTTCTACAAAAATAATTTAAATTAACCTAAATTAATTATACTTTAGTTAAATAATAGATTTATCCATTTTCATATTTTTCTATGCATCTAATTTTCTCATTAACATTAATAAGTAGAAAGAATTATATATTTTGATAACCCTCTAATTGTTTATTTTAAAAGAATTCAAAATTCTAGCAAGTAGTTTTTTTGTTACAGTAGATATAGTCCAGTCCTACACCAATTTTTCCAACATATTTCTCGTCACGGCATGGATAATGTTATAGCAAGTAGTTTTTCCATTCAATATCATATTTTCTCCAAAATATTTGATGTTAAAATACTATTTTAATATTGGAAAAAAAAATCTTTAAATCAACTCTCTCTAAATCAATATATTTTGAAATTTATTTTTCATATTTGAAATATAAATTTAAATATTAACTTTTAAATACTCAATATTTAGAAGGGTATGTTTATCACTTAAAATAAATTTTATATTTTAAAACTATAATATCACCTTTAAAAATAAAAGTAAAATTTCTAAAATATCTTTTTGTCTCGGCATAATATTTTAAAACTACAATTTCACTCTTAAAAATAAAAGTAAAATTTTTGAAATATCTTTTTGTGCTGATACATTACAAATTGTGCCGTTTAGAATTGTTCTTTTATATTTTAGAATTGTTCTTTTATATATATATATATATATATATATATATATATATAGAAAGAGAAACATAATCTTTAATTACTTTATATTTAAAAAATAAAAAGTTTATTCAACTTCTACTTTATAGATAGATTCTTCAAAATAAAGAATTCGATATATATAAAAAATTTTTTTTTGAATTCTCTATTCCAAAATTATATGCTTACTTCTTTCAGTTTGTCCTCAGATTATATTTATAGGTCACATTGATTATAAGATGGTAATTAATATTAATTTACTAATAATTTTGTATTTAATATGCATGTTTTTGGACAAATATGCATGTTTATCTAAATAATCTAATTTTTTCTAATATCAATTGAAGCATATTTTCTTAGTTTGTATAAAAGTTAAAGTAGGCCAATATAGTTTTTGGATAAATCAAGTATTGGTTAGTGATCAATCAGGCATAAGTTACTTGTTTTTTTTTTACTGTGTTTGATCTAAGAAATAAGAACAAGCAAATTTAAATCTTCTTGATCAATTTTTTTTAACAGAAACCTTATTAAATTTTTTATTTTTTAGGTAAATGTAGTAAGAAGGAGAAATAGTCTTTCGCTGCATGAACTAACATATTTCATTCCATTAAATTTCAATTATATTAAAAAGATTTTGGCCAGTTAAAAAGTAGTCAAATGATAATTCATTTTTAATGACATTTTAAGGCATAGAGTTCAGTTACTACCATCGTCGATTTAAAGGGGACGGTTGCCTTCTGTGAATGGAGGGTTTAATGCGCACCTAAAATTTTAACAACTGTAACACTGTTTGAACTCAGGACTCTAAAAAATACACTAACCATTGTCACAAATACATGACGTGGAGAAGAGGAATCGCCACCCACGTAATAACTAGGACAAATAAAAAAATTGTGGTACTTGATTCTCTTATAGAAAGTTAGCACCATAGGTAAAAAATTCTAGATACGGAATACTAACTTCTTTCAGTCTTGTGTTCATTTAAAATTACTTTATGAATTACTATTTTACCCTCTATTTACATGCAATTTCATATAAACTTTTATTTAAACAATTAACTTCAGACAAACTAGTCATGAAAAATATATGTAAACAATGCATTCATTTAAATTCACAATCTTTAAGTTAGTCTAATCTACATTAATTTTAATTAAATGAGCTAAATCTACATGTTTTAATTTATAAGTGACCCTAAAGACTAATGAGCTTAATTTCTATTTAATTTTAATTAAGTAAACCTAAATCTATTTATTTTAATTTTAAAAATGGGTCTAAATCTATAAATTATGAAGTATTTAAATTAGTGGACATAATTCTAGATGTTTTATTTCTAAGGTGACCTGAAATCTACAAATTATGGAAAAGTCTTTAATTTAATGGGCTAAGTCTAGATAATCATAATTAAACTAAAGTGAGCCTATATCTAATTAACTAAATGGATCTAAGATCAATTTTAATTAATTAAACCTAAACCTAATTAAATTAGTAAATCTATTAAAGGGAAATAAATAAATAAGGTGAATCTAATTATTAAATCTAAAAAACTAAATTTATTTAAATAGGTTAGACCCTAATATGAGCTTAGAGCTCAAAATACATGAAGGAAATAAATAAACCCAAAACATATAAAAAAATATCAAAACAATCAAATAAAAGATCAAACAATCGATCAAACTTATTCTAAAAAATCTAATTTAATTAAAGTGACCTTAAACAATAAATTATAAAATAATTAACAAGCAACCCTAATTCTATCCACTTAAATCTAATTCAATTTTAATTAAGAACCCTAATTATTTTTATAGCCATTAATTTTAATTAATTACCTAATTAAAACCCTAATTTTACTAACCAATTAATTAAAATAAACATACAACCACACACACAATATTTCATTATTCCCACTATTGGGGCTATTACAATGATCTACTAAAAATAATAAGAAAATAAGAATTGATACAATCCCAGGAAAACTAAATGCAAAATAAAATAATAAAAAATCATAATGAATAAATAAAACCCTAGAAACTATATTTGGCTACAAAATTCAATTTATGGCATTTTCAATTTATGACATTCCATGTATCTTCATGGATTTTGTTCTCTAAGTGAACTCATAATGTAACCCTCTCCATAATCACTAACACAAACA
The DNA here is from genome assembly GCA_947683625.1 of Mallotus nudiflorus. Taxonomy (NCBI): domain Eukaryota; kingdom Viridiplantae; phylum Streptophyta; class Magnoliopsida; order Malpighiales; family Euphorbiaceae; genus Mallotus; species Mallotus nudiflorus. Next base: position 1,317,853 of record CANTUR010000017.1, on the reverse strand, counting down.
AAAATAAACAATGATTAGTAAATAACAATAAAAATTAAATAAAGTTAAAATTTAATAGAAACAAAATAATAAAAGAAAGTGAGAGGAGATCGTATGGATGCGGTATTAATTTGCTCCTCAAACTAGTATAGATTACCGTTGCTTTTTAGATAGATCTTCAATACTTGTTGTTCTCTTTTTAAAAGCCTTATGCTTCTTGTTCAAAGAACAAATACTTAATAAGAAAATATTTTTTAAATACTGCCTAAGAAAAGTGAAAGCCTCCAAAAAAGGTCCAGAAAAAGAGCCCCTTTTAGGAGAGTTTAAGCTAGGAAAACCCTAGTTAAAAGACGTATCCTATTATGATTTAGTTCACGGTGATAGAGTTTTGATTTTAAAAAGACTTTTTATTTCCTGAAAAATATAGATAAATCTCAAAAAAGAATTAATGATATTATTTGACCAATCAAAATTCAGAAAATAGAAATTTTACTTACAGTAAAATAAAAAAAATAGACGAAAAACTTATAATTCTGACCAGAATTATATTTCCTATCGGAATTACATAATTCTGATTGGTTTTATGTAATTTCGATTGGAATTATGTAATTCCAATCAGAATTACAAAATTTCAATATCTTTTTTACTTTTAATTATAAAAAGACCCCTAAAAGAATTTAAACTTTTCAATTAGGTCCCTAAAAAACATTACAATTAAGTCCTAAAAAAAACCAATTAAACTCTTTTGGAAACACATTTAGACTTTTGAGGTTTCAAACTTTAAGTGTTTAAGACCTATTTATAATATTTTCATTACTGGAGTCCTTTGTCGCATCCACACTTCATCATCCCGAAATTGAGTGCTTACACCTTCTATTATGCAGTCCATCAAAGTTTAAATTATATGACCTTCTTATCAACAAAAAATAGAGCTATCAACTATTTTTCTAAATATATATTTTTTTAACAACAATCAAAATTTTCATTGAAAAACAAAAGATAACACATGGATAGTCTATAAACATACATATTTAAATACATCAATTTAAATTGGGAAAAGGTGCATTTTCACCCCTAATGTTTATACCGAAAAGCACACATACCCCTTACATTTTTTTAGACCATTTAAGCACAAATTTTTTTTCTGTGATTTTGGCCCCTTTTATAACTATAGATATTAACATCATTATCTTTTTTTATTGATGTGGTAACTTTATAAAGGAAAATAGATCCCACGATACACATTTATCTTCGCCTTTTCTTTTATTTTGTTGATAGAGTTTGTGTTCTTTGTCCCATACCATTCTTTCAAACTCATTCTTCTTTTATTGTTCATTCTTTTGCCATGGATGTTGCATTTTACTGTTGGAGGCACTTTTTGTTGCCTTTGTCTGAGATGTTGTTAGATAAGTTATGATCTAGTGACTTATTCATTTGTGCCCATGAATGAGATGACCTGGTTGAACTTAGGAAGAAACTTAGTGTAGTGCTTGAGGACATTGAGGAGAAGTATATGGGTGGAAGCATGTAAGGACATCTAAGTTTCTAATAACTCTTTTAGAAACTTAGGCTTTGTTGTTGTTGGAATTTTTTTGTTGATTAGTTAGTGTTTGATATTTGATTCTGAAACTTTGCTCTAATAAGACTTGCCATCCCTGGCTTCTTTTACCTCCAAATCCTGAACAAACTTGACTCCTTTAGTAGTTTTTACATAAGAATAATTATCATGAATTTGATACATGAGTTGAGAATTATTTTTTGAGCAAATTTTCCCTATAAATGGAATTGATTAATTTATGAAACCTTTTTGCCAAGCGATGGCCAATTGGCAAAGTCTTTATTCCAGCAAAGGCATTTCAAAGATGTGTTCCACCTTTAGTTGATCATCTGCTGTTGCTACATATGAACGAATGAAATTCGGCCTTGTCCTTGGTTTATTGAAAGGATTACTATAGAAAGAGACTTCCTTACTGAGTTTATGTCCTCTAATTAATACATTGTTAAGAAACTGTAATGCTGCGAGACAATCTGATATGTTCTTAAGTTATAAAAATCCAAAATGAACACGTCTTTGAAATGCCTTTGCTGGAATAAAGACTTTGCCAATTGGCCATTGCTTGGCAAAAAGGTTTCATAAATTATTTGCTTCCATTTATAGGGAAAATTTAAAAAAAAATAATTCTCCTAATCTTCGGTGGTCTTAATCTTCATACCTGATTTCATTAAGCTTGATGTTACTGAGGTCTACTAGTGATGGATTTGCATTCACCTCTCTCATCACCATGGAGAGAGTTGTATACAGGTGATGCTTAATTATTGTAGATGTAATGTGGAAGTTTTAACTAAGCAATGAATTAGCTTACCTGTTGTTGGCAATTTAAATTGGGATTTGAATCTGGTCATCTCTTTTTTATGAAGCAATTATGATAAATTCAGTAAAATAAAGACCCAACATCCTATCCTAATAGATTGATTATGATAAATTTAAGTTGGATAACTTTAGTAGTTTTTCTTTGCATCCATTCATTTTAATCCTAATAGATTGATTGTGTGCTCTTCTTAGAGTTTAGACCTTGCTTTAGATGACTATGCATTGATTACTAAACTTTGTTGGGGATTTTAAATAACTTTTTAAATTCAAAGAAGAGCACTAGTGCCTCTGATTTCTTAAGTGATAATGATGAAATGATAAAAAAGGAGAAGACATGCAAAAAATTACTTACGGCACCATGGTTTAGATTCTTCTAGTGATGAGGACTAAGGTGCATTAAAGAGAATAAGTCATTCAAAGCAATATAAACATCAATGCAGATTAGAATTGAATACCTCAAATTTCTTTAGCAATGAAGTCAGGAAAAGAGCAAAACATTATGAACGTAAATAGCAATCCTGTAGTATAGTCTTAAAGTCATTTGATTTTAATGGTCACAGGTTTGACCAAAGAAATAGATCTCTAGGGAAGTTATCAAATGATAATAGTGAAGAACCAGGTAAAAGATTAAAGCACAAAAGATCAGACTATCATCACTAGTACCATCGCCATCATTCTAATAAGGAAAAGTATCACTCACATTCTTATGAGGATAATTATCCATCCTAGCTCTTCATCATTTTCTTCTTCTTCCTGTCTTTGACCGCTACTCCTCCTTCCTTTGGCAGCTTCTTTTCTACCTTTAGGGCCTTCTCAATCATTGGAATAGAGTGTGGAATTGTTTGACAATTTTATTTTGTATTATGGGACCCATTTTCCTTTATAAAGTTACCACATCATCTAAAAATAATGGTGTTAATATTTGCAGTTATAAGAGGGGCCAGATTCATAGAAAAAACTTGATTCTGTGTTTAAATAGTCCAAAAAAATGTAAAGGGCATATATGCTCCTCGGTATAAACATTAGGGTGGAAAATACACCTTTTTCCAATTTTAATTTCATGAAGAGTTCATTATAAATGAATCCTTCTTTGTAAGAGGATCTTAATTCTACTAATACATCAATACCGCAACTTTTGAATGATCTTCTTGCTTAGTGTGAATATATTAAAAAAAATTTCATTTACAAACTTTTTTAAACTCTTTTTCGTCTCAATTGGTTTGAGAAGGTCATTTATGTAGGAGATTTGATGAGTAATTTTTTTAAAGCACATAAATTTTTATATTAATAGAGAAGTGATATGACTTAAATATCAATAGATTGCATAATAAGAGGCAACTCTTTAAATTGACAACAACAGGAATCGAACCCTGCACCCAATAGTGAATGTAGTTAAGGGCAAGTGGCGGTAGGAGAATTGCCTCTACTTGTCCTTTTATAATTGGTTTATATGAGTTTTTCCTTATTATTATTCTAACTTGTTACCCCCATTTAAACTCACACATTGCCCCAGATTAAGCATCTCATCATAAATTGATACATGCTAAATCAGGAGGAGTAGGTGGATGTGTAGAGTTAGCTTCTGAAGGGGTTGCAATGGTGGAATAAAAGGATGGGCTGGTAAGAGCCTTTTTTTTTCATAACTTAATCTTTTAATTCAGACCCATTTTGCTATACGGGTTAACTACCTAAGCTAAAAGAGCTTACATAGGTCTTTTGCAACTTTAATATGCCCCTAGGAATTAGCAAATTAGGAAAAGTAATAAGAGAGTTTTTCCTTTTATTAGGATATTCGGGCACTTACTTCTTTCTCAGAATCGGGTACTGACTTAATAATAAATAAGATTATATTTCCCACCTTTAAATTTAAAGAATTTCCTTTGGTCCTTACAAGTGTAAGTGTGCAATCAAAATTCAAAAGAATATAACTTAAATTACAGTTTTTTTAAAGCTTACAACTCTTTTACTTGAAATATAAATAAAACCTAATTTTTTACATTTATAACTTTACAAGAAGTTTGACGTCACTCTAATATTTAAAAACATAACAACGACTTTATAAAAAAAATAACAATGTTACAACGACACTTTTTAATTCTTTTCTTTTCAATTCAATTCCTTTTTAACTTTTAAGTTATTACTTTTTGTTTATTTAATTAGGTTAGTTATGTGAAAGTTTATTGTATCAATTCTTCATGAGCTATTTGTGGACACCTCCAATTTGATCAGTCCACAATGAAAGTATGATTTTTGAATTCAAGGAAATAACAAAACTACTCTAAAATAGACTGAAAAGCCCAAAAGCCCAAAATACCAAATCTAAGCCCGAAACACTAAGCTTAAGCCTCAAAAGCCCAAGCCCATTGCCTTTTAGCCCAAAGGTCCAGACTTGGCCTAGGTGAAGAGGCGATCGCCTCTTTATCCTGGGTATCGATGAGGTGATGCCTCATTAAAGAGATGGTGCCTCTTCATAGCCACCCTCTGCAGTATTAAATGTCATTAATGGTAGAAGTTGAGACTCACCTGCTTTGAATTTGAGACATTCCTGGATGCCAAAGAAAGCAAAAAGGTAGGAAAAAGCAGAGAGGGCATAGGGAATAATGAAAAGGATAGGGAGAGGGTAAGAGTGAGTGGGTTTTTAGGAATTGAAAAAGATAAAAATTTGAGTAAGCTTAAAAAGGAGGAGTGTGGGCAAAAGAGAGAAGGACTTTTTTTAAACTTGAACTTTTAGTCTAGAGAAGAGAGAAAAATAGAAAGAAAAAAGAAGAAAAAAAAGAAAGAAGAGAAGAAGAAGAGGAAGAAGTGGACTTGAGAGCTAAAAGACTTGATTTCTTATGGAGGAGAAGGACTCTTTTTCATTTAAAACATTCAAATCAATAAACTAAGCTCTGAGGACTTAGTTAGGAGCATCAACTTCATCTCAATCAGTGAGAATTCTCATTTTTAAGCTTTAAGTTCTTCAATTTCTTAAAAACTTTGGATTTATTATTCTCTTGCTTGTTTTTTTTTATGTTTTTTGCTTGTTTAAGGCTATATATGAAACATTGAGTATTGGTTGTTGATCTTTGTGTATTTTTATCAGTCTTTGCTTATTTGTGTTGATTTCAAAGTTTTTTAGAAGTTAAGTAATGTAGTTTGTTTTTTGGATCTATTGAAGAGGTGACGTCTCTTTATAAAGGCATTGCCCCTTCATGTTGCAACGATATGATATTGCCTCTTAATTAGGAGGCGATGTCTCTTTAGAGAGGCGTCGCCGCTTCATCATAATCCTACACCATTCTATTTTGATTTTACTACTAATTTTATATAGTTTGCATGATTTCTATGTTTGTCTTGTTATATATCTTGATTTTATACATGACTACTATGTTGTTTAATATATTATTGAATAAATATTATTGTTATTTTTGTGGACTATGTTGTTATTCTATTTTTATTTCCCATGAATATTATTTGTTAATTATTTTATGGATAATATTTTTATTTTGTGAGATGGGGCTAATTTGTATTTATTATAGGAATTATTTAGTGTTTTTAATCATCAAATAGTTATTCTATGAATTAGTTCTTAAGAGGTTTTATTTGTATAAATAATTAGTTTATTTTTTGTTTATATATGCTTTATTTTCTATTTATTTTACATTTTCTTTGAACAAAATATTGTAATCGTTATCCTTTCCCCTATTTATTTGGAATGTATGGTTGTAAATTATTATTATTTGTTTTATTTATGATGTATATCGAGCTATAAGATTGAAATAGAACTAATATGCAAACTTGGACTAAAATATAAAATTGAAAATGATTACAATCCACATTAAATAAAGAAATAATTTAATAATCAATGGTAATAAAATACGAAACACATACAGAGGCTAATCGCAAGGTTGGGTGGGCATTCCAAAAGCCCATACCCAGTTTTTGAACCCGATCTCTGATAAAGGCTTCTAGGAATCTCTGTGGAATCTAATTGTTGTACAGTGTATCCCGGCTCTTATTCAGGTGGCAACTCCATCTTAATTTTAGTCCCCAAGACCATCTTAAAATATGAACCCTAAGCTCACATAGTGTCATGATCGCCAAAAACTTGGGTGCACGCTTAACCTCACTGCTCACAGTGTTGATTCCACTTAGGAATAGAGAAACTAATTCCAAGAGTTTCATAATTTATTATCTTTGGTTATTTCCTTTACAAATTTTTTCACTCATTACACGTTTCCACACATTGTGCACACCAAGTCCTAAATAAATTGATGATAGTCTTTGCTTTGTTACCTGTGTTTCACTTAAACCTGGTGATGGAGTATTCGATTATTGTCACTCATAGCACGTTCTTATCCACATCATATGAACCCTTGAGTGCGGAGACATAATGGAGGTATATAGCTATGGGAGCTGAAACTTATTACCCGAGACTCAGCTCATGTAATGACTTAACAATTTCCATTAAGATTTTTTCCAAATGCATGTATTTGATGCCATATTATAATTCTTTGAATAAAGCCAAAGCCTATTATAAACAAATCTTGATAAGATGGGCCTCTCATGCCTATTTTAGCCTATTACAAATGGATCTTGACAAGGTGGGCCTTTGATGTCATTCTTGACTCATTAAAATGGACTTTGGAATTATTTGAAGAAATTACTACTTATTTGTATCATCTTGAGAATTATCTTGCATTCGTCAATTTTTTTATCCCCTGCTGATAATCAAAACCTAGAAAAATAATCCTAGGATAAGGAACTCACCAGTGAACATGTGTGTGGGAAAAATAAGGGTGGAGATACCGTTTAAGATCTTTATATCTTATTTCTTGTTGTTATGTGTAGATAGAGTATATGTTAATTTCCTTTTTTAATTAAACCTGCATCTTATGCATACACATCATGCATGTTTCTAATCCATAGTGATTGCAGATATAGATTCATGATTGTCTTCCAATTGGAAGTGATTTGACACTAATCATCTAGTCAGGATTTCTAGAGAAACTGAGATGGTAGAATTTAATGCTAAAGCTTTTAAGGATAGGTTGAAAGCAGAGATAGCTGATCAGACCTAGGCAATTATGTGAGAGATGATGGTTGAAATGAGGGGACCAATTAGACAGGAACTTCCAGTAACACAACTGTAACCATTTGATTTGGATGCTAAAAACTCCAGAAGATGGGAAATAGAGGATAATCAAGAGACTTTAGTAGTAGAGCCTATAGCTAGACAGAATGTGAATATAAACACTATGAAAAATATGGCAAAGTCTGACTAGGCTAAGAATATGACCAAGACCATGGTTCAAATGTAGTTAATGATGAAAGAGAAAGGGATAGATGCTCCGATGAACTATTCTGATATAAGTTTAGATGAGGATGACGATCCTTTACCCCAGAAGTTTAAGTTCCTTGACATGAAGAAATTTATCAGCATTGAGGATCCCCATTTACATCTAAAGCAGCATGTGACTCATATGAAGATAAACAATTTAACTAAGGCACAAATTGTGAAGCAATTTCCTTTTTCTCTAGAAGGAGCCCCCATTAAATGGTATTATACTTTGGAATCCCATATCCAAGCTTAGTAGGAGGGATTATGTGTTGCATTTGTAAATTAGTATAGTCTCAACATTCAAATGGAAGCATCTTTAAGAGACCTCCAGAATATAAAGTAGAAATTCAATGAGTCTTTCTTTAATTACTTAATCAAGTGGAGAGCAAAATTGGCACAGATGAAGCACCAGCCCATAAAATCTGATCAGCTAGTAATAGTAATAGATGGGTGTGTGCTCCCGCTCTTTAAAAAATTAAAAGATTTGGGAATTCAAAACTTTGAGGAGCTGTATAGATTTGGGGTGCAAAAAGAATCTAACTTGGCACAAAAGAATAAATTCTTCAATGGAAGACCTACAAGCAGAGAAGGAATTGGATCTAGCAATGCGATTGGGCCAAGTAGTAATATATAGATCAATGCTATTTGACAATCTCGGAGGTTTTTCAACTTAGGAAGACCTCTCTCTAAAGTCTTGAAAAAGCTTATTGAAAATAACTTACTACGATCCTTACCTGAAAGACCACTTTTTTCCAAATGCCAACCCAAAATTGTATTACAAATACCATAAAAATATCTGATATGACACAGATAGTTACACCCACTTGATATATGAGGTTCAAGATTTAATTAATTTAGGCAACATAACTGACCTGAAACCAGAAAACCAAACGCCTAAAATAACTCTCTACCTAACTACCAAAATGTACCTGCACCAAATCCACACATCTTAATGATCAATACTAGCTTAACGGAGGAACAAGTCCTTAATTCCTTCATTAATTCCATACCCACCCTACCAAACCATAACTAAAAGACCTAAAATTAAACCAGTAGTATGTGGAGCTTTATGTCAATATTCTAGACATTTAGAGTTCTGATGATTAATGAGGGGAAGCAATTGATCTGTGGAAAAATAATGAAGGGAAGACAACCCAATCAGTTGAGAATCTTGAGAAAAAAGAGGAATAAGTGAAAAATACTAAACTAGGAAAAGAGAAAGTCAATTCAAAAGAAGAACTAAAGAAAGATGAGAAAATTGAGGAAGCTATTGAAACCAAAAGAGATGTGAAAACTCTCGCCAGTTTTTAGGAGTTGCTTATGAACTCGAGCCCATCGGGAAGCACTAGTTATGGCCCTTGATCATAAGAAGATCGCCTTAATGCACACTCTAGAGCAAGCCCTCTAGGGGCAATTATTTTTATAGATAATAACCTACCCTTGGAAGGTGGAGACCACAACAAAGCCTTGCTAAAAAAGGCAGTGGTGAAAGAGAAATTAACATGTTGTGTTATGGTTGATAATAGATCTGCCATTAATATGTGCCCTCTAAAGATCTTACTAAAGTTGGGTTGGCAGTAGCTAATTTAAAGCCATTTGATATGGTCATCAAGGCTTATGATGATACAAAAATGTTAGTTGAGGGAACTTTCAAAGCTCCGGTCAAGACTGGACCTATTAAAGTTTGGGTTAACCTTTATGTGATAGACATTCCAGTTATTTTTGTCATTCTTTTAGGGAGACCATGGTTTCTTCCTCTGAGGGGAGTGCCATCCATTATTCATCAGAAGATCAAGGTTTCACATGAGGGAAGAGTAATCACCATAATGATAAAAACTGAAGTTGCTAAAATTAACTTTTAGTAAAATTCTGGTCAGTCCGAGTTTTAAGGTTTGTATAATCTATGAAGATGAGTTGAATCTAAGAATTGTGAGTATAATAAAGAACATGCAATTTATGCTTAGAATGGGGTTAGGGAAGAATTAACAGGGGCGCCTAGGTTTGTCGAACCCAAAGTGCCAATCTTGAAGCACGAGGTAGGGTATCCAAAAGTAGATGAGTCTGATGAAGAGGAAGAAGCTGAAGGAAAGTCTAGGAAGAACTAAGGCAGAGCTAAACTGAAGAAGAAGAAATTATGAGAAATATTCATGGAAGAAGGTGCTAACTACCTTTATAGAGGAGCTCTTAAGCCTTTGATGATTGCTGAGAAATTGGTCATTGGGTTTGAAATTTTTGCTGAACATGTGATTAGGATTAATGAAGTTGTTATTAAGGAGCCAATAGTGGAGGAATTGGTACTGACTCCAGAATCAGAAGAGGACATTCCTGTCGTGGAGCTGAAGGACCCTACTGACCAGGAAGAGGAATTCAACTTTGAATCCTATGTCCTTGATTCCATTATAGATGTTTTCTATTATGACCTTAACATGTCTCTTTCTAACTTGTTTGAAACTGATAACATTTTCTTTTCTAAAGTTAATGCAATAAGGTTCGACTTTGCTTATTTATGTAATGTTTTTCCTAATGGTTATTTTGTTTATGATGATCATTTCATGTATATATTTGACATTAATTCAATGCAAACTAAATTATTTAATCTAGGCATATGTAATGATCCTAAAAATATATTAACTGCTTCTAATTTAACTCCTGATGAGAGAGAAAAAATGAAAGAAATATTAAAAAGAAGACAGAAAGTATTTGATTAGGACTATGAGGATATGCCTAGGATTGATAAAGAAATTACAGAACACATGATCCCCATATATTATCAATAAAATAAAAAAAAGGAGATTAAGGCCAGAATGGGCTTTCTTGATAAAAAAAAGAAGTGGAGAAACAATTGAAGGCAAATTTTTTAAAAGTGGTAGATGAAACCCAATGGCTAGCCAACATAGTTCTGGTTCCTAAGAAGGATGGTTAGGATGTGTGTGGACTATAGGGATCTGAATAAATCTTATCAAAAAGATGATTTTCCTTCGCCGTATATTGACGCTTTAGTTAATAGTGCAACTTCAAGTTTTATGTACTCCTTTATGGATGGTTTCTCAAAATACAACCAGATTATAATGGTAATGATTGACAAGTTGAAGACTTTTTTCACCATCAAATTGGGCATTTATTGCTATACAATTATGTCATTCAGGTTAAAAAATATAGGAGCTACTTATTAGAGGATGGCTACCACATTACTGCATGACATGGTTTATAAGGAGAGAGAGGTGTACGTGGATGACATGATGGTAAAGTCTCCGACCAAAGAAGGGTAATTCGAGGTTATAAATAAGTTCCTATAAAATGTTAAAAAGTATAACCTTAGGTTGAATTCAAAGAAATATATTTTTAGGATAACCTCCGAAAAGCTTCTAAGGCATATTATTAGCTAGAGAGGCATAGAGGTGGATCTAGATAAAGTAATAGCGATTAGAGAAATGACAACACCAAAAAATAAGAAAGAGGTCAGAGGGTTCATTGGATGGTTGTAATACATTAGTAGGTTCATAGCCAAGCTGACCACCATTTGTGAGTCAATTATCAAGCTCTTAAAGAAGAATCAGTCGGTCATCTGAGATGATAAATGTTAGTAAGGTCTTAAAACTATTAAGAATTATTTAATGAATCCTCCAGTCTTATAGTTGTCGAGACCAGGTAAAACTTTAATCCTTTATTTGGCAATAGAGAAGGATGTGATTGGCACAATGCTAGCTCAGGAAATAGAAGGAAGGGTTGAGCATGGTGCGCCTTATTTAAGTAAGAAGCTTTTACCCTATGAAGCCAATTACAATCTTGTAGAGAGAACTTGCTTCACTGTAATTTGGGCAATATAAAAGTTTCAACATTACTTTCAGTCTTATAGAATTCAGGCAGTCTCTAAGCATGATCCTCTCAAGTATCTTCAACAAACTCCCTCTTTTACTGGGAAATTAGTTAAATGGTTGGTCCTGCTTACCGAGTTTGATATAAACTATGTGGCAAAGAAGGTGATAAAAGGGAGAGCTACAACAAACTTCTTGCCTCATAATCAAGTAAATGATGGATAAGAATAGGAGTTGAAATTCCCGGATGAGCATTTAAGGGCAATAGAGATCTAGACATAGAAAATGTATTTTGATGGAGCAGTTCATAATAGAGGAGTAGACATTGGTGTAATTCTGGTCTCGCAAGAAGGAGAGATAATTCCAATGGTAAAGGAATTAGAATTTGAAGTCACTAACAAATAAATTGAATATAAAGCCTGCATCTTTGGTCTAGAAGCACTTAAGAATGTAGGGGCAGAAGAGGTTACAGTATATAGAGACTCAATGTTAGCAGTGAAATAGATCTTTAATGAATAGGAAGTGAGAGAAGATAGGCTGAGACTGTACTGGGACTACAATTCTGTTATCTTTCACCTAATGCAAACTCGTACATTTGTCGCGGTAAGAGAATCAAATGGCAGATGCTTTGGCTACTATAGCTTCAACATAGGAAGGAGGAAAGTAGGCAGAAATCAAACCCCTTTATCCTAGTAAAGTCCTAGACTCCCTGCTATGAATAAATTAGAATAATGTCGATTGACCTCGTAGAAAAGCCATGGTTTCATAATTTACAGCAGTATCCTTGTGATGACCCTGGTTTTTAAATTATTTTATTAAATAATGAGATATGCAGTGTTAATAATTTTTAAAAAGTTTAATTTAATTATTTTACTATTTTTTTTGATTAATTATTATTAGTTATATTTAATTGAATTTTCTACGTAAATATATTATTTTGGAACTTATTATTTTGGACGTTTAAATTTCATTATGTATATTTATTATTTTCGAATACTATTGTTTTAATAATGTTAATTTAGTACATGGTTATTTTAATATTATTTTTAAGTACTAACATTATTTTATTTTTTATTGATTTACATTATTGCATTATTAAATTATTTCATAAATATTGTTTATATTATTGTTATTTTCAAATGTGTTGTGTGTTATTATTATCATGGTTATTATTTTCATTAGTATTATTTTATTGTTTAATATTATTATGAATATTAATCTTATTATCCAATTATTTTATTAATAGTATTAATTTTAATTGTTGTTGATTTTATATTATGTATATTATTATGCATGTGTGTGACATGTGTATATACCTATATATATATATATAGATTATAATGGGTGGTTGAGATTAATTTATTGTAAATAATTATTATTATATTATATTATATAGTTTATTATTAAAATATATACATAAACAAACAAAACAATACTAATACCCATATATAACCACACATTCACGTGTATATATCCACACAAAACACATAAGCACACATAAACACATTCAACACAACCAAAACACAGCAAAAAAAAAAATATGCAGAAGCTTTCCCCTTCCACCGTCCCTATCACCAACATCCACTGTGCCTCCATCACTTCCGGCCACCGTTTCTCAAGCTTTCGGTCTCTATCGACTCTCTAAACTCCGGTGAGCATGAATCTAAGCTTAGTTTAAACTTTCATTACCTATTTCTTGAGTTTTCTTGATTTTTAGTTTATGAAACTTTAGGGTTTTTTATTTTTTTTTTAAGCTTGATCTTGATGAATCTTGCAAAATCCTTTCACAAACTTTGTTCCTGGAAGCTTAATCTACATGCTGTAATTTTTTTAGAATTTTTAGAATTTATTTTAATTTTTGTGAATTTTTGATTATTTTATTATTATTTTCTAATTTTCGAAAATTAATTAATTAAATTATGAAATTGTGTTTTATGGTGATTATAGGAGTTGAAATGAATTATAGAAATTTATTTATAATTTTTGTGAATTTTTATATATTTATTTGGAATTTATTAAGTTTATGTAATTTTGAAAAATTAGGTTAATTGTGTGTTAAATTGAAATTAATTGGTTAATTGAGTATATTTATTGATATTATTGAGATATATGTTGAGAAAATTAATTTTGAGTAATTATATTATTTTTGGTGAATTTTTGGATTTATTTTAGTAAATTTATATATATAGGGGTATTTTGGTAATTTTATACTAAATTGGCTAAAAATATAATTAAATTGGTTTTAATAATTATTTGAGCTATAAAAATGATTTCTGCAAATTTTTAGTATTTTTAACTAATTAAAACTATTTTTCATAAATTATTTTCAAATTATATAGAATATACTATTTTTCTAAATAAATGGGTTTTTATTGATTTTTAGTATGTTTTAGGGTTAATTATGTAATTTGGATTTATAAAATGTGTTTTAGTTTATTTTTATGAATTTATTGAGAATTTTTTGAATTTTAATAATATTTTATTAAAATTTGGATTTTTATTATAATTATCAGTGAAATAATTATTTTCAGTATTTTAAATATCTGATTTACTATATTTTGATTATTCAAGGGTATTTTTAGTATTTATGGCATTTAAATGTTTTTTATGTATATTCTGTGAATTGTGATCCTCGATCGGTAAATTGTAGTTTGGAGTCCAACCGAGGGATTGTAGTTGTGAATTTGGTGTTATTCCGAAGTGTGTTTTCCTTGCAGGACCAGCTCTACTCTTTGAGTAGGGAGATGTCCGTTTTAAAAGGGAGATTTTGTCGGATTTTTGGTAGAATTCTCGTAAAACGTGATGTCCAGTCAAATTCCTATTCTAATTCTGTGTCTAACATTCTAGATCGAGTCTTTAGAATTTTCGTTAAATTTATTTTGATTTCATGTTGTCATTTGTTTGTCTAGCTGAGCCGAGACCGAGGCCTAACGGATCAGGCCTGCCGAGTTTGTCTCGTGGAGCACTAACATGTGAGTTATTATATTGTATATATATGCACTGCATATAGGGTGCATTATTTAGAATTTTTCATTTTCATTGTATGTTTTAAAATGTACACTTAGACATAATTATTTTATTAAATGATTAGTACACCTTAGATATAGTTTTAGCAGATTTTAGGTTTATTCTTAAATAATTGCATGTTAAATTATAAACCTACACTTAAATTATTTTTAAGTTTATTTTTGGTATATTTTTTATTTATTTCCAAATAAATAAATATTTTATTATTAAATTAAACCTAGCAAATTAGTGGTATATTTAGGGTTTATTTTTGATATATGGATGCTAGATAATTAGGTTTATTTTTAGTATATTTGTGAATATATGTTAAACACAAACACGATTTAAATGAATATTTATACATAAATTTTTTATTAAATGATTTGTGTACTTAGGGTATATCTTTTGCATATTTAAGTATATTTTTAAGATAATGCATGTTATATTATTGTTACTCCTTTAAATGGTTTTTAACTATATTAATGATTTATCTTTAGTTTATTTCATATTTTATTTGACATATATATATATATATATATATATATATATATATATATACCTGAAATATACTGGGTATATTTTTGGTATATATATATATATGGTTGGTTTTACTATTATGAATATTGTTCTACATTAATTATTTTTCGAATGAATAATTTATTCGAACTGAAGGATATCAATAGAACGTGCTTCCTAGTGGGCAGCACTAGGACCGTGTACGTACCGGTACGATAGATAAGGATTGAGTGAGAGTTAAAATTGGGTGATTATAAATGATTTAATTGATTTGACTAAGATTAATGGTATATTAGATAGTGTGATTGCGGGGCCAATCACACTGACAGTCGGACTGCTGGAGCTCGGTTGACTTAGTGTCTCGAGGCCAGTCTACTGTCCATAAGTGAATTGAATGATCTATTGGGTTCATTGAGATGTAAGGTGATAGATAGTGTGATTGTTGGAGCTCGATTGACCAAGTGTCTCGAGGCCAATCACATTGACAGCCAGACTACTGGAGCTCGGTTGACTTAGTGTCTCGGGGCCAGTCTGCTGTCCAGATTGGAATAAGTGTTCTATTTGGAATTAAGTGAGCCTGTATGGCTAGAGTGATGATGGGATTGTTTGAGGTTGTTATTATTTAGGGTTCTATGGATCCTTCATAAATTAAAACAAACGTTTTCTACATTTAGTATATATAATAATTCATTAGTTGTAGAGTTCCTCGCCGGTGTTCTTCAGTCCCGGCTATTTTATGCAAATGTATATTCTGAACTTTGAATTGTATTCTAGAAACTGCAGTAGTATTGTTATTATATTGGAAGTGTATTATTTTGTTTGGATATTATATACTCTGAGAATTTGTATTTGAACATTATACGAATATGTATTCATTTATAAAAGAATTTGGAGTATTTATTTTATTTATTGATTCAGAAAAATTTTAATTTGGTCATACTTTTATTTATTTATTGTATGATTTTATTTTCTAAGGCTTGCTACGGGTTCCGGATTTGAAAGAATTCCCGTTCCCTAGCGCCGGTCATGACTCCTAGTTTGGGTCGTGATAATCCTGAAATAGGGCAATTCCCTGATGACACCGATAGAAAATAAAGAATGTCATTAAGGATGCTATCTCAGTAATTCATCAATCATAACGAGATGTTATATAAGAGAATACCAATTGGAGTGCATTTAAGATGTGTTGATAAGGACCAGGCCCGAAAAGTTATGGAAGCAGTTCACCAAGGTGTATATGGATCACATATGAATGGAATAGTCCTTACTTATAAAATAACTCGTTAAGCGTACTTCTGGCTGACCATGGAGGCAGATTGTATGAAATATGTGAAAAAATGCCATAACTGCCAAGTGTATGGTGATGTGAGCCATTTGCCTTCTATGGAACTTTAAAGATTGACCTCCCCTTAGCCACAGTCTGGGGAATCGATATCATTAGAGAGATAAGGCCGAAGGCATCTAACGGTCACCACTATATTATAATAACAATTGACTACTTCTCTAAGTGGATCAAAGCAGAATCATTCATGACTATTAGAGCAAAACAAATGTTGAGGTTCTTAGAAAAGAATATAATTTACAGATATGGGTTGCCTTATCACATCATCAATGGCAACGGTGTCCAGTTTAGGGAAAAAATGACCACTTTGTTGGAGGAATATAAGATTGAATATTATAGATCCTCTCCTTACAAAATACAGGCGAATAGAGCAGTAGAAGTGATAAATAAGAATGTGAAGAGGATCCTAACCAAGATACTAGAGAACTAAAAGGATTGAGCAAGCTACCTATACTTTACATTATAAGGATATAGGACCAATGCCAAAACATCAATGAGAGCTACTCCATATTCTCTAATGTATGGGTGTGAAGTTGTGTTGCCAGTTGAGGTTGAGATTCAATTTTTAAGGGTTCTCTTGGAATCTAAAATCCATAAGTATCAATGGGTTGAAAGTTGATTGGCACAGCTGACACTACTAGATGAAAAGAGAATGAAAGTCATGTATCACTCTCAGTTGTACCAAAAAAGGATAGCCCAGGCTTATAATAAATAAATTAAGCCAGGTAAGATCAAAGAGGGTGACTTGGTTTTGAAGCTCACTAGGCTAATCATGATTGATCCATAGAGGAAGTTCAAGTCGAACTGGGAAGGTCCATATCAAGCGAAGAAGCTATTTTTGAAGGGCACTACTATTTTGTCTTATTAGGAAGGAAACGAGTTCAGAGAGCCCATTAACTTGGATAAACTTAAGAAATACTTTCTGTAAAGTCTCGCTAGGGAGAAAACTTTAAAAGAGGCTACCTAGGTAAAAGTTAGAGACATAAAAAATAATAAAAAAATTCCTACTGGATTGAAAACCTAAAAGGGTGGTCTAGGAAAAAGTAAAGGACATATAAAAGGAGAGAGTGGGAAAAATATTTAGTTGGAAACTTGAAAACACAAGCCAATTAATTATAAAAAATATGTAAGAAGTAAGATATATAGTCACTTTGTGCTTAAATTAAATGGAATGGATTACCTTTATTATTATTGAACGTTGCATTAAATGCTTATTACACATTGTCTAACTAGAAAGGAAATTCCATCCAACAAAAGAAAATAAGGACTAAATTTCATAAACTAATTTTGCTTGCTTCTCTTTTGAACACCTTGAGCACTCAATGCCTACAATGCCCTTTTCCTTTTATTTTTTATGAATTCATCATTCTCTGTATGTTGTAACTAGATCCATGCCTTGTAATGGTCATCAATGGACTGATCTTTATCATAGTTAATGAATCTCTAAATGATTCTTCAAGGCTAGGTAACAACTAGGTTGTCTAGAAAGTTCTGAGAAAGTAACGCTGGCTCAAACTCATGCACCAGCTCTACAATTAATTATTTCTACCCATATTATTTATAAAGCTAAGTAGGATTATAAAAAGTGGAAAAATAAAGACTGGTTAGTGGAATACAGTAGGTATAGCATCGAATGGTCACATGCTACAACCTCCACCATAGGCATATCCACTAAATCAAAGTGTCAGGAAATGTAGACAACTAGCTCCGAACATCCTCTGGATTAGGTTGAAATCTCCTCGTATGATTGTGGTTGGCCTTATAATATGTAATGTCTCTAGGAGGTTCAAGCAACCTCAGCTTCTCTTGAAACCATGTTTGTGGAAGAATGAATAGGTAAAAATAGCAAGAAGTAGTAAGTGAAAAGAGAAAAGAAGCTCACCACTAACAGTAAAGGACTCCTTGAGAATCGCCTAGTTTCAAAGAAGTTGTCAAGCCCAATGATGGTCTCTGCCAGGATAAGAGGGAAAGGATTTAGGCCCGCTTCCACTTGGTTCAGAATGTGAAGAACCTTTGGGTCATAGTTGCCAAAAGGGAAACTAGCAAGAATTAAGCATATAGGCAAAAAGCAATCATCCAAGACCAATGAACCTCGTTGTTGTCTACAGTCACAATGGCTTTAAGAAAAGAGCTCATTAAAACCTCATTACTAAATAAATAGTGAAGAGAAGATTAGGGGGAAATGTTGAATAGCCTAGCCATTTAGTATTGGATGGAGTGTAAATTTGGGGTTTTAGCCAAAGGAATTACAATTTAATGAGCCGAATCCATTTGAAAGCCTAAGATAGCTTCAAATTCCTTTGGCATGGGGTAGAAATCCACTATGTTAAACCAAAAGATATGTTTCTGAGGGTCCTAGAACTCAGCAAGAACATGGAGAAATGGGAAATTAATCTTCCTAACATGCAAAGATCGAAAGACATATAGGTGAAATGACTTTAATCTAGCCCATGATCTACCATCCAAGCTTTTCAAAATCTACTGTAGTTGTTTTAAGCTTCTTTTGGTTATGTTTTGAGGATGGGATGCTGTCTAAAGAGAGAATGAAGAGAATTCGTGTGAATGGGGAATTAGGGATTTTAAAAGAGAGCTAGGGATTTAAGTAGCTACAGACCTATAGAGGCGATCGCCTCTATGATCAGGTGGCACCTCTGTGTGCAGAGGTGATTCATTATCACCTCTTCATAAAGAGGTAATGCCTTTATGAAGAGGTGACGCCTCTCTAACAGGTGAAACCTATCTTTGTATTGTTGTAGAATGATTGTACCATATATACAAATTTAAAGGATATCATTTAATAATAAAAATCCCTTAATTAATTCAAAATCTTACCAAAGTTTGAATTTAAATATTGCATCATTCATCTAGTGCAAAATATAAAAATGATAAAGCAAAAGTTAAGTTAGAAAATAATAGAGCAATAATGCAAAACAACAAAAATATCTCCAATCAAAATGATCCTATGATAAAAGGCCTCTGGGGTGTCCCTTTACTTATCATCTCTAGGCTCATAAGCTACATCACCATCACTGTTTTCCTCAACATGCTCACCAGTTGGCTCCTCCTCCTCATCATCACTCGCTTCATCCTCCTCCTCATCACCCTCAACTTGAAGAGCAATAAGCTAACACTCAAGAGCAATAATCCTTGACTGAATAGTATTAACTCGGTCTTATTAAGATGAAATAAAATGTAAGAAATCATGAGAGCATGCATATATATAGAAGTAAGGCATAGTTATTACCTTTCATTGTTATGTCATTTGCATCAGAAAGTCTCGATGG
Organism: Mallotus nudiflorus; assembly: GCA_947683625.1. Lineage (NCBI taxonomy): Eukaryota > Viridiplantae > Streptophyta > Magnoliopsida > Malpighiales > Euphorbiaceae > Mallotus > Mallotus nudiflorus. Next base: position 1,298,220 of record CANTUR010000017.1, on the reverse strand, counting down.
GCCTCGATAACCCAATATATATACTCACTGATCTCACTGATTTTGATGTATCTACATAATTAATATTGTTAGAATTAATCCTGTGTTAAGACAAATTTAAGAACAGGACTCGGACAAAAGGGAACTCATATGTGAAGTGGCCTTGGATAAAAACTCGGACTCCAAGCTCCTGTATAGTGTCAAGAACTTATGAGAGAGCTCGCCCGAAGGCACCTAGAATTGGGTCAGTAAGTTAGGAGTGACAACAAGCCTACCAGCTATCACCTGAAATTTGGAGCTAGAAGGCTTCCCAATAGGTGGTGCACCAGAGGAGGTACCATCACTGCTAGGCACAATACGGGGGCACTAATAAGGCCTCTCACGTGCAGTAGGCCTAGGACAAGGGGCTGGTGCCCTAGCTATTGCCTAAGAGTCAAAAGTAAATCAGGAAATAGTATCTCCAAGCATGAATGTGAAATATATATTTAATAGAATTGCATGCTTACTTGAGGTGCAGGTGCAGGTGCAGGTAGAGGCACCTTATATATGAGATGAGCTCGTTTGAAATCCATGTATTGAGATTTCCTCCTCTCACAAAAATCTGCAGCATCGTCTGTCGCCAAAGCCTATTCAAGCTCATCTCCCTCTAACTCATATGCCCAAAAAATATATTGGGAAGGAGCAAAGGGTGGTCGTCTTACTCGAGCACCCATCCGCCATTGGTGTACTTTCTCACTGAGGCACTAAACTCTACAGTTAAGCCCTCAAAATAATACCCTCCTCTAGGATATTGGTATTAAAAGGACCATGGCCTGAGACTATCTAGCCCATAAATCCGAGCATAATTATAAAAATAAGCCAGTAAGTGAATGAATTTAATTAACAAAAAATTATTAATTACAATTATGTTTGCAAGTACTTACCTCATCATGTGTGAGAGTTTTCAGTCACTCATGATGAATATGCACACGAGCAACTAGCCTCCTCCAAGTGCGATTAGGGCCCCATCTCGCCATAGTAGGAAAATGAGTGTTGATAACACGAGTGATCTTTATAATCAGCTCTAGCCCTGATGCCCAATCCTGCAAGAGAAAGGAAGAACTGTTAATAAATCATGATAATAATATTTGAGATTGAATTTAATAGTAAAAGAGAGAGAAGTACTATAATGGCCTGCTAGAAACCATAAAGTCTCTTGGCTCCATGCACCAACTCATCCATACTCCTCTATAGACAGGCTAGAGCACAGCTGCAAAGCAAATGCTTGATGAAAGCGAGACAGTCTGGAGAGAGTTAATGGAGACTAGCATCAAAAGGAACAGAATCCCCTACATAAGAAATACCAATGATTGTAGTAAAAGCCACTAGACTAAGTGTAAACTCCCTGAAAGGAAGATGGAACATATAAGTGGTGTCAAACTATCTCTCCATCAAAGCATGAAGAGGCTAGTAGTCTGTATGTTGCTGCTACACTAAAAGTGCTAGGACGAAATCAAAAAATTTGGTGTCATAGATATGAGCCTTCACTGCATCCATGAGCTCATCATACCAAATATGAGCACTATTGAAGTTCCCAACACCCTTGAGGGTGTGGGCATTGAGCTACAGGGGTAAAATAGGGAGTGGAATTATTATTTTCACAAATGAATTTAATTCTACTCAGACATCTTTCAATGAGGTGAATGCCTCTAGGCTAGAGGTGATTGCCACATGCACCTTTTGTGAGCACCTTGACGAGAAAAGGCAACTGCCTCTTTATGATAAAACAATCACCTAATTAAAGAGGCAATCACCCCATCAAAGTGGCAATGCCACTTTATGTAAGTGATCTAACAAAATAATTCAATTTTTGTAATTTCATTCAATAAAATTCAATTTCTTTCAGTAAAAATGTTAAATATGCATCTATGAACAGTAACCCGATGTTATTTAATATTATTTACAGGAAAAAATCAAAGAAATTAGGTACTAACCTCTCTTATAGCCAATCCGTAGATATGGGATCGCACTTCTATAAAAAGGGGATCTCGTCTCTAATGCTAAGCCCAAAACTACATAGGGGGTGTACTGAGGGAGTCACTGGGTCCTAATAAGTAAATTTAAGGTCTGTACGACATCCATAGTGATAAAAGATTTGAAGAGTGGAAGAAAAAAAAAGGAAGAAAAAGAGAAGAAAAAAAAGAGAATTTGAAAGTAAAGGTGAAAGTGACTTTAGAAAGAGAAAAGGAATATGTATATCGAAGCAGAAGGGTAAAAGAGGAAGATTTGTTGAAAAGAAAAGAAAAGTGGAAGGTGGAGCCCAATTGATAAGCCTATTTGATGAAAAGAACATAAAAGCCCATCAGGAATATACTCCCCAATAGAGCAAAAAAAAAAAGGATGAAAATTATTATTTTATTTCTTGGGTGTACCTTGAAATCGATGTAGGAGAATTGAAGATATTCTTATTAAAGCATCAACTGCAAAAAGCATATGGTCGGGTTTGAATCCCCAAAGTGTGTGTTGTAATGGATGTTTGGTTCAGTTTGAATCCTCAAAGTGCATCATCCTTTCTAAGTGGGTGTCTGGTAGGGTTTGAATCCCTAAAGTACATCTTCCTCTTTATAGCATCTGGTCAGGTTTGAATCCTCAAAGTGCACATTGTAAGAAGTGTCTGGTTAGGTTTGAATCCCCAAAGTGTGCATCTCAATGGATGTCTAGTCGAGTTTGAATCGCCGAAGTGCATCTTCTTTTATACTGAGTGACTTCTTAAGATAATGAGTGGCTGATTGTGCCAAAAAAACTCGAGGATCACGGTCATATTTTCATCTCTTTCTACTGAGTGAATTCTTAAGCCAAGAAAACTTGGGAATCATGCCAAATTATAATAAGTGGTTGATTGGTCTAGAAAAACCCAAGGATCACGGTCATGTTTTCATCTTTTTCCATTAAGTGACTTCTCAAGCCAAGAAAACTAGGAAATCATGCCAAATTATAATGAGTAGCTGATTGGGCTAGGAAAACTCGAGAATTATGGTCACATTTTCATCTCTCTACTGAGTGACTTCCTAAACCAGAAAAATTGGGGAATCATATAATGAGTGGTTGATCGGGCCAAGAAAACCTAAGGATCATGGTCACATTTTGAACAAAAGTTTAACCTTTCAAGTTTAAATTCCTGAGGCTCGAAGGTCAGGTGTGCCATTTTTATCCCTTAATTTTTTTGTATTTATGTTATTTTTAAAAAAATTGATTTCCAGAAATTTAGTTTTTTTAAAAAATCAAGGAGGTAAACTTTGGACACCTTTAGTTTATCGGCTTGCTATGAAAACCCAATGATGAGAAAGTATGAGTTTTGAATGCAAAGGAAGCCTAAAACTTCTCTAAAATAGACTTGAAAGCCCAAAACACCAAGCTTAAGCCTCAAAAGCCCAAGCACATTGCTTTTTGGCCTAAAGGCCCAAACCTGGCTTCAGTGTTGAGGTGATTGCCTTAATGAAAAGGCATCACCTCTTCATCCTGGGCATCAGTGAGGCAGTGCCTTTTTATAGCTACCCTTTATAGCATTAAATACCATTAATAACAGTAATTAAGACTCACCTACTTTTTAATTGAGACATTCTTGGATGCCAAAGAAAAAAAAAGGTAAGAAAAAGCAAAGAGGGCACAGGGAATGATGAAAAGGATGGGAAGAGGGTGAGAGTAAGTGGTTGGGAATTAAAAAAGATAAAAAGTTGAGGAGACTTAAAAGGGAGGAGTGTGGGCAAAAGAGAGAAGGACTTTTTTTTGGACCTGAACTTTTGATCTAGAGAAGAGAGAAAAATAAAGAGAAAAGAGAAGAAAAAAAGAAAGAAGAGGAAGAAGTGGACTTAGGAGATAAAGACTTAATTTCTTGGGAAGGAAAAGGACTTTTTTGCATTCAAAACATTTAAATCAATAAGCCAAGCTCTAAGGGCTTAGTTAGGAGCATTAACCTCGTCCAAATAAGTGAAAATTCCTATTTTCAAGCTTTAAGTTATTCATTTTCTTAAAAGCTTTAGATTTATTATTCTCTTGCTTGTTTTTTGTGTGTTTCTTACTTGTTTAAAGTTATATGTAAAACATTGAGTATTGGTTGTTGATCTTTGTGTATTTTCATCAGTCTTTACTTGTTTGTGTTGATTTCAAAGTTTCTTATAAATTAAGTAATGTAGTCTATTTTCCAATTCTGTTGAAGAGGCGATGTCCTTTATAGAGGTATCGCCCCTTTGTGTTGTGGCGATACGATATTGCCTCTTGGTCAAGAGGCGACGCCTCTTTAGAGAGGCATCGCCGCTTCATTAGAATCCTTCACCATTTTGTTTTGATTTTGATGCTTATTTTGTATATTTTGCATGATTCCTATGTTTGTCTTGTTATATATCTTGATTTTATGCATGACTACTATGTTGTTTAATATATTATTGTATAAATATTATTGTGATTTTTGTGGACTATTTTGTTATTCTATTTCCATTTCTTATAAAAATATTATTTGTTAATTATTTTATGGATAATATTGTTATTTTGTGAGATGAGCCTAATTTGTGTTTATTGCAGGAATTATTTGGTAATTTTTAATCATTAAATAGTTATTCTATTAATTAGTTCTTGAGAGGTTTTATTTGTATAAATAATTAGTTTATTTTTGGTTTATGTATGCTTTATTTTATGTTTATTTTACATTTTCTTTGAACAAAACATTGTAATCCCTAATTCTTTCCCCTATTTATTTGGAATGTATGGTTGTAAATTATTATTTTTTATTTTATTTGTGATGTATATCGGGCTATAAGCATTAAATAGGACTAATGTGCAAACTCAGGCTAAAACATAAAATTGAAAACAATTGCAATCCATATTAAATAAGGAAATAATTTAATAATTAAAAGTAATAAAATACGAACACGTACAGAGACCAACCATAAGGTTAGGTGGGCATTCCAAAAGCCCATACCCAGTTTTCGAACTTGATCTTTGATGACAACTTCTAGGAACCTCCGTGAAATTCAGTTGCTGTACAGTGTGTCCTAACTCTTATCCAGGTGGCAACTTCATCTCCATTTTAGGCCCCAAGCCCATCTTATATTTCCTAGTGGGCCCTAAGCTCACACAATACCATAGTCATCAAATACTTGAGTGTGCGCTTAACGTTGCCACTCATAGTATTCTTAAACTGTTGTATTTATATATCTTTTATGGGTATTTATATATAATTAAAAAATTTAGATTGAAATATCTATAGTCTAATGATAATTATACTATTTTTATTTTCATTATAGGATGGATAAATTTCTTAAGAGAAAATTACCACCTGATCAATCTTTTTCCTCTCAAATGTTTAATAATGGTGGAAAAGAGAAAGCACATCTAAATAATAAATTTTTAGAAGTTGATTTGAATAATCTCTTAGTAGATCCTAGTCAACTACCAAAAATTTCAACATATCATCCTAATGTTCGAGATGAAATTCTAAGAGCTTATTTACTAAAAGGCCCTTGTCAACCCCAAGAGCGTAAGTTTTCACAAACACAATTTAGTAAGAATTTTCATGGGTTCAATCCTCCTTAGTTTAATGATTTTGGTAGTTGGTTGGAGAATAGCATATCAAAAGATGCAATTACTTGTTTATGTTGTTATCTGATGAAACCTAGAAAGGGGCGGTGATTCTTTTATTATTGAGTTTTTCAGCGATGAACATCATAAAGAATAGGCTATGCAATTGTATAAAAGATGATAGATTGAATGATTTTATGGTTACTTATATATAAAAAGATGTGTTAGATAGCATAGACAATGAAAATATCATACAATGATTTCAAAATATGAAATCACGTTGAGGATAATTGTAGTATTTAAAAAGTCCATGAGTATTCAATGTTAAACTTTATATATATGTATGTGTTTCTAAGTTTGGATATATAATTTCTTTTCATATAAAAATTGTCCTCACTAACTAATTTTTCTAGATTCGCCATTGGCTATACCTTATGATACTATTAGAGAGTATCAGCGCAAACAACATAATCTCATTCTTGTTTAGATAGTTAGTTGTTAACTCATAGTTATCATTTTGTTGTATCTTCTATTCATATGTGTATTTATATTATTATTGTATTATGTCGATGTATACAACACGCTATTATTCAATACAACAACCACCGAGTTGGTATCAGAGCAAATACTCAAACATGTTTAATGACGACTCCCACTTTATCCTCCTCCTCTACATCTTCTTCTTCTTCTTCTTCTACCATAACTGCCATAAACACTCCAATCTCCATAACAACACCCACTCATGTTCAACAAACCTTCTCAATTAAATTAACCTCAAAAAATTACATACCTTAACTTCAGTTAACTTCCTTTCTTAACTATTATAATCTTCATGGTATTCTCAACAGAACTGAACCTTCTCCTCCTCGTGAAATAATAAATTCTATAATAAATGAATCTTCTCTCAATCCTGCATACACATCTTAGTTTCAAAATGATCAATTATTTTTTGCATGGCTTCTATTTTCCATTATTAAAGAAGTGTAACCTTAGCTTATTGGTTTATCTTCTTCCTCTGAGGTGTGGCAGACACTCGCCATTGCTTGTGGTACAATAAATAATGCCTAGAAAATTTAACTTCATATTGAGTTACATAATCTTTTAAAAGAAGCCAAATATGTCTCTGAATATATACTAAGCAAAGGCTATAGTTAATTCTTTATCTCTAGCTGGACAACCCATCTCTTCCTCAAAGTTCAATGCCATCATATTTTATAAACTTAGTGTCGAATAAAATAGCATCATTGAAGCCCTTGAACAATGAACTAAACAACCAGTCTCAATGCCTTCTTTGTCATGGTTGCAAATCAGTTATCAAATTTCTATAGAACATCGCCACTTGAATACTTCAAGTATTCTCTCAAACTCAAACTCTTTTTCCTTATCTTCACTCTTAACTCATAGTTCCTATACATCTCTAACCTTTTCATTTATATCATCAGAAAATCGCTAACCACCCACTACTGTTTATAATCCTGATGGGTTAAATCTTTTGATGGATTTATGTTCTTAAACTTCACCCGATAAAATCACTAATAACCCTTCACAGACTCACCTAATGCAAATTCGTCAATCCATATAACAACGTAAACCCAAAGGTTATATTACAACTACATATTCTCCTTCCAAACCCTCATTAACAAAACCTTTTCATTCACCAAAGCTAACCTTCATCCTAAATGGCAAGAGGCGATAAAGTTGGAAATTGATGCATTAATTAGTAACAACATATGGAGATTAATTCCACCTTCACTAAGTCAAAATATCCTTGGCAATCGATGGGTGTACAAAATAAAATGCCAAGCTAATGGAACTATAGAGACACATAAGTCGAGATTAGTGGCTAAAGGATACACTTAAAAATATGGTCTTGACTATGGTGAAACATTCAATCTCATAGTTAAACTAGTGAAAATTTCTATAATGATTTATGTGGCAGTGTCTAGAGGTTGACAAATAAAATAATTAAATGTTAGTAATGCCTTCTTGAATGGTGATTTAGAAGAGAATGTATACATGGTGCAACCATAGGGATAAATAAAAGGTTTCCTTATTATGTCTGTAAGTTGTAAAAATCACTTTATGGTCTTAAACAAGCACCAATAACATGGTTTTAAAAGTTAAGTACATTCTTGACTTCTCTTGGCTTCATTGGTTCAAATGCAAATTCCTTACTATTCATCTATAATAAAGACCAATTCATTTTTTTCTCTTGGTCTACGTGAATGATGTACTTCTCACTGGTAATAATCTAACATTAGTTTAAGAATTTATTTGCAAGCTCTCTTCAACATTCAGACTTTGTGATTTGGGAAAACTTAGTTATTTCCTTAGAATAGAGGTTCATTATCATTCCAACAGACTGGTTTTATCTCAAAGTTCCTACATATATGATTTTTGGTCTAATGTTAGAATGACCACTTGTAAACTGTGTTTAACTCTTATGGCAACCAGAATTCAACTTTTAAAAGTAAGGGACTTATTAGCTTCTGCTGATGCCTTGCAGTATCAAAAAATATGTGGTAGCCTCCAGTACATTACCATCTCAAGACTAGATATCTCATTTCCAGTAAATCAACTATGTCATTATATGCACAGTCTAACCACCGATCACTACAAAGCATTGAAGTGGGTTCTTTGATATCTCAAAGGGACTGCTGCCAAAGGATTGTTATTCACCACAAGTCCACACATGACATTAATGGCTTTCTCTAATGTCGATTGGGCAGGTTGCCCAGAGGATTGAAGGTCCACCAATGGTTACTTGATTTATTTTGGCAATAATTTAATTACTTGAAATTCTCACAAATAATAGACTGTTGCAAAATCATCTACTAAATTAAAGTTTAAAGCGGTTACAGATGTCAGTGTTGAATTAAAATGGCTTTCTTATTTGCTTTCAGAATTAGGAATTTGATTACATCATCCTTCGCATGTATGGTGTGATAATGTCAATGTCGTTTTTCTATCTATAAACCCAATGTTTCATGCACGTACTCGACATGTGGAAGTCAATTTTCACTTTGTGCAACAACAAGGGCAATCCAAACGTCTCTATGTGTCCTCTTTGTCTTCAACTAATCAAGTAGCAGATATCATGAGCAAGTCTTTATCTTCATCATTGTTTCGCCATTTCAACAACAACGTTTGTTTGATTACTATCCCACCTTTAGCTTGAGGGGGTGTATTAATGCTAACAATATAATCTTGTTCTTGTTCAGTTAGGTAGTTGTTAACTTATAGCTAGGGGTGGCCACGGTTCAAAACTGGAGAATTCCGGTTTAAAGGTTTATGGAACCAAACTTGAACCGTATACATGATGGTTTAGGGTTGATTTTGATTCTGATTCTAGTTCCAAACCGGATTTGAATGTCATATTGTCATATTGACACTTAATTATATATAAATTTCTATTTTCTGCAAATAATTTACAATTTTTATTTTATCAAAATTATTTTATCTATATTTTAAAATTATCAAACAAAATATCCATTAATTAAATTAAAATTATTTTATCTATATTTATTTTCTAATCTTTTCATTTTATATATATATATATTAAATTCTGTTCGGAATAGTCAGTTCACGTTTTAAAAAAATTTCAACAAACCCTAAACCAATTTTCAACTAATTCAAATTCGATTCCGGTTTGATCGTATTCCAGGCCAATTTTTTATAGGTCGATTCAGGACTCAAACCGGCTCGTGGCCACCATAAGTAGCTATGATCACTTTGTCGTATCTTCTATTCATATGTGTATTTATATTACTGCTGTACTATGCCGATGTATACAACACACTATTATTCAATACAACAACCACTAAGTGAGAGAAGTCGCTCCTCGTTACTCTCTCACCAACAAAGCACTTAAAATTTTTAGTTGGGCAGTGTGGAGACCATTCCTTAAATCATGAAGAGTAAATTGAGCAAACAAAAAAACTATTAATTCTTTCAAATCTATCACCAGATATATATAGTGAATCGAATAGTTCAAATACAAAAAATACCATCTAATGGGAACTTTATAAATAAAAAGATAAAATAAAATCATCCATATAGCATATATAAACTTAATACTAGAAGGAAACAAAAGAATAAGATTATTAGGGCTGCCGCGAACTGGAAAAGATTAGGCATTCATACTTGGTGACAATTCTAGATTTATAAAAAGAACCTTAACTATTAGACAGTTGAACCTTTGGAAAAAAAAAAAAAAGACCTTAGATAAATTATGTAACCCAGAAAGAAGTTCATTTGTCTTAATATTTTCCACTATAAAAAATAATAAATTTTAACTTATTGGTAGAGATGAAGAATTCAACTTGATAATTTTTCTCTATATCTTGAAATGAAAAAAAAAAAAAAAAAGAAAAAGAGTACCACATTTGGTTGTAGACCTAATTGTTTTGGATAGCCAAGAATATTATATTTGATAAAAAATAATTAAATAGAAGTGAGATCTGCAATGGATTTCGGTAATTGATCTCATTCAAAAGTAAAGAATATTTGCTATATATGCTCATGAGCTACCCAATATATTCACTGGTGGATGACTTTAATTTGGTATGTTCATCACTTTAAAAAAATTGAAGAAAACTAATGGAATTTATTAAAGGTTCAAACTAAAGATGGGAATCACACTAATAATCCACTAAGCAAATGAAATGATAGTTCCTTTAGGATCTTGGAAAATACATTAAGTTTGATACTTTTAATGGACGCCTTTTACTGCAGTATAGTGCTTTGAAGTTTTTTCATATGCACTTTTGTTATTTTTCTAATTGGAGGGCTTTTTCATCAATTCATCTTCGTTATTAACAAAATTATATAGTTTTTATATATACTTTATTATAAAATAAAGTTATCTTAACATTCTCTTTATTTTTAGTAATGTCATATTGGATCTGATTCAGACTTGAAAGTGAAATTCAATCACGAATGGAATATATATATATATATGAAACCTAAAAGGGATTAAAAAATGTCTAAATATGAAGAATTCGAGTTAATTAGTTTAATTTCCTATTTTGAAATTAATTAACTTGATATGGATGAATTTTGGAGTTATTTCTATTTTGGAGTCAATAAGAAAGATTCTAGAAGATTCAAGAATATTTCAAGTCAAAGTCAAAGTCAAAATAGTCAATAAGTCAAAGTCAATAGTCAATGGTCAACATGTGACATGGCATGCTTTAATGCTTAGTTGTCACGAGTTGTCATTTTACTTAGTTGTCATGAACTGTAATGAATTGTCAATTTTGATTTTTCAAAGATGAGTTGTCAGTAGTTGTCTTATTTTAAAAGAAATCTCCTTAATTAAGGATTTTCCTATATAGGTATCTTTGGGAATAAGGAATGAAACATTTTCCTTCAAGGATTAGGTTGTTTATATACTTATATAAGGGCTAACCCTATGAGAAACGAATTTAAGCATTGAAATATTAAAACTAAGGTTTTTCCTTTAACTTTGTTCTTTTGAAACTTTACAAGTTTACTTGAATTATTTCACTTCCACCTTTCATTACAATTGCTAGGTTATATTAGACTTAGAATTGTGTGATTGTTTATCTTTTAGTAGCTAAGTATCTTGCTTTAATTTAATAAGCAAGGGGTTTAGCTTTATCAACACAATCTATCATTGATGATCCTTGGGCTAATATTCAAAGTTGGATGTGCGCTCTATCTCTGTTATAAGTAGGGTTCGTATCAGTTTGGTATCAGAGCCAAACTTCAAGGTTTGGTTACATATCCTTTAATTTTCATGTATTATCTATTTGTTTCTTCTTCTCAATTCTTCATAAATTGAAAAAAACAAAAAAAAAAAATTTGAGTGAAACACGAGAGCATTCACATCCTTTAGTGTAAACACGTAAGGGAGTGCTTTGTGAAGATTTTTTTTCTTTTTTATCTTTTCAAACGTGATTTTTTAGTATGGACATGCCTTTTTTTCTTGGTGGGGATGATCCTTATGTTTATTTGGAATGGATGCAACAAATGGAGGAAATATTTGATTCTCTTGAATTAAGTGATTTCCAAAAGTGTAAACTTGCTTCTTGTAAATTTTTGGGTCATGCTGCTATATGGTGGGAAGATCTTATGGCATCATGGAGAGAGAATAGGCATAGTGAGATTAAAAATTAAGAGATAATGAAGAGGTTAATGACTAGACATTTTATTCCTTCTGAAGTTAAGGATAAACTTCATTTTAAATTACAAAGGCCTAAACAAATTGATGAATTATGCATTAATGATTATATTAAAAAGTTTAAGTTATTTGTAATTGCAAGTGATGTAAGTGAATTCGAAAGGAGGCAAGTTGCAAAATTCATATCTTACGAGGAGACAATGACAGTGTGTGATTCCAAGGAATATGAAGGTGTTAAAGTTACCGAATTGGTTGAGCCAAACCGATACGAACCTTACCTATAACAAAGATAGAATGCGTATCCAACTTTGAATATTAGCCCAAGGATCATCAAGAATAGGTTGTGTTGATAGAGCTAAACCCCGTGCTTATTAAATTAAAGCAAGATACTTAGTTATTAAAAAAAGAACAATCACACAATTCTAAGTCTAATATAACCTAGCAATTGTAATGAAAGGTAGAAGTGAAACAATTCAAGTAAACTTGCAAAGTTTCAAAAGAACAAAGTTAAAGGAAAAACCTTAGTTTTAATATTTCAATGCTTAAATTCGTTTCTCATAGGGTTGTAAACAACGTAATCCTTGAAGAAAAAGGTTATATTCTTTATTCCCAAAGATACCTATATAAGAAAATCCTTAATTAAGGAGATTTACTTTAAAATAGAATAACTAATGACAACTCATTTTTGAAAAGTCAAAATTGACAACTCATTACAATTCATAACAACTAAGCAAAATGACAACTCATAACAACTAAGCATTGAAGCATGTCATGTCATATGTTGACCATTGACCATTAACTTTGACTTGGAATATTTTTAAATTTTCTATAATCTTCCTTATTGACTCCAAAATAGAAATAACTCTAAAATTCATCAATATCAACCTAATTAATTTTAAAATAGAAAATTAAACTAATTAGCTTGAATTCTTCATATTTAGTTAATCCTTTTTAGGGTTCATATATATATATATATAAAGCATTTTATTTTTAGTTATAACAAATAAAAATTGAGAAAAATGTTGCATTTAAAACCTAGTAAAGTGCTTTTCATCACTATATTCATCAGCTAAAGCTTACACCCTTAATGGCCAAGATATATAAAAAGCATTTTTTCAAAATGTAGTTACATGCATGGATTATAGCTAAAACACATTCCCTTAATGCATTAATAAAAAAAATTGGAAGACATAGTATGGATTAAATTTTTATATAAATATATATTTTTTTAAATATATATATATATATAATCGAATTCTATAAATGATAGCCATTCAATTTGTTTTAAAAGTATTAACAACTATACAATTTTTAAGTTATTCTAAATTTAATAATGATTAAATTTATAACGTATTAACACGTACCTTTTTTTTATCTAATGATTAAGTATAAAATATATATGTATCCTAAATTTGGATGATCAAACATTGAGTAGTTTAATAATAAAACTCTCCTATAACCTAAAAGATCTTGAATTCATTCTCAAACTATTACACAAATGAAATTATTTTTATTTATCAAAAAAAATATGACCGATGGACAATATATTTCAAATAAGTGATAATTTCTTAACAATTAATTAAGTGGAGAAAAAAAAGGTTGATCATAGCAAGGGAAGGGATAAACTCAATCAACACATTCATATCCCAATCCACAAGTGAGAGAGGTGATTTCCGGCGAATTAGACAAAAGCTTAAAAAGCAAAACTTTGATTAAAGTGATTTGGACGTAAAGTTATTAAAGGCCATTATCATTTTATGGAACTCAGCAACCCGAAACCGCAAAGAAACAAATGCCCTTAATAACATGTGCCTAAAGTTCTGATTTGACAGAGTTGAAGAATGTTTCGACAGCACAGTGCCATCACTCAAATGCCCTTAATTAATCCCGACCCTTCATATATCCAAGGGCCATGCAATTTTCACACTTAATTTTTATTTATAACATATACAATTATTTCTCCAATTTTTAAAATATAAAAGGGTTATGACCATCGATGAATTAAAAATAAGTATGAATATTACTCGGTCTAATTCTACCCGTCTAATTGATCTATTGTTTTTCTAATACTACTTAATAAAGAGTGTATTAATGTAACTAACTAATCATAGAATGTTGTAGATTATATCATAAAAATTGATGGGTGGATGCCTCGGTCGTCGACATCGATAATGGTAAGGTATAATTAATTACCAAATCAAGCAAAGAAATGCAAGGATTAATAAACGGAAGATGAGCAATGGAATGGCTTCTTATTAGAATATTTTTGTTAATATGCACCGTTACATTTGTTTAGGCATATAATTAAGTTAGAAAAGGCATAAGGCATAGTCCACTAATCCTTTGAATAAAGTCTAGTTGGGAACTTGAGCCACTTTTGGATGATTTGGTTGGTGGAGAGGGAGGAAGAGTTCAACATTTTGCATAAACAAAAAGAACCAATAAGGGGAAAGTCAAGGATTCCTACAACACTAGAAGAGAAAAATTAATTTTTTTTTCAATTAATTCTTAATACTATAAAAAAATTAAAATATTTAAAATTTACTTTTCTCAATAAAATATTTATTTTTTTTACTATTTTAATTATTTATGGGACAACAAATTTAAATAACATCATAGGCATAGGAGTGTTACATGCAAACATTATTGACACTCATCATTATTTTGTATGTCTACGTTAATCTTTGGGCATACTTTTTTTTTTCATATATAAGACAAAAACCAAACAAAGCCATAAAAAAAAACCTAATTTTTGTCGTCTTTTTCTTTACCTCTTAGATTGGGTCCAATTTTTATCCTGTTGTGTAGTCTATCCTATATTATAGTTGTTTGAAAGAGTAAAAATGAATAAAAAAAATCACCTGAGCAAGAGAATTGAAGAAAAAGATAAAAATGATTATCAGAGTACTCAGAGCAGAAGAATTTGCCGATCCTCACTTTACGCAAGATCTCATAGATTGAGCGAAGGTCAGAGTGCTACTGGTTATAGGTTTTTTGTTTTATTTCTTCATATTCTTCTGTATTTTTTTTTTAATTATATTTTTGTTTTACAGTTGCTTCTGTAATCCTATGGTGATTGCTTTGATTATCTTCTTTGCTGCTGGGTTTAATGACAATTTGATGTTATTCGAGCATATGATAAAATGAGAGTCTGTTATGGCGGATTAATTGCAGTTTAGTTGTGTTTTGTTTTTTTGAGGTTTGTGCCTCGCTTGTACTACCAAAAAAAAAAAAGATCAAATTTTATATTTTCTAAAAAAAAAAAAAAAAGAATCGAATTGTCCTCTGAATTTTCATTCAAAATTAAAGTCATTTTTTACTTTTTTGGTTGATTTAGCCGCTGAATTTTTTAAGGACAAATTATCTCTACATAATATAATCAACTCTTTAATAGATCAACAGAAAGATAACATTTTAAATAGTTGACAAATAAATAATTATTTTGGTTAAAAATTATTACTGAAAAAATTTAATTTATTTATAACTTGTAAATATTTAAAATTTTAATAATATATTATATAAATATAAATATAGTATTTATCAATAATTTTTAGTAATGTCAAAATATAAAACTTTTATTTATATGTAAATTGGTTAATTACTTTATATTAAAGATTAGAATTTTAATGTTAACAATTTTCTATTTAAATTGTTACTTATTTTTATCATTTTTATAATTCTTTCAAATTAAGTCGAATTAGTAAAAGGTTTATGAATTTTAAATATTAGTGACTCACACAAAAAAAAAATTTGACAAATTATACCGAAGTGATCATTATTATAACACTTCTATGTCATTTGAATCTAACAACCAATTACACTAATGTTTGAATCCATAATAAAAATGTAAAATCCACTAAATAAATAGTTTTATTATTTAACTATGAAATGACCAACGAAATTAAAATTCTATTTAATGCATTGGCCAACTGGGTGTCCCAATAAACATTTAAATCGAAAACAATGTCACCATCTCTGTCACATAGTTTGCATACTTGTTTCACATGTTTCCTGTCTGCAATCATATAATAAATAATAATATACAACCAGCAATAATAGCTTTTTTTTCTATTATTTATAAAATTTATTTTTGAAGATAAGGATGAGGATAGACTGAAAGACGATAAATAAATTATGGGCTGACGCCAATTATTATTATTATGAAGCCAATCATATATTGTAGGTGCTTATTTATTACTAATTTTATTTGAAAAAATATAAAAATATAAGTAAAAATTTTCTAAAATTAACTACTAAGAAAGGTAGAATTTAACAAATTAAAATAACTTATAAAATCAATAATAAATAAATGTGTACAAGTTACTTATTTTCTAAAATCACCTCTTTCTTCTTCTTTTTTTATCATTTTTTACTTGTATATTATAGATTTATATTCAATTTATAATATATTATTAATGGTACTCCCTTTCAAATGAGATTTTTATAGATAAATAATTTTTTTATCTTTTTTTTTAATTTTTGGTAATTTTTAATTTATTAACAATGTTTAATTCTTAATTTTTTTGGTTTAATAGATTTAAAAAAAAACTTATATTGCTGTAATAGTTATATGAGTTGATAATATTTTTATCTTGTTATGACGATTTATTTCATTATTATCAAAATTTAATTAATTAATTTATTTTATAATATTAGTAATTGTAAATTTTAGTAATTTATTTATATTGAGAGATCAATTTATACTTGTAACCTTATTGATTAGTTTTAATGGAATATCAATTCGTTGTTGTTAAAAAAAAATTACTTGAAATTTATATCTTTTTTAAATCAACTTCAAATTTATATCTTAATCATCTATAAAATTATATAAAAACAATAGTAATATCTAGGACCATGCCATCTCTGTACGGGTGATGTACACAATAATTCCCTTTTCGGCCGTTTCTTGTTGTAATATTTGCGTCTATATCGTAATAAATGCCATCGATTACTGTGCTTTCCCTATCCGTTAGATTCAATGCGCCTCGAGTGTTTTCCTTTTATCTAACGGACACGATGAATCTACGCAGACGACAGCACCACTTCCCATGGAGTGCCGATAGAAGCTAAAAACTTCATGTTTTTGAAGCAAAAACCTTATCTTATCCTCCTTTTACAAAAGAACTGCGATGATGCCGATGCCGATGCCGGCTCCAGACTGTCGTTCTCTTATTTTCCTTGTCGTTTTTACAAAATTCAGATAAATAAACCCTGCGCAGCACACCTGGCGTTTTATAGGACATCCACATCTACGTACCGCACTTTGATTTGTGCCTATCAACTTTTATTTACTTTAAGTTTTACTTTCAAAAAAAAAAGGTTTTACTTTTATCCCACATCTGCTTTGTGGGCCCATTTTGATGATGTGGCGGATAAGTCAATGTGACATCCAGCTATTCGTGTTTTGATCCCGGGCTCTTAATTACCGCCACGCAGCTGATTTTTTTAATTAATTAATTATTGAGGAGTTCTGTTGTTATCTTCACCTAAAATAGTTTATTTTAATTTTTTTTTTTTATCATTGAGGTGAAAATGAAGGAGAAGGAAATTTGAACCGTTACCTTCTAAAAGATATCATCTCTGTGATTGGATAAACCATTCGCCCTAAACGAGTTGGCTGTCTAAAATATTTTATTTAAATAATGGAAAATTTATATTAAAAATTTTATATTTAATAAATGAAAATAAAATATACATCTTTATATTACATTGCTAATTATTGGAAGTATAATATAATAAATATAGGTAAAAAAAATTTATCCCGTATAACAGTATGATTGTGTTATACCGCAATGTAATAAAAAAAATTGTTCCTTCATCATCAATTTGAGTATCAATTATTACTAATTTTTTTATTGAATTGATAAGATCTTTCATTAATCACAAATTTATAATAAATTTAAAATTGATAATCAGCAATAAGAGACAATTCTCTTATTAGATAATTAAAAAAAAAAAAAACAAGACATAGTTTTAGATCTGTGAATGCTTTTGAATAGCAATCCCTATTAAATTGCTTTTACGTTGATTTATTTTCACGTTTTTAATAAATTTAGTAAAAAAATGAGCTTTTTACAATATAAATATTTATATCTTTATAGATAAAATTAAACCCATTAAATAAATATTTATTTAAATAAAATTAGAAACATTTGTACCATTTGTAATTTTAATCATTAAATCAAAGCTATAGCCGATGAATATTTTATTTTATTTTTTTTTAAGGGAGTAGTTTAGCATTTTAAGAAAAAATTAAAATTGATCGAAAATTATTACAACCACAAACCACAAGCAAAATGCATAAGTATCTAGGAGCAACCATAATGAGTGGAGTAATAAAATCTGAACATAATTTTGAAAATTTAAAGAAAGTTATAATATTCTGAATGTAGTTGTATATTTATAGCATTGTATTTCTTTACCATGATTAAATTAAAAAAAGAACACCGAATGATTTATTTTAAATCATGCTAAAAAAAAATGAATGTAATACATCATATGATGATTTATGAGACTCATGAAATGAAATTATAATCACTAAAATCATCATAGTTACAAGCTCATATGTGTCCTATTTTCAAGCTAGAAATGATTAAGATAGATCATAATGAACTATCAAACATAACATAACTAAAAAAAGCAAAAAAAATCATTTAAAAAATATAAATAACTATCAATATTTGTTACTCTATATAACATAAATTTAAAATTTTTAAATAAATTTGGATTTAAAGTTTATATAGAAAGAAAAGATTTAGAGAATTTCTTTTTTTATAGGTTCATTTTGCTCAAATTCTAATTAATTAGAGTAGAAAATTCTTAACTTTATTCAAAGTATTATATCCAATAATTAAATATACAATATAAAAAAATATATATTATTTTTATTAACTAAATATAAAATGCTTAGTTTATATGTTATAAATCCAACTGCAAGAATGTTGACCTTAGTTTATTTTTATGGTTCATATTTACATAACTGTATGTATTATTTTTATTAACTAAATATTAAATACTTAGTTTATATGTTATAAATATTGGGGAAAAATGGAGCCCTTTACAATCCAACAATTACCTTCACCCTTTTATATCACAATATAAATAAAAATATTTAAGAAATTACAAAAGAAAAACACACAATAATTTAACGTGGAAAACTCCCAAATTGAGAAAAATTATGGGTGTTGTCAAGAGACAACAAAAAAAAAAATATTCACTATGTGAAAAATTATTACAATCACACTACAAAATATTTAACTCTCATACATACCCTAAAACTCAAGTATATCCAAGAGAATTTGCCATAAATTTTCTACTAGTATAGCTAATAGCTCTAAATGATACACCAAATATTACATGATGATTAACATACACCAAATAGTTGTGGTGATTGACACTCTTAACAAAGGAGGGGATGAGTACTTTTATAACCACCTAACTTCTTCATTCATTCTTTTCTAACCAATGTGGGATTTCCACATCCATCATTTTAATTTTTTTTTAATCATATTTCAATAATCTCCACTATGATTAAAAAAATAAAAGAACAACAACTACCTCACCATTAGCTGTTACACTCACAATTCTAAGGAACAAGAATAGTCATACTCCACTATAAAAGTATACTCACTTGAAATTCACAAACTCTAAAAATTTTCACCTCCGCCAGTTCATGTTGAAAGATTGCTAATAAGTTAGGGTGCAACTTCCAATGTTTTACTTTTTTAAAAAATTCATCAACCATCGACATCAATTTCACCACACACCTTGCATCAATTGTTAACCAATGTTCATGTGCAAACCTGTGGACCCGCTAGCAATAACATGCCCTCTTCCATGGCAAACGTTAGAGATCAATAATATGCCAAAAAGATAATTTAGTTTTTTATGGAGAAAAGAGACCCACTCCTAGCGACAATATCAACATCTTCATTTACTGATTTTTGGAGCAATTTGCTGAATCCTGCTCCACTGATAATTTTTATTTAGGTGCCAAGATTACCCACACATTCAAATTCTTGTGTAAACCATATTGATTATCATTGACTTCATCTCGCCACAAGTTAATATCAATACACTAATAAAATTTCTCCACCTCAAACTCAAACTCAAATTCATTTTTGTTTAACAGTGCATAGTACCTTTGTATGCTTGAACAATACTTCTTGCTACAGTGACCTCACATGTACGTGAATAATGAGTGAACAATTGTATCTACAAAATGCACTAAAAAAGTTTTTAAGAAAGATTGGAGGGACACAAACGGTACTACTTAAGTCCCAACCTCCTTAGGCGATTATAGTTTTTGTGACAAAACTTTATTGGTTACACTTACTTACACAATACAAAGGACCTCTAGTTAGATCACAACAATTTCTAAAAAATATTTTTGCAACCACAGAACATATTAAAAATTTTAAAGAAATTTCTACGTCACCTTCAAGTTCATCTCTTACCGAACCATAGGTTTTGATACCAATTGTTGGAGAAAAATGGAGCTCTTTACAATCCAAAAACCATGGGTGTTGTCCAGAGATAAAAAAAAAAAATATTTACTATGTGAAAAATTATTACAATCACGATATAAAATATTTAACTCTTACACATATCAAAAAATTTAAATATGTCCAACAGAATTTCTCATAAATTCTCTACAAGTATAGTTAATAGCTCTAAATGGTACACCAAATATTATACGGTAATTAACACTCATCAAATATTTGTGGTGATTGATATTTTTAATAAATGAAGGAAAAAATCCTTTTATAATCATCTATTTTCCTCGTCCATTCTCTTCTAACCAATGTGAGATTTCCATATCTATCATTTTAATTTTTTTAATTATATTTCAATAATAAATTCAAAATTAATGATTCTCTCATTAATCTTGATGAATTTCGTAAATTTATTATATATTTAATTTCAATTGTAGAGCTTTAAAGATTATAAATTTCTGTAAGTTATTTTATGATTTGTCTATATTCTAATGATCTTTTTATTTGAGCAATGACATGTACTCTGTTAAAAAAAAATCCAACGGCCAGAATGTCTCAGTTGGAGTTACTGTGAACACGGATAAAAAAAAAAGAACGGGGCAGGCAAAAATTGCAAAGATGCATAATAATGGGAAAAAAAAAATCCGATAAATCGGGTCAAAACCGAGACACGGATCTCTAAGTTTTTTTCTACTGCCTTACCTCTGACTATTTGACAGGTAAGCCTAAAACATCGAATAAAAATAGGCCACGTGTTCCTTTTAACCATGAAGATACAACAGCTAATTTTTTTCGGACAGAACACTTTGTAGGTCCCACCTCCTCTCCCTGCATGATGTCTTGTGGCGGACACACCAAAGAACAAAAAGATAAGAACCAAAGCAGACCAAACCTAACCAGACCAGACCAGACCAACACTCCTCGTTCGCTTAGTGCTGCTGCTACAGTATCGCTCGTGTGCCCCTTTTTCTCTCATTATCTACCGTTCAACTGTCTTACCTTTTATTTACACTTACATCCAACGGTCATTATTTATATAGGAGTGCCAAAAATTATAACTTTTTCCACGTTTTGCAAATTTATATTAAACTTTAAAATTTGATAAATGTAACTCAATTTGGTAAATTATTTGTAACTATTTGTTTATTTGCATGTTGCACACAGACTACTTATTATAATGAATTATTAATTTATATTTTAATATATTTTATTAGTAAAAAATTTAAATTACAGGATCTATATAAATAATAAAAATTTACATAAAAAATTTATATTGATTAAAAAACAGCACAGTAAAATTTTTAGCATAAATAAATAGTATAATAAATTTCTATTAATAATATAATAAATAGTGTAAAGATTTACTTTATGGTTTAATAATGTTACACATAAAATTTTAAAAGAATTTTATTTGATTGATCATATTGTTACTTTGAATAAAAAATTAATATTTCTGGTACAGTTTCCCAAATGAAAAAAATTAGTTATAAATTTAATTTTTATTATTATAATTTTTTAGTTATAATAAGATCAGTTGTAAAATTATTAGATTAGTATTAAAGTATATATATTAGTATTTTAGTTAAAAAATAATACTAAATAATTATTCTATTATTATACTTTTAATTTTTTTTAAAAATAAAATTTTTAATAGTTTGAAAATAAATATTTGAGCAATTAAAAGTAGAAAAATATGTAGTATATAAATATCTTTAAAATTTGAATAGTTTAAAATATATATAATAATATTTTAGTTACATTTAAAAATAATATGATTCCATAGAAAAAAACAGAGTTATATAAGAAAAATTGGTTTTTTAATATTTCTTTTAAAAAGAAATATTCAAAATTCTCAAAATTCAGTATATATGAATCCATTTGGACTTAATAACTTTAGGTTCATTTAATATATATATATATATATATATATATATATATATATATATATATATATATTTTAGCACAATTATAATTTGATCAATATTTGATATTTAAAATGAAATAATTGTTTCTATTTTTATAAATTTTACATTCATAATATTTAATTATTACTAATTATAATAATTAGTTAGACTTTAATCTCAATAATTTAAGAAAATATTAAAATGGAAATGAAATTTTTTTTTAAGTTATAAAAAAATATATTCATAATCTTTTTTACCTATTTTAAATTTTTATATAAATATAAAATTATAATAATAGATGTTAACTAATTCACTTCAAACATATATATATATATATATATATATATAATTATACTAAAATTATAAGTAATATGTAAAATTATAGTAGTTTTAATGTTCAGTATAAATATGTAAAAAAGTGAAAAAATTGTGATTTTTTATTTTTTTAAAATACAAGTACAGTATAAGAGGTGAATAGCCAATAGCAGAAGCTGCTATCTCTTTTATGGAAGTGGAGCTTGGATTGAGCAATATTTTAAGATTGATTTATTTTTGGGGGTAAAATTGAAATTGCCGTCCCCAGTGCTAGAAAGAAAAAAGAAATGGAAATTCCATGTTATATTCAAGATTAGCATGGTAATTTTCTTGAACTGTTCTTGATTTTTCTTTTGGTTTTATGAGTATATTTATTTTGGTGGTCTCTGTGTAAATTAGTATTTGGTTGGTCATTTGATTATTTCTTTCATTTCAATCTTTTTTCGAAAGATTTTTTTTTTTGAAAAGCAAAGACAAGAAAAAGAAAAGAAGAGAAAAGAAAATTTGTTGAAAAATATAGTGCAAGTGTTGTAACAATCTGTAGTGGGATATATCTGGTTGTTGCAGCAGTATATTTTTCTTTAGCAGCTCTATAATCTTGAATCTATTCTATTCCTTTTCTATTTCTCTCTTTCTCTATCTCCTTTCTGATCTTGATGATAGCTAGAAACTTCTTGGTTGTATTTCGTCCTTTGATTTGATTCAATTCTATCCATCTCTTTTTTATTTTCCCCCTCTTTGTTTCTTGCTTGCTTTATTTGAACCTGAAGAAAATCTTTGTTTTTTGTTCTTTCAAAATTTCAAACTAGCCACTTCTTTTCTTGTTTCAGAGCAAGTTTATGACTTTGTTTTACGCTTCTAGTAAATCTTGAGAAAGGGTATCTGTCTTTTTGATTTGTGTTCTTAGAGTGGATGTTCTTAGAGTGGATGTTCTTTAGTTTCTTGGTTTTACAAGATCTTAGGAGCTTCAATATTGGAAAGGGTCATTTTTTTTTAGCTTAAATGAAAGATTTTTTGGCCGCTATTGAGCTAGATTTTGTTGCAAATAACCAAGGAAATTGAAATGGTTTCAAGGTCATATTCAAATCTTTTGGAGCTTGCTTCTGGTGAGTCTCCATCTTTTGGCCGGATGAACCGGCGTCTCCCACGGATTATGACCGTGGCCGGGATCATTTCTGACCTGGATGATGACCCTTCAGAGAGTGTATGCTCTGACCCATCGTCCTCTTCGGTGCAGAAAGACCGAATAATTATAGTAGCTAATCAGTTGCCTATAAGAGCACAGAGAAAATCAGACGGCATTAGTAAGTCTTGGATTTTTACTTGGGATGAGGATTCACTTCTCCTTCAGTTGAAAGATGGATTAGGGGATGATGAAATTGAGGTTATTTATGTGGGTTGTTTAAAGGAAGAAATTCACCCTAATGAACAAGATGAGGTTTCTCAGATACTTCTGGAGACTTTCAAATGTGTGCCTACATTCATCCCTCCAGATCTTTTTAGCAGGTACTATCATGGATTCTGTAAGCAGCAGTTATGGCCTTTGTTTCATTATATGTTGCCCTTGTCACCAGACCTTGGTGGTAGGTTTAATAGGTCACTCTGGCAAGCTTATGTGTCTGCAAATAAGATTTTTGCTGATAGAATTATGGAGGTTATTAACCCAGAAGATGATTATGTATGGATACATGATTATCATCTTATGGTGCTTCCAACTTTCCTTAGGAAGAGATTCAATAGGGTGAAACTTGGGTTCTTCCTCCATAGCCCATTTCCTTCTTCAGAGATTTATAAGACATTGCCTATTAGGGAAGAGCTTTTGCGAGCCTTGTTAAATTCAGATTTGATAGGGTTTCATACTTTTGACTATGCAAGGCATTTCTTGTCTTGCTGTAGTAGAATGCTTGGTCTTACCTATGAATCCAAGAGGGGGTACATAGGCCTTGAGTATTGTGGTAGGACTGTAAGCATTAAGATTCTGCCTGTTGGTATACATATGGGTCAGCTTCAGACAGTGTTGAGCCTTCCAGAGACTAAAGCAAAGGTTGCAGAGCTTGTTGAGCAATTCTGTAATAGGGATCGGACAATGTTGCTGGGGGTGGATGACATGGACATTTTTAAAGGTATAAGTTTGAAGCTGCTAGCAATGGAACAATTGCTTGTGCAGCATCCGGAGTGGAGAGGCAAAGTGGTGTTGGTGCAGATAGCAAATCCTGCAAGGGGTAAAGGAAAGGATGTGAAAGAAGTCCAGGCTGAGACTTATTCCACTGTGAAGCGGATCAATGATACATTTGGGATGCCTGGATATGATCCTGTAATCTTGATTGATGCACCGCTGAAGTTTTATGAAAAAGTAGCATATTATGTTGTTGCTGAGTGCTGTTTGGTCACAGCTGTAAGGGATGGAATGAATCTCATACCATATGAATACATAATTAGTCGCCAAGGGAATGAGAAGTTGGATAAGGTATTGGGGCGAGAATCATCTGTCCCGAAGAAGAGTATGCTGGTTATCTCTGAGTTTATTGGCTGCTCTCCATCTTTGAGTGGAGCAATAAGAGTAAACCCCTGGAATATTGATGCTGTAGCTGATGCGATGGACTATGCTTTGGAGATGGCTGAACCAGAAAAACAACTCCGGCATGACAAGCATTACAAATATGTTAGCACTCACCATGTTGGATATTGGGCACATAGTTTCCTTCAGGATTTGGAGAGGACATGTCGTGATCATGTGGGGAGGAGATGCTGGGGCATTGGATTTGGATTAAGCTTCAGAGTTGTGGCACTTGATTCAAACTTCAGGAAGCTCTCAATGGAGCACATAGTGTCAGCATACAAGAGGACCACAACTAGAGCAATTCTTCTGGACTATGATGGTACTCTAATGCCTCAGGCTTCAATTGATAAGAGCCCATCTCCTACATCAGTTGACATTATAAATAAATTGTGCAGAGATGAGAACAACATGGTTTTTATTGTTAGTGCTAGAAGTCGTAGGACACTCACAGAATGGTTTTCTCAGTGTGAGAAGCTAGGATTAGCTGCAGAGCATGGTTACTTCCTAAGGTAAGCTGATTTGAGTTTGAAAGTCATCATTCTTATCTGGTTTGCAACCCAGTTTAACTTGAAATTGATGATCATATATGGTTATGGATTCAGGCTAATGCGAGATGCAGAATGGGAAACATGTGTGCCTGTAACAGACACTGCTTGGAAACAGATCGCGGAGCCAGTGATGCAGCTTTATACTGAAACAACTGATGGTTCCAACATTGAGGATAAAGAAACCACACTGGTGTGGAGTTATGAGGATGCAGATCCAGACTTTGGTTCATGCCAAGCTAAAGAACTTCTTGATCATCTTGAAAGTGTCTTAGCCAATGAACCTGTAACAGTGAAGAGTGGACAAAATATTGTGGAGGTTAAACCTCAGGTTTGCCTCAAAAATTCTTTTCTTATGTTGAATTTCTGGTTTGATTTTTCCCTACTTTGCCATGCATTGCGTGGCAGTCTATGTGATTTAAGATTATGTCTATCATATATGTATATAGATTGGCATTTGGAAGGATTGCTTCTTGGACGACTCAGATTACACTCAATTAAAATCCTTTGACTAATATTTTTTAGGTAGCGATCATCATGAAAACATATAATACAGTCCCTGAGAATTATTACACAAACAAGTGCAATCCATCAAGTTAGAGCTGATTGAGACTAGTTTAGGTTTTTTCATGTTACCAATGATGCTGCAATTAATAATTGGGGTGTTACCCTTCTGGCAGATTAATATCTGTTGCTTTCTCTTTTTCGAGATGTCCTCTTATATTGCTGAATGCAATTTAGATGCAGAAAAAAAATACAGAGTTATCAATTTATGTATCATATTCTACTGCAATGGTACTCTGACATAGAACCTGTAAAAGTTCAAACCAATTTGGTCTCTTAATTGGACTTTAGTTGTTAATCATTCGTAGTTGTTATCGATATGAGCATGTGAAATTAAATAGGAAGGATTCCATTAATAAGGGCTAAGAAATGGGGAAAAGAAGATGCAAAAACTGGTTTTATCGTTTAGTTTAGGCTTAACATGATTTGGTTGCTAGTTACTAGTTAGTGGCATTGTCCAGCTTTCTCATGAACATGCTACATAACCAGAAAAGCTATCAAATCACCCAAGATTTGTAAGGTGATGATTTTGAATAACCATCTTGCATCACCCAAGATTTGTAAGGTGATGATTTTGAATGACCATCTTGCAAATGTATGCAGGGCGTGAGCAAGGGACTAGTGGCCAAACGTCTGCTTTCAACCATGCAAGAAAGGGGAATGTCGCCAGATTTTGTTTTGTGCATTGGAGATGATCGTTCAGATGAGGATATGTTTGAGGTAATTACCAGTTCAGTTGCAGGCTTTTCAATTGCTCCTAGGGCAGAAGTGTTCGCATGTACCGTTGGTAAAAAGCCCAGCAAAGCTAAGTATTATTTGGATGATACAGCAGAAATAGTTAGGTTGATGCAAGGTTTGGCTTCAGTTTCAGAACAAACGTTTACTGTCTAAAGATGAGTTAAGGGTGCACCCTCATTGTTTTAAGTGTAAGCACGCAGATCGAGTGATGCAATCCACATAGTTTTCTCTCCCTATTTTCTGCCATGTTTTCCTTCTTTTTCTTCATGTGTAAATTATCAATGTTACTTGAGAGAAGCTGTGGAAAACGGTAACTTTTTTTTTTTTTTTTTTTGCTTTACCCTAGTGAAGTTGTAAATATATGCTTGCGCCATGAATCTGAGCTTGTTGAATTGCAATTCTTCTCTTGTTATTGGAAAGGTTACAGCTGTAGATGCTGGTTGCAAAGAGTCTTTTACATGTAAAAAATTCTCTTGTTTTTTAATGGTTTCTTGATTTCCTCGAAAAGTTACGCAAATAACTTGAGCTTGTCTGCTTGAGCTTTTTATGGCCTTGTTCTTTCATGCCCAAATGTGCTATTTTTCTTTTTTAAGGCTCTTCATAGCAGGACAGGTAAATGATGGTGTGACCATCTTTTACATATATTTTCTTCAATTATATGCAGTGTCTAAATTATCTTTTAGTGATCTTTGAGGAAATGGGCGTTTTCTGTATAGATTCTGCCATTCTGGTACAGATGCTGTAACTTGTCTTTTGTGCAAAATTTCAAGTACTCGTGGGGACTCCTTTCTTCATCTTCTTATGTTGAGTTGACCTATTACACTTTGTCTTTCGTTGTTTCTGGTATTGTCGTTTTGCTTTATTGGCTTAAGACCAAACTACTTGGCAATTGTGTCGTTCCTGATATAAATTTGGTACTTTTCCATTAAAACATGGACTAATATACGTTAAGCACTTTTCAAGAAAGAATGGTAAAATTGGCTTTAAAGGTTTTGTCTTTAGCATTTGAAGTAGTCTCATTTATCAATTGGACTAACTCTTTCTATGCATTAACATGAGACTATTTAGGTAAGTTAATGATGCATTATTTTTATTATTTTTTTATTTTGCGATTGGGCATGAAATGTCATGAGTGAACTTCAACTATGGGAGACATTTTAACTCTATATCACATCTAAAATAATTTTTGGTCGCACCGGGTTAGCCCATAAAAGAGTAGGTAAAGTGTTAGCTATTGTTGTACTTCATATATGAGCGGAATTTGAACTTTCGATCTCATTTAAGGGATGAGAGCGTTGAACCACTCACACCAACCATTGATGGTTTAATGATGATGATGATTTAATAGTGCATACTTTAAATTAGTATGAGTCAATCAAAAACCTTTTATTTCCTTCCAAGTGATTTGAAAAATCAAACTTAGATAGTCCAAAAGATATGTAAACTTTTTCAATTACTTGAATCAAGTCTTAGGATTATTATAAATGTTTGTATTATTTAAGTTTGAAATCTAATCGCATTTGATTCATCTGATGTCTTGTAGTTAAAAGAGGTTTGAATATTCATCTGATGTCTTGTAGTTAGTGGACTTACAAAAAAGGGCATAACTCGTCTTATACCTATTTTTTTTCAGAAAGAAATATTATTTTTATAGAATGATATGAAAATTTATTTATAAGTTCTTAACAAATCAATTTTAAACTATCAAAATCTGTAGAAAATATGTCAATTATTTTTACTAACATCTAGATAATTAGCTACTAAAATTACTATTTTTTTTAAAAAGCAATATGAAAAAAAAAAAAACACATTACAATAAATTATATTCTTGTTCCAAAGATAAGACAAAAAGTGTTTGGACTTGCGAAATCTCCATCCAAATTTTGCAGGTTAATCAATTATGTGCTTAGAGTTTGGTTTTTTGTTAGTGTCCTTTAAATTTGGTAGAAAGCCACAAACATTTGATGTAGATCGCATAGACTATTCTCCTCATTTCTTGGAACTTATGCTAAAGCAGAATGGGTAATATTTTACATTCTCAAGATATGAAATTAAAAAAAATAATTATTGGTCTCCATTTTTTTATTTTTTAATATTTTTTAAAAAACTTATCCCTCATTCACATATATTTTTTTTGAAGGCTGTAGTCAAGATTGTTGCGTATTTATAGACAACTAATTAATTTTATTTTAATCTACTTGATAAGTCAGTTGTTAAGACGAATCTATATATTTTATAAATTTTCTGTTTCTCCTTTATCTTTTTTTTTGGACAGTTTAGTAATTCTCTTTGATGGATGTTGTAAGTTTACTGTATGTCTAGTTTCAATTGTTAAACTTCAAATCTAATATGATGTTGTTTATAGTTATGAATTTTAAAAAAAAAATCATTATGATTATTATTATTTTTCTGAAATTATCATAATGAATATTTATTTATACTAAACTCTGTAATTACCTTCTTCTTTTATTATTAATAAAATGTTCTTCTTTGTTTTATATATATATATATATATATATATATATATATATATATATATACGGAGAGAGAAAAATCAGCCCTGAATTAATTGGGTATGCTAATAGTATTGGGTCATAGTCATTTTTGAAAGGGTTATTTACCTAAATATATCAAAAATAAATTTTTTTTTTTTAAATATCAGTGATAAAAAAAATTTCAAAATTAACTTTTCTAATTTTTTTTTAAATATAAACAACTCCCCTTATTATGTTTATTTTTAGGGTTATCTTTTTTTCTTTTTCCAACATTTTTTTTACTGATTTTTTTTTTATTGATTTTTTTTCTTTTTTCCTTTATACTTTTTTTTCTCAACAATTTTTTTCAACATTTCTTTTGCTTTATATTGTTTTTATCTATTTTTTACTCAACAATTTTTTTCTAAATTTTTTTTTTCTAATGTCTTTTATTTTTCTTAGTGTTTTTTTTGCTAAACTTTTTTTTTTCATTTTTTATGGTATTATCTTTATTTTTTTCTCAACTGTTTTTGCGCAACATTTTTAAAATTTTTTTAAGGTAATGTCTTTATTTTATTCTCAATGTGTTCTTTTTTTTTTTGCTCAATATTTTTTCTCTTAATTTTTTTAAATAAATAATTATGAATAAAACATCTTTAATTATTGTTAAATCAAGCAATAAATAACTTAAAATGTTGTACCAACAATAAATAAATAAAATTTTATCATTTTATATTCATAAAGAATAAGGATTTTTTTCTTTTACTTTAATTAGTTTATTAAAATGTCTAACAACTTTTTTAAATAAAAAATTATTTGATATTTATTGATTATCAATATGTAACAAGTTTACAATTTTTATTATGTATTTGTAACATCAATAAAAAAAATGAAAATTTTAAAAAAATAAACAAATTGAAACAACTAAAAATAACAACTGAAATAATGAAAATCAATAAAAATCAACAAAATTTTATAGTTGTTGATTGTTGTTTTTTATTTTTTTAAAATTATTTGTCATTAATAATAATAAAATTAAGGTCATAAATAAATTTTTTACTTTTATTAGTATTAATGATAAAAAATAATTTTTTTTGACATATTTCATAATTTTTATTTTTTTCTTTTCATTTTTATTGTTTTATAGTTGTTTTATTTTTAATAAAAATCAACAAACAAAAACAACAAAAACAATTAAAAACAATAATTGAAATAACAAAAACAACAAAAATCAACAAAAGCAACAAAAAATTTCAGTTGTTAATGTTTGTTGTTTTTTCATCATTAATAATAGAATTAATACCAAAAATACAATTTTTACTTTTATCAATATCAATAATTAAAAATAATTATTTATTTGATATATTTCATAATTTTTTTGTTGTTTTTATTGAAAAAAAATTATTGAATAGTATGGGTAATTATTTATTTGATAATTACCTTCTTCTTTTATTAGTAATAAAATGTTCTTCTTTGTTATATGGAGAGAGAGAAATCACACCCTGAATTAATTGGGTATGCTAATACTATTGGGTCATAATCATTTTTGAAAGGGTTATTTACATAAATATATCAAAAATAAAAAAAAAATTCAAAAATGTCATTGATAAAAAACTTTCAAAATTAATTTTTTTAATTTTTTTTAAATATAAACAACTCCTCTTATTATCTTTTTTTAGGGTTATCTTTTTTTCTTTTTCCAACATTTTTTTTTCTTTTTACTGATTTTATTTTTTATTGATTTTTTTCCTTTTTACTTTATACTTTTTTTTTTCAACATTTTTGTGCTTTATATTGTTTTTATCTATTTTTTTACTCAAAATTTTTTTTCTAAATTTTTTTTCTAATGTCTTCCTTTTTTTTTCTCAATGTTTTTTTTTGCTAAACTCTCTTTTTTCATTTTTTATGGTATTATTTTTATCTTTTTTTTTTCTCAACATTTTTTTTACTATCTTTATCTTTTTTTTTCCCAACTGTTTTTGCTCAACATTTTTTTTTAATTTTTAAGGTAATGTTTTTATTTTATTCTCAATGTTTTCTTTTTTTTTTGCTCAACATTTTTTCTCTTAATTTTTTAAATAAATAATTATGAATAAAACATCTTTAATTGTTATTAAATCAAGCAATAAATAACTTAAAATGTTGTACCAACAATAAATAAACACACTTTTAAAAGTAAAAAAAAAATGTCTTTTTACTGATTTTAAAAGTTCAATTTTTGTTTTAATTTTTTCTTTTTACTAATTTTTTTCTTTTTTATTGATTTTTTTCCTTTTTCCTTTATATTTTTTTTTTCTCAACATCTTATTTTTTTTCAACATATTTTTTGCTTTATATCGTTTTTATCTATTTTTTTCTCAATTTTTTTAACTCAACAATTTCTTTCTAAATTTTTTTTTCTAATGTCTTCCTTTGTCTTTCTCAATGTTTTTTTGCTAAACTTTTTTTTTCATTTTTTATGGTACTATCTTTATATTTTTTTTCTCAATATTTTTTCTACTGTCTTTATATTTTTTTTCTCAATTGTTTTTGCTCAACATTTTTTTTTATTTTTAAAGTAATGTCTTTATTTTATTCTCAATGTTTTTTTTTGCTCAATATTTTTTTCTCTTAATTTTTTTTTCAAATAAATAATTATGAATAAAACATCTTCAATTGTTGTTAAACCAAGCAATAAATAAACAAAATTTTATCATTTTATATTCTTAAAAAATAAGGATTTTATTTTCTTTTACTTTAATTTTTTTATTAAAATGTCTAACAATTTTTTTAAATAAAAAATTATTTGATACTTATTAATTATCAATATGTAACAAGTTTACAAATTTTATGATGTATTTGTAACATCAATAAAAAAACCGAAAAAGTAAAAAAAATAAACAAATTGAAACAACTAAAAATAACAACTTAAATAACAAAAATCAATAAACATGAATAAAATTTTATAGTTGTTGATTGTTGTTTTTTATTTTTTAAAAATTATTTTTTCATTAATAATAATAAAATTAAGGTAATAAATAAATTTTTACTTTTATTAGTATTCATGATAAAAATAATTTTTTTTGAACATATTTCATAATTTTTATTTTTTTGTCATTTTTCTTGTTTTCTAGTTGTTATTTTTTTTATTTTTAATAAAAATCAACAAAAACAATAATTGATGTTTGTTATTCATGTTTGTTGATTATTGTATTGTTTGTTGATTTTTCATCATTAATAATAAAATTAATACTATAAATATAATTTTTACTTTTATCGTATCAATAATAAAAAATAATTATTTATTTGATATATTTCATAATTTTTTTGTTGTTTTTATTGAAAAAAAATTATTGAATAGTATGGGTAATTTTTAATTTAATTAGTTTAATTTCTAAATTTTTAATAATTATGAAAAGATTATGAGTAATTTTTAGTTTAATTAGTTTAATTTTAATATTATAAATAATAGCAAGTTTTAAAATTAAAAAAAGTATTATTTAGAATATAAAATTAAAATTATTTAAAATATACAAAATGAATAAATAAATATAATTAACTTTAATTAAAAATTACTTTAAAAATAATAAATCGATAAAAAAAATTATAGAAAAAATGCCGATTTCAAAGAATGAAAATACAGAGGCCAATATGAAACAAAAGTGAAAAGAAAAATATAAAACTGAAAGAAAAACAATGCCCAGTTCACGAATAAAAAGAGCTCCGTAGACTTGGCGTGTTCCCGTAATGAACTCTTTCTGGAAACGACACATAGCCTTGCTTTGAAGGAATTAATTAGCAGAGCCAATAAATTGTTCACATGCATGCCTCTACTCAATGGACACTTGACCAGTTGACTTGCGCCGCGACCAACTTTCACAACTGACCCTTGCTGCAGAAACTTTATTATGCATATGAAGATTAATTCTTAAACTGTGTATTTTTGTAATATTTAAACACACCATACTTGTTAAAAAAAACACACACACACACAATACAATATAATTTCATATACAAATTTAATAATATTCGTAATATTATCATAAAATCAATTAAATAGACATGAAAATTAGATGAATTAATAAAAAAAAGCCCATGTAATAATTACATGTATTAATTACAATGCTTTGCATGCATTTAAGAAGGCTGAATACCCTTTTTCACTCCTGAACTTTACCATTTCATTTTACACATTAATTTTTTTAATCAATATCACATATAAATTTTTATTTTGGATTAACTTCACCTTTGTTCAGACATAACTAAACACATGTGAAGGATACACAATGACATGTCAGAGTTAAATATTCATGTCAAATATTTTATCCATGAACTTTACACTTTTAGTTTCACTCATGAACTTTTAAAATTAACCAATTGCACATATAAATTTTTATTATAAATTTAATAAAGTATCAGTGATAAATTTAATTTTTTTTATTGTTATGCTAATAATTTTCATTTAATTTTAATTAGATAAATATTTTTATTAAAATTGATTAACTTTGCTAAATTAAAATAATTTATTAGAATTTTATATTAAAATTGACTAAAATTATTATATTAACTAAACTAAAAAAATTTAAATAAGCCATGAAACTCACAAACAAGTTTGAATATAAGCTTGCGAGTAAACTTGTAATTTTTATATTTAATAATTTAATTTTAGATATATAATTTATAAATTCTTATTGTAAAAATATTTTAAAACATATATTATTAGAATAAAATTATAATTTTTATTAAATATATTATAATTTATTTAGTAAATAATTTATTTTAATTTTTAATGTCCAATTATAAAATGTTCCTATTAAAAAAAATGTCAAATATCTCTTTTCACCCCTTTAGTCCATTTTACGCATCAACTTCAAAAATTAACCAATTGAACATATGAACTTTTATTTTGGACCGATTTCACCCATGGACATGTCAGCTCTTCTTTCACCAACCACGTGCCTCACATTCATTGGGCTCACGCACTTGTCCATGCTGTCAAATGACGTATGAAATAGAATAAAAAAATATCATTCATGGGTGAAATCGGTCCAAAATAGTTCATACGTGCTATTGATTAAAAAAAAGTTGATGTGTGAAATGGGTGAAAAGGGTAAAGTTCAGGGGTGAAAAAGGGTATTAACCTATTTAAGAATATACATCTTCTCACTAATGACTGTTGGAATCATTTGACAATTTCTTCTCTTTCTTCTTTCTTTCTCCTTATTCTTTTCTCTCAATTTGGTAGTTTTATGAGTGGGTTTTTGGGTGATTTTTCAAAAAATAGGATAGGTCAATTGACAGTTATGATAGTTAAAATGCTTTGAAGGAATTCCAACCCTAGCTACCTCTTTTTTTTTTATCTTCGCTTACAGGTGGCAGCTCAGCCGTTTAGTTTTTTTTCTTTCGCCACCATGGACTACCTCAGTCATGGTCAGATGTTTGCGCCCTATCCACCTAAACTCTCAACAACTTCAATCCTTAAATTATCGAAGCCATCTTATGCAATGGCAATCACAAAACCTTCTATTGTTCCTGATATTACAAAATGTGTTACTTTAAATAAAAGGGGCTATATAACCATCAAGATCAATCAACAACTTTATGAATGATGTTTTACTGTCTATGAACATGCTTTGATTGCTCGTATTATTTTGTCCAAAAGAGAGGCACCCTAGAAATTGGCTGATTTAAAGAAAAAACTCACAGGAATATGGGGTCTTAATACTTAGAAACTAATCTCTCTTAGGCGTAGTTTTTACCATGCAATTTTATCTTCAGCTATAAAGAAATATATGGCTTGGAGTCAAGGTTCATTAATGCTGAAGCCAAGAATTCTAAGATTGCAACCTTAGACTTCAGATTTTGATCCTTTTGCTAAAAAATAATCTAATACTCAGAGTTGGGTACGTTTATACAAATTATCCTAGGAATATTGGCATCCCTAGATTTTAACATCGATTTCTCATGGTATTAGAGTTCCATTGAAAATTGATAACGCAACTATTATAGGCGATTTTGGTCATTATGTGTGAGTTTTGGTGGACATTGATTTATCTTCTTCTCTTCTTGAGAATTTGTTGATCGAACGAATTGGGAAGAGTTTCTTTATTGAGATTGTATACAAAAATCTTCATGCATTTTGTAATATTTGCTCCAATATTGGGCATAATCCTTTATCTTATTGGTTAGGTAAAAACTTGCATAGCCTGAAGCTCCATGATCAAAGCCTGAGAAAATAGATGAGCCAAAATGCATTTGGAAGTCTAAAGCGAATTCTATAACTGATGTTCTTATCACCAATGCATTCCAGTAGCTGCAGACTGTAATTAGCTGTAACATTCCTTCGAATTTTAAGGAGAATGTTCAGGAGGCCATTAACGCTACTAATGGCTTAATCCAAATTTCTTTTGATGATTATGTTATGGTTGTTCATTCAATTTTAACAGCTTCTGAGCTAGTTCTGCATGCTGAAAGGCATCAGGTTTTTTATGCACTGGAGTTTGATTTTTATATTACTGTTGACTATGCGATAAACCCTCATGATGAAGATTTGGATCAGATGAGGTTGGTAGTTTGAAAATGCTCCAGATGACATT
Source organism: Mallotus nudiflorus (assembly GCA_947683625.1). Taxonomy (NCBI): domain Eukaryota; kingdom Viridiplantae; phylum Streptophyta; class Magnoliopsida; order Malpighiales; family Euphorbiaceae; genus Mallotus; species Mallotus nudiflorus. The sequence goes on along the minus strand of CANTUR010000017.1, from coordinate 1,262,373 downwards.
AATGATCAAGCCAAACTTTCTTGGGCAGATGATGCGAAAATGGATAAGGAACCTTAGACCACTATCAGATGCAAAAAATAACCAAATCCACAAGGCAATTATAAGGTTACTCTCCCTAAGAGGGTTGCTAAAAACCAGAGAAACTGAACTTATGAAGGCGTTCTTATGGAATTTTTGCAGATTGGGTAACTATATTACTCAATGCATTTTCAGTTCTTTTTTCATCAATTTTCTCCGGATTATATTTGCTTAGTGGAACCTTTGGTTATTTTTTCTTTTATACCTTATTTTTGGATAGACTGGATCTTTATTTGCTTGCTCATAATGGTTCTTCTTTGGCTTCGATTTGGGTTTTGGGTAAAAGAGGTCTTCCTTCACCTACTTTCTATCATATTCATGCTCAACATATCACTATTGATGTTTTATGTGATAATATTTTGCAAAGATTTTCCTCTATTTATGGTAGTGTTTGACGAAATCATAAATTGGATTTATGGAATGATTTACAGTTTGTTTTGACTAATTATTCTTCTAGCTATTGTGTTTTAGGTGACTTTAATGCAGTTTTGGGAACCTATGAAAAAATTGGTTGAGCTTTGGATTCAGGACCTTGTAGGGAATTTACAACCTTCATTGATAGTTGTCTTCTTTCAGATATTCCTTCAAGGGGAGCTTTTTACACATGGTGTAATGGCAGGACTGGTGCTAGTCGTGTTAAATGCCATTTGGATAAGGCTATGGGTATTTTATAATTTTTTAATAGTTGGAATGATATCTCTTATTCAATTATCCCTCGTCACCATTCAGATCATTCTCATGTACTCCTTCAATATGGGCTTGGTGATGGTATGGTTTCCAAATTTCATTTTCAGTTTATGTGGATAACTCATCCTAGTCTTCAGGATTTGGTCATTACTTCTTAGTCGGCTTCTATTAATCCTCTTTATCCTATACAGCTCTTCGGTGCTAGGTTAAAGCATTTAAGGAGGGATCTTTAAATTTGGAATAAGGAGGTTTTTGGTTGCTTAGAAGATTTCTCATGCTACTTCTTAGTTGCAAGTTATTAAAGCTCAGATCACTTCTCAAGGTTTTTCTGATGATCTTCACAGGAGATGCAGATCTTTATCTTTGCCTTAAATAGTAAGAGATTTTATTTAAGGAAAGGAGCAGAGTGTAAAGACCCAGTATTTTAAATAAAATAATATTATTTTGGGATATGCAATATTAATAATTTTAAATTTTAATTGTATATTATTATTGTTAATTACTAATATTATTTACGTAATTATTTTAAGAGATTTGTTTATGTAAAATAATTTATATTTACATGGGATTAATATTAATATTAATATTAATATTAATATTATTATTGTTGTTGTTGTTGTTATTATTATTATTATTATTATTAAATTTGATGGAGGGCATTTTAGTAATTTCATAATTAAATTAAAAAAAATATAGAAAAGTCAAAAAAAATTTTTGGATCAAACCTTCTTCACTTTCTTCTTCTTCTTCTTCTCACTGTGTCTTTGCCAGCCCACACCGGACCGCCTAGCTACAACCACCAATTGTCGCCACTTCCCTCTTCCTCCAGCTACCGTCTGCCGCCAACAGAGCCACCGGGAAGTCGCTGCATCGCTTGAAATTGAAGGAGGCTGAAACTTGAGCTTCACATCGTTGGTGAGGATTCCGGCCACCCCAGCTCATTGGACCAGTCTCTTTTGAACGTCCTTGATCCGGTGAGTCCATTTCCGAGTACCGTTTAAGATCAAATGCTCTAGATTTTTAGATATCTTCAATTTTTAGTTTATGTGATTTAGGATTTAGGATTTTTTTGAGCTTGATAATGTTTGATTCTTGCAAACTTGCTTAAGAAATGTTGTTTGTTGTAGCTCAAGCTTCTCAAATACATTTTTTGTGAATTAATTTGAATTTTGATTAATTTTTTATTATTTTAATATTTAATATTGAATTTTTGATAATTATGTTAATTAATTATTTTTATTGAAAATTTAGTTGAATTGGTGTTATTAATGCGAGTTAATAATTTTAGAATTTTTAAAATAATTTTGGTGAATTTAAATAATTTTTTTAGAATATTAATTATATTATGTATGTTTCGTATTATTGAGTTAATTGTGTAATTTTGGGAAAATTATAGTTAAATATTGTGTTTTAAATGATTTTAGAGTTATATAGGGTATTAAAATGATTATTATAAATTATTTACTATTTTTCACTAATTAATACTAATTTTCAAAAATTATTTTCAAATAATATATTATTTATTATTTTGGTGATTAAATAGATTTTTAGTTACTTTTAATATATATTTAAACTATTTGAATATATAAAAGTGAAATTTTACTATTTTATATTGAATTATTGAAAATTTGAATTTTTATTAATATTATATTATTATTTGAGGATTTTAATTAATTATTGTGAGAATAATTGTATTTGGTGTTTTATTATTTTAAATATATTATATTTTGGTGTTCTGAGGATATTTATGGAATTTATTAATTTTCATATATATTTATTATTTTATTTGATTTTTGGTGAATTTGTGAACCTTGGTTGGGAAATTGTGCAGTTCGAGGTCCCAACCCGAGGTATTGTACAATTTGTGTTAGAAGTGCATTTTCTTGCAGGATCGACTCTAATTTTTTGTAGAGAGATATCTACTTTACAGAGGAGGTTTTGCTGAATTTTTGGTAGAAATTTCGTAAAATGTGATGTCGGATCGATTCTGAATTTTCGTATTTGTCTGAGTTTTTGTATTCCTAAATCAAGTCTCTTTTAGAAGTATAAGTTAGGAATTTATTCTAATTGTTATTATTATTTATTTTCTAGTTGTGTCGAGACCGAGGCCTATCAGACCGAGCCTGTCGAACCAGTCTCGAGGAGCGCAAAATTATGAGTTATTATTTTATATATATATTGAATATAGGATGCATGATATTGAGTATTCATATTTTTAATATGTATTAATACATGAATTGTTTTATTAAATGTTTTAGTATATGTTATGTATATTTTTAGTATATTTTTGGCATATTTCAACATATGTGCTTGTTATATTTTCAATATACACTTAGTATATTTTTTGTATATTCATGGTTTATATTCGGTATATTTATGGTTGATTTTGGTTATATGTAGCATATATATACTTGAAATATATTTAGTATATTTTTAGTATATTTATAGTATATATATGGTTTATTTCGTTGTTATGAATGTTAATATGTTTAATTATGCATTATTTATTTCCCATATGTATATTCAATTTTACTTGAGGGATATCAATAGAACGTGCTACCTAGTGGGCAGCACTAGAACCGTGTATGTACCGGTGTGATAAATTTTAGGGTTGAGTTATTAAATCACTTGAGGTAATTTTTATTTGATTGATTATTCTGAGATTGATGTGATTGAGTAGTGTGATTACGGCAGCTAATAGTGAGATTGCTAGAGCTCGGTTGACTTAGTGTCTTGGGGCCAGTCTACTGTCCAAAATGGAATAAGAGAATTAATTTGGAATTAAGTGAGCCTGTATGGCTAGAGAGATATTTTTGGTTAAGGTTGCGAATAATTAGGGTTCTATTTGATCCTTCATTAAAATAAATAAATGTTTTTAAGCATTTTTTATACATAAAAGTGATTTTAACATCTGTGTGAAATGCTTGTATATATTTATTATATATACTGATGCTTGATTGCATATGACATTAAGAGGTGCATGTATATATAATATAATGATTCACTCAGTGAGGTCTGACTCCCCTCAGTTATTTATTTTTCAGGAGATTCTTTGTCTTCAGACTTCAGTAGTAGGCCCATACGCCGGACTTCTTCAGTCCCGGCTAGTTTATGTAAATTACTTATCTGACTTTTATTGTACTATAGAAAACTGCAGCAACAGCAGTAGTTTGTATCTGTAGAATTTGGTTTTAATATCAAAGACCTTTCTCTGAATATTGTATAAAATATTTTTATTTTATGATATGACATTAAGTATTTATTTTTATATTGAATTAAGATTTTAATTCTGGCATATTTTTTATTTAGTTATTGCATGTTTTTTTATTTTTAAGGCTTGCTACGGGTTCCGAATTCAAAAGAATTCTCGTTCCCTAGCACCGATCATGACTCCCAGTTTGGGTCGTGACATAGAGCTAAATGGCTAGAAGCTAAAGAACGAAATTCTAATTATTTCCATCAGCGTTTTGCTAGAAGAAGGCCTAATCAAGGCATTCATCAACTCATAATTGATGGTGTCCTAACTGATCAAAAGCCTACTATTGAGCACCATATTATAGATTTTTATCAAAATTTGTTTAAGTTTGAGTCTTTAGTTTGCTCTAATATTGATTTCATCAAAACTGTGATTCCTCATAGTGTCACCGATGATGATAATAATTCTTTGGTTCGTTGTCTCTCCATGGATGAAATTAAAGATACAATTTTTCATATGGATGCATATAGTGCTCCTGGACCAGATGGTTTCTTAGGTATTTTCTACAAAACTTTCTAGAATGTGGTTAAACATGAGGTTTGGCTGTTGTTTATAGCTTCTTTAATATGGGAGTGGTAACTTCAGGAATAAATTCTAGTTTTATGGTTTTAATTCCTAAGGTGGTTGATGCCATTGCTATATATCAATATCACCCTATTGTTCTTAGCAATTTTAGTATCAAAATTGTTATAAAAATTATTACAGATCGCCTAGCTGATATTGCTACTAGAATAATATCCTATAATTAGTTTAATTTTTTAAAAAATAGGAATATTAGTGATTGTATTTCTTGTGTCTCCGAGGGAGATAATTGGCTGAATAAGTCTTGTTTTAGGGGTAATATGGCTATGAAAGTTGATATTATAAAGGCTTTTGATTCAGTTGATTGAGTTTTTTTACTTGATGTTCTGGAAGCTTTTAGCTTCTCTTTGAAGTTTAAGGATTTGATTCTTAATCTTTTTTCATCTTTAAGATTATTTATTTTGATTAATGGCTCTGTAAAAGGTTATTTTTCCTATTCAAGAGGTGTCAGGCAGGGAGATCCTCTGTCCCCTCTTCTTTTTTGCATCGTAGAAGATTTTCCTAGTAGACTACTTTCTTTTAAAGTTGATCAAGGAGTTATTAAGCCTATGCTTTAGACTCATCAGAATTATTTCCCAACTCATTTGCTTTATGCAAATGTTGTTTTATTATTTGGCAAGGCTTCCACTCGCAATATTCAAACTATAAATGATACTTCAGGCTTTGTGGATCTATCTCAGGCCAATTAGTTAATTTGTCTAAATCAAATATTTTTTATGGTGTTGCTATTTCAAGTAAGCGAATTGATAAATTTCATCAAGTTATGATGATGAGAAAGGGGTTCACTCCTTTTGTCTATTTGGGAGTTCCTTTTTTATTTAATGGGGCTCCAAAAAAGAAGTAGTTAAAGTTAGTGGCAGATAAGATTTGTAATAAATTTTCAAAATGGAAGGGGAGTACTTTGTTAATGGCAGGGCATTTAACTTTTGTTAAATCAGTCATTACTAGCTCTCTTCTTCACTTCTTTGCAATTTATAAGTGGCCTCAAAGCTTAATTTTTCTATAGAGCATAGCATGCACAATTTTCTTTGGACAGGTTCAGTTGATAATAAAAAGCTTATTACAATTCCTTCGCAAATTTATTGTTTGCCTTTAAAGGAAGGAGGTATTGGACTTAAGCGGTTGAAGGAGTTTAATGCAACTATATTAAGTAAATTAGCTTAACATTTGATTACCTCAAATGGTTTTGCTAGTTCGATTTTGCGAAATCATTTTCTTTATCCATTGGGTTTGCCTAAAGATACTTATTTTCAATCATTAGTTTAGTATTCTATTAAGCATATTTACACTAATCTTTAGGTTGAAGTTAGATGGTTAATTGGCTCTACTGGCAAGCTTAATTTTTGGATGGATGAGTGGATTGTTCCATCTGTTGCTACTTAGCTGAATATTGCTCCTATTGCTCAAAGAAATTTATATGCTCTCATATTTAATTTTTTAATTAATGATTAGTGGCATACTTCTCAATTCAATAATTTATATTTGGTTGCTAATATTGCTACTATTCATCTGATTAAAAATGGCTCAGACTTTTGCATTTGGACTTTGGCTAAGGATGGTTTGCATTCGGTTAAATAGATGTATAGTCATTTGTTTAATTCTCATCATGTGTTGCCTTGGAATTCTTTCATTTGGAAGGAGTTCCTTTCACTATCACACTCTCTTTTATGTTGGTATGCAATTCATGGTTGTCTCCTCATCGATGACAATTTACACTTGAAAGGTATGTCTTTTTCTTCCAAAAGCTCTTTATGTTTTTCTCATGTAGAAGACAAAGATCACCTTCTTGTTAGCTGCATTTTTGGTAAAATAATATGGCGCTTTCTTGCTTCACTTTTTAGCAAAACCATTCTACACCTGGGTACTTTGTTTAAGCTTATTTCAACTGCAATGCAACATTCTTTTAGTCCCTAAGTAGCAGCATTATGGCTTTCTACTGTTATAAATGCAATATGATTAATTTGGAGGGTTTAAAACGTAGCCATATTTGAGAATGAAGCTTCTGATATTCATCATACTCTTCGATGTCTTTGGTTTGCTGTTAAAGAGATTAGCTTTTTTTGTCATGGTCATATGTATAATTGCATAGATGAGTTTCAAATTCTTAAGCTTTTGAGCATCAACAATATTCTTAAAAAGGCACTGAATAGTATTTCTATGGTTTAGCAGCCTTTACTTGCTAATTGGATAAAGGTTAATATAGATGGATCTTCTTTGGGAGCTCCAGGCGCTTCAGGAGCGGGTGGAGTTTTATGAACTATTGATGGGTTTCCTCGCAGTGCATTTGCTTTTAGTCTAGGAAGCAAATTTGCTTATTTTACTAAAGCAGCAGTAGCTATTTACGCTGTGGATATTGCATGGTGAAAGGGATGGCAGACTCTTTGGCTTGAATCTAATTCAACATACTTTGTTCAACTCTTTAAAAATCGATCGTAACAAGTTCTATGGGAACTTAAACACCAATGGATTCAATGTCTTCATTACACTTCTCAAATGATTTGTGGTTTTGGTCATTTTTAGCCAAAAACTATCCATTCTCCTTTTTTTTTCTTTTTTATTTTTAGCTCATTTTTTTTATATAAATAACATGGATTGGAGTTACAATTTTTAATCCTAGAATGGTTTTCTTAGTTTTTACGTAGTTTTGTCATGACCCAAACTCGAGAGTCATGACCGGAGCTAGGGAACAAGAATTCTCAAGAATCCGAAAACTGTGGTAAACCTTAAAATATAAAACTCAACAAATACATACATGTAAATATGCCTCAGAATTAAAACTTTTTTAAAAAAAAAGAAATTTTTATATTATATCATATAAAATATTTTCATACAAATATTCAAATATAAAACTTTTGACAATAACAATATAAAAACTACAACAAGACATACTATTGCTGCAACATCTAATAATACAAAGAGTGATAGTTCAAAATTTATATAAGTCAGTCAATAAAGAAAGAGTCTAGTGAAAAGGATTACTAGAAGAGGTCTGATGAGAAGGATCTTGAAAAATAATTGAGGGGCTCAGACCTCACTGAGTGAATTATTATTATTATTATTATTATTATTATTATTATTATTATTATTATTATTATTATTATTATTATTATTTTATATATATATACATGCAACCTAAACATACAAGCAATCAAGCATCAATATAATATTTATATATTTATATTTATGTAATTTATACATGCATTTCATATAGATGCTTAAAATCACATTTTACGACAAACAAATAAATGCAGTAAGATTTAGGCAGAAGACCAGAGCATAACCCTAAAATATTTTGCAACCTCAAACACTGAACCTCACTAGCCAATGGGCTCAATTAAATTTAAAAATATTTCTCTTCTTAAATTTGACAATGGATTGGCCCTGAGATACTGCGTCAACCGAGATTTTATAGTCTCACAGTCGGCATGATTAACCCAAAGACACTTAGTCAACCGAGCTTCTGCAATCACACCACTCTCTAACCGCACGTCTCAATAATTAATTTAATCATATCTCATATCAATAAAAATTTATAGCCCAGCATCTAGCGTATTGCTACGCAACAGTTATAATGTGGCCCACTAAGTAGCATGTTTTACTATCATCCTCCAAAAAATCATATATATAATAGCAATAGTAATTAACATTTAATACAACAACATGTTAAATTCATAGTTCGCAAGTAGAGTGCGCTCCTCTATGATGAATTGACTGGCCTTATCCTGTGGGCCTCGGTCTCAGTGCGACTATAGGAAAAATAATAAACAAATAATTAGGATCAAAATCCTAATCTTATATATTCTAGATTTCTAATAACGGACTCTATCTAAAACATGACTCTAATAAAAGACCCAAAACTTAAAACAGACCGATGTCACATTTTACAAGAAATCTATTGAAAATTTGGCAGAATCTTCTTTGTAAAACGGAAATTTCTCTACTAAAAATTGAGTCATTCCTGCACAAAAATGCGTTTCAAAATATTTCAAATCTCAACATATCGGGTTGGGCCTCAAACTACAATTCACGCCGAATCGATAACCAACATCACAAAATATACAATAAAATAATATAATTTCTCAAATCATCAAAATATATTACAAAAATATTAAAGAAATTATTTTTCAAATAAATAATAAAATTCTAATTATTAAATAATATTTTTCTAATAAAATCTATTAATAGCATAAAATTTCCATTTTTCAAATAAATTACCATAAATTGTAAATAATTATTAAAATCACTTATTATTATCATAAAAATAATAAAATGTTCATTTAGGCTCAAAAATAATAAATAAATTTATTTTTCATATACTTTCCAAAATAGCTACTAAATAATTAATAATTGGAAAATAATTATAAAAATTATTTTTACACTTTTATTAATCAAAATAGTCTAAAACAAAATAATTATCAACAATTTTAATTAAAATTTAAATAATTACAAATTTCTATCATTTTTCCAAAAACACATATTTATACATAATCTTTAAAAATTTCTTATTTAAATTTCCATGCACAATTTCATAACACTTAACAAATTTTAATCCACACAATTAATAGAATTTATTAAAAATATAAAATTTTTCAGGCTGGAACAATAACCCGAACCCAAAAAATTCAAAAAATTTAGAAAAATAAATAAAAATAATAATTAGTAAGATCTCAACCTCAATTACAATTTATCTCAAAGCAATTATACGTAGTTAAATCAAATTCAAGTTCAATTAAACAAAATAACTAAAATTAACCTAAAATCAATTAACCAAAATTGAGATTGCTAATAGAAAAGTTACCGGAAAAAATTAAGTTGAGGGAAAACAAAACCCAAGAGGTTAGGATTTGATCAAGACCGGCGGCATGTCCATGGGTTGCTAAAAATGTCACCGATTACCTCTCTTCAATTCGGCAAGGAAGAAGAGAAAAAGAAGAGGAAAGAGAGGAAGAAGGGGAGTGGTCCAGCGTGGAGGCGAGCTACTGTCGGTGTCATTAAGTGGTGGCGGCAGCATGGCAGCTGACTGGTGCAATGATGGTGGCGGTGGTTGGTGGTGGTGTTGGGTCAAAGGGAGAAAAGAATGATGAAAAAAAAGGAAAGAAAAGAAAAAAATAAGAAGAAAAAGAAGTGGCAATAGCCACGTTACCTTTTTTTTTTTTAACTTTAACTTTAACTTTTGTTATATATATATGTACTTAAATAAATTCATATATACCATATACACTAAATTAATAATTTTACTAAAATACCCCTAATAATAAATTTTATTAAAAATACTCATTTAACACTAATTGAATAAAATAATATTTAAAACTCAACAATTTCCCTTTTAAATTAATAAATAAAAATATGGATTATAACAATCTTCCCCTCTTGCAAAAATTTATCCTCAAATTTTAATAACTAAAAAGAAAATACAGGGTTTCATTGGTGAAAAAGATAGGGATATGCCACCTGCATCTCTACCTCAGTCTCCTACATGTGCTCTTCCACATTGTTGCTCGTCCACAAGACTTTGACTATTAGAATTTGCTTAGAGTGCAACTATCGAACTTAATAATCAACAATAGCCACTGGTTCTTCCTCATACGTAAGATCTTCATTCACTTCCACACTATAGAGCTACAAAATATGTAAAGGATCTGAAATATGCTTCCTGAGCATTAACACATGAAACATTGGATGCACTTGAGACTAATTTGGAGGCAAAGTCAATTGATATGCAACCATGCCAACTTTCTTCAAAATCTTAAAAGGTCCCATGTATCTCAGTGCCAACTTTCCCTTCTTGCCAAATCTCATAACACCCTTCATTAGTGACACTTTCAAGAATACATAGTCTTTAACCTGAAATTCTACATCCTTGCGCTTTAGGTCTATATAACTCTTCTGTCTACTAGCTGCTATTTCTAATCTTCTTTTGATTAAAGTGACCTTCTCAGATGTGTCCTAGATAATTTTTGGTCCAATTAATTCTCTTTCCCTGACTTCATTATAACATAGAGGAGATCTACACTTCCTTCTATACAATGCTTCATATAGTTTCATCTCAATACTGCTATGATAGCTATTATTATAAGCAAACTCTACCAATGACAGATGATCATCCTAACTACCTCAAAGATCCATTACACACATTCTCAACATATCTTCAAGTGTTTGGATCATTCTCTCAGACTGACCATCTGTTTTAGGATGAAAAGTAATGCTGAAATCAAGCCTAGTATCCATTTCTTCTTGCAACTTCTACCAAAATCAAGAGGTAAACATCAAACCTCTATCATAAATAATGGAAATAGGCACCCCATGAAGACACACAATATTCTTGATGTACAATTTAGCTAACTTGACCACTGAAAAAGTAGCTTTAACTGATAGAAAATGAGTTATCTTGGTTAACCTGTCTACTATCACCCAGATGGAATCATATCCATCCTTTAAATGAGTCAATCCTGTCACAAAATCCATAGTGACTCTCTCCCATTTCCACTCAAGAATTGAAAGAAATTAAAGCTTCCTAGAAGGCTTCTAATGCTTTGATTTCACTTGCTGACAGGTTAGGTACTTAGAAATAAATTCAGCTATATCTTTCTTCATTCCATCATACCAGTAAAGATCCTTAATAGTGTGGTACATCTTAGTAGAAACAGGATGTACACTTTAGGCTATAAAATAAGCTTGTTCCAATATTTCTTCTCTCAAATTATCCACATTAGGAACACACAATCTCCCATTGATCCATAGCACACCTTCATCATCGAGATTAAAATTAGTGAACTTCCCTTCATGAACTTTCTCCACAAGCTCAACCAAACCAAGATCTCAGCTTTAAGTTGCTTTGATCATATCCCTTAATACTTATCAAACTCTGAACTGAGTTAATAGTCCTCCTGACCTGGTTATCTTTATCATCAACCCTTAATCCATTAACTTGTGCATCTCTTAGATCAATGGTCTCCTCTTTACATTTATGTGAGCAAGACTAGTTAAGGACTTCCTACTCAATGCATCTGCTACCATATTAGTCTTTCCTGAATGGTGTAAGATATCATAGTTATAATCCTTCAGAAGTTTTGGTCATCTTCTCTGTCTGAAATTCAAATCTCTCTATTGAAAGATATACTTCAGACTTTTGTGATTAGTATAGATTTTGTATGTTACCTCGTACAAATAATGCCTCTAAATCTTAAGAGCAAATATTACAGTGGCAATCTCTAGGTCATGAGTAGGATAGTTCTACTCATGTTTCTTTAACTTCTTAGAAGCATAAGCCACTACCCTTCTATTTTATATCAACACACAACTTAGGCCAACTCTAGAAGCATTATAGTAGACAGTGAACTTATTTACTCCATTGGGCAAAATCAACACTGGAGTTGTAGTCAACTTCTCCTTTAATAGTTGAAAGCTATTCTCACATGTGTCTGACTATATAAATTTCACATTCTTATGAGTTAGGTGGGTCATAGGTGCTATAATCCTTGAGGAATCCTGGATAAACCTCTTATAATACCCAACCAAACCCAAGAAACTCCAAATCTCAATGGTTGTTATCAGTTTCGGCCACTTAGACACTTCTTTAATTTTCTATGGATCCATCTGAATGCCATCCATAAACATTACATGCCTAAGGAATGCTACACTTTCCAGCCAAAAATCATACTTTAAGAACTTAGCATAAAGCTGATATTCCCTCAGTGTCTATAACACAGTTCTCAAATGATATACATGCTCTTCCATACTCTTTGAATACACCAGTACATCATTAATGAATACCACTACTAAATGATCTACAAATGGTCTGAGTACCTTATTCATCAGATCCATAAAAGTTGTTGGTGCATTGGTTAATTCAAAGGGCATCACCATAAACTTATGGTGGCCATATCTAGTACGTAATGTTGTTTTAAGAAAACAACTGATGATAGCCCGACCTTAAGTCAATTTTAGAAAAGAATTGTGCACCTTGAAGCTGATTGAACAAATCATCTATCTTAAGAAGAGGATACTTGTTCTCAATAGTCACTTTGTTCAATTCTCTGTAATCAATGCATAGTCTTAGAGTACCATCCTTCTTCTTCACAAATAGGACTGGTGTACCCCAAGGAGAAGTATTGGGTCTTATGAAACCTTTGTCCAATAAATCTTGCAACTACTCCTTTAACTCTTTTAACTTTATAGGAGACATCCTATAAGGCAACATAGAGATAAGAGCTATGTCTGAAACCACATCAATTCATAATTCAATCTCCTTGTAAGGTGGTAAACCTGGAAATTCATCAGGAAAAATATATGGAAATTCACATGCTACAGGAACATCTGAAATGGATGTCAATTTTGCCATAGTATCCCTAACCAATGCCAAGTATCCCTGACACCCTTTTCTTAGCATTTGCTTTGTTGTAATAGCAAAAATAAGATTATGAGGTACATAACTCTTATCACCCACAAACTTGAATTCTTCTACACTTAGAATTCTAAAAATTACCTCATTGCTACGACAATCAACTATAGCATAATACTGGGACAACCAATCTATACCTAGGATTACATTAAAATCCATTACATTTAGCAACACTAAGTCTATAGGTAGCTCTTTGCCTTCTACTAACATAGGACACCTAAAAAGAATCACGTTGGTGTTCAACGAATCACTTAGAGGCATGGTAACTGATAAAGGAATTGCCATCCTCATAGCTTACCAACCCAATTTCATAGCAAACACATGAGACATAAAAGAATGGGTAGCACCTGGATCAATTAAAACTCTAGCATCAATAAAACATACCAAGAGTGTACTTGCTACCATTGTGTTGGATGTTTGAGCATCTTACTGAGTGAGAGTAAAGATTTGGCTTGACCTCTACCTCCCTACTGGCTGGTAGAAGCTTGCTCAAATCCTCTAGTGCTACTTCTACCCCATATGCCTTGCCCCTACTAGGCTTTAAATTAAGAAATGCTCGAGTACTTAAATGGCGGTGGCTGAAACTGAGCTGGAGCTATACTAGTTGAAGAAAACTGGGGAAACTGCTACTGAAAACCTAAATAAGGACAAGTTATGGTAAAATGTCTCCTCTGTCCATATAAAAAAATGCCCCTAGAGCCATATAACACAGTCCCTAATAGACTCTCCTATATGTCTAGCAGGCATTGGCTACAAATATTTTGCTATCGTATCCAAAACTCTGCCTGCTACTACTATTGGTAGCACCTGAATCGAATCTAACAGGTCTGCAGGTCCCATTACAACCATGTCTATTGCTCTTATGAACTCTTTAATGAGGTCTTTGACCCTACTGAATAAACCCTCTGGGTTAACTACTGGAGATAATCTGAAATGTCGAATACAAAGTATCCTGATATCCCCTTACTCTGGTACCTTCCATCTGGTATAAATAAGGCATAAATCCTTGCCTGATAAGCCTAAGCTCAATCTCTTTAGCTAGCTCAATCACTAACTTAAGAGTCAAGCCGCAGTAGGCATCCCAGCGAATGCAAAACCCAATAGGCTCACTTAAATTCAAAATATTTATCTTCTCAAATTTGACAATGGACTGACCTCGAGACACTGAGTCAACCAAGCTCCCACAGTCTCACTGCCGGCATGACTAGCCCTGAGACACTTAGTCAACTAAGCTTTTGCAGTCACACCACTCTCTAACTACAAATCTCAATAATCAATTTAATCATATTTCATATCAATAAAAATTTATAGCCTAGCATCTAACATACTATTGCGCAACAGTCCTAGTGTGATTCACTAGGTGGCACGTTCTAGTGCCATCCTCCAAAACATCATATATATAATAGCAAGAGTAATTAACATTTAATGCAAAAACATATTAAATTCATATTTATTGAAATATGGATGCCAACAATAAAAATTCTACATGCAATGCATACATATAATAATAACTTACAGGTGAAGTGCGCTCTTCTATAATGATTCGACTGGCTCTGTCCTGTAGGCCTCAGTATTGGCATGACTATAGAAAAAATAATAAATAAATAATTAGGATAAAAATCTTAATTTTATATATTTTAGATTTCTAAAGAAAGACTTAATCTAAAACATAACTCCAATAAAAGACTTAAAACTTAAAACAGAACGATGTCACATTTTATGAGAAATCTACAAAAAATTCAACTGAGTCTCCTTTATAAAATAGACATCTCTCTATTAAAAGTTGAGTTATTCCTGCACGAAAACACACTTCAAAATATTTCAAAGCTCAACATCTTGGGTTGAGCTCCAACTATAATTCACATCCAACCGAGAACCAACATCACAAAATATATAATAAAATAATATAATTTCTCAAATCATCAAAATATATCATAAAAATATTAAAGAAATTTATTTTCCAAATAAATAATAAAATTATAATTATTGAATAATATTTTGCTAATAAAATCTATTAATAGCATAAAATTTCCATTTTTCAAATAAATTACCATAAATTGTAAATAATTATTAAAATCACTTATTATTATCATAAAAATAATAAAATGCTAATTTAGGCTCAAAATAATAAATAAATTTATTTTTCATATATTTCCCAAAAATAACTACTAAATAATTAATAATTGGAAAATAATTATAAAAATTATTTTTACACTTTTATTAATCAAAATAGTCTAAAACAAAATAATTATCAATAATTTTAATTAAAATTTAAATAATTACAAATTTCTAACATTTTTCCAAAAACACATATTTATACATAATCTTTAAAAATTCATATTTAAATTCCATGCACAATTTCATAAAACTTCCTTAACAAAGTTTAATCTACATAATTAATAGAATTTATTTAAAATATAAAATTTTTCGGGCCGGAACAATAACCCAAACCCAAAAAATTCAAAAAATTCAGAAAAATAAATAAAAATCACAATTAGCAAGATCTCAACCTAAATTACAATTTATCTCAAAGCAACTATATGTAGTTAAATCAAATTCAAGCTCAATAAAACAAAATAACTAAAATTAACTTAAAATCAATTAACCAAAATTGAGGTTGTTATCGGAGTTGCCAGGAAAAATTAAGTTAGGGGAAATGAAACCCAAGAGGTCAAGATTCGATCAAGACTGGCGGGACATCCAAGGGTTGCCGTAAACGTCACCGGTGACCTCTTTTCAATTCGGCAAGGAAAAAGAGAAGAAGAAAAGGAAAGAGAGGAAGAAGAGGAGCGGTCCAGTGTGGAGACGAGTTGTTGTTGGCATTGTTGGGTGGTGGTGGCGGCGTGGCAGCTGACCGGTGCAATGATGGTGGCGGTGTGGCAGCTGACCAGTGCAATGATGGTGGCGGTGGTGTCGAGTGGAAAGGAGAAAATAAAAAAGAAGAAGAAAAGGAAAGAAAAGAAGAAGAAGAAGAAGAAGAAGAAGAAGAAGAAGAAGAAGAAGTGGCAGTAGCCACGTTACTTTCTTTTTTTTTTTTTTAAACTTTAACTTTAACTTTTGTTATATATATATATACAATATACACTAAATTAATAATTTTATTAAAATACTTTTAATAATAAATTTTATTAAAAATACTCATTTAACACTAATTGAATAAAATAATATTTAAAAGTCAACAATTTCCCTTTTAAATTAATAAATAAAAATACAGGTTACAACAAGTTTTATACTAGATCTTTATATCTAGTTTTAAGTTATGGTTATATATATATATATATATATATATATTTGTGGTTTGACATGTCCATTGGAGCTTCTAATTGCGAGATCAACAATATGAAGGTGTTGGGGTTCAACATCAATACGTGGAGATAACAGAGATCCAAATCTATGCTTAATTTCTAAACTTGATGTGTTATTCTTTTTTCAAATTTAGGTGTCTCTCTTTCATTTGAAAAAGAAATAGAAACAAAACTATGTGTATCTCTCTGTCTTTTGAAGCTGAGCACACGTTAGGTTTATAGATAGTATCCGCATTTAGTTTGAAAGTTTCGCTACTTATTAGATACAGTTTCCATAAACTGTCAACTATTTTTTTACTTGATAGATTTGGTTGGTTTTATTGATATATTTTGTAATCTCTTATATTTCTCCATATTAATGAAATTCAAAATTGTTAAAAAAATTATTTGACAGAGAACTGTTTTTATTTAAACCATGTTTTAAGTTCGAACCATAATATACACAATCATATTAAATAGTTGTTGAAAGATTTTTATACTATACTCATAATTTTATTAAGATACAACTTAATTAAGTAATATTTTATTAATATATATATTCTCACCACCTTTCATTGTGTTATGAACAAAGAAAATTATTGGGATTTCCAAGGTCCTCCAAATTAATTATTGACGCCATGACCATGTCTTGGTCAATTAGATTGTTGTGCAATAATAATGAGCAAATTCAAGAAAAATTACAATCAATCAATATATGTAACTTGACTTCCATTTAGTTCAGTCAAGCCACCTAATATTCACACAACACATATATATTATATATATAATTTTTATTTTCATCACACGTACGTAAGAAGAAAAATAGATTTGTCTGTTTTCACCCTGGCAACACGTAATGAATGAAGGTATGTACTTATGTATGTACCTTATTTTCTAGGTTTCACACGCTAGTTTTGTTTCTGTTCAGTCTAAACTTAGGAGCCAAATCAATTCAGATTCAGGTGTAAACAAGTCCAAAAGCAAAAGTCTTCCTAAAGTCCATTTCAATCGCTATATGTGCAATGTGGATTTTGATCATTCACATGAAAATACGTGTGGGGTAGAGTTTTATGAAAACAACAACAACAACAACAACGATAATTATTATCTTGATAATCACTAAAGTAATTAATTACAACTATGGTGATGTATGAAAAATTTTTCCAATTGATTAACGTCCGTCAATCATTATTTTTTCTATTTTATTTATATTAAATAAATTTATATCTCTAATCTATTTATTTATTTTTTTTTAAATTTTGATTCTCGAACTTTTATAGAATTTTAATAATTTTTATATTTCTCTCTATTGTAAAGATTTTATTAATATTTATGTAATCGAACTCATTTAATAATTAGAAAGTTAATTTATGGTTAATAATGAAATGGAACATATATTTTAACAAACGGATTGTTAAGATGTAAATAAATATAACTTTATCAACACAATTAAAAAATAATTGTAAAAAATTTCATAATTTAAGTGAAAATTTATTTTAATATTTTTAATTATACTTTTATTTATATTATTTATTTATCAAAATGTACTTTCATATTTTCTATAAAAAAAAATATTCTAATTTTAAAATAAAATTTTATCAATTAAATATTAAAATATAAAAATTTTATTAATTATTATTAAAATCAATTGAAAAAAATTATTCTCACTCAATAATCCTTGCGGTGAATAGAACTTTTTTGGTGTTACTTTTATATATACCCTTTCTTTTTTTTTTTTTCCTCCATAGTCAAGATACAAGTCAAAGAATTCTTATTTGAATCTTTCATTGGATAAATTTTTCAAGTCTAAGCATTTAGTCTTTTTCTTAATTCAAAATTTCACCGTAGCATTCGTCATCAACCTATGATTTTTCTTTCAACGTGTGATCACAAGCCTTATATTATTTATGGTAAAGTGTGTACATATGAATAATTGAAATTTCATATAATTATAAATATCATGAAATAATTTTCCCTTTCAAATCATATAAAAATAAAATTTACAGGATAATATAAAAATAAACTCTATATTTTATAATATCTTCTATATAATTATAATTTTGAATACTTTTGGCATTATAAGAATATATATATATATCTATATATAACCTTTCAGCTTTGGAAGGCTCGAAATATTTTATAATTGCTTTGATATGAAATTGTTCAAAGACTAGCTAATGTTTATAAAATATAAGGTTGGCAACATGAATTAACTACAATAATTAATTTTTCTTTTCATATTATAATTTGACTAGATTTCGATTTGAACTTCAGAAGATTCACATATATTAACCCAACGCATATCATGTGTAGGTGAATTGTTAATTATACATGTATGAAATAAAATCAGAAGACCAAGGTCGATAAAAATGGTAATTATTTATTAATTTAATAAAAGATTTTTGTTTTGTTTTGATGTGTTATATTTAAATCGTCAAAAATTAATTAAATTAAAATATTCTATCAAAATTAAAAAAATTAGAACAAATTTGTCATAAATTTGAAACACTAAAGTTTTAAGTAGTGTTGATTTTTAATTATTCATCAATTATCTATTAATTAACATGATATTTAATATATGAATTTGATAATTGATGATCGTAAGAAACTTTAAGAAAACATAATTTAAAGTTGTTTTATGTTAGAACGTCTATACGAATCATGTAGCACATTGCTTAGTTAGGACTGTTACTTCCATGTCAGACTATAGCATTTGCGAGGAACAACTATACTATGATATATGAATTTTTTTTTTGGATAGTGAAATTTTTTTAGTTCATTTCAAAAAAAAAAAAAAAGAAAGAAAAAAAGAGTTTTCTTCAAAAAATGAACTATTGTCGATATTTATATAAACATGAATTTTCTTCAAATAATTGAATTATTAGTATAATAAACAATTTTAGCAATTGAAAGGAAATTATCAAAATCCAAAACCCAAAATTTCAGATTTTCTGCATCAGTAGAGACAAACACTCTACAATCTCTTTAAATCTGTGGATAAAATCATAGTAAACCATTAATTCACAAAGGTCTTCCTGCTTTCATGGGTCATGAGATGAGATAACCTCCCAATAATTCACGTTGATTCTTAGCAAAGAATTAGACCACAGCCTTTAAATTGTCTGGAGTTGATATATCTGCCACTCTTGCCTCATTAATGACCAATGAAATCTAATTGCACTAATCTAAGTAACTAGAAAAGTAGAAATTGAAAATATTATTATTTAATTTAATGATTTTATGTCAACTTTTGTATAATTTGACATTTTAATATATAAAGATATATTTTTGAAAAATGTACTATTCAACTAATTAATAATATAAAATTAATACAATATTATTAAATTAAATTAAATAGCACTATTTAATAAATGTATTAGTCGAGTTGCTCACAAAATACTCAAAATTTAACTGGATAAAAACTCATTCAATCTTACATATTAAAGCTCGTTTTAATAAATAAGTCAATTTCAAATTACATAAAATTCAATTTATGAAACTCGTAAACAAATTTGAATATATGAACTACCTTGTAATTTTAATGTATTAATAATTTGATATAAGATATATAATTTATAAATTTTTATTCATAATAAATGAAAAGAATATTTTAAAAAATATATTATTATAATAAAATCATAATTTTTATCAAAAAATATTATAAGTTTTTAGTACATAATTTATTTTAAATTTTTAATAAATAATTTAATTTATAGTTTGTATTTTTTAGATTCATTTAAATTTATAAACAATTCATTAACAAGAAGTGAAATAGTAACTCAGCTAAAATTAAACTTTTACAAACAAACCAAATTAAAATTAGTCGCTCAAATTAAACTCAATTATAAATAATTTAAATTTAAATCAGTCAAAATTCCACTCATTTATACCCAGTAAAACTTCCTCATCAATTATGGAAGACTCAAAGCACACGGAAAGAGCTAAAATAATAAGTCATATTCAACACGTTTAACTGATTAAGGAATGATTAGACATTAAATTATTAAATAAAATTTGATTTTCAAACTAATTAACCACAAATGTTTGCTGGAAACTTGCCTGAGGATGCAGCAAATTCTATGGGACCACTATCCTATATATATATATATATATATATAAATATACAAAAAGACAGATAAAATTACGAAAAAATTTTCACTTATTATTATATAAAAAGTGAATAATTTAGTCATTTACTAATAAAAAGAAAATATAATTTCAATTGTTAATTTGATAAGAAGTCTATTTTCTATCTGAATTAGATTAATAAAAATAAAATTAATTAATATATAATTTTAATTTAATTGAAAATATGTCACTTATTTTAATTATTCAACTTTGATTTTATCTTTAATAAAATTAAATTATCAAAATTTTAGCATTAATTTATTAAAAATGTTTGCTTTGTGACCAACGTGACTATTATGTTAGCAATTAAATTATTAAAATTTTAACATTAATTTATTAAAAATATTTACTTTGTGGCCAACGTGACTATGATGTTGCGAAAAAGTAGCTTCCTTGGATTAACCAACTCTATCAAGGATTTGTGATCTCTAATTAGAATTTATTTAGAATTCAAATTAATACAATTGGAATTTAATTTTTTTTTTTATAATTCTAATTGTAATTGTCATATGGAAAAAATTCTCTATATAAAGGCTTTGTTTCAATGCAAATTTGAAATTTATAGTTTTTGTTTTTTTAATTTTTTACTCCATCAATAATTTGATCCATATGTTTGCCAATAGCAATAGTGAAATCTCTACAATTGATTCTTTTGAAAATGAGATGAAATAATTTACCATTAAAAACACTTGATATTGAAGAAAGTGCAATTGAATGAAGCGAAGAAAAAGAAATCATTTTTTAATATTGTAATTGTGATATTTTATATTATAATATACATATAAGGAATTATTTTATTTATATATTTTATATTCTTTTATAGATTTTTTAGGTACTGTGATTCGTATTAACCCAATTTTCAAGACAAAAAATGGTGGTTGAAGGAGAAGTTCTACAATCATTAATGATAGGTGATTATTTTTTAATTTTTTAATTATACTATCCTTTAATGTGTGTGTATATATATATATATATATATATATATATATATATATATATATAGGTTACAAAAATTGAAATTAGTTTTATGGGACGATCTAGCTCAAAATAAAGGAGAAATTGTTGAAGAATGATTAGAAATAGTGAGGAGAAGCCAATTGTTGCATTATCAAATGCTCATTGTTCTATTTACAATGGTAATTTTATTTTTTTATTTGAAATTTACAATAATTGCTTTTAAATTTTAGTTCAAGGTATATGATTTCTTTTTCATTTTATTTAGGTTTTACAATAATTGCTTTTGAACTTTAATTTAAGGTATATAATTTCTTTTTCATTTTTTTTAGGTGATCTTCAATTGTCCACAAATCATATAACTATACTTTAAATTAATCCAAATATAATACAAGTGGATGAGCTATAAGATTCATAAGTAAATATTTTATATTATTTAATTGGTATTTTCTTATATATTTAATGTGTTTATTGTATTACTTATTTTAGTTATTCTTTTTAATAGCCATAATTCAAATATATTGGAAAAAAGTGATTCATGTTTTCTATCACATATAAAAAAAGTTGAAAGAAGCACCCCAAATGAGTTTAAAACAAGCAATAGAAATCTCATTGAATGTAAGTATACTTTTAGTTATGTTTTAACAAATTTGAATGATTTTTGGCTATATATATGTATGTGTGTGTGTGTGTTTTTTTTTCTATAGACTTGAATGTCACTTCAAAGTAAAAATATCAAAAATTGAGAATAAACTTTTTGTTTGATATGACTCTTGCTTGAAATGCACTATTAAAGTTTATTAAAATGATGAGGATAACAAATTCCCTTGTTCTAAATATCGTAACAAAGATGTCAAATTTATTGAGAGATATTATTATAATTGTTATTTTTAAAATTATTTTTTATTGGTATTGTCTAGATTTTTTTTATTAATTATTAATAAATTTTTTTATTTTGAATTTTGCAAATGCAAATATTATAGATACATATTAAAATTATACTTATTAAAAAGTAATAAATATAAAAAAAATTATGCAATAATAACGAGTCAAACAAATTACAATTACTATAAATTTACTATTAAATACATTACATCTATAATATATATAAATGTATGAGGGGGGATAGACAAAATTATGAAACAGTATTCACTCATTATTATATAAAAATTGGATAATTTAGTCATTTATGAATAAAAATTAAATTAAATTAATTAAATATAATTTTAATTTGATTGAAAGTCTTTTTTCTATTTTTAGTAGGTTAACTTCTATTTGATCTCTAATAAAATTAAATTAACTAAATATAATTCTAATAATTGAAAGTATGTTTCTTATTTTAATTAGGATAACTTTATCTTATTTTTTATTATAATTAGGTTAACTTCTATTTTATATCTAATAAAAATTAATTTAATTAAAATATAATTTTAATATAATTGAAAGTATGTATTCTATTTTATTTGTAACAAAATTAAATTAAATTAAATTAATTAAAATGTAATTCCAATTTAATTGAAAGTATATTTCATAGTCTAATTAGGTTAACTTCTATTTTATCTCTAATAAAAATGAATTTAATTAACATATAATTCTAATTTCATTGAAAATATATTTCTTATTTTAGTTATATTAATTTTTATTTTATCTCTAATAAAATTAAAATAATTAAACTTTTAGTAGTAATTCTGTTAAAAATATATTTTTTCTATTTTAATTAGGTCTACTTATATTTTATCTAATATAAATCAAATTAGATAATATAATTTTATAAGTCTTATTATATTAAATTTAATAAGTAAATAATTAAAATTAAAATCTTAAATTTTATGAAAATAGAAAAATTATATACTTTGTTTTAAAAGTAGATATTTTTATAAATTAAAAATTAATAAATAAAAAATAGTGCATATAATTTGTTTAAAAGTATATTTTCTGTAATAAAAGTAGTATAATTATCGTTTTTAGATATTTTTATAAAATTTAACTAAAAAGATTTAAAATTAAATTAATTAATATTTATAAATTAATTATTAGTTGAACTTAAAAAAATTAAATTAAATTATTTTTTGAGTAAATAAAATTATTAATATTAAAAATATTGAAGAAATAAAATATCATAAGTCAAATAAAAATTTACTAAAGTTGTAATAAATCATAAGTTTATAGGTTATAATATTTAAATAGTTATATAAAGAAAATACAACTTTTATTATTTTTAATTTTTTATTATAAAAAATTAATGATTTTTTTTATTATCTTATGATTAATTATAACCACAATAATTTTTTATATGAAATTAGTTTTAGAGTTAAAAAAAATTATTTATAAAAAATATTGAAGGAATATCATATAGTTATTTAAATAAAAAATTTATAAAAATTGTAATAAATTATAACTATATTAAGTTAATATTAAATTGCTAAATAAATAACATCGTTATTATTCTTAAAACTTTATAATAATAATAATAATAATAATAATAATAATAATAATAATAAGATGTTTATTTATTTATACACACTATATCACTAGTTTAATGAATTTTTTGGTCACGTGTGAAACAGATGATTGTTTACTAATATATAAATATATGAAGAGGGGGGAGGACATACAAAATTACAAAAAATTCTTTACTGATTATTATTTAAAAATTGGATAATTATGTCATTTACTAATAAAAGTAAAGTTAAATTAATTAAAATATAATTTTAATTTGATAGGAATTCTATTTTCTATTTTAATTAGGTTAACATATATTTTATCTCTAATAAAAATTAAATTAACTAAAATATAATTTTAATTTAATTGAAAATATGTTTCCTATTTTAATTAGATTAACTTCTCTTTTATCTCTAACAAATTTAATTTAAATTAAATTAATTATAATGTAATTCTAATTTAATTGAAAGTATATTTTCTATTCTAATTAGGTTAATTTCTATTTGATCTCTAATAAAATTAAAATTAATTAACATATAATTCTAATTTAATTGAAAGTACATTTCCTATTTTCATTATGTTAATTTCTATTTTATCTCTAACAAAATTAAATTAATTAAAATTTTAGTGATAATTTTGTTAAAAAAATATTTTTCAATTTTAATTAGGTCTATTTATATTTTATCTAATATAAATCAAATTAGATAACATAATTTTATAAGTTTTATTATATTAAATTTAATAAGTAAATAATTAAAATTAAAATTAGTAAATTTTATGAAAATAGAAAAAGTATATAATTTGTCTTAAAAGTAGATATTTTTATAAAATAAAAATTAATAAATAAAAAATAAAGCATATAATTTGTTTGAAAGTATATTTGTAAGAAAAGTAGTATAGTTATCGTTTTTAGATGTTTTTACAAAATTTAACAAAAAAGAGTTAATTTTAAATTAATTATTAATTATTATTTGATTATTAATTGAACTTAAAAAATTACATTAAATTAATTTTTTGTAAATAAAAGTATTAATATTTTAAAGAAATAAAGTATCATAACTCAAATAAAAAATTTATTAAATTGTAATAAATTATAAGTTTAATGGGATTGTAATGTTTAACTTGTTATATAAAGAAAATATAACTTGTATTATTTTTAAATTTTTTATTAAAAAGTAACTAATGATTTTTTTATTATCTTATGATTAATTATGACTATAATATTTTTTTTATGTAAAATTAGTTCTAGAGTTGAAAAAAATTAATTATAAAGCATATTGAAGTAATATTATATAATTATTCAAATAAAAGAATGATAAAAATTATAATGAATTGTAACTATTTTAAATTAATATAAATTTTTATATAAATAAATAACATTATTATTATTTTAAAAATTTTTGTTTAATAATAATAATAATAATATTTATGTATTAAATACGTAAATAAAAAATTTATTAGATTCGTAATATATATATATATAAATAATATTGATAATAATGTTTTGCATTGCTTATGGCTTGCAAGTGCTCATAATGAATACTGTATGATAATATAGTTTGTGTATTATTCAATTTTAAATGTTGAATTTTTAACTTTTCTTTCCATTAAAAAATTTTAATCTATATTGGGATGATTAGTTAAAGATCAATTAGTTTTTGGCCACTATTATAAAGGAAGAACTTAATTGTCACGATTCGAGCCTGAGGGCACATGACCGGCATAAAGGAATGGGTAGGAATAAAACTCTCGAAACCCGTAGTAAATCTTAAAGAAAAGAAAAATAAAACCTTTAAATTTAAAATTTTATTTCATAACAGAACACATTATCAAACTAATTTTTTCTAAAAATAAACATAATTGTGCGCATAATAAAATATTCTCCATCGTCACATATAATAAATCAATCTTAAATCATTATACATAAACGTGGTTCATTAAAATAAAATATATAAGTATACTTAAGTTATACAAATTCATAGTACAATTACTACTGTAGTTTTCTAGAGTTACTACTACAGTACAACTCACAATGACTTACATAGTATAGCCGGTGATGAAGAAATTCGGCATAGAGGCGGTCTGAGGTCGATCTTCCAAGCTCCTGAAAAAAATAAATTGAGGAGAATCAAACCTCATTGAGTAAGTTAATAAAAAGAGCTGTATAGTTTGAAAACCTTTTGAAAACCATATAATTATAGCGAAAATAATTTTATAACGTATATATATAGCTTTTGAAAAAAAATCTCAGTAGAACCCTAAATTCAAATTTCTAAATGGCCAAATAGGCCCACTTATTCTAATTAGAGCTAAGAGCAAAGACATCAACCAAGGCACCAAGCCGCAGTCATCCACTTAATCCAAACACATGGCACTGACGGTCCTTGAGAGCTAAGGCATCCATCGAGGTACCCATCTCAGTCCATTATTAACTTTTCAATCACTGGCGGTTCCTGAGAGCATAGGTTTCTACCGAGGCACCCGTCCCAGTTTATATCCACAAGTCATATATATATCGGATCCATCTCTCAATCTCTACCATGTGCACACGTTCCTGGTGAAACCCACAAGGTAGCCCATTCTATCAAAATTTCTCAAAACTAATTTTAAATAAATAAAATGCACTTAAATCATAAATAGTAGCATTTAAATTAAATAAATCATATAATAAATACTAAAAATATGAGCGCATGCATCTTTAAATAAAATACACATACAAATCACTTTATCAACTAACAAGATGAGCGAGAAGGTTGATGACCGCACGTTTACCTCAATCTAACAGCTTCCGCTTCGATATTCTCTAGAAAAAAAAAATAACAAACCTATTTTAAAAACACGTCTATTGAATAAAATTGAAAATCAACAGAAATAACGAAATTCTAGACAGACTTAAGAAAGACCGAATAACACTTGATAGATAGGGAAAAACCTAATTAACGCTAGGAATTTACGAAAGATATCACGTTTTAGAAGAAAATCTATCGAAATTTCGGCAGAGTCTCCTCAGTAAAACGGACATCTCTCTACCATAGGTAGAGCCATTCCTGCATAGAAAACGCACTTCTAATAGCCACAGACATTCACACTCGAGTTGGGCTCCCAGAACCACACTTAGCCCCGACCGAGATCATAACTCAACCAATACAAAAATTAAATCATTTATTTCTCAAAATACACATTACATATATATATCCATAACTTAGAAAATCATTTCTCATTAAAGTTTAAAAACAACATTTCACAAACATATATACCAAAATATATACTAATATAAAATATCAATTATTCAACAATTAAATAATCAAACTTATATTTCATATCAAAATATAAATATAACCTAAAATTAATTACTCATATTGTTAAATCTCTACAAAAATATATTCACTATCAAATTCATAATTTAATACCAAAATATCCAATTCTCACCTAATATATTATTTGAAATTAATTTTTGAAAATTAGTGTTAATTAATCTAAAATAGTAAATCATTTGTAAAAATCCTTTTGAATTCCTTAATTATTATTAAAACCAACCACAATTTATTATTTAACTATAATTAGCACAAAATTATGTTTTTATCCCTATAATATAAAAACTTACATAATATATTATTATTGCTAAAAATTCCCTAAAAATTATTTTTTCAATATCCAATATCTTAATATTAATAAAAACATAAAATTAACTCATAATTTCTTCCAAAATATAATTTAACCTAATTATACACATTTGACATAAACTCAAAAATAATTATAAAAATAGTATAAAAGTCACAAAAATTATAAATTAAGTTATAAAATTAATAACATTTGATAATAATACCAATTATGAAAATTTTATAATTTTTACAAATAAATTTCGGATATAAATAAAATATTCAAAATTCACAAAATTGACAATAATTTCTATAATCTCAAATAAAATTAATATACCCAAAAATAATTATCAATAATTACTCTAATTACTAATTAAACTCAAATAAATATCAAATAAAATCAAACAAAAATCAAATAAAATTCTGTAAATTTGAGAAAAATCAAAATAATATACAAAAATTAGATTTAAGCATCTAACCTTGCAGAATTCATCATCTAACTTAGAATAATTGAAGATTAACACATAAACTAGCTCAGACAACCAGAAAATAACTCTGCGCAACTCACCTTCAACCTTACTTTCTGGCGCCGAAAATGGGTGGCAGAGGTGAGGCTTGACGTCGATCGACGCCTAAGAGGGTGAGGAAGGTTAAGGGAGCAATGGTGGCGTCAATCTAGCTCCGGCAAAGGCGGGGGGAGGCTTCAAGCCGTGAGGAAGAAGGAGAAATTAGAGGAAGAAGAGAGAAGGGAAAGGTTGCTGGTGGTGCTGGCTGCTTTGAGAAGGGCTGAGGCATGCCGGAGGAGAAAGATGACAGTGATGATGATGGTGGACGGGGAAGGGCAGCAACTGTTGGGTGTGGGTGTCAGGTTATTCTCTTCTTGGTGAGTTTTCTTTTCTTCTTCTCTTTTTACACACACACACACACACACACACATATATATATATATATACCCAAATATAATACTTATATCACATAATAAAACCCTAAAATAATATTAACATAAATATATATCAATTAAATAACTAGATAAGTAACATTTGTATAAAATAAATTTAAATTTTATTATTAATAGCATAAATTTAGAAATTACTTTATTTAAATAAAATATAAGGTATTACATTAATTTTCAATAAATTTAGATATTTCATGACATTTTAAGTCAATAATAAGACATTGAAGATCAATTAGTTACATCTTAATTTTATAATTTTAGTATGTTATGTGAAAATTATGAATTACTTAAAAAATTTGACCATGTAAAATCTCATTTTCTTTTTGTCAAACTCGAAGTCAATGGTTAATCGTTATCTGAACAAAAATCTTTTGCCATTTTTTTTTTTAGAGAACTGTGAAAATTCAACCCCCACCTCCAATAGCATGGCCCGAAATTCATTCTTATTAATAAAATTATACATAAAGTATATTTTGGATAATTCAGATAAAGAAAAATAATTATTAATTCTTAATACTTATTGAAAAAATAGTTTCATTTATCCTCTAACTATAAACTAAATTTCTAAATAATTCTATCTTTTGACTTATATAAATTTAGATAGTTAAATTTTTTCACTTCCTTCAATTTTATCAAATTTTCAATTGACATGTATAATTGATGATCTGTAAAAAAAAGTGACGATGGGACAAGTAAGGATGAACAAAAATAACTGAAAATCGAATCGGTTCAGTTTGGTTTAAGTTAATTTAGTTTTGTTTTTTTACTTTAAAGGACTGAAATATCTTCAATTTATTTTATTTTTATTGTAAAAATATAATTAAATTGAACCAAATTAAATTTCTAAAATATTTTAAATTTGAAAGTGCTCTAGAAGGGGTGAATAGGGCTAATGTTTGAGGAAAAATTAAAACCAAATTAAAAGAAGGAGATGAACACAATAATTTATGAAGTTCAAATTCTCAAAAATCCTACGTCTCCATCTAACTTATCATCAAGTTAGGATTTTCAACACCCATTCCAATATATTCTACTAGATTGAGTTTACATAAGAAATTTTCAAAGCTCAACTTAAACCTTTACAACTTGAGTTTTCAAAGCTCATTTAAAATTTTTTTTCAAGTGTTTTCAAGGGTCACACTTAAACCTTACACAAAGAGTTTTCTTGGCTCACTCTTAAAACCAAAACACAAGTGTTTCAATGGCTAACACTTAAACCAATTCCTTCTAAACTCAGTTCCTCACTTTCCTTTTCAACCCAAGAAATAAGAAGAAGAAGAACCTAAGCTAGAACACACAACCACACTCAATAAATTGAAATATAGAAAAGAATTAATGAGCCTTACAAATGCTAAGGATAAATTAAGTGCTCAATCAAAGTGTGTAACTCTCAAATGAAGTTTTCAAAGGTGTATTTATAGAGGGGATTTGAAATCTAGCTGTTGGAGGCGCCATTAATTGCATGCTCAAGCTCCACCAAACTTCATTTAATAAAAATCAACTTTTTATAGTCGAAAAGCCGCTCACGGTTGTGAAGGGAGGTTCACAGTCGTGAACCATAAAATATATGACCTTAGGGGCTTCAACTAGCCGTTAAAGAGATGCAAGAACTACTCCTCATGTTTGTGACTTGCTCTTCACGAACTGCTCACAACCATGAGCGGTGCAGACCTTTGGCTCAATTCTTTCTCTCTTTAGGCTCCTATTAGTGACCAAAGCTCCCGGTTGTGAGGAGCACTTTGGGCTTAGAAATGCATCCTTTTGATTCTAACTTTAAAAGCACTTAAATATAAATGTTAGCAACAAAAATTGATTGTTAAAGTCAAAACCAAGGTGTATTAGAGATCGATAATGACTTTGATAATGCAAAGGGTTAACAATCTCCCCCTTTTTGACATTGACAATCAATCTTTTGAATGATAAATAAAAAATCACTAAGTGCATGTGTGTGCTTTTATTTTTAATGCTCCCCTCAATCACATACCAAGGATTTTTAAAATTTTCTCCTTCAATATATGCTAAAATGAGTAAAAATAAGTCAAACACCATATATCATTCAAAATATCATATTTCTCTACCCCTTTGACAAAGTTAGAAAGGGATGAAATAAAATACAAAAAATAAGTCTAGTGAATATTAATTAAAAATTAATCTCTTTCCCCCTTTATAAAACATAAAACAAGGCTTTGAAAAAATAATTATGCCAAATTTTCTCCCCCTTTAAAAGATACCAATTGAATAATAGGCATGCCATTTGAAAGATGATATCAATTGAAATTCAAAATTAATACCAATTGAAAAGGAACAAGAGAATAGCATATCAAAATTAAGTAAAGTTTGAAAAAAATTTTGATCATGCAAAGGTGAAATTCTTTTTGGACAACTTGAAGTTTGCATATTTTTTGACAAACCATAGAGATTGGTTTATCAACAAGTTGTAAATACCAATTATTGTTAAAAGAAATGAAAAATGAAGCATATGACAATCTTGCATTAACGACTTGACAATAGGAATTATGATTGTCAATATGTAATTCAAAGAGAATGTATAAAGTAAAATGCCAAGTAAAACAAATGATTTTAAGTAAAAATGAAATTTGAATAACAATAAGAATCATTTCAATCATACAAAGGGTCAAATTCTCTTTGAACATTTTGATGTGTGTAAGTTTATTGATAAACTAGGTAAATTAATTTTATCAATTTATCAATAATTGGCATATGGAAAAATTCAACTGGTCCTACACAACATGAAATCAAACTCCTTTTAGTACCCAAGCTTTAATTGGTATTGGTTTGTTTATCTCAAAATATTATTTGGGTAGGAGATTAAGATGAAATTTTCTATAGTAATATACATAATTAGTATGTCCAAATTTTATGCAATAAAAAAATTTGATTTTTAAAAATCTATTTTGCCTACCAACCTTTGAAAATAAATCATGGCTAAGATGGTTGATGACTTTTCTAGACACAAAAGGTCTAGTATAAGTATGCAACTCATAATCACAAAATTGCATGAATTTGTTAGGTCTAACATACATGTGTGTGTGCCTTTTATTATCATACATGAATGCATGATGGGGTTGGGGTTTCTTAGCCTTAGCCTTGAAAACTTGAGCCTTGAAAATATTAGCCTTTAGAGGCTCTCCCTTGGCATTTGGATTCTTAAGACTCTTAGTCTTAGAATCTTGAGCTTTAGAGCTCTTACAAGGAATAAGGGAAGAAGTAAGAGAAGCTTTGAAAAAATTAGGGGGGGGGGAGTTGATGATATAGAGGCTCCATTCAAGTATCCAAGTCCAATTATTAAACCATGAGACCTTTGACTATTTAGAAGATGATTAAGGGTCTCTTTTTCCTTTTTGAAATTTAGAAAATGTGCTTTTAAGTTCTAAAATCTCTTTTAAAAGTAATTCATTTTCTTTTTTAACATTGTTAAGATTTTCTTTCAAAGAAGTAGATGTTCGAGTCAAAAGTTAGTTTTTCATTTGAAGAGCTAACATTTGATAATTCCAATTTCAAATCCTTAATATTTTTGGACAACTTTAAAAACTTTTGATTGTAAAACTTTTTCTTAGAAAGTAACTCTTGAAATTTTAAAACTAATTTTCTAACTAAGGGGTTATCATCATTAAGCTCCTCATCATCATTAAGCTTATCATCACACAAATCACAACAAGAATTAGCATAAGAAGAGTTCCATAAGAGAGGTACCTCAAATTTGTCCTAAATCACCATAAGAATTAGCATAAGAAGAGTTCCGTAAGAGAGGTACCTCAAATTTGTCCTCCAAGGCCATGAAGCAAAGGTTTGATGCCTTTTATTGCTCCTTCGCCATCTCGGATTCAGTTGAGTCATCCCAAGTGGCTTGGAAAGCTCTTCTCCTCTCATTTGCTTCTTTGTGATTGTTCTTAAGCTTAAGACATTCATCTTGAATTTGACTTGACCTTTTGTACTTAAAGCATATAACTTCCTTCGCCTTCTTAAATCCTCCTCTTTTGGATTCCTTATGCTTGCTTAAGTTTTTCTTTCTCAGGTACTCTATGAAGAACTTAGTGAATGATGTAATATCCTCATTATCTTCATTTAAGTCTTCAAGGTCAATTTCATTACTTGAGTCTTATGATGCTTTGAATGCTAAGCTCTTCTTCTTTTCCTCTTAGCTTTATTGCTCTTCTTCCCTTTGCCTCAAGGTAAACTCATAAATGAGAAGCTTACCAATGAGGATATCGGTTGAAAGCTTGGAGAGATCATGAAATTCTTCAATTGAAGTCACTTTTGACTCCCAAATCTTCTTGGGTAGCACCCTTAAGATCTTGGTGTTAATTTCCTCCTTGGAGTAGTGCTTGCCTAACTTCCTCAAAGTGGTCAAGAGGGTATTTAATCAGTTTGTCATTTTGATGATTCTTTCATGAGGCTTCATCTTGAAGAGTTTATACTCATTGACATGAAGTTGAACTTTCTTAGACTTCACTTGGATGTTTCCTTCATAATGATTCTCCAAGGTCTCCTACATCTCCTTTGCCAAAATGCAAC
Organism: Mallotus nudiflorus; assembly: GCA_947683625.1. NCBI lineage: Eukaryota > Viridiplantae > Streptophyta > Magnoliopsida > Malpighiales > Euphorbiaceae > Mallotus > Mallotus nudiflorus. The sequence goes on along the minus strand of CANTUR010000017.1, from coordinate 1,229,471 downwards.
ATTGAAGTTTTCCTCATTCCTCTCTTGACATAAAAGCAATGAGAACAGACACAACTCTTTTATTTTTGTGGTTCTCCTCTTTTTCTTCTTCAGACCACTCATTTCTCTCTTTTGGAACTTGATTGCCATCCACCATCTTCATGGGAGGATTCCATCCATCTAAGATCACATCCCACAATCTAATGGGATCACTATGAAGATAAAACTCCATTTTATGTTTCCAAAAAGGATAGTCACTCCCATCAAAGAAAGGTCTATATATTTGAAAAGAAAGAAATTCACTCCCTATGATCATGAATTATAGCACTTAAGTACCTAGAACCTAAACTCTAATACCAAATGAAAATACCCTAGAGGGGGGGTGAATAGGGCTAATAGAGTTTAAAGAAAAATAAAAAAAAATTAAAAAGAGAATAAACAAAGGAGATAAACACAAGAATTTAAAGAGTTTAAATTCTCAACGATCATACATCTCTACCTAACTTATCCCTAAGTTAGGATTTTCAACACCCATTCTAATCTATTCCATTAGATTAAGTATACACAAAAGTTTTTCAAGGTTTAACTTAAACCTTTCAACTTGAGTTTTCAAGGCTCACTCAAAACCTTTTCTCAAGTGTTTTCAAGTCTCACACTTAAACCTTACACAAAGAGTTTTCTTAACTCACTCTTAAAACCAAAACTCAAGTGTTTCAATGGTTAACACTTAAACCAATTCCTTTTAAACTTAGTTCCTTATTTCCTTTTTCAACCCAAGAAATAAGAAGAAGAAAAACCTAAGTTGGAACACACAACCACACTCAATAAATTGAAATATAAAAGAGAATTAATGAGCTTTACAAATGCTAAGGATAAATTAAGTGCTCAATCAAAGTGTGTAACTCTCAAATGAAGTTTTCAGAGGTGTTGGAGGCCATTAGTTGGATCCCTAAGTTCTACTAAATTTAATAAAAATTAGTTTTTTGCAGTTGAAATGCCGCTCACGGTCATGACCCATGAAAGATATGACTATTGGGGCTTCAACTAATCATTAGAGAGCTGCCAGAACCGCTCCTTGTGATAATGACCTGCTCCTCACGAGCCTCTCATGACCGTGAGTAGCGCTAGTGAGCGGTGTAGACCCTTAGCTTAATTCTTACTCTCTTAAGGCTCCTGTTGGTGACCAAAGCTCCCGGTCATGAGGGAGCTCGTGAGGAGTACTTTTGGCTTAAAAAACTCTTATTTTATTTTGGAAAACAATACCTATTTTCCAAAAAACTTTTCCGAAAAAATGGAAAATAGAAGTTGTTTAGTTATGATATTTTCTAACTTTAGAAAACTAGAAAACTATTTTTTGAATTTTCTAAATTATAAAAGACTTTAGAAAACTAATAAAAGGTGTTTCTAAGTTTTCCAATTAATATCTTAACATTTACATATTTTCTAAATTTTTCAATTAATATTTTAACATTTACTACAATATTCTCAACCACCATAACCTTCACCACCACCACCTCCACCACCACCTCCACCTCCACCTCCACCTCCACCTCAACCTAGACCTCCACCTTCGTCTCAACCTAGACCTTCTCCAACCTCTACCACCAACATCTCCACCTCCACCATAACCACCTCCACTACCACCACCGCCGCCACCTTCGCCGCCTCCACCTTGACATCGACCTCCACCTCCACCAACCTTCACCACGACTTTCACCTCCACCTCCACCACCACCACCTTCATTATAGTCTTACGACTTTGAATTGAAATTAATTAAATATGTATGATTTGATTTTTTTATAAAATAAATAAATTTTAGATTAAACATTATTATATGAATCACAATAATTATTATTATATTTATAAATTATTATAATAAAGTTCATAAAAAATTATAAAAATATGAAAAAATTGCAAAATGAAAAAAAAAACAAACAAATTGTTTTCTATTCTTTTGTTTTCTATTTTGGAAAATGGAAAACTAGAAAATAAGAAAAAGGAAAAGAAAACTGGAAAATGAAAAAAGAAAATATTTTCTAAAACTAAACAACTCCTTGACGTTTGAACCTCCAAATGCATCATTTTGATCTTAACTTATAAACACACTTAAATAAAAATGTTAGCAATAAAAATTGATTGTTAAAGTCAAAACTGAGGTGGATTAGAGATTGATCATGTCCTTAATCATGCAAAGTGTCAACAAAATTATATGTTGTTTATAGTTTGATTTGATAGGTTTATCACTAATATTTCAAAATAAATCAACAATATTAATTTTTAAATATTTAAAATTCTTAACAAAATTATTTAATACTAAAACATTCAAACCAAAATTATTTAAATTCATTTTAAAAAATTGTTTTGGTTGATTTTCTTAAAAATTAATAAATAAAATAAATACAAAAAATAAATAATAATAGATATCATAAATGTCATTAATATAGTGCAAAATTACATAAATTTAATATGTTTAAAATTACAAAAATAAAAAAGTCAAACCAAATAAACCAATCAAACCAAATTGAACTAGTCTGGTTCAGTTTAATTTGGTCTTGCACTTTATTCAGTTCAATTCAATTATTTTTAAAAATGTTTTTGGTTTAGTTTGGTTTTATATATTTTTCAACTGAACTGAACTGACAATTTTTTTTTATCTTATTAAAATGGTACTGTTGTTGTTTTTATTTTTATCTCCTTATTTTGCCAATTAAAAGTTGGATAAAATTGAAAGAAGTAAAAAAGTTAACTATATAAACCCATATAAATTAATAGATAAAATTATTTTAAAAGTTGGCCTATAATTGAGGATAAATAAGCATTTTTTCTTACTTATTTTTCTAAACTAATCCTGAATTACTTATAGTATAATAAAAAATATTAAATAAATTTATATCTATTAATTTTTTATTTTTTCAAATTTGAAAATAAAAATTAAAAATAAAAATTAAGTTAATTAAAATTTTTATTATATTATAAGCTGAAGGAATTCATCACCAATTCATCCATATCCCTTAAGTCATATATATATATATATATATATAACACATGTAATTCTCAAAGACAAAGAAGAAAAATAAATAGTAGTCAAAGTATATATATATATATTTTAAACCAAGAAATGGAATGAAGCTTCCTAGACTTTACAAGATCTTACCATTTGAATATTCATCTATATATCTTCTAAATTCTGACCATATTATTAGACAATTATCACAATCACAAACAATACCGTTCTTGAATAAATGGGAACACAAAAATATACCATTTCTTGAATCCTTCCCTTCAATTTCTCTTTTCTTACATTTCATGATATACATATATGTTCACTGCTCTAAAGTTTTCACCCAGCTTGCTGTATATCTTTATATCTTCGATCAACCCATTTGAAAAGAAGCAAGAAACTCGATAAAGATTTTGTGGAGGAAGATAAATATATCTGATGAACGATATTGGCATAGTAGAGGAGGCTCTAAGCAGCCTTGGCAAAGGATTCGATTTAACATCCGATTTCAAGCTAAAGTATTGCAAGGGCAAAGAAAGGTTAGTTTTGCTTAACGAAGAAAAAAAAAGAGAGCTAATGGTTCCTGGTTTTGGAGCTGTCAAAGATGTGTCTGTTGATATTAAGTGCGATAAAGGTGATCGAGTTCGATACCATTCTGATATTCTTGAATTCCAGCAGGTAAATCAGCAACCGATCTCGTGTTTTCACTTCATTTTCTTTTATTTAATTTCTTTTGCGTTGAAGAGTATAGTTGATGGCAAGGAAATTAAAAAATGAAACAAAAAAAATTGGTGCAGATGTCAGAGTTTTTCAATCAGAAATCATCAATTCCGGGGAAAATTCCATCTGGGTTGTTTAATACGATGTTCGGATATGAAGGAGGAAGCTGGGCAGCTGATGCTGCTGAGACCAAATATTTGGGTCTTGATGGCTACTTCATCGTTCTTTTTGATGCTCATATTGATCGCTATCCTCTTCTTCTCTCTGAGGAAGTACGCAATGCGGTTCCTTCTACTTGGGATCCTTCTGCTCTTGCAAGGTACTTAATTAATTAACTAGTAATTCTGCTTATATAAATAATTTGAATGAAATAATAACTAAATAAATTAAAAATAAAATAAATCACATTGATTTTTTTTTATTGTCCCAACTTTATAGTTATAATAAGATTTATTTTTAAATTATTGGATTAATAAGATTTATTTTTAGATTTATTAGATTAGTATTGAAAAATGTATAATAGTAGTTAAAAAATAATATTAAGTAATTACTGTAATTTTTTTAATGGTTGAAAAAAATATTTTGAGTGATTTAAGGTAGAAAAATATATAATATATAAATAATTTTAGAATTGGATTAGTATTGAAATATATATAATAGTGTTTTAGTTAAAAAATAATATTAAATAACTATTAAAAATATTTTATTTTAATAAAAAATTAGAATTTTTAATAGTTTGACATATTAACTTTTCAAATGAATAATCAAATATGAAGGTGGATATTTGTCAAATTTTTTGATTTAGTAACTTTATAGCTCATTATTTAATATATATATATATATATTACTTAATTAATATCTTAATTAGCTATTCATTATTATCATTATTATTTTTTTAAATTCCTTATATCCACTTAATTTAATCTCATTGATGTTGATTACGTCATTAACAACGCTTTCAATTGGAATTGTTCTTCTTCTCTTTGTAATTTTCGAAGGGTAAAATATGTATATACAACTACATAAAATGTCAACTATATGCCTAATTTAAATGAATGTATATTCATTTAGGACAAAATTTACTATAAAAATAAATTCAATCTAAATTAATTAGAATTTCTCGTAATGAAAATGAGTACTAACATTTCAAAATTCATAAAAGAAGCTGAAAATGACGAAAATCTGTCTTGAGAATATTCAAGGATAATTGCTTTCTGCAATTGATATTCTCATTTGAGTTTTGAGATAAGTCTCAAAATTGATTTACTACACATGCAAACACCGTAATAGATAACTTAATAATATTTAATTCTATCATTTTATAACAATTCGATCCTTGAAATCAATAGTAATATATACTTTTTTATCCTAATATCTAAAAAAAATTATTTTATCAAAAAATTTTATTTATTTATTTTAAGTATGATATATTTTGTCATTATCTGGAAATAAAATAATGATAAATTATTTCTTTATGGTGATCCTTATATAATAATTCAAGTGGTAAAAATTGTAAACATCAAAGACAGAAAGTAGATTTTGAGCCTCACTCCCAGACTCTCCTCTAAAAATTAAATCACTTAAAATTTATTAATTGGAAAAAAAGAAATAATTGCCTTGCAGTGCAAATATCAAAGATTTTAATCAAACTCTAACAGCAATATACAAGTGAGTTCTTAGAGTTGAATACTTCCATTTGATTTCAAGTATTACAATTTTTCTTTGTTTTCCATATATAAATATGCAAGAGTTAATGAAATCACACCCATCACCATCTTATTTGACTTCTGCATGATATTAATATAAAGAAGTAGGAAACTGAATTTTTTTTTTTTTTTTTAAAGCTGCATAATTCTTCTCTTTGTATCAATTATCTGACAAGTAAAGCTAATTAATTGGATTGTGAAGGTTCTCTTCTTTCCTTTTGTAATGAATTTTCTAGTAGAATTGGAACAAATAAATAAAGCTTCCAGGCCTTGACTACGGAAAAACAAAAAAAAACAAGAAAGAAGGCTGGCTAAATCTACCCCACCTATACACATAGAGACCAAGTCAAAACAATTAATTAGAGTTATGTAGATTAATTAAGTGCTGATCATGACCAAATAAAGCTTACAATTTGCCATTCTATTCAACTAATTAGACTGTTTTTTTTTAATGACGCATAATATATCTCCTCTCAAGATATTTAAATTAAAAATTTAATCTCTATCTTCTTTTCTAATTTTACAAAATAAAATAAAATGAAATAACACTTGAGCAGTACTTATTTGACAAATAATACTTCATAAATGTTTAGATCCCACTCCATGTTCTACTTTAACTTGAGGTCAACAATATCAGCTGAATTAAAAGGAATAGCTATTTAGGCTAGTGGTGAGTTCATATGACACAAATTAATTATTCATTTATTAAAATAATTGGTTACGACTAGCATTAAAATTTTAAAAACGATATCAGTATAAATAAATTAAAATTTAATAATTTATATGATATGAATTATTAATGAATGTATAATTTCAATCATCTTGAGGGATGACATATACCATCTTGATTCAAATGTGACATTATTGACAGCAAATTTTCGGGACTTAGATTTTATTACTTTTTCTTAGATTTTTTTTATTTGTTTTCTTTAGTTCTTATATCAAATTGTTAGGCAGCCAGTAAATCAATTTTTTATAGTAGTAATTTATAATTTATTATATTATTTTTTAAAATGTTGACATTTGATTATTTTCTTTTTAGACGATTGGAAGAATATATCATTATATTGACTGGGTGTAATTTTATTAGAATTTTATTGGAATAATTTATATTTTACCCTGTACTTTTATTATTTTCTTAATTTACCGCTCCATTTTTATTTGTATAAATTGAGTTTTTACACTTTTATTTTTTCTTGATTTATTCCTTCCACTTTTATTTTTGTTCACATTAACTTTTTATACTTTTATTTTTGTGAATATTTAATCTTTTTACTTTTATTTTAGCAAGATTAACCCCTTCAATAAATATAATTCTAAAAATTTTCATCAACTATGTTATAATTTAATTATTTATATTTTTATTTTTAATATAAAGATTATAAAATACTATTTTATTTAAATTTAAATTTTATAATTGCAATTAATTGGTTAAAAAAATTGTATTTGATATTATAAAAATAAAAACTTGAGTAAAATCCTACTAAATTTTTATTTTAGTTTATTATACTAAAATAAAATTTAATAGAATCTTTTTTAAGTTTTTATTTTTATAACATTAGGGAAAATTTTTGTTAACCAATAAATTACAATTATATAATTTATACTTAATTTTCATAAGAGTATTTAGTATTTAATAATATTTTTATAATTTTTATATTAAAAATAAAATATAAATAATTAAATTATAATATAGTTTATCAAAATTTTCATAATTATATTTATTAAAAGGGTTAATAAAAGTACAAGAGTTTAATGTGAATAAAAACAAAAGTGTAAGGAGTCAATATATACAAATAAAAGTGGTGGGGTATATTGAAAAAAAAAGAAAGTGTAGGGAGCAAATTATGAGTTATTCCAATTTTATTTGATTTGTTGCAGAAATGAGCAGTCAATCTCAAATACTCAAAACTAATTTTGGGTTGCCTGTATATTTTCTTAATAAAACATTATTTTCACACCAGAAAAATATAAAATTACGAGCTGTAATTTTATAAAAAAATTCCTTTTTTTAGTTAATTGTCCTCCTGTATTTGGCACAATAAATTTTTTTAATTTTTTTTATATCTTTAGCGTATTATGACACTTATCAAGTTTCGGAATATTAAAAGTAAGAAAATTTTTGTCAAGTCCTAGTTAGAAAGTTGGATGGGAATGTAAAGGGTAGGTATAGGTTTGGTAAACGAAATTGAAGAAGCAAACCAAACTTTGTTGAACACTTGAACAAAAAAGTTGATGTCGTCAAATTTGATATTTTATGACAGGTTCATTCAAAAGTATGGAACTCATATCATTGTGGGGTTGAGTGTTGGAGGACAGGATGTAGTTCTAGTCAGGCAAGATAAATCTTCCAATCTGGGTCAATCTGAGCTCAAGCAACACTTGGAAAATCTTGGAGATCAATTATTTACAGGGACTTGCAATTTTTCCCCTAATTCAAGAGATAACAAACTCAAGGTTGCCAAGTAAATCCATTAAATAAAGTATCCCTTATTAGATTTTCTCTTAATTACTATATGTGTACATCAATGCTTTTCCTAATTCAATTGGGTCAATTGCAGGCACCACAGGCATTCAATGTCTTTGATCCACAACCTGTTACCTTCAAAAGTTCTTCATCAGTCAGTGCAAAAGATGTAGGTCCTATCCTTGCAAATTTACTAATTTTATTATGACGCCTTTTTTGTGCGATGCATATTGGACTAATTTTTTTTTGAAGGAAATGCATGCAAATTGAAATTTAAACGAAGTTACCAAGATCGACTTAATAAACAAACATACTTTGTGCCTTTGAATATTAAACAAGATTTTCTGTCAAAATATTGTAGAGACCAAAGAACAACAGTTTTGGGATATTGCAATTTTGTAAATAAAAAGCTGACATTGAAGTAGTGGTGTATTTCCAGGGTATCAATGTTATATGCACCAAGAAGGGAGGTGATCCATCAATTAGTAGTCACTGTGAGTGGCTTCCAACAGTTCAATCAATGCCAGATGCAATTCATTACAACTTCATACCTATTACTTCTCTTCTTAGAGGTGTTCCTGGCAAAGGTTTTTTGTCGCATGCTATCAACCTTTATCTTCGATGTAAGCCCCCCATTTTCTCTAATCAATAAAAATAAAGAAGAAAACAAACAAGAATATGTAAATGATGCAAAAATATATTAATCTTTAAAATTTTATGTGATTGCAGACAAGCCTCCTATATCTGATTTGCAATACTTTCTTGATTTCCAATCTCACAAGGATTGGGCTCCTATTCACAATGACCTGCCACTAGGTCCTACAACTAATATGGCAAGTACTTCACCAGCTCTGCATTTCAACCTGATGGGTCCTAAACTATATGTAAACACTACTCAGGTATTACCTGAATTGGTTCTCGATCTTCTGCACAAACTTTCTCAGTAGAATGTTCTACTAAACATGTTATGATCCATCAGGTTATGACGGGAAAGAGGCCTGTAACTGGAATGAGATTCTACCTTGAAGGCATGAAGGGCAACAGGTAACAGCTAAAATGCCAGAAATAATGCCAGTTTTGATTGTCAGGAATTGAATTGAATCTAGTAATCTACTATTTGACAAGATACAGGCCGCGAAAATGCAATATGAGGACTAGTTGAGCAATTCTTTTCATATATGTTTCATTGGTAAAGCTAACCAGGATTGCCCTTGTGCAGATTAGCAATACACCTCCAGCATTTATCGAACATTCCAACAATGCTCGAAAACAGGATAGACAACACGCCGTTATGGCGAGGATCAGAAGAAAGTAATGACATTGGATTCATTGAAGCAATTTCTCGAAAAAAGTTTTCCCATATATGTACAGCGCCAGTAAAATATAATCCAAGATGGACAGCAAGAAAGGATGTGTCCTACATTGTAACAGGAGCTCAGCTTCACATTAAGAAACAAAGCTCAAAGAATGTGCTCCATCTTCGACTATTGTACTCTAAGGTCTCAAAGTCTTTCATATCAAGGTCGCGCTGGCATCAAACTTCCTCAGAATATTCTCAGAAGTCGTCAGGCCTACTCTCAGCCCTGAGCACGTCGATATCAGGTGCAAATCCTGCTAAACATAAACCACCGCAGGCAATTGTTGTGGATTCTAGCGTGTTCCCGTCAGGACCGCCAGTGCAAACACAGAAGCTTTTGAAATTTGTAGACATTTCGCAGCTGTGTAGAGGGCCTCAGGATAGTCCTGGACATTGGTTGGTAACTGGGGCTAAGCTGGATCTGGAAAGAGGGAAAATATGCCTGCAGGTCAAGTTCTCTCTATTGAATATCTGTTCATCATGAAAGGGTGATCAGAAATTTTTTCACCCTTACTATCTTTTGGGGGTTTTGTTCTTTTCTCAATGCCACTCGTATAATTGTGTAAATGAATAGGCTGATAGCTAGCCAGTGGCTTTGAGAGCAAAGAGAAAAATTATTTATTTTTTTTAATAGAGAAATCATAATGAGATATGTTTATATATCTGTTCAATATTTTTTTTTTAAATTGATGATGACAAACACGAGAAGAGTTATATTTAGACCACACTCTCATAATAAGAATAATTATTTTGTTGATTTATAAGTATATAGCAAAATTTAGTTTATTTTGGTAGGTAAATTATGATTAAGGAACCTAATTATTGAGATTTGATTAATAGTTAAAAATTTAATCATATTTGAAGGAAGAGAATTTGATTAATAGTTAAAAATTTAATCATATTTGAAGGAAGAGAATGAGAATTGAACTCAGAGTTTTACGTCGAAAATCTTAGCTATCATATTAAATGCTCAATTATCTGTCACAAATACAACTCTTAAATGTAAGCCAACTATTACTGTCGTGAAAATCGATTGAAAAAAATAGTATGCAATATTGCATTAAAAAAATATTTAATTTATTAAAAGAGTAATTAAGTGATAAATTTTCTATAAAGATATTATAAGGTGTAGAGTTCAATTTTTATCATAATTCATTTAAAAGGTGAGGACTGTCCCCTATTATACAGTTTATCGATGTTAAGATTACATAACCTCTCAATTTAAAAAAAAAAAAAATTCTAATCTTCATATCATTGGGCATTTTGATATTACAAGAGATTCATTATTGTCAATTCTTCATATAATAAATCAGTACGCATCATCAAATTAATAACTTATATTTTGGCAAACATATCTAAAGTTGGATGAGTCATGTGTGTTGAAAATAAACAGAAAATAACGCTTCAATGGTGTAATCACCATTATTAAAGAATTTTTGCCCATATTATGTTTGCTTCAGGGTTAATAGCAAAATTTCTCTAGGATAATCAAAGCAACAACAGTATTTAGACAACAAGCCATTCAAATACTCCTAAGAACAAATAAATTTTTTTTTTTTTGTTTATCGTAGATGAGAGAAATGAAAAAGTACATTATTTTGTTTATAAAACAAACATTTAAAATACTTTAGAATTCAATTTTAAAGAGATATGATGTATGGTAAAAGTTACACAATTAACTAATAATCACTGTTAGTTAATTAATTAAAAAATTATATATATATTAGTTTTTATGTTATGCTGCATTTCTAAAATATTTTTATGCAAAGGTTAAATTTGATAAATTTTATAACAATAGGGAGTAAAATATTTTTGAATCAAATATTAAGAAAAATTTTACAACAGTTCAAAAAAATATTTAAAAAAAGAAAAAATTTAATATCAAGAAAATTTAAACATATTTTTAACGGTTCTTACACTGCAATGCCCATGTATATAAAAATGAAATAAAAAATTGCTATAGTAATCATTATTTAATTGCAACTATTAATTAATCCTTTTGAATTTAAGTCCGTAACATATATACCAATTGTTATAATTAAAGAAAATTAATTTTGATTTATATAAATATATATATGTATATATATATACATGGAAGAAAACTCATTTTAACATAAGTTGAGGTTTATGCACTTGCTTATGCCCTGGAGAAAGGCCCAACAAAGCTAATGGGAATTTCATATTATAGACAAAAGCTCATTTTGCCTTTGAGTTTTCAGCTCAGGGCCGAATTGGTAAGTCCATCCTATTGTCTTGTCGAGGTGGCCCTCCATTCAAATGGATGAGCTTTTGTCCATTTCACGATGACACTCATCTAGTGGAATGTCAATACCAGCTGGCGCTCCTCGCATATATAGCAAGAGAAGTGCTTTATAGCTAGGTGTATAATTGAATTAAGACGAATGATAATCAAAAAGCAACTTTTCCTTATATATATGTGTATATATATATATACACACACTAAGGAAATATAGATAAAACTATGAAAAAAATTTCACTCGTTATTGTATAAAAATTAAATAATTTAATTATTTAATAATAAAAGTAAAATTAAATTAATTAAAATATAATTTTAATTTGATAGAAAGTCTATTTCCTATTTAATTAAGTTATCTTCTGTTTTATCTCTAATAAAAATTAAATTAACTAAAATATAGAGATTTAATTATAAGTATATTTTCTATTTTATTTAAATTAATTTCTATTTTATCTCTAACAGAAATTCTAATTTAATTGAAAGTATATATTTTTTATTTTAATTAGGTAAACTTGAGAAAACTAATTATAAGAAATAATGAAGTAATATCATATAATTATTTAAATAAAATATTTATGAAAATTGTAATAAATTATAATTATATTAAGTTAATATCAAGTTGTTATATAAAAAAATAACACTAGTATTATTTTTAAAACTTTTATGCAATAATAATAATAATAATATGTTTAATTTTTTATTTATTATATATCATGAGTCAAATAAATTTTTTATTCACGTATGAAACACATGATTGTTTACTAGTATATGTAAATGTACGAAGGGGGGACATGTAAAATTACAAAAAAGTTTTCACTCATTATTGTATAAAAATTGGATAATTTAGTCATTTACTAATAAAAGTAAAATTTAATTAATTAAAATATAATTTTAATTTGATAGAAAGTCTATTTCCTATTTTAATTAGATTAACTTTTATTTTATCTTTAATAAAAATTAAATTAACTAAGATATAGAGATTTAATTGAAAGTATGTTTACTATTTTATTTATATTAACTTCTATCTTATCTCTAATAAAAATTCTAATTTAATTAAAAGTATATTTTTCATTCTAATTAGGTGAACTTGAGAAAGACTAATTATAAAAAATATTGAAGTAATATCATATAATTATTTAAATAAAATATTTATGAAAATTGTAATGAATTATAACTATATTAAGTTAATATCAAATTGTTATATAAAAAAATAACATTATTATTATTTTTAAAATTTTTATGTAATAATAATAATAATAATAATAATAATAATATTATTATTATTATTATTATTATTATTATTATTATTATTATTATGTTTAATTATTTATTTATTATATATCACAAGTCAAATAATTTTTTTTTCATGTGTGAAACATTTTTAAAACTTTTATGTTATGAAAATTGTAATGAATTATAACTATATTAAATTAATATTAAATTGTTATATAAAAAACAACACTATTATTATTTTTAAAAATTTTATATAATAATAATAATAATAATAATAATTTTAATTATTTATTTATTTATTATATATTACGAGTTAAATAAATTTTTTATTTATGTATAAAATATTTTTAAAACTTTTATATAATAATAATATGTTTAATTATTTATTTATTATATATCACTAGTTAAATAAATTTTTTATTTATGTGTGAAATATTTTTAAAACTTTTATATAATAATAATAATAATAATAATAATAATAATAATAATAATAATATATTTAATTATTTATTTATTATATATCATGACTCAAATAAATTTTTTATTTATGTATAAAACATGTGATTATTTACTAATATATATATATATATATATATATATATATTATTTGATTTAAAGTAGGATAATGTTACGCAAGTTTCTATTTGGTTACAAACTTCTAATTTTTAATATTTATGTGGTAATCTCAGTTTCTCTATATGAAGTAAATTTCTAGTAGGTTAGTACTGGAATGTCTATTTGTACCTATAAATTTTACCATATTAATCCCTCTCGCCTCTTTGTATTAAATTCATTTCTAATAGGTTAGAAGATATAAAATTAATTTGGCGGAAGGTCTAGTAGTAGGTTAGAAGTGTTAAAATTTATTTAGCGGAATGTCTATTTTTACCTATAAATTTTACCATTTTAATCCATCTTACCTTTTTGTATTAAATTCATTTCTAATATGTTAGAAGTGTTAAAATTAATTTGGCGGAATGCCTACTTTTACATATAAATTTTACCATTTTGATTTATTTCACCTTTTAATTATCATTTTAATTTTTTTTTACGTCTTTTAACTTTTTTGTTCAACATATTTGTCCTATAAATTATAACATTTCAATTCTATTTAACTTATAAAAAATATATGTGGATATCTATGTTTGTATATGTTCAAATATTTTTGGTAAAGTTTGGACAGATTCAAATGGTCCAAAACTTCAATCAGTTCGTAGCTTTTAACTGGCCTAGTTCATACCTCAGTAGGCTTGGCCTGCTCCTGAAAGCTTACGCATTTGTTTGAATGAAGGTTATGGTAATAAATTAGATAGAAGTTATCTATATAAGGTCTTCTATTATTATTGCCTTATTGTAATTTAGGAAGGTTTTTATTATGACTTATTTCTTTAGTCTAGATTAGGTAAGTCTTTTAATCTTTATTCGTTTCCTTAAGCTAGAATAGGTAAGTCTTGAAGTTTGATTATTTCCTTGTATAATCAGGCTCAGGGTCTATAAAAGCCAAAGCTCATACATTATAAAGAACTCTCTCCAACATTTTCAACAAATCAATAATACAATTCTCTCTTTTATCAAACCCAATGTCTATATATTTTGATCCCGGTGATAAGGTTTTTTTAGTGAAACCAACTCTTGTTTGATTTATTTTATCCAAGTTAAAAGGGACTTGACTTGTTCTTGCCCTTATTGTCACTTTGAGTTGATAATAAAACCATATCATTGTCTTTTATGCCCATTTCTTCTATGTAATTATAATCAGGCTCACACTGACCCATTTTAAACATTCAAAAGGTGCTTGGGCTGATTCTCGTTGTTTTTTAGGTCGAACATCTTTTTGGTACGCCTAGTGGGACACTTGTATGCCTGTATAGACAAGATCATAGAAGATTGAACATATGGAGCTCTCAAGAAGTGAAGTTTCAAGAGAGAACCATTCCAGGTTCACAAATGCAATCAGTCATATGTCCAAAATGCTTATGTCATACATTGAAAGATATGAAGCAATGAATAGGCAGATGGAAGAAATTAATGTGAATTTACGTTGTTTAGTATCCACATTTGAAGGAAGACTAATTGTAGAGGATCCTAAACAAAGCTATGAAGATCCAAGAGGGGGATCCCCACACTTTCAAAATGACAAATTTCAAATTCTTAAGAGGCCATTTAGCAAGTCAGAAAATGATGAAGGGTGATTGATTGGTTAAAATTCTTGGAGATCATATACTAATTTCACCTTTAATTAATATAATTCGGTGAGAAGACAAGGAGCACTTATTGAAATGGATACGGCTTCATCACCTTATTACGAATATAGGCCTCTTACGACTGATCAGTTTGCTAGTAATTATGGTACAATGACAAAGCTAGGGGCACTTATTGAATATGACATGGCCTTATTACTTTGTTGCAAATATAGGCCTTTTGAGGACGATTGGTCACCTATTAATTATAAGAGGATGATAAAACTAGGGGCATTAATTGAGCATAATTAAATGTATGGGGTCCCAACACTTGATAACCATGTGCCTTTTAAAACCAATCACTATGCTAACAATGGTAGGATGCTAAAAATAAGGACACATGGTAAACTTGAATAGGACACTTCAAATGGATGAATATCCTTACCAGTATGAATCTAGGTCACCTGAGACCAATCGACTTTCTTTATGGAGCCCTCTAAAAAAAATTGAAGCAGCTTCAGTAAGGTGTTAAGTTTTATGATTCCATATGCAGCGAAAAAATTAAATTTTAATCATAAACCTGAATCCGAATCCAAGTAATTTGATTAATTGATTAAATCTAGGGTTTTCATTTTCTTACCACAAATGTAGAAGGGGCAAGATTTCTGGAAGGAAGAAAGGAGGTTCACTCTGGTGACACCCTACCTCGAGCTTTTAATTTAGCAGTTTGGATTAAGATGTCTCTAAAAGAATTTGTCCTCCATAAGTGTCCACACGAACAATCTTTGATTTGAAAATGAATCCTTGTGTGCTAGCACATTCTCTTGATTTCTCACAAATCAAGAATCAAAAGAACTCTATGTTTTTATTTTCTGAAAGGAGAGAAAATGAGTCTGATGGCAGAATAATGAGAGTGTTTAAAACCCTAGAAAATATAACATATTTATAGACATTTAAATTAGGGTTTCACTTACCAAATGACCTTTTGTTAATTTCTCACTTATTTTTTTTCTTATTTTATTTAAAATTAAATCAGAAATAATATTCTATTTATTTAAGATAACCTTTACCTTAAATAAATAAATAAATATTTTATTTATTTATTTTCACAGAGTTTATTTAGGCTTGTTAAACCCATATTCATTTTGGGCTTATTTACAGTATGTGACCCTATAGGTTCACATGACATTGGTAGTGAGCCTTAAATCTCTATTTAGGCCTATAAGTCATAAGTGGCCTTTAGTAAGACATTATGACTATCCAAGTCATGTGAAGTCAATAATCTGACATAACCTAATATACAGTGAATATTCAAGTCCCTTTGTCACATGATATCTTGATTGAAAATAAGGCATAGATTATTTCATCCTTATAGAATTCAATCATAAAATTTCTTGATTCTAAGTAGACTGAGAATGATAACTCTTTATCAATTTACTTTAGCATGGCCATACATTTTTCTCGGTCTATCTTATCAAGGGGCCCATAGATATCTTACTCATATTAAATAAGGGACAAATTCCTTTTCAATCACTCACATTCCTCACATAACTCATTTTATACAAAACAACAACTTATTTTATCATCTGGTTAAAGATAATGTAAGATTGTGTTAAACTATTAAATAGTTATATAGAAATCCATGGTGATTTCAAGGTCAGAGGACTAAGCCAATATTGTTGTGATGAGAATTACTTATAACAATTATCTATGTAGTATTCTCATTATGGGGTCAATCTAGCACTTTATTTCTTAAATAACTACCTATGAGTTGACTTAATATCTTATATTCATGATTCGTAAAACATAATCATTAATCAACACCATACTAGTCATAATACATTATTATGACTAGGGATAATTTGAATATAACTCATATTTAATCTAAGGATTTTATTATCAAGTCACATACTTGATGACTTTAGTAAGAATTGACTATTCAAGTAATTATCATAAAACAAAATGATAATGAAAAATGCCTATTTATTAAATAAAATGATAAAGTCAAAACATGGTCATACATGATTGACCTAATGCATATCACTAACATAAGGGCCATCAAATCCTTTACTCGTTATGAAATCTTTCAATTTTTAACTAAAAACCAACTTGAAAAAATTCAGTCAAATTTTGAGGCATTCAAACTAAGAGCTTTAGAAGAGTGGTATGGGTACAAGCCTGAACTTAAAATTTTTAAACAGTTGTGATACCAAGAGGAGTTAAAGGGACTTGAAGTTGGAAGTGACAAAGTAAGGAAGAAAAGGTGGTATGACCAATGGTCTTGTAAAAAACAAAGGGCATAACCAAGACAATGGATAAAAACGTGAGACCTTTTGAGATGTCATTTTTAACTTTGATATACGCAAGAGGACAAGATATAAACACATTCATTCACACCAAAGGCATGTTTCCCATAAATTTAACATCTAATGAAAGTATTTAATCATGGACAATCAAGATCAATTGAAAGAATACAATGTGAAATTCAATCACTTGGCATAATCAGCCATAGGTAAGTATTCTTTCAATAATTTGATTCTTCATCATGGAATTAAGGTTCATAATAGGCCGATTTAAAAAAAATAGGTAGATTAATCATGAAAAGTGGCATATGAGCCATAAGGCTATAAGTGAGTAATTTTACTTGAGAATCGGTCATTGGAATGGCAAATGAACTTTTAATTGGTTAAGAGATGACTATAAAATAAAGAATCTTTAGTCATATACGCATTATGGTTGGCCAATGTTAATGTTACTTGTCAATCTGAATTTTTTTATGTACATATATATAGACCGATTATGTCTAAATATTTGGTCAAGAATTTATTAAAGGGATTAAATAACATGCAAGGCCAATTAAACTAATTAATTTGATAAGACTGATTGAAAAAAAAAGAAAAAAAATGAATTATTGTTATTCGGTCATGTGGCCATCACCTTTTAATCGGCCATATATTTATAAAAGTCTATGGGCCCATTAAAGATGAAAAGAAAAAGTTGGCCATGAGTTGGCTATGCAAACAATAATAATGGTCAAATGAATAGTTACGACCAATTACTAAAGAGACAAAATCATGCAATGAAGGTCTATAAATCGGTTATGAGAAAGTTCAAAGCAGTGGGCTATTATGTAAAGGGTAGAAGAGCATGTAATAAATTAGCCATGACCGATTAAAAGAAGGGAAAGTTGATTTGTCAAAGTAATTTTATAATCAGTCTTAAGGAGAATGGCCCTAAGTACAATTTTCATTAATTATAGAAAAATAAGTGCCATAAAAAAAACATGGCCGATTTAAAAAAAATGAAATGCCATGAATTCAATTATGATCGGCCATTAACATAAATATATATTTAAAGCCGATTAGTTATTGGTTGTATAGACTGCCTTTTTTCCAAAATCTATATTTAATCGGTCATAGAATTTATAACGTTATGTTTATTTCTATTGACTGATTGAAAAATTTATATAGACTAATAGAAAAATTCGGTCAACAGTTCAATAGAAAATATTTGGACTAGATTATATGGGTGTAATCTTCCTCTTCAGTTGGACTTTAAGTCATATTATAGAGGGCATTATTTGTACTTGTCCAAATATTTTTAGTAAGGTTTGGACCAATTCAAATGGTCCAAAGCTCTAATTAGTCCATAGCTTTTAACATGCCTAGTTCATACCTCAGTAAACTTGGCTTGCTCTTGAAAATCCACATATTTGTTTGAATGAAGATTATGATAATAAATTAGGTAGAAGTTATTTATATAAGGTCTTATATTATTATTGCCTTATTTTAATTTAGGAAGTTTTTTGTTATGATTTATTTCCTTAGTCTATATTAGATAAGTCTTTTAATCTTTATTTGTTTCCTTAAGCTAGAATAGGTAAGTCTTCAAGTTTGATTATTTCCTTATACAATCAGGCTTAGGGCCTATAAAAACCAAAGCTTATGCATTATAAAAAACTCTCTCCAACATTTTCAATAAATCAATAATGCAATTCTCTCTTTTTATCAGACTTGGTGTCTATATATTTTTATCCCGATGATCAGGTTTCCCAGTGAAACTAACTCTTATTTGATTCATTTCATTCAAGTTAAAAGGGACTTGACATGTTCTTGCCCCTATTGTCACCCTAAGCTGACAATAAAACCATATCATTGTTCTTTTCTATCCATTTCTTATGTGTAATTGTAATAAGGCTCACACAAACCCATTTTAAACATTCAAAAGGTGCTTGAGCCATTTCTCATTATTTTTAGGTAGAACAATCTCCATACTTAAGTTTTGTGTTATTCTTAGATTTCTTTTTTTATCACTTTTGAAATTTTTTATTTTCTCACATTTCTCTCTCTCTCTCTCTCTCTCTTTTTTAATGATAGGATAATAAAAGGTAGAAAATATTACAGAATTTTGTTAAGTCCCTTATTTCTTTACATTAGTTTTTATAAGAAAATAGAGGCATAAGTACATATTCATTGTCATTGTAATATGAATAGTTCTTATTAATTAAGTAGCTTATATTGATTGGTTTGTATTGGTATTTATTAGTACATGTTTGAACAAGTGCCTTCAATGCACTAAGTTTATGTGTTACAAGAGTTAGATAGATTTAAAGCAAAAGTTAAAAGATGTTAGAAACTAAAATGATAGTTGATAGGTGAAATATACTAGTTGTACTAAAGTTTAGAAGTGAAAGTAAGTATTCGGCCAAATTTATTTCTAGTTGTATTTCTATAGTCTATTTTATACTTTTGAGCTTTTATGATTATTATTGTAATTATTGTAGATAGTAATAAGGATGAGAAAACCAACCATTATTTGAATTGTTTTATATTTATCTACAATAACTTTATAATTTGTTGTAACTTATAATAACCTCTTGTATATATTTCATATAAATGACAATACAGAGATTTGAGCTTTTGATGTTATTCAACTCTCACATGGTATCAAAGCTTGATATAGTTTAATAACCCTCATCTTCTTGTTATGTCAATCATGGCTTTCGATAGCACCTCTTGCCAAACAACACTCACTAATGCTTCAAACTCTTCATAATCTTCTATTTTTTAAGTTTTTTCTTTACCCAACATTGCTACTCATTTACCAATCAAATTAATTGCTACAAATTACTTATTATGGTAGGCACAAATACTTCCTTTGTAATAACTATGATCTTTCTAAACACATTAATGGCCGATTATCACCACCATTACCCATAGAAAATAATCAACCTAATCCACTCTATGACTCGTGGTTCTGCCAAAATCAACTAGTACTTAGTTGGATTATTCACTCCATCTCCAAAACCTTCATACCTTACATTGTTGGTGCTTCCACAGTTAAGGCAGCTTGGGATAAACTTGGCTGGACTTATGCCTCTAGCTCTAGTGCTCAAATTCGAACCATAAAGTATGCTTTCTTTAAACTATAATGCCAATCTACATAATTAATGGCCACCTACATTTAATAAGCTAAAGGAATGGCTGACCAATTAGTATCACTTCAAAGTTTGGTAAATGAAGATGATCTTATTTATGTCATCACCAATAGTCTTGGTCCTGAGTATCATCCATTTATAACTGTTTGGAAAATTGAACTAATATAGTTACCTTTTACGGTCTTCTTCTAAGTGGGGAAGAAAATCTTATAATTGACTCCAATTATCAAGAGCCTCTTCTCCCTACACTATCGACTGCATTTTTTAATCCTTAGTCTCAATCTTTTTGAGGATGTGGTGGTTATTTATACAGAGGTTATGGTTGATATAATTACTATTCTGGGCCATAGTTTGAAGCTTCATTACCACTTGCTGCTTCTTTATCTTTAATCACCGAGCATCTCACTTGTTATAACTATAATTGTATTAATCATGTTGCTTGCAATTGTTATTCTCCAAGGCTTCTTTGTAACACTTGATCTTTTCCTACTAAACCACTAACACCTCTTCTCCCACTCAACAATGGATTTTGGATTCTAGTGCAACTAATCATCTTACACCTGATGTTGATAATCTCAGTCATCAAGAAGATTACAATGGTCTTGATGACATAACTATTAGCAATGGTAAAACTATTCATATTTCTCATATTGGTGATTTTCATTATTCTTCAAATAGCTCAATTTTTCATTTGAAAGATGTTTATCATGATGCTAATGTTTGTAGTAATCTTTTATCTATTTCTTCCTAGACTAATGCTAATTAAGTTTATGTCGAAGTTTTTCCATATTATTTTGAAATTAAGGATAACCCCACAAGGAAATTAGTATGTACAGGCCCAAATAATGGTGGTTTTTGTTCTTTGGCTTTGAATTTGACTTCTTCTTCATCAACTTCGCCTTGTGCTTTTATCCACTCCTTGTCCACTTGGCATGCCCATCTTACCTATGCTT
The DNA here is from genome assembly GCA_947683625.1 of Mallotus nudiflorus. Taxonomy (NCBI): domain Eukaryota; kingdom Viridiplantae; phylum Streptophyta; class Magnoliopsida; order Malpighiales; family Euphorbiaceae; genus Mallotus; species Mallotus nudiflorus. The sequence continues at coordinate 1,208,180 of CANTUR010000017.1, read as the reverse complement.
CTATTCCAATAGTCTATCAAGTTTTGTCAAAGTAAAAAATTGAGTCCTGTAATAAGACATTTTCTTTATGTCATGCTTAATCTGATAGTAAGAGTCATAAACTTCATTTCACTATATCATCATTTAAAGCTTCTCAACCTCTGGAGTTAATATGTTTAGATTTATGGGGTCTGTTTAGATTTATAGGGTCTATCTCCTATTGCTTCTTTTGGTAGCAAAAGATTTTATGATCACTACAGCAAATATAGTTTGATATATTTTCTTAGATATAAATATGAGGTCCTCAATACATTTATTAAATTCAAGCATGTGGTTGCAAAATTTTTTAGTTGATCTATCAAAATTTTTCAATTTGACTAGGGTAACTGAAGATTAGTAATAATGGCATAACTCAACAAAGTTCCTGTCCATATACTCCAAAACAATATGGTTGTGTTGAGCGCAAACACATGCATATTATTGAAACAGGATTTTCTCTTAAATCATTCTTTTATTCCTCATATTTATTAGACATATGCATTTGAGGTAGCTTTGTATGTTATTGATAGATTGTCTACTCCACTTATTCTTAATAAATCACAATTTACCAAATTTTTTAATCAATCTCTAGTATATGATGAGCTTTACATTTTTGGTTATCTTTGCTATCCTTGGATGAGATTTAAATCTCATTCTAAATTTGATCCTCATTCCTCTCATTCTATTTTTCTTGGCCATAGCAAGATTCATAAAGGTTAGTATTGCCTTGATTTATCCATTAAAAAAATTATTGTCTCACATCATATAACTTTTTATGTGCAAGTGTTCCTATTTCAACTTAGTTAAAATGCTTCTATTGATCTAATGTCCAGAAAAATTATTGATAATATGCATCAAACCTTACCATTCATTCCCACTATACCGCCTTCACCAAATCCTGCCCAACCATCCAGCCCTTCAATTTTGATCCCATAGTCCACTTCCACTTTAAACACTGTCCCAAATTCAAAAATTTAGCTATCTTTAATTTTATAACCTCCTCTCACCCCTACCCCACCAGATTTGTTATCTACTCCCACTCAATCTTTATCTCGCTCTTAACCACCTCAAAGTCCTTCTTCTCCTTAAACTCTTTCAAAATCTACACATACCTTATCTACGCAATCCATATCCTTGTCACCCATAGTTCCCTCAAGTCCTAGTTTTTTACTTGTTGTTGATATGACCGAATACCCAAATTAACATCTTCCCCAACCATCTGCCATTACTTGTTCTTACCATATGGTTACTTGGTCCCAAATAAGGCATCTCAAACCCAAAAATTTTCTCACCATCTCCTTTGTAACTTCCACACCAACCATTATTCCCTCTGAAACCACCTTTTATAATGAAGCTGCCAAAATCTCTGAGTGGTGCACAACCATGAATGATGAATTCAAAGTTATACTTGCCAACAATACTTAGGATCTCATGCCTATAAATTTTGCTCAAAATATAATTAGATACAAATGGGTTTATCAAATCAAATAGACTTCAGCTAGCAAGATTGATTGCTCTAAAGCTCATCTAGTGGCTAAAGGTCTTCATCAACAACCAAGTATAGATTTTCATCACACCTATAGTTTGATTATCAAACCTCATGTTGTTTACCTAATATTGTTCATCGCTATAAGCAAAGGATGGCACATTCAACAACTTGATGTCTCTAATGTATTCCTTTATGTCCAACTTGATAAAGCCATTTATATGCATCAACCTCCGAGATTTGTTAACAAGAATTTTCTTAACCATGTCTATAAATTTAAATGCTCCTTATATGGTCAAAAATAGGTGCCAAATTGATAGATCAAATGCCTTACCTCGACCTTATAACAACTTGGCTTTCATCGATCAAGAGTAGATAGCTCATTATTCTTCTATTCCTATGGTTCTGTCACTGCCTTTAATTTAATTTATGTGGATGATTTACACATCATAAGCTCTTCCACCAAGTTCATACATCAACTTATTCAATCTTTGACCGAAAGATTTGCTCTTAAAGACTTTGATCAGCTTCATTATTTCTTAAGAATTAAGGCTACTTTTAAATCGATTAGACTACTTCTTACTCAATAGAATTATATTAATGATCTTTTACACAAAGCTAATATAGGCTCTACTAAGAGTATTTCCACCCTATCTTGTGTTTCTCATAAACTCTCTCTTCATAATGTCTCTCCTCTTTTTAATGCTAATAACTATTGTAGTATTCTAGGTGGTTTGCAATATTTATCATTCACACATTTAGAAATATGTCATGTTGTCAATAAGGCCTTATAATATCATTATTCTCCCACTGATGTGCATTGGTAAGCTATAAAACATATCCTTTATTACCTTTATGCAATAATTGCTCATGGTTTGATAATTTGTAAATCTCTTTCTTTGGCTTTTAGTGTGTACAGTTGTTGATGTGACTCCTACCATAAGTGTGCGAGTCGACGAGTAATAAAGTAGTAAGTAGAGTATCATTCTCATCAGGATTAGGAACTGAATACCTATTAGTTTTAGTTAAGTTAGTTTAGAGCTTCCGAATTTAATTTGAATAAAAGCAACTAAAAACTAAAATAACAAGTAAATATTAACAAGTAAAATAAGAAACTAATACAATTAGCAAATGAAATAATAACTAAGCTAAATGATGGAGGAGGGAAACCAATTATGTGATCAATGTTATTGGGAGATTAAGAACCACTTCATCACCAAGTTAAATGGTAGATTTACTTAAGCTAATTGCACATCATATGTTTTCTAAAGATCATTGAGCACTCTCTCTTAAATAATACCCAACTCAACATGGATATGAATCAATTGAAACTCAAAGTCATGGCTTAACTCTCTTCATCACTATGAAAATAAGCCAACATTAAGAATAAAAGGCATTAAGCAAAACCTATAAGGGAATTAGATTAAGTTAAGCTTTCTCAAGTCATTGAACCAATCTAATTTGTGTTTGTCGATCTATTAGATCCACCATCTCTTAATGCATAGATCTAAGCTAAAGATGTATTTGGCCACAATACAACATTTAACAAGCATAACAAACACAATATGCAATATAGAGAGAATAATATCCATCAAATTAACTTGAGTCAAATGGATCTCGAAATCCCAATAACATAAATAAAATTAGCCACTTATGGCTTCAATATCCATCATTCATCCACAATACAATCTAAGTAAACAATAAAGAAAGGAAGAGAAAAGTTATCAAAGAGCTTTAAAGATCTTCATTGATGGCATCCTCTCTAAGCTTCTTCTCTCCTCTTTCTTTTCCTTAAGTGTATTGGATATTTGATTGTGAAAGAAGGGAATTCTCATTTTGGGTATTGATTTTATCTTTTAGAATGTGGTCTCCAACCCTCTTTAAATTAGGTTTTTAGTCCCTTTTTATTTTCTTCTCAAATGACCTTTGGATCCCCCTCAAAATGGGTGTGTGCCAGCTCAAAAATAAGCCAAAAATATCTAAAATTAGGCCTTCTACAATCGTGACATTTTTTGCTTTCGCAACAGAAATTTCAGTAATATAGGTTTGCATTACGATTGCGATTATGGAAATCCGTGATCATGATAGAGATATTCTTAGTGATAAACCTACGATCACAGGTCCACCAACGATCATGATAGAAACCCAACTCTGCTCCTTTCTCGTTATTTTTGCTCCTTTCATGCTCATTTCATCACCAAACACTTCCAAAAACTCTTTTCTCTAGAAAAACAAAACAAAACATAAAATATATATTTTTATAGTTAAATTAACCTAAGTGCAAGATAATTAAATGCATGTTCAAATGAATTCTAAAACTATATGCAATTTAGCACCAAAAAATACCCCCACACTTAAATCTTTTCTTGTCCTCAAGCAAACTTAAGAACACAAACTATCAATACAATGAACACAATGTATATCCAAATTTCATTAAGCTGACATCACAATCTTCATTTATTAGGTAGCTTAAATTCTTAAAAATAAAATTAATAACTCAAGTCGAGAAATATAATTTACCAAGTGAAGAGCATGTTGTTTACTCAAATCATATAATCATGAATTAACATCTTAAGAAAAGTACAAATTAATGAAAAAGACTTCAAACTAAGGTGGATCTTAATTTAGCATACAAAAATTAACTCTCTTCTTTTTATTTTGTCTTTAATTTGTGCTATTCTTTCCTCTCTTAGTAGTTCCCTGTCTTTCCCGAACTACTCAATGTGAACACCTCGAGAGGATTTTTTGAATAATTATACTCTTTTGCAAAAGCATTGGAGTAGAAAGGATTTAAGTTCCTAACATATAATTATTCTTTTTTTTTAGAATAAGAAAGAGAGTATTTTTACATTCCTTTTGCATACAATTAAAAGCAACCTTAGAAAGAAGTTTGGTTCATTCACTATATTAAATCTGAAAACATCAACTCATAATAAGATTAATTGAATAAAAACATGCATTAAATAGATTAAAGGCTAAAAAATTCTTAACTTAAAATATTAACAAAGCTTAAAAATAATCCAAACGAACCAGTTATATAAGATTAGGGAATATGAGCTCAATAAAACCACAAACATACATAATACTCAAAACAATGATAATAGCAAAAATTTTAAGTGTCGAGCATCCAAATTGGGTTAACGTTTTCATAAATGAAATGCATTGCATGATATATACTCAATATATATATATATGATATATTAAAATGTAAAATTGTTCTCCCCCTTACACTTAAATGACATATTGTCCTCAATATGTGTTGGGGATTCTAGATGCAACATGAAAATATAATATGCACAAGCATTCTCAAAAACTAGAAATAAAAGAAAAATAAAATAAAATAAGGACAAGAGAAGATTACTCCCCTTGTTATGGTGAGGTGAAGTGAGGTGAGGTGGGAGGGGTTTGAGTAAAGTGATCCACGATCATTACAAAAATTCAATCATCTCCTAGAAGACTTTTCAACCTGAAATAAAGCACATAAAAGAATCAAGGACACCAAAAACATAATTCAAGAAACCTAAATTCATGAAAATAAGAAGAACTAAAATAAAAATAAGAAAAACACTCTAAAATAAATGATTGGCAATTTAGTGTCATTAGCTTAACCAGCTCCTTTATTAGATCATGCATAGTTCTTGAAAGAAAGAACTTCCTTCTCTTTAGGCATTAAATCTCCATTGTATGTCCTTGAAAGGGCCATTCCATCTTACTTTCAACTTATTCTGAAGTAGCGTCATCCTTGATTTGATCAATAAGATAACATTTCCAATTTGAAGTGTGTTTTTAGGAATATGATTTTTATGTCATCTTTTTATTTTTTTCTTGAAGAACTTGGCACTCTTATGAGCTTGCGAACTATTTTTTATTAAAATCAATCCCTTTACTTAATAGCATATGACTTGAGACTAATTCTTCTTCCATTATAAAGTGATAATTCTCCCAATGTAAAATGAGATTAGTTTCCTCACATCTTTATAACACCTTATTAAGGTTGGTTAAACATAATTCAAAAGCATTACCAAAAATAGAAAAGTTATCCTTGCATACCTTAGGAGAGATAAAAATTTCTTTCATCTTGGAATTAAGGCTCTTTTCTTTCTTAGTTGTAGCTTTACAACTATCTTTTATATGAAGTTTATTCATCACATTTGAGCGACTCAACCCTTTAATGTTAGAATTTTTCCACTTAATCACTTTAATCCTCTTTTTTACCACTTCACATACTCTTTTTCTTATTTGATGGATAACTTATTGGAGATGATAATGGGTAGAGTGTTATTCTCTCCTAGGAGTGTATACCTTAAGTGGCTAGGCAAAGGCTTTAGCTCTAAACTGAGAGGCTACTCAATATATAGGGAAATTAGATTATCAATCCTTATCAAAGTTTCAGGTTTCACAAAAAGGGCTTTTTGTGCACTTTTACACTCATCAATGACTTCAATCCTTTTACACACATCATCTTTAATAAAGTTACAATTCTTAGTTAAGGGCACCATTTCATTATCATCCCACTTTCTTTTATTGGTAATGATGTCCTTGAGAAACTTTGCATACTTAGGCATCTCAATTAATGCTTCAAACAGTGGTAAATTTAGCTCTAACTTCTTGATAGTTTTAAAAAATTTGGCTAATCTCTTTTCATCTTCATTCATCATCCTTTGCCTTAGAGGGAATGAAAGTCTAAGAGTATATTTAGATGCATCAATTGTAGAAGGTTGCTCCACTTATTTCTCTTTCACATCAATTTACTTTCCCTTGATATGCTAAAAATATATGAAATCAGGCCTTCTATAATCGCAACATTTTTCACGATCATGATAGAGATATTCTCAATGATAAACTTGTGATCATGGGTCCACCACTGATCCTGTTAGAAACCCAACTCTGCTCCTTTGCATTGCTTTTGCTCCTTTAATGCTAATTTCACTACTAAACACTTCCAAAACCTCTTTTTCCTAAAAAAACAAAACACAACATAAAAATATCTATTCTTATGTTTAAATTAAACTAAATGCAACCTAAGATAACTAAATGCATGTCAAATGAATCCTAAAACTATATGCAATTTAGCACCAACAATAGTGATATTGATTGAATGAGCTCTCTTGATGATTGTAAGTCTACAACAAGTTATTCTATCTACATCAAGCACAATCTTATTTTATGGAGTTCATGAAAACAGTATTATGTGGCTCATTCCTCTACTAAGTCTGATTATCGATCCTTAGCTGCTATAGTTCAAGAACTTCATTAGCTACAATCTTTCCTTCAAAAGTTAGGATTTTAGAACTCTCAAACTTATATATTAGGTGCGACAATCTTGGTCCACCTACCTTATAATTGGCCCTATGTTTCACTCATGTTCTAAACATTTGGAAATCAATTATTATTTTGTTCGTGACAAGTCCAACAAAAAGCACTTTGTCTAGTATCTTGCCTCCATTGATCAAATAGCTAATTTACTCACAAAACCTCTTTAAAAGGGTTAATTTTTGCAGCTTCAAAACAAATTGAACATGGTTTCTTTCCCCATTCAATTTGCATGAGGGTGATAAGAATGAGCTAACCAAATATTATTTGAATTGTATTGTATCTATCTAAATCAGCTTAATATTTTATATGGTAACTTATAACAACCTCTTGTGTATATTTCATATGAATAAAAATACAAGGATTTGAGCTTCCGATGCTATTCAACTCTTCACAGCTAGCTTATAAAATTTATAATTATTGTGGCTACCTCATAAAACCCATTTAAAAGTGCCTTCGAGGGGGGTAGGGGGTGAATAAGGCTAATGAAGGATTTAAAAAAATTGAACAAATTTAAGGAATGAATAAGAATTGAAAATGAATAAAGTAGGAAGAATAATGAACATAGAAATTTAAGGAGTTCAGATTATTAACAATCCTACGTCTCCACCTAACTTATCCCCAAGTTACGATTTTTTAATACCCATAATCTTATTCACAAGATGAGATTATAAGAGTTTGAGGCTCACTCTTCAACTTTACACAAATAAAAGTTTTAAGGCTAACTGTTCAACTAAATAAAAAGGGGTTTCTAGGCTCACTCTTAAACAAATTTCCAAGTGTTTTAATGGCTAAACAATTAAACCAATTCCATTAGAAATATACCTCACTTTCCTTCTAATATATCCTAAGAATTAAATGAAAATGAAGTCCTATTTCTATCACACAATAAACTCTCATAAGAGTTAATCAATACAAAAAATATTGATATAAAAAAATGAATGCTTAGAGAGTTTTTGATAATCAAAGAGTAATGTGATATGTGTTTTTATTATCATAACTCTAGAGCATATATATATAGATCAAGCTTAAAAAATATGGCTATTGCAGCCAATAATTATGTATTAAATGTCTTTTTTTTAAAAAAAATTCACAAATATGTCCGTTGGATATTTTTGAAGTTTGTTGTCACCATATAAGCAAGGCTTTAGTCGCAGCCTACTGTTGAGCTCACCATGGCAACCTTGCTTCAGTCATAGCCTACTACTGAGCTGAATTTTGTCTTGGCTTTTTGTCACTATGGAAGCCTTGCTTCAACCGCAGCCTACTATTGAGTTGAATTTTGTCTTAGCTTTCTTTGAAAGTAATATTGTCACACTCAAATAAAACATATTAAATGCTCAAAATTAAGTTTGTTAAGATCAAATTAAGATTGATTATTGCTAAGGTCAATAATCTCCCCCTTTTTTATTTTGACAAACTTATTTTGAGTTTGAGAAAGATAATATAAAGTGAAATGTGTGTTGATTTGAATTCTAATAAAGTATGTGAGTTATACTCCCCCTTAATTTATGCATATAATAAAAAAATGAATTTAAGGAGTAAGAAATTCAAATAATGAAGGAAATCAATGGAATGAGAATGATACAAATTTGTAAAATAATAAAATTTTAACAATCTTCCGCATTGTGCTATAAAAATATTAATTGAACAACTCTTAAAAAAAATTCAATTTAAAAAGATACCAATTAAAATATTTAATATATTTCTTTATTACTCCCCTTTTGGACATGATAAGAAATATAAATTTATAAATTATTCCCCTTAACAAAAATAGAAACAATATAAAATATATCACGAGAGAAATAAAAACATGGCCTAACATGACAAATGTGTTAAAAATATAAAAAAAGACATGATAACATGATCATTAACATTAATTCTAGGCAACGTTGAAGGAAAAAATTTCAAACATATGAAAAAATTAGTAGCACTTACAATGCTTGTAGTACTACTTAACACATCACAAAAATAGTACATATTTCACATTATCATATAGAACGTATTTCTTAAAGGAAACTAAAGATAAAAAACCAAAATAATGAAAACAAAGATAGATCAAATATTAAAAAAAAAATGTCCATCTAGCCAAGTATCACACACATACAAAGGAAGCAAAACAAGACTTTTTATGATATATATATAAAATATGACAAAACTAGTCACACTTACAATGTTATTATGCATGTATAAACAAAATTATATAAAATAAATTCAAGTATTTAAACTCAAATATTTCTCCCCCTTTGTCAAAGTGCAAAAAGAAATTTTAATAAAATAAAAATTGCATTAATGAAAAGGATATAATTACAATGATATTAAAATATCAGTTGTAAACTAAAGAGAAACATAGAAAGACATAAAACTAATAAGTCATGGCTTATATCTAGAAAATATCCAAAAAATAAATCAAACTTAAACTGACATAAAATAACCATAAAACAAACTAACAACTCAAAACTTAGATATGAAAAATATACTGAAAATAAACCAAATAGAAATTGGTGAAAACACATAAAACATATAAAAATAACTAGTCTTGTTGAGGAGGATGAAAGAGGGAATAATTTTGCTAAATTAAAATAAATAATTAATTAAATTTAACTCAATAATTAATTTGCAAAAAAGGAAGGTTTTAAAAATCGTAATGCTCATATTAAATTTAAACATATATAAATGCATGACAATTTAAAAAAAATGTTAGGCTTATTTTAAATAATTAATTTATTGAAATAATTTCAACAATTAATTATTCAATAGCAAAAAAAATTGAAAAAAAAAATGTTATTATCAAAATTAAAATTAATAAGCACAACATGGTTTCACACGAATATAGTTTAACCATCAATTAAGCATAAAATCAAGACAAACTAGAACCATCAATCATGTTAAATTCATATTAATGAAATTTAATCTCTCTTCATTAAGAGGTTTAGTGAAGATATTTGCAAGTTGATTATATGTATCAACAAATTCAAGTGAGATATCACCATTTTGAATATAATCACACAATAAATGATGTCTAATGTCTATATGCTTGGTTTTTGAATGTTGAATGGGGTTTTTACTGAGCTTAATAGCACTTACATTGTCACATTTGATTGGAATATGATCAAGTTTTATACCATAGTCCAATAATTGTTATTTTTGCCACAAGACTTGTGAACAATAAAGACTTGCTGTAATATATTTAGCTTGAGCAGTGGACAAGGCAACCAAAACTTATTTCTTGCTAAACCAAGCAACTAAACATTGTCCTAAAAATTGACAAGTTCTAAAAGTGCTCTTTCTATTTAAAAAACTACTGACAAAGTCTGCATCTAAATAAGTAATCAAGTCAAAGGAAGAACTCTTAGGATACTAAAGTCCTAAATGCAAACTTCCATTTAAATATTTGAAAATTCTTTTAATTGCACTTAAATGAGACTCTTTAAAACTTGATTGAAACCTAGCACACAAGCATGTAACAAATATAATATTTGGTCTACTAGTAGTTGAATAAAGAAAGGATCCGATCATACCTTTAAAACACTTTTCATCAACTAGTTTACCATTCTCGTCTATATTGATTTTGATAGTGGTACTCATAGGAATCTTGCTTGATTTAGCTCCGTCCATGCCAAACTTCTTGAGAATGTCCTTAGCGTATTTATTTTGATTGATGAAAATTCTATCTTTGCATTGCTTGATTTAAAGTCCAAGAAATAATTTGAGCTCATTCATCGTGCACATCTCAAATTCTCCTTGCATTAACTTAGAAAATTCCTCATATAATATATTTGCACAATAACCAAATCATGCTTGGATTTCTTTATGAAAAAAGTTGTGTCAACCTTTTCTTTATATAAACCTTTCTTTAACAAAACGTTACTCAACCTTTCATACCAAGCTCTAAGAGCTTGTTTTAATCCATATAATTGTCATACCTTAAATTTGACTGTCCTAGAAAAAAAGGTCCAATAATGAAATGAACTTTCGAGATGACTGGAGTCTAATCATTTGTAACACCTCTAAAGTGTGCAGCCTTAGAAGATCTAACCAACCTCAACAGTGTGCAAAATTGATTATCGAGCCATTAAGTTATGCTTTGACCTTACGAGATATCTTGTTCCTCCCAAGACCAATTATTTATACCTATTCGATAAAGTTAACATGTCCCTTGGAAATAAAAAACCAATTCATCTCAAAACCAAGAGACACAAAATGGAAAAAAAGGTCGCTCACAGTGGTGACTCTACTGGGGACTTCTAAGTAAGAGAGATCAACTCGAAAATGACTATTTCTCATTATGCATTACTCAATCATATAGAGCCCCTCACTACTGCATTTGCGCTATACATCACACGTGCACCATTGGTCCCTAAAAGCCTTGATAATACTAAATAACATTGCCATCATGATTCCACTCAAGTCACGGGGTGATGAAGATATGGTATTATCACCTTTAGTCTTTACTCATGTATTCACTGGACTCATCTGACCAGAGTTTGTATTCTAAATCCTTAAGAGGGGCGACCAAGTTATTAAAAGAATGCTAGACTCACTGACCATAGTCCATAACCCTAGTCATATGGGGGCATTCTTGTTAAAGGAACCCTTAGCATTTCACCCAGGCTCAGCTCATGTAGATAAACTAGTAGTAACATCCACTAGGATTCTATTAAATTGTGCATACTATCCCTATCCTAACATTGTTCGTCTAACCTAATATTCATAAAATGACATGACTCTCCCAGTGTTTATCATCGAATGATGTCGTAATGTCAGCTTTTATAGAATGTTCATGCTCAGGATCATGTGATTCTCTTATACTTCGTTCAAGCCTGAAGTATGAGGAATGATAAGGATCATGTACCTTAGCTAGAATACTCTATGTAAACTAACAAATAACGACATCTTTTGATGATGGAACCTATGAGATGTCGTCCATTTATCCTTATCAGATTAAATAAATGGGTTAGGAATCCAACTAGATTATGGACCTTTATGTTAACAAAATCAAACTGTAAACTATCAAAGGATACCTTCATGACTCCTATTAAACATATTGAATATTAATGTGGGGGCAAGAACTCGAGCTCCCTTTGATTGACATTGGTCATATGCATACGGGCTCTAAATATCATTTGAAGCCCGATAATTGACCTTAATATTAACATTATGTGGTTACCTCAAGCACATTTTAGTATCATTCCTTAATTTACCCTTTGGTTATGATAAACATAAATCGAAATAGCCTAGTTCTGAGAGTGGAACCATACTCCCTTGATGACTTAAGGTTCAAAACCTACCTAGGAAAGGGACTGAATAACCTCATAGAGAAATAAGGTCAAAAGTGAGAGCTTGCTTCTGATTGGTTTGTTCACTGTGTAAGAGAAACTAACCAACTTTAATCATGCATATATAACATACATTTAAATAAGCACGTACTAACCATTATTTCTTGTAGGAATAATCATCTTTCATCATAAGAATTTCATCCACTCCATGAATACATGCTCACCCTTTTTTCTTGCAAGCACACAATATGCATCATTCATTTAGCTAACCTTAATAAATGTACATGAATTAGACACCTAATATGAGTGACTAAGAAGATACTTCTTGTCAATAATTTAAAGACAGGCTAAGAGAGGGGATGCAAAAGCTGCTTACTGATGGTACCATAACTGAAATCCTCTAAGCCCAAATCAAAGCCAAAAGTTTCCAAGATGGGAATAGCACACCACTGAATGAAGCTTCTGTATATGTTCATCCGAGGGTAGATAAGGCAAAGGGAATTCCTTACACTTTAATACAAGCTGATGATGACAATGACTACTACTAAGATCTAAAAAATGCACCAAAAGATGCAAAAATTATCAACATTACCAAGCCTGAATAGACAGTGGAGGTTAAATTATTGGCTAATAGAGCTCAGTTGGAATTCACCTTCAAAGAAAAAGGGACTCATGGATCCAAAAGCTTTACTGACTTGGCACTATTCAAAGACAAGCCACTTCTAAACAATTTTAAACTACCAAAATTTGCTAAGTTTGATGGAATAGGGGATCTAAGGGTCCATCTAAGGCAATATGCTACCTTTATGGTTACTACAAAGCTTATAAAATCTCAAATTATTTGATTCTTCTTTACATCATTAGAGGAAGGATAGAGGATGGTTCTTTGACCTTGAAGATGAAATTAAAAGCAACTAGCTATTGCAAACACTCAGCTAGACATCATTTGAAGAGATCTTGAGACCACAAAATAGAAACCCGGTGAGGCTTTCTCTGATTATGTCACAAGATGGCGAGGAAAAGTAATCAAAATGAAAAACTATCCTCCAAAGGATGAACAAATAGAACTGATAATCAAATGGGCACTACTGCACTTTAGAAAATAGATGAACTTTACTTATTATCCTAACTTTAGAGTTCTCCATCATGCTGGGATCAGAATTGAGGATGAGGAACCTTAGCAAGCTAGGAACACCTTGTGTAACAACACCCAACCAAACATCCAAAACACCTTTACCCAAGCGCAGAAATAAACATGATCCAACCTGACACCCATAGTTCACCATCTATCAATGCCATAAGAACACTAAGAAAGTTCTTAAACTTCAAACTCCCACTGTCCAAATTATTCCAAAGACTCCAACAAAAGAACCTCTTACAACCTTGAGAACCTAGGCCTCTTCTAAACCCACTACCCCCCTCAGATTAACCAAAACTTGTTTTGCCACTTTTACCAGATTCTCAATCAAACCACTAATACATGTAGAGCCCTCAAGAATGCAATCTAAGACCTTATTGATTATGGAAAAATTGATGACCTAGAAAAATGACCCAACATCAAAACCAATCCTCTCTCAAATTATCAAAACATGCCTCCACCAACCATTAGCATAATTTCCTCCAATCTACCAGTAAACCTTATTGAAAAATTGATCCAAGATGTCTAAGAAACCTAAGAAAAGCCCTCAAAAGACAAACTCTCGAGTCTCATTCTTGAACCCCTTATTCCAATGAATGATGAAGTGATTGATTGCCTTTACTCATAAGAAGCAAACATAAATAAAAATCCCAGTAGTTATTTACTGGGCTAACCATCCAGGAAGTTCAACTATAAAGTTAGGTACACAGTACCCTCTACTACCCACACATACTTAGAAGATATAGTACCCTCAAGATGGGGAGAAGAATTTGACCACGAAGATGAGGTGGTCAGTACTATTCAACTTTAGAACCTACAAGTCATGGCGATCGATATATAGTATGACTCTGATGATCCTAAAATTATTGTCTGAGACTAGAATATCAATACAAAAGTAGATAAATAAGCAATTAAGAAGCTGTTACTAGTAGTCAATCATATAACTCATAGTGGGCAAGTATATCAACCTCTTAAAAAAGAAGAAGATCCCTTTAAAGGAAAAGGTGTAACAATTGATCAAGCTCTAGTTAAAGAGGAAGACATTGTCCTCAAATAGCTTAAGAAGACTCAGGCACAAGCCAGTAGTTGGGACCTACTCATGGCCTCCAAGAGGCATAGGGATGCCCTTATCAGAGAACTAGATGAGGCAAAGATTGCCACTAATGCCTCGCCTTATGAGATGATAGCCTCTGTAATAAAAGCTCCCTCCAATGCAATTACCTTTTCATACGAAGATTTTCCCCTCGAGGGAAGGGTCCACAACCATCCTCTCTTCATACAAGTAATTATCAAATCTAAAAAGACTCTATGTGTTATGATGGATGATGGATCTGCCATTAATTTTTTCCCTTTTAGGTTGCTATATAAGTTTGGGATGAATGTTAAGAACTTGAAAGAATCCAATGTGGTCACATAAGTCTATAATGATTCAAAGAAGCCAGTCATTGGCACTTTCAAAGTAGTAGTCATAGTGGGGGATATCGAATCAGTAACAAAATTTACTATCTTGGACATCCCTCCAACTTTTACCTTGCTACTAGGAAGACTTTAGTTCCACCCACTAGGGGGTATACCTTCCACTATGCATCAGAAGATTAAGTTCCCTCTGAACGGAAAGGTCATAAGCATCCTTACTGAAATAAATAACATTATTGCCTATCTGAATGTGGTCATATAAAGATTTTAGGTTTCTATAATCAGTGATGGTCATGTTAATCCCAAAGTTACTACTATAATGAAGAAGATGCAATATCTACCTAGAACAGGATTAAGAGGAAGGAACACTAGGGTCATAGAATTCTTTAACTTCTAAGGATAGACCAATAGATATAGTCTAGGGGCTAAGAAGCCAATCTCTTTTATGGCTAAAAGCTCAACCCAACTCTACTAAAGATAAACTGAGAAGTGGGTAAGCAATGGAATTAAGAAATCAGGGTTTGAGATCTTAAATGACACCCTCAAAGGAAAGCACTTACTAAACACGGTCACTGAGATTGACATCAATGAGCTAATGAGAAATCTTGAGCTAGAATCTGGGAGTAAGACTATCGATTATGCTCAAGCTGCTGCCATCCTTGAATCAAGCATCAATGACATCCTATTTGAAGACGTTATTGATGATGATCTCTATACTTTTTCTTTGTTTAAAATCGATTAAGTAATGAACTCTAAAGTTAATGAAATGAAATTAGATTTTGCATACTTGTTTGATGTCTTTCCTAATGGCAGTGTGCATTGCATTGATAAAAACATTAGCATTTTGACATTCATTCCATATGCATTGAATCATTTAACATTTGCACGAAATATAAACCACGCATTCTGTATATTTTGAAAAATGTTACCCTGAAGAGAGGAGAAAAATTGAAAAAATATTAATAAAATATTCAAAATATTTTCCTGGACATACGGTGATATGCTTGGTATTGAAAGAGACATTGCTCAACTCTTCATTCCTACCAAAGATGGGTGCAAACCAGTAAAGCAAAAACTGAGATGACTCAGACTAGAATGGGCCCAACTAGTGAAAGAAGACATTAAGAAGTAGATCAAGGCAAAATTTATAGAGGTTGTAGACTATCTAGAATGGTTAGCAAACGTGGTGCCAGTACCGAAGAAAGACGGAAGGATTAGAATCTATGTCGACTGCAGAGATCTGAACAAAGCCTGTCCGAAAGATGATTTCCCACTACCTCATATAGATATAATGGTTACTAGCATTGCCATATATGCAATGTACTCCTTTATGGATGATTTCTCTGGGTACAATCAAATCCTAATTGCCATTATCGACAAAGCAAAGACAACTTTCATAATGGAATGGGGTACTTATTACTATAAAGTAATGCCTTTCGGACAAATGAATATGGGAGCAACTTACCAGAGAATGGCAACTGCAATGTTCCATGACATGATACATAAAAAAAGTAGAGGTATACATCAATAACATGATGGTCAAGTCAAAAACTAAGGAAGAACACTCGTTAAACCCTGAAAAATTCCTCAAAAAAGTCAAAAATTACAGTCTCAGGCTTAATTCAAAGAAATGCATATTCGGGGTCACCTCAAGAAAGATGTTGGGGTATGTTATCAGTCAAAATGGGACTGAAATGGATCCAAATAAAGCAAAAGTAGTCAGAGAGATGCCAGTGCCAAGAACAGAGAAAGAAACCATAGGGTTTTTAGGGAAACTACAATTCATCAGCAGATTCATCACCAAGTTAAAAGCAGTGTGTGAATTGATCTTCAAGCTACTTAGAAAAGATTAGCTAGTTGAATAGAATGAATAGTGTCAACTATCATTCAATAAGATTAAGAGCTACCTACTTAACCCATTGGTTTTAAGACCACCTAAATGAAGGATACCTTTAACCATATATCTGGCCATCGAAGGAAATGTAATCCATGCAATGTTAGCCCAAGAGGGAGAAATGAAAGCAGAACACACAATCTACTACTTAAGTAAGAAGATGTTGCCGTATAAGGAAAAGTACAACCAAGTCGAACAAATATGCCTAGCAATAGTATGGGTAATGAAGAAACTCAAAGTTACTTTCAGTCCTATAGAATTTAGCTTGTGTCTAAAATGGACCTAATAAAGTACCTCTATGAAGCTCCCTCTCTAGTAAAAAAACTTGTTAAATGGCTTATGTTGCTAACAAAATTCAATATGTAGTATCTAACAACGAAGGCAGTGAAAGGAAGAGTAGTGACTGAGTTTCTAACTCTCAACCCCATTTTAGACTCAGAAGAAATCCAATTGGACTTCCTAAATGACCTCAGTTCAGCCATCGAAATCCAAGGATGGTGTATGTACTTTGATAGAGCGATCAATCAGTTCAATACAGGAGTCGGTGTCATATTACAATCCTAGAAGATAAAGTAGTACCAATGGCCAAAAAGCTCAAATTCAGAGTCACAATCAATGAAGCAAAATATGAGGCATGTGCACTCATAATAAAAGCATTAATATCCATGGATGTTACAGAATTCTAAGTCTTCAAAGATTCTATGCTAGTAATCAACCATGCCACGAAAGAGTGGGAATTGATAAAGCAACACTTAAGGCCTTACCTGGACCACCTGAGGCTACTTACGGTGTCCTTCTGAAAATGTAGATTCATTTATCTCCCTAGGAATCACAATCAGATGGAAAATGCACTTGCTTCCCTAACATCAGTATGGGAAGGACCATCCAAAATATCTATGAAGCCTTTAATCCTACTTAGATTAGGACAACCTTGTTATAAAAACTGCAAAATAGCAAAGATAAAAATAGCTAAAAAACCTGGTTCTATGTAATTGAGAGATATATGAAGGAATGAGCCTATCTTAATCAAGCCAATGAAAGAGATAAAGCAGTCATTCGACGATGAGCATCAAATTCACATCGCACTAGGGTGTGCTATACAGAAGAACCTTTGACAGTTTATAACTCTGATGTCTAGACGAAACTGAGGCTGTAAGAGGATAGTAGAAGTATAAGAGGGCATTTGTGGTACGCATATAAATGGAATAATCCTAGTTAAGAAACTAATAAGACAAGGGTTCTTTTGGATAATGATGATAGAAGATTGTATCAAATTTATAAAGAAATGCCATAAGTGTCAAATCTACGAGAATGTTAGCCACCTCCCATAAACAGAATTGCATTACATCTTCTCTCCATGACCCTTCTCGGCATGGGGATTAGACATAATTGGGGAAATCCACTTAATATCCTCTAACATACACAAGTTCATCTTAGTGGCAGTGGATTACTTCACAAAGTGGGTCAAAGCAAAATCATTCGAAAGGATAGGAGCCAAGAAAGTGGGCAAATTCATCAAAAGAAATCTATTCTATCGATAAGGGATCCCTCATCACATCATCTTTGACAACGGTGTCCAATTCCAAAGGGAAGTTAGAGAGTTGCTAAGGAGTTATAAGGCGGAACATCATAAATTTTTCTCCTTACCGACCGCAAGCAAATGGGGCTATCGAAGCTACAAATAAGAACATCAAGAAGATTTTGTAAAAAATGACTCAGACTTACGAAGATTGGGCAGACAAATTGCCATATGCCTTATGCCTTATGGGGGTATCAAACAATAGTTAGGACTTTAACTGAAGCAACTCCTTTGTCGCTAGTATACAGATTAGAAGCAGTACTTCTGGTTGAGATAGAAATTAAGTCTCTTTAGGTAGTAATCGAATTTGAATTTCCAAAAGTACAACGAGCGAAACAAAGGCATGATAATCTCACTCTCTTAGACAGTCAAAGGCTTAAGGCTCTATGCTACACATAGTTGTATCATGCCTTCAATAAGAAAGTGAAACACAAGACTGTGAAAGCAGGAGACTGGGTATTAAAGCAAACAAGGCAGAACATTCTAGACCCAAGAAGGAAATTCAGACTAAACTGGGAAGACCCAAACTTGGTCAAATATGTCTTATCAAAAGGAGAAGTCAAGTTAATGGACCATGAAGGCAATGAATTATCCAAACTTGTCAATACAGACCGCTTGAAAAAGTACTACATCTAAGGCAGAAAAAAAATCCCGTTGAGTTGAAAACTTAAAAATGGCAGATCAGGCAAAAGTTAAGGACCTCCTGCTAGGTTGAAAACCCTACATGGGTAACCTAGGCAAAAGTTATGAAAAAGGAGAAAATACTTAACTAGAAAACTTGAGAAAGCTAGTCAAGGACAGGAACAACCTTGAGTTCAAAATTTATATGAATGCACTTGTGCTTTTCTTAAATGATTTAAGTTAAATGAGAATGATTGTTGAATTATGCAAAATGTCTTTGAAAAATGTAGCACATTTCATCAATTTGAATTGCATCAAGCATGCTTTGCATTTTTTTCATTACATGACCACAATTTTTAATTCTCTATTCGAGATCGGTCACTATCATCAAAGCCTAAAAAAATGGCCTAGCTAGGTATGAAAAGCTTTGACAGGAGATACCCTAGGCAAAAAAGGGAAGAAAAATAAAACCCAGCTAAGTGTGAAAAGCTCCGAAAGGAGACGCTTTAGGCAAAAAAGGGAAAAATAAAAGAGGCAGGCAAGGGTAATAACAGACATCATCACTGATCCATAAAAAGAAGCATATACAATCATCATCATACAAGTATCATACAGCACAAGCGGGACAAATGCCTAGATACAACATACAGAGTCCATAACCTTGAAAAAACGATACAATAAAGCAAACCATAGGCCAAAAGTCCTGCAGCTAGCTCCTAAAATAACTACATTGGCCATGACTGTAATTAAAAGCAAGCACCAGTCTTCCTTAAGCATCTCCCTCATCTAATATGGGCTCATCATCATTCATCGCAAAGGATGATAACCGTGACTCTAGCTTACCAATACGATCATGATAAGTTGCATGCTTCCACTCCCATTCACGGCTAGTATAATAGTGTTCAGCCTGCATAATATACTCTATATCATACACACATACATAAAACATGTGCATAAAATAAATAGGTACAATAAAGAAAGCATACCCTTATAGTGGTCACAAACTTAAAAAAGCGCTAGTAGGCACTCCTCACAATGGTATTCCAATATTGACCAGATGATACAGGAATCTATAAGAGCAAGCAAATAAGTCAATCACCACTCATCAAATAAATGAAACAAAGGCAAAATAATTGAAATAAAATACACAAACACGAGTAGCATCAGGAAAAGCAACACCTAATTGAGGAAAGGCAAGCAAGAAATATCAAAATGCACTACTCTACCATAGATATCTGTCCCAAGCAAAGCTAAGGATGGTTGAACCGTTAAGTCCTTGAGAATAGTACTACTAGAAGCCATATCGCTTGCATAGGCAGTCACCTCAGTATGGAATGTGCCCTTATTCTCCTCAAAATGGGACTCGAATCTCTTTCGACGAGATCCTCGCCATAACAGATAAGCTCTCACAACTTGTGTTAAATATAGTTTATTACTAACAAAGTTTGTTACATGCTTATACAAAATAGGAATAAAAGCCTACTAGATCAAAAGAAGCAACTCTCGATGATCCACCTAAGGAGGAGGAAGTGAAGGAAAAGTGCCACTAGCCATAGTATCAATCAGCTGAGGGATCAATACATTAGTATAAGGCAAGCCCACACTCTCTAAGAGACTCTCAGAGGAGTATCCCATTATGGTAGTAGCAAGCTCGTCACCACTAAGCTCGTGAGCTCAGAATATGTCACCAGGGGGAGGAACAGGGACTCTCCTCATAAATAGACCATCCCACTAATAATGAACTTGCTCACCCAAATACCACACTCTACTAGTAAGGCTAGAGAGCAACACTCGTCTCTCAGTCAACTGCCTGTAATCACCATCTTTACCATTCAATATGACCTCGCCACCCACTAACGAAGGAAGATCTGCTCAAAAGGCAAGAATGAATAAAGAATCTCTAAAAGAGAAATAACCAACACAATAAGAGTCAGACGTACCTGATCAAGGGACAACTTGCACATATAGTCCCGAGCCACTACACAATCCTCAATCAAATTAGTAGTCCTCCTGACTCAATAAGAATAATAAGGAAAGTTGTCCTCCAAGAAATGCTCGACGGTTGGATGAGGGAGAACCCTAAACTCATAAGCCCATATCTGTCAAAACCAAGAAGTTAGAAATAATAAACTAAAGACAAAGAGCAAAAAAAATAGACATGAGAACTCCTACTCACATTTAGTACAAATAAGCATATATAGATCCTTAAACCACTTTGACGTGCTACATCAAGGCCAGAGTACATGTGGGAAAAAACAGCAGTACCCTAGCAATATTTTAATAAACCGTCTAGATTTATCAGAACAGGCAGCAATCGTAGAATACCCATACCCAAAGGGTTCGAGAAGATGACAACACTTAACAAATAGAACAAAAAACAATGATCCAGCTGCCCTACTGAAATAAGATCAGCATCATACATTGTTGACATGGTGGAGACGAACTCGATGTAATGAATGAGGTATGGACAACCATACTTCATAGGGGTAGGCACCCAAGTAATTTTATAGTAAGGCGCCTCCTTGCCACCGCAGAAGAGCACTCCTCCACACTAAAGGGAATAGGCTCTCCAGAAAAGCTCAAGCCTATAATAGCAATAAAGTCTAGAGGAGTAATGGTCATCTCCCCAATAGGCAAGTGAACAGTGTGCGTTGTGTCCATCTATTGCTTAATCAATGCATATATAGCAATCTGACTCGATGCATATGAATCATAAGAAAGCACAACAATAATCCCATCAAAACCCTTCCTTGTAACCATCTTTTCACACATAGTGGAAGACCCTAATAGTACATGCTGACCTTGTTAAAACTACCAAGCAACACAGTAACAAACCTATAAGGCTACAAATAATAGGTACGCTATCACACATTCGCATAATTAATAAATACTAACACATCTTCTTTTTTTTGTTATTTAACAAGAATCATAATAAAAGCTAAAAAGAAAAGCATCATTGTAAGCACAAGCAAGAGTTATCAGCATTCACAATAAAGCTATAACTTAACGGGCAGTTACAACAAGTACTATAGAGCTACAGAGCTATAACTACAATAACCTTATACAGTAAAATAAACAGCAAGACAACTGATTAATAAAGGTAAAAAAGGACTTACTTGGTGACGATGATGAACCCAAGTGTGAGTCTCTAAATTATAAACCATAAGAATTAGGTCTCCTCGAGAAAGCCTAGATAGTTGAGGACTTAAAGTGCCAGAAGGACTATTAGTACTAGTCCCTACTCTAGTGGCCTCTATGAAGTTACCCTCATCATCCAAAAAGATATCCTCCAGAATGTTAGGGAACTCCATCTTATAAAGAAAAAATGAAAATACAGAAGCAAAAATATAGTAGAAAGCACCCGAAACACGAAAGGAGTTAAGAAGAGTTGGAAAACACTCAAAGAAGACTGGAAGAAGCCTCCCCAGACCTCCAAAACACATATTTAAATAAGCATTGAGAGGGGAAGGTACATGATCACATGCTCAACATGTGACCATGCTCAGCCACACACGCTTCTCCCCTCCACTTGCTCCTGTGTGGTTTTAAATGCACTCTGAGACTTTGCACACTCATTTCTCTAGTCTTCAACCTTCATTTGAACATAAGACATGCACCAAACTCACACAAAAGTACACTAATAAGGATTACATTTGTCTAAAGACACTCTGTGTAGCCTCACCACTTTCAAAAACTTAACACCTCATGAAAGAAGAAAAATAAGGAAGAATGATCAAAAGGATACCCTGCTCAAAATCATCAAAATAACATCTACAACATAACAAGTAATGACATCATCATTATTACATCATCACTATGTCATCACCGCATCATCATTGACCAAGACTAAAAGAAAAGGACACATTACATCAATCACAATAATCATAATAATTTGTTTGCTTGACACTAGAAGAGGTTATAGTGGCATTAACTGTTTGCCTGACACCTGAAGAGGTTATAGTGGCATGATTCTATTCACCTGACACTTGCAGAGGTTATAGTGGCATGATTCTATTCGCCTGACACCTGCAGAGATTATAGTGGCATGATTCTATTTGCTTGACACCTGAAAAGGTTATAGTGGCATTATTCTATTCGCCTAACACTTGAAGAGGTTATAGTGGCATGATTCTGTTCACTGACACTTGAAGAGGTTATAGTGGAATGATTCTGTTTGCTTAACACTTGAACAGGTTATAGTGGCATGATTCTGTTTTCCTGACTCTTGAAGAGGTTATAGTGGCATGATCATGTTTGCTTGACAGCTAAAAAGTTTATAATAGCATGATTCAGTTTGCCTAACACCTGAAAAGGTTATAGTGACAACATCTATTTATTCACCTAACATTAGAAAAGGTTATAGTGGTAGTATCCAATAATTAAATCATAATAATGCAACACTCAAGTAAGTACCTCTCTCTTTCAAAAATGATTTTTTGCATTTGCTTCACGTGTATTGACACTAGCGCTAGATGGCTATGTAGCACTCGTGAAGCAGAGGGCAATTGTTATACCTCAAATTTGACTGTCCTAAAAAAAAGGTCCAATGATGAAATGAACTTCCAAGATGACTAAAGTCTACTTGTTCATAACATTTCTGAATTGTGCAACCTTAGAAGACCTAACTGAGCCTACCAGTGTACAAAATTGATTACCAAGCCACTAAGTTGTGCTTTAACCTTACGAGATATGAACTATCAGAACAATGAGAAGGTTGTTCCAAGAATTCCATTCTCATAACACTTAGCTTATTAAATTGGTGGTCATTTCGTTAGACTAGGACCCAAATTCGTGAAAAAATAAAATAGACTTCAGAAACACATTTAGAAAGCTCTAAAACCTCAAGAAGTGGTCTCAAAATGGTCCAACACAACCCGAGGATCAACGCATGTCGCTTAGAAGTGTGCATAAATCCATAAACACCCCTAGGTGTTACGCGCTAAAATCAAAGCCAAACTAGACAAAATAGACTTTAGAAACACATATGGAAGGCTCCAAAACCTCCAGGAGTGGTCTTAGAATAGTCCAAAATAACCTAAGGATTAGCGCGTAAAACTCAAAATTATGCGTAAACACCCCTAGGTGTCACGTGCTAAAATCAAGGCCGAATTTGACAAAATGGATTTCAAAAACACTTTTGGAAGGCCTAAAAATGCTAGGAACCATCCTCATAAAAGCTTACATATGCCTCGGATAGAATGCATAATGGGTGAAAGTGCATGTAACCGTGCGTATAGCCACTCTCCAATGCATAACCATGTGCCAAGCGTGCAGTCATATGCACTTTGAGTGGTCACACACTTTGTCCTAGGGACACACATGTGACCATGCCTATACCCCCTTATTCCACACATTTTCCACTATAAATAAGCATCTCCACTCCCCATTTTAAGGGGGGAGCAAGCAAAAACACACACACTCAAGAAATTTGTTTGATCGAAGGTGCTAGAAATCCCTTTCCATATAATTTTTGCTCTCCCACTGTCTTTTTCTTAGGAGATTAGACCTCTTTTCCACTAAGCCAAGCCTTATCTTTGTCAAATCATGCTTTAAAGGTATACAAACTAGCATCATTCTATTGTCATTTTGAACCTCTTGATGAGGAAAGCTTGATGATAATTCCTCGAAGCTAAAGCTTCAAAACCCATACAAGCTTAGTTGAGTCTAAGGACTACATAATCATTTTAACATGTTTATTTTATCGCATTGCATTTTATTTTATTGTTGCTAACATTTGAGAATATTAATGTGCTTGTGTGATGAGACTGGCAATTTTGCATGCTATAAGAATGATCCATGCCTTATTATGCTCATTTTATATTGTCATTCTACATCCTTTAGTTCCTAAACATGAAATCACATCGTGAATATTAATAATGTGAAAAGTTCATATCCTGGAATAGAGTCATCATATTTTCAGTCCCCTATATTACCATCATAGCATAAATAATCACTACAAGCATGCATGATCATCTACATTTCACTTACTCTTTTAAATGATCTAGTGTTTATTACTTATCCAGTTGTTCATGAGATTGAGCAAGCTGTGTGAATGGTCGTATTTACCTTGCAGATTCATCATATTTAAAATTAAATTTACTTCTCCATAATCTTTTTTCCTTTTATATGTATTTTATTAGGAAAGCCATGTAGTAATAATATCCTTTAAGCTTTATTATCTTCCACTATCTGATGAATTATGTGAATGCTATATAAACTGTCATTACCAAAATTAGGGTGTTATGGTAGCTATACATCGATCATCATATAATGGAAAATAGTAAAAAAGTAGATGCAATCCCCCGAACTTGGAAATCTCTACTGGGGGCAATACTTGCTAAGTGACCCGATGTTGTCCCTTTCTTTTCCTAATTTGATAAAAATTGGGTGGTGACTCAACAAAATAAAAAAAAATGTCTCATTCCTCCTGAGACTAATAATTTGTCTCTATTTGGTAAAGTTGCCATGTCCCCCAAAAATAAAAGACCCTTATGGAACCAATTCATCTCAAAATTAAGAGACATAAAACAAAAAAAAAAAGGTTGCTCACAATAATGCTTTTGAAAGTTTAAATACTTGACTAGAAAAATAAAAAATTTCAAAACCTGGAGGTTGTTCAACATATACCTCCTTTTTAATGAAACCATTTAAAAATTCACTTTTAACATCCATTTGATAAAGTTTAAAATCCATGAATGATGCAAATGCAAGTAGCATTCTAATAGCTTATAACCTTGCAACTGGTGTAAAGGTGTCATCATAATTAATGCCTTCCTCTTGATTATAACATTTAGCTACTAGTTTAGCTTTATTCCTAGTTATGACACCTTATTGATTCATCTTATTTCTAAACACCCATTTGGTTCTTATAATAGGATGATGTTTAGGTCTAGGAACTAAGGTCCAAACCTTATTTCTCTCAAATTGATTTAACTCTTTTTGCTTAGTAAGGACCTAAAATTCATCGCTCAAAGCATCATCAACATTTTTTGGTTCAATTTAAGATATGAAAGCTAAATTAACAATAGTTTTAAGTTGAGATCTAGTAGTTACCCCCTTTATAGTGTCACCTATGATGAGGTCTTGAGGATGTGCTTTCTTGAATTGCTAATTGTTTGGAAGTTTATCCTTTAAAGTAGGTTGGGACATTTCCTTATTGTCCTCCTTGCTTAGACCTTTAAGTTTCAATGGCTTACTAGCATTTTCTTTTTGAGTGTTCACATCCCTATGCTCATCTACAAAATCATCAACACTACAAACATCCTTTCTAGGATTAAGTGAGTTTAATTCATCAAATACAACATGCATTGACTCTTCAACTACTAATTTTTTTATATTAAAAACTCTATGTACTTTACTAGTGGTGGCATAGCCTAGGAAAATTCATTCATCAGCTTTAGAATTAAATTTTCCAAGATTATCTAAATACTCTAAGATATGAAATTTTGGATTTTCTATTATTCCAAAGCTCATAAGTTTTATTTAAAATTGGTCTTTTAAATACTGTATTTGTAATGTAGCAAGACGTGTTAACAACTTCTGTCAAAAAATATAGAGGTAAATTATACTCATGAAGCATGGTTCTAGCCATTTTCACTAGAGTTCTATTTTTTCTTTCAACTATCCTATTTTGTTGAGGAGTTCTAAGAGAAGAAAATGTATATGAAATACCATTTTCATTGTAAAAGGTTTTGAAGAATTCATTTTCAAATTAGGTTCCATGATCACTTCTAATAGATGAAAAGCAAAAACCTTTTTCTCTTTAAACTCTTTTTGAAAAACTATTAAATGCTTTAAAAGCATTATTCTTTTAAGCAACAAAATACACCTAAGTAAATCTAGAGTAACCATCAATCAATACATATGCATATTACATTCCACCAAGACTAGCAATTCTAATTAGTCCAAACAAATCCATATGTACAAGTTCAAGTGGCCTAGAGGTGGACACTATATTTTTTTAGCTTAAATAAGGACTTGGATTGTTTTCCCTTTTAGCAAGCATCACAAGGTTTATCCTTAGTGAATTCAAGTTTAGGTAAACCAATCACAAGTTTATGTTTACAAAGATCATTCAAAAGCTCAAAATTTGCATGTCCTAACCTTTTATGCCATATCCATATGCCATGGGAGATAGACATTAAGAATTTTATATCTTTATTATCAATTTTATTCAAATCAATAACATAAACATTATTAACTCTTTCACCACTAAAAATTACTTTGTCTTCTTTAAGACTACTAATAAAGCAATTTCTAGGATAGAAAGTCACTTTATTTTCCATGTCACATAATTGACTTATGCTTAGCAAATTATGTTTAAGACCATCAATAAGTAACACATGGTGTATAGATAAGGATTGAGGATTACTAATTTTTTTAATGCCAATAATCTTTCCTTTTGCATTGTCCCCAAATGTGACATGTTCTCTATCCTTTGCATCAAGCTTGTTGAATTGCTTCTTGTCTCGTGTTATGTGTCTTGAAGATGCACTATCGAGATACCACTTGCTTTTTGTTCTTGTGGATTTCAAGCACACCTACATAAAATAATTTAAGTGTTCTTTTAAACCCAAACCTTTTTTGGTTTTAGTTGGTTAGTCTCAAGATAATCTAAAGGAAGCAAATTCATGTGCAGTCTTCTATAGAAGCACACATTGTTTGTGTGTCCTTTTATCATGTAATATGAACATATAATATTTTTAAATTTATTTCTCCTAAGATGATATGGTTTCCTAGTTTATGAAACATGCCTTTTATGTTATAGTGGTGTGTGTCTCCTAATATTATTATAAGTCATATTATGAGACATACATTGACAATGATAATATGTATTTTGATAGGTTTGTGCTACATGTTTATGAGAATGATATTGTGTAGCATTCTTAGGAGTGTTATGTCTAGTGTACGTGTAAGTATGTTTAAGTTGTGTTTTCCTAATATAAAACTTATCTCTTTGTGTCATATAGGATTGAGTCTTATGAGACTTTCCTTTAATATTTAACAGATGAGACTTATGAGCTCTGAAAGCTTGAGTCTTAATCAGTTTAGAGGTAGAAGGAGTGGAATTATATAATGCTTTAACAAAATTGATATGTGATGATCATGAGGAAGAAGGCATTCCATTTACATATCCTATTCCATGTGTATTTCCATTGAGTTTTTGAGATTCAAGTAAATTATCTAAACTCTCTTTTCCTCTTTTGAATTTGGAAATGGAATTATTTAGCTCTAATATCTCATTATAAAGCTTATGATTTTCATCACTTGCTTTCTTTAGTTGCTCTTCTAAGGAATTTAAAGATTTTAAATCACATGCAAGTTTTTTATTTGATTTAACAATCTTAGCAAAATCATTGTTCAAATCTTCAAATTCTTTGGTCAAGATAGGTAACTTATGTTTATATTATTTCTTTTTAAAAAGTAAAATTTTTCATTTAAGCAAGAGTTTACTCAAAATAGAGCTATCATCATCATCGTCATATTCACAATAATCATCACAAGAAGAGTTAAAAGAATATGGTACCTTTTTTTCATCTTCAAGAGCCATGAAACAAAGGTTGGCCACTTTTTATTGCTCCTCTTCCATTTCTAATTCGAAGGAGTCATCTTATATAGCTTTGCTTTAAAGGCCTTCTTTTTCTCCTTTGCTCCTTTATTCTTAAATTTTAGTTTTGGGCACTCACTTCGAATGTGACCTAGTTTCTTGCATTCATAGCAAATAACTTCTTTTGTTTTCTTCTTACATTCTCTTTCAAACTTCTTGTTGAAGTCCCTTGTTCTTCAAGAAATTTTCTTTGTCAAGAACTTTTTAAAATTTCTAGTGAGCATGGAAATATCACCATCTTTATCACTAGAATATTTAATGCTTTCCTCTTCACTATCTTCTTGAAAAGCTTTTAGTGTTATGCTCTTTTTCTTCTCTTTTTCCTCTTCTTACTCTTCACTACTTTACTTAATTGTAAGCTCATGTGTTAGGAGCTTCCAATAAGCACATCGGTTGAAACAATAGAAATGTATTGAGCTTCCTCAATTGAAATGACCTGAGATTCTCAATCCTTTTTAGGTAGGATTCTTAGAATATTATTATTCACCTCTTTCTTTGGGAAATGCTTTCCAAGTTTCTTGAGGGTTGTGAGAAGAGCGTTGAGTCGATTAGTCATCTTCGTGATTGACTCATGAGGCTTCATCTTGAAGAGTTCATATTCATACATATGAAGTTGAACTTTCTTGATTCTAACTTGCACATTGCCTTCATAATGGTTTTTCAAGGTCTCCCTCATTTTCATGGCCAAAATACAATGTTGAAGCTTGCCTCTTTCTTCTATTGTCATAGAATAGAGTGATCATAACCTTTTTATTCTTATAGTTTTCTTCCTTTTATTCGTTTCTCTATTCACTTTTTGATAGAATTGTTTACACACCATCAGCGGTAGCTTTAGGTGGTTGTCAACCTTTGAGAACAACTTCCCAAAGTATAATAGAATCAAAATCTAGGTAAAACTCCATTTTGAAATTTAGATGTGGGTAATCACTTCCATCAAAGAATGGTCTAAGTGAAGAAATATTTTAAAATTCACTCCCCATGATCTTATATTCTAGTAATGAAGTTCCTAAAATTCAAGCTCTAATACCAAATGAAAGTGCTTTAGAGGGGGGGGGGGAATGAATAAAGCTAATAAAGGATTTTAAAAAAATTGAAACGAACTTAAGGAATAAACAAGAATTGAAAGAGAATAGAGTATGAAGAATAATGAACATAGAAATTTAAGAAGTTCAAATTCTCAGCAATCCTACGTCTCTACCTAACTTATCCCTAAGTGGATTTTTCAATACCTACAATGTTATTCACAAGATTGATATTATAAGAGTTTGAGGCTCACTCTTCAACCTTACACAAACAAGAGTTTTAAGGCTAACTCTTTAACCAAACAAAAAGGAGTTTTTAGGCTCATTCTTAAACCAATTCCCAAGTAATATAATTGCTAAAAACTTAAGCCAATTCCATTAGAATATATCTCAATTCCCTATTACTATATGCCAAGAATTAGAAGAAGATAAAGTTCTATTTCTATCATACAACCAATTCTCATAAGAATTAATCAATACAAAGAATATTGGTACAAAAAAAATGAAGCTTAATGAATACTTAAAAAGTTTTTGATAATCAAAGACTAATGTAATGTGTATTCTTATTATCACAACTCTAGAGCACATATATATAAATCAAGCTTAAAAAATGTGGCTGTTAGAGCCAATGATTATGTATCCAACGTCTCTTTTCTTTAAAAAATTCAAAAATATGTCCATTGAATATTTTTAAAGTTTGCTGTCACCATAAAAGTAAGACTTCAATCATAGCCTACTGTTGGGCTCACTATGACAGTTTTACTTCAATCGTAGCCTACTGTTGAGCTTACCATGGTAGCCTTATTTCAGTCTTAGCCTACTATTGAGCTGAATTTTATCTTGACTTTCTATTACTATAGAAGTATTACTTTAGTCACAGCCTATTGCTAAGCTAAATTTTATCATGACTTTCTTTAAAAGTAATATTGTACCTAAATTTATAATCACATTAAAATAAAACATATTAAATGCTTAAAATTAAATTTATTAATATCAAAATTAAAATTAATTATTGATAATTTCAACACCATTTAAACAATCTTAAAATATTTGGCTGAATTTATTAGCCTAACTTGTATAAATATATATGTTTTGGTGGTGGAATCAATAAAACACTTGATTTTAAAATATATATATATTGGGTTTAGAGACACACCACAAACTTAGTATTGGAAATATGGCACCTACGATATAGGCTTGTTCTTAGAGTGGGGACTATATATCGAAATGTATTTAATATACCTGATTTGAAGGGAGATCATGAATAGAGTTGAATTTATAACTTTTATTAATATTTTAATTGCATAGTAGAATGATAAGCCATTCGATTTAAATGAGTTAGACATTGTATATATACAGATATGTTGTGCAAAAAATTTCAATATTTATATAGATGAGTTATTGGAGCGGAGCATGGACCTTAGAAAATTTTGAAGCATCTTAAAAAAAATCAAACATTCTAAAATTGAAAATGTTTATTAATCATTCGACTTTTTTCAAATTAAATTGTTCTGAAATTTTTATTAAGATAAGTTTGGGAAATTTGAATTTCCAAACTCACCAACCCTTTCGAACTGTACCAAATTGAAGGACCAATAATTTAATAGAATTAGAGTTTTATATATATATATCTAAAATAATATCATTTTAATTATTTAAAATAAAAATTTCATTGATCAATCAAATTATTTTAAATCAAAAAAATAAATATTAAATTAGCAAACAACATTTCAAATATCATAATATAATTTATGTTGAAAAATTTTCATCTTCAATAATAAAATTATAATATAATATACTTTTTAATAATTATGGTGTTATTATTATTCTATAATATATATTATTTATATAAATATTTCATAGAAACATATAATTATTGTATAATATCCTAAAGTGTATTATAAAAATTTTAATATAATTTTTATTAGTAAAAAATAATTTTAAATAAAACTATAAAAAATCATTTGGTTTTCTAATTTTATATAA
The DNA here is from genome assembly GCA_947683625.1 of Mallotus nudiflorus. Taxonomy (NCBI): domain Eukaryota; kingdom Viridiplantae; phylum Streptophyta; class Magnoliopsida; order Malpighiales; family Euphorbiaceae; genus Mallotus; species Mallotus nudiflorus. Next base: position 1,176,821 of record CANTUR010000017.1, on the reverse strand, counting down.
GGAACGATTTATTATTTAAAATTTTCATTTTTATCCTATCAAATTTAAATCAAAACACCAACCAAAGCAAGAGTATAATTTTATACTTAATATGATATTGGTCTACACTAGATGTAATATAAAATATAGTAGGATTTTTAACATATCATTAAAGTATCTTACACTTAACAAATAAAAACAAAATATATATATCTTATGTTAAAAATCCAACTATTAATGTATTACATGTTCTTCATATGATATAGAAACAACTTATAATCATACAAATAAATGAGCAAATTACTTTTTACCCCTTGAGATTTGTCCTAATGTATACTCTTTTTTATCTTATTTAAAAATTGAACACTTACATCCCTTAAATTTTATTATGTTAACATTTTAGTCATTCTGATGAAATTTTTAATGAGTCTCTTATATCAAAAATATTTAACCCTCACTATTTATAAAGATAAAATAATTTCATTTTTTCTATTTGAATATTATAAAGTAATTTAATCTCTTAATTTTTTAATCATTTTAAATTTATAAATTTTATATTGATTAAACTTTTAACTTGTATATACTTCTATCAATATATTAAAAAATAAAATTATAGATTTTCATCAATTTTTTTTATATTCGCTTTTTATATAATTTAATTGAAATATCTTTTGCATAATGTTTAAAAAATTACAATGGCTAAAATCAAATATTGAAAAAAAATGAATAACTTGGTTTTCAATGTGAAATCAACCAAAATATAGAGTTAATTAAAATTATAACTTAATCTTTAATTATAAAATGTTGATAAAAACAAGTACAAATGTTGGAAAAAATAGTTATTTCAAAAACTTGACAGTTAAAATAATTTTTAAAATTGAAAAGATATTTTTTTTTAATTTATTAAAATAAGGGGAGGGGCTAAATGTTTTCTAATATAAAAGATTTATTGAAAATTTGATGGAAGGAATAAATTATATTATATTATAATATAATTTATGTTAAAATTTTAAATTTTCTTTCAACGATAAAATAGTAATATAATATAATTTTTAATAGTTATGGTGTTGTTTATTATTATTTTATGATATATATTATTTATATAAATTTTTCATAAAAATATAGTAACTGTATGGAATATCAGAGTGTATTATACAAATTTTAATAAAATTTTTATGGTAAATAATAATGATAAATAAAACTATAAAAAGTCATTTAATCTATGCTATATATAAAAGTATGAATAAAGGGAAAGCTTTTTTGGATAAAAAAGAACTTGTATGTTTTATATAATGACATAAATAGTCTTGTTTTATTTTTGAAAATTTTAAAACTAATGAAAATGATTTGAGTTTGTATTTTAAAATTTAAAATTTTATAATTAGAAATCATATAGATCTAATCTAAAATAAAATAATTTATATTACCTTTATCATCAAATTTAAATAAACTATATAAATTATAAAATTATCATTATAAGGTCCATCTATAACTATTTAGAAAAATCATATAAAATATTAATTATTTTTTATATTTTTGTAATCCATATTAAATAATTAAAAATATTATAAAGTAATAAAAAATAATAAATGCATATAAATTATGGCTAATCTTTCGTATTGAAGTTTATCTTGGTATTTAAATTTTTTATTGGTCTTATAGTCTCCATTTGAACATGTAGATTTTTAATCTCATACACCAACTAATTGGGAAAAAAAACATAAAATATTTCTTGATGGGAAATCAAAAATAATAATATCATCTATAAATTTATACAATATATGAGGTAATTTTTTAATAAAAATATTTTATTTTACAAATTCAAATAAAAGTAGTTACACTATTTAAACATATGAAAAAAATTTGATTAAAAAAAATAAAATTTTATTTTAAGTTAAATATGTATTTTGAATTTCGATACAAATAATAAATGAAGTAGTTTATTTTATATTGAATAGATATTTAAAATTTAAAATTTGTAAATAATTCGTAAAGTTATTTAATTTATAAACAGATTTTATATCTAAACATGTTAAATATACAAGTAACTAATAAAATGATTGAGTTAAATTTTGTAATGATTAAAACTTTATTTATGAATTCTTTTCTTTTTATTAATATCGTTAAGTTATAAAATTAAAAATTAATTTATAAGTATTACCCAGTTTAATTTTAAATGAAACATAATAATACCAAACCAAATTTTTGTATTTTTTACATTTAGTTTTTTTTTTTTTTTGCTATTTAGTAAGTACTGTTTCTATTTTGTAGTAGGCTAAAAAAATTTAAAATATATGTTTGTGTAATCTATCTATGTCATTGGAAATTTAATATTTAAAAACATTTAATAAATAAAAAATTCACTCTAAATATTAAAATTTAAAAATTTTAATATATATTTAATTTCTATTTTCCATTTATCCAATATTACACTCACAAATAATTAAGAAATAAAAAGTTTGTTCTTTCATATTTTATATTTATTTTATTGTTCTTATTTTAATTTGTTTATATTGTGATTAGTAATGAATATATATTTATGTTGTATAATAATGGATGCAAAAAAATTTTCACAATTATTTATGTTTATTTTTCTTATTTATTTAATCATTTTATATTATTATTATTTTTTAGTAATTACTTTTTAACTTTTTTATATTATAAATATATTTATTTAATAATAATATAAATTATGTGTAGTGCACGTAAAACAAACTAGTTTAACGATAAAATTATGAAATGGTTCGTAGTTTACTATTTTAATTTGAATTATATTTTTATTTATTTTTTAAATTAGAAAATCATCAATAAATTTTTGAATGGATTAAACCAAAAATTTTAATTCAGAGAAAAACCGATTTTTAAACCAACTTGACTTGAATAAAAAATTTAGAGTAATTTTGAAGTCTTAATTTTTAAATCTCCAATACTTTGGAGCAATTTTAGAGAATTGTATTGTTTGAACCATACTCACCCCTACTCTGTATAAAACAAAAATCTATTTGTCATAAAAATTTGTCCCCTCCATAATAATAATAATAATAATAATAATAATAAAATCACACTTTTTTAACTATTTATATTCATAATTTTTTAGTTATGTATAATATTTTATTATTCGTGTTTATATCTTACAAATAATTCAAATAGCAAAAAATATTGATATATAAAGAGTAGAATTTGATCATTCGTTTTTCTTACTCTTCTTGTGAATTAAACTATTTGAACTTTATTCTTGAGAAACAAAGTTTTTATTAAACCGCTTAAATTCTATAAAATAAAATTTAAAAGAAATTTACCCTAGTTGTTCATTTCAAATTTTTATCATTATTTGTCTTTTTTATTCTCCACTTTCTCCCCATTTTCTCCCGACTTTCTTTTCATTTTGAAAAGACAATTTTGAATAAAAAATAATAACAAGCTATTTTCTTCTCTTACATTCCCTCTATATTTTTCATTTCTCGTTATTTTTACTATTTCAAAACATAGGGTAAAGGATTTGACCCAACAAGCAGCTACTACCATTGTGGTTTGGATTTCAGTTGTTCTTACATTTCTCGAGCATGTATCCCTATAACTATTTGCCCCAACTAGTAGCTAGCTACTTGGACAAGACAAGTTAAGTTCCTATGCAAATGTGAGAATTAATTCACACTTTTTTTTTTTTATAAGCAAATCTTAAATTTTATTGAAATGAGGGGAAAATCCACTTGAGCAGAAACTCAAGCGATCAAAAAACCCCTTCTTTTAGGGAAAAAAAAAAAGGAATCAATTCACAATTATATGCATACAAACTGGCCATGTGATATCAAAATGGAATAAAAGGTATAATCTTTTAACAAGAAAGCTACCATTTCAACGTTAATCACATCCCTAATTAATAATTAATTATGCAAGTTGGAAGAACAAAATTTTTTTGAGAGAAAAAAATTAAATGAATTTTTGATTCATAAAAAAATTGATGTATATTTTGATAAAAAAAATAAGAAAATTATTGTAAAATAAAAAAATATTAAAATAAAACCTCACTCAAATTATAAAATATCTTATTACTATAATTCAATATAGAACTCTTTTCATTTACAACTTGTCAATTCGTATACTTTACTCAATGACTTTACTTAGATATTGACTCTCTACTTATTAAATAGTTGCAAAAATATCAATAAAAATTTTATAATAAAAAAATATACAAATTCCATTAAGGAACATATAAAAATTTCATTAAAGGCCACATCTATCCCATTAAAAGTATAAACTTCATGAAAGAATATTTAAAAATTTTAATTAAAAAATAAATATATAAAAAATGTAAGTTTATTCAATAAAAGTGACCGATCTAAAAAGTAATCAGTGATGCTTAAAATTAAAAATTTAAGGAGAAATCAATAACTAATTTACAAAAACAAAAAAGACGTCACAGCTAAGCTACGTGTGTGTGATATATATATATATATATATATATATATATGGATGATGGTAATGATGATTCTAGCTAGTAAACAAACGATGATATAAATACACAAATTCTGAACATTAATTTACAACCAAAATTGAATCTATTCTTACGTAGAGTGGTCCTTAAAGTTGAAGCTGACATGCAATTTTTCTTTTCAACTGATAAATGGAAAGAACAAAAAATATAATTAATGTCAATGATTAAGTTGATGACGATAATTTAATTTGCTTGTAGAATTGTCTTTTCAATTAAGACTGTGGCCCTTAAAACATAGATATAGACAAGTGCGTATAATTTAATTAACAAGATCATGATCAGTGCCATATTTCTATACTATTTTATTCTATAGATGTCATTAATTATTTTAATTTTATCAGCTTCACTAAATTTTATCTAATTTTAAAATTATATTTAGAGATATATATGACTTTTTATGTAATTATGCGTATATTTTTATAAATTTTTTTATTCAAATATTTATAAAAATACTTTAAAATTAAGGATATAAAAATTATCTACAAAAGTAAGGATATATTTGCATAAGAATGAAAGTTTAATTTTTTTTTTTTTAACAATTATATTAAGTGGCTAAATTTCAACATTATAAGGGAGGAGATAGGAGATGGGAGGTTTGATATTTCATTTTCTTAAACATGATGTTCTCATCTTTTATCACTTGAACTACTCATGAGGATCAAAAGCATGAAAGTTAAGAATAGAAAAAATATCAATTTTTTTTTTCAATTTGCAAATCACCATATAATTTACACATTCATGAAATATATTAACATGTTATATTAATATGAGCACAAACTATTTTAACTATGGTTAAATTTTTAACTAGTCAAAAACTTCATATACCAATTTTTTACAATTTTAAAAATATGATGAATTAAGAAAAATGACTAAAATTTATAGTATAATTATACAATAACTTCATATTAATTATTTTTCTAAATTTACTATATTTCTTTTATTTGACTATTTTATATTTAAATCCTCTAATGGTTATGATTATTGACGACTTGTGAAGGATTATAATTGAAAATGTGTATTTAAGTAGTAGTAGCTTAATATCATTTCATCCTGACAAGGAATATACTTGAAAATGTGTGTAGTAGCTTAATATCATTTCATCCTGACAAGGAATATAATTGAAAATGTATATATGTGTGGTAATTGCATGAGCGATGACGTCCAAAATCAATGAAGTTCCGATAGGAAAAATGTTCCTTTCTTAATTATGTGGTCCACCAGTTAATGGACATGAGTTGAATGTGATATCCGGACAATGAATTTCTCTTATTTGCCAATGCAAGGAAAACAAAATAATAATCATATTAGAAAACAGACACTAATTATTAAAATTTTCAATCTATTTAAGTTCCGATATTAGATACACTTTGGAAGTAAAAATATGGATGAATTGTTTGATGGGTTTGCCAAGAAAATCCTTCGCATTTGATGCATACCTTGTGAAAATAATTTATAGCCATGGCAACTAGTAGCTTAGATTTCACATACTATTGCTCCTGGTTAATCACTTCGATCGTTGCTGCTCTTCTGGTGCGTCCCTTAATCAAAAAAATAATCAACTCTTGTGCCAAGACTCGCAGCTACCGCCACCCTCCAGGTCCTCTTTCACTGCCCATCATTGGTCACCTTCACTTGCTTAGCTCTAATTTACCAGAATCCCTTCGAAACTTAGCGAGCCGATATGGCCCTATCATGAGAATATACATGGGAGGAAGAAGTGTTGTCGTAGTGTCTGACGCAATCACAGCCAAAGAAATATTGAAAACCCATGATGCTGATTTTGCTTCCAAGTATAATCTTGGTCCTGGTTTCAAAAAGTTTAACATTTATGAGGGTGTTAGTTTCGTCAATTCTGAATACGGTCCTTTCTGGCGGTTTATGAAGAAGTTATCCAAGACAAAGCTATTTGCAGGGCAACAGCTTGTTCATTTCAGCGATATTCGAGAGCAAGAGACATTAAAGTTCTTGAAATCGTTAGTGGACAAGTCTCGAGCTGGAGAAGCGTGTGATTTGGGTGTGGAGCTATCAAACTTGGCAAATATCATTGTTTGCAAGATGGCTTTGAGCAAGAGATGCGAAGAGAACCCTAATTTGCCTTCTGATCTAAGGAAAGCTGTTGGGGCAATCATGGGACATGCAGCAAAGCTGAGTTTCACTCAAATCTTTGGTCCCTTGAAGAATTTTGATCTTTCAGGACATGGCAAAAAACTTGTATCTGCAACTCTGGAATTTGACAGGCTAATGGAACAGCTCTTCAGGGATTACGAAGATAATCAGATGAATAATTCTGAGCACGAAGAAGAAGATGAAGGGAAAGATCTGATACATATATTGTTGAAAACCTACAGGGACACAACTGCTGAGCTAAAATTAACCAGAAAGCAGATAAAAAACTTCATCCTTGTGAGTTTCAGTCTACAATTATTAAACTTACATATAATCTATTTCTTAATTATCTTTTTTATTAATTTGGCCTGGACTCTGTTTAAAATCTAATCTCCTGCAGCAAAGTAAATATAAATATCAACCATGATGTGTGTTGCGACATGCTATATTACAGGCCACGTGAAGATAAAACAATACGGTGATTTATATAAATACATTAAAAACGAAAAAAAAAAAGTCATTGATTTTAAAAATTATATTTTTTAATTTTTTTCTTTTAAATATAGTTAATTTCCTTTACCACTCATATTTTTTAGATTTTTTTTTCAACATTTTTTTCCTTTTTACTTATTTTTTCAATTTTTTTTACTTTATATTATTTTCATTTATTTTTTCTCAATATTTTATTATTGTCTTCATCTATTTTTTCTCAATATTTTTTTACCTAACATTTTTTTTTACTGACTTTATTTTTTTCTCAACATTTTTTTTTTGCTAAACATTTTTTTCTATTTTTATAGTACTATATTTATCTTTTTTTCTCAATATTTTTTCTAATGTCTTCATCTTTTTTTTTCAACTTTTTTCCACTCAATGTTTTTTTAAAATTTTTAAGGTACTGTTTTTTTTTATTCTCAACGTTTTCTTTTTTTTTTGGTCAATATTTTTTTCTCTTAAAACTTTTCTTTTCAAATGAAAATTATGAACTAAACATCTTCAATTTTTGTTAAACCAAACAATAACTATTTTCAACTATTATAACAACAATAAACACTCATTTATATTCTTAAATAAAAAGGATTTTTTTTTAAATTTAATTAATTTATTAAAATGTATAACTTTTTTTTAAAAAAAATATTTGATACTTATTGTTTATCAATATGTAACAAGTTTACAATCCTCATGATGTATTTGTAATATCAACAAAAAAAATGAAAAAAATTAACAAAAATCAATAAATAGAAAAAAAAAACTGAAACAACAAAACAATAAAATATACAAAATTTTACAGTTGTTGATGGTTGTTGATTTTTGTTTATTTTACAATTGTTGATTTTTTACTATTTTTTAAATTATTTTTCATTATTAATGAAAAAATTAAGGCCATAATAAATTTTATTAGTATTAATGATAAAAATAATATTTTTTTTATATATCTCATAATTTTTATTTTTTTAAACAAAAATCAACAAAAAAACAAAGAAAAACAATAAAAATAATTAAAACCAACAAAAACAATAAAATTTTACAGTTGTTGATTTTTGTTCTTTTTTTAGTTTTTTCATCATTAATAATAAAATTAAAACTATAAATGTAATTTTTACTTTTATTAGTATCAATAATAAAAATATTAAGTTATTTGATATATTTCATAATTTTTGTTATTTTTTTGAAAAAATAATTATTGAATACTATGGGTAATTTTTACTTTAATTACTTCAATTTCTAATTTCCAAATAATTATGAAAAAATAATCATTGAAGACTATGAGTAAGTTTTTGTTTAATTAACTTAATTTTTATATTCTAAGTAATAATAAATTTCAAATTTAAAAAAATTATTATTTAGAATATAAAATTAAATTATTTAAAATATAAAAATCAAAGAAATATATATAATAAATTTAAATTAAAGATGATTTCAAAAATAATAAATAGGTAAAAAAAGAATTAAAAAAAGGAAATCAATAAACAAGGAAAATGCCGAAGTTATGGATAACTTTCAAAAATGTATCAAACCAAAGCAATAAATGAAAGCAAAGAAAATAAAACTGAAAAAAAAAAAAAAGTGGCCAAGACACTAATGAAATGAAAGTGCGTTGACTTGTCCCATTAATATAATTAATACAAAATAATATTAGACAATTTTAATATTACTCCCAATATTAATTAATATTTATTCTTTCAAATTTTATTTTTTTGAATTTTATTTTAGAATTTAAAACTTAAGTTGTAATAGATAAATACATCGTGTAAAAATTTAAACACATATAATTTATAAATAATTTTTATTTTATTTTTTAAAAATTTAGAAAGATAAAAGAATAATATTGCAAGTAACAGTATAAAGGTGAACTCATAATGCAAGGACAATATCTTTAGAAAAAAAAATTTAAAACCACCTATATTTAAAACTGATTCAATCCCGTCATAAAATTAATCTCTTTAAAGATGGAGAATTCATATCATTTTTTCCCTTTCACCAAAAAGGTCGGAAAAAAAAAAAAAAAATCAACATGCTTTAAACTATACATGACAACTATCATTTTTCTATAATTGGGCCTAGACTCATTAGAATTTGCATGTCCCATCAAGTAATATACGCCTTGCGTGTGATTTTCCTTAAATTATGTAAAGTGTATTATTGAATTCATAATGAACTACATATGCATTAACATATTGATGTTATTTTATGCATTTGGAGCAGAATTTTCAGTTAAGAATCTAAGAGCATAAGATCTTGTCCTTGTTGTTTTTTCAATCATGTAATGTGCGTAAATTTCAATTAGAATAGATTTTTCAATTATGTAATGTGCGTGATTCATATACTTCTGTCTTATGATATTTGCTATTTCTGACGGGCATGATTCATCTACATTTGTTCGGACCAATCTGATTTTTTTTTTTATCAAATTAAGACTAATATGATAATTATATAACATACCCCATTTTTCTTTGTTAATTATATATCCCCCCCCCCCCCCCCCTTATCTCTCTCTCTCTCTCTTTTAACAACGCATATTAAACTAGTTTATTCATTATTATTAGGAAATATTAATGGCTGGCGTAGATACTACTTCAGCGACTATACAATGGGCCATGACTGAGCTAATAAACAGCCCCAAGATATTCAAGAAGCTGAGGGATGAGATCAATATGGTAGTTGAATCCAAAAGGCTTGTACAGGAATCGGACATCCCTAATCTACCTTACTTGCAAGCTATCATCAAAGAAACTCTGAGAAAGCATCCTGCAGGACCTTTGCTCCGCAGAGAATGCAGGAAAGACACCAAGATTAATGGCTATGATATAAAAGCAGGTACCAAGATCATAATCAATGCCCATGCCATCATGCAAGATCCTAAAACGTTCAACGACCCAGATAAATTCATACCTGAAAGGTTCTTGGTTGGTCACCAAGAAAAAGATTTTTATGGTCAGGATTTTCATTTCCTTCCATTTGGTAGCGGAAGGAGGTCTTGCATTGGAACACCACATGCCTTGATTGTAACTAATGCTACAATTGCTTCTTTGGTGCAATGCTTTGATTGGAAGTTAAAGGACGGAGCTAGCATTAAAGAAACTACTGGATATTCAGGAGCTATGGCACGCCCTCTCCAGTGTTATCCGATCACTTGTTTTGACCCCTACCAGTTTGAGGTCAAGTAATTGATATGAGAAATTCTTATTCAGTCTGTATTTTAAGTATTCTAGATTTCCATGTTGAATGACTGACGCATGCTTTTAATTATTTAATATTAATAAATATCTGCTATTATATATATTGTATTGTATTTCTATTGGTTTTTTTATTATTATCTTTCAAAATATAGTTTTACATTTTGAATGTATGTCTATATTTCTGATGACTTAAATTTCTGAATGAAAAATAATATATTTTTCTTTTTCCTATTTTTCTTTAAACAAAAACAAGCCATTTTCCTCTTTTATTTTTCATTTCTCATTTTTTTTTTACCGATACCCCACATATATATTCCTATTTAAATAAGATCTTTATTTTATTGTATAAGGTCATTTGACTAAAAAGGACATCAAAGCTAAATAGGAAAAGAATTTCAATCAAGAGACTCCTGAATAAGAAGAAATACTCTACTAGCTGGCATAGGACTTCCATCAAAGAGAAATCTTATTTCTTTCAGGTTTGAGCATCACTATCCTTATAAATAGGGTCTTATATCCCTTATTTTCATTCATTCTATTATCTCATATTCTCATTGTTCTCCTTCTCTCTCTAGATTCTCTCTCTATATATTTTGACTTAGGCATCGGAGGGTTTGTGGGGATCCTTCCTACTTCTCACCTTATCTTCTATTGATCACTTCCATCAAACACTCACAGGTATCCGTCCTTAGGGACCGACCTTCCCTACTATGCTCCTCTCCAACACCATCATAGATCTATACCTTCTATACCTTTTCCAAACCTATAAGAAACACATGTCATAACCATGCCCAATTTAATCATAATAACCAAAACACTCAACCTCACCCCAACCAGCAAAGAAATAATGGTATGAAACCTTCAAACACATATGAGCCTAATGCAACAACAACTAAATGCCCTGATTCAAAGTGACAACCCCGGATCAATTAATACGGAAGGCAACACTACATCTTTGAAAATACCAGAAGCAGACAAGCTTAAAACCTTGAAAGGGGAATTTAGCTCAACAATCCTAACTCTCAATGATTCTAAGTTAACCTAAAAACTTGAAGAAGTTATACATAAAGCTCGTACAAGACCTAGAAAAAATGATAAATGCGTGATAGAAGGCAGGATGCTTTTTGTAAGTAGGATAATCCGAACAGAAATCCCAACCAAATTCAGAATACCGTAGCTAGAATAATATGACAAAACTGAAGATCCAATCAACCATATATCCTCATTCAGAACAAAGATGTTACTCCAAAACATGAATGACGAAATCATGTATAGAGTTTTCCTTAGTACACTCACCAAGAATGCTCAAAGATGCTTCCACCATCTTCTAGAAAATTCTATCACCTCTTTCAAAGATTTAGTTGAGAAATTTTGGACCCAGTTTATCACCAACGTCCCTCCAGCCAAAAATATCAATGACCTCTTGATGTGTCGGTAGGAGGCCAATGAATCACTATGAAAATATCTAGATCAATTTAATAAAGTTGTTATGTAAATTGAAAACTTAGTGGACAAAGTAGCTATAGAAGCTTTAAAGAATGGTAATAGGCTCGGAAAGCTCAAAGATAAGATAATGACAAAAGAACCTGACACTTTTATAGAGGTGATGACGATGGTAGTCAAAATGATTAAAATGGATGAAGACAGAAGGATGCAAAAGGAGGATGAGAAAGCACCAACTAAAGAAAGATTAAGACCCTAGAGACCAAGTTTCCTATAAACAAACTTTAAAAACCCGGCGAAAAGGTTTGAGAAGGAAGCTAAAAGATACACACCTTTAAATACATCCAGATCTAGAATCCTCATGTGGGTAAGGCAAAATGGCATAAGAATTTCTCCAGCTAAAAGAATCAGCCCGAGTAGGAGAGCCACACAGGATAGACAATACTACTTGCAATATCACCAAGCCTATAGACATAACACCAAGGCCTGTCGAGAGCTGAAAAGTGCCATAGAAAGATTGGTGCAAAATGGAAAACTTGGCAATTTTACTGACACCTCTAGAGGAACCCAAAATCAGGATGTGTAGGAATGAGACAGGTTAAAACCAAAGAAGGCCTGAAATGAACCAACTGACATCATTAATATGATTATCGGAGGAGAAAACACAAAAAAGAAACCCAAAAGAGCCCGTAGAGAAGAAGGGCCTGCTCTCAAAAAAAGATAGACCATCGCATTTGGTCTAGAATATGGGAACCACGTTTGACACCCCCATAATAATGCCCTAGTGGTAAGCGCTTACATCAATAATTATCTGGTAAAAAGATTAATAATTGATAATGGAAGTGCCATCAACACATTATCTTGGAATGCCTATAAAGCAATGGGAGGCTCGGTCACTGACGTGAAGGCTATTCAGAATCCTATTATAAGTTTTCGTGGAGGAATCACATAGCCAATAGGAATGGTAGATTTAACTCTAGAATTCAGAGAAAGAGATACCTAAGATACAAAAGTCAGTAAAGCCCAGCTCAATGTGGTAGACCTCCCAATAACATACAACAACATCATAGGATGACCAATACTCTATGAAACTAATGCAGTTACAAGTATTCGACACCTGACCATGAAGAATCCTTTTAAAGGTAGAGTTCTAACCATTCACGGAGATCAACACATGGCCAAGCAATGCTACCAAATGGCAGTCAAGCCTCAGACGAAAGCATTCCCCCTAGAATCCTGAGGAGTAGAGAAATAAAGAGCCAGCCCAGAGCCAATCGACCAGGTTCAGACATTACAGATTGCTGATAGGAAAATGGTAAGAATTGGAAATGAACTTGATAATGAACTAAGCGGGGGATAAGTAAGGTCCTCATTAAACACTCAAAAGACTTTGCATCTCGAGCATCTGAAATTATCAGGGTAGACCCTTGGATTTCCTCACACAGCCTAAACATCAGACCATGGGCAAAGTCGACTATCCAAAAGAAGAGAACCTTCGCATACAAGAGCCAGAAGATAATCACTGAAGAAATAAGAAAACTGTTAAAAGTAGGGTTTATCAAAGAAATTACTCACTCGGAATGGGTAGCTAACATGGTGCTAATAAAGAAGTCAAATGGGAAATAAAAAATGTGTGTAGAATACACTAACCTTAATAGAGCCAGCTCTAAGAATAGCCACCCACTATCGATGATAGATTAACTTGTAGACTCCACCACTAGTCACAGTATGTATAGCTTTATAGATGCAGCATAGGGGCATCACCATATACTAATGAAGGAAGAAAACCAAGAGAAAACATCCTTCATTATGCACGAAGGTCTCTACTATTACAAAGTAATGCCTTTGTGGCTAAAGAACGTCGGAGCAACGTATCAAAGGATGATGAACCATGTACTTTAGGATCGAATTAGAAAGAATATGAAAGTATAAGCAAATGACATCATCATCAAAAGTAAAAACATTGAGCAATATCCCACTGACCTTGATCAAATCCTCCAATTATTGATCCAACATGAGAATAAGCTAAACCTAGAAAAGTTTATCTTCGGGGTCAAGGCAGGCAAGTTACTGGGATTCATGATATCACACAGGGGAATTGAGGCTAACCTAGAAGAGATGGAAGCCATTCTTAATATGAAAAATCCAGTAATGATTAACAAATTGCAAAAGCTAAATGGCAGGATAACAACCTTAGGGTGTTCATCTTTTGCTCAGCTAAATGATTCCTATCATTATTCCGAGCTCTAAAAAATTCCTAGAAATTTATTTAAACTAAAGAATATCATGCAGCCTTTGAAGATATTAAAAAATTCATATCCTCACCACCTTTGATTAGTAGACCAATCCCTGGGGAAATAATGTACTTATACGTTTCCAATGGCCGAGAGTCAATAGCTTCAGTACTAAGAAGGGAAGAAGGAAGCCAGTAAAGCCTGGTATTCTACGTCAATAAGGTACTATAAGGATCAAAGACTCGATATCCAGCACTAGATAAGTTAGCCATGGTCGTTGTCCACACATCCTAAAAGCTCAGGCACTATTTCCAAAGTCATCCCATAATTGTAATATCTAGATTCCCCTTGAGGAAAATCTTACAAAGTCCTAAAACATCTGAAAGATTAGTTCAATAGTCAATATTACTCAAAGAATTTGACATCAAGTACAAACCAAGGCAGCAAGTAAAAGCTCAGGCCTTAGTAGAATTCATGTAGGAAATGACACTAGATGACCTTGCCCCTTCCAACAGACCAAAATGACAGTTTTATGCATATGGGGCATCATCCACCCATGGTTCCAGCATAGGGATTATTCTTAAAGGGCCACATAAAGTCTTCATCAAATATGCCATTTGGATGTAATATAATGCCACTAATAATGTAGTAGAATATGAAGCACTCATCACATGGTTGAAGTTAGCCGTAGAAGTCAAAGCCAAGCACCTCACGACATACTCAGACTCCCAACTAGTGGTGAACCAAGTCAAAGCGACATTCGAAATAAAAAATTTAAGTATTGCTAGATATGTCAGAAAATAAGGCAACTCCTAAAGAGGCTCGAGCAAAAGGGAGGACAGTGGAAAATTATCCAAACCCCTAGAAGCAAAAACATAAAGGCGGGCATATTAGCCAAATCAGTAGCTGAGGACAACCAAACATTCAAGGGACTCAAGCTCTATGAAGCTCTAACAAAACCTGGCACTGAAGATCCAGAGATCATGGACATATAGGAAGCCCATAATAAATGCAACCGATCATTCATATATGGAGAATGGGACACTTCTATAAGATAAACTAAAAGCTCAAAAGTTGAAGATAAAAGCTGCACACTACTCCATTCGCCATGGAGAACTCTATAGAAGATCTCTCTCATATCATGGTTACTCAGGGAAATTCATAAAGAAATTTATGGAGCACATGAATCTCATCATTCATTAACTAAAAAAGCATTGCTGTAAGGATACTACTAACCCACCATGTTTCGAGATGCTCAAAAATTGACTCGAGAATGCCATAAATATCAGTAGTTTGCCTGCCTCACCCATAAGTCCTCCCACCCTCAGCATCCAATAAAGAGCCCTTGGTCTTTCACCATATAGGGGATGGACATTTTGGGTCCCTTCCCCACCTCAACATCCTAGAAAAAATTTCTGATTATGGCCATAGATCATTTCACCAAATGGATAGAAGTGAAAACCATACCATTATAGAGGCCCGCATTCAACACTTCTTTTAAAAAGAAATCATCTGTAGGTTTGGGATATTGCATACCCTGATCACAAATAATGAAAAGCAATTTGATGATGAGAAATTCAAAAAATTCTATTCTAACATCAAAATAAAGCTCTGTTTTACATCAGTAGCTCACCCATAAATAAACAGATAAACAGAAGTCACCAACAAAATGATCATGCAAGGGTTAAAGAAGAGGCTCAATGAAAAGAAGGGAAACTAGGTCAACAAACTCAACAACATTGTCTAGGCTTATAGAACTACGCCTAGAACCTCCACGAGGGAGACACTGTTCAGACTAACTTGCAAGATGGATGCAATGATACCTGTTGAAATAGGGTCACCAAGTTATAGGGTTAGCGAGGAATTAGACCAGGAGGCCAATAACGTCAATACCTAAATATGCTTAGATATACTGGAAGAAAGAAGAGAATAGATGATCCAAGAGTCTTGTTCTTCGATCTTCATAGTCAATTGAGTTTGATTTTTCTCCAAATTAGCCACCTTCTTCTAGCCCACCTTTGCCTCAAACCTCACCTCTGCATGTTTAGTTTAGCAGAGTTCCAGCGCTGCCTTCGCATTATCCAACTTCTTTTCAAAGTCGATCACTATGGTCCCTACCTCCATCTCCTTCAGGCTATACTGGCTCTTCAAAAAGAAGTAACTGTCCTTCACCAATAGCAAAGCCTGAGTCATCTGAGAAAAAGAACTAATGTCATTTCCTTAAAACTTGAAACACAAAAGATCAAATAGTAGTAAACACTTACCTCTAGCGAATGTCCGATCATGGAGCTATACAACTGTAATAGCCCGAGTTTTTTTAAAATATTTTAATACTGCATCGGGATATGCAGCGTTAATAATTTTGTATATAATTATGATATTTTTACGAGTTGATATGTATTTAAAACTTATTTTAATTATTGTATATTATTTTAAGTGCTTTACGTAAAATTTTCCCGAGAATTTTATTTTCGGAGAAATTTTCACGTAAATTATTTATTATTAATTATATTAAATAGATTTTCGGACTTACATGAACTCATATATATTTTTAAAGGTACTAAATAAAATATATATGTGTATTTATTTAATTAGGGTTTAATTAATTACCCTAATATTTTATTATTTATTAATTAGTTTTATTGTTATTTAATTATTTTTATTTAGTATTAAATTTTAAAATATTAAATTATATGTGTGTGGTGTATATTTAATGTGTGTGATTTTATATTTTTTTAATATATAGTGTAAAGTATATATATATACATATATACATTTAATATTAAACAAAAATTGAAGTTTGAGTTATTTACCATTTTACCACCCGAAGCTCCTTCTTCCCCGATCACCTCCCTCACGCGAATCCGGCCATTGTCACGCTGTTCCCTTGCCGTCGGTGTGCCTCCCGGCGTGCCTTCCCCAGCCTTCCCCGCCTCCTGCTGCAGCTATTTCCGGCGTCGGGAAGCTTGTTTTGGCCGGAGAAGCTGAATTCTTTCTCACCATCATTCACGACGTTTCCAGCCACCGTTTTCGACACCGCCGGTCTCTTTCTTCTCCTTAAGCTCTGGTGAGTGTGATTCCAAGCTTTTTTTCACTTAAAATGGTCTTGATTTGCTTAGGTTTCGATTTTGGTAATTCGGCCATTTTAGGATTCTTGATTTTTTTCAACTTCGAATTGATTAATTTATGAAAAATTCCTTCACAAATGTTGTTCCCCTTAGCTTAATATTCATGTGTGAATTTTTGTAGAATTTTTGGAGATTATTTTGATTTTTGGGTATTTTTGAATATTTTATTATTATTTTCTAATTCTCAAAAATTAATTAAATAAATTATGAAATTGTGTTTTATGATAATTATAGGTGTTGAAATGAATTATAGAAATTTATTTGGAATTTTTATGAATTTATATGTATTTATTTTGAATTTGTTTAGGTTTATGTAATTTTGGAAAATTAGGTTAATTGTGTTTTTAATTGAAATTAATTATGTAATTGAGTTTAATTATTGATATTATTGATAAATATGTTGAGAAAATTAATTTTGGATAATTATACTATTTTTGGTGAATTTTTGAATGAATTTTAGTATATTTATATATATAGGGGTATTTTGGTAATTTTACCCTAAATTGACTAAAAATATAATTAAATTGGTTTTAATAGTTATTTAAGGTATAAAAATGATTTCTACAAATTATTTAGTATTTTTAATTAATTAAAACTATTTTTCGTAAATTATTTTCAATTATATATATAATATACGATTTTTCTAATAAAATGAGTTTTTATCGGATTTGACTGTGTTTTAAGGTTAATTAAGTAATTTCTACTTATAAAATGTATTTCTGTGATATAAGGGCATTTTTGATATTTTTATATTATTCTGTAATTCTGAACCCCGGTCGGTAGACTGTAGTTTGGAATCCAACCGAGGGGTTGTGGATGTGTTTTTGTGTTTGTTTTTCGAAGTGTGTTTCTTTGCAGGGCTGGCTCTACTCTTTGAGTAGAGAGATGTCCGTTTTACAGGGGAGGTTCCATCGGATTTTCGGTAGAATTCTCGTAAAATGTGATGTTTGGTCAAACCCTAATTCTGATTCTGTGTCCAATATTCTAAATTGAGTTTCTAGGATTTTCTGTTAGGTTTATTCTAATGTCTGTTATTTATTGTTTATTTAGTTGCGCCGAGATCAAGGCCTAGTGGACCAGGCCCATCGGACCCATCTCGGGGAGTGCATTAAGTGAGTTACTATTTTATATATATATGCTTTAGGGTGCATGGTTTAGAAATGTATGTTTTATTTTGATTAAATATGCATAAATAATTTGATTAGTATTTAAGTTTATTTTTACTTTATTTTTTGTTTATCTTTGGTTTATTTTCGATATTTTCAATTATACGCATGTTTTGCTAATAAATTAAGTTTAAAATATTTTTCAATATATGTCTAGTTTATTTCGTAATCTATATGGATTTCTTTGACGTATATATACTCGAAATATACCTGATTTACTTTTGGTATATTTCCAGTATATATATGGTTTATGTTGTTATTTATTTAAGTTCATGCATCATTTGTTTTTAAGAATGTATGCTTTATATTTTAATGAAGGATATCAATAGAACGTGCTACCTAGTGGGCAGCACTAGGACCGAGTACGTATCGGTACGTTTATAGGATTTAGGCTA
This sequence comes from Mallotus nudiflorus, assembly GCA_947683625.1. Classification (NCBI taxonomy): domain Eukaryota; kingdom Viridiplantae; phylum Streptophyta; class Magnoliopsida; order Malpighiales; family Euphorbiaceae; genus Mallotus; species Mallotus nudiflorus. The sequence goes on along the minus strand of CANTUR010000017.1, from coordinate 1,158,195 downwards.
TATTACTAACCATTTGTGGACATTGATTGGATTTGATTATTTGATGTGTGAGATATGATTTGGGAGTGTGATTGCTGGAGCTCGGTTGACCAAGTGTCTCGGGGCCAATCACACCGACAGTCAGACTGCTGGAGCTTGGTTGACTTAGTGTCTCGGGGCCAGTCTACTGTCCAAATGGATCAAGTGATTATATTTTGGAATAAGTGAGCTTGTGTGGCTAGGGTGTTGTCTGACACTGATTTGAGGTTACGATATTCTAGGGTTCTATTCGATCCTTCATAAATAGTGATTTTCAATAAATATATATAAAATGATTTTATTGCATCCGTGTGTATTTGCTTGTATATATATACATATTATATATATACTTTTGACTGTGTGCATTGGCATTTAGTATGCATGTATATATATTATAGTAATTCACTCAGTAAGGTCTGACTCCCCTCCATTGACTATTTTTCAGGAGAGTCATCATCTTCAGACCTCAGTAGCAGGCCTGTAAGCCGGATTTCTTTCGTCCCGACTTCTTTATGTAAACTGCTTATCTGAGTCTTGAGTTTTATTTTTATAATCTAGACACTGTAGTAGTTGTAAATAAATTATGGGTTTTATGTATTATATTTGTGTGAGTTATGTACTTTGAATATTTGAATTGGATTTTTATTAAAAGTTTATTTATATATATGAGACAGGGATTCGATTTAATTTCGTTTGATGAAAATATTATTTTTATATTTATGATTTTATTCCGCTGCATAATATTTAATTTAATTGTATTGTTATTATTACTATTGCATGTTTTATTTATTTTTAGGCTTGCTACGGGTTCCGGATTCGAAAGAATTCTGGTTCCCTAGCACCAGTCATGACCCCTATTTTGGGTCGTGACAACAACTCTTCACGACCCTTCTCCGACCAGCGTTGTATGTTAGCTGGCAGTCTCAGTGTAATATCCCAAGTTTTAAAATATTTTTATACTGCATCGGGATATGCAATATTAATAATTTTAATATATATTTATGATATTTTAAGAGTTGTTATTTTTTTAAAGCTAATTTTAATTATTTTATATTATTTTAAGTACTTTACATAAAATTTTCCCGGGAATTGTATTTTCGAAAAAATTGACATGTAAATAATTTAATATTAATTATTTTGATTAGTTTTACGAATTTGCATGAACTCATACATAATTTTTAAGTGCTAAAATAAAATGTATATATTTTTGTTTATTTAAATTAATTAGGATTTAATTAATTACCTTAATTTTTATTATTAGTTTTAATATTAATTAATTAATTTTAAGTGTATAAATTACTAAATATAATAAAATATTTGTGTGGTGAATATCATTATTATAATATATATAAGGTGGATATATATATATATATATACACACACGTTTTTTTTTAAACAAAAATCAAAGTTTGCCTTATTTATGATTTTGCCCCTCCCTTCATCTTCTTCCTCTCAACACATTTTCTTCCATTTCCAGCCATTTCCAGATGGTTTTCTTGCTGTCACTATGCCCCTCAGCCTTCCTCCTCCACCTCCAGCCATTTCCACCACCTGAAGTTCCCTTTTCCGGTGTGTTTTGGCCGGAAAATCAAGTAGAGGCCGAATTTCATCTCATCTCCGATCAAGCCATTTCCGGCCACCAAATTCGACGCCACCGATCTCTTTCTTCTCCTTGAGCTCTGGTGAGTGTGATTCCAAGCTTTGTTTCACTTGATTTGGTCTAGAATTGCTTAGGTTTCAATTTCTTCATTTCAGCTATTTTGGGTTTTGAATTTTTTTTAGCTTCAATTTGATTGATTAATGAAAACTTCCTTCACAAACTTTATTCCTACAAGCTTAATCTACATGCTGTAATTTTTTTAGAATTTTTGGAATTTATTTTAATTTTTGTGAATTTTTTATTATTTTATTAATACTTTCTAATTTTCAAAATTTAATTAATTAAATTATGAAATTGTGTTTTATGGTGATTATAGGTGTTGAAATGAATTATATAAATTTATTTTTAATTTTTGTGAATTTTTATATATTTATTTAGAATTTATTAAGTTTATGTAATTTTGAAAAATAGGGTTAATTATGTGTTTAATTGAAATAAATTGGTTAATTGAGTATATTTATTGATATTATTGAAATATATGTTGAGAAAATTAATTTTTAGTAATTATATTATTTTTGGTGAATTTTTGGATTTATTTTAGTAAATTTATATATATAGGGTTATTTTGGTAATTTTACACTAAATTGGTTAAAAATGTAATTAAATCGGTTTTAATAGTTATTTAGGGTATAAAAATGATTTCTACAAATTATTTAGTATTTTCAACTAATTAAAACTATTTTTCGTAAATTATTTTCAAATTATATATATATTATACAATTTTTCTAAATAAATGAGTTTTTATCGATTTTTAATAAGTTTTAGGGTTAATTATGTAATTTGGAATTATAAAATGTATTTTTATTATATAAGGGCATTTTCGATATTTTGTAATTATTCTGTGAATTGTGGACCTCGGTCGGTGAATTATAGTTGGAGTCTGACTGAGGGATTGTGATTGTGAATTCTGTGTTTATTCTTGAAGTGTATTTCTTTGCAGGACCGGCTCTACTCTTTGAGTAGAGAGATGTCTGTTTTACAGGGGATGTTCTGTCGGATTTTCGGTAGAATTCTCGTAAAACGTGATGTCCGGTCAAATCCCCATTCTAATTTTATGTCTAAAATTCTAAATCGAGTCTTTAGAATTTTCGTTAAATTTATTTTGATTTCATGTTGTCATTTGTTTGTCTAGCTGCGCCGAGACCGAAGCCTAACGGATTAGGCCCGCCGAGTTTGTCTCGTGGAGCGCTAACATGTGAGTTATTATACTGTATATATATGCATTGCATATAGGATGCATGACTTAGGATTTTTTATTTTCATTATATGTTTAAACAGTAATTTAATTATAATATGATTTGGTATATTTTCGGTTTATTTTGAGTATATTTTTTATATATGTATGTTAGATATTTAGGTTTATGTTTGTTATAATTTAATATTTATACACGATTTAAATGTGCATCAACCATAATTATTTTATTAAATGATTAGTATAATTTAGGTTTATTCTTAAATAATTGCATGCTATATTATAAACCTACACTTAAATTATTTTTAAGTTTATTTTTGATATATTTTGATTTATTTCCAAATAAATACATGTTTTATTATTAAATTAAACCTAACACATTAGTGGTATATTTAGGGTTTATTTTTAATATATGCATACTAGATAATTAGGTTTATTTTTAGTATATTTATGAATATATGTTAAACCTAAACACATATTTAAATCAATATTTATATATAAATGTTTTATTAAATGATTTGTGTACTTAGGGTATATCTTTTGTATGTTTAAGTATATTTTTAAGAAAATACATGTTATATTATTGTTACTCATTTAAATTATTTTTAACCATATTAATGATTTATCTTTAGTTTATTTCATATTTTATTTGACATATATATATATATATATATATATATATATATACCCGAAATATACTGGGTGTATTTTAGGTATATATATATATGGTTGATTTTATTATTATGAATATCGTTCCACATTAATTATTTTCAGAATAAATGATTTTTGTAAATGAAGGATATCAATAGAACGTGCTTCCTAGTGGGCAGCACTAAGACCGTGAACGTACTGGTACGATAGATAAGGGTTGAGTGAGAAATAATTATGGTGATTATAATTGATTTGATGGATTTGACTAAGATTAATGGTATGTTAGATAGTGTGATTGCGGGGTCAATCACACTGACAGTCAAACTGTTGGAGCTCGGTTGACTTAGTGTCTCGGGGCCAGTCTACTGTCCATAAGTGGATTGAATGATCTATTAGGTTGATTGAGATGTGAGGTGATAGATAATGTGATTGTTGGAGCTCGGTTGACCAAGTGTCTCGGGGCCAATCACACTGACAGTCAGACTGCTGGAGCTTGGTCAACTTAGTGTCTCGGGGCCAGTCTGCTGTCCAGTTTGGAATAAGTGTTCTATTTGGAATCAAGTGAGCCTGTATGGCTAGAGTGATGATGAGGTAAAGTTCCTCGCCGGTGTTCTTCAGTCCCGGCTATTTTATACAAACGTATATTTTGAATTCTGATTTGTATTCTAGAAACAACAGTAGTAGTGTTATTGTACCGGAAGAGTATTATATTATTTTGATATTGTATACTCTGAAAAATTATATTTGAAACTGTACGAATATGTATACATTTATGAAAGGATTTGGAGAATTTATTTTATATATTGATTCAAAAAATTTTAATTATATCGTACTTTTTAATTCTTTATTGCATAATTTTATTTTTCGAAGGCTTGCTACAAGTTTCGGATTCGAAAGAATTCCCGTTCCTTAACGCCGGTCATGACTCCTAGTTTGAGTCGTGACACTCAGTGACTTTGCATATTGATCTCTAACCTGGGCATTCGAGACATTTGGAGGTTTCATCTTATTTATAATTCAACCCTTCATGTTCGCGCACTCAGAGAGCGTTGAACGCTAGACGAATATTTCCTCGCATAATTCCTCAATATTCATATCTCTATTTAGGATTCACCTTTTTCACCCCCTTCCCTATCAGTTTGGGAGGACCCAGCTACAAATTTCCCCTTCAAACTGATAATAGATTCATCTGGGATTGCTAGTGCTATATGCTTGGGTGATAGAGAGGATACCTAAGCATCTTCTGGAGCCTTTGGCTCATCAACTACAAGTTGAATCCTATCAGCAAATGCAAAAAAGTCAACCATCTACAAATAAAAATGAAAATATATAAGTCAGAGAGATACCTTTTGAAGGTTAAAACATACTAGTGGGCTGAGCATGATTAGTGCAGACTCTCCGCAAATATCTTCAGGATACATCTTTCGCAGACTGGGCATCATCTAGGCCCTGAAGATGAAGTTTCAAGACCATCTCTATATCTTGGTCAGACAACCTCAAAGGATGTTTCATCCTATGACACTCGTCTGACCACATCCATCGAATATCCACAAAGTCTGAGGGATGCTCAACAATAAAGAATTTTTGTCTCCACTTCTTATGTAGGTAAGGGAGTTTCATAAAAAGGCTATGGTTGGGGATAGTCGACAGAGAGAACATTAACTTTCCCTTTTTCTTATTCAAGCTATAAAGGTATTGCAGGACATCCATGTCCAACTCTCAACCCTCTTCATGCATCAACTGTATAAACCTGGTAAGAATTCGATAATTGTTTAAGTGGAGTAGCCTAGGAGCTATGTTATACCTATTCAAGAACTCCTTTACAAAAAGGTCCAGAGGGAACTTTAAGCCCCCCTCTAATTAGTCAAAATACACAATTAGCCTATCAAAATCTAACATAACAGTGTGAGCCCTAAATCTTCTATCTACAGTATGCAAAATGAAATAAGAAGGAATATTAAAACGCCTTCGATACCATCCTAGTAAGTCCTCATTTATCATAAAGACAAAAAGATCGGAGCTAACTTGTTCCTTTAATGCCATAAATTTTATCTAATAAACGAAAAGAAAGGAATGAAAGAAGAAAACTTCACCTGAATGTAGAACTCAAGCTTTGCTACAAAAAAGCATGATTACAGGATGCACAAGGAGGAAGAAGCAAGAAAGATAGCAAAAAATAAAAAATGCAACAAGACAAGAAATCTAGTGTAATAAAAGGGCCTAAAATCACCATTAATACCCTCATTAATGTTCTGGTCACTCCCACACGATCGAGGATAGTCTAGGAAGTAGAAAAGACCTATTAATCAAGCAGTCATCATTATGGCAGTTGAAATGTCTCCTTTTTTGACATATAAATAAACGTGATGGTTACGCGATTCAAAATTTTAAAAAAAAAGTATCAAAATGACGTGATGGTTATCAACTTCGTGCACATCACTGCCAGTTGTCCTTCCACTCCAAGCAACTGAAGCTCCAGTATTAATGTCCAATATCTGAAAACTGGCACCTCAAGTCGCTTCTATAGTATTGAGGTTCGATACTCGAGCCATGCTTTTAATACACCGAGACTATACGGCACTTGGGTCGTGCTTCTAATGCATTAAGAATAAGTCTAGTATCTATAAACTAGCACCCTCATATCGCTTCTATAGCACTGAGGTTCCAAGCATATAAGCCTTATGTCCTTACATCGAGCATTTAAGCCTTGAAAATCTAAAATCGGTATTTGAAAACTGGCACTCTCAAGTCACTTCTATAGTACTGAAGTTTGACACTCAGGTCATACTTTTAATGCACTAAGAATTAAAACTCCAATGACGACTGGTTCCGCCACCTTATCTCGATATTGGCAGGTTAATCCTTTACATACCCCTTTTTTATTGCAGGTTTTATATGTTCGTGACCAACTGACACTTCCAACATATTCTGATCTCAAGACTTAGTGTTGAGCATCGAATCCCCTTGCGGCTGAGGCTGGCCACCTCAACTCGTCCCCTTTTTTATCATATGACGTGATTTACACAAGTTTCTATCCAATTAGAATAACGTCCGAGTCCACCTTACGGATCTAAGAGCATTGGATATAAATATTTGGATATATTTTTTGAGGGGAGGACTCTTGATACCCCATATATATATTCTTATTTAAATAAAGTCTTTATTTTGTTGTACAAGATCACTTAACTAAAAAGGATATCAAAACTAAATAAGAAAAGAATCTCAATCAGGATACTTCCGGATAAGAAAAAATATTCTTCTAGTTGGCATAAAACTTCCATTAAAGAAAAATTATATTCCTCTAAAATTTAAACATTACTATTTTTATAAATAGAACCTCATATCCCTCATTTTTATTCATTTTATTCTTTTATAGTCTCATTATTCTCTAAATTCTCTCTTTATATATTCTGATTTAAATATCAAAAAATTTATGAAAATTTTGCTCACTTTTTTTTATCTTTTAATAATCACTTATAAAATATTAACTTAAGAGTTTCAAAAAATAAATTATCATTTACCATTTCAAACGTGGGGTAAAGGATTTGACCTCACAAGCAGCGCTGCTCCCATAGTGGTTTGGATTTCAATTGTACTCAAATTTCTCGAGCATGTATCCCTATATCTATTGCCCCAACAAGTAGCTAGCTAGTTAGACAACACAAGACAAGTTCCTTTGCAAATGTGAGAATTAATTCACGCTACAGCTTAGTGGTCTCTTTATGTGCATGCTAACTGCCCATGTGATGTCAAAATGGAATAAAAGGTATAATCTGCTAACAAGAAATTAAGCTGCCATTTCAACGTTAATCACATCCCTAATTAATAATTAATCATGCAAGTTGGAAGAACATTAATATATAGCGAATATTGAATCTATTCTTACGTAGAGTGGTCCTTAAAGTTGAAACTGATAAATGGAAAGAACAAAAATATAATTAATGTCAATGATTAATTGATGGACTTAATTTGCTTGTAGAATTGTCTTTTTCAATTAAGACTGTGGTCCTTAAAACATTGATATAGACAACTTCGTATACTTTGATTAAGAAGATCATGATAGATGTGGTAGGTGTCATATTTCTAATTTTCTATACTACTTTATCCTATCATGTTTATTAATTATTTCAATTTTATCAACTTTAACAATTATTTTAATTTTATCTATATATATATATATAATATCATGTGCATATTTTTTTAAAAAAAAAATTCATTTTATTTTGTAAGAAATTTTTTTACAGATTTATATTTATTATAATGAATTTCACAAGATTTTATAAAATTCATTAAAAATTCTATTGAACCAAAAGACATAAAAGTTAAAATTGAAAATCTAATTTAACCCTTAGACCAGTATTTATATGCAATTTTTTAATTTATATGATAAAAATATTTTAAATATTTTAAAATTAGTTTATATAAAAATTTAATTTTGCAATATGCACACATTACATATTCTAGTCCAAAGCCTTTACATATTATTACCATTTGCAAACCCTAACCTCTTTGTTTCTCAGTCTCACTTTGCTACAGTGTCACCGATTTGATAGTCTGTTTTGTTAGGGGGTTTATCCCCCTGCTTTTCCTTACTACTTATGCTTTTTATTATTAAATAAGATGTACGTTTATAGGTATGTTGAGATATTTGTATGCTTGATATGTTTGATATCTTGGTGCTTCATAGCTTTTGGGTATAGTAGGATTAGCTAATCGGCTGTCCTCTGTTTTGCTTGTTTTGCTCAGATCCGGGGAGCTGCGATAGCAATTTTCTGGTGTAGGTGGTGTGGCTCCTATGCTACGAAAGCCACTATCTCTTTTGTCGAGAATGGTTGTTCTCGTTGGGCTTTCCGCCTGCTTAATCTATGGGTCTCTGCTACCATAAGGCTTTGCAAGATTGCTGTCATGGAAAGAGATCTCAGTCTCCGTTGTCCGGCCAGGAGGTTAATCTTCTTTTCTATCTTATGCTTTAGGTTGTTCTGTCAGTGTCTGGATGACGCTATCACCTCTCTGAGTCCACGACGCAAGCTTATCATGCCAAATTGGCTTTCAGCTGTGCATCATCGATCAGAAGGTCGATAATTTAGTTCTGTCGCCGCTGCCTCTTTCTGGTCCTATCTCCATCTTCTTCATGTAATTAGCGTTACAACCCTAACATCTATTACTGGGATTTGTCATGGAATTAGCCCATTAATTTGCAAAAGCCTCATTGTATGTTGGGCCATGCAACTAAGTTGGCCCTAATGGGTAATATTCACTATCTAATATATATAATCTTTATTTTGGTAAAAAAAAATCTCCCATTTTATATATAGTTTGAGAAAATAATTTATAGCCGTTACTTATTTGAAATTCGAGTTAATTTTCATTAATAATAATAAATTTATCGTAAAAATTATTGATCATGTGACTAAAGTGTAAATGATTGTATTAAAAAATCATCTCAAGATAAATTTCAAGAAAGGTGTGGTGGGATGCAATGGTCTATTTATATATTACAAAAGTACAAAAGGTGATTAGTCTTCATTAGACATCTTCCAATCCCTCCGTCAAATCATACTCAAACAACTGTCAAACTTAGCTAAATGCCATCAAGCACTCTTTAATCTCGGTTATCCTAGCCACAATTGCTGCTTGTTTAAGTTCAAAGGACTACTTGTACCTCTAACAGCAATTACTTCGACCTTTGAGTTAAAGTTGCCTTGACCTACCTTATACTAGATAGGTGTAATATGGCGAAAACTATAATCACAACCTCAACTTGAAAAGATTGATTACCAATATTGTCTCCACAAAAGAAACATTTCGCATTTACCATGCTGAAAAGATATGGAAAATCAACAGGATTCAAAATATAAAATATATGCAGAATTGACGTATCCCGAGTTTTCTGTTGAAATAAAAGTTATATCTGTTGCACAATCAAAGGTATCTACACTGCACCCAGCAAAACTCCTATTGCATAAGCAACATTATCGCAATGCTAAGCCACGAGATCCTCATCTGTTGTTCTCGCTGTCTACGATGATCATCTGGCCTTTTAAGTCCATCTCTACCCTTACGCCTAACAAGTTGCACAGGGGATAGAACCTCATGCTCATAAATCTATCTATCATCGATCTCATCAACCGATGGAGTGACTCACGCTCGAGGCAATCAAGAAAGAATAAAAACAAAACAAGTAATTCAAGCAATCACAAACATTAACAGACACCCTAACGATTACGCGAAATTCCTAATGCAAGGAAGACTTTTCAAAGACATGATCGAACATAATTTAACTGCAGTAATTTTAAAGAAAACATGACTCAATAACCAAGGTCACAACACTAAACCTAGGCTCTGATACCAACTTTGTCACGATCCAAAACTAGGAGTCATGACTGGCGCTAGGGAACGAGAATTCTTTCGAATCTAGAACTCGTAGGAAGCCTTAGGAAAATAAAATCATGCATTACATAAATAAAAGCACGACTAAATTAAAATTTTTTGAATCAATATATAAAAATAAATACTCAATATCTTTTCATAAATAAATATATATTCATACAATGTTCAAATATAAATTCTTAAAGTATAAAGTATCAGACAAAACAATACTCAGCTGATACAATAACACTGATACTGCAGTTTCTAGAATACAAATCAGAGTTCAAAATATACATTTATATAAAATAGCCAGGAAGAAAGAACACTGACAAAGAACTCTACTACTAAGGTTTGACGATATAGGATCTCCTGGAAAAAAAATTGAGGGGGGGGGGGTCATATTTCACTGAGTGAATTATTATACTATATATACATGCAATCTAACCATATCTAGTCAAGCATTCTTATATATATATGCATATACACACATTTCACACAAATGCCAACTCTACTTAATAATTGTAATAAATGCAGAAAACATTTATTTTAATACATGAAGGATCAAATAGAACCCTATTAATTGCAACCTCAATTAATCATATCATCACTCTAGCTATACAGACTCACTTAAATCCAAATAGATCACTTATTCCATTCTGGATAGTAGACTGGTCCCAAGACTCAACAGAGCTCCAGCAGTCTTATTGTCGGTGTGATTGGCTCCGAGATACTTAGTCAACTGAGCTCCAGCAATCACACCATCATTCTCAATCAAATAATCTCAGTCATATTATAATTACCATAAGAAATTCCTTACTCAAACCTAAATCTATCGCACCGGTACGTACTCGGTCCTAGTGCTGCCCATTAGATAGCATGTTCTATTGATATCCTTCATTTATAATAATCATACATTGAGAAAACAAATAATGTAGAATAACATTCATAATAGCAAAATAAACCATATATATACCAAAATATACTTAAAATAAACTAAGTATATTTCAAGTATACATATGTAAAATAAATTCAAATCAATCATGAAATATACTAAAATAAACCCATAATATACTAAAAATATATTAGGTTTAAATCAATAATAAAACATGCATATATTTGAAAATATGTCAAAAATACACCAAAAATATATTTAGAATAATTTAAGTACAAATCAATAATATGACATGCATTTATTTAGGAATATACCTAAAATATACCTAAAGTATACTAATAATTTAATAAAATAATTATGAATAAATATACATTTAAAACATGTATATATATACTAAAAATAAACCTAATTACCTAGTACGCATATATAAAAAATAAACCCTAAATATATCAAAGATATTGTAAATGAATATAGAAAATATGCACATATATACATCAAGATATACTAAAAATAAACTAAAATTATTCTAAATCATATTATAATTTAAATCACTTTTAAAAGCATATAATGAAAATGAAAAATCCTAAGTCATGCACCCTATATACAATGTATATATATACATTATAATAACTCACAGATTCACGCTCCACGAGACAGACTCAGCGGGTCTGGTCCATTAGGCCTCAGTCTCGGTGCAGCTAGAAAAATAAAATAACAACAACCATCAAAATAAATTTCTAACTCTACGCTTCTAGGATTACTATAAAAAGACTCAATCAAAAATTTAAAACTAGACTCTGACCGGTTGTTACGTTTTATGAGAAATCTACCGAATATTCGATAGAGTCTCCCCTGTAAAACGGACATCTTCCTACAAAAGTAGGGCCAATCCTGCACAGAAAACATACTTTTAAAATCACAAAATACTCAACACCTCAGGTTAAAACTCCAAACTCCATAAATCTTCAACCGGGGTTTACAATTCACAAATCAACAATATTAACAGTAAAATAATAAAAATCATCAAAAACCCATAAAAATATTTAAAACTTTATTTTCCAATTAAAACATAAAAGTCTAATTTAAATAATATTTGACAATAAAAATTCATAAATGGAATAAAATCTCCATTTTACAATTAAATTAACATAAATTGTAAATAATATTTAAAATCACAATTTAGCATCACAAAAATAATAAAATACACATTTAATCTCAAAATAACAAATACACTTATTATTTACATAATATTTCAAAATTATCACAATTTAACTAATAAAATCTCAAATATTATATAATATTAATAAAAATTCAATTTTATAATTATTCAACATAACATAATAAAATTTCACATTTAATTGCATCAATAGTTTAATTATATAATAAAATTAGTTTAAAATCCATTTTATTACCAAAACAATATATAATATATTATTTGAAAACAATTTTTGAAAAATAGTATTAATTAGTTAAAAATAGTAACTAATTTGTAAAAATCATTTTAATACCTTAAATAATTATAAAATCAACTAAAACATAATATTTAACTATAATTAACACAAAATTACACATTTACCCCTTTAATATAAAATATCCAATATACTAAATAATTTCCTCAAAAATTATAGAAATTCATTAAAATAATTTAATCAACATATAATATACTAATATCAACCAAAACACATATATAACCAATAATTTCAACAAAAATACTTATTTAATTTAATAATTCAAAATACACATAAATTATATAAAATTCCATAAAAATTATATAAATTCATAAAAATTATTTTATCAACAACTAACATTCTAATATCAACTAAAACACAAAATTAAACTCTAAATTCAACCAAAATACACATTTAATTCAATACTCCAAAATTTACATAAACTTAAAATATTAATAAAAATTATATAATAATTCCAAAAATTAATTTCTCAACATTATAATTACTAACAATATATAACAACAATAATTTAACCAAATTCATAATTAAAATAATTAACTAACAAAAATTCATTTTTAATTATTACAATATTCAATAATTAACCAAAAACCAAATAAATTCAGAAAAATAAATTAAAAATACCTATAAGAAGATTAAGATGCATAGATCATCTTTTATAAAAGAAATTATCAAACATCCATAAAACTCAAGCTAAAAAAAATTAAAAAGAAATTTGACATAAACTAAAAATATGTAAAAACTCACACCATTAACTGAGTTTGAGCTCAAATCATCTTCTCCGAAGCTTAAGTTGAACTAGCCAAGGAACACTAGCCCTCACCATTGGGAAGTCACCAACGACGTGATGAGGCATGCTGTCAATGCTGCTGCTCCGACTGTTCTTGCTGGTTCCAGCAGCTTCTGCAGCTCTTCAAAGTTGGTGACGATGGGAAAAAGAGATAAGCAGATGATGGTGATGATGGTTGAAGCCATGACAGCTCCAACGTGAGGGTGAGGGGTGGTCTGTCGCAGAGGAGAAAGAAGGCAACCGAGGAAAGAAAGAAAAAATGAATGACCGGAGAGATTAAAAAAAAAGTTTGTAGTAGTAATGGAAAGATCTGAATCTACATCAACACATTCAATTACATTTGAATTTGAGATAGCATTCCCTTTCTAGGTTTGCCTTTGTCCTTTAACTTGGGACAATCTTGCTTCTAGTGCCCTTTTTCTTGACAAACGACACATTAATCTTTGCTCAGTTTGGACTTTGACTTTGATCTCCCTCTCCTTCCTTTATTATGACTCTATGAACAACCTCTAACAACAAGAGCTTCTACTCTAGCACTTGTATTTTCTTACATTTTTTCTTTCATAATTTATAACTATACAAGGCTGCAGTTACTTCACTTAAAAACATAGCAACCTTCCCATAAAGTAGAGTAGTTTCAAGATACTCAAACTTATCAAGAAGTGATCCCACCAACATCAGAGCCAGATCTTCATTATTAAAAGTCATGTCCACATTCATCAAATTAGTTACCAACTGATTAAAACTAGTAATGTGATCATTCATCGTGGTACTTGGAATATAGTTAAAGCAAAACAATCTCTTTTTCATATAGGGTTTGTTCTGATTGCTTTTCTTTAAGAATTTCCCTCTAGTATCTTCCATAATTTACTTTCAGAAATTTCTTTAGAAAATGCATATTTCTGCTCTCTACAAAGACATGGTTGAATTATACCACATACTAATCTATTGATCACCTTTCGTTCTTTCTTGTCAACATCATCTGGTTTCTCTCCTTCAATAGTAATGTCTAGACCCTGCTAAAAGAGGGCATCTAGAACCTCACTTTGCCACATACCGAAATGACCAGTGCCATAAAAAATCTCCATTGCAAATCTAGTAATTATCATAACGTTTCTTGCCAAAATTGGAAATGAAGAAGTTATTGATGTTGATGTGGATAATTTTGTGTTGTATGTCATTTCTACTACAAATTCTATTTAATAGTTGTCGATGTGGAATGCCAACTAGCATGAGGACATTTTTTATGATATGCAAAATTAGCCTAAGCCGTAATCACATAGCATACTAAAATAAACCAAAAACTCTGATACTAATTTTGTATTCATGCTAATTTTCACTAATAATAATAAATTCACATTAAGAACTATTGCTCTGGTAACTAGAGTGTAAATGATTGTACTAAAAAATCATCCTAAGGTAGATTCCTAGGAAAGGTGTGGTAGGACACAATGGTCCACTTAAATACCAACCTCATAGACAGAATTTTACCAAGACAAGTAATTTAATAGCACAATAATTAATAATAATTATACCCGACAATAGCTATTAAATAGATATAAAAAAGAACAATAAAGTTTAACGAAATTCAGCCAATTATGCTTACGTCCTCAAATATTACAAAAATAATATTTCACTAATTTTAGGAAATATTACAAAAGAAAGAATAAAATTGGCTAAATACAGGAGAGGAGGCAATTTTTGGAATGGATATAACTATGAGGGGGAGGAGATCTTTTATAAACAAAGAACTCCTCCCATCAAAATAAAAATCCCAATGTAGGATTATTTTGCCAAAAAATAATGATAGTTAGTAGCTTTGATTTCACATATTGTTTCTCCAATTTCATTTGATAATTGCGGCTCTTTTAGTGCGTCCCTTGATCAAAACACTAATCAACTCTTGTGCCAAGACTCACAACTATCGCCATCCTCCGGGTCCTCTTTCACTACCCATCATCGATCACCTTCACTTGCTAAGCTTTAGTTAACTAGAATCTCTTCAAAACTTAATTGTCCTATTATGCAAATACACATAAAAGGAAACAATGTTACTATCGTGTCTGATGCAAACACAACCAAAGAAATATTGAAAACCCACGATCTTGATTTTGCTTCCAAGTATGTTTTTTGTTTTGGTCTCTCAAAATTCAACATTTATGACAATTTTAGTTTCGTCAATTCTGAATACGGTCCTTTCTAGTAGTCCATGAAAAAGTTATTAAAGACTCAGCTATTTGCAGGGTAACAACTTGTTCATTTCAGCCATATTCGAGAGTAAGAGACATTAAAGCTCTTAAAAATGTTAGTGGACAAGTCTTGAGCTGGAGAAGCATATGATTTAGGTGCAGAGCTATCAAACTTGGCAAATAACATTCTGTGCAAAATGGCTTTGAGCAAGAGATGCGAAGAGAATCCTAATTTGTATTTTGATCTAGGGAAAGATGCTAGGGCAATCATAGGACATGCAACCAAGTTGAGTTTTACTGAAATCTTTGGTCCTTTAAAGAATTTTAATCTTTCAAGACATAGGAAAAAGCTTGTATCTACAACTTGGGAATTTGATAGGCTAATAGAGCAGATGTTTAAGGATTATGAAGATAATCGGATGAATAATTCAGAGCATAAAGAAGAAGATGAAGGAAAGATTTGATACATATATTATTGGAGACATACAGGGACACAAGTGCTAAGCTAAAATTATCCATAAAGCAAATAAAAAACTTCATCCTTATGAGTTTTAATCTATAATTATTAAACTTACATATAATATATTTCTTAATTATCTTCTTTATTAATTGGGCCTCAACTGAGTTTGAAATCTAACCTTATACAACAAAGTAAATATAAACATATTAGGATGGATTGAATTTGCATATCTCATCAAGTTTGGGTTTTATGTGTGATTTTTCTTAAATTATGTGAAGTGTATTATTGAATTCATAATAAACTACATTTGCATTATACATATTGATGTTATTATAATATCTCAGGCATTTAAAGCATAATTTTTTTTATTTAGAATCTAATAATATAAGATATTCTCCTATTTGTTTTTTCTAATTTGTATGATTCTTATACTTTCATCTTATGATATTTTTTTTCTGATTAGTAGGAAATAATAATATATGGCATTTATACTACTTCAACAACCATATAATGGGCCATTACAGAGCTAGTAAAGAACCCCAAAATATTCAAAAAGCTTAGGGATGAGATCAACATGGTAGTTGGACCGAAAAGGCTTGTACAATAATCAGACATCCCTAATTTACCTTACTTGCTAGCTATCATCAAAGAAACACTAAGAAAGCATCCTATAGGACCTTTGCTCTGTAGAGAATGTAGGAAAGACACCAAGATCAGTGGTTATGACATAAAAGTAAGTACCAAGATCATAATTAATGCCTATGCCATTATGCAAGATCCTGAAATGTTCAAGGTGCCAGATAAATTCACACCTAAAAGGTTCTTGGATGGTTAATAAGAGCTAGATTTTTATGGTTAGGGTTTTTATTTCATTCCATTTGGTAGTGGAAGGAGGGCTTGCACTGGATTAACACATGCCTTGATTGTAACTAATATTGTAATTGCTTCTTTAGTGTAATGCTTTGATTAGAAGTTAAAGGTTGGAGCTCCCATCAAAGGAAGTACTGGATATTCAGGAGCTATGGCACTCCCTCTCCGGTGTTATCCTATCACTTATTTTGACCCCTTTAAGCTTAAGGTTAAGTAATTAATACTAGAAATTCTTTCTAAATTCGATTCAAAAAATTTTAGATTTTCATGTTAAATGATTTACTATTTAATAGTAATAAATATTTGTATGTTATTTATTCAACAGTTTGATATATGAGTGAGGAAACCAAAGTGTTCTCTGGATGCTCAGTAGAACTCTTGGTGCTTTATTATTAGAGCTGTTTCCTAGTTATCTTTCTAAACACCCTATAGTTTTAACTGAAATAAACATCAAGTTTATGGCAGCAAGCAGCTCAAGCTAGAGCATAAAAGAAACCATAAATATCATAAGCTTTCAAGTGCAATCATTGGAACTATATGATGCTCTAACATAAAAAATTCCTAAAAAGAGATATCAACTGATAGGAAAAATACCCAGTGATCATAAATATAAAGATAGCTTAGTTTATTAAATCCTGTACCAGGTTTAGTCCTTTGCTATTTCATTTTAAATCCAAGAGTTAAAGTTGTTTAACACCTTCCTATTCAAGTTTGAGTTCATTAGTGATCAATAAAGCATTAGGAGTTTAATTGTTATATGTACTCGCCTTCTTCCTTCCACACTTGTCTTTGTCAGTTTCACTCTCACTACTGCTTCTGCTACTTTCACTGTTGCTAGAAAGGCCATCTTTAATCTTTTATAGTAAACCTCTCTTCTTATGCTCACCATTGTTCCTCCTGCTCTATGCATGGCATTATGTACCATTATTAGTGATAAGACTATCGAAATCTCTTTTTGCTGAGACATTAGTTATATGTTGTGCATCTTTTACTATTATATTCCATATGTATCTCTTATCTTCTACATTGTCTATATATGATACATGTAAAACATTATTTTTAACATATCAAATATCATTATTTAGCTCTAAACTTTTCAAGTAGCACCAATAATTCCAGGCAGTACTCCATGGGAATGCTCATGTCCTTCTTGTCCATGACACATGGTATGATTCTTGGCCATTCCATGGCCATTATGAGAGCCATGAGAAATTGCAGTTTGGCTAGAGTAATAAGTATAAATCTTTGTTGCACTCATCCCACCAGTAGTCTAGCATTGTGTCTGATGGGTTTGCTTTTTCTTCAAGATAAATCTAATCATATTAGACACCTTCCGGCCTAGTGAGTGGTTTTAATACTACCTTGGTTGCATGTTTGTGTTGGAAAAATTAATAGATTTAGTGCAATGGAATAATATTCACAATGACAAAATAAAATTACTGCAAAAATAATAAAATAAATAAATAAATGGAGGCGGTTAAACCAACCAATGGGTAATTAAAATAGGCAATAAAACCTATAGTATAAATAATAAAAATGACATCAATATTTTAATGTGGTTCACCCAATTCTTGGGCTACGTCCACAGGATAAAATCTAAAATTTTCTTTCACTATAAAAATAGTAGGTACAAGAGAGAGTTTTCTCTAGATCAACACTAGAGGTACATAATAAAAGAGTTCTCACCAAAATAGTAGCACTCAAAGTGTTTCCCAAATACTCCAAATATAATTACATCACTATTTTTTCACTCACCCTTTGAGAAAAATTTTCCAAACCCTTAAAACTCTCTCACACTCATCAAAGAAAAATTACTTTGGTTACCCTCATAAGCACACACCTTATTTTAGCTTTTTCTTTCACTTATTGCTTGCATTTTATTCTCCAACCAAAATAATTATTTATAGCTATGAGGTTTGCTAAAAAATCAACTAAGATTTTAAATTTTACAGCATCAAATTCAGTGTTGCAAAAATTGATTTTTTTCAAGCTTGAGGGCTCCATTAGGAGGGACCCCTAATAATTCTCCCCCTCTTGATCATGTGGAGGTCATCACCATTCTGACGCCCAATCAATAGAATTCGACCTTTGGTATAGTCTTCACTAACATGTCTGATCCATTTTCATCAGTATAGATCTTTTTTAGTTGCAATAGCTTCTTCTCGAATACATCCCTTATCTAGTGATATTTCACATTAATGTTCTTTGACCTTGAATGAAAAGAGAAATTCTTACCAAGGCGGATAGCACTCTAACTATCACAAAATAGCTCGTATCTGTCTTGCTAAAAACTAAGTTCATTTAAGATCTTTTTTATCTATAATAAATCTTTACAAGCTTTTATTGTTGTAATAAACTCTGCTTCAGTGGTAGATAAAGTAACACATTTTTATAATTTTGACTGCCATGACACAACTCCCCCTATAAAAGTAATCATGTAACTAGATGTCAATTTTCTTGAATTAACATCTCCCACCATATCTGCATCTGTGTATCTAGCTAATATAGGTTTGTCATCTCTAAAACACAAACATATTTTGGATGTTCCACGAAGATACCTGAAAATCCATTTGACTACAATCCTATGCTCCTTTTTAAGATTTGAAAGGAATCGACTCACAACTCCAATCGAGTGTGCAATATCTGGCCGTGTACATACCATGACATACATTAAACTACCAACTGCTGAAGCATATGGAACTTTATCCATCTCTTCCTTATCCTTATCAATTGAAGGGCTTTATTTAGAAGTCAATTTAAAGTGATTAGCAAGGGGACAACTAACCACTTTAGCATTATACATGTTGAACCTCTAAAATACCTTCTGAATACTTCTCTTATGACAACCACAACTTCTTAACACCTCTTTCTCACCTCTTTCTCTGATAATCTTCATGCTAAGAATTTGCTTTGCTAGTTCCAAGTCTTTAATAGCAAAAGACTTACTCAACTACTTCTTCAAGCTATTGATTCTGAAAACATTCTAACCAAAAATCAACATGTCATCCATATAGAGTAATAACATAATAAAGTCATCATCAAAGAATTTTTGAACAAATACAAAATGGTGTGAAGTGGTCTTTTTCTAGCCTTGCTCCCTCATAACAGACTCAAACTTCTTATACCATTGTCTTTGTGCTAGTTTTAAATCGTACAAGCTTTTCTTCAATCTGCAAACTTAGTCCTCTTTTCCCTTTTCTTTAAAACCTTCTAACTATATAAATATTTTTGCTTCCAAATCACCATGAAGGAAGGCAGTTTTAACATCCATTTGCTTGATTTCTAAATTAAAACTTGCTGTTAAACCCAGCATAGTACGGATAGATGTCATCTTTACGACTAGAGAAAAAATCTCATCAAAGTCGATGCCCTTTCTTTGGTTCAATCCTTGTACAACCAGTCTAGCTTTGAATCATGTCTAGAAACTGTGTTCTTCATACTTGATCCTAAACACCCATTTATTCTTTAAAGCTCTCTTCCCTTTAGGCAATTTCACCAGCTCAAATGTCTTATTTTCATACAGAGACTTCATCTTATTGTGTATGGCTTCAAACCATTTTTGCTTGTGTTCATTATTTATAGTTTCTTCAGAGCTTTTTGGCTCTCCCTCATCAGTTAGTAATATAAACTAGTCTTTAGGATATATAGTAGAAGGTTGTCTATTTGTATCATATCTCCTCAGTGGAATTGGAGAAGCCTCATATGCCGGTGGTTGATCATGAACACCATCATCATCATTTTCAAATGGAATCTTAATGGGACCATCTTCATCACCTACATTTGGTAAAATAACTTCATTTTCATCTCCAACTTCCCTTGGCACTATTGTTAGATGAACTAACTTTAAATTTGAATCATCTTCAAAGTTGGGGATGTTCTTCTTAACTCTGGCAATATCTTCGATTGTCTTCTCTGCAATAAATGCAACATCATGGCTTATGACAAGCTTCTTCTAGACTAGATCATAAAATCTAGTTGATCTTAACTATAGCTAATAAACACACACTGTTATGTCTTAACATAAAGCTTGGACCTCTTATCCTTAGGCATATACATAAAGCTTTTCACTTAAAAACCCGTAGATGACTATATGAAACATCTTTTCTTGACCACACCCTCTCTAGAGTGTTAGATTGTAGAGGAACACATGGTGAAAGGTTTAACACATGGACTATTGTAAGTAGAGCTTTACCCTAAAATGTCTTAGGTAGCTTTGAATGTGAGAGTAAAGATCTGACTCTCTCCATTAAAGTCTTGTTCATCCTCTCAGCTAAACCATTCAATTGCGACATCTTTGGAGGTGTCATTTGATGTCGTATACCATACTCTTTACAAGAAGCATTAAATGGTCTAGAATACTCTGCACTGTTGTTTGTTCGGATGTACTTCAACTTCTTGCCTATTTATCTTTCCACCAAGGTATGAAATTCCTTGAAGATATTTAGAACCAATCTTTTAACTTCAAGGTATATGCCCATGTCTTTTAAGAATGATCATCACTGAAAGTCAAAAAGTATTAACAACCACCAAGTGACTTTATCATTAGCCCATATATGTTTGAATGAATTAAATCCAACACATTCTTCATTCTGGAATGAGGGGAACTCCTGAAAGCAACCTTATTTTTCTTTCCTGTAAGACAATCAACACATTTCTCTAGATGCATAAGATCTAGTCCAGATAACATAATTTTTTTGCCAAAGCTGTCATCCTTTTCTCACTGTTGTGGCTGAGTCTTCTATGCCATAACTCAATTATACTGTCTTTCTCCACAACATTCACCATGTCTAAAGTACAGTGCTGAGTCCTTTTTACCTCTAGCCACCACTATAGAGCCTTTAGTGAGTTTCCATTGGCAGTTATACAAGGTGTTATAGAAACCTTCATCATTAAGCTTGCACTTTGAGATCAAATTTAGGTGAATATCTGGAATATGCACGACATTATTCAAGATTAGCCTTATGTCATTTGCCATTTCCAAACACACATCTCCTTCACCAGTAACTCTTTTTCAATTGCCATTTCCCATCTTTATAAATCCATAATCTCTTGGAGTGTAGGATGAGAAAAATTATCTTCGATATGTAGCTTGAATGGAAGCACCACTGTTAATTACCCAACTAGTCTCATGAGTAGTAAGATTAACAGTATCATCATAAAAAAGGACATTGAATTCTCTGAGAAGATTTGTTTCATCATCATCATTATTGTCATCTTTTCTCACATCTTTGCCTTTGTTCTTGTCCTTGAACTTTCAACAGAACTTCTTGATGTGGCCTCTCTATTTGTAGTAATGGCATTCAATATTTTCATACTTGTTTGAATTTCCTCTACTCTTATCTCTTTGCTTTGAGCTTCGAGTCTTACTTCTTCCCCTAGAATTTACAACAAGGATATCTGAATGTGTTAAAGAGGCACCCTTTAATTTATGTCTCCTCTTTTCATTCAGAATACCACTTTTGACAAATTCCATATTCACTACACCGTTTGGTGCAGATTTTATAAATGAAATCTTCAAAGTCTCCCATGACTCTAGTAGAGAAGATAGCACCATAAGAGCAAGAATTTTATTATCAAAATTTATGCCCATTCCTGACAATTAATCCATGATCTCTTGCATTTTATTTAAGTGATCAATGACAGAAGAGCCTTCCTGATATTTTATCTACATTATTTTTGTCAGATAAAATAATTTTTTTATTACTGGTCTTTGAAGTGTACGGCTCCTCAAGCTTGTTTCACAATATTAGTGCATGAGTTTCATTACAAATATGGTTATACACATTGTCTTCAACGAACTGTCAAATGTAGCCACACACTTGCTCATGCTTAAATGCTCATTTCTCATCTATCTTACCTTCGGGTTTTGTTGTAGAAAAAATCAATGATGCAACTTCATCATAAATAGGAGATCCTTTATCTTATTTCTCCATATGTGTTAATTTATGCCATTTAAGCTAACCATTTTGCTAGTCTTAGCCTCCATCATTGCAATATTTAATAATGCCTCCAAAACACAAACCAATAGCTTTGATACCACTTCTTAAAAAAATCAATGAAGTTGGTGCAGCAAAATAATATTCACAGGGACAAAATAAAGTTACTGCAGAAATAATCAAACAAATAAATAAATGGAGATGGTTAAATTGGCCAATGGGTGAGTAAAATAGGTAGTAAAACCTGCCGTATAAATAATAAAAATGACACTAATATTTTAATATGGCTCATCCTTAATTCTTGGGTTACGTTCACAAGATAAAATCTAAAAAATTTTTCCATTATAAAAATTGTAGATATAAGAGAGAGTTTTTTCTAGATCAATACTAGAAGTACACAATAAAAGAGTTCTCACCAAAATAGTAGCACTCAAAATGTTTCCCAAACACCCTAAAAATAATTACCTCACTATTTTATCATTCACCTTTTGAGAAAAATTTCTCAAACCCTTAAAACTCTCTCATACTCATTAAAGTAATATATTTTTGATTACCCTTACAAGCACACACCTTACTTTAGCTTTTTCTCTTACTCTTTTCAACTGGAATTTTTTTTTTCCTAAAAATTTTGACAACTTGAAATTGGAATCAGAATTTGGAGACTAGAACAATCCAAGCCTTGAGCACCTTTGCTAATTTTTTTTGAATTCCTCCAAAAATAATAATTATTAAAAATAATTTGTCATTTTGGATGTATAATAGTGTGCATAATGTTGAAGGTTGAATAATGAAATAATATTAATTAATTTCATAATGGTAAAATTATTATAAATTTATTTTGTGATCGTTGTTAAAATAAAACTCTCTTTTTCTCTTAAAAAAGCAATTTAATCTCTATAATTAGTTGGCACAAAACTATTTTCAATTAAGCGAGGTTTTGAATTCCAATTATAATGTATGCAGTTATGTTAAATTAGTTATTAAAATATTTTTACTATATTTATAATTCTAGCCGGATCAAACTGAATTAGTTAGAGTTGAATGAACTTTAACTCAATACTTTAACAACTGTACTAACCATGTACTTTCATGAGCTACCATCATTGCTGCATGATTCTCAGCCTCTATTGTTGAGAGTGATACTATTGGTTGTCTTTTGCTACATCAAGTAACAACTCCAAAACCCAAGCTAAATGCATAACCAATGGTTAATCTCCACGTATCATAATTACCAGCATAATTAGAATCTCAAGATCTTTAAGTTCGTTATGCTTAATTTGAAATTCACCTCTATTGGAAGAGCAAGAGGTTTGCAATCAAGCATTCCATACTTTTGGAGAAGATTTCTTGCATATTTCTTCTAACATAAGAGTAACCCTTCCTTTATGTGCTCCACTTTTAATCCAAGAAAGTAATTCAGCTCCCCAAGTTCTTTCATCTGAAACCAGACTAATAAATTTTTCTTGGCTTAGCGGATTTCATTAACATCATCTCCAGTGATGATAAAATCATCAATATAAAGAATAATTATTGTTAGCTTGCCTTCTTGAGCTTTGACAAATAAACTTGAATCAGTTGGTGCAACTTTATAGCCATTATGGATGAGAAACTCATCAATCTTGTCATACTAAGCTCTAGGGGCTTGCTACAACGCCTTTTTCAATTTGCAAACATACTTTCGATTAAGTTTTTTACAAATCCTTTAGGTTGCTCCATGTACACTTCTTGATCTAACTCTTCATTTAGAAAAGTATTTTAACATCCATCTGCTATAAGTTCCAAGATTTACCCGTAGTGAGTGCTAACAAAATATGAACAGTTGCAATCTTAGCCACTTTTTTAAATGTTTCATCATAGTTTAGTCCATACTACCATGAGAATCCTTATACTACCATACAAGCTTTATATCTCTCAATTGAGCCATCTGAATGAGTCTTGATCTAGTAGACCCACTTATATGAGATAGGCTTCACATCTTAGTTTTTTGCACCAAGTCCCAAGTTTGATTTTCAGTAAGAGCTTTCACTTTCTCTTCCACGGCTTTTCTCCATTCAACTTTTTATGATAGCTCCTCAAAGGATGTTGGTTCTTTTTCTTCTTCCATTATTTTAACATTAGCATATTTGGGATTTTTCTTTTTCACCTTGGTTGAACTTCTCAACTGCATTAGTGTTGTTGTAGGTTATTCTTCTAGCATCTCCACTACTAGTTGATCCTTAACATTTATTTTTGATACACATAAGTTTTCTATGGCCTTTCTTGAGGTTAAGATTGCAAGATAATCTCTGGACTTCACTGAGTTTATATTGACTGCACCTCACACTTTTCTTGTAATTGTTCTACTTCATTGGAGTAAGGAAGAGCAACATACTTTGGTGTCCACCATGGTGATGTCTCATTAAATACAACATTTTATGAGACATATCATTTGCTCGTTGTAGGATCTTCATCCTTTTCTATTCTCATCATATCCCACAAAGATACACCTGATTTCATTCTTGCCAAACTTACTACGTAAATGATCATGTACAAAGACATAGAAAACACAACCAAAAACTTTAAAGTGGATCACTATGGGTTTCATGTTCCACAACTTCTCAAAAGGAGACATAAATCCTATCTTTGGCTGAGGAAGTCTATTGATTATGTGAGCAGTTGTTCTCATGCATTCAGCCTAAAATCTCCTAGGAACATTCTTGTCATGTAATATGCTTTTACATATTTCTACAAGATGCTTATTCTTTCTTCCCACAACACCATTTTACTGTAGCGTGTTTGGATAAGTCAGTTATCGTCTAATCTTGCATTGGACAAAATAACTTTAGAACTCATTAGAGATGTATTCTCCCCTATTATCAGTACAAAGACACTAAATTTTGCTCCCAACTTCATTTTCAATCATCAACTTGAATTCTTTGAATTTTTTTAGAGTTTCATATTTTTCTTTCATGAAATAGACCCAAAATTCCTTGAATAATCATTAATAAATGTCACCATGTAGTTCATACCATTGATTGATGATTACTTCACTTTCTTAAATACATTTGAGTGGATCAACTCTAGTGGTTGTTTGGCTCTGAATGATGACTCCTCATATGGAAGTTGGTGTGCCTTTCCATACTGATATCTAGCACAAATTGCATAAGTATGAACATCAAGATTAGGTAGCCCTCTTAATGAGGACTTGGTCATCATCATTTTCAGTTTGTGATATTTAACATGGCCCAACCATGCATACTATAAGTTACTTGTATAACTGCCTTTCGTCTTCTCCAATAAGCATCTTCTGCTAACAAGACATATATGGAATCCATCTTTTTTCCTTCCATTATTAGTGTGTCAACTATTTTAACTTGTTGACAAACCTTAACGTCTTTAAGGCTAAACACAATAAAGTTACCATAATTAGTCAAATATGAAATTGACAGAAGATTCTTCTTTATTCCTGAAACTCTGTACACATCCTCTAACTGCACTTGTTGTTGACTTGAACAAGAAGTGATCGTTGTGTCTCTAATGTGAGTGATTGGTAGTTGCAAGTTATTTACAGTTACCATAACTTGCTTACCTTTATACTTTAAAGCATTCTGAAGTTTGCTTATATCCCTTGTCATGTGACTAGAACAACCAGAATCGAAGATCCAACACTTTTCATAATCAATTCTATAAGAACTAGAAGCACTAGATGCCTACTTTTATTACGATAGCTATAAAACTAGGGACTTTCACAATCTCTAAACTGGAACACTCTTCCATTTGCACTATTTCTGCAAACAATGCTTTAGCATCCCACTTTTGTTCATCTTAGTGGCGATTGCCTGTTGTTGCTGCATTGCTTTGAAATGTCTTCTTCTTAAACTAGCAATCTTTGGCGTAGTGTCCTTTCTTGCCACAATTGAAACACTCACCATTATGACATATAAAATTCTTAGATTCCTAATTGTTGTACTACTGCTTTTGTTAAGCCCACTCTGATTGGACATTATCTCATGTTTTTCCTCTATTCCTACCACGGGATAGATTCTTCATTTTGTTGGTAAAGAGCGCCACCTCTCTAGTATTCAAGGAGACTCTAACTATTTATTTTGCTGGAGTTGCTTAACTTATTGACAAATTCTTTAAATCTTCGATTGAAAGTTGTGTGGGCCAACCTTGAACTGCAGCCATGAAATTATGGTACTGAGGTTGTAGGCCATGAATGATGATTCTCCTCATTGTGCTACTGGATATTCTAGGTGCCTCATCCAACTCAGTAATTTCTCGACATAAAGACTTCACTTTAGTAAAATACTGACTAATTGTCATATCTTTTTATGAGATAGACATTAGTTCATTTTTCAATAGTTGAAGTATGGCGTCATTCCATTTTGAGAATCGTAGAGCAAGAGAATCCTAAGATTCTTTTGGTGTGGTAGCATTTCTGATGTGTTCCATCATCTCATCTTCAATAGTTGTTTTGATTGTGAACATGGCTTTCCCAGCTTTAATTCTCCATTTTCTGAGATTTATCATCTGATAGTGGTGGTGTAGTCTGCATCCCAGCAACAATCTCCCAAAGATCTTGACCTTTCAAGTATGACTCCATGCAAGTCCTCCACATGCTATAGTCACTATTATTTAATTTTTTTAATAACACCAATATTACCAAATTCTGCCATAGTGACTTGGATTTAGCAACCTCGCATTTTACTAAGTAAGCGTAGTTTAGAACCAATGAGCTTTATAGTTCCAAACTGTACACGTGCGAAATCACCCCATACCATAAATTAAAAATTCTCAAAAAATCTTTTATGATATGAAAGATCAGTCAAAACTGCAACTATAGAGTGTACTCAAAATTTTAAGAGAAACTACAATCACGGTTCTGATACCACTTTGTTGAGTTGGATTGTATAAAATTATAAATAGTATGTGAAAATAGAATAACAAATAGTGAATAAAAAATATTTTTACTAAAAATATTTCACTATTACAAATAACAAAAAAAAAAATTCACCCAATACTTTTGAATAGCACGCACATTACTACCCACCACTCACACACATTGCATGAACTATACACTTTGCACTCTTATTATTTTTTTTTTTATGCTCTCACTTGCATATATGGCACTCAACTCACTTTTTTTTTTTTAACTCAAAACAAGTAAACACACCCACTTATAATTTTTTTTTACTTGATGTGTTTCTCTCTTTCATACGAATGCCTTTATATAGGCATTAGTTATCATGAAGACAGAAAAAAAATAATTCAACTAAGTCTGCAATTTTTTCAATAAACGTTTTGCAATTTGTTCAGTTTTTCAACATGATTTTGATCGCTACATTTATTCACGAAATGATATTAATAATAATTTTAACATATTCTATAGCTATCTCTTATCTTCTACATTGTCTATATATGATACATGTAAATCATTATTTTCAATATATCAAATATCATTATTTAGCTCTAAACTTTTCAGGTAGCACCAGCTGTTCCAGGCAGTACTCCATGGGAATGCTCATGTTCTTCTTGCCCATGACACATGGTGTGATTCTTGGCCATTCCATGGCCACTATGAGAGCCATGAGAAACGGCAGATTGGCTAGAGCAATGAGTATGAGTCTTTGTTGCGCTCATCCCACCAGTAGTCTAGCATTTTGGCTGTTGGGTTTGCTTTTTCTTCAAGATAGAGCTAACCATATTAGACACCTTCCGGCCCAGTGAGTGGTTTTGATGCTGCTTTGGCCGCATGTTTGCTCGGCTGGTTTGCAGCACTGAACTGAGGCCATTTTGCTAGTGAAGGGCTTGCTCCGATCTCTTGTGTTTCGCGTTTGCTCGATGGTCATGAGGCCACATTTTCGAGCATAGTTACAGCAAGTGGAGAATCCATTTTGGCTTTAATGCTTTGAATCTCCTTTATATGATATGTGCGCAAACTACATCTATTCTTTATGTCAGAAAATTGATATAAAATTTTCAATTGGTATTCTTTTTATTATAAAATTTCTGACGAATAAATTCCATTTGTTCACAATTTATTTTGTGTCCATATGGCAGTCTTTGCTCTTTTCGACTGGAATTTTTTTTTTTCCAAAAATTTTGACAACTTGAAATTGGAATCAGAATTTGGAGACTAGAACAATCCAGGCCTTGAGTGCCTTTGCTAATTTCTTTTCAATTCTTCCAAAAACAATAATTATTAAAAATAATTTGTCATTTTGGATGTATAGTGGTGTGTATAGTGCTGAAGGTTGAATAATGAAATAATATTAATTAATTTCATAATATTATAATTATTATAATTTTAGTTTGTGATCGTTGTTAAAATAAAACTCTCTTTTTCTCTTAAAAAAACAATTTAATCTCTACAATTAGTTGGCAAAAAATTATTGTCAATTAAGTGAGGTTTTGAATTCCAATTATGATATATGCAGTTACGTTAAATTAATTATAATTTTTTTTTTACTATCTTTATTATTCTAGACGAATCAAACCGAATTAATTAGAGTTGAATGAACTCTAAATCAATACCAACAGTTCAAATAAAAGAAAAAAAAACTATATATAGCGAAATGTCCAATAATTTTCATCCTTGATAAGTTATTGTACCAATTTGCTATCCAAAATTCATAGACTTGTACACATCATATTTGACCCATATACTAGAAGGCTATGTACTTATAATTTTATTTGTACACTTTTTTGTAATAAAAATCCATTTGTATCAATTTTTAATAACGACATCCCTATTCGAATTCTTATAAAATACCTTATCTTCTTGTTTGCATAAACTCCGTTGGACAATGATCAAAGCTTCTTAAATTCAATGACCATAAAATCAAACTTTTAGCCAACCAGTCAGCAAAGATGTTAGCTTGCCTGCTAGATCTTCACAACCTATTGCCTCTTTCCTTTCACCTCATGATAAACTTCTGCTAGAAATTTTTTCCGTTAGATAAGCTTACTTCAAGTTTTATCAACTGAAAGAAACAGATATAGCTATCTTTTTTTTAAAAAAATTCCAATGGAGGTCTTATGGACTATACTATATAAAAGGTAGCTTTTTTTAAAAATATATATATATATATATATATATATATATATTATTCACTATAATTAAGGTGATAACTCCCAACAATATTGGTGGATATTGAGTATGAGGAGTCGAACTCGGTAGTTGTTAGGGGTTATTGGAGTTTTTTCATTAGCCTCTCTAACCGTTATCTTGTTTTTAGAATTATATTAATATATAAAAAAGAACTTAATTACTCTTAATTATGTACTTTATAATGCCTACAGATAATGAAATCTTCAAGCCAATTAAATATAGAAATGCAAAACTACGTGAATAGGACATTTGTGTGCATGATAGTATATATTATAGGCGGTTTAGTAGAACACTACTCAGTGCATATGCATATGGTTCGAAGATGGGCAACAAATTAATAGCTGAAATGGCTGGCTATATGATTACTTGGTGATATTGGAGCTTTCAGCAACACCAAAGCACTTACTCCCAAAATTTCAAGTATATATCTTCATGGCAGCTTATGAACTCATGCAAGTTGTTCTAGAGTGAGTATGTTGTGGTTATAATTCAATTTTAATTATTTGATCATTAATTAATTTAGTTAACATGTGGATTGCCTATACAAAATATATTAATTAGCAGCTATTAGGTTATAACTTGTGTAAAAAGCTATGATTAATCATAATCATCAGTAGTTTAATGGATTGTTTTATATCTATGTCTTTTTAATTCAAATGAATAATTAATATTTTTGGCCTATACAAAACCCATTTAAACAATCTAAAAATATTTGGCTGACTTAATTAGTCTAACCTATATACATATATATGTCTTTTTTAAATGACCATTATTGAATTGAGCAAATTTTACGAAAGTAACTTTAATTTCTTTTTCTTTTTTTTAAAAACAATGATTAAATTCCTAATTTGAAGTCATGAATTTATCCCGTTACCGTCAAATTAAGTGGAATGGGTATATGTTTTGGTGATAGAATCAAAGAATCATTTGATTTTTTTTGGAAAAAATATATATATTTTGGGTTTAGAGAACCCATATATATATGTATATATAACTTTCACTGTTAACTAAGAGAATGTTGGTGCAAAAAGACTCATGTTATAATGTAATCAAGTTGTAACAGCACAGGTTGAGGGTACTGCTGTTCACGTTCTAGCACATGCAACACACCATAAAATTAGTATAGGGATATGGCGCCTACCATAGCCTAGGTCGTAGACACACCACAAACTTTGTATAGGAATATGGCACCTACGATATAGGCTTCATCTTAGAGTGGGGACTATATGATGAGAATCGAAAAGTATTTACATATACGGGAATGTTTCACATCGCGGCCCCGCTGGAAACCGGGCCAATTTAAAAAATTGGGAAGAGCAAGAGAAATGACTAAAAAATTAATATAAAAAATAATTACTTCCCATATAAGTAGGGGCAATTTAGTCCAAAAAAATTTATTAAAAAAATGCGTCTCTTACATTTATACATGTTTTATAGTATGGTTTTTATACGGACTTTAAAGGAAAATTGTAAAAAGTGAAAATTTTAACTCATAATCTTTTTATTAATGTTTGAATTCAATAATAAAGAACGAGTAATTAGATTTTACATATATACATAAACATTTTATTGTACAAGAAATTTCAATATTTATATAGATGAATATAGTTTTAGATAATTTCAACCATCTTAATAAATTAACTAAGAAAATATTTATTTACCGCTTGTTCATATCCTAAAAAATTTTATTGAAACATATTTAAAGAATTTAAATTCTTTAAACTAAGATTTATTATGAACTCCTTTGAACTGTGCCAAATTGAAAAATTGAAATTAGAAACAATAAATAAAATCTAAAGTAATGTCATTTTAATTATTTAAAATAAAAATTTCATTGATTAATTAAATTAGTTTAAATCATAAAAAATAAGTATTAAATTAGCAAATAGCATTTTCTAATATTATAATAATAAAAATATGACTTACCTTAAGACTCCAAATGGTCAAACCCTTGAATAAAGCTTAGCTATGAAATAAAATTTAGATGAGATTTACCGAAAGAGAGTTTATGGACGTCTTCCCATAAGCACTACCACTTAGTGGTCCCTTTATATGCGTACTAACTACCCATGTGATGTCAAAATGGAATAAAGGGTGCACAAGAAAGCTACCATTTCAACGTTAATCACATCCCTAATTATTTAATCATGCAAGTTGGAAGAACAATTTTTTTTAGAAAAAATAAAATAAATCTTTCCTTCATTAGAAATTTAAGAGTATATTTTAATGAAAAAATAATATTACAATTAAAAAACATTAAAATAAAACTTTACTTAAATTATAAAATCTCTTATTATTATTATCCAATTGGGTTATTAGAGTTATTTTCATTTACAATTTGACGATTAAAAATTGACTCTATATTATTTAGATAAGTCTAATTACAAAAATATTAAATAAAAATTTACAACAATAAGATATGCAAATTTCATTAAGAAAAACATAAAAATTTTATTGAGAGACACAACAATTCCATTAACAGCATAAATTTTATAAAGAAAAATTCAACCATTTCAACTAAAAACAAATATATCAAATATCTATGTTTATTTAATGAAAAATAAAATAAAAATAGAAAGAATCATGAAGGGTCAAAAAGGTAACCAGTGATGGCCAAAATAAAAATTTTAAGGAGAAATCAATACTAAATTGGAAGAACAAATAAGATGTCGCAGCTATATATGAATATGTATTGATGACGACGATGATGATTCTACCTAGTAAACTAACGATAATATAAATATACAAATTCTGAACATTAGTTTATGACCAGTATTGAATCTATTCTTACGTAGAGTGGTCCTTAAAGTTGAAGCTGACATGCAATTTTATTTTTCAACAGATAATTGAAAAGAACAAAAAATATAATTAATGTCGATGATTAATTGATGAAGATAATTTAATTTGTTTTTCGAATTGTCTTTTTCAATTAAGACTGTGGCCCTTAAAACATAGATATAGACAACTCCTATAATTTCATAAATCTGAATCCCATTGGATGTACATGGAGAAATTTACAGAAATGAGAGAGTTAGTACTTGTGGAAGTCCCTTTCATGTCACATTGCTTACGTGCATAATCAACAATAGTCATAAATCAATCAACTATAGGTTAATGATATCATTGTGTGAATATAAAGTACTCATTAATATCGACATCATCAATATCAATATGTGTTCATTTGAGTAATAATAAATTTAAATTAGGGATATTAAATTCTAGTTTTATATATACTATAAATGTGTTAAGAGAAATTGCCATAACTCTATTGTTACTGTTCCTTTTTTTTTTTTTTTTTTTCTGATTTTGAATATGGTTTTGGATGATTTTTTTGACCATCTATAACCCAAAAGCCAAAAATCTTTTATTTTGTTACATAGTTTATAATGTTTGAGTTTTCAAAACTCACAATTGTATGGGTTTTATCAATTTTTGGCTTGAATATCGTCATCAGAGTTTAACAATAAACAGATTTGCTGTCGGATGTGTCCAGCAGCGTAGAGAGCGGGCTCAAGGCACTAATAATGGTTGCTTGCGCTCTTGATGTTGGTGGTTGTTTATAGCCTTAGTATTTGTTTATGTTAAGGTTTTTTTTTTTTTTTTTTTTAGTTTATAGTGGTTGTTCATATAACAACTTTGAAACTCATTCAAAGGATGTTTGTAGTCATTCTCTGTCTTTCCCACATGTGGAGTTCTTTGTATCCCTTTGTGAGGCTAATAAATTTCTCTAAAGAAATCAAAATTTTCAATATATATATATTAAGAGAATTTTTTTTTAAGTTTATTCGGCTTGAATTTTAAAATAATTAAAATTTTTGTAGCTACTGAATGCTAGAAATATTAAATAAAAAAATAATAATTATCATATAATAGATAATATTTGATCATATAAAACTTGTATTACAACTAATGAATGAATGAATGAATGTCTTTCCATACTTGGGTGTTAAATGATCGATGTTTGCCTCAATTATTAACACTATTAAAAGTTTATTATTTATTTATTAATTACTATCAAATAAATGAATATTTTTCTTATTTATTTTGGCCTTTCCTGTTCATCCTGGGGTCAGGAGGAGATACTAGACTTAAAACGCCCCTCGACCATGCCAAGATGTTACCATGCTCTTTTTTTTTTCTTCAGTTTCTTTGTGTATATATGCATACAAATCTTTGGAATCCAATCATGATAGTGCACCGTTAGATGATTTTTGTTGTTCGATGATTTGCATCTAGTCAATGTCTTATTATATATATGTGTGTATATGCTGGTAATTAATAAGGTATACCAAGTTGAATATTTTGCATAAAATTTTGGAGTTTGACTTTGCAATATATATAACAAAATGTTTCAGATTAGCTGGTGATCTATCCTCCATTGCTTTTCTTTCCTTTTGTGTGACAATCTAATTAAATGTGATTGGATCTTCTTCATCATAATTAACGCATTATTTAGAAGATTTTAAAATCCACAGTGCTATTAGATTTTACTTTTTATCATTTTAATTAAAATTAAAATTTTATTAATTTAACCTTATAATTCCTAAAATTACAACTATTGAAAGATCAAAACTACTGTATAATATGATTAAAAGTTTTTTTTTAATTTTGATTGTATTATATACAGTAATTAAATTTATAATATATAATATGTATATATTATACATATTGAACATAATATTATTTAAAGTGTTAATTTCTTTTTTATTTTTAATGTGTTGGTACATCAGTATTTGTGACTCCTACTCTATACTTCCCTAAGGTCACATCGAAGAAGAATAACCCTATGCAACTATTACTTAATTTTTATTTAAGACAAAAAAAAAATTGCACATATTATTCACGTCCCTTTCGTTGGTAGCCATCGTTTAATTTCACCTCAGATTTAAACAAATAATAATTCAAGCAGAGACCAATTAATCAATTAAGGTATCAACAGTTCCTCTTCCTCTATTTATACACAACTGCAGAGATCGGAAAGCCTCTCAAGAAAGCTTCCCTGTATAATTATTACATATATATAGTCTTCACAAACAAACAAACAAACACATTCAGACATGGCAGCAATGGCGAGAGAAGCAGCCTTGAAGAACGATTCCGATGGTCCAAAACTCCCTCTTTCAGTGAAGGGTGGATTAGGAAATAACAGCTACTTCAAAAACTCCCACTATCAGGTTCAGTTTCGTTTATTTTGCCCATGTTTCAAAGAAGTTTTTTGCATTTTTAGGTGTTCAATATCACTCTTATCCAACCTTAAATTAATATATATATATATATATATATATATATTAACATTTTTGTGCGTGTATGAATAAATATCTATGAAATTTCTCAGAATCATTATTATAATTGTTAAATATATATTTTTTTCTGTCAAATTATAAACAATTTTCTAGTCTTTTGTATTTTGTGAGCTTCTAGACATAAATATTGCTCAATGTAGTTTTTGATTGACTTTTTTTCTTTTTCTTCTTCATCTTCTTTTTTCTTTTCTAATTTTCCTTCTACTAATGGGATGTTTATATTGTTCCACATAACATATTACACTTGTGAAAATGACTATGTCAAATAAAGGGGAAAAAATGTTTTTCTGTTATATTCAACTTTGCTCCTAAACACCATCTTTTTGTCAAAATTATGTAAGATATATAAAATGGTAGAGTGTAATATATACATGTCTGGACTAAAATCATAGTATAAGTTCCAAGTTTTCAAAAACCAATGGTAGAAATTCAAGTAATTATTGGAGACATTATAGGCGAAAATTAAAAATTCAAATTAATAAAGATTAAATATTTAATTAAAATAAAAAAACTGAAATCTAACAGTATATGAGTCAACTTTAGATGAATTAGTGTTATTAACTTGACCTTTTAACCCAGTAAAAGTTAGAATTATTATAAAATTTCTCAATTAAAATGACAACTTTGTTCCTTTCAACAATTTTTTTACAACCAAAAAAAATACAAAGATAAGAAAAACAAAAGAATAAACTTAT
The DNA here is from genome assembly GCA_947683625.1 of Mallotus nudiflorus. Lineage (NCBI taxonomy): Eukaryota > Viridiplantae > Streptophyta > Magnoliopsida > Malpighiales > Euphorbiaceae > Mallotus > Mallotus nudiflorus. Next base: position 1,122,611 of record CANTUR010000017.1, on the reverse strand, counting down.
ATCAGCAAATAAGATAAAACTATATTTTTAAAATAATTTTATGAATCAATAAAATATTGGCCTGATTTATATTTCAAATGTAAAGTAGAATTTTATATTTTTTAATTGGCACAGCCTAGAATTAAAACATTTTTTTTTTTTGAAGCAAAAGTCCAATAAATTGAAACTTGAAGCAGGAAAAAGAACAGAAGAATTTATGCTGATAAATATGGTCCATCACATTCTTCATGTATTGGAGAGGAACTGATTCTTGTTCACTCAACCCCACCTCTTTTTTCACAAATTAATTGAAATGGATGCTCATAATAAATGAGATTTGGCTTAATTTGGATATTACTCTTCTGCTATGTACACAAGAAATTCATTTAGCAAGCCATTGCCATTTATTGGTTGTAAGGTGACCCACTGACCCTTTAGCACTATACCGCTTGCTGGTGCTACTAATTTTGTATACAATATATATTTTAAACAAGAGCAAGAATATGGAATATGTGTGACTATGATATCATAAAGCTTAGCATTAATTTGATTGATTTTTAAAACGGTATGGTTAGTTTTGATTCAAATCCTCTTGCTAGATAATATTAACAGAAACCAATTAATTTTATAAAAATTATTCAAAGAGAATGAATCTTTATTTTTGAAAAAAAATTATTTATTTATATACTTTCACTATATATTATGATCTATACACTAATTAAACATATATATAAATAACGTACGTTTATTAGTATTAAATGATTGAAATACAATACAATTATTTCGTGTTTTAATATAAAATAATTAAATTATGCGTGTGTTTGTCTAAGAAAATTTTAAATGAAGGTTTTTTAATTGACAATATGTAAGCATTGATGATAAGTTTACTCTCATCTCGTTGGCAGAATTTGGCTACCAGTGCTGTAAAGGACATAATTGATGAAGCAATTTTCAAGAAGCTAGATGTCAAATCTCTGTTAACTGCTTCATCAAATAATACAATTCGTGTTGCAGATTTAGGATGTGCAGTTGGTCCAAATACCTTTACTTCTATGCAAAATATAATAGATGTTGTTAAAAACAAGTACCGATTTCAATGCCCTATTTCTGAAATATTACCTGAATTTCAAGTGTTCTTTAATGATCAACCTTCAAATGATTTCAATACCCTCTTCACCTCTCTACCTCCTGAAAGGGAATATTTCGCGTGTGGCGTGCCCGGTTCATTTTACCGACGATTATTCCCCGAGTCTTCTCTTCATGTTGTGCAATGCCATTACGCACTCCCCTGGCTCTCTAAGCCGCCAGAAGAATTGCAAGACAATAATTCTCCAGCATGGAACAAAGGGAGGATTCACTATACAAGTGCTCCGGATGAAGTAGTTAAAGCGTATGCAAAACAATGGGCTAAAGATTTTAATGATTTCTTGAACGCCAGGGCTAAAGAAATGGTGCCTGGAGCATTGCTTATTGTTGTCATGCCTAGTATTCCTGATGGCATGCCTTATTCTGAGCTTGCAAATGGGATCTTGTACAATAGTATGGCATCTGCCCTTCTTGACATGGCTAAAAGGGTATGTGTATTGGGTATCCGTATCCAAAATGGGACCGTCAGGTTTTTATAATTCTGGTGATCTGTGTTATTCCTTATATGCGAAAGTCATACGTGATACATGTCATTACTTATTGCAGGGATTAATAAGGGAAGAAGAAATTGATTCCTTTAACTTGCCGTTCTACGCTACACCGCCAGGAGAGTTTGCTGAAGTGGTGGAAAAGAATGGATATTTCAACATAGAAGAAAGTGGGCTCACAAATCCAGCACCATGGCTAACAGAAGACATGCATGTGGACATGATAGAATTTTTAGGGCACATAAGGGCAGCATGGGAAGGGATGTTCACCAAACATTTTACACCCGAAGTTGTTAATGAAATGTTCGAGCAGTTAACTTTAAGACTTCCTGACATTTCTGAGAAGATGGAAAGAGCTTACAAGGAAAAAATTCAAGCTCATTATGTTCTGCAACTCAAACCATATCAATTAATTTAGCTTGGATCATGGCAAAGAAAAATAAAAATTAATGGACCAGTGTGTATGAGCTGTGTTATTTGTATTTGGGAAAATATTAATCTGATAAGTTTTCTTTTTTCTTTTTGGAAATTATTAGTCGGATAAGTTCGATGCATTATATATATATATAATATGTTTTCTTCTTGCATGCAATAAAAATTTATTGACATTTATGAACTTAAATTTTATTCATTTAACTTCAAGTGAAATTTTGAAAATTAAAATTTTCTTAAAAAATTACAACTTAATTAAATTTAAATTCAATATTAAAAATTCATAATTAATAATAAATTAAAACTACAATATAATCAGTTAGCAAATAGTTGTTCTTGGTAAACCAACTTCTTAGACTCGAATTATTACATATGTAATCATATGAAATTAATAGCTAAAATATCTTCACATCTCGTATGATTTTATTAAGTTTGAATCAAATAAGTTAAAATTCAATAAATATTGAATACTCATAATTTATATAAAAAATAATAATAAATTAAAACTCATTTAGGAAGTCAAAATTCCTCCTCCCAAAAGCAGGATATACATACATAAAAAAGTCCAATTACATGAAGTAAATTAAATAATTTTAATATTTCAACTAGATCTACATGAATTAACAATTGTTCTTCGAGGTCCGGTTTGCTCGCGATATGCTTAGCTTCAATTCATTGATTTATGTACGCATTATATACAAAAAAAAAAAAAAAAAACCAATGATATATATAGTTCGTCATCTATGACGATTTTCACACTACTTATACTAGTTCAGATATAATTAATTTTTTGCTTTATTTTATGGAGTAGGAAATCTAGGATAATAATAATAATAATGATATTATTATCCAAGTGGCCGGTTGAATTTGTTTACAGTTTATTATTTTCCAATTTAAGTTTTGTCATTAATACACACTCACATCAGCATCTTTTCTCTCTTTGTTTTTCCTTTTTTTTTTTCTTCATCAAAATCTTCGTGTCGTCCTTTGTCACTGATGCAGTTGCTCATTCTCTTTTTATTTTATTTGGTTTTTTCTATATATATTTTTTTAAATTTTTGATATTTTTTATGAACTTTAGGTAGTTATTTATCACACCTACTCTACTAGCTAATGAGCATACGAACGTGATTAATTGATAACTGACTTTACTAATACAGTAAATGAATTAAACTTACCACTAACCTTGAGCTTCAAAGCAATTTTAGATACTAAATAATAATAACACTCCTACTAAATTATAATACAATTACAACTCCTAAGCTTAGATAAATAGCATATGTTAATACAAAAGGTAATCAGAATTTTTGGTACAACTCAACAAAGATGAAAAAGGATTCACCCCATGGCATGATAAAATTCTTCAACAAGAAGTCCAAAGCCAATCAAGAAGATAGAGGAAGAACAACCACTCACCAAATTTTCGTTCTCTCCCTCCCAATGTTCTCTGTAGCATATGTTTTACTTTAATTTATTTTCGAACAGGGATTTGAAATTATTCTTCATGAATTTTAATTATTGCTCTATTGTAAAATTTCATTAATATTTCTACAGTCAAATTAATTTAGAAAATAAAGAGTCTATTTATAGTTAATAAAAGTTATTGAGTGGAGTTTATGAATTGTTGCATTATAAACTAGAACAGCATTGTCAATACAATTAAAAATTTATGTAAAAATATTATACAATTTAAATGAAATTTTATTTTAGTACTTATTAAAATTTATTCTAACACTTTTTTATTATACTATGTTATTTATATTATCTTTTTGTCAAAATATATTTTATTGGAAATAAAAAAATTATTCTTTTCCGTAAAAAAAATACAAACAAACTAAGCCCAAAAATGCATTTTTATACTCAATAAGTGTCCAATTATTGGAGAATTGAAATCACATCACGTACTCTAATTAGTTTTTTAAAAATAATTCAATTTGCAAATTGACTCAAATGAAAATATTAATTTTTCAATTTGTTTAAAAAACTTTTTGATCTCAGATGGGAATTTTTATTGCCTGTAACGTTAAGGCACATGCAGAGATATTCATTAATGTATAGCTATAACTTCTCTCAAAAAAAAAAAAAAAAAAAAAACCTTCTTATAAGCTATTCCTATTAAAGGAAAGTCTAATGAGCAGGAGTAGAGGTCCGACTAGTTAATGTGCCATCTATCTTTGGAATTTGATCTATTTTAATTTTGCCCTTAATTTGAACCAAAGGTCAACTACAATCAGTCTTAATCAACCCTAATTAACCATTAATATATATATATATATATATATATATATAAATCAGATAAAATTAATTCTACAAATTAATGACGATAAAATTAAAAATTTAATCTTATAATTTTTTAAAGACAAATGACTATTAAATCACATATGATGTATATCTAATATTTTATTAGATTGCGTGTAGTGTCACTATACCAAGTGTGGGTGTGTTTTTAATTATTAAATTTAAAAAAAAAATCACACATGGTAGGTAGGTATCCAATATTTTTATTTTGCAATTACAGCATGTATCATGTATCATGAATCACTATAATTACTTTGTTTCCTTTTTTATTTTTAGGTGATCTATAAATGAAATGTCATTAATTATTGACATATGGTACCCATCAATATAATTTTAACAGAATCAATAATATTATTTCTGAAAAAGAAGGCTTTGTATAATATATAACATTAAATATATGCCTTATATAAGATGGTTATAATAGATCGACTATTTGTAAATTTTTTAGTTGTCAAATGTAGAACAACTAAACGCACATATATTATTCAACGAACTAAATTATATATAATATATTAATAAATCATAATATTTTGAAGAGACGACTTTTTTTTTCTTAAAAAAAAGGTCAAACATCTGAACTTCTTTATATTTTTTAACAATATGAGATACAGCTCATAAGAGTTCAACATTCGTAGCAGCATTTTATATAAAATCTTGGTTTCATGTATATTACTGTTCGAGTTGAAGGACATGTAAAACACACACTTTAATCGCATAGGAAGAAGATGCCCACAAAGTTAGGTGGTATAGACGATATATGGTGGACCTAAGTATTGGTGGTATGGAGCATATATAGAGGGGAGTGGGAACTCGATACCGAGTCTTTCATTATCTCGTAAAAAAATTGATTATTAGACAAAAAATTCATCGTTATTATTTTTTTACCAAGTACAAAGAAGGGAGGGAGATGAGAATCAATTCTAAACAAGATTTATATTCTAACTATTTAAATACTTGTAGTTTGCATTTTTATTTGCCAAACTTGTAGTTTTTTTAAAATTTTTGAGCGATTATAATATTTCACATAATTAAATTTATCATTTCAATACTTAGAATGAAGTCAAGTTTTAAATGGTAGAGATTAGAACGCAAATGTGTTTATATTTTCATTGCTAAAAACTAAATTGTAGAGAAGTTAAGAAACTTTAGGGACGATTATAAGTAAGAAAAAGAAGAAGAAACCTTAGGGACTAAAAGTATTAATTTTGAAATAATTCGGATTAAGATGTACATCAAGATAAATCTTAATTATGTTTTGGTAATTAATTAACCAAATTAAATAATTCTTGCTTCTGTTTGGGTGGTAGGGCTGAAGTTAATATAGTTACTCAGGACAGGACCACCCTAACCACTGCATTAACCCTAGATCACAGTCTAATAATTTTTAAGTTAATTAAATGGGTAAAAGAATTAAATATAAATCACATAATTTTTGTTGGGATCAAGGAGTCTTAGATCGCACATGCAATTTTTATATAGGCTAATAGTCAAATAACCCATTTAACTAGTGTAAAAATAGGAATAGCAGTAGAGCAAGATTCTATAAATTTTATTGTTTTTTAAAACAAAAGAAAAGAAAAAAGAAGATACATATACATATATATATTTTTTGTTCTTTGTATAATAATTGCGTTATGTTTACAACTTATAAATATGCTAACAGAATTAGTCTTTTAAGAGGCATTTTGTTTTGACGGCCAAAATTTTATGTGGAATTTGTTAAGTATCGTGTTTATTTCTGATTTCTTTCTTTCTTATTTATTTTTTTGTTGTTGTTGTAATAATAATAAAAAAATTAGTTCTCCAAATCACATTAATTAGATGAAATATATCAATAATTATTAGAATCTATTACTACAAGTTGTGTCTCAAATTTTAGTTATGATACTTTAAATTATTTATTTAAATATTTTTATTATTCTTATGATTTTATATTTACTAAACTATATTAGTTAGAAATTAGGTAAAATATTAAAGTATCAGTAGAAATCTTGTCAATAAATTTTGATCTAGTGATGCTAAAAAATGATATATATATATATGTAAAAAATTTTGGAAAAATTACACCCAGCACGTTTTTTTACGCTCACTCAATGCCCATACACTTCATGTTTACTTTTTTTGTTTTTTTTTTTTTTTTCATTTTATGGATTTTCCTTCTTATTATTATTACTATTATTATTATTATTATTTCATAACTATTTTCTTTTTTATATTTATTTATTTATTTTTATTTTTTTACTTTTTTATTTGCACGATGTTTTTATTTTTTTTTTACAATGATTTTATTTTATTTTTTTTACCAATGGAACTATTTTTTTTTTTTTCTTTTTGGAAGGTATGGGTCCAGATTTTTGGGCGGCCACTCGTTGAACTCACACAAAGCAATGCTAAAAAACATTGCCACAAATTTTTGAGGAAATTTCACTTATTAATTTATTTCACCAGTTTAATTTCATTCATAGCAAGACTTAATTTTTTTTTTTTTTTTTTATCTTTTTCCGCTTTTCAATTTTAGCCTTTTTTTTTCCATATTTTCTTTCTTTTATAGATTTAGCGCACTTTTTTCTACATTTTGATTTTGTTGCATGCAATGCGATTTTTTCAACATTATGGTCTTTCAGTTTTTTGACAGTTTTCTTAATTTTTTTGTTTTTTAAACTTTATTTCTTTTTATTATCGGCATCATTATTCACTTCTCAGCTTTTAGTTTGGGTTAAATTCTTAAAAATGGATAAATTTAGTACTCGTTCTTCCTATAGTTTAAAGAAATGTTTTTTTTTTCTTTTCCATCAGTTAAGAAGAATGTTACTCATTCTTTATTGTCTGTAAAGAAAAGTGAAGGTAAATTTTTGAAGAAAAAAAAGCATGCTGCTGAAATTTTTAAGAAAAAGCAGTTGATATTTGATAAAGGAGTTTTGAAGGGAGTTGAGGTTTCTTTTAAGGTAATTGTTTATTATTATTATTATTTTTCTTTTATTGATTTTTCTTTATAATAGTTATAAATCAAAAATAAATTTTTGTTGATTGTTATTGTTAATTTTGTTTGTTGATTTTTTCCTTGTTGATTTTTGTTAATTGTGTTTTATTTTTCTTCTAACAGTTATTATATCTTTTATTATGTTAATTTGTGGTGTTTTTTTTGTTGTTTTTTCAATATTTTCAGTTTTAATGTTTTTTTTCTCTCTCTCTCTTTTTAGAAATCTGAATATTTCATCAAACTTAAAGCCCGTTTTAAGAGTAGAGTCTATACAGACATGAATGATAATGTGATTACAAAGATAAAACAATATTTAATTGAAAATCAACTAAAGATGTTTGGAAGTACCTGTTTTGAGCACTTTTTGAATCTGAAGGAATTAAAACTTCAAGGTTAGGTTGTGTATTGTTAATTGTTGAGGGAGGTTAGTTATCCTACTAATGATGAGATTTGATTTTGTGTTGGTGGTTCTAATATGAGGTTTTCTATTAGAGAATTTGACATTATTACTATTCTTAAATGTGTTGATGATTTTGATAGAAATAGTATTGCTAAATATGAGAAGAATACTTTGATTGAAAAGTATTTTGATGGTGTTGATAAAGTTAAGAGGGAAGCTGTTAAATAATTTTTTTTTGGGAAGTTTTGAATGCGATGAAGATGTTGTGAAGATTGCAATGCTTTATTTTGTAATGATGTATTTGTTTACATCACCAAAGGATAAATTTGTTATTAAAGAATATTTTGATATTGTGGATGCTAGTTTGTTTAATGAATATTATTAGGGCAAAGATGTTTTTTCTTTCACTTTGGAATCTATGAAGGGAAAGATGTTGAGGCTTCATAAGAAAAAGGTTGGTTATTATTATTACAAGCTTAATGGCTTTCCATTAGCTCTTCAAGTTTGGTTTAATGAATGTCGTGGGTATTGTAAGAATGTGTTAGCAATTCCTCATATGTTGAATTGGCATACATATATTATTCCGAGTTTTAAAAAGCTTAATTTTGAGATTCTCAGTTTATATTCTTCTCAAGTAAATTTTTTAGATTTTTGTTTTTTTTGGTTTATATTTTTTGAAATCTTAATTTTTTTAAAATTTGTTTGTTATTTTTTTATAGTTGAAGTTGAGTGATATTGTTCCTTCTGCTGCTAAACTTGAGAAGTTGAATTTAGGTCGATTGTTCTCCAAACGAAATGGTGAAAAATTGAAGTCTTCTAGTGTCCATGATGATGTGAAAGCTTTTGTTGAAGGTGATGATAGTACATATGATTTTGAGTCAACACTTGTTTTTCATAAATAGAAAAAAGTTCTGAAGTCTACTTCCAAAAAGGATGCATCTAGTGCTCAATCCTCTAGTTCTGTTAGTGATCATGCTTTGATGAAGAAAATTGATGATTTGTCTAACAAGTTTGACAAAGAAATTTTTTCATTGAAGAGTTACATTGTAATGACCCAGTATTTTAAATAAAATAATATTATTTTGAAATATGCAGTGTTAATAATTTTAAATTTTATTTGTATATTATTATTATTAATTGCTAATATTATTTATGTATTTTATTCTAAGGAATTATTTACGTAAAAATAATTTATTTTACGTGGGATTATTTGATAATATTAAAATTAATAGTATTATTATTATTATTGTTAATATTATTATTATTGTTGGTGTTGTTGTTGTTAACATTATCCTTATTGTTATTATTATTATTATTATTACTATTATTATTATTACTATTATTATTATTAAATTTGATGGAAGGGTAATTTGGTAATTTCATAATATATATATATATATATATATATATATATATATATATATATATATATATATATATATATATAAGTAAAAAAAAACAAGATTGGGTCAACACCTTCACCTTCTTCTTCTTCTTCTCACCGTCACCTTCAGCCTCCGCCGGACCACCCCAGCTGCCACCGCTGACTGCCATGACTCTAGACGTATCCAGCTGCCATCCAACATTGCCAGCCGACTCCTGTTGCCGCTGCATCGTCGGAAAACCAAAGAAGCTGAAAATCAAGCTCCATGAACGTCGGTGAGATTCCGGCCACCTTAGGTCTCCAAACTGGACTCTTTTAAATGGTTTTCCACCGGTGAGTCCATTTCTAAGCTCCTTTTTAGCTCAAATCTTCTAGATTTTTAGATATCTTCAATTTTTAGTTTATGTGTTTTAGGGTTTTTAATTTTTTTGAACTTGATTATATTTGATTCATGAAAAATTGCTTCACAAATGTTGATTGTGGTAGCTTAAGCTTCTCAAATATATTTTTGTGTATTTTTTTGAATTAATTTGAATTTTGGGTAATTTTTTATTATTTTAATATTAAATATTGAATTTTTGATAATTATGTTAATTAATTATTTTTAATGGAAATTTAGTTGAATTTGTGTTAGTAATTTGAGTTAATAATTTTAGAATTATTAAAATAATTTTTGGTGAATTTATATAATTTTTTTAGAATATTAATTATATTATGTAAATTTGTATTTATGAGTTAAGTGTATAATTTTATGAAAATTATAGTTAAATAATACGTTTTAAATGATTTTAGAATTATTTAGGGTGTTAAAATGATTTTTATAAATTATTTACTATTTTTCTCTAATTAATACTAATTTTCAAAAGTTATATTCAAATAATATATTATTTACTATTTTGGTGATTAAATGTATTTTTAATTAATTTTAATACATATTTAAGTTATTTCAATACATAAAAGTTAATTTTTACTATTTTATATTGAATTATTGAAAATTTAGATTTTTATTAATATTATATTATTATTTGAGATTTTTATTTAATTATTGTGAAAATAATTGTCTTTATTGTTTTAATGTTTAAATATATTATATCTTGGTATTTTGTGGACATTTATGGAATTTAATGATTTTTAATATATTTATTATTTTATTTGCATTTTTGGTGAATTGTGAACCTCGGTTGAGAAATTGTGCAGTTTGGGATCCCAACTTAAGGTGTTGAGTTGTGGTGTTAGAAGTACATTTTTCTTGCAGGATCGGCTCTACTTTTTAGTAGAGAGATGTCCGTTTTACAGAGGAGATTTTATCAAATTTTTGGTAGAATTCTCATAAAACGTGACGTCGGGTCGATTCTGAATTTCTGTGTTTGTCTGAGTTTTGTATTTTTAGATTGAGTCTCCTTTAGAAGGATAAGTTAGAATTTTATTCTGATTTGTTATTATTATTATTTATTTTCTAATTACGTCGAGATCGAGGCTTATTGAATCGAGCCCGTCGAGCCAGTCTTGAGGAGCGCAAACTTATGAGTTATTATCTTATATATGCATTGCATGTAAAATGCATGAAAATTAACATCCATGAATTTTATAATGAAATTGAATATGAATATTTCTTTAAATGAATAAGTATATTTTTTGTATACTTTTGGTATATTTTTAGTATATTTGATATATATGTGACACATATGCATTATTGTTTTTAGTATATATTTGGTATATGTGCGTCATATATATTCGGTATATTTTTGATATATTATAGTTTATCTTGGTATATATGTGGCTTATATACTTTTGGTATATTTTCTGTATATGATTAGTATATTTTGCTATGAATGGATGCTATTACATTTAAATTATGCATTTTTATTATTTTAATAATTATTAAGTTTATTTGAAGGATATCAATAGAACGTGCTACCTAGTGGGTTGCACTAGGACCATGTATGTACCAGTTCGATAGATTTTAGGGTTGAGTTATAAAATCACTTGATGTGACTTTTATTTGATTGATTATTTGAGATTGATGTGATTGAGTAGTGTGATTGCGGGATCTTGGTTTACCTAGTATCTCGAGGCCAATCATACTGATAGTGAGACTACTGGAGCTCGGTTAACTTAGTGTCTTGGGGCCAGTCTACTGTCCAAAAGGGAATAAGAGAATTAAATTGGAATTAAGTGAGTCTGTATGACTAGAGAGATATTTTTGGTTGAGGTTGCAATTGTTTTAGGGTTCTTTTTGATCTTTCATTCAAATAAATATTTTTCAGCATTTATTATATAAAAAAGTGATTTCAACATCTGTGTGAAATGCCTGAATATATATATATATATATATATATATATATATATATATATATATATATATATATATATATATTGATGCTTGATTGCATATGACATTAGGAGGTGCATATATATATAATATAATAATTTACTCAGTCAGGTCTGACACCCCTCAGTTGTTTATTTTTCAGGAGATTTTTCGTCTTCAGACCTCAGTAGTAAACCTTTACGCTAGATTTTTTCAACCCCGGCTAGTTTATATAAATTATTTATCTGAACCTTTTATTGTATTCTAGAAAACTATAGTAGTAGTAGTTTGTATCTATAGAATGATGTTCTCATGTCGGAGACCTTTCTCTGAATATTGTATGCAAATATTTGATTTTATGATATGACATTAAGTATTTATTTTATATCTATTTAAGATTTTAATTCTTATGTATTTTTATTTATTTATTGCATGCTTTTATTTCTAAGGCTTGCTACGGGTTCAGGATTCGAAAGAATTCTCATTCCCTAGCGCTGGTCATGACTCCTGGTTTGAGTCGTGACACTTTGATGAAAAGCTTTTTATTTTAGGTGAAAAGTTAGATAAAATTCTTGAAAAGAAGTTGAAATCTACTTCTGATGACTTTACTGAAGTTATTGATAATGACACTTTAAATGTTGGTGAAGGTGATATGGATGTTAATGATGTTGAAAAAGATGATGCTTTTTTTATGAGAATTTAAAGGTTGATGAGGAGAAGAAACAAAGTGTGGTTGAAAAAAATGAATATGAAATTCAAAAGAAGATTGAAGGTGAAGTAGAGATTATTGAGGGAGAAAAGGTTACAGATGATATTGCTTTAAATGTTGATGTTGATGTTGTTGCTCTTCAGGGTCTTCATTTTATAATCTCTGATGACTTAGATTAGGAAGATAGGTTTTTGGACAAGGTTGATACTCTTGTTAGCAGTTTGACTAAGGTAAATTGTTATTGTTTTTTTTTTTTTACTTTTTGATGATGTTTGTTGATTTTGTTTATAATTATTCTTATATATATATAGGAGTGTGAAGATGTTAATCTAAGTAGGGAGATTATTCCATTTATTCCACCTGTTTCAGTTTATTTTTCATCTATTTCTGAAACTATGGTTTATCAAAAGCGAGTTGCAAAGCCTGGTGTTCTTTTGAAATCTTCATTTCTTGCTAAGTTTGAGTCAGGTGCAAGTAGGAAAGAAGAAGTGAAGCTTGCTAAATCTATTACAAGTAGCAAAGAAGTTGTTCAACCTTCTAAATCTTCTTCTTCAAGTTGTCCATTTAATAAGAATGTTGAGAATGATCCAAGTTATGAAGATTTTTATATTTTTAACACTTGGTTTGATCAAGGATTATTAAAGTGGAAGAAGAAAAAGTAATTCCATATGTCATTTTGTTTTATTTTATATTTGATTTTATGTATATTATTTTTTTTATAATTTTTTAATTGTTTTTGGTAGATCAGATGTTAAATACACTAAGAAATATAAGAAGATTAATCCTGGGTTCAACTTTGTTGTTGTTGTTATATGTTCAAAAACTTGGTTTCATTTCCTATGCTACATTGTGGAGCTTATTTCTGACACTGTATATATTTTTTAGTTGTTTTCTAATTTTTTTGTTTATAATTGTTTTTTTTTTAAATTTTGCAGTACCTTGATGTCATTTTTTATTACTTGAGAAAGAAGATCAATTTCTCTCTAAGCTCTATTATTTCATTCATTACAATAAATACATTGTTTGATTAGGCTATTTAGAGAGAGTTTTTTTTATTTTTTAAAGTACAAGGATTTTAGTTTTAGTTTTAAAAAATTGGTTACTCAGTATATTTTAGGTGAAACTTTACTTTATCTTAAGCCTTGGATTGATGTTGATGATATCTTATTTCAAATTCATATACGTTCTCAACAACACTAGGTTTTTGGTAGGCTGAACATTAAGGACTATTGTTTTTATGTGTATAATTTTTTGAGGTCTACTTATAGAGATGTGATGTGTGTAATTCTTTACATATATTTGAGTCGAATTTTAATGAGTTTTGTATAAATATTCAAATTAATTTGGGTAGTAATTAGGCTTAAACAAGAATTATTTTGGTTTGATATTTTATTTAGCTTTTATTTATTTTTATAATTAATTTATTTTTATTAGAAATTTTATTCAAATGTTAACAAATATTTTCTTTTTTCCTTAGGAAACTAGCTAAGGATTTAAAAGAAATCAAGAATTTGCATGACAAGATAATGTTAAGGGCAACACAGTTTGGCACACACCTATGTCATTGCCTGTGCAATCTACTAGAATGCAAGCTTCATGTCTCACTAGCGCAACACGAGTGTGTTGCTGCTGGTGCATCTTTTTGTTCAAGTTGAAGAAGTTTTGAAAGTGCAACACGATTTTATGCACAACCGTGTTTGAAAGTGTGTAACCTTTTGTAATCTAAATCTGAGCTCATGCACAGTTGTACTAAAAATTGTGCCTAAAAGTTTAATGTTACACCAGCTCAACACGGTCATGCGATGGGTGTGTCAAAGAAAATGAGACTTTTTCCTAAGTAAGAAAGGAAGAGGAATTTAAGGGCTAAAAGATTTCTTATTAGGTTTTCTTATATAAAGGGATGGTAAGAGGTATTTGAGGGGAATTCATTTAACATTCAAGAGGTAGCAAACAACGAGCTCAACAAGGATTAAAAATTGAAGCGTGTTTAAATGAGTTTTATCTATTATTATTCTTTTTCATTCTCTTATTGTTTATTTTATGTTTGTAATTCTTTTTAGAGTCATGTTTGGCTAAACTTCTTTTAGGATTTAGGTTAGGAGTAGCTATTCTATGATGTAATTAAATACAAAGCTTTATTATTTGATTTTCAATTAATCTTATGAGTTGCATTTAATGTATGCTTTCATTCTTGGCTAGCTTGTTTGCATGTTTATGAGTAGATTCACAAACGAGAATTAGGAGAATTTATTAGCTTTAGACTCATAGGACTTAGACCGCTCGACCATGTGAGTAGGCGAGCTCTTTGAGGATAAAATAATTGTTAAAGAGCATAATGAGTTAGGATTAATTTCTTAATCATGAGAGTAGGTTAAATCTTAATCTTGGCATGCTTAATTGAACTCGAGAGAGTCTTTAGGTATTTTAGAAAAATTACCTTTAACTGAAATCAAGGTGTTTAATAAATAAGTGTTCATGATCTTATTAGAATAATGAAACTAAACCTAAGCTCTATGTTTTTGTCATTTGATTTTCTTTTAGTTTTAATTATTTTGATTTATATTTTGATTTTCTAAATTACTTTATTGATTTTCTAGCTACAATCATAAGTAGAGATATTAGTACTTAATATACAATCCTCATGGGAATGATATCTTTTGTACTACAATTCACGATCCATGCGCTTATGGGTTTTGAACACAATAATATACTTTTGTTCTTGAAGTTATAAAGAGTTACAATGTGGTTCTTCCTCTATTTTTTGAAAAGCTTGATTTTTTATTGGCCGTAGAGATATTGATCGTGATGTAGAACAAATAAGAGGACTTCAGAATTTTTTAGTATTCAAATGGTTGATGATTTGCCACAACAGACTGCAGCGTAAGATTTTATTAATATTTTCTTTTTTTCTTTATTAAATTTTTTTTTAATGTTCTTTGTAGTGATTTGGAGCCTTTGTTGCTACTTATACTGAATATTTAGCTTATGGGAAGAAAGTTGGAAGTAATTTTGATATTGAAGTTTACCGAAGTAGGCTTGCATATTCCCTCTATATTTATGGTATGAAGAAGGTTCAAGGTGAAATTGTTAGTCATTCAGAGCAGACTTTGAAGGTGAAAAAGAGGAGGAGATTGAAGAAGTGAATGTTGAAGATTGAAGAATTGAATGTTGAACTTTTTGTTGTTTAATTTTTTTTAATACACAATTTAGTTTTATGTTTTAAATTTTTTAAATACAGTGTATAGTTATTATTATTAATATAGTATGGTTATTCTTTATTTATTTGTTTACTTTGCTGTTTTATGTTGTTTGTTTTTGTTGATTGTTGTTGATTTTCCATTCCAACAACTAAAAAAAAATTATAAAACTTTTTGTAATATAAGAGAACAATAATTAACTTAAAAAATTATTAATAGTGAAGAATATTTTTATAATATTTTGTTGTTTTATGTTGTTTATTTTTGTTGATTTCTATTTTTTTTCTATCTTTAACTATTATAAAATCATTAAAAATGAATAAATGAAATAAAATAAAATGATAATTAATTTAAAAATTATGTAATAGTGATTAAGGTTGATAATATTTTGTAGTTTTATAATGTTCTCCTATTGTTATGATTTTGTTTATTTTTGTTTATTTTGTTGATTTTGTTTAAGAAAATGTAAAAAAAAAAAATAATTTGAAAGCAATTCATAATTAATATAAAAAATTAATAAAAAGAACTAATAAGGATAGTTCTTTTGTTATTTACTGTTATTTTGATTTTTTTTTATTTGCGTTTATTTTTTTTCTGCAGTTAAAACCAGTATAAAATTATAACTGAAATAAACTATTTTGAATATTTAATCTAAAACAGTTATATTTATTGACCAACACTGATAATCTTTGAATATATCAAAAATTGAAATATCAATGTCTAATTTTTTTTAACAAATGATGAACAACAATATTTTTATTTCTTTATTGTGGCATTTTTGCATGTTTTTCTATTATGTCTAAGTTGTCCATATTTTCCACACTTGTTATGTCTTATGTATTCCCATGGAGCTTTGATTCTTCTTTTCTTTGATCTTCCAGCTTTAATTCTTCCTTCTGGTAGTTGTACTTTTATTTGATGCTCTTGAATTGGTATGTTCTATATTGTTTGATTTGGAATTGGATGTATTGTTTCCTCATATGTTGCCAATAGTGTTTCTTTTATGTAGAAATTTGAGCAATACTTGCAAGGATCTTAGTTCATTTGCTTCAAAAATGAGTGTATGTGTACATGGAAATTGATCAATTTGAAATCTGTTGCAGCTACATTTTCTTTCTTGCATGTTCACAATCAATGCTTCGTTGAAGTCATACACTATGAATATGTCTTCAATTGAAGGTTTGACCTGTATGTAAGTGAAAATATTACATCATAAAATAATAAAAAGCAACAAAAAATAATAATTACATTAATAGTAATTGAAAAAAGAACTGAAATCGACAAAAATAAACAACAATCAACAACAAAAAACTAAGGCAGAAAACAACAAAAAAATTAAAAAAAACAGAAGATTTCATTAAATTTAAGTAAAAAAAAAACTGTAAAAAACAAATCAACAAAAAAAAATCAATAAGAATTAACAACAATAATAGTATGAAAAATTTAACCTAAAGTTTCACACTTTTTATATAGTTTTCATTTATCATATTTTGTGGCCTTTTACAAGCTTTGTGAATTTTGATCTTGCATTGTTCCTATTTATATAGCTCCAATCTTGTGCCAAAGAACATAGATACTTTAATAATGTTGTGATTGGTAGCTCTCTAGCTTCTGCAATAACTGAATTGAATGATTCAGATATATTTAAAGTCATTGTTGAGTATCTGTTATTGATTGAGAAAGCTCTAGACCATTTGTGATAGTCAATGTTGTAGAGGTATAACCTAATTCTTTCGTCAATCTTGTCCAAGTCATTCATATGGTACTCAAAATCTTCAATAGTGTATGCTTTTACTACTATATAAAATGAATCCTTAATGCATTTTGAATTTTTTTTGTAGCTATTCTTCAGGTTATTTAAAAGATGATACATAGAAAAACCATGGCAACTTTATGGTATATTTTTCTAATTGCTTTTTCTATACTTTCATTTTTGTCAGAAACAATAGTCATTTCTTGTTTACAACCAAATGTTTCTTTTATTTTTGTGAAGAACCATTCCCAAGATGCATCATTTTCAAAGTCAACAATGGAGAAAGCTAGATGAAAGATTTTACCAGCAGCGTCTTGTGCTGTTGTTAAAAGCAATGTGCCACCATACGTTCCTTTAAAAAATGTGCCATCAACCACTGCAATAGGTCTGCAATATTTCCATCATTTTATTGATACATTAAGAGCCATAAAGACATAGAGTAATGATTAGTTACTTTTTATTTCAAGTTGAATAACTGATCCCGAATTTGTTGTCTTCAACATATATAGAAACTTAGTAGAATTGCATAGGATTCATCCTATTTTCATTTTAATATGTGAGGTGCCTTTTCTCTTGATCTTTAGGATTTTAAGTAGATGATGTTGATCCCATATTCTTCTCTCATTTCTCTGACTATGTCTCCTGATTTATATATGGTTTTGATACTGTGATACTTTGACTTTACACAATCAGCCACTAAAGATGTTGTTGCATGTCTTTGGTTACCTAATTTGATGTCCATGCTACAGGAGTGGCTATTGTTGAATTTTTTGACAATAAATTTATTAAAATTTCCATTTCTTGTAGCCCTTATACTCTGACTACATTTTTCATCCAAGCATTTTGCAATATACATCTCTCTATTTGATCTTATTATTTTGAACTAAGAGTGGTTGTTAATAGCATAAAATTTTAATGCTTTCTTAAAATTTTGTCTGTTGTTGTTGCAATGCATATTGTTGAAGATTCTTCACTCTCATATTCTAGTTGTTTATCTTTATTTGTGTTTTGTTAATGGAGAATCAATGCAGTCATCGTGTTTGGATAATCCATAAAATCTGTAGGCTAATTATTTTCTTTTGTATTCGATGAGTTGTGTTCAGAAGCTGACATTTGTTATGCTTGAGATGTTCATTGTTGTTGAATCTGCAACATGTTTTTGTTATTGAAGCTTTTATCTTGAAAGTGTATATCAACAACATTTATGCATACAAGAAATTTTATGAAATCTGATTCTTCTTCTTTAGCTGCAAATAGAAGAATAGTGTTACATTATCTTATATGTTTAAAGGTGGATAACCGTCTCTAACTTTGTATTGAATGATCTTTTTTTGCAATTGTCCATCAATTTGTAGCTGATCCGATAGTATTTTCACTATTTCTTTAAAGTTGCAGTTTGCATGCGTTGTAATTCCAGTTACTTCAAAATCAACATAATCCATTGCTTCATTCCATCTTCTTTTGTGATGAACGAACACTAGAATGATTTCCATTATGCATGTTAGAAAAGAAATGAAAGAAATATATTAGAACTGGTTGTTTATTTTTGTTTATTTTTGTTTAATGCCATAGAAAAAAATTTAAATCAAGAAAAATAAACAACAATCAATGAATATAAATAGAAGCCAAATAAGTAAGATAATAAATAAGAAGCACAAAAAAATTGAAAAAACATAATCAATGACAATCAACAACAATAAACATAATGCAAATAACTTGAAGAATAAACAAGAAGCACGAAAACACTTATAAACAAGAAATAAAATAACAATCAACAAACATAAACAACTATCAACAAATATAAATAAAAGTAAGATAAATAGAAATAAAATAAGAAAAATAACACCAAAAAACTGGAAAAAAAATATAAAAATAAAAAATAACAACAATCAACAAAAATAAACAGAAGTAAAATAACTAAAATTATAAAAAAGAAGCTCCAAAACACTTGAAAAAAACGTAGTAAACAAGAAAAATCAACAAAAATACAAAAAATAAAGAACTTAAATAAAATGAACTAATATTATCTAAAATTAAGAAGAAATTACACTAAATAATTTAGTTAAATAAAAACATGAAAACTATATATAAAACATCGTAAAAATTAACAAAATACAAAAAGGATGAATAATAACAATTGTAATTAACAAAGGTGCATATCATATTTTTTTGAGTAATGTACCCGATTTTTTTGTTGATTTGTTAATTTTTCTTCAAAATTGATGCAGATCATATGTATGTTTGTTGTAGAAGAAGAAATTTTATGAACATAAAAAATACTTGAATTTTTAATAACGAAACGAAGAATGTTCAACAATAAACACGAAAAAGTTGTAGATCTTGTGTTTATTAATGATATTTGTTGTTGCAGATGAACTTAAAAATAGTTGCAGATCTTTGAAAATTGATGAAGAAGAGGAAAAATTATTCAGAAGCTGAATATTTTTTATTCAGAAAGTTGAGTTTGTTTAGGAAAATGAAGTTGAGATTGCGTGCGATTTTTGAGTTGGAAGTTGATGAGTAGAGGAAGGTCTATTTTTAAAAAAATTAATTCAATAAAGATATTTTTAAAAGATTTTATGGTCAACAGTTTTTTTAAAAGATTTTTTAATTTTTGGTACATTTATGTAAAAATTTCCAAAATTTTTGGTGGTCTGATAATCAATGTACACATATGAAGATTGGGAAGTGCTTTCGGACATAAACAAACCATTAAGCAGGATAAACAGGCTTGTCAATTAAGTAGAATCAACAGCGGAGTCAGAGAGCTCTTTGCGTATGGCAGTAGAGAAAGGAATAGTGCCCTAAGGAGCTTACGAAGCAGCCCACTCCAAGGGATAAAGCGAAGAGAGTCCTAGCGGACTTTAAGTTGGATATTGAGCCTTTTGCGTAAAAGCCCTCTTTAACAAAAATGATGAAGTGACTCACTCAATGAGGCCGAAGCCTTGAAGGTTCAAATTAAATGAATTAGCCCGATCAATATCTCCAGAGTCCTGCTCTGAGCTTTCTTGGTTGTATTTTGAGCAGGTTGTTGCTAACTTTGCTTAATCAAAGTTTTAGTTTTCTTGATTCCACTCTTCTTATCTTGTTAGTCATAAGGGTTGGTTTAGATTGTTTTTCTTTTGCTCGGCCTTGTTATCCTTCTCCTCTAGTGGAGACCCACTGTATTTGCTTCAGTTTTCATCAATGAAATCAATGTTAAAAAAAAACCTGAATTTTTCTTTGTTTATTATGGAAAATTGAGGAGAAATTAATTTCCTTATTCTATCTATTGTATTGTATTTCCATCGACTTTATTATTATCTTTCAAAATGTACTTTGTCATATTTGAATGTATATTTATATTTCTTATGACTTAATTATAAAATGTTTAATGAAAAGATTGTTTTTTTTTTTTTTTTTAACAAATAACCAGAGCTCACAGGGTCTGGAGAAATAGTAGCAACATAAGTCTTATTGTATATGTGGAATTTTTCAGACAATTGCTGATTGAAAAGACCACATGCCACACTTTGGGTCAAGAAAAAATTGTTTTTGGCTTGATGTATTTGTAGCTCTTTAAATTTGGTCATTTTTATCGGTATACTCTCTTAACTTAAAAACTAATTATTTTCTCAACTTACTAAATACTAGACATATCAACATTTTGAGTAATATTGAGATGTCTAAATAATATTTTTATAACTCGCAATAAAATTATTTAGACAACTAAAGTAGCTTAAAAGTGTTTATAAGTAAAATTTTTAGTAAGTTGAGATGTGAAAATGATTTATTTATAAAGGGATAAATTGACAAAATATGTCAAATTTAAGTGAGTAAAAATATATAAAGCTTTGTCTTTATGAAACATATAGTTTAAAAATGAATTTTGCATACACTTTGAAGCATGCAAATCCTTATAGTATATGATGAGAATTTTGTTTAGATTTTTCCCATAATATAGTTATAGTCCAAAACTGCTATATACAAACATAATTATACAGTACAGGTCCAACTGCCTAGCTAGACAAGGATGTAGAATCAACATTCGTACTAGCTAGTGAACTCAATTTACCAAATCATCGATCTTTCAACTAATCCAAAATTTCCAGCTAGAACTACATTGAAGACTCCGTTCTAAGATGGAGAAAAAACTGTTCGCAAAATGGTAAGCTTTTAAGCATCTTTTCCAGAGGCAAAAGAGTCAAGAATTTGAAGATTTGACAAGTACAAAAACTAAATCACCTAAAAGACCGAGTACAACCAAGACTATGTGAATAGAACATTTGTGTGCATGATGGTACATATTATAGGTACTTTAGTAGAACGCTACTCAGTGCATATGCATATGGATCGAAGATGGGCAACAAATTAATAGCTGAAATGGCTAGCTATATGATTACTTGGTGATGTTGGAGCTCTCAGCAACGCCAAGCACTTGCCCCACAATGTCAAGTGTATATCTTCATGGCAGCCTATGAATTCATGTTGTTCTAGAGTGAGTATGTTGTGGTTATAATTCAATTCATGCTATTAATTATTTTGATTATTAATTTAGTTAGTTAAGATGTGGATTGCCTATACAAAGTATATATCGATTATCAGATATTTAAAAACTACTAATGATGATTATTAGTAGAAAGTCCAGTACATATCAGTTCAAGAAAACGTAGAACTATCTGTAAAAATATGCATTTTTTAAAAAAAATTCTAATGATTACATAAACATTTATAAACAGCTGTTATGTATTGCAACCCAACGAGCTGTGATGTAATTGGTATTCGCATGATTTTACTCGTGAAAATTTTGAGAATTTCAAATTTTCAAAATTTTAAAATCATTAATAAAGTCTCGAATTCACTAATATTGATGGGAGTTTTCACCCCGTCTCAAAATTTTTACATTCGAACAAGTCAGGATTAATTGTAGGCTTTTACCTTAACCGGTAGCTCTAAATTCGAAAACTTAGAATTGGAGAAACCAATTATTAAAATATGGAAATCAATTAAATTTTCTTCATATTAAAATTTTAAAAAATTTATAAAAATATATCATATGATTTTATGTTTTATGCAATAACATTTATGAAAAAAATTATTTCTGAAAAGTTAATTTTGATCAATAGATTATTCAAAAATATTAAAAGAAAATGTAAAGAAGATGGCTGTAGAATAACATAATAAAATGAGAACATGAATTGCAGTGTTAATGTGAAATCAAGAAATGTCCACATCTAAATATGCCTAATAGTGACTAGAAGTCACCCACAAAAGTTGCCTTAAAAATGCAATCATTCTTTTTGGACATAATTAAGAGTCCGACGGCGGGTTAATTCACCAATAATAATAAATTTATGTTCAGGACTGTTGTATTAAAGTGTAAACGATTGTGCTAAAAATTATTTAAAGTATATTCTTAGGAAAGAGTAATTAGATCACAATGATCCTATTTAAAAATCACATTTTTTAGACAGAATTTTATTAAGATAAATAATTTTAATAGCACAATAATTAACAATAACTATACCCAACAATAACTATTAAATAGATATAAAAAAATATCAAAATTTAACGAGATTCGGTCAATTATACTTACGTCCTCGAATATTATCAAAATAATATTTCACTAGTTGAAGAACTATTATAAAAGAAAGAGAAAAAATACAATTGTCTAAATATAAAAGAGGAGACAATTTTAAGATTGATTTAACTAAAAGGGGATAAGTTCTTTTATAATCCAAGAACTCCTCCCAATTTTATAAAATTCCCGATGTGGGATTTTGTCAAAACTAACAAATCTCCACCTTGACAAAATCCCATATAATTCTTTCGCAAATCCAACCTTTAGTAGTGTTTGCAAATTTCATCTTTAATTTTGTAACAATATTGATCAAGTCTAAATAATGTTTAAACTTGACTGCAGTTACCATTTTTGTCATAATATCAGCGGGATTCTTAGTAGTCAAAATCGTCTGGATTGTAACTCCACCTTTAAAATTCTCCCGTACAAAGTGATATCGAACATTGATATGCTTTGTCCTTACATAATAAACCTGATTTTTTGCTAAATGAATAGCACTCTGATTGTCACAATGCACTTTGATGCGCTTCTACTCCATTCCCAGTTCACTAAGCAACCCTTGAAGCAAAATTGCCTCTTTTATAGCCTCTGTAATTGTCGTATACTCTGCCTTTATAGTAGACAAAACAACTATTGACTACAAGGTGGACTTCCAACTGACTAGTGCCTTTACAAAAGTAAACACATAACCAGTAGTTGATCACTAGTATAGTCATAATCACAATACCTAACTATACACTGACCATGTTGTCTATCGTGCTGAAATACCAAATTGATATCTATGGTGTTTAGAATATACCGTAGAATCCATTATATAGTTGGCCAATGCTCCTTTCCAGGATCATGCATGTACCTACTCACAACACCAACTGCTTGTGAAATATCGAGCCTCGTACACACCATTATATACATCAAGCTACCAATAGCACTTGCATATGGTACTTTTGACATGTGTTCTCATTCTGCATCATTCTTCGGTGACATGGATGCACTAAGGTTAAAATGAGAAGCAAGTGGTGTATTAATTGGTTTTGACTTTTCATTCATGCCAAAATGTTTTAGTACCTCCCTCAGATATTCTTTCTTAGATAAAAAAGCCTCCTCAATTTCCTATCTTTGTATATTTCCATGCCGAGAATCTTCTTTGCTTCATCGAGATCCTTTATCTCAAATTCCCTGTTCAATTGAGTCTTTAATTTCTCAATTTCTGTCTGACTCCTGGAAGTTATCAATATATCATCAATATAAAGAAGAAGATATATATAAGATCCATCTTGTAGCTTGCACAAATACACATAATGATCATAGTTGCCTCTCGTGTACCTGTGCCCTATCATAAACTGATTAAATTGCTTGTACCATTGCCTCAGAGATTGCTTCAGTCTATATAGTGATTTTTCCAATTTATAAACCATCTTTTCTCTATTAGCAACTTTGAATCCATTTGGACTGAGTCATGTAAATTTCCTCATCTAAATCTCCATATAAAAATGTAGTTTTTACATCCATTTGAACTAGTTCTAAATCCAATTGTACTACTAAAGCCAATAAAATTCTGATGGAGGAATGCTTTACAACTGGAGAAAATACTTCATTATAATTAATTCCCTCCGTCTGTGCATAGCCTTTAGCCATCGATCTTGCTTTGTTACGAACATTATCCTTGTCAGGAAATCCATCCTTCTTAGCATATACCCACTTGTACCCAATTGCCTTCTTTCCCTTCGAAAGACTAGATAGTTTCTATGTCTAATTCTTTTGAAGGGATAAAATTTCTTTATTCATGGCGATCCTCCACTTTTCATGTTTTGAACTTTTAACTACTTCATTATAAGTGGCAGGAACGTCATCAATTGCAATTGGTGATGTAGAAGAGACTATATCAATATAGCAATTAGTTTGTCTAATGGTCCTTTTTTCCTTCGTTGATGCAATTGATTCATGTTACTCTAGAGGTTTTTGGGTTTGAACATCTTCTTCATTTGACTTTTCTTCTATCATAAAAGAGTCATCATCAATTTATTCATTGGCTGGAATAATTATTTTGCCATCAAACTCCACCTGTTTGGGAGTATCATCTTTCTGCTCCATATTTTCAGAAGTCACCTTTCTCAATATGGTAAATTCATTAAAGGTAACATCCCTGCTAAAGATTACTTTCTTTGTTTTTAGACACTAAAGACGATAGTCTTTCACATTAGATGTGATCCTTATAAAGATTGCCTTCTTTGTTCTTGGATCCAATTTTGACTCCTTAATATGGTAATATGTAGTAGAACCAAACATATGGAAGGAATCATAATCTAGAGCAAGTTTTCTAAACCATTTCTCCAATGGTGTTTTACCACCAATAATAGTTGATGGTAGTCAATTGGCAAGGTGACAAGCATATACTATGGCCTTAGCCCAAAATTTTTTGCCCAACCCAATATTGGACAACATACACCGAACCTTCTCTAGTAATGTCTTATTCATTCACTCTGCCTCCCCATTTTGTTGTGATTTATATTTGACGGTGAAGTGTTTAATAATACATTCGTCTTCATAGACTTTCAAAAAATGAATCATTTTTTAACTCTCCAATACTGTCTATGCGGAGATGTTTGACTTTTTTGCCTGTTTGAGTTTCCACTATCTTTTTCTATTTAAGGAAAATTCCTAGCACCTCATCCTTTGTTTTCATTGTATACACCTATACTCTTTGGGAAAAATCATCAACTAAGGAAACATAATAGTATTTTCCTCCTAATGAAGTATTCTTGGAAGGCCCCCACACATCTAAATGAACATAATCCATAATACCCTCAGTATCATGGATGGCTATTCCAAATTTCACCCTTGTCTTCTTCCATTTAATGCAATGCTCATAAAAATCCAATTTTTAAGCTTCAATAATCCTCAATCTATCAGCAATTTTAAGAATTTTTCTCTAGCATGCCCTAAGCACATATGTCATAACCCGGTTGCTTCTGACCCTTGATTATCAATAGAAGTTGTCGCTACTGTTGTCCCAACAATTGTACTACCTAGAAAGTAATACACGTTATTTCTTTTTTGAATCCCCTTCATTATCACAAGTGCACCAGAGATGATTCTCATTATCCCATCTTTTGCCTTTACTTCGAAACCTTTTAAATTTAATGTTCCCACAAAAATGAGATTCCTTATTAAATTTGGCATATAATGAACACTTGTTAAGGTTCTGATTGATCCATCCTGATTGCTTAAGTGAATTGAACTAATCACATGTGTGTTAAGAAGGGCATTATTCGTTGTGTAGACAACTCCACCTTTTAGTTCTTTAATGTCAAAGAACCATTCTTGATTGAGAGTCATATGGTGACTATAAGCTGAATCTAGTAACCATGAACTCAAACAGTTGGTTAATGGTGTAGCAGTAATTGAAAGATCTGAATTAACATTATTATACTCATTTACATTTGAATTTGAGACAACATTTCCCTTTCTAAGTTTTCCTTTGTCCTTAAGCTTGGGACAATCTGTTATGACCCTATTTTTTTAAAATTATTTTATTTTAAAATGAGATATGCAGTGTTAATAAAATTTGGAGATTTTATTAATTTATTTTCATTATTTGTGATTTATTTTTGTTATTTTATATTTAATTAAATTTTCTACGTAAAAATATTATTTTTTGGTCGTTTAATTTGCGTGGATATTTTAACATTATTATTTCTATTATCGTTTTATTAAATGTCACTACTTATTTTGTTAATAAAATCATTTTATTAATTGGATTGTTATTTTATGTATTATATATATATTAACTTGGGTTTGTGTAATTTGCATGTGTGTGTATGTGTATTATTATTATATGTGAGAATATATATATGTATATATATATATATATTAATTGTGTGGTAGATATTTTTATATAAGTTGACCACATTATTTTAATAATACTTTATTATGTAATATTATATATATATATATATACACACACACACACATGCATACAAAATAAACACACACATGCATGCATACAACAACCCACATACATGCATGCATTAAACAACACATACACAGAGCACAAAAGACACACACACAACATAAAAAGAAGAAACGGGAAGAACAAAAAACACAGCTCCTTCATGTCCTGCTGCACCGTCCCATTCTCTGCCTATTACTGTATGTCCCTCACTTCCGGTCACCATTTTCTTCAATTCCGGTGTCTTTCACTTCCTCTTGCACCGGTGAGTACTAATACAAGCTTATTTTAAGATTTAATCTCCATTTGATTGAGTTTTTGTTGATTTTTGTTTATGGAGTTCTAGGGTTTCAAATTTTTTTTAAGCTTGATCTTGATGAATCTTGCAAACTTCCTTCACAAAAGTTGTTCATGGAAGCTTAATCTACCTCTATTAATTTTTTTGTGATTTTTGGAATTTATTTTAATTTTTGTGAATTTTTGAATATTTTATTATTATTTTATGAATTTCCGTAAATTAATTATTAAAATTATAAATTTGGTATTTTTGGTATTATTATGAGTTAATATTAATTTTAGAGTAAAGAAAATAATTTTTGAGAATATTATATAATTTTTAGGAATTTTTATAGTTTATGTCAAAATTGAATAATTAGGTTAGAGTTGGATTTCTATTGGAATATTAGTTTAATTATGTGTTTTAGTTAATATTAATAATATATATTTTGAGAAAATAATTCTAATGCATTTGTATAATTTTTATAGAATTTTTAAGTAATAATAGTATATTATGTAATTTATGTATTTAGGGGTAAAAATGTAATTTTATGCTAATTATAGTCAAATATATATTTTAGTTTGTTTATTAATATTTAAGAGGTTTAGAAGATTTTTTTTATAAATTAATTGGTATTTTTAATTAAGTAATGTTAATTTTGAATATTGTTTCCAAATATTATATATATGTATAATATATTATTTTGGTAACAAAAAAAAAATGTATATATGGTTATATTTAGCATATTTGGTATAATGGTTTTAATTAAGGTATTTTTTTGATAATTATATTAATTATGAATTATATATATACATATTTTAAGAATAATGTAAATTATTGGAAATTATGGGTTTTTATATATTTATGTCTAATTAAATTGAATTAAGTGTCATGTTATATTTTAAATATGATTTTAATGTTTATTTATGAAAGTAAAATTCTCATGAATTTATTAGTTAGAATTAAGTTTTGAACTCGGTTGGACTAATACTGTGTTGGAGAGCCGACTCGAGTGTAGATTGTGTGTGAATTATTAGAAGTGTGTTTTCCATGCAGAAATGGCTCTACCTATGGTAGAGAGATGTCCGTTTTACAGAGAAGACTCTATCAAAATTTCGGTAGATTTTCTCATAAAACGTGATATCTTCTATAAATTTCTACTGTTAATTAGGCTTTTTCCTATTTATCGAGTTTTATCCGATCTTCCTAGAGTCAACCTAGAATTTCACTATTTTTGTTGATTTTCGATTTCAATTTCATAGACATGTTTTAAAATCGATTTGTTAATTTCTTTTCTAGAGCATATCGGAGCAGAAACCGTGAGATCGAGGCAGACGCGCGGTCGTCAGCCTTCTCATTCATTTTGTAAGTGGATAAAATGATCTGTACGTGTGTTTTATTTAAAGATGCGTGTGCTCATATTTTTAATAATTATTATATGATTTATTTAACTTAATGTTGTTATTTATGGTTTAAACACATTTTATTTATTTAAAAATCGGTTTTGAGAAATTTTGGTATAATGAGCTATCTGGTGGGTTTCACCAGGACCGTGTGCATATGGTAGAGATTGAGAGATGGATCCGATATTATGTATGACTGGTGGATATTAAACTGGGATGGGTGCCTCGGTGGAAGCCTATGCTCTTGGGGACCGCCAGTGATTGGAAAGTTAATAATGGACTGGGATGGGTGCCTCGGTTGATGCCTTAGCTCTTGGGGACCGCCAGTACCATATATTTAGACTACGTGAATGACTGCGACTTGGTGCCTCGGTTGATACCTTTGCTCTTGGGGACCGGCAGTCTAGTTGGAATAAGTGGACCCGGTTGGCCATTTAGAACTTTAGGTTTAAGGTTCTATCGAGATTTTTTTCAAAAGCTATATCTATATATTATAAATTATTTTCACTATAACTATATGGTTTTCAAAAAGGTTTTCAAACCGTACAACTCTTTTTATTGACTTACTCAGTGAAGTCTGATTCCCCTCAATTTATTTTTTTCAGAAGCTTGGGAGTTTGACCTCAGACTACCTCTACGCCGGATTTCCTCATCATCGACCATTTTATGTAGGTCATAAGCTGTATTGTTGTAATACTTTAGAAAGCTGTAGTAGTAACTGTACTATGAATTGTATGACTTAAGTATATTTGTGTATTTTATTTATATGAACCACATTTATGTGTAATGATTTAAGTTTGATTTATAATATGTGATGCTGGGAATATTTGATCTATGTATTCATTTCTATTTTAATTTCTAGAAAAATCAGTTTGATAATGTGTTCTGTTATAAAATAAATTTTTAAATTGTAAAGTTTTATTTTTCTTTTCTTTAAGGCTTACTACGGGTTTCGGGGGCCTTATGCCTTCCCATTCCCTAGTGCTGGTCACGTGCCCTCGAGTTCGGGTCGTGACATAATCTTTCTTCGAGTGCCTTTTTCTCGATAAAAGGCACATTGATCTTTACTCAGTTTGGATTTTGACTTAGATCTCCCTCTCCTTCCTTTACTCTGGCTCTGCGAATGACCTCTACTAACAAGAGATTTTGCTTCAACACTTGTATTTTCTTGCTTTTCTTTCTTTTGTAATTCATAACTATACAAGGCTGTAGTTACTTTACTTAGAGACATAGCAAGCTTCCCATGAAGTAAAATAGTTTCAAGAAACTCAAACTCATAAGGAAGCAATCCCACTAACATTAGAGCTAGATCTTCATTATTAAAAGTCACGTCCATATTCATTAAATCAATTACCACCTGATTAAAGCTAGTAATGTGATCATTCATCATGGTACATGGAACATAGTTAAAGTAGAACAATCTCTTTTTCATGTAGAGTTTGTTTTAACTGCTTTTCTTTAAGAATTTCTCCTCCACTGCCTTCCATAACTTACTTGTAAAAGTTTCTTTAGAAAATGTATACTTCTACTCTCTAGAAAGACATAATCGAATTGTATCACATGCCAATCTATTGATCACCTTCCATTCTTTCTCCTCAACATCATCTAGTTTCTCTCCTTTAATAGTAATGTCTAGACCCTACTGAAAGAGGGCATCTAGAACCTCACTTTTTCACATACCAAAATGACTAGTGCCATAAAAAATCTCCACTATAAATCTAGCATTTGTCACAGCATTTCTTGCCAAAATTGAAGATGAAGAAGCTGTTGACGCCGATGTAGATACTTTTGTGCCGTTTGCCATTTCTGCTCCAAATTCCATTTAATAGCTGTCGATGCAGAATGCCAATTAGCCCAAGGATATTTTTTCTGATGTGGAAGATCAGTCTAAGCCATAACCACAGAACATATTAAAATAAACTAAGAGTTTTGATACCAATTTTTATGGAATTCAGGTTAATTTCCACCAATAATAATAATTCACCTTGAGAACTATTACATAGATGACTAAAGTCTAAATGATTGCACTAAAAATCACCTCAAGGTAAATTTTTAAGAAAGAGTGATGAGTTATAATGGTCCTACTTAAAAATCTCACTCATTAGATAGAATTTTATCAAAACAAGTAATTTTAATCGCACAATAATTAACAACTATACCCAACATAACTATTAAATAGACATAAAAAAGAACACTAAAATTTAACAAGGTTCGGTCAGTTATGTCTACATCTTCAAATACTACCAAAATAATATTTCACTAATTGAGGAAATATTACAAAAAAAAAAAGAGAAAGAATATAATTTCCTAAATATAAAAGATGAGACAATTTTAGGATTGATTTAACTAAATAGGTGAGGAATTTTTTTATAATCCAATAACTCCTCCCAATTTTACAAAATTCCCTATGTTGGATTTTGTCAAAACTAACATAAATCACATATAAATAAAGGTTGTCTAAGGACAAGAGAAGCAGAGTTGAAGATGGGTTTCTTGCCTGCTTCCAATTCCAAGAACTCCCTCAATTATGAGGAATATTATATCAACTTTAATTTGCATAATTTCTGCGTTCTATAGCGATTTTTATTACTCTTTTAAAGGAAATTTTAATTATTTTTCTGTTCAACTTCGGCTATCATCTTGTATTGAGTTTCAAACCATTACCCTTCATAAGGTTTGTACATGCTGAAATAGAATAAATGGACCCATTTGACTTGTTTTGCAGAGGTCAGTAATAGAGTCTGTGAAGGGAATTCTATGGGACAATCCAGGAGAAGCTTGAAACAAAGGCATTTTCATCTCCTACTTCTTCTACTTGTAATGCATTTTGTGTAGCTGATTTGGGATGTGCAGTCGGACCAAACACCTTCTACTTTGTGCAGTACATACTTGATGCTGTAAGAAGCAAGTTCATATCTGAAGGCTTCACTTTTGATCAATTGCCTCAATTTCAAGTGTTCTTTAATGATCTTTAATGATTTCAATACCCTTTTCAAATCTCTCCCTTCAGAAAGAAATTACTTTTCTGCTGGCGTCCCAGGTCATTTCACGGCAGGTTGTTCCCTGATTCCTCCCTACATTTTGTGCATTCAGCTTATGCATTACACTGGCTTTCTGAGGTGCCAGGAGAGGTCCTTGACAAGTCCTCTTCGGCCCCAGAAATGGTAGGGAAACCTTTTCAGGTCCAATTTGCTAAGGATATGGGAACGTTCTTGGATGCTAGAGCTAAAGAGCTTGTGGAAGGAAGTATAATGGTGATAATTGTTCCATCTATACCAAATGGAATACTTGGAACATACCAACCGGGATTTTGGTTGATTATGTGGGTCCTGGATATGGTGGAAGAGGTATACGCGTAATATCTTGCACTCTCATTTAGTTGTTTTGTGAATGAATTCTGAAATGCGATTGAGTGCTGCAACAGGGGTTAATATCCGAAGCTCTTGTGGACTCTTTCAACGTTCCGATGTGCTCTGTGATGCTCAAGAAGATGACTGAGATTGTAGAGCGAAACGGGTGTTTCAGCATAGAGAGAATGGAGTCTATAGATTGCAAGATCGATCCTGACAACACACCACCTAGATATTCAATCATGACGTGTTTCGTAGCCGGGCTCGAAGGATTCATTTCCAGACGTTTTGGAGCTGAGATTATTAGTGAGTTGCTTGATAGGTATCTAAACAAAATGGATGCTGTGATGAGCTTACTATTATCAAGCAATGGAGAAGGATATCAGCTAACTGTTATTCTGAAACGCAGAAACTGCAACTGAATGATAACATATCAGCAATTGTTACTGCAGATTTAGTCTTATGTTTCCTCTGTAAAGTTGAAGAATTCCCAGATACTGACTAATAAGTAAAGAGATGATATTCATAGATTTACGAATGAAGATTTGAACCAGAGGTCATATCAGTCAAGATCAAACATTAAATCGTCAAGCATATACAAAAGGCAGACTCCACACTAAAGCAAGCATCATGCAGATAGCTACAATCTTCATTCTTCACCATTATTATGTCATTGAACCACACATAAGTACATATATCTTCAAAGCTTTCTAAACACACAAGCAGTCCATTTCTAAACATTGAATTACAATTGACATGAAAGAACTTGACCCGTAAATTGGTTCTTAATCTATAATGGCTGATCATAAAGGTGCCACTGAAGGCTGCAAAAGTGATATTGATCCACTCTCAGACAAACTTAAAGCATGCTTTCCATATATTAACATCCTACTGTCGTCTAATTAATTCATATTTACCACAATCTTCACATATTCACACTTCTTAATTCAAATGAAGCCTGTTGCTGAGCTGATATTCCAGATATGATAATTGTAAAGACCTTCGAATTCTTGCTTTGTTCCTTTTGATCTGCATCAACTTGTCATAAACACACCATGGAAAACTGAGAAAGTGATCTCGCTTCAGTCCCTCATTGTAGCGACCCCAGTAACTAGGATGATACGTAACATAGTACCAAGCTGAGGCTTTGGCATATACATCATCAGCTTCTGAATCTAATGTGCTTCCCTTTTCATTAAACCAGGACCTAGCTTCTTTTCTCAAGGACCTCATTGCCATTCCAATTGCTTCTGATTCTGAATCCCTTCTCTTGGTGAAAGATTTTGACATTTTCATTATATTTCCACTGAGGATTTCTGCTTCTGTTCTAATGCCATAATAGTCCATAAAATTTCCCAGCTTGTAATCATAATCACTTTTGTAGGAGAAGGCATCAGCTAGGTAATCCTCAAAGCCATCAATTTCCATATCAGAGTCATAACACCTCCTTGCCACTTCAGATGTAAATGACTTAATAGAGCTTGTATCCGGAGCAATGTCTCTAACTTCTCGGAAAAGCTTTCCTATCACCTTCTCAGACACATATGTCGGTTTATCAGGCTTTTCCATGAAATCAGGAAATTCTTTGACACGTAGATTAGGAGGTATTTCAGCTGGTACTCCGGTTTTTGGAAAGTCAACTGCAATTGAAAACTTTTTGGCAAGTTCTATACATGGAACACTCATTGCTTTCTGGGGCTCTTTATCAGCAAAGGCAGTATGTGCATTAGCAATGATTCCCAAGCTGTCATTCAGGATGTAGTTGGTGAAATACTCCTCAACCTCCTGCAAGAACCAAATGAAAATATCTTGAATAAAAGCAAAATATAATTTCTGGCAATTGCATGAGAAGATGTTACAAGCACAACTTGATGTGTAGGGAAACGCAACCCACGATCTCATGTTCCAAAGGATTTTCTATACAACACCCTCTACTTTCACCTTCAAAATGCAGCATAAGATTCCTAGCATATAGGCATTATTATTTCTTGCAAATAACTCTTGAATTCCACTCAGCAGTTCCAGTTAAGTATTCTACTCTTTCTAACCTCGCTTGCATTAAGCAACAATAGTGTTCTGTTTCTTCTTCTGTCTGACAAGAAATAAAAAGAAGTCTAGAGGAACAGCAAGAATGCAATAGTACTCTCAACTCACCTAAGCCTTACTGCCAAGTAAATTGGCACTGGTTATACTCTTTTTCTCTGCTCCAAAAGTGGATCATCCTCTACCACTTTTTTCCATATTAGGTTAGGTCTACCCTTTCCTTTTCTCACTTCATCTACCATAGTGTTGTCAACCTTTCTAACAAAGGTGCCAATAGGTCTACAAATCACATAACTAAACCATCCCATTCTCCGTTCTCTTAAACTTTCCAACTTCTCTTGTGATGATTAGTGTTATGCATAAAAAAAATTCAAGTACAGATTTATTTGCCTATGCCAGACATATATTAAGTAGCAAAACATCTGGAAAACTTTCTACATAACTGACTTTGAAGCATAAAAGACACAGCAAGTCGTGCAGTCTAATCACAGCAATACAGAAATATGGCATCTCATCCAGATTAAATTTAGCAATTGTTGAGAAATTAGATCATTGTAGGACAGAAAAAAGAAAAAAATATGTATAAGAAGGATTAATCAATAGTCATTATAAAATTTATTTGTCACAAAGAAAAGAAAAACATTGAGAGCCGGAACATGTGATTTCTAAAGAATACTAGCTTTATATCAGCAGCTAATACTAGAATGTGTCATAGAATAGGAAGCATTTGCTCCAGAAAATGAAACGAAATAAACAAAAATACTTCAATTTAGAAGAATATTTCAGTTGACAAGAGAAAATTTCTAAAGCATTTCAATATAGGTAAGCAATACCTCAATTGTAACATCATGATCCAGCTGCACAGTTGGCTCTGGCGTATAATCCATAGGTGGGATTTGCTGAGGTGGAATTAAATCAGGATCCCAACAGACAAAGTAGATATCGCCATCCAAATCACTCCCCGAACATTCATTGGGATGAGGTCTGAGATTATAATTCAGATACTGAGGTCAATAAAAAGTTTTACACTGAAATTTCTAAAATGGGGCACCATGGTTGTTATGCTTTCATTGGAAAGAAGTACAGCTGTAAAAAGCAGCGGTAAAGGATGTTAAATTCAGTATTCCTATTTTATTATTTAGGCAGTAATATTTTCTATTAGTCCGCGGTATTATTATTCTTATATTAAGTAGGATTTCCTAAATAGGAACTTTTATCTAAGTAGTGGCTAGTAGTATTATTATTCCTAAATTAAAGAAGCAATGGATATTCAATAAAAATCATCCATGTTTTCAGCTAAATCAAAGGAAATAGAGAAGAGTTGGTGATCTCTTTAACAAATCACTATAGGTTCCTCAAAGAAAGAGAGGAACAAGGGAAAGCAAGAAAATCTTTCTGTTAACCGAACTGTGATGAGATCCTATTTACGGGTACTTAACAATAGTGCAGGTAATCCATCATGCATTATAACATCAAAAACAGAGTGGTGCAGACGTCCATCCTTAGTCAAAAGTGAAATTGTGAAGCATACAAGTTAACCCAATTGGCAAAAATGGAAACATAGTGTTGTGGGAAAAATAGAACAGAGTCCTCTTGACAAAAATATACCACACTTATTAATTCTTTTAAGAGATAAAAGAAAGGATTTTTCTTTTTTTATTATGTGGCAAACTATGAATGTTTGAATGGATGTGAAGTTTTAGCAGCTCCCTAAGAAAATTTGTGCATTTATGGCTGGCTAGAGCAATTGAAACTAGCAACTAGGTTTTTTCAATGGCAGATGACTTTAAAAACCACAGAAAAATAACTTGATGAAGATAAACCAAAGCTTCAATTAAAATCTTATCAATGAATGATCTAAGGCTAGATATGGCATTACCTTGGTCCTTTTTGTGGAAAAACAATGCAATCTACCATATGGCTCAAAGCCGGCACATTGACAGCCCTTAAAATGCGAACATCTCCAGGGTGCAAGCATGGGTTTTTAGCTACAACAACCGTTCTCTCAATCACAGAACCCTTGTCTGTTCCACTGCCACAAACTTGCACAAATACTTGACCATAGTCCAAGGTCCTAGTCTCATCTAAACATCCCATCATAGATCTTCCCTTCGGAAGAAAAATCCTAGCTTTTGTCCGTAAATCAAGTAACTTCGACGCACGGAATGTTTGAAGCATCATGGAAAGGAATGGTTCAGCATCAGGCTGATAACCACACAAGAGCATTTCCTTGAGAACGTTGGTAGTCTCTCCTGGATACATTAAATCCAGTGCCTCCTGTGCCCTTAATGGAACAGTTAACATAGCATCAAGTTGATCAACAGATTCTCTTTGCTTTTTCTCAAAAATATGATCTGGAACACCCAGGGTAGAGAGCAGAGTAATCACTTGGCGATTCAGATAACAGGGCTGATACTTGCTATATGCCAAAACATCCAGTTTTGTGTTGTCAGAATGAAACTTGCACATGCTCTTTCTCAGTGATAGTTTTTTCCATGAAGTTGGGTCGACTGCTACAACACCTTTATATCCACCATATCGAATTTGAAATGCAGATGGGCAAAATCCTTTGCAGCCACATTTTGAGGCCACCTTCCTAGCGAACTGAGCAGATATTTTCCCGATTCCATCAGAATATATATATTTAGTTCCTCCCCTTACATCCTCTACATCTGGAATAATTTCAAATTCATTCCTACTAACACTCAGGGTTTCAGTGGATGAACCAAAGCACTGACCCAGCCTTGCAGCATATTTAGCCACATTTCGTATCTGACAAAAGTTGCCCATCCATTCCCTTATATCCTCAGCAGTGAGTCCATTCCTTGAAGCAAACATCCAGCAAGAATTTTCCCGCAACTGACTAGCTGAAAATGCAAGGAACTCAAACCTTTTATTGCCTATAACTATTCCATTTTGGAGAGTGGAAAGAATCCTTCTGTAAACAGCAGTTCTCCTATCCCCATTTCCAGAAGAAGCACGAGGAGATAAGTCCGTGGAATAAATATTATCTAACTCCTCATCGACAAAAGACACACGAAGAAAGTTATTAATATCTTCTGGATAATGGCGTAAGACACGGTTTGATACATTAACCTCTGGACCACAAAAATATACTTTACAAGGTGTTATTTGCACCCTGCGCACATATACTAAACCAGCATCCAAGGACACGTAAGGAGATCTTGGGGGGCTCTTATGGGTGCGATACTTCCTATATTGCTCAGTAATCCAGCTAGAAGGATCATAACAACATTCTTTCAAGTGATAAAGTTTCTCAAGGGCATACTCTACAAAAGCAGCGCCCATTCTTCTTGGATCAACGAGCTTGTAAAAGCTAGAGTCAAGAGCTAATCCTGCAAGGCACCCGTTCTGAATCAACAAATTAATCTTAAATAGGACCTCATATGGTAGATAGACACCTGAGGGCGGACCAACAATGGGAACTAGATCTGGATTGCATGAGAAAGCAGAACCACTTTCTAAAACAAAATTTCCTTCAACTTCTTTAAAGAAACCAAAATTCTCCTGAAAGTTTGGAACTTGGAGTCCAGAAGGAAGCTGCAAACATAGTGCAGATGAATGCCCAATAAGGCATGATGGGGTGAAATCAGTTGTCCTAACCCACTGGTCATCACGGGCATCCTTAAAAAAGTTGAAAAGAGGATCCTCAAACACATTACTTGACAGCCGTATGT
Organism: Mallotus nudiflorus; assembly: GCA_947683625.1. Taxonomy (NCBI): domain Eukaryota; kingdom Viridiplantae; phylum Streptophyta; class Magnoliopsida; order Malpighiales; family Euphorbiaceae; genus Mallotus; species Mallotus nudiflorus. The sequence goes on along the minus strand of CANTUR010000017.1, from coordinate 1,085,254 downwards.
CTTTCTCAAAAATTCGGGGTGCCCCATATAACTGAAAACGGAAATCATATTAGCGGTATTCATTTTTATTGAAGAACTGTGTATAAGGTAAATGGCATGATAAATGACAGCAGAAACCGTTCAATTATTATGCAGTCAACAACAACGAAGCATAAAAGATTCCCATCAAGTTGGATAATGAACATATTTACTCTAAAATAAAAGAATATACGAAGTACCCATTGAGTGAAACGATTATAACGGCTAAGCCAATCTAATTATTTCAGCGTTCCAGCTTTATCTCTTACCCCATAATATCCAAACACAGGTGACCTTAACCAAATAAAAACACTTTTGAAGTCCCTGAGATCGAATTTTCCCAACTTTACTTGCACTGCAGAATTAAAATCTCTGTTCATCTGGACTGTCTTCATTTTTTTTTCCTTTTTGATAAATGAAAACAATATTGAAAGAGTTATTTTCCCCACCATACAGATCATAAAAAAATTTCATGTATATGGAAACTAATGATAGCCTGTGCAACAGATAATAAAATGTAAATGTAGTTTCAAGATTCAATAAAACTCAATAAATGAATTTCAAATAATTAATATACCTAGCTCCAAGAGCATTACGAGAAAATAATTCGAATGTTCCAAGAATAACCAAAATATTCTATAGCTACCTGAATTAGAAGATATTTTGCAGATTGACCACGTGGGCGATGTAGCTCAATCTGCCAAATGTTCTCATAGGAAAGGTCTAGCTTGTACTCCATTTGATGATGAGACAGAAAAAAGTGTATTTTTCTCATTCCTAACCCAAAATTCACCAAAACATCCGTCCTTTTCCAGAGAACAGAAAACCTTTCTTTTGAGATCTGACAGCCAAAAAGCAGTGTTACGTGATTCATGCTGTGCAGGAAGGTCCTGGGCTTTGGTACAACATCAGTATTCATGGTCCGAGCCTTGAGATATGAAGTACCATACCAGAGTCTTGTTTTAGCCAATGAAATAATAAGTTCAGCCTCTCTAATGGTGTTGAATTGAACTATAGCATATTTTCTTCTACCCCCATCTCCCTTGATCTTGAGTGCATAAACAGTACCTCGTCATGTATATCGTTCCAGAAAGTCCTTGACAGCTTCTGCAGTCACAGTGAAAGGAAATCCAGACACTTGAATTGTCTTACCCATACAAGCAATTCTGTAGTAAAAAAAAAAGAAACGAAAAATGTCAGCGATTAGAAATATAAATGGTCCAAAATATGAAGGGAAAGGTGCATTACAACAGTTAAAATGACCAAAGATTCCGCATAAAAGATTCTCATATGGATTTTCATTTATTAATCACACGAAATTTTAAAGAAAAAATCCTTAACATGCTATGCATACAACGCAATATTGTGATTATGAAATGAACACGCTCGCTTATACATGGTAATTAGTATTGCCAGAAAATACAAACCGAAAGTGGATCAGGATCAATCAAGAGCGTACTAACCAAAAGCTTAAACATCAAAGAAAAACTCAATCTGAAACCTTAGGCTTTTAGATGAGAGTTTTGCATCACATACAAGTTTCTCCAAACAACTAAAAACTTTTCAGCTTTTCATCATCAAGAACTTCCTTGCACTTTGTTTTCAAATTAAGCAGCCATACAAATTAATCTTCTCCCATATATATAAAAATAGAATTTAACACAATGTGGTCTACATTTTATACAAATAAAATAAATCAATCATCATCAATACCTTTAATGGGTAAATTCCACCACTTCTAACCCAATCAAGAACATGACCGATACATAAAATGGTAATAACAAAAAGAGAAAAGTCACCAAAGTCCATGAAACTCACAAATATTAGAAATGAAAAAGAGAATGTAGATAAAATAGTCAAGTGGAGAGCATTAACAAAGAAGCCGTCATGAGCAAACAGTGAAATTCAGCATAAAGATGAAACCTTTTGTTTATAAACATAACCACATTATGCAAATCGTATAAGAAACATTACCAAAGAATTTAAAATAGCAACAACGAAGACGAAAAAAAATCAAAGAATTAAAAAATAACTATAATTCCATACAAAGATCATCTGATCAACCAACTCTCACCAGAGAAGTAAAGAAACACCAAGTTGATTTCAGTGATGATCAAGCGAAACAAAGACACCAAAAGGAATAACAGTCTCTCAAGTCAGCAGTCTTCCCACTCAAAAGTCTTTGTTTTAGCTCAAGAAGGTAAAGGCCGGGCCACGATTTCCTCCATCGCGGGCACACTTCTTTTTGTTCCCCGAGGCTCCATTTTCATTGGACGACCACTTGCAACGTCCTCTCAAACGTAGGTTTGACGTGTTTCAGAATTTTTGATTCGCTTCGCTTGAGTTCAGCAGCTTATTGTGGCTTGAGTCTACGGAAGTAGAGCGCATGGTGTTACTCAACCTTATTATTCCTTGTTTGATATTCTGTATTTAAAAAATAATAACCATTATTTATATTGTATAATTTATTAGTATTTAAAATTCATTTCAAAAAAATATTTAATTTTTCTTAGAAAATAAATTAATAAATTCAATAAAAATATTACCTTTTAAAAAAGTTTTGATAATTTCTAATGTTGAAAAAAGAAAAGTTAATGACAAAAAGTTTTAAAAATGTATAAATTTTGGCTCATTATTTTTTTTGCAAAATTTACAAATTTTATCGTTTGAGTCTCTCAAATTAATATTATTTTAAAATGTTCATAGTATTGAAAGCTTTAGTTCATATTAATTATCTATTAATATTCATTATATTTATGTTAAAAAATTATAAATAAATTCATTTGGAATTAATAGTCTTACTTAGACCATATGTAATGCTCTTAGACTAAAATTTATAACACATTATTAAAATGTTTTATATTTAATTAATAAAAATGAAATATATATTACTGTATTATAATTCAATTGTTGAGTTATTGCACCCAATATAAATAAAAATTTCCACTTGAAATTACTATTTGGAAATACATAAAATTTTTATGAACAAATGATAATAATATTAAGTAATATTTTTAATATAAGCAGAACATTAAAAAAAAAAAAAAAACTAATGCCTGCCATTCAAAAATATTAAATTCCAAAAAAGAAAAAAAGAGCATAGGCCATTGACTTCACTTTCTCAAAGTAGGTAAGTTACTAAGAAGACGAAGAAAAAAATTCCAGAGGGAAAGTATTCGGTAGTATCTTAGTATTTGAGGGGCCAATAATGTGATGTTTCTGATAAAGAAATACTAATATAGTTTATTTCTTGGTTGTTTCCTTTGGACTCCATTCAATAATGAAATCATTCCAACTTCCTCAAGAAGTAGACTAGTGCAAGTATCCAGTGTACACCATCTTACCTGAACTTTAACCATGTCAAAAACAAAAACAAATAAATAAATAAGTAATTGAAATTCTAGTAAAAATATTTGACAAGTCCACAATTATTTTAATAAAATAAAATATTGACTCGAATTAAAATGTTATAAATAGAATATTGTTCTCTTTGTTTTATGGAATGACAAGAAATTGGATAGCTTTATTCTGAAAAGGGGAATTCACCGAGGAAATCCTATATCTCCTTAGGTCATTTCTAGCACATAAAGTAAATTTGCTGTAATTTTTTTAACAAATTACTGTATATACATTATTTTTTTCCCAACATATAACATCAATTTTTATGCTAAAAGAAATATTTTATAAATATTCTTTTATATCTCTTTTTATTTATTACTTTATTACATTTTATTATTTTTATAAATTGCACTTATACTTTTTATTTTTTCACATATTCATCCAAATGGAATATTTTTAATAATTATTTATAAATATTATATAATTAAATATTATATTTATTTTAATCATAATTTAGTTTAATAATTAATTATCTTAATTCAAATTTTATATAAGTGCAACTAAAATTTTGTAAAGCTAATAGTTAAATAAATATTAACTATTAATTTTTATTAAAATATAAAATATCACAATTTATTTTATTCAAACACATAAAACATTTCAATTATATAAAATAAACATTACAATTCATTTAGTTTTGTGGATTACTATATTCCTCCCACAAATGTTCTATTAATGCATTTTGAAGTGCACTATGAGCTTTTTTGTCCTTAATTTGTTTATGTTGAGCAAGAAATTGTTGAAATAAGATGTTTTCATTCTCTACTATTTTAACTGTTGGTGCTGGTAATTCTGAGGCTTCTTCGATTGTGGCATTAAGATCATGTTCATCTTCAATTATCATGTTATGCACGATAATACATTTACTTATTATATTATGTAGCACATTTTTTCTCCAAAAATGTGATGGACCAACAACAATTGCAAAACGTGATTGCAACACTCTAAAAGCACGCTCAACATCTTTTCTACATACCTCTTGCTTCATTGCAGAATATTGTTTCTTTCGACCTCGCGGCTCATGAATTGTTTGCACAATTGTGGACCATTTTGGATATATACCATCAGTTAAATAATAACCTATATTATATTCTTTGCCTTGAATAAAATAATGAGCTGAAGGAGCTATACCTTAAGCAAGATTGGAAATCAAATGATAACACATTGATGTCATTATTGGTACTCGGCATGCCATATCCAAAGATCATAATCAGCTACAGCTTCCATAATACTAGTTGATGATCCACTATGTCCTGTCTATTGTTTAGCCCATCCTGTTTATTGTCCAGCCCATCCTATTGGACAATTTTTCCACTTCCAATGCATACAATCTAAACTCCCTAACATTCTTGAAAATCCATGTCGATACTAATATGAAGTAGTCTAGTAACATCATTAACAGTAGGTGCTCTGAGATATCGTTCTAAAAAAATTCTACCAAAGCACGATAAAATCTCTTCATACTTTCAATTGTTGTTGACTCCACAATTTTTACGTATTCTTTTATATCATCTACTGGGAGACCATATACTAACATCTAGAACATAACTGTTATTTTTTATGTAGATGACAATCTAAGTCGTCTGAGCCCATCACACCATTATTTGGAAAAATTATCATGCCCTTTGAATGCATTAACAATATGAAGGAATAAATTCTGAGAAATTTGATATCGATGATGAAAAAGATCATCATTGTAGCATGGATTCTTTGCAAAATAATCATTGAATAAATTTTGATCTGCAGCTTTACAATCGCGATTGATGACTACATGGCCTAGAACTGACCCACAATGGATAATCTGGTTATTTTGTTGATGGAGATAATAAGCAATTAACATGTTATTATTATTAATTGCTTGTTGAATAATAGTGTATGAGGCTTCCCACTCCTTTATCTAACAGTTAGTCTCTTCATCTTTTGATGATGAAGATTGAAAATTTGATAGACCTAGATTATTGAAATTCATTGAAAATTTTTTATATATGGCTAATTCGAAAAGAAAGAGAGAATTTTTTTTTGGTGGTGATAGTATGATTTTTTTACATAACAAAGGATGCTATTTATAAATAAAAATTAATGTTAAGAGGACAAAGTTTACATTTTAATTAGATGGTTCAAATTTGGATGACATCTATGCTATAGGTGAGATGATGATAAGAAAAATATTTAATTTAACGATTGAGATTAGGTTGAAATCCATCCTACGATTTATATAATGATGAAATCCATCCAACGATTATTATATGGATGAAATCTATCCAACAGTTCACATAAGGATGAGAAAAAAAAATTAATCCAATGGTGGAGATGAGGATGAAATCCATCCAATGGTTGAGATAATGATGAAATCCATCAAATGGTTAATATTAGGATAAAATACATCCTACGGTTGAGATAAGGATAAGTTAACTAATTTTAATTGGTCGGTGGAGATTAGGATGAAATCCATCCTATGGTTCTGTAAGCACCCAATTTCAAGATAAATTGATGCATAGATGCGACAAGAGCTCCAATGATGAAATTTTGATAGAAATTGATCTTTAGATACTGATTTTGGATTCTTAGGACTAAAATTGTGAGTTTTAAGGAATAAATTGTAGTGTTTTTTAAGGATTTAATTACAAAAATTGAATTTCTTCTAGGGGTCTTTTTAGTAATTAAAAAAATTTGTTGATCGATTTTACAGAAAACCTATCATAATTACAAAATTCCAATAAAAAATACAGAAATATGATTGGATTTCCATAATTCCAATCGATGAAAAATACTTTATTAAATTTATGATTGGTTCAAAAAGTAATAAAAATAAAAATAAATAAATTTAATATATCATGTTTTATGTGTTTTCTCCATGTATTTCAGATACTTTTATTCATCTTTGTTTTGGATTAAATCACAGGGAAAAAATTATCAAAAATAAATAATTTTATTAAGAGCTGGAGACTCCTAAGATTAGAGGGGATTTTGATTAAAAAGGTAGAGGGAGAGAGAAAAAGAGGAGGTCATTTTTTTTCTAAAAAAAACTACTGAAAAAATGCTACTTTGAGAGAGAAGTTTAAAGAAAAAGAACAGAGAAAAAAACCTACATTGCTTTAGTTTTAAAAAGAGAAAGCATTCCAAAACACATTCTTGGGATTTTTGAAATAAATACAGTACGTCTACTGATATCCAAAATCAATCTGGAAGTCAATTTTCAACGATGATTCCCACTTTAAGAGGCAATCAAACTGCACAACATTATCCCATTTCTTCTCTTTCTTCTATTTTATTCTTTTCTTTGATTTTGATTTCATTTTATTATTTGATTATCTACTAATTCTTTTTATTCTATTTTGTGTTTTGTTTTTGTGATTTTGACTATGATAGGCATAACCAAAACTGTGGGTGAATACATGAGGAGATTCATTAAGATCTATGGAATGCCATGGATTTATTTCTATAGCCATTTTAATTAGATTTTAGGTTTTTTTTTTTTAAATATTTTATACTTTTATTATGTGTTTATATTTGTTTATTTTAATTTATGGCATGTAATTAACTTAGTTTTTATGTAGGTTGTAATAGCCCCAGTAGAGGGAAATAGTGAAATCTTTAATTTTCTGCTCTTTTAAAATCAATTAGTAAATTAGGTTCAATTTGGTAAATCCTAATTAAAATTGATGGTGGCTTTAGTTAATTAGATAGCATGTAATTAATTTAGGTCTTTTAGAAAAATCATGTGAATATGGTTTTCTGTGTATTTGATTATTTATGTTGGGTTAGTTTTATGTTTTTTTATTTGATTTGGGCCTCAAGCCCATGTTTAGAATTAACCCATTTAAAATAGGCTTTGAATTGGATTTTAGGTTTTAATTAACTTTAAAGTCAATTTAGGCCTATTTTAGGTTAATTTTAAATTTTTAGGCCCATTCTAGTTTAATTAAAATAAATTTACACTTAGCTTAGCCCATAAAGTATTTCTTTTAAAATAGACTTAGACCTATTTTTCACTTAAATTAAAATTAATTAGATCTAAGCGCATTAATTTAAATATAATCCAATTCATGTCTATAAAATTAGTAGATTTAGGCTCACTTTAGATAATTAAAATAAATAGAAAGAAGTTCACTAATTTAATTAAAATGTAGGCCCACCTTTAGTTTTATTTTACTTTTAAATAAAAATATAGACTTAGCTAACATAATTAAAATTAGTATAATTTAGACTAATTTAAGGACGTCTCGTTATATGAACGCAATTTTTATATGTCATTTCATGACTAGTTGTCTTAGGTTAGATAAATGATAATTAAGGTTTAAAATGAAATTGCATATAATTAGAGAATAAGGTAATAATTCATAAACTAATTTTAAAAAACATAAGACTAAAAGAAGTTAGTATTCCGTTCCTAGAATTTTCTGGTTGTTGTGCTAGCTTTCTTTTAGAGAATCGAGTACCACCACTTTTGATTTGTCTCAGTTATTACCCTGGATGGTGACTCCTCATCTCCACGCCATGTCTTTGTGATATAGTAGTGTGTTCCCTAGAGCCCTGAGCTCAAAAAGTGTTGTGGTTTCTAAAATCTTGGACATGCTAAACCCTGCTGTATACAGTGGTGACTCCACTGAGGATAAGAGATACTAATTTTACTTGTGTTCTTTAGAATTATTCTATTAATTATTATTTTATTCTTGCATTCATTTGCATGTCCCTATTAATCAATGACATTGGTTTATGATTCCATGATTCTAATAGCTATACAAAGTTATAGATTGGCTAACCATCACTCTTAGCTTTAACTTGGTCCAAAAGAGATTACCGGGCTTATCTGACCAAAGTTTATGACCAAAGTCTTAAAAGAGGTAGTCTTCTCTCGAGTTGGTAAAGGATGTCGGGTCCCTTTGACCTTGGCCTGTGACTCTAGTCCTAAAAGAGGGTATGCTAAGAGGACCTTGACTTTGCACCAGACTTAACTATATGTAATGGCCTAGTTATTTTTCTTAGGATTTACCCAAATTGCTTATGATTGTTACCATAAGGTATTTCTATTTATAAAAGCCTAAGCCCCTACTTTTAAGGCTTATTTGGGTTAATAAAGATTGGGCTAGACCTTTATACTTAGAAATGATGTTTCTATGCTTTTATTACTTTAAGAGATTTAGCATGCATGTCATTTCTTAATATCCCCTATTGATATTAAGGCCAAGACAAAAAAATCCTAAGAAAAGAGACTCACTATTGAATACATATATAGGAGGAATAAGGTTGGAAGGATATTGTACACTTGATTGTTGCTTATTCCTTGCTACTTGTTGCATGGCACGTGCATTATATATACACACATATGCTTTATACATCATACTAACACTTTGTTTTATAGCCATCATAGATTCATCTGGATCTTCTCGTGTTTGGGAATGAAAAGGTAGCAAACTAGTTAGAATTGACCTAAGTCCAGGATCAGTAGCTAAGAGATCCTTGAAAGTCTAGAGAAGAGTCCTATTAATCCACTTTACTTAGAAGCTGAATCAACTCTAACCAAGTAAACAGAAATGGAATAATAATAAAGAGGAAACTAAACTTTATAAGACATTAAAGGAGCTTTGATGGATGATATGACAACCATGATGGAACATGAACTAAGACAAGCTTTAGCTGGATTAACACCACTTACTGCTGTTGATATCCCACCACATGCAATTGAATAAGCACCAGTTGCTGTAGCTGTTCTACCTACTGCAAATGCTCCTACACCTGTACCTATTGCTCTTACTCCTATTGACAATGTTAGAGGCCAACCCGTTGCTAGAAATTCACCTATTATTGAATTAAAGCTTAAGGATGTTGAGAATTATATGGTAGAGAAAGCAAAGAGGGAATCAGTTGAACTGGTCCAAGCAGATACAAGCACTAACTCAGAAAATATCTAAGATGAAGGAGTTAATAAAAGGATAAGGTATCAGATACTTATTTGATTTTGATAATATGTTGCAAATGAAAGGGGACAAATTGCTTGAGAAATTTAAAATGCCCCAATTACAAAAGTTTGATGGAATTAGAGATCCAAGGATCCGCCTTAGTTAGTATACAATAACTATGAGCACCACTAAAGCCCCATTAGTAGTAGTTACTAAGTTGTTTGTATTATCCTTGGAGGGAATGGCTATGAATTGGTACCATAGGTTAGAAAAATTATGTCAGGGTTGATTAAAGAGAGTTATATACTGCTTTCTTAAGACAATATGATTATAACATTAGGTTGGAGGTGTCTATTAGGGATTTAGAACTGACTAAGAAAAAACCTAATGAATCATTTTCTAATTTACTTACTAGATTCATGAATAAGGTAGGATTAATGAAAAATAAGTTGGTTGAGAAAGATTAGGTTAGGATAATAGTTCATAATATGTCACCTAATTTGGTTAAAAGGTTGTAAATAATGAATCCTAAGTCTTTTGTGGATCTTTATGATGATGGTTTACAAGTTGAAGAGATTAAAAATGAGAAGAAAAAGAGCTTTAGAGGCACTAGGACTCGAAATTACACAACTGAGGGCACACAATAAGGAAGTACTAGTTGAGCTATAGAAGTACGTGTAGTTTAATAACCAGGGAGATTCTTTAATTTCAATCAACCTCTTTCTAAAGTCCTAGACTGTCTAATATAAAAAAGCTTGCTTAAACCTTTAACCTTTTCTAAACCACCAAACCTAAATGTCCCAAGCTATGACCCAAACAATTATTGCAAATTTCACTAAATTATTAGCCATTCCACAGATACTTGCATCTGTCTAAAATATAAAATTTAAAAACTCATAGACTTTGAAAAAATTATGGACCCTGAGCAATCGAATACGAACCCAAACACTAAAAATAACCGTTTCCTAAACTATTGAAAAGTTCCACCCCTAGCTACTATAATGATCAATTTAGGATTTAGTGAAGAGGAAGTACTAGACTCCTTTGAGGACTTAAACCCTATAGACAATGAGAAATCTCTTGATGCCCCTAAAGGAGTAGAGGATTTATTAGGGCAACCTTCAAGCAAGTTTGATTACAATGTGTTTTATTCAAAACCACCATTGGCTGATATTCTAATTGAATCAATTGTGCCCATAGGATAAGGTGATGAGTTTAAAAATAATAATCTAAATGAAGAGGAAAAGAATCTAAGACTCTCAAATAGCCACAGAAGGGAGTTGAAGATTTGTTGGGCTAACCTTCAGGCAAATTTGATTATAAAGTCTTTTACTCTAAGTCAGCTTTTAGTGACATACCTTTTAAAGAGATTATGCCTATAGGATGGGGTGATGATTTTGGTAATTATGATCCAAATAAAAGGAATGAAGAATTTTTGGCTCCTAAATAGTCTTAAGAAGGGTTGAAGATATATTAGGTCAATATTTGGACAAGCTTGATGTTTAAAAATTAAATAGAAAGGAAAAATGCACAGTTGAGGTATAAAAGGATAGGAAGAAAGATTGAGTTATTAGAGTTATTGATATCTGGTATGACTTTGATGAAGAGAATCCTTAGGGTTTAGATGTGTGGAATGATGACCCTAAGATAAATCATGTTACTAGAACTGGTAAGAATTACAAGTTAGTTGAAAGGAAATTTGAAAAGCTACAGAAAGAGAGGAGGTTGACGAAGAAGAAGTACAAGATAAGAAAAAAGAAGATTTAGTCTTAGAACAGTTTAAGAAGGCCAAGGCGAATGTGAGAATTTGGGAATTGTTAATGCATTTGAAAATGTTAAAGGAAAGCTTTTGTTAAGACTTTATCAAAGATTAACATTGAAACTACTACTATGCCTAAGGCTATGGTTATGAAAGTCATAGAAAAGAAGCATGGTTTGATAATATTCTCATATGAAGATCTGCCTTTAAAGGGTAGAAATCATAATAAGGCATTGTTTATTCTAGCTGAAGTGAAAGCGAAGAGAACCAACTTTGCAATGGTGGATGATGGTTCTACCATTAATGTGTCACCATTGAAAATCCTGCCTAATTTGGGTCTCAAGGATGATGATTTAGCAAATTCAAATCTCATAATCAAAGCTTATGATGATAGTACGAGGAATGTCGAGGGTACATTTCAAGCTCTAATTAAAATAAGACTTGTAGAGTTGATTATTAATTTCATTGTGTTGGATATCCCTGTTATATATGCCTTATTATTAAGTAGACCATGGTTTCATGCCTTGGGAGGAGTACCCTCAATCATATATTAGAAGATAAAATTCCCTTATGAAGGAGAAGTTATGACTATAGAAGCTGGAAGTAGCAAGGCTATAGCATCTGTGTGCTCCTCTTATTTTTTAAGTTGTTAGGATATTTGATAGAAGCGAGATGGACAAGAATTGGGGAAGAATGAGCAAGGAAGTCTAGAAGTCCTAGATTTTAAAAGTGAGGACAATACAATAGGACTAGGTTATACTGAGACAGGACCTAGTAGTAGAAGAGCAAGGAAGAAGGAAAAGGCAAATAAGAAGTCCTTGGGAAAAGTAAGACCTTTAAGTGAGAAATTTATCAGAGAAGGAGAAGGGAAATATTATCTTAGGACCAAGGAACCTATCAATGTTACTGGTAGAGATGTTCTTAGGTTTGAGATCTTTAAGGAGTAAATTTTTGAGAACCTGGTAAAGGATAACCATGAAGAAGTGATGACACAAGTAACTAAAAGAATGGGTGATATGGCCATCAAAGAGCTACTGTGTCTATCACTTGAAAAGAAGCATAGGATTTAGCTACTATTATTAGTAATAACTTTAGTGATGTTTTTTTATAAGGAAATTGATGTAATAACATCCAACCTTTATAAGGATGAAATCTCTACTTTTCTTATGGTTAATGATATGAATGCTGGTTTGGCTTACTTGTGTGATGTGCATCCTAATAGTTCTGTGCATTATAATTTTGATCTTTCATGCATGTTTACCATTAATTTCATCCAATTAGATTCATTTAACATGGGCATGAATGATAATCCTAAGAACATTTGTATATTATATGATGTAACTCCTGAAGAGAGGGAAAAGCTTGAGAGAATATTAATAAAAAAAGGTAGTATTTGCTTGGTCTTATGAAGATATGTTAGGTTTAGATATAGAAATTATAAAACATTATATTCTTACCTATCTAGAAATTAAACCTATTAAACAAAAACTTCACAGGTTGAGATCAGAGTGGACTCAATAGATAAGAGAAGAAATTGCTAAAAAAATCCATGCCAACTTTTTAGAAGTGGTAGATTATCCTCAATGGCTAGCAAATATAGTACTAGTCCCTAAGAAAGATGGAAGGGTGTGTATGTGTGTGGATTTCAGAGACCTGAATAAAGTCTATCCAAAAGATGACTTTCCTTTACCTTATATCGCTGTAATAGTAGATAGGGTAGAATCTAGTGCAATGTACTCTTTCATGGATGGATTATAAGGTTATAATTAGATAATGATGGCAGTCATAGATAAAATTAAGATGACATTCATTACAGAGTGGGGAAGATACTATTATAAGGTGATGCCTTTCGGGTTGAAGAATGCAAGTGCTATTTATCAAAGGGCAACTACTGCTCTTTTTCATGACATGATGCATAAAGAGGTGGAGGTATATATGGATGACATGATGGTCAAATTAGAAATAAAAAAGGGACACTTTAAAGCTTTAGATAAAATCTTAGCCCGAATTGAGCGATAGAATCTAAGTCTTCTAAAGAAATGTTTTTTTTTGGAGTTACTTAAGGAAGACTATTAGGGCATACAGTTAGTAGTAGAGGAATAGGGGTTGATCTAGATAAAGTAAAAGCTATTCAGGAAATGCCAGCACTAAAGACGGGAAAAGAGGTAAAAGGGTTAATTGGTAAGTTGTAATATATTAGTAGGTTTTGTTGACCTTATCAATAATAAATCTTAATTTTGATCTTAAAAAACTTAATTTTGAGCATTTAATTTGTTTATTTAATTTTTTTTTAAGTTAGGACTCTATTGGAAGTTAAAATGAAGTATGATTATCTTGGGCTGATTAGACCTTTGAGATTCAATGAGGCTTTTGACATCCTTAGAGCTTTATAATGAGAAATTTATCTTCTTTAAATTTGAACTAGAAGTCTTGAGATTTCTGAATTGGGCTTATTTTTCAAAATCCGAGCTCATTTGGGTATGCAAATTTTGAGTCAAAATCCACTTATACGTTTGTCATCTCAGATTGCACATCTCTTAGTATTTTGGACATATCTTGAGTTAAAGAAGTCAAATTAAGGTGATTCAAAATGATATGAAAATATAAGTAAAATATCTATAATTTTCATGAAGAAAGTATGGGAAAATTAAAATTTCTTAATGAGTAAATCACGGCTTCAACTTATGTATAGCTGTATGACAGTATTTTGCATTTCAAATTGCATAGCTCTTAGTATTTTGGACATATCCTAAGCTAAAGAAGTCCAATTTAGGTGATTAAAAATTATATAGAAAGATAAGTCAAATATATACAACTTTCATAAAGAAAGTATGAGCAAATTAAAATTTTTTCAATATCAAATCACGGGTTAAACTTGGATATAGCTGTCTAATAGTATTCTGCATTTTAGATTGCATAGCTCTTATTTTGGACATATCTTGAGCTAAAGAAGTCCAATTTGAATTATTTAAAATTATTTGGAAATATAATTCAAATATATATATCTTCTATGAAGAAAGTGTGGGTATATTCAAATTTCTTGAGCAGCCAATCATGGTTTCAATCCATGAATAGTTATCTAATAGCATCACTTTCAATGATTCAAAATATAGATGTTAGACACATCATTTGCACCTCTAAAAACTATATTTTTAAGTATAAATACCTCTAGTGCTGAATGGAAGTTAAAAGAAACTTGTTTTATCATTCATTCTTTCTTAAGTATTCATTGAGCTCTCAAATTCTTTTGAACAATTCTTTATTTGTATAACTCTTATGAAAGTTGGTTGTGTGTTAAAGTTATAATTTCTCTTCATCTTAAATCTTGGTTTATATTAGAAGGGAATTGAGATTTATTTCTAAAGGAATTGGTTTAAGTGTTATCCATTGAAACAATTGGGTTTTTGATTTTTTTTAGTGAACTTTGAAAACTCATGTTGTAAAGTTATAAGACTGAGCCATAAAACTGTTGTGTAATCTCAATCTTATGAATAAGATTGTGGGTGATTGAAAATCCTAACTTAAGGATAAGTTAGGTGGAGACATAGGATTATTGTTCAATCCAAACTCTTTAAATCTTTGTGTTCTTCACTCTTCCTTCTCAACTTCCATTCAATTCTGACAAAGAATTTTTTTTATTTTTAATTTTTATTTGATAGTCTTATTCACCCCCTCTAGGACTCTTTTTATTTGGTATCAGAGCTTGAATTCTAGGTACTTCATTGCTAGAATACAAGATCATGGGAGTGAATCACAAGACATCTCTTCTCTTAGACCATTCTTTGATGGTAGTGACTATCCACATTGGAAATTCAAAATGGAATTAGATCTTGATTATGATTCCATCAAACTTTTGGACAATGTCTTAAAAGGTTGGGAACTACCTATAACTATCATTGATGGTATGGTAACTACTATTGTAAGAAGCTAATGGAGTATTGATCAAAAGGAAGAAAATCATAAAAATAAAAAAGCTATGATTACTCTAGTCTCTTCAATAATAAGAGAAGAAGGAGGCAAGCTTCAACATTATATGTCGGCCAAAGAAATGTGGGAGACCTTAGAAAATCACTACGAAGGCAACATTCAAGTAAAAATCAAGAAGGTTCAACTTCATATGTATGAATATAAACTCTTCAAAATGAAGCCTCATGAATCAATCATAGAGATGACAAATCGTCTTAATGCTCTCCTCACAACCCTCAAGAAACTTGGAAAACATTTCTCTAAGGAAGAAGTAAACAACAAGATTCTAAGAATCCTATCTAAGAAGGATTGGGAATCTTGTGTTACTTGATTGGGAATCTCGTGTTACTTTAATTGAGGAAGCTCAAGACCTCTCCACCCTATCAACTAATATGCTCATTGGTAAGCTCTTAACACATGAGCTCACTATTAAGCAAAGAGGTGAAGAATAAAAAGAGAAAGAAGAAAAGAAAAAGAGCATTGCTCTAAAAGCTCTTTAAGAAGATAGTGAAGAGGAAAGCATAAAAGATTCTAGTGATGAAGATGGTGACATTGCCATGCTCACTAGAAACTTTAAGAAGTTTTTAAGAAAGAAAAACTTTTAAAAAATAAGGGATTTCAATAAGAAGTTCGAAGGTGATAGGAAAAAGAAAACTAAGGAGGTTACTTGCTATGAATGTAAGAAACTGGGACATATTAGAAGTGAGTGTCCCAAACTCAAATTCAATAATAAGGGAGCAAAAGATAAGAAGAAGACATTCAAATCTACTTGGGATGATTCCTCCGAATTCAAAGAGGAAGAGGAACAACAAGAGGTGGCTAATCTTTGCTTCATGGCCCTTGAAAATGAAAATAAAGTACCATCTACTTCTTATTCTTCCTTTGATGATTGTGATAATTTTTGTGATAATGATGATGATGATGATGATGATGAGAGCTCTATTGTGAGCAAATTGCTTATTAAATGCAAAAGTTTATTATCTAAGAAGAAACATTTTAAGCATGAGCTAGGTAGCTTAAATAGAGAATTAGAAATTTTTAAAATTAATTTTGCTAAACTTGTTGAATCAAATGAAAAACTTATTAGTGATGCAAAATCTTTTAATTCTTTAGAAGATCAACTTAAGAAAGCAAATGATGAAAATCATAAGCTTTCTAAGGAGGTCTTAGAATTAAAGAATTCCATTGCTAAATTTAAGAGAGGAAAAGAAACTTTAGATATTCTTCTTGACTCTTAAAAATTTCATGGAGATACCTGTAGAATTAGATATAAGAATGGAATGTCTTCATCATCTTTATCACATATTAATTTTGTAAAAGCTTCACATGATTCCACTCCTTTAACCTCCAAATCAAATGAGACTCAAGCTTTTAAAGCTAAAAGGTCTCATGTGTTAAATAGCAACAGAAAGTCTCATGAGATTCATCCTTTATTAACACAAAGAGGTAAGACTCAAACTAGAGCACCTAAACCCAAGCATGCTTATATGTACATTAGACACAATTATAATTGGCATGCTACACAATACAATGCACATAAACATGTTACATAAAATTATCGAAATTCACATCACAATTTTCAATGCATGTCTCACTTAATGACACAAAATAATAGGAGATACACACAACACCAAAGACATATTGCACACACTAGGAAAGCATTTCATCCTAGGAGGAATAAATTCAAAAATATTGTATGTTCTTATTGCATGATCAAATGACATACTAATAATGTGTGCTTTTATTGAAGACTGCATATGAATTTACTTCCTACGGATTATCTTGAAACTAACCAACCTAGACCAAGAAAGGTTTGGGTCTAAAAAAACACTTATATTATATTGTATAGATGTGCTTGAAATCCATAAGAATAAAAAGCAAGTGGTATCTCAATAGTGGATGTTCAAGGCACATGACAGGAGACAAAGAGCAATTGAACAAACTTGATGCTAAGGATGGAGGACACGTTACTTTCAGAGATAATGCAAAAGCAAAAATTATTGGCATTGAAGAAATATGTAATCCTAAATCCTTATCTATACATCATGTGTTTTTTGTTGATGGTCTTAAACATAATATGCTTAGTATAAGTCAATTATATAACATAGGAAATAAGGTAATTTTCTATCCTAAAAATTACTTTATTAATAGTCTTGATGAAAACAAAGTTATTTTTATTGACAAAAGAGTAGACAATGTTTATGTCATTGATTTGAATAAAATTGATAACAAAGACATAAAATGCTTAGTGTCTATCTCCTATGACACATGGACATGGCATAGAAGGTTAGGACATGCAAATTTTGAGCTTTTGAATGATCTTTGTAAATGTGAACTTGTGATTGGTTTACCTAAGCTTGAATTCACTAAGGATAAACCTTGTGATGCTTGGTAAAAAGGAAAACAATCCAAGTCCTCATTTAAGCTAAAAAATGTAGTGTCCATTTCTAGGCCACTTGAACTTATACATATGGATTTATTTTGACCAACTAGAGTTACTAGTCTCGATGGAATGCACGATGCATATGTATTGGTTAATGACTAGATTTACTTGGGTATGTTTCCTTGCTCATAAGAATGGTGGATTTAAAGCATTTGGAATTTTTTCAAAAAGAGTTCAAAAAGAAAAAGGTTTTTATATTTCTTCTATTAGAAGTGATCATGGAACCAAATTTGAAAATGAATTTTTCAAAAACTATTGTAATGAAAATGGTATTTCTCATACATTTTCATCTCCTATAACTCCTTAATAAAATGGGGTAGTTGAAAGGAAAAATATAACTCTTGTGGAAATGGCTAGAATAATATTTCATGAGTATAATTTGCCTTTATATTTTTAGGTGAAAGCCATTAACACATCTTGTTATATTTCAAATCGGGTTTTCAAAAGATCAATTTTAAATAAAACATCCTATGAACTATGGAACAATATAAAACCTAAAACCTCATATCTAAGAGTATCTGGATGCAAGTGCTTTATATTGAACACCAAGGATAATCTTGAGAAATTTAAGTCTAAAGAGGATGAAGGAATTTTCCTAGGCTATTCTATTTCTAGTAAAGCATATAGGGTCTTTAATAAGAGAACTCTAGTAGTTGAAGAGTTAATGCATGTGGTATTTGATGAATCAAACTCACTTGATCCTAGAAAGGATATTTGTAGTGTTGATGATCTTATAGGTGACAATGAGATTATGGAAACACAAGAAGAAAATGCTAGTAAGCCTTTGGAACTTGAAGGTCCAAGCAAAGAGGAAAATGAGGAGACATCTCAACCTACCTTGAAGGATGAACTTCCAAAGGATAGGCAATTCAAGAAAGCTCAGCCTCAAAACCTCATCATAGGTGACACTTCAAAAGGGGTAACTACTAGATCTAAACTTAAGTCTATTGTTAATTTAGCTTTTATTTCTCAAATTGAACCCAAAAATGTTGATGATGCTTTAAGTGATGAATTTTAGGTCCTTGATATGCAACAAGAGTTAAATCAATTTGAGAGAAACAAGGTTTGGACTTTGGTTCTTAGACCTAAACATCATCCTATTAGAGGCACTAAATGGGTGTTTAGAAATAAGATGAATGAACAAAGTGTCATAACTAGGAACAAAGCTAGACTAGTAGTTAAAGGTTAAAATCAAGAGGAATGCATTGATTATGATGAAACCTTTGCCCCCGTTACAAGGTTAGAAGCTATTAGGATGCTAATTGCATTTGCATTATTCATGGATTTTAAACTTTATCAAATGGGTGTTAAAAGTGCATTTTAAATGGTTTTATTGAATAAGAGGTGTATGTTAAACAACCTCCAGGTTTTGAAAGCTTTGATTTTTCAAATCATGTGTTCAAACTTTCCAAAGAATTATATGGATTGAAATAAGCTCCTAGAGCTTGGTATGAAAGATTGAGCAACTTCTTATTAGAGAAAGGTTTCTTTAAAGGAAAATTTGATACAACTCTTTTCATAAGGAAATCCAAGCATGATTTATTAATTATTCAAATATATGTTGATGACATTATTTTCAGTCCTAATAATCATTGCTTGTGTGAGGAATTCTCTAATTTAATGAAAGGAGAATTTGAGATGAGTATGATAGGTGAACTCAAATTCTTTCTGGACTACAAATTAAGCAATGTAAAAATGGCATTTTCATCAATCAAACTAAGTATACAAGAGACGTTCCCAAGAAATTTGGCATGGATGGAGCTAAGATAAGTAAAACTCCAATGAGCACCACAACCAAACTTAATAAAGATGAGAATGGCAAACCGGTTGATGCAAAGTAATTTAGAGGTATGATGGGATCTCTTCTTTATTTAACTACTAGTATACTCGATATTATGTTTTTTACTTGCTTGTGTGCTAGATTTCAATCAAGTCCTAGAGAGTCTCATTTGAATGCTATTAAAAGAATTTTCAAATATCTTTGTGGTACAATGCATTTAGGACTTTGGTATCCTAAGAGTTCATCCTTTGACTTGATTAGTTATTTTGATGCACACTTTGCTAGTAGTTTACTAGATAGAAAAAGCACTTTCGGAACTTGTCAAGTTTTAGGACAATGTTTAGTTTCTTGGTTTAGCAAGAAATAAGTTTTTGTTGCCTTGTCCATTGCTGAAGCTGAATATATTACAGTAAGTCTTTGTTGTTCATAAGTTTTATGGCAAAAACAACATTTATTAGATTATGGTGTAAAACTTAATCACATTCCAATCAAATATGATAATACAAGTTCTATCAACCTTAGCGAAAATCCCATTCAACATTCTAGAACTAAGCATATAGACATTAGACATCATTTCTTGCGTGATCATGTTCAAATTGGTGATATCTCACTTGAATTTGTTGATACAAATAATCAACTTGCAGATATCTTCACCAAACCTCTCAATGAAGAGAGATTAAATTTCATTAAGCATGAACTGGGCATAATTGATGGTTGAATTATTTTCATGTGAAATCATGTTATGCTTATTGATTACTTTGATTAATAAATATTTTGATTTTGATCTTAATTTTTTTTTGGTTGTCAGCTTATATTTGGTTTATCTTTTTAAATTTCCTTTTGCATTTTGTCAAGGGAGGAGAAATCATTTGAGTTTGCATGTGTACCTAGTTAATTTTTTTTAACATGTGTACTTAGTTTGTTTTTAATTTGAAAAACTCCCTTAAAAAATATTTTTATATTAGTGACATATTATATTTTGATTTGATTTTGGGGGGGGGGGATTTGTTTAAATTTTTGCATTCATATTAACATTATGATTAATTTTTTCGTACATTATATGTTACAAAGGGTCTTATTTTGCTTACTTTATGTATGACATAGATTTTATAAAGATTTTGAGTATCTTTATTTTTTATTGTCCCTTTATATCTCTCTCTCTTTTCTTTTTGCTTTTGATAAAGGGTAGAAATATATTTGAGTTTGTTATTTATTACTATACATGTGTATAATATTCTTTTTAGGATTATTTTGATCTTTGATAAGGCATGCACTACTATACATATGTATAATATCTTATTATTGTGTTTATACATGCATAATTCATGTATAATTTCTTCTTAGAAATGGTTTTTATCTTTGATAAGGTATGAATATCTTCTTAGGAATTGTTATTATCTTTGATAAGGCATGCATTACTATACATGTGTATAATATTTTATTATTGTGTTTATGCATGCATAATTCATGTATAATTTCTTCTTAGGAATGGTTTTTATCTTTGATAAGACATGAATATCTTCTTAGGAATTGTTTTAATCTTTGATAAGGTATAAATATTTTTACAAAAATTTGGTGTATCTTTGCTTTGTTCCTATAGGAAGTGATACATTTTAGTAGCACTATATGTATATATGTTTGTAATTATTTCCTCACATTGCCTAACATTTATTTAAATTATCATGTTATCATATTTTATGTTTTTAATACATTTATCATAAGAATGCCATGTTTTTATCCATTCTGCTATATTTTATGTTGTTTATATTTTTTATTTTTTTGTCTAGGGAATAATCTATAAATTTATATTTCTTATCATGTCCATATTCGTAGGAGGGAGAAATAAAGAAATATATTTTATTACATTTGGTATTATTATTATCACACACTTTATTTTGTAATATTTTTTAATCAAATTCAAAATAAGTTTGTCAAAATAAAAAAAGGGGGAGATTGTTGACCTTAGTAATAATCAATCTTAATTTTGATCTTAACAAACTTAATTTTGATCATTTAATTTTTTTATTTATGTGTGTTTAAGTTAGGACTTTAATGGAAGTTAACATGAAGTATAATTATCTTGGGTTGATTAGACCTTTAAGATTCAAGGAGGATTTTGACATCGTTAGAGCTTTATAATGAGAAATTTATCTTCTTTACATTTTAAATAGAAATCTTGAACTTTATTATTGGGCTTATTTTTTAAAATCTAAGTTTATTTGGGTATGAAAATTTTGAGTCAAAATCCACGTATACGTCTGCCATCTCAGATTGCATATCTCTTAGTATTTTGGACATATCATGAGTTAAAGAAGTCCAATTAAGGTGATTAAAAATGATATTAAAATATAAGTCAAATATCTAGAATTTTCATGAAGAAATGATGGGCAAATTCAAATTTCTTCAAGAGAAAATCACAGCTTCAACTTATGTATAGCTATCTGACAGTATTCTGCATTTCAGATTACATAGCTCTTATTATTTTGGACATATCTTAAGATAAAGAAGTCCTATTTAGGTGATTCAAAATTATATAGAAAGATAAATTAAATATCTACAACTTTCATGAAGAAAGTATAGGAAGATTCAAATTTATTCAATATCAAATTATGGGTTCAACTTGGA
The DNA here is from genome assembly GCA_947683625.1 of Mallotus nudiflorus. NCBI lineage: Eukaryota > Viridiplantae > Streptophyta > Magnoliopsida > Malpighiales > Euphorbiaceae > Mallotus > Mallotus nudiflorus. The sequence continues at coordinate 1,063,364 of CANTUR010000017.1, read as the reverse complement.
TATAGCTGTATGACAATATTCTGCATTTCATATTGCATAGATCTTAGTATTTTGGACATATCTTGAGATAAAGAAGCCCAATTTGGATGATTCAAAATGATATGGAAAGCTAATTCAAATATCTACAGCTTCTATGAAGAAAGTGTAAGTAAATTCAAATCTATTAAGCAGACAATCATGATTTCAATCCATGAATAGCTGTCTAACAACATCACTTTCAATGATTCAAAATATAGTTGTTGGACACATCATTTACACCTCAAAAAACTATATTTTTAAGCATAAATACCTCTAGAGCTGACTGAAAGTTAAAAGAAACTTGTTTTATCATTTATTATTTCTTAAGAATTCATTGAGCTCTCAAATTCTCTTAAAAAATTCTTTATTTGTATAAATCTTATGAGAGTTGGTTGTGTGTTAGAAATATAATTTCTCCTCATCTTAAATCTTGGGTTATATTAGAAGGGAAGTGAGATTTATTTCTAAAGAATTGGTTTAAGTGTTGTCCATTGAAACAATTGAGTTTTTGATTTTTTTTTAGTGAGCTTTGAAAACTCATGTTGTAAGGTTATAAGAGTAAGCCATAAAACTATTATGTAATCTCAATCTTATGAATAAGATTATGGGTAATTGAAAATCCTAACTTGGAGATAAGTTAGGCGGAGATGTAGGATTATTGTTGAATCCAAACTCCTTAAATCTTTGTCTTTTTTATTCTTCCTTCTCAACTTCCATTCAATTCTTACAAAGAATTATTTTAATTTCTCATTTTTATTTGATAGTGCTAATCACCCCCCCCCCTTTGGGACTCTTTTCAGGTTTATTGCAAAACTTACTACTATTTATGACCTTATTTTTTAGCTTCTAAGGAAAGATCAACCTGTGAAATGGAATGAGGATTTTTAGAAAGCCTTTGACAAGATTAAAGAGTATCTTACTAATCCACCTATTTTAAAGCCACCAAGACAAATTATTAATTCTATACTTGGCTTTAGAAGAAATGCAATGGGGCAATGCTAGCACAAGAACGACTAGAAGGGATAGAGCATGCAGTGTATTATCCTAGTAAAAAGTTTGTACCATATGAGGAGAAGTATGATTTAGTAGAAAAGATGTGTCTGATTATAATCTATGCAATAAAAAGTTGAGGCACTATTTTCATTCATATAAAGTTCAAGTTGCTTCAAGGATTGATCTTCCTAAATACTTATTTCAAGCACTTAATTTGACTGGAAGAATGTCTTTGTAATATCCCGTGTTATTTAAAAATATTTTTACACTGTACCGGGATATGCAGTGTCAATAATTTGTATATATATTATGATATTTTTATGAGTTGATATGTATTTTAAACCTATTTTAATTATTGTATATTATTTTCAGTATTTTACGTAAAATTTTCCCGGGATTTGCATTTTCGGGGAAATTTTCACGTAAACAATGTATTATTAATTATTTTAAATGTATTTACGGACTTGCATGAACTCATACATATTTTTAAATTATTGAATAAAGATTGTGTGTGTATATTTATTTAATTAGGGTTTATTATTACCCTAATATTTTATTAAGTATTTAATTGTTTTATTGTTATTTAATTAATTTTATTTAGTATAAATTATTAAAATATTAATATTTTATGTGTGTGGTGTATATTTGATGTGTGTAATTTAATATTATTTTAATATATAGTATAAAGTATATATATATACATATATTGGTCAAAATTACAAAAGAATTGGAAAATTACATATTTGCCCCCGAGTCCTCTTCTTCTTCTCCGATTCTCCCTTCTCCATTTCCGGTCGCTGCCGTGCCGTTCCTTGCCGTCCGGTGTGCCACCATCTTCCCCGACCAATTTCACCGCCTGAGGAGGCCGTTTCCGGCGTCGGGAGATCGATTTTGGCCGGAGAAGCCGAAAATCGATCCACCGTCGATCACACCGATTTCGGCCACCGTTTTCGACACTGCCGGTCTCTTTCTTCTCCTTGAGCTCCGGTGAGTGTGATTCTAGCTTTGGTTTGAGCTAAAATGGTCTAGAATTGCTTAGTTTTCGATTTGTCAATTTCGGCCTATTAGGGTTTTCGATTTTTTTGAGCTTTGAATTGGATGATTCATGGAAACTTCCTTCACAAACGTTGTTCCTAGTAGCTAATCTTCATGTATGAATTTTTGTAGAATTTTTGGAGATTGTTTGGATTTTTGGGTATTTTTGAATATTTTAATATTATTTTCTAATTTTCGGAAATTAATTATTTAAATTATGAAATTTGAGTTTATGGTTGAATTAGGTGTTGACATGAATTATAGGAATTTATTTGGAATTTTTATGAATTTCTAAGTATTTATTTTGAATTATTAAAGTTTATGTGATTTTGAGAAAATTAGGTTAAATGTGTTTTAATTTGAAATTAATTGGTTAATTGAGTTTAATTATTAATATTATTGATAAATATGTTGAGAAAATTAATTTTGGGTAATTGTATGATTTTTGGTGAATTTTTGAAGTAATTTAAGTATATTTATATATATAGGGGTATTTTGGTAATTTTACCCTAAATTGTCTAAAAATGTAATTTAATTGGTTTTAATATTTATTTAAGGTATAAAAATGATTTCTACAAAATATTTGGTATTTTTAACTAATTAAAACTATTTTTCGTAAATTATTTTCAATTATATATATAATATACGGTTTTTCTAATAAAATGAGTTTTATTTGGTTTTTACAGTGTTTCAAGGTTAATTATGTAATTTTTACCTATAAAATGTATTTCTGTGATTTAAGGATATTTTTGGTATATCTGGAATCATTCTGTGTTTGTGGACCCCGGTCGGTGGACTGTGGTTTGGAGTCCGACCGTGGGATTTTGATTGTGTTGAGCTTGTTTTTCGAAGTGTATTTTCTTTGCAGGGTCGGCTCTACTCTTTTGAGTAGAGAGATTTCCGTTTTACAGGGGAGGTTCTGCCGGATTTTTGATAGAATTCTCGTAAAACGTGATGTCCAGTCGAACCCTAATTCTGTTTTCGTATTTTAATACTCTAGATTGAATTCTAGGATTTCTATTAGGGTTACTCTGATATCGGTTATTTATTTCTTGTTTAGTTGCGCCAAGACCGAGGGCTAGTGGACCAGGCCCGTCGGACCTGTCTCGTGGAGCGCATTAGGTGAGTTACTATACTATATATATATACTTAGGATGCATGATTTAGAAATGCATGTTTTATGTCGATTAAATATGCATAAATAATTTGATTATTTCTTAAGTTTATATTAAGTATATTTTCGGCTTATTTTTGGTATATAATAAATTATATACATGTTTTATTAATAAAATATATTTAAAATGTTTTTAAATATATTTCCAACTTAATTTATGATTTGATTGAATGTATTTGATATATATATACTCGAAATATACCTAGTTTACTTTTGGTATATTTCCGGTATATATATGGTTTATATTGTTAATTCATGTACATTCATGCATCATTTATTTTTGTAAATGAATGTTTTACATTATTAATGATGAAGGATATCAATAGAACGTGCTACCTAGTGGGCAGCACTAGGACCGAGTACGTACCGGTATGCCTATAGCTTTAGGCTATATTACTAACTTATTTGTGGATATTGATTTGATTATGATTATTGATATGTGAGATGTGGTTGTGGGTGTGATTGTTGGAGCTCGGTTGACCAAGTGTCTCGGGGCCAATCACACTGGCAGTCAGACTGCTGGAGCTCGGTTGACTTAGTGTCTCGGGGCCAGTCTACTGTCTAAATGGATTAAGTGGATATATTTGGATAAGTGAGCCTGTATGGCCAGAGTGTTGTTTAACACTACTTTCTGAGGTTGCGATATTCTAGGGTTCTATGTGATCCTTCATAAACTGTGATTTTCAGATAAAGTATATAAAATGATTTTACTGCATCTGTGTGTAATTGCCTGTATATATATATATATATTATATATACTGTTGACTGTATGCATTATCACTTAGTGTGTATGTATATATATTATAGTAATTCACTCAGTGAGGTCTGACTCCCCTCCATTGACTATTTTTCAGGAGAGTCAACTTCCTCAGACCTCAGTAGTAGGTCGATACGCTGGATTTCTTCCACCCTGGCTTCTTTATGTAAATTGTCTACTTGAGTCTTATTTATTTTATCTAGACACTGCAGTAGTTGTAAATTAAAGTATTGGATTTCATGTACTTTATTTTAAAGAGATGTATTATATTGAACTGGATTTGTATTAAAGATTATATATATCTATGTGATGAGATTTTGAATTAAATCCAGTTGGTATGGATGATATCATGATTTTATTTTCCGCTGCATATTATACTGTTACTGTTATTATGGCATGCTTTATTTTATTTTTAGGCTTGCTACGGGTTCCGGATTCGAAAGAATTCCCGTTCCCTAGCGCCGGTCATGGCCCCTGTTTTGGGTCGTGACAGTCTTGATAGCTAGTACTCTTGACCGAGTTTGATATAGAGTACATCACTACGAAGGTCATTAAGGGTAGGGCAATAGCAAGAGTTCCTAGCTCAAAATGCAGTATATGGTGTGATGAATAATGGAATTTAGAGTTTCCAGATAAGAATTTAGTAGTGATAGAATGTTAGGATGGAGGCTTTACTTTGATGGGGTTGTGAACAACAAAGGAGTTAGATTAGGAGTAATTCTTATTACACCAGAAGGAGAAACCATACCAATGGCCAAGAAATTAGATTTTAAGGTGACAAATAATACGATCGAATATGAGGCATGTATCTATGGAATAGAAGTAGCTATAGTAGCTAGGGCTAAAGAATTATTAGTTAATGGGGATTCAATATTGGTTATTAGCCAGGCTAATGAAGAGTGGGAAGTGAAAGAGGAAAAGTTAAAACCTTACATTTGCTATTTGAAAGCTTTAATAAAAAACTTCACTAAATTTATCTTTATCCATTTATGAAAATCAATGGCAAATGCCTTGGCGACACTCTCTTCAATGTGGGACAGTTTAACTGGATTAACTATAAACCTTTGGTAATCATGAAGTTAAAAAGTTCCATGCTATGGTGGTGAATAGCTATCATTTATCGCACCGGTACGTACTCGGTCCTAGTGCTGCCCACTAGGAAGCACGTTCTATCGATATCCTTCATTTTAAAATAAAACATACATTCGAGAATAAATAATTTATACAATGGCATTCAAAATGATTAAATAAACCATACATATACCAGAAATATACCTAAAATAAACTAAATATATTTCAGGTGTATATACGTAAAATAAACTCAATTAAATCATAAAATATACTTAAAATCAACCAATAATATACTTAAACATAATTTGAATATAAATAAAAAAGAAAACATGCATTTATTTTAAAATATACCAAAAATATACTAAAAATATACCTAAGATATACTTAAGCATTTAATAAAGCAATTATGCAAAATTTTACATTCAAAACATATAATTCTAAAACATGCAACCTAGAACAATGTATATATATAATAATAACTCACAGGGATGTGCTCTTCGAGACTGATCCGACGGGTCTGGTCAGCTAGGCCTCGATCTCGGCGCAACTAAACAATAAAATGATCATGAATTATAATAACTCTAACTTAAGCTTCTAGAGACTCAATATAAAATTACTAAACATGAACAAACACAAAATTAGAATTAGACCTGATGTCACATTTTATGAGAATTCTACCGAAAATTCGGCAGAACCTCCTCTGTAAAACGGACATCTCTCTACTAAAAAGTAGAGCCGGTCCTGCAAGAAAAATACACTTCGAATACAAAAATCCTCACAACCCTCGATTGGGATCCCAAACAACTGAAATTCCCCAACCGAGGTTCACAATTCACCAAAAATTCAAATAACATAATAAAAAATATTAAAATTCAATAAATACCATAAATGCCCTTCAAATATCAAAATACAGCATATTAAGTATTAAAACACCAAAAATAATTATTTTCCTAATAATTACTCAAAAACCCTAATTAATAATATAATATTATTAAGAATCCATTTTCTCAATAATTCCACAAATATTTATAAAAATTCATTTTATAAATCCAAATTACTTAATTAGTCCAAACATATATTAAAATTTATTAAAAATCCATTTATTTACAAAAATAGTATATTATATATTATTTGAAAATAATTTTTGAAAAAAAATATTAATTAGTTAAAATTAATAAATAATTTGTAAAAAAAATCATTTTTATATCTCAAATAATATTAAAACCAATTAAACTTAATATTTAACTAAAATTACTACCAAATTACCCCTAATATTTAAAAATACATATAAAATACTAATAATACTTAAAAATTCAATAAAAATTATATAAATACACAAAAATTATTTTCTCAACATATATCTCCATAATATCAACAAAAACATATAATTAACCAATAATTTCTAACAAAACATATATATAACCTATATTTTCAAAATTGACATAAACTAAAAATAATTATAAAAATTACACGAAATTCAAAAAAATTATAAAATTAATTCTAAAATTAATATTAACCACCAATAACACTAAAAATCACAATTTCATAATTTATATAATTAATTTACAAAAATAATAAAATAATACTAAAATATTTAAAAATTCACAAAAATCAAAATAATTCTTAAAAATCACACAAAAATTCAAGGATGTAGATTGAGCTAAGGGAAACAACTTTTGTAAATGGATTTTTCATGAATCAAGCAAGAATTCTTGAAAGAAATCAAAAACCCTAAAATGACCGAAATTGAAAATGAGCAAAACACCCTACCAAAACGCGATTTCAAGCTGAAAGGAGCTTAGATTCCTCGTCCTTAAAGCTCCAGGAGTTCAACAGCACCAGAAACATCCAATTTGATGGCCGGAATAGCCTTAAACGGAGGAGAAGAAAATCTCAGCTTCTGGAGCTACTGCCGATTCTGAAAAAGGAAGGGAAAGTGGCGGAGCTAGTAGGGGAAGAGGTGGTTGATAGCGGAAGGGCAGGAGGCACATTGACAGCCAACAAACAGGATGGCAAACGGTGAGGGTGATGAGGATCGGGGAGAGAGAAATAAATGGGGAGGGGTTTTTGATTTTTTTTGTATATATATACATAAAACTATATAATATAACTTAAATAAACTATATATTATAATATATATTATTATTTTATGCTAAATTCACACACCACACACTTAAATATTTACAAATACACACACACACACACACACACACACACACACACACACACACACACACACACACACATATATATATATATATATATATATATATATATATATATATAAACTCATAAAATAAAAGTCAATAATGTAATTTATTAAAATATTAATATTAAAATATTAATGCACTAAATTAAGCATTGTTAAAATAGTATTGCCTGAAATAATAAACTCCAATATATACAATTACATAGAAAATTATAATTAAATGAAAAAATAACGATAATTATTCACAAAATAATAAAATAATAAAATATAGTTTTAAAATTATTAACACTGCATATCCTATTTTAAAATAAAATAATTTAAAATCTAGGGTCATTACAATTATCTTTGGGAATCCGCTCAGATAGACTCTTATGAATATATTGCTGATAATGACGAGATCGCTCAAGCAAGGTAGAGGCATCATACCCCTATAATGCCTCTCTTAACTTTGGACCCATCAGATGAGAATTATATAGCATCAAAACTGGGATGGCAGAAGGAATGCAACAACGTAAAGGTCCTATAAACCAACGATACATACGCTCTCCTAAGTACCACATGTGAAATCCATATCCAGGGAGTAGAATCCTCATGGTCTCAAGTTGCATAGTAGTGGTCATGAAGCTATATCGATGAACATCATTAGCACCATCTAACTAGTTGGACTTAATATGAAATTTATGTTAGTTATATTTAACTTTCATAAATTAGGAAATACTAATAATTTTATTTTTTTACCAGATGCCACTCAAGAGTGTTCAATTGCTCACAATAAGTCTGAAGTGTGTTCCTGATGCTAGCAAGATGAGAAGAACCTTATCTCTGCATCAGACGGAGGCTCCTATCAAGACTAACAACATTGAAACCTCAAATTAGCCCAATCTTTATGCTCCAAATCTGAAGAAAAAGAAGTTAATAAAAGTAAAGAAAACCACAAATGTTGAAAGCATATAAGAAAAGGCACATACATATAATTGATGTGTGTAATATTTACATATTTTTAAGTTGAATTTTAATGACTTTTAAATTAATAAATAATGTTAATTGGTTAGATTTTAATTTAATTGGGAAATATTTTTAATTTATAGTCTTATTTAGGATTTTATTATTTTTGGTTTAATTATAGTCAAATTAAGAGTTTATATTTAAGTACTAATTAGGGTTTCCGTTTTTGTAAGAAAGATTAAAAAGCAATTCCAAAAAATTAAGGATTTGTATGACATGGCCGTGTTGCAAGCCATGTTTACTTTTGGAACTGAAGAAATATTGAACACAGGCACCACATAGGCATTCTTTAACCTGTGCATCTTTTTATATAAGTTGAAGAAGCTAAGCATGACCTTGACATGGCCATGTGCCAGGTCGTGCAAACCAACTGGGAGTTTCATTTTAGGATGAGCACGACCATGTTAAGGTTCTGCTAAAGAGCTTCACCGTTACACAAGAAGAGGCACGGCCATGTCGAGGCCGTGTTGGATTAAGAGAGAATTTACCCAAGCAAAAAAAAAAGAGGAATTCAAGGGTTAAGAGGTCTTTTATCAAGTTTTTCTATAAAGGGATGTTAAGAAGTGTTTTGGGGATGGATTTTACATTTGGGGGGCAATCCTTAAAGCTGAATATTTAAGAGGAGTCACGAGATTTAAGAGACTTATCTATTCTTTCTTCTTTTTCATCTTTTATTTTTTTAATTATGTTTGTGATTGTTACCATAATTATGTGTGGCCAAACTATTTTTAGGGTTTAGGTTAGGAGTAGCTATTTTATGATGTGATTGAATATAAAGCTTTATTATTTGATTTTCAGTTAATCTTATGAGTTGCACTTAATGTATGCTTTCATTATTAGCCAGCTTGTTTATATGTTTATGGTAGATTCACCAATGAGAGTTAGGATAATTTATTAGCTTTAGACTCATAGGACTTAGACCATTCAACTACGAGAGTAGGCGAGCTCTTCGGGTGACCATGATAATAGACAGGGCTCTACAGTGGTAAAGCAATAATTGTTAAAGGAAATTAATGAGTTTTAATTAATTTCTTAATCATGAGAATAAGTTAAACTTTAATCTTAACATGCTTAATTAAAGTCAAGAGAGTCTTTAGGTATTTTAGAATAATTACCCTTAATTGAAATTAATGTTTCTTTTACTTATTAATATGTTTATGATCTTATTATAATAGTGAAACTAAACCTAAGCTATATGTTTTTATCATTTGATTTTCTCTTAGTTTTAATTTTTTAGATTTAGATTTAGATTTTTTAAATTACTTTATTGATTTGCTAGCTAAAATCATAAGTAAAAGTATTAGTGTTCAATATACAATCCTCGTAAGAATGATATCTTTTGCACTATAATTCACGATCCGTGCACTTATGGGTTTAGAACACAATAAGTTTTTGGATTTGTTGATGGGGATTGGTAATATTAATATTAATTTAAATTTTTACCTCTCTTAGACTAGTATTTTTCTTTTCTATTAACTTGCTTTATTTATTGATTTTTTAGGTGCTTCGCTAGTTTATGAACACTTAATCTAAAGGAACAAACTTGGAAAAGATCAATCCTAAAATTGAGAAGTCATGCAAATAAAATAGAAAGGAAAAGTGCACAAAAGACAAACAAACCATGGCTAAAGATCAAGCAGCTCCTTCGATAAGGAATCATACTCTTTAAGAGTACACGATGCCTAACCCTGGAGACAACCTTAGTAGCATAGTGATACCGACTGTGGATGTTAACAACTTCAAGATCAAACCAACAATCATTCAAATGGTCTTATAATTTCAGTTTGGAGGTCTATAAAATGAAGATCCTAATGCCCATTTAGCTCAATTCTTAGAGATTTATGATACTTTCAAGATGAATGGGGTTAGTCCGGATGCAATAAAACTTAGATTATTCCCTTTCTCTTTGAGGGATAAAGCCAAGTTGTGGTTACACTCTCTTACACCATAATCCATCTTTTTTTGGGATGTGTTGTCAAAGATGTTTTTTAGTAAACATTTTCCACTAGGAAAAATGGTAAATTCAGACAAGAAATCATAAGCTTCACTCAATACCATTGAGAATCCTTATATAAAGCTTAAGAATGTTTCAAAGACTTGCAACATCAATGCCCTTATCATGGAGTTCCACAATGGTTGCTTATTCAGACTTTTTATTAAGGACTCACTGAACTAATGGGGATCACTATAGATGCTACAGCTTAAGGCTTATTTATGAGCAAGACACTAGACGATGCATACAATCTACTTAAGACTATGATATCTAATAACTATTAATGGCATAGAGAAAGAAGTGCACCAAAAAGAGTTGAGGAAATGCATGAAGTGGATATTTAGAACCTTCTAAATGCAAAGATTGACATGCTCACAAAGAAATTAGAGGCTTCAACTAAGGTATCTAAACTAATGGTTGTTTATTCTTATGAATATTGTGGAGGAGGTCACTCAACTATAGAGAGTCAAAAGGTTTTTCTTCTTAAGATCCTTCAATTGAGCAACTCAATGCTTTTAATAACTTCCAAAGGAATCAAGAAAATCCCTACTCCAACACATACAACCCAAGATAGCATAATTGCCCTAACTTTTCATTGTCAAATCAAGGGGGAGTCCAAAATACAAACCAAGGATTTAAGAAGCCCCTATCTGGTTTCCAATAAAAGAATACTTTCCATTAAAAATATGAGAATAAGCCTAACCTTGAGAGCATAATGGAAAACATGATGGAAAAGTTTCTTAAAAATTCAAGAAGAATAAAAGGAGACCATCAAGAACCTACAAATGGAACAAAAGGAGGCTATCATAAATCTAACATCTGAAGTTGCATCTCAATTTGCAGCCCAAGCATCTTAAATTAGTCAACTCTTCATGCATGGAAAGATGTTAGAGAATCAAATTGCTTCATACGCTAGTGCCTTTAATTTTTGAAAATCAAGTAAACTTCCTAGTCAAACTAAGAACTCAAGAGAGCAAGTGAATGCAATAATGCTTTGAAGTGGAACGCAGCTACCTGAGGTGGGGATCAAAAAGGAAAAAGATGAGGTCGCAAAGGATGTTCACAAGGAAGAAAAATAGACAAAGGAGTACATTGAAGAAAAGGAATCAAAGAAAGAATAAGTGCTTAAAACTATCATTCCATCACTACCCTTCCCTTATAGGTAACAAAGGAACAAACATGATAAGAAATTTGCAAAGTTTTTAAAAGCATTCTAGAGCTTGATGTGATCAACACAATGCTCGCCTATGCAAAGTTCCTAAAAGACATCTTTACACATAAGCCAAAGTGGGAAGATCATGAAATCATTTTTATCAATGAGAAGTGTAGTGCCGTCATACAAAATAAAATTCCATAAAAGCTTAAAGATCCAAGGAGTATTACTATTCCTTATACTATTGGAAATAAATTTATAAGTAGGTCTTTATGTGATTTAGGTATGAGTATGAGCATAATGCCTCTTTCTTTTTGTAGGTGCCTAAACATTGGTGAGCCATAACCAATAATAGTGTCACTACAACTTATAGATAAATCCATCATCTATCCTTATGGAATTCTTGAAGAGGTACTCATTAAGGTTGGAGACTATTATGTGCCAGGTGATTTTATCATCTTGGAAATGAAAGAGGACCTTCAAATTCCAATCATCTTGGGGCATCCTTTCCTTACTATCACTGGTACAATTATTGATTAAAACATAACAAAATTACTATAGATATAGGAGAAGACAAAGTCGAGTTTGATGTCTTCAAGGAGCCACGACAATCCCTATTGATGACTTTTTATTTTTGGGTAGATGTGGTTGATGTTTGTACTGAAGGTATTCTTCCACAAGTTCCTAAAGAGCCACTTAAAACATGCCTCATTCATGATGCCAAAGAGGTGAAAGCAACCAAGAAGGTTAAGAAGAAAAATGGGCCTTTAAAGAAAGCTATAAAAGAATGGCAAATTGAAAGGGTTATGAAGGATATAAATTTTAAGAATTTTTCATCTTCTTTTAAAGTGTCAAATAAGCAAGCTCAAGTGGGGGAAGATTATTCCTTAATCAATCCTCCCTAAGTGAATATCCAACATAGGGGTCAAGCTAATGACTTTAAATTAGCATTTGTTGGGAGGCAACCTAATGTGTTTTGATTTATTTCTTTTGTTTACATTTATTTTTAGTTTGATTTTTTCTTTTATTTTTCTAGGATTTTATTATTTTCTTTTATTTTATAGGTTATCCAACATTCGGAGCAAGCATAAAAGGAAGACAAAAGCTTACTAAAGAAGTCCTAATTTTTTTTTAATTTTAATAGTTTTATCATTAAGGACAATGCCCCAGACAAGTGTCGGGGAGGGTGACAAATGTTAGCATTATGTTTTTATGTATGTGTTTTTTGTGTTTGTGTATTTTTTTTTTTGCATGCATATTAGTTAAATTAAGAAAATAAAAAATTATTTAAAATATGGTAAGATTCATTAACTTTCAACTTGATTTCTCCACATTGTCCTTAAAATTCTTTGTTTTGGTTTTGTGTAAAATTGATGCTCAATTGCAATTAAAGGGAAATAGTGGATATGTGTACATTTTTATTCAATTATCGAATTATTGAATGGTTTATTAATTAAGATGGTTGTACATGATCATTATGCATTAAAAATTTAGTTTTTGTAACCTAAGCATAAATTTGGAGGTTGAATTTGAGCATGATTTTGGGAGAGAATGCATTTTGGTTTGTAGTTCTAGAAAAAAAATCTCTCTTTTCTTTAGTAACAGCAGTACTTAAATCAAAATTTTTACATGCTTTGAATCTATTCCAATGCTCTAATTAGAGTAAGAGTATCCAAAGGAGCCACTTGGCGGTATCCATCCCTAGTAATATGGGAACGGTAGGGGATGACTAAGAGTGGGAAGATTTTATTAGAGAGAATAAAAAAAATGGTGAGATAGAGCATAAAACACACTCATCAAATAAAGAAAATATGTTGTGAAATAGAGCGTAAAACACATTCACAATCAATTTTTATTTTCAAAGAAAAAATTATAAGCTTAAATGCTATTCTTATAGAGTTATGTTCATTGGATTTCAAAGATTTATATGTTTGGGTTGTGATTAGTAAATTGTTCATATGTGATGTATTTTTGTCTGATTATCTTCTTTAGTCAATATTTTTCAGTCTCAATGTTATTGGCTTGCATATCTTAGAAATTGCAATTATTTAGTTGTAGTTGAGCTGGTCTTTAAATTTCGAATTTGATTTTTGCTTAAAGACAAGCAAAGCTTTAGTATGGGGGAATGTTATGTGTGTAATATTCACATATTTCTAAGTTGAATTTTAATGACTTTTGAATTAATAAATAATGTTAATTGGGTAGATTTTAAGTTAATTAGGAAATATTTTTATTTTAGAGTTTTATTTAAGATTTTATTATTTTTGGTTTAATGCTAGTCAAATTAGGAGTTTATATTTAAGTACTAATTAGTGTTTCCCTTTTTGTAGGAAAGATTAAAAAGGAATTCCAAAAAATCAAGGATTTGTATGACATGGGCGTGTTGCAAGTCATGTCTATTTCTGGAACTGAAGTAACATTGGACACGGGCACCACATGGGCATTCTTCAGCCCGTGCATCGTTCTGTATAAGTTGGAGAAGCTGAACAAGGCTGTAAGCACCTAATTTCATGATAGTCGAGCATAGATGCTATGAGAGCTCCTATGATGAAAATTTGATCAAAATTGATCGCTAGATATTGATTTTGGATTTTTAGGACTAATATTATGAGTTTTGAGGACTAAATTGCAATATTTTTTAGGGGGATTAATTGAAAAATTGAATTTCTTTTAAGGGCTTTTTGTAATTAAAAGTTAAGAAAAAAGGGTTGATCGATTTTATAGAAAACTAATCGGAATTCTATAATTGTGATAAAAAAATCTACAATTTTGATCAGAATTACAGATTTTTTATCAGAAATACAGAAATCTGATCAAATTTCTATAATTTTGATCGGCACAGTACTATATTATTTTGGAAAAAATATGTTTATTTAATTTTTATTGGTAAAAAATAATAAAAATAAGTATAAATAAATAAATAAATAAATAAACTTATTTTACGTGTTTTGTCAGTGCCTATTTCTCTTTGTTTCGGATTAAATTATCAAAGATAATAATCTTATTAGGAGCTAGAGAAGTGGATTTGGATTTAAAAGAAGTAATGCTACTGAGTTTCAAAGAAAAAAAAAAGGATGGTTTAAGAAAAAAGAGACACTGTTGAAAAAATACGGTAGAGTTTTTTAAAGAAAAAAGCGAACATTCGTTTTTTAGCTTTATAAACACAAAATACATCTAGTGATATTCAAAATCAATCCAGAAGTCAATTTTCAATGGTAATTCCTATTCTGAGGGGCAATCAAACAACATCACACTCCATCCTTTTTGTCTTTTCTCTTTTTTTTTTTGATTTTGATTTTATATTACTTTCTAACCATTTTTTTTTATTATTTTTATGTTTCTTTGATCGTGGTAGAAATTTGATGGAGATGTGATTGAAGCAATGAAAACCTAGTGAAAATCCATGGACTTCCATGAATAAAATCTTGTATAAATCATGTAGTTTTAGAATTCATTTTATTTTTATCATTACGTGTTTTTTTATTTTCTATGTTATATTTTTTTATTGGATTTGTATATATTTTTATTTATTTATTTATTTTCTTTTGATTCATGTATGTTGTAATAGCCTTGGTAGTGGGAAATATAGTAAGATCTTTATTTTTCTGCACTTTAAAAATGATTAGTAAATTAGGGTTTACCAAATAAACCCTAATAAAATCAATGGTGGCTTTAGATTAATTTTTAGGTTGCATGAAATCAAATTAGGATTTTTTTAAAAAATAATTTAATTACTTGTTTGATTTTTTAGTATTTTTTATGTTTTTGGGCTTGTTTGATTTTTTAATATTTTTTATGTTTTTGGGCTTGTTTGTTTATTTTTATACATTTTGGGCCCCAAGCCGACGTTTAGGATTAACCCATTTAAAATAGGCTTTTAATTGGATTTTAGGTTTTAATTAACTTTAAAATCAATCTAGGTCCATTAGGTTAATTTAGACTTAGGCTCACCTTTTAGCTATTAAAATTAATTTAGACATGGTCCTGTCCATTAAAGTATCTTTTCTTTTTTTTAAAATAAATAGATTTAGGCCCATTTTTTACTTAAATTAAAATTAATTAGAACTAGGCTCATTAATTCAAACACAATCCAATTCATTTATATAAAATTAATAGACATAAGTTCATTTCTTTAGAATTAAAAAAATAGACTTAGTTCACTATTTTAATTAAAATGTAGGCCCACCTTTAGTTCCATTTCATTTATAAATAAAATATAGACTTAGCTAACCTAATTAAAATTAATATAGTTTAGACTAATTTAAGGACATCTCGTTATATGAATGCATTATTTATGTGCTTTTTTATGACTAGTTGTCTTGGAGTTATAAATGTTAAATTAGGGTTTATATGAGAATGCATGTAAATAGGGCATAATTTAGTAATTAGTAAGATTGAAAGAAATTAGTATTCCATATCTAGAATCTCTTAGTTGTGGTGCTAACTCTCTTTTAGAGAATTGAGTTACCACCACCTTCGAATTGTCCCAGTTATTACCCTGGGTGGTGACTTCTCATCTTCATACTATGTCTTTGTGATATAGTAGTGTGTTCTCTAGAGCCCTGAGCTCAAACAGTTTAGCAATTGCTAAAGTCTTAAATATTTGCTAGACCCTACCATTTACAATGGCCTTAAGATGACTATGTGCTAGGCCATGCAAACTAATTGGGAGTTTGATTCAAGGATGAGCATGACTATGTTAAAGCCATGCCGAAGAGCTTTACCATGACACAAGAAGAGGCATGACCATGTCGAGGCCATGTTGAATTAAAAGAGATTTTTCCTAAGTAAAAAAAGAAGAGGAATTCAAGGGTTAAGAGGTCTTCTATCAAGTTTTCCTATCAAAGGGATGCTAAGAAGTGTTTTGGGGATGGATATTACATTCGGGGAGAAATCCTTAAATCCAAAGATTGAAGAGGAGTCACAAGATTCAAAAGACTTATCTATACTTTCTTCTTCATCATCTTTTATTTTTTTAATTATGTTTGTGATTGTCGCCACAATTATGTGTGGCTAAAATCTTTTTAGGGTTTAGGTTAGGAGTAGCTATTCTATAATGTGATTGAACACAAAGCTTTATTATTTGATTTTCAGTTAATCTTATGAGTTTCACTTAATGTATGCTTTCATTCTTGGCCAACTTGTTTGCATGTTTATGGGTAGATTCACCAACAAGAATTATGAGAATTTATTAGTTTTAGATTTATAGGACTTAGACCACTCGACTATAAGAGTAGGTGAGCTCTTTAGGGGACCATGATAGTTGGAAGGAGTCTACGGTGGAAAACTAATAATTGTTAAGGAACTTAATGAGTTTTGATTAATTTCTTAATTATGAGAGTATGTTAAACTTTAATTTTAACATGCTTAATTGAACTTGATAGAGTCTTTAGGTATTTTAGGACAATTACCCTTAACTGAAATCAATGTTTCTTTTGCTTGTTAATGTGTTCATGATCTGATTAGAATAGTGAAACTAAACCTAAGATCTATGTTTTTATCATTTGATTTTCTCTTAGTTTTAATTGTTTAGATTTATATTTTGATTTTCTAAATTACTTTATTGATTTGCTAGCTAACATCATAAGTAGAGATATTAGTACTCAATATACAATCCTCGTCGAAACGATATCTTTTTTACTATAATTCATGATATGTGCACTTACGGGTTTAGAACACAACAGTAATACATGCCAGAAGCCACACATCATGACAACACCTCTACAAATGGTGTATAGTCTATAATAAAGATAAGCGAGCGATGCGGATCCCCAATGGAGGGTAATAACTCGGTCCAGGTCATAGAGAGGACCAAGAAGAGTGATGCTTACCTTATGACCGATCTCACAAAAGATAGTTGTGCCCAATAGTATGAGAAGAAAACACCTCACCTTTTGAGCAATTTGATAAGGAGTGGTAGTGGCAAATGCTTGAAACCCTGAACTAAAGAAGAGAGGACAACATTCTTCTGATTCTTCTACATTAAAAAAAATCCTATAAGGTCATAGACATACCGGCTCCTGGCATCCTCCGGGAAGTTACAGTAACTGATGTCAAAAAGAATAGGAGTCCCTCTGAAAGCAATACCAATGATAGTATAAAAACCCATGGGGGATATAGTAGTCAACTCACCTACCCGAGTGTGGAATGTGTGAGTGGTGTCCATCCACCTCTCAATCAGTGCAAATAAGGAGTAATGGTATGATCTACCGTGAGCAGTCGGAAGTGCAACAATGAAACATCTAAAGCCAGAAGCCCAGATGAGTTGTGTAACATTTTCTGGCAATCTATGGAACAACTCGCAAGCTAAATGAAAATAGTCGGAAACCTTCATTGGTCTCCAAATAAAATTCAAAAGACCGAAAAAAATAATATTAATAATAGGAAAAAAATAATCACTCTCTTTTCCTTTACTTGTTTATTATTTTCTGTTAATTATTTTTTTAAATTCAATTTAGTTTAAAATTATTTTGGTTTTTTTAAAAAAAAAATTCAAAAACTGCTCGGCTGAACAGATTATCGATCAGGCATGAATGCAATCCTTACTTTTATTGATATTGTTTTCAGTATTAATTTAAATTTTCATGTATATTTTAGCTAATTTTTTAGTGTAATTTTGCTAGCTTTCATATTTACACTATAAAATTTATTTTAATAGCTAATCTTGCAAGTAAATTATGTAGAATAAAGCAAAAGTGATAGAAATGTTACCTCATCACTAGCATTTGAGCACCTGTGAAGATGCAAATGGGTCAGAGGAAGGATAGTTGCACCCTTTTAAAGTCCTAAACTATTTTGTTGAAAATTTTAAGCTAAAATAATTGGATCAACTTGAACCCCTACTCTCCTATGAAGTTTGCATTGCAGGTGGGCCATAGGATCAGACAAAATGAAAATTGGATATCAAATGATCAAGTAATTGAGAAAAGAAAAATCAAGGTTTAAGTGAAGAGGAAAGGAAAAGAAATGAAAAAAAAAGGAAGAAAGTGAATTGAGAAAGCAGTGTTGGAAAAGGATATATAAAATGGAAAATATCCATTTTATCCTATCACATTTGTTTGCATTTAAATTCTTGATTTCTTTCTTGCAATTTAGTCTATAATTGCATTTTAATTAGGAATTAATTCCTAATTAAATCAGGAAAATTACACCATCAATGTAATAATTCATAGAATTATGAAATTATTGAATGCACAGTCTGCATGAAATTCTGAATTCTCAGTCAAGTACAAAGTATAGAATTTAATTACATAATTTAATTTTTATATGTACATACATCATTTTGATTGAAAATTTTCAAATTTACTATGTTATATGCTACATAATAGCTATAACGCAAATTTCATACCATTTCATTGTGTGTTGCATAGTGGCTATAATGCGAATTCCAATTTTATGTTATATGTTACATAGTAGCTATAACATAAATTATCAAATTCACAACTTGTTAGACACTCCACATGACCTATAGTGCCTTTTTTTTTAAAATCATAAGTTGTTAGACGCTCCATATGACCTATAGAATTTTGAAACACACATTGTTAAATGTTCCACAAGGAATATAGCATAATCCGTTAAACAACCCATAAGGAATATAACAAATTTCACAATCAATAGATGTCCCACAAGGAATATAGTGCAGTTTACTAGACACTACACAGTAGTTATGATATTATTGCTAGATGTTCTATAGGAACTATAACATGTTTTCAAATCACAAATTACTAAACTTCCCATAGAGAATATAACGAGATTTATCACACCTGTTTCACTAGATGTTCCATAGGAAATATAGTGAAATTTGCTAAATGCTACTCAATAGCTATCACGACCCAAAACAGAGGCCATGACCGATGCTAGGGAATGGCAATTCTTTCGAATCCGGAACCCGTAGCAAGCCTAAAAAAAATAAAAATAAAACATGCAATAATAATAACAATATATAATGCAGCGGAAATAAAAATCATAAATATAATAATAGCATAAGCACCAACTGGATTTAAATCAAATCCTCATCATTACATATATATAAACTCTTTTAATGCAAATCCAGTTCAAATATAATACAATATCTCTTTAAATATTTAATGACTACTGCAGTGTCTAGATAAAATAAAACTTAATACTCAGAGAAGCAGTTTACACAAAGAAGTCGGGGCGGAAGAAATCCGGCGTACAGGCCTGCTACTGAGGTCTGAAGATGATGACTCTCCTGAAAAATTAGTCAACGGAGGGGAGTCAGATCTCACTGAGTGAATTAATATAATATATATACATGCATACTAAATGACAATGCATACAATCAACAATATATATCTAATATGTATATATACAGGCAAATACACAGATGCAATAAAATCATTTTATATATATTTCATTGAAAATCATCGTTTATGAAGGATCACATAGAACCCTAGAATATCGCAACCTCAAACAATGTTAGACAGCACTCTAGCCATACGGGCTCACTTATTCCAAATATATCCACTTATTCCATTTGGATAGTAGACTGGCCCCGAGACACTAAGTCAACCGAGCTCCAGCAGTCTAACTGTCAGTATGATTGGCCCCGAGACACTTGGTCAACCGAGCTCCAACAATCACACTCCCAAACCATATCTCACACATCAAATAATCATATCCAATCAATATCCACAAATGGTTAGTAATATAGCCTAAATGCTATAAGCGTACCGGTACGTACTCGGTCCTAGTGCTGCCCACTAGGTAGCACGCTCTATTGATATACTTCATTAATAAATATAAAACATTCATTCACAAATAAATGATGCATGAATTTAAATAAAATAATAATATAAACCATATATATACTGAAAATATACCAAAAGTAAACCAGGTATATCTCGAGTATATATACGTCAAACAAATCCAATCAAATTACAAATTAAGCTAGAAATATATTTAAAAACATTTTAAATATAATTTATTAATAAAACATGCATATAATTTAATATATACCAAAAATAAACTAAAAATATACTTAAATACAAATCACATTATTTATGCATATTTAATCAAAATAAAACATGCATTTCTAAATCATGCACCCTAAACACACACATATATATATATAATAGTAACTCACACTTAGTGCGCTCCACGAGATGGGTCCGACGGGCCTGGTCCACTAGGCCTCGGTCTCGGCGCAACTAAACAAACAATAAATAACAGACATCAGAATAAACCTAACAAAAAATCCTAAAAACTCGATCTAGAATATTAAACACAGAAACAAGATTAGAGATCGACCGGACATCACGTTTTATGAGAATTCTATCGAAAATTCGGTAGAACCTCCCCTGTAAAACGGACATCTCTCTACTCAAAGAGTAGAGCCAGCCCTGTAAAGAAACACACTTCGAAAAACAGGCTCAACCACTCATTCACAACCCCTTGGTCAGACTCCAAACTACAGTCTATCGATCGGGGTCCACAAACACAGAACAAATTTCAGAGATACCAAAAATACCCTTATAACGTAGAAATACATTTTATAAATAGAAATTACATAACTAACCTTTAAACACAGTAAAAACCGATAAAAACTCATTTTATTAGTAAAATCGTATATTATATATATAATTGAAAATAATTCACGAAAAATAGTTTTAATTAGTTAAAAATACTAAATAATTTTTAGAAATCATTTTTATACCTTAAATAACTATTAAAACTAATTAAATTACATTTTTAGCCAATTTTGTGTAAAATTACCAAAATACCCCAATATATAAATATACTATAATTACTTCAAAAATTCACCAAAAATAGTATAATTATCCAAAATTAATTTTATCAATATATTTATCAATAATATCAATTATTAAACTCAATTAACCAATTAATTTCAAATAAAAACACATTTAACCCTAATTTTCCAAAATTACATAAACTTAAATAATTCAAAATAAATACTTAGAAATTCATAAAAATTACAAATAAATTTCTATAATTCATTTCAACACCTATATTTATCATAAAACACAATTTCATAATTTAATTAATTATTTTCCGAAAATTAGAAAATAATAATAAAATATTCAAAAATACCCAAAAATCAAAATAATTCCAAAAAATTCTACAAAAATTCACACATGAAGATTAAGCTACTAGGATCAAAATTTTTTAAGGGACTTTTCATGAATCAAACAATTGAAAGTTCAAAAAAATCAAAAACCCTAAAATGGCCGAATTCGAAAATTTGAAACCTAAGCAAATCAAGACCATTTCAGCTCAAACCAAAGCTAGAATTACGCTCATCGGAGCTCAAGGAGAAGAAAGAGACTGGCGGTGTCAAAAATGGTGGCCGGAATCGTGAGGTGTGAAGAAATGCAACTTTCGGCCAAAAATGGAGGAAAGGAAGCTAGTCGGCGCCGGGGAAGGAGGCTAGGGGCGACGGAGCAGCTGGCTATGGAGGGCAGAGCTGCTGGTGGCACACCGATGATAGGTGGTCGGGATTTGCAGCGGGAGGGGGAGAAGGGACGGGTTCGGGAAGAAAGAAGGAAGAAGAAGAAAAGAAAAGAAAAAGAAAAGGAAAGAAAAAGAAAAAGAAAAAGAAAAGAAAAGAAAAAAATAATTTTAATAAAATATTTGGGAAAATCACACACCACACACTTAATATTTAATATTTGTAAAATTTAATAATAAATAAAAATAATTAAATAACAATAAAATTAATAAACAAATAATAAAATATTAGGGTAATATATTAAACCCTAATTAAATAAATATACACACACATATGCTTTATTTAGTAATTTAAAAATACGTATGAGTTCATGCAAGTCCGTAAATCGATTTAAAATAATTAATAATAAAATATTTACATAAAAATTTCTCCGAAAATGTAAGTCCCGGGAAAATTTTACGTAAAGGACTTTAAATAATACACAATAATTAAAATAGATTTTAAGTACATATCAACTCGTAAAAATATCATAATATATAAAAAAATTATGAACACTACATATCCCGATGCAGTATAAAAATATTTAAAAACACGGGATATTATAGTAGCTAGACAACATTTTGCTTAATTTTGTAAAAAAAAATTAAGCATTAATTAAATACTGCAATCACAGTAAAAATGAGTATCTTAATTCTTTGTTTTAAAATTGTGTTCTTCTATTGCTTTGTCACAAATTTGTCAAGCAAACAATGACAAAGAGGGGCAAGTGTAAGCATCCAATTTCAGGATGCATTGATGCACAGATGCCACGAGAGCTCTTATGATGCAAATTTTATCGAAATTGATCTCTAGATATCTAATTTTGGATTTTTAGGACTAAAATTGTGAGTTTTAACTACATTGCAACATTTTTGAGGATTTAGTTTTAAAAATTGAATTTCTTCTAGGGGTCTTTTTAGTAAAAATTTTTTTTAATAAGTTTTATAGAAAACCGATAAAAAATATAGAAATCCTATTGGATTTCCATAATTCTGATCGGTGAAAAATACATCTATTAAATTTCTGATTGGTTAAAAAAGTAATAAAAATAAAAATAAAAATAAATAAATTTAATATATCTTGTTTTACATGTGCTTTACATGTTTTCTCCATGTATTTTAGATAGTTTATTTATCTTTGTTTTAGATTAAATCACAGGGAAAAATTATCAAAAATAAATAATTTTATCAAGAGCTGGAGACTCCTAAGACTAGAGGGGATTTTGATTAAAAAGGTAGAAGGAGAGAGAAAAAGAGGAGGTTGTCTCTTTTCTTAAAAAAAACTACTTTGAGAGAGAAGTCTGAGGAAAAAGAATAGAGAAAAAAACCTACACTGCTTTAGTTTTAAAAAGAGAGAGCATTCCAAAACATGTTCTTGGCATTTTTGAAATAAATACAGTATGTCCAGTGACATCTAAAATCAATTTAGAAGTCAATTTTCAATAGTGATTCTCACTCTAGGGACAATTAAACTGCACAGCATCATCCCATTTCTTCTCTTTCTTCTATTTTATTCTTTTATTTGATTTTGATTTCATTTTATTATTTGATCATCTACTAATTCTTTTTATGCTATTTTGCATTTTGTTTTTGTGATGGGCATAACCAAAACTATGGGATAAATACACGAGGAAGATCCATGGGATACTATGAATTTAATTATGTAGCCATTTTAATTAGATTTTAGGTTTTTTTTTAATATTATGTACTTTTATTGTTTGTTTATATTTGTTTATTTTAGTTCATGGGCATGTAATTAACTTAGTTTTTATGTATGTTATAATAGCCCCAGTAGAGGAAAATAGTGAAATCTTTAATTTTCTACTTTTTTAAAATCAATTAGTAAATTAGGTTCAATTTGGTAAATCCTAATTAAAATTGATGGTGACTTTAGTTAATTTAGTAGCATGTAATTAATTTAGGTTTTTTTGAGAAAAACCACGTAAATATGATTTTATGTGTATTTAATTATTTGTGTTGGGTTAGTTTTATGTTTTTTTATTCGATTTGGGCCTCAAACCCACGTTTAGGATTAACCCATTTAAAATAGGCTTTTAATTGGATTTTGGGTTTTAATTAACTTTAAAATTAATTTAGGCCTAATTTAGGTTAATTTTAGATTTTTAAGCCCATTCTAGTTTAATTAAAATTAATTTAGATTTAGCTCAGCCTATAAAACATTTCTTTTAAAATAAATAGACTTAGGCCCATTTTTCACCTTAAATTAAAAATTAATTAGAACTAAGTCCATTAATTCAAACCCAATCCAATTCATTTCCATAAAATTAGTAGATTTAGGCTCACTTTAGATAATTAAAATAAATAGAAAGAAGTTCACTAATTTAATGAAAATGTAGACCCATCTTTAGTTCCATTTCACTTGTAAATAAAAATATAGACTTAGCTAACCTAAATAAAATTAACACAGTTTAGACTAATTTAAGAATGCCTCATTATATAAATGCAATTTTTATATGTCATTCCATGAGTAGTTGCCTTGGGTTAGATGAATGATAATTAGGGTTTAAAATGAAATTTCATGTAATTAGAGAATAAGGTAATAATTCATAAACTAATTTTAAAGAACATAAGACTAAAAGAAGTTAGTATTCTATTCCTAGAATTTCCTGATTGTGGTGCTAACTTTCTTTTAGAGAATTGAGTACCACCAATTACCCTAAGTGGCGACTCCTTATCTCCATGTCATGTCTTTATGATATGGTAGTGTGTTTCTTAGGGCCCTGAGCTCTAACAGTGTTGTGGTTGCTAAAATCTTGAACGCACGCTATATCCCACCATCTATAGGTTTATATAAGGATAAGTTAAAAAAGTTAATATGATGTTGGAGATGAGGATAAAATACATCCTATGGTTGATATAAGTATAAGTTTAAAAATATTTAATTTGATGGTGGAGACGAGGATAAAATCTATCATACGATTGAGATAAGGATAAATTAAAAAGTTAATCTAACGGTGGAGATGATGATGAAATCCATTTTATGGTTCAAATAATGATAAAATCTATCCAATGAATAATATTAGGATGAAATCCATCATATAGTTTAGATGAACATAAGATAAAAAAAAAGTTAATTGAATGATTAAGATGAAGATATAACTCATCCAATGGTCTACATTATTCATTCGTATTTTTTTAATGTTATTATTTTTATCTCCACTTTAGTATATAAATGCATCCCATCCTTCTTTATACATAAAAACTTATTCTACATTTATATAACACACTCAAATCCTCTCAACACACTTTTAGAAAACAACAAAATGTCTTTTAAAGCTTATGGATATAGTGTTAAAGAAGACATTCTCTTATGTCAAGTGTATATGAAAATTTCTCAAGATCCAATTATGGGTGCACATCAGTCTTATGATCATTTTTGGACTCGAGTTAAAGAAAAATATAACAGTGTAAAGCGTCAGAGGTGGGACTTTTATAATAAAAGATTCTTCCAAATGCTAGTTCAAACAATCGAGAAAGCAGTAAGAAAATTTAATACATGTGTAAGACAAGTTGAAAGTTTAAATCCTAATGGTGTTTCTGAAATTGATATTGTAAGTATTTATTTATTTGTTCATTGTGCAATATTTAGGTTTTCTATGTTAATTTGCAAATAAATTGTGCAAGAGTGTTAATTATGGAAGATGCTAATTATAAAAAAAGCTTAAAATTTGATCATGTGTGGAATATTATGAAGGATTTTGAGAAGTTTAAAGATCATGTTAGCACTAGAAGAGCACAATCTTGCATGAAAAATGTGAATTACGTTTCATCCAACAAATAAGATAATCCTACTCTTGAATCTCCTGCACCTTACTATCCTACTTTGTCATCATTTCTATTAATTTAGATGATACCATTGTTAGTGGTTCATCATGCGATCGCCCTATTGGTATTAAAAAAACAAAAGTTAACGAAAAAAATGATGACCAAATTGCAGTGGTAATCAACACTCTAAAAGAAGAAAATACAAAGCTGAGGGATATTTTGGAGAAGAACGATGCAAATAGATTAGGGGAATTTAAGGAGCATACAACAGTTCAAAAGTTTAAATAAGAAAATAAAATTATATTTGTGGACCTGAATACTCTCACGGATCCAAATAAGCCCATTTATTGTAGCTAAACAAATACATATTATCAATAGAGATTTGCATAGTAGCAACTACCATATTTTGCCTCTAATGAATTTAATAATTATTTTGACAATATTGGTAGATTTGGATCTAAACTACCAGATTATTAAAATATTTTATATTTATGTATTTTTTAGTAATTATGTGATTTTTTTAATATTTATGTAATATTTTTAATATTTATATAATGTTAGGTAATGTTTATAATATTTATTTAATGTTATTCTATATTCATGTGAATATAATTAATAATATATGTAATTAATATAAATAATTATGTAAATAAAAAAATATAAATAATAACACTAAATAAATAATTTAAATATTTTGTTAATTAAAAAGTAAATAAAATAAATATCATGTATAAGGAAATAAAATAATTAAGATCAAATTGATCTAAAATATTAGAAATGTAAAAATATATAACTATTATATAATTCAAAAATTAAATAGTAGTTGTTGTAATGAATAGTACCCATCAAAATAGCTGGGATATTGTTCAAAAACAACAATTTTGTTGCCATATTTGTTATGTGGTTGTAGCAGATTTTTGCACAAAAATAACAAAATTACTGTGTGGTTGGAGTTGCCTTTACATTTTCATGCTTTGCTTGGAGAGGTTGTCTTGTCTAATAAATGCTACTATCGTTATTAATCATTGGTGTCCGATAAAGCTAACTCATTTGGGTCATGAGTTTACTCATCCGTTTTTTTTGCAGATTATCTTATTCTATTTACAAAAGTGCATGTGTATCAAATATCGATGATCATGGATGTTCCTAATACTTTTAGTTCTATATCGGGACAAAGAATGAAAATGGCTAAATGTTCCATTGTGTTTTCTTCTAATGTCCATCCGAATTTGGCCAAGAGGATATCAAACTCGGTGGGTATTGCAATGACTACTGATTTTGGTATGTGTCTAGGAACCCAGTTGTTCATGGCAGACTAGGGAAAGGGCATTATAATAATGTCTTAGAGACAGTTAAGGCAAGGCTCTCAGGACGGTGTTATAAAAATCTCTTTTTCATTTATAGAACTTTAAGAGTTTGCAAAAATTTTCTTTTCTTAAAGGGTGAGTGATAAAAAAGTGAGGTTATTATTTTTAATGTGTTTGAGAAACACTTTGAGTACCATTATTTTGGTGATATTTTTTTTTGTACTTCTAGTGTTGATCTAGAGAAGACTCTTTTTTATACCTATTATTTTTATAGTTGAAGAAAATCTTAAATTTTATCCCGTGAACGTAGCCCAAGAATTAAGAATGAATCACGTTAAAATATTTGTGTCATTATTAAGGGTGAGTGATAAAAAAGTGAGGTTATTATTTTTAATGTGTTTGAGAAACACTTTGAGTACCATTATTTTGGTGATATTTTTTTTTGTACTTCTAGTGTTGATCTAGAGAAGACTCTTTTTTATACCTATTATTTTTATAGTTGAAGAAAATCTTAAATTTTATCCCGTGAACGTAGCCCAAGAATTAAGAATGAATCACGTTAAAATATTTGTGTCATTATTATTATTATTATTATTATTATTATTATTATTATTATTATTATTATTATTATTATTATTTATACGGCAGGTATTACCATTTATTTTACTCACTCATTGGTCGGTTTAACTGCCTCCATTTATTTATTTGTTTAATTATTTCTGTAGTAATATTATTTTGTCTTTGTGAAAATTATTTCGCTGCACCAACTCTGTTATTTTTCCCAACAAGTGGTATCAGAGTTATTGATTTGTGTTCTGGAGGCATTATTAAATACTGCAACGATGAAGGCTAAGATTAGCAAGATGGTCAGCTTAAATGACACAAATTACCACATATAGAGAAACAAGATGAATGATCTCCTATTTGTGATGAAGTTGCATCTACCAGTTTTTGCTACAACAAAACCCGAAGGCAAGATAGATGAGGAATGGGCATTTGAGCATGAGCAAGTGTGTGGTTATATAAAACAGTTCATTGAAGACAATGTGTACAACCACATTTGTTATGAAACTCATGCACGAATGTTACAGAACAAGCTTGAAGAGTTGTACGCTTCAAAAACTGACAACAATAAATTATTTTATTTAACAAAATTAATGCAGATAAAATATCGGGAAGACTCTTTTATCGTCGATCACTTAAATGAAATGTAAGGGATTGTGGATCAATTGTCGGGAATAGGCATAAATTTTGATAATGAAATTCTTGCTCTTATGGTGCTGGCTTCTCTACTAGAGTCATGGGAGACTTTGAAGGTTTCACTTACAAACTCTGCACCAAACGGTGTAGTGAATATGGAATTTGTCAAAAGTGGTATTCTGAATAAAGAAATGAGACGCAGATTAAAGGGTGCATGTTCAACACATTTATATATCCTTGTTGTAAATTCTAGGGGGACAAGTGAGACTTGAAGCTCAAAGCAAAGAGATAAGAGCAAAAGAAAGTTAAACAAGTATACAAATATTAAATGTCATTACTGCAAAAAGAAAGGCCACATCAAGAAGTTTTATCAAAAGTTCAAGGATAAGAACAAAGGCAAAGATGTGAGAAAAGATGACAGCAGTGATGATGATAAAGCAAATCTCCTTAGAGAGTTCAATGTCCTTTTTGATGATGATACTATTAATTTTACTACTTATAAGACCAGCTAGGTGATTGACAGTGGTGCTTCCATTCACACTACATCTCGAAGATAATTCTTCTCATCCTACACTCTAAGAGATTTTGGATTTGTGAAGATGGGAAATGACAATCGAACAAGAGTTTTTGGTAAAGGAGATGTGTGTTTAAAAATGACGAATGGCACAAGACTAATCTTGAAGAATGTTAAGCATGTTCCAGATATTCACCTGAATTTGATCTCAACAGGTAAGCTTGATGATCAAGGTTTCTGCAACACCTTCCATAATAACCAATGGAAACTCACTAAAGGCTCACTAGTGGTGGCTAGAGGTAAAAAGGACTCAGCACTGTACTTTATGCATGTAAATATCTTTAAAGACATAGTGAATGCTATGGAGAAAGGCAGTACAATTGAGTTATAGCATAAAATACTTGGCCACATGAGTGAGAAAGGGATGATAGTGCTGGCCAAGAAAAATGTATTATTTGGAGTAGATCTTGTGCATATGGAGAAATGTGCCAATTGTCTTACAGGAAAGCAAAACAAGGTTGCTTTCAGGAGTTCTCCTCCTTCAAGAATGAAGAATTTGCTAGATTTAATTCATTTAGACTTGTGTGGGCCAATACCAAAGTTACTTGGCAGTTGTCAGTACTTTGTGACTTTCATTGATGATCATTCCCGGAAGACGTAGACATATACCTTAAAGTCAAAAGATCAGGTGCTAAATGTCTTTAAGGAATTTCACACTCTGGTGGAGAGACAAACTAGCAAGAAACTGAAGTGCATCCGAACATACAATAGTGGAGAGTATTATGGACCATTTAATGCTAATTATAAAGAGCATGGTATACGACATCAAATGACACCTCCAAAGATGTCGTAGTTGAATGGTTTAGCTGAGAGGATGAATAAGACTTTGATGGAGAGAGTCAGATCTTTGCTCTTACATTCAAAGCTGCCTAAGACATTTTGGGGTGAAGCTCTACTTTCAGCAGTGCATATGTTGAACCTTTCACCATATGTTCCTCTACAATCTGAAACTCTAGAAAAGGTATGGTCAGGAAAAGATGTTTTCTATGGTCATTTATGGGTTTTTGGGTGCAAAGTCTTTGTGCATATTCCTAAGGATGAGAGGTCCAAGCTTAATGTCAAAACATGATAATGTGTGTTTATTAGATATAGTTAATATCAACTTGGTTACATATTTTATGATCAAGTCTAAGAAGCTTATTAGAAATTGTGATGTTGTGTTTTTTGAAGATAAGACAATCAAAGATATTACCAAAGTTGAGAAAAATATCCATAGCTCTGAAGATGATTCAAATTTGAAGTTAGTTCCTCCAACAATGGTGCCAAGGGAAGATAGAGATGAAAATGAAGCTAGATGTAGGTGATGAAGATGCTCTCATTGAGATTCCATATAAAAATGATAATGATGGTGTTCATGATCAACCACTAGCAGATGAGGCTTCTCCAGTGCCACTAAGGAGATCTAATAAAATCAAACAATCTTCTACTAGATATCCTAGATACCAGTTTGTGTTACTAACTGATGGGGGGGAGCCAGAAAGGTTTGAAGAAGTTATAAATGATGAACATAAGTAGAAATGGTCTGAAGCCATACAGGATAAGATGAAGTCTCTGTATGAAAATAATACGTTTGAGCTTGTGAAGTTGCCTAAAGGCAATAGAGCTTTGAAGAATAAGTGGGTGTTTAAGATCAAGCATGAAGAGCACAGTCTCCAACCATGATTCAAAGCTAGACTGGCTGTAAAAAGGTTCAACCAAAGAAAGGGCATCGACTTTGATGAGATTTTTTCTCCAATCGTGAAGATGACATCCATCTATACTGTGTTGGGTTTAACAGTAAATTTTGATCTGGAGATTAAGCAAATGGATGTTAAAATTGTCTTCTTTCATGGTAATTTGGAAGATAAAATATTAATGGAGTAGCCAGAGGGTTTTAAAGAAAAAGGAAAAGAGGACTATATTTGCATATTGAAGAAAAGCTTGTATGGCTTAAAACAGGCACCAAGATAATGGTATAAGAAATTTGAGTTTGTTATGGGGGAGCAAGGCTACAAGAAGACCATTTCAGACCATTGTGTATTTGTTTAGAAATTCTCTGATGATGACTTTATTGTGTTATTGCTCTATATGGATGACATGTTGATTGTTGGTTAGAATGTTTCCAGAATCAACAACTTGAAAAAACAGTTGAGTAAGTCTTTTGCTATAAAATACTTGAGACCTGCAAAGCAAATTCTTGGCATGAAGATTATTAAAGAAGGAGGCATCAAGAAGCTGTGGTTGTCATAAGAGAAGTATATTGAGAAGGTACTTCAAAGGTTCAACATGCACAAATCTAAAGCATTTAGCTGTCCTCTTGCTAATCACTTTAAATTGTCTTCTTAGCAAAGCCCTTCCATTGATAATGAGAAGGAAGAGATGGATAGAGTTCCATATGCTTCAGCAATTAGTAGTTTAATGTATGTCATGATATGTACACGACTAGATATTACAAACTCAGTTGGAGTTATGAATTGGTTCCTTTCAAATCCTGAAAAGGAGCATTGGGTTGTAGTGAAATGGATTTTCAAGTATCTTCATGGAACATCCAAAATATGTTTGTGTTTTGGAGATGCCACCTATGTTACTTGGATACACAGATGTAAATATGGCGAGAGATGTTGATTCAAGAAAATCAACCTCTGGTTACCTAATTACTTTTGCAGGGGGAGCTATATCATGGCAATCAAAATTATAAAAATGTGTTGATTTGTTTACCACTGAAGCAAGGTTTATTACAGCAACGGAAGCTTGTAAAGAGTTGCTATGGATGAAGAAGTTCTTAAATGAACTTGGATTTTAGCAAGACAAATACGAGCTATTTTGTCATAGTCAGAGTGTTATTCACCTTGGTAAGAATTTCTCCTTTCATTCAAGATCAAAGCACATTGATGTGAGATATCACTAGATAGGGGATGTATTAGAGAAGAAGCTATTGCAGCTAGAGAAGATCCATACTGATAAAAATGGATTAGACATGTTAACAAAGACTCTACCAAGGGAAAAGTTTGAATTCTATCAACTGGCTGTCGAAATGATGATGACCTCCACGTAGTCTTGAAGGGGAGAATTATTGTGGGTCCCTCTTAGTGGAGCCCACAAGATTTAAAAAAAAAAAGATGGAAAGTCACATTTTGCTTCATCGAATTTGGTGCAGCAAATGTTGAAAGTTTGCTTTTTTTTTTTTTTTTTGTTCTTTTGTCTAAGTTAAGGCCTATATAAAGGCCATAGATGGAGAAGCAAAAATAGGCAAGAAGTGAGCAAGCAATGAGTGAAAAATAAAAGGTGATGTGTATGCTTGTGATGGTAACTAAAGCAATTTTGCTTTAATGAGTGTGAGAGAATTTTAAGGGTTTGAGAAATTTTTTTTTTCTCAAAAGGTGAGTGACAAAATAGTAAGGTAATTATTTTTATAGTGTTTGGAAAACACTTTGAGCGCCACTACTTTGGTAAGAATTTTTTTTTCTTATAAACATAATCCAAGAATTAAGAGTGAACCAATTAAAATATTTGTGTCATTATTATTATTAATTTTATTATTTATATAGTAGATATTACCATCTATTTTACTCACTTATTGATCAGTTTAACCGCCTCTATTTATTTATTTGATTATTTCTACAATAATATTATTTTATCTCCATAACAATTATTTTGCTATACCAACTCTATTATTTTTTTCAACAAGAACATCGTTGGTGAGGTTTGTTCAATCTTCCATCCCCGCATACTCAATGCAAACAACTTATATTTCGATTTCCATTGGTTCAGCGGTTGAAAAAAATCATCAGGCGTTTCCTTTGGGGTGGTAATCAGGATCAACGTAAAATTAGTTTGGCCAATTGAGATCTGATTACTATTCCAAAAAGATGGGGTGGTCTCAGTGTAAGGGACTTCAGATACATGAACTTAGCATTTTTAGCAAAGCTAGGCTAGAGATTTTTTATGGATAACGAAAGCCTATGGACTGCAATTCTAATAAACAAGTACTGTCGATTGGAGAAGAAACCAAGTTCTCTTCAATGCCATCCTTCTGCCTCCGTAATTGGGAAAGGGATTGTCAAAGTGCTCCTATTCTGGAAAAGGGTTACCGTTGTCATGTTGTCAGTGGGCATGATACTTTATTCTGGTTCAACCCTTGGATCTTGCAAGAACCTCTGTTATCTATCGTGAATGCTAGTTTGAGTAGAACAGATCAGTTTAGAAAGGTTGCTTTTGATTGGATTAGTTTGCATAATTTGCTTCCCCCAAATGTTGAATTAATACTAGGCTTTATCCTTCTGGATGATGATTCTTTTGGGACAGATTCTCATTACTAGGTGCTCTCGAAGAGTGGTAGATTTACTGTGAAATCAGCTTATGAATGTCAGTTGAATTAGCCTGTGACTACTTCGCTAGACTTCTGGAGAACTATTTGGCATCTCTGTGTTCCCCAACGAATAAAGAATTTCATTCGGCTTGTAGCCCACGAGAAACAACTTTGCAATCTGGAAAGGGCCAAAATGGGCTTTACTCTGAATCCTTTTTGTCAGTGTTGCCCTCATAAAGAGGAGTCTATGATTCATATTCTTCACAATTGCCATTATGCTCAAGCTATTTGGGAATTTTTTATTCCTTTGGATTTTCGTGATCATTGGAATTGTAGTACTACCAAAGAATGGATTATTTTGATGTTGGATTTCAGGTGCAACTTTCTTTCAACTGCTAATGGGCTTGTTTCTTTACTAGTGCTCTCTGGTGGATATAGAGGTGGTGCTGTCATGGAGAGTTCCGAGGTGATTGTCCATCTTTTTTACATCAAGTGGAGTGGTTAAAGACTTCTTATCTACAGATTAATAGGGCGTTTGAGCTTAGCAGAATTCCATCATCCACTCAAAGGGTAATATAAAGACCAAATATATATCAATAAATTTGAACAAAAATATTTTAATAATAACAATTAAAATTAACTAATAAGTATTATTTTTACTTAAATAATATTTCAAATAGTTATTTATAATCCAACTAAATTAATTAGCATTATGAATATTATTATATCGTGTCTTGCTATTTTTTTTAACAATTAAATTTTCATGAAACAATCCCAATGGTATAAACATACATCAATGAGTAAAAATCTAAATCTAAGTAACTAGAAATAAAAAAGAGAGCATTATAGCTTTATCCGTTCTTAGATTGAGTATATCAATAAACTATAATGTGTGAAATATAATTGTTTTATTTTAATTTTATTGAGTGGATAATATTAGAGTACTTCAATGATAGTAGCAAATCTTCACCGCTAAGAAGTAATAGATACTATAATTTGAATAATGAAACAACAAATTTTTGATAAAATATTCAGAAAAATACCGTAAAACATCTATAAAGAATAAAGAATTCCTCAAAAAACAAAAACTACCATCACCAACCAAATTCTCCATAACTAGATTTATATATAATGTATTAGAAAATACAATATCAACTAAAAAAACATATAACAATTATGGATCCCACTCTAAATTGATCACTTATTTATACTTATTATTATAAAAAAAATAAAGAAAATACTATATTTTTTACACATAATTTTAATGGAGAAAGTTTCATTTACATTTAAAGTATTATATCTAAAAATTGGATGTATGGCACATAATACTTTACATTTAATTAATAAAAGTAACATATACTCAAACACACAACGAAGTAAACAAAAATTTATGCTTGTGAATGAGTCTCAAGAGAGTTAGTGGTAAAAGGAGAGAAGTCACTAGTAGCTTTAACAAATTTAATTTGTGATGATAATGAAGATGACAATCTATTTACTTATCTAAATCTATGGATGCTTCCATGGAGTTTTTGTGAATCAAGAAGATTATCT
Organism: Mallotus nudiflorus; assembly: GCA_947683625.1. NCBI lineage: Eukaryota > Viridiplantae > Streptophyta > Magnoliopsida > Malpighiales > Euphorbiaceae > Mallotus > Mallotus nudiflorus. The sequence goes on along the minus strand of CANTUR010000017.1, from coordinate 1,028,783 downwards.
AAGGTCTCTTTTTCCCTTTTTGAATTTGGAAATGGAATTTTTTAATTCCACTACTTCTCTTGAATGCTTTTAATTCTCATCATTAGCTTATTCAAGGAGGTGGAAATTTTTAAATCATTAACAAGTATTTCATTTGATAAAACAAGTTTAGAAAAATTATTTTTTAAGTTCTCAAATTCCTTGGATAGGTTTGAGAGTTCAAGCTTGTAGAGTTTTTTCTTAGAGAGTAGGCTCTTACATTTAAGCATGAGTTTTTCCATAATTGAGCTCTCATCATCATCATCATTATCATCACAATCATCATAAGAAGAATGAGAAGTAGAAGGTACCTCATTGTTATCCTTAAGAGCCATGAAGCAAAGGTTGACTACTTCTTATTACTCCTCTTCATTCTTTTTTTATTCAGAGGAGTCATCCCATGAAGCTTTGAATGTTTTTTTCTTGTCCTTTGCTCATTTGTTCTTGAACTTCAACCTTGGTCACTCATTTCTAATATGTTCGGGCTTCTTGCATTTCAAGCCACCTCCTTATTCTTCTTCCCATCTTTTTTCTTAGAGTCTCTAGTTCTTAAGGAGTTCTTCCTTCTCAAGAATTTCTTGAAGTTCCATGTAAGTATGGAAATGTCACCATCTTCATCACTAGAATCTTCAAGACTCTCCTTTTCACTATCTTTTTATGAAGCCTTTAAAGCAATTGTTTTCTTTTTTTCTTCTTTTTTCATCTTCTATTTACTTGAATGTGAGCTCATGTGTCAATAACTTACCAATAAGTATGTCAGTTGAAAGTTTTGACAAGTCATGAGCTTTTTCAATAGAAGTGACTCTAGATTCTCAATCCTTTTTAGGAAGGATTCTAAGAATCTTTGTGTCGATTTCTTCCTTGGAATAATATTTTCCAAGCTTCTTCAAGGTAGTAAGAGGAGCATTGAGCCTATTTGTCATCTCGATTATGGATTCTTAAGGCTTTATCTTAAAGAGTTCATACTTATATATATGAAGTTAAACCTTCTTGCTTCTAACTTGAATGTTAACTTTATACTGGTTCTTAAGAGTCTCCCAAATCTCTTTGATGGATTGACAATATTGAACCTTGCCTCATTCTTCTTTAGACATGGAAGCAAGCAAGATTGTCATTGCTTTTTATTCTTATAGTTTGCTTCATTTTGATCTTGGGTCCAGTAAGTTTTATCAATATGAATTTTCATATTGTCTAGAGTGGCTTTAAGAGGTTCCCAACCATCAAGTATTTCTTCCGATAACCTAATTGGATCCCTATCAAGGTATAGTTCCATTTTGAACTTCCAATGAGGATAATCACTCCTATCAAAGAAAGGTCTTAAAAAAGAAAAATTCACACCCTCACTACCTATAATCTAACCTTCTTGCAATTAAGTACGAAGAAGTTTAGCTCTGATATTGATTGAAAAGACCCTAGAGAGGGGGTGAATAGGATAAATAGAAAATTAAAAAGAATTAAGGATTAATTAGGCACTAATTAAGGACTAAAAGAAAATATTAAAGTAGAATTGAGGAGAAGATCAAGAACTCAATGATTTAAGGAGTCTAATTCAAGAATTGAATTTATGTCTCCACCTAACTTATCGCCAAGTTAGGATTTTGAACACCTATACTGTTAGTGATATGCACTAGGTCAATCATTTGTGATTATGTATTGACTTTCTTATTTTATTAATAAAGAGGTATTATATTATCATTTGATTTTATGATAATTACATGAATGGTTAATTCTTACTAAGGCCATCAAGTATGTGACTTGATAGTAAAACCCTTAGATTAAAATAAGAGTTCTATTCTAATTATCCCTAGCCATTTATTCATTATATGAATATTAAAGTATTAAAGCTAGTATGATGTTGACTGATGGTTATGTTTTACTAATCATAAATATGAGATATTAAGTCAACTCATAGGTATATGATGAGAGATCATGTACTGGATTGACCCACTATGAGAATACTACATAGATTATTATCATAAGTATTTCTTGTCACAGTAATTTTATTTTGGTCCTTTGACCTTGAAATCATCATGGATTTCTACATAGCTATTTTATGTTTTGACACATTCTAACATTGTCTTTAACCGGATGATTAAAAGAATGTTGTTGGATATAAAATTAGTTATGTGAGGAATGTGAGTGATTTAGAAGGAATTTATCCCTCATTAATATGAGAAAGATATCTAAAGGCCCCTTGATGAGATAGACTGAATGAAAATGCATGGCCATGCTGAAATGAATTGATAAAGAGTTATCATTTTCAGTCTACTTGGAATCAATTCATAATATTGAACTATATAAGGATGACATTCTATGCCTTATGTTCAATTAAGATATCATGTGATAAAGGGACAATAAAATTCACTATAATTAGGTTATGTCGGATTATTGACTTCACATGACTTGGGTAGTCATAATATCTTGCTAGAGGCCACTTATGACTTGTAGGCCTAAATAGAGATTTAGGCCCACTGCCAATGTTATGTGAACCTACAGGGTCACACACTTAGAACAAGCCCAAAACGGATATGGGTTTAATAAGCCCAAAATAAACTCTGTGGAAATAAATAATTAAAGTGTTTTATTTATTTATTTATTTGTTTATTTATTTAAGATAAATGTTATTTTAAATAAATAAATAAGATATTATTTTTGATTTGTTTTTAAACAAAATCAGAATATAATAAATGGAAAATTACTAAAAGGTCATTGGTAAGTGAAACCCTAACTTGGAGTCTATAAATATGTTATATTCTCTAGGGTTTCACACACTTGTGTTTTTGCCTCCAAATTCGTTTTCTTTCCTCTTAGAAAATAAAGACAGAGTTTTTCCTTTTATTCTTGATTTATGAGACAGTCAAGAGGTTGCTAGCACACACACTCAAATTCTTTTTGTGAAGGGATGTTCGTGTGGATACCTATAGAGGACACATCCTTTTGGAGACGTATTGATCCGAACAACCAAGCCAAGAAGATCGGGGTAAGGTGTCATCAGTGTGAACCTCCTCTCATCCTTCCAGAAAATCTTGCCTCTTCTACGTTTTGGTAAGATTTTAAAAACCCTAGATTTAATCAATTAGTCAAATTACATGGATCCTGGCTTGGGAACGTGACAAAATTTTAATTTTTTCGCTGCGTTTGCATCACGGAACCCAACATATACCAATCTATTTCTTTGAGATTGTGTTTATAAAGGTTTAAGGCTTACTCTCAAACTTGACACAAGTAAGAGTTTTCTTGGCACACTCTTAAACTAATTTCCAAGTGTTTTAGTGGCTAACACTTAAATCAAATCCACTTAACACTAGTTCCTCACTTCCCTTTCTTAACCTATAAGTATAAGAAAAAGAGAAACTTAGTCAAATAGAGTTTATACAAAGAATTAAAATTAGAAACTTGAGAGTATTGAATGCTCAGAGAAATTTTTTTACTAACTCATCTAACCTTTTAAATAAGGTTTAATGAGGTGTATATATGATGAAGAGATCACAATGTAGCTATTGGAGCTATAGAAACTTGTATACACCTTCATCTCCCTTCATTAATGGCTATTTAGCTTTTTTGTAGAAATAACACTAGTCACAGTCATGATTATGTAGGTCACAGTCATGAATCTTGAGAAGCTAGTCGTTGAGACACTCATTTAACTACTGTGCAAGTGCCACCTGGCTCATCACTATCTGGTCACGGTCATGACCCGGACTATGAGCACTCCTACCACCCTGATCCCCAATCTTTCTTGAATATCATGCTCGTGAGTTAGGGATTATGAGGTCAATCGTGAGCATGATCACAGTCCTCATCAAGCTCATGAGGGCTACTAGCTCTTTGCCTCATTGAAGGGACTTGAGTCATCATTGTGATGACGTCTTATGATGATGGTCACGGTCATGACAGGGACCATAAAGGCTACTGGACTTTATTTTTAATTGAAGTGCTTTGGTCATTCTCATAAAGGGGTTTGTTATATAGTTCGTGAGCTTTGTCATGGTCTAGTCTAGATCGTGACCAAGACCATTAGGGCTATTGCAATCCATCTCAGTAAAGGGGCTTTAAGGCTCAAATCCATCACGATCGAGTCCCGGTGGTGACCATGATTGTGACCCAATGTCACTTCACTAATTTCTTGAATTTTTAAGCTTTCTATAAGTCTTAACTAACATACACTTAAACAAACATCATTAATGCTTCAAAATTGTGTTGTTAAAATAAAAAAAGGTTAGATTAAGCCTTAATCATGCAAATGGATAACAACAATGCTCCTACTAAGCTACAATATTGAGTGGCATTGGCAGCATCCATATCATGAGGTGTGGCTTATAATTTGAGGGCCATTGGAGTTTTGTAATGGGAGCTATTGAGTAACTTGGCATGCTGAAGTAATTTTTTTATATATTGGCCTTGTGAGAGAGTGATGCCATGGTGATTTCTTTAAACTTCAATGCATAAGAAAAAATGCAAGTCACCAAGGTTTTTAACGGTAAACTTTGAGCTGAGTTTCTTAATGAGTGCTGAATGAATAAGTCATTATTCCCTGTGAGCATAAGTCATCTACATAAATAAGCATTACTATAGTAATTAGTGTGTAAAATCAAAAGAGAAAGGTTAGCTATAAACCAAGACGAAGAACATATTGGAATAATTGATTGAACTAGGCTCTAAGAGCGTGCTTGAGGCCATAGAGATATTTATTTAATTTGCATACAAAGTGTAGGTATTGAGGATCCTTGAACCCTGACGGTTGCTCCATATAAATTGTCTCTTTGATATAGCTATGAAGAAATGCGTTATTGACATCAAGTTGCCATAATTTCCAATTTAATGTAGTCGCAATGTTGAAGACAATAGAAATAGTAGTTGCATTGACTACCGAGCTTTTATAGAAAAAGCCCTCTTTAACAAGAATGATGAAATGTTGTTCACAAAGCACAAAGCTACACATACTCACTCAATGAGACCAAAACCTTGAAGGTTTAAATTAAAGAAATTAGCTCTATCAATATCTCTAGAGTCTAAGGAAGACCCTTCCTTAGCAAATGAAGATTGTGAATAGTCCTTTGTCCTGTTCTAAGCTTTCTTGGTTGTATCTTGAGCAGGTTGTTGCTAATTTTGCTTAATCAAAGTTTTAGTTTTCTTGATTCCACTCTTCTTATTAGCAATAAGGAGTGCTCCCATATGCCATTGAGAGTAATGATTATGATTAGAAGTGGCTACTTAAAAGGTTGTCCCTAAGTTGGATAGATGGTTGATTTAGATTTTATTTATTTTGATCCTCCTCCTCTACTGGAGGGTGTAGTCAAGTCGAGTTGAGCCAAACTTTGACTTGTTTGGGTTTGATTCGTTTATAATCGAGTCGAGTTTGAGCCGAGCTCACTATACCACTTAGTGTCCATGAGTTGTTCAAGAGCTTAAAAAGAATTTAAAAAATGTAAACTATAAATTGAAAATTGAAAATAAATTATGATATATTTAATAAGAATTATGATTTTTTCTAATAATATGTTTTCTAAAATATTTTTTTACAATAAGAATTTATATATTATATATCTAAAATTAAATTATTAAATATTAAAATTACGAGCTAGCTCATAAGCTTCTATTTGAGCTTGTTCGCGAACTTCATGAGTTGAACTTTATGTAGTTTGAGTTTAACTCGTTTATTAAACAAGTTTCAATATACGGATTCGTGAGCAGTTTATCTTGTTTACACCACTAGAGTAGTGGAGAGCCACTCTATTTACTTCAGTTTTCATCAATGAAATCAATGTTCAAAAAAATAAAACTGAATTTTCTTTGTTGATAATAGAGAATTGAGGAGTAATTAATGTCCTTTGTCTACATATTGTATTGTATTTCCATCGACTTTATAATTATCTTTCAAAATGTAGTTTTACATATTTGAATGTATATTTATATTTCTTATGACTTAATTATAAAATGTTTGATGAGAAGATTTTTTTTTTTTTAACAAATAACTAGAGCCCACAAGGTCTGGAAAAATAGTAGCAACATAAATCTTATTGTATATGTGGAAATTCTCAGGCAATTGCTGACCGAGAAGATCCATGCCACACTTATTAATCAAGAAAAAATTATTTTTGGCTTAATGTATTTGTCACTCTTTAAATTTAATTGGTAATTTTTTTATAAGTATACTCTCTTAACTTAAAAACTAATCATTTAGACATCTCAACTTACTAAAAACTAGACTTATCAACATTTTGAGCACTATTTGAGATGTCTAAATAACATTTTTATAACTTGAAATAAAATTATTTAGACAACTAAATTAGCTCAAAAGTGTTTATAAGTGAAATTTCTAGAAAGTTGAGATGTAAAAATAATTTATTTATAAAGGGATAAACTAACAAAATTTGTCAAATTTAAGTGAATACAGATATATAAAGCTTTGTCTTTATGAAACATATAGCTTAAAAAATGAATTTTGCATACACTTTGAAGTATGCACATCCTTATAGTATATGATGAGATTTTTGGTTAGATTTTTCCTATAATATAGTTATAGTCCAAAACTGCTATATACAAACATAATTATATAGTACTGGTGGTTGGTTCTCGCAAACATATAAGTTTGTCAAGTAATATGAAATAAATACAGGTTGATCTCACGAGAATTAAATGTTTATCCAACTATTAATTTTGTTTTTAACTTGTTTAAAATTCAAATATTAAGTGAATTATAATTGCTATATTTTAATAACCAAAATGAAATTAAATAATAAAATCAATTAATTTAAATTTTAACAAGCAAATAAATTTTAATAAGCAAATGATAGAATGATGTTAGAGATTGTATCACTATATTTTAATTAAGTCAATCTCAAGAAATTAATTTTTCTTTCTATTGCAATTTTTAGGATATCAAAGGTAGTAATTAATCTTTCTCAAGTAAAAATTACTTAATTTATTTTTATCAATTGAAAAGGTTTTAACTAATTCTCATTAAATTAAAACCTAATCAAATTTAGTAAATAAATCATGAAGTACAACCAACTAAAATTAAAATAATTTAAGCTATCTCTAGACTTAAATCAATTAATCAAACACTCATATTTCTATTAAGATTAATATTTCTCAATAATTAACCTTAATAAAAAAAATCAATTATGAATGGTTAAATCATAAACAATTAAGCTCAATGAATGCTTAATACACTATAAAAGAAAAACTAATATATGAATCAACATAAATTAAAATAAATTTAACAACCCCCAACATAAATAAAATTAGCCAAACATAATATTCGTCATCCCAAATTCAAAAATAAAATATATTAAAAACTTACAAAAAAATAAATAATAAAGAAGGAAAGAAGGAATTCTATTAATGAAGCTCTTCACCAACTCTCTTCAACTTTCTTCAGCCCTTGCCTCCCGTCCTACTACTCTATATTTTACCTTGATAAAATTATGTTTTCCAGTAATACCTTGCTCAATTCCCTCTTCTATATCCCCTATTGCTTCCTCGTGTACCTTCTTTTATAAAACAAATCCTCTCATTATTTTTTTTCTTTTCTTTCATAATTATGTTTTCTTCATAATTATATGTCTTCATCCTTGCATGTCTTCTTTTCCTTTCATGAGTATGTCTCCTTTATTTTTCACGAGTATATCTCCACTTCCATATTTCTCATCTGTCATTGAAGACACCAAACACACTATATATATATATATATTTCATGGCATAATAAAAAAATTACATAAAGAAAATAAATAATAATAAATGTTAAAAATAAAATAAAATAAAACAATAAATACCGCAAACATGCACCAAAACAACCTGAAAACTATTACCCTTAACACATAATCAACTAGTCCAACTGTCTAGTTAGACAAGGATGTAGAATCAACATTCGTACTAGCTATAACTACATTGAAGACTCCGATCTAAAATGGAGAAAAAACTGTTCGTAAAATGGTAAGCTTTTAAGCATCTTTTCCAGAGGCAAAAAGAGTCAAGAATTTGAAGATTTAACGAGTACAAAAACTAAATCACCTAAAAGACCGAGTACCACCAAGACTGTGTGAATAGAACATTTGTGTGCATGATAGTATATATTATAGGTGGTTTGGTAGAACACTACTCAGTGCATATGCATATGGATCGAAGATGGGCAACAAATTAATAGCTGAAATGGCTAGCTATATGATTACTTAGTGATATTAGAGCTTTCAACAACGCCAAGCACTTGCTCCCACAATGTCAAGGATATGTCTTCATAGCAGCCTATGAACTCATGTTGTTCTAGAGTGAGTATATTGTGGTTATAATTCCATTCATGCTCTTTAATTATTTGATCATTAATTAATTTAGTTAACATGTGGATTGCCTATACAAAATACTACTCCTCCGTTCTATTCCAATTGTATTTTAAGAAAATAGAATTTGTTATATTCCAAATGACTTTTTTATATTACCAATAAAAAATAAATTATTTTTTCCAATTTTACCTATATCTTGATTTTAAAGTAGGTTTTCTATTAGAGTAATTATAATTCACACTAATTTTTAGTTTTTCTAAAAGATGATTATATAGTTATTTGCACTTATAATTATGCCTATTAAATAGGATTATTAATCTTTATGACATTACCTTAAACGACAATTAGAATAGAATGGATGGAGTATATATTAATTTAGTAACTTGTGTAAAAAGTTATGATTAGTCATAATTATTAATACTTTAATAGATTACTTATGTCTTTTAATTGAGGTGAATGATTAATTTGCACTAACTTTTTATCATCATTTTATTTTGCAAACAAATTTTCTATACTAGTTCAATTTCACTAAAATATTTATTTTATTTACAAATAAATTTTGAATAAAATTCATTTATAAATGACTTTTAAATTTATTTGAAATAACCACACTTTATTAATAAGAATTGATTATTTGATTATAAGTAATTTTACAAAATTTAAAATATAAAATTGAAAATGAATTAATTTTATGATGCGTTTGGGTGCATGGATTTGAATTGGAATTTGGATTTCAAATACTAGATTTCAAATTCATTCAATTTAAAATCTCTCATTTGGATAGTGCAAAGAATTTGAAATCTTGGATTTAAAATTCATTGTTTGGATTACTATTTGATTATTATATTTGGATTTGAAACTAAATTTATTTATAAATTTAATTATTTTATTTTTTTCAATTATCAAATAATCAAAATGTGAAAGTAAAAAAAACTCTAAAAATATATCAAACTAAATTAATATTATAATTTTTCTTAACAAAAAGTAGACAATATGATAAAGTCAAATTAGAAATTCAAACTTATAGCAGACAACAAAAAGAAAAACAAATGTAAATAATAATTCAACTATATGTAAAAACAACATCCATGAATAAATCCTAACTACTATCACTCTCAATTAAAAATTGGATCCAATCCTTTTTTTCATCATCAGGTAAAGATTTGAGCAAATAAAATTCTTCAGGATTGCCTTTCATGAGTTTTCAAACCGCTGAAAAAATTTCCACTTTACAAAGTCTAGGAATTTGTAAGACTATTGCATGAATCTCTTCTCCAGAAGGTTGTGGTCTTTCAAAACTTTTTTTAGTTGCCAAATATTCTTTAAACGAATGAGCTATCTCCATCACCGCATCAGCTAAAAGATCTCTTCAAGATCTTTTATTTTTTGTAGAACTTTGTGGGAGTGTTCTTGAAGTCTCTTGTTCATCCAAGTTTATATTAGAATGTACTTCATTTCCTTCTTGATCCATTTCTTCAATGGCATCTTGAAAAGTTTTTGCACCATCTCCAGTGGCTTTATCACATCCACATAATAGGACTATGTCATCCCAATTTTCTATTACTTTGTTTTGATATCCATGTGCTTTTGGAAAACTCTGAAAATATCAACAAAGAAGAAGAAATATATAAATAAAGACCATTGAACAAAATATCAAATAAAATAAATATCAATCAACCAGTTACAAAGATAATCTAATTAAATGAAATAAATTTTTAAGAAACAGCTCTATATATTAAAAAGCAACTATAAATAGAATGCTATTTATATTAAAGTTCAAACAACCTTAGTGTAAAATGACTTGAACTGTAGTAGGAAAGAAAATAAATATAGCATGCAGGTTTACAATTGCGAATTTAAAGGAAAAATTTTAAAAATAAGCATGCACGTTTACAATTGCTAATTCAAAGGAAAAAATTTGAAAATAACATAAAGTAATCACTATAATCCAAAAATTGTTTTGTTAGTTTATGGATTAGCATTATCGGATCACTGTAACAAGAAACTTGATTTGTTCATCCATAAAGGGTATAACTAATAAGATGTAGAGCCTCTTTTAACTCTAATATGCAAAAAAATTGTATCTCTACTGAAAATCAATATTAAAGGACAAAGATGTGGAGCCTCTTTTAACTCCACTGAGCAAAATAATTACATCTCTATTGAAAAACCAATATTAGAACATGGACCGTAATCAGCATTAAGGGCTTCAAGTTGCTAATATTTATATCCCTTAACTTTAATACAGTATAGCACAATGGTCACAAACATAAATGAAAATAAAAAAGATAAAGAACCCAAAACCCAACCTTGGTGTATGTTCAAATCCTTTTGGAAAGTTTTCATATAGCAGCTATATCATTGGCTAAAAAGGATGAGAAAATTTTAAAAAATCACATGCAATTTGATGACTTTAAGCATTGATGATGATGGCCCTTGTCTAGCATCAGAGCAAAAGATAAACAGCCTTGTATATTTCAATAATTCTAAATACAATTTTTGCTTCTTTCACATATAAGTTTAATAAAAAAAATAAAAATAAAAACAGTATCAACATTTAGAATATAAGTGAACTATTGTGTATTGAACGAAAAACAGAGTACCATTCTGTAAAAAAAAATAGAGTACTACACGTACAGGTTATAACAACTAATATAATGATATCTAAATAACAGTTAATACACAACAGTAGTGGATCCCTCCCAACCAGGTAAGATATAACTAAATTTCATTTTTGGATCACAAACTCTAGGAACATTAGTGCTAAGATCACCTTTTCTATTTTGATACTTAGCTCGATCTTCAATTGAATAGTCATTTGAATGTGTGTACCATCAAGTGCCCCAAGTGCACCCTAAAATAACAACATTTTAATTTTATTCAATAGATGAAATAAATAAATTATTTATGAATTCTATTACCTGAAACCATTTCCACTTGTCATTGTCTTTATAGTTTGTATCTGGATCAATCTCTTCGATAAAACGTTTGCCTATTTTCATTACAGCTTTAAGTACCAAATGAAATTGTCTACTAATTGTTTCCTTAGAATGAGCAAAACTAGCTTTTATCCACCTATACTTTATTCCATGAGCAAGAATATGCAAAAATAATGCTACAATTTCATTAATTGTAACATTTTTGGAAGCCGTCAACCCTTCTCTAGATTGTAAAATGTCATATAACTTCTTAAATGTTGCTTAGTTAAGACCTAATAACTCAATGCTTGTGGTTTCACATTCTAATGTTTGCAACCAAATAAATCTACGATGAGCATGTTCATTCTCATTCCATGAAATTTCTCTTAATCTATACTTATTGCTATATGAAGCACTAATCACCATTATAAGTTAACTTATCACCATCATAAAAACTTTAAATTCTTCTTCTTCCGCCTTAAATATTTTATTTTCCTCTCTTTCATGCTTTCTTTGAATTTTTAAATCTTGTCAATTACTAGCCATTACCTAAATAATAAATACTCATTACTCAAATACTAGAGACACTCAAAGGTCATAATAATAAACTTGAATGATTATTGCATGCATATAATATTTAAAAGTAAGATGGGAAAGTGAAAAGAAAGAATCAGTTGGGCATGGATCTATTCGCTTACCCATAACAGGCTAAGGATGAGTAGATGACCAAAAGACTTGAACTTCTTTTCTCTATCTTTTGGTAAGCCAAAATTGACACCGAGGATGATTTGAACGTAACACCAAAAGCATGTGAGTGAATGAAAATCTATCACTCAGAAATTTGCCCGACTGTTAGTGGTAGCTACCTACCACTGAATGTAACGTGCTTTGAAAAAATTCAAAATCTAGTCTTTTTAAATTGAATTTCCATACATTTTATCATTTACTACACATGAGAGACATGTTCTCCATACTTGAACAGCTGAAATAGTATTAATTGGGAGTGTGCAGACGTATGCAAGTGTGTAAGCAGTTGGAGAATCGTAGCTTGAATATGAATGGTGTGGCTACAACAACACTGTCATTTTAAGCCTAATAAAAGACACATTCTACATGCCAATCAAACAAGAAGACTAGAACATTCAAAATCTTAACTTTTACTATTTTAGAATTATTTCATTTTAGCGATAAAGAATAAAACATATATGTATTTTGCTTTTTTTTTTCAAACAATATGTATTTTTTGCAGGAACCATGGTGGCTAATTAGTAAAGCAATTAACAATAAGAAACCCTATTAATGGTTATTTAAACATCACAATCATTGATGGTACATAATGGCAAAGCACCAAAACTCTTCTTTTTGCAATATTTTATTTATTTATTTATTTTATGCCAAAACAAGTTAAATGAATTAAATAAGGTTGGTTTTGACTAATCAGGTGATTAAAAGACAAAGGAACATGTAATGTGACTTCATAAAATAAAGGCCATAGAAAATATGCAATTTGATGAGCAGATTAGTAAAAAATAATCGTTAGTTAATTTCATAATGCATATAAAATAGATTCGTACAAGAATTGAATATTGAAAATTATTGTTATCAAATAATGCCTCAAATTTGGACCACCGTCTAGATTTATACAACACTATACACCCAATTTACATATATTTACACATGCATATATATACACATCTACTGCATGTAGATTGTAGTGAAAAGCCAATTTATAGCTGCAGGGGAAGTGACCCTAACTAAAATTTGAAGTTCCCTTTTAAGGAGAAGAAAGCAAAGAGCAAAGGGCAGGTGGTTGTGGCGTAGAAGGCAGAATTCTTATAAGGGTTATGTGACTTTAATTTATCATCAATTTAGTCTCAGCAATAAGAAGTCAAATAGCAATTATTTAAGGAGTTGTCTCTAAGTATAATCTCAGTATCTTGTCTCTGAGTATAAGAAAATTCTCATGGTATCTTCAACTCATGTATTTTTGTCCATCTTGATTTTAACTATAAACAAAAATTTATTCCTATTAATAAGTGATATCAGGAGTTGTATGAGATGGGAGCCAGAAAGGTCCTAATGATTGGGATAAGACCATTGGGTTGTGTTCCAGATGAACTAGCCTACTATGGTAGCAAGAATGGAGAATGTTCACCAGAGCCACAAAGAGTTATAGCAATATATAACCCTCAGCTCTTTCAAATGCTTCAAGGACTCAACAGACAAATTGGCTCTGATATTTTTATTTCTGCCAGTGCATTCAATATGAACACGGACTTGATCACCAACCCCCAAGAATTTGGTTTGTTTATAAATGTACCTTTTTTTTCTTAATTAATAAAGAAATCAATTATGGTCTGAACATCATAGGACACCCCTCCCCCTTTTTTACAAATCAATAACTGCAAGATTCAATCCTGCACCTCTTTTCACTTTGCTATAAAATATGAACCTAGGACAGCTAAATTTATGAGTTCTCAAACCACCCATGTCAAACTTCAAAATTAGAAACCTGAGATGAGTGTTTCATGAAAGTTAACAATCTAATTGGTTGTTGTTAGGTGCAAGTTTTGTTACATCAAAGATAGCATGTTGTGGATAGGGACTTTACAATGGGCTAGGAACATGCACTATATTATCCAATCTATGCCAGAACAGAGACCAGCATGTGTTATGGGATCCTTTCCATCCAACAAAAAGGGCAACCAGGATTCTTGTGCAGAAGCTAATGAATTCACTTGTATCAAGTCTCAACCATGCATACAATCAACCATGAGATAAGAATGGCCAAGTAAACAAAATTCAAATAGATTAAAGAGCATGAAATCAACATCTCCAATCTAGAAACCCCATCTTTCTTATAACCTATTTCCAAGTACAAATACAAAATAATTACACACAACAAAATAAAAGTGAAATTGAAAATAACATCAACATGCCTACTTGCTTTGAGGATTACAGTGATGAAAAAATTATAGGCAATGATGCAAGAAGAAGACGAAGATTGTCGTGAGGAAGAAGAACACTATCACTGAGCTTGATTTATGAAATAACAAGCCCCTAGATGTTATTTGAAGTCCACAGTATTTGGGCTTTCAAATCCTTCATAGATTTTATTTAAATCCAAATCTAATGGTTTATTTATGCCCTAAACAAAAAATTTGGCCCAAATCCAAACAGACCATTATAGAATTTTCATTTAAATTAAACACACTAACTTGGATTTACAAATAAATTTCATAAAACTTTGTATCTAAACGTATTAAAAAATATTCGATTAGAAGAAATAATGTTAGTGTTGATAGAGCAAAAGTTATTAAACTTATTTGACAAAACCCATATTAAAACCCCTAAATTTATCAACTTTTTAGCTTTAGACTCTTAAAGTTTCATTTTATATATCTAGACCCTCGAACTTCACAGGTTTAAAGTTTTAAATCATTCTATCAATTTTTTAACAAAAATTATTTCCTTTTGGTATTTGAAGTTTTATATTTCTAATATTTTTACCTTTTAATACTTATATCACTTTTAAAATTTTTTCACCGATAAAAAATAAATTTACTTTTTTTAATTTCTAATATTTTAAATTAAAAACATGAATTTATATACATTTTTAAATAATTTAAATTTAAAAATAAATAAACAAGTTAATGTTAAGATTAAAATAATTATAATAAAATTACTATTTTTCAAAATAAAATATTATGATGAAAAAGAACACTATAATTATAAGAGATTATGATACAAAAATATTTTATAATTCTTCAAAATTTAAATTTTATATTTTCAACTTTTGTACAAAATTTTAATTAAATTATTATGAATAATCTTTTATAATATAACTTTTATAAATAATGGATATCAATGCATGTCTGTGCATCACCAAAAAACAATAATAAATTTTCCAACCAACTCAAATTTTTATAACCATTATCTTAACTTTCATTTTTTTATCATACTTTTTAGGTATATGAAAAAAATTTATATTATAAAAATTTATTCACAATAATTTAAAATATAGTGAAAAACATTAATATTATTATAATTTTTTAAAAAAATTTACCACAATAACATTAACTGTTTGTTTATTTTTAAAATTTAAAATTATTTAAATATTTATATAATAATTTAAAATATTAAAAATTAAAATAAGTAAATTTATTCCATAGTAATAGTCAAGTCTACGAGCTGATTTCACAAGGGGTTGGTTGATACGTACACGAACCACTATGAAAAGTAGTAAAAACTATAACAACAGGAAGAGCACATATACCTTTATTTACTTTACCTCTTTTAAGAAACCCTTAAAATGGTCACTCTCTTATGAAAACATTCCTACAGGTTAAGGTGGAGAATTTGTGGAGTTTGATAAATTACAAAAGCAAACAATCATTAATTAATAAAAGAGAAGACTAATTTAATATTCCTAGGAGAGAAAATCCAACCAAATACTTGAACGTAAATGGTATCAAACTTGGCAATGGTGAGCCATAGTTTTGTTTTTATTATTTTAATTATTTTTGTCGTTTTTATTTACATAGGAAAGCTTCATGGGAATCAGTCGAATTTAGAGCTACTGGTTAAGGTAAAAGACTACAATTAATCCTGATTTGTTTGAAGATGGAACAAAAATGTCTTTGAAACTTAGAAATGGAGAAACCAATGATTGAAATGTGGAAATCAATTAAATTTTTCTTCATATTAAAATTTAAAAATTATATAAAAAAATATCATATGATTTTATGTTTTATGCATTAATATTTATGAAAAAAATTATTTCTAATTAATTTTTTACCAATAGATTATTCAAAAATATTAAAAGAAAATGTAAAGAAGATGCAAGAGATCGATGTTGCAGAATAACATAATAAAATGAGAACATGAATTTCAGTGTTAATGTGAAATCAAGAAATGTCTACATCTAAATATGCCTAATGGTGACTAGAAGTCACCCACAAAAGTTGCCTTAAAAATGGAAGCATTCTTTTTGGACATAATTAAGAGTATAACGGCCAAAACACATAAAAAAGTTTGTCTCAGGCAAAGAGAAGCGGAGTTGAAGATGGGTTTCTTGCATGCTTCCAATTCCAAGAACTCCCTCAATTATGAGGTATATTTATATCATCTTTCATTTGCATAATTTCTACGTTTTATAGAAATTTTTATTACTGTTTTAAAGCAAGTTTTTATTATTTGTCTGTTCAACTTCGGCTATCATCTTGCATTGAGTTTCAAATCATCACCCTTCATAAAGATTTGTACATGATAAAATAGAATAAATGGACCCATTTGACTTGTTTTGCAGAGGTCAGCAATAAAGTTTTTGAAGGGAATTATCTATGAGAGAATCCAGGAGAAGCTTGAAACAAAGACAAATTTCATCACCTACTTCTACTTGTAGTGCATTTTGTGTAGCTGATTTGGGATGCGCAGTCGGACCAATGCCTTCTACTGTGTGCAGAACATACTTGAAGCTGTAAGAAGCAAGTTCATATCTGAAGGCTTCACTTTTGCTCAATTGCCTCAATTTCAAGTGTTCTTAAATGATCTTCCTTTCAATGATTTCAATACCCTTTTCAAGTCTCTTCCTTCAGAAAGATATTACTTTTCTGCTGGCGTACCGGGATCATTTCACGGCAGATTGTTCCCCTATTCCTCCCTACATTTTGTGCATTCTGCTTATGCATTACACTGGCTTTCTGAGGTTCCAGGAGAGGTCCTTGACAAGTCCTCTTCGTCCTGGAACAAAGGGAGGATTCATTTATACTGGTGTACCAGAAGTGGTAGTGAAAGCTTTTGAGGTACAATTTGCTAAGGATATGAGAATGTTCTTGGATGCCAGAGCTAAAGAACTTGTGGAAGGAAGTATAATGGTGATAATTGTTCCATCTATACCGAAGGGAATAACTCATTCCAACGTACCAACCGGGATTTTGCTTGATAATTTGGGTGGCGGAAGAGGTATATGCGTAATATCTTGCACTCTCATTTAGTTGTTTTGGGAATGAATTCTGAAATACGATTGAGTGCTGCTACAGGGGTTAATACCCGAAGCTCTTGTGGACTCTTTCAACGTCCCGATGTACTCCGTGACGCCCAAGGAGGTGACAGATTGTAAACCGGTGTTTCAGCATAGAAAGAATGGAGTCTATTGATTGCAAAATCGATCCTGAGAACACACCACCTGGATATTCAATCATGACGCGTTTCGTAGCTGGATTCATTGCCAGACATTTTGGAGCTGAGATTATTAGTGAGTTGCTTGATAGGTATCTAGATAAAATGGATGCTGTGATGAGCATATTATTATTATGCAATGGAGAAGGATATCAACTAACTGTTATTCTGAAACGCAGAAACTGCAGCTGAATGATAACATATCAGCAATTGTTACAGGAGATTTAGTCGTATGGTTCCTCTGTAAAGTTGAAGATTTCCCAGATGCTGACTAATAAGTAAAGATATAGTATTCATGGATTCACCAATGAAGATTTGCATCAGATGTCATAACAGTCAAGATCAAACATTAAATCATCGAGCATATACAAAAGGCAGAATCCACACTAAAGCAAGCATCATGCAGATGCATATAATCTTCACCACTATTATGTCATTGAACCACTACATAAGTACATATATTTTCACAGCTTTCTAAACACAAAAGCAGTCCACTTCTAAACATCGAATTAGAACTGACATGAAAGAACTTGATCCTTGAATTGGTTCTTAATCTAAAATGGCTGTTCATAAAGGTGCCACTGAAGGCTGCAAAATGATATTGATCCACTCTCACACAAACTTAAAGCATGCTTTACATATATTAACATCCTACTGTTATCTAATTGATGCATATTTACCACAACCTTCATATATTCACGCTTCTTAATTCAAATGAAGCCTGTTGCTGAGCTGATATTCCAGATATGATAATTGTAAAGACCTACGGATGCTTGCTTTGTTCCTTTTGATCTGCATCAACTTGTCATAAACACACCATGGAAAACTGAGAAAGTGATCTCGCTTCAGTCCCTCATTGTAGCGACCCCAGTAACTAGGATGATACGTAACATAGTACCAAGCTGAAGCTTTGGCATATACATCATCAGCTTCTGAATCTAATGTGCTTACCTTTTCATTAAACCAGGACCTAGCTTCTTTTCTCAAGGACTTCATTGCCATTCCAATTGCTTCTGAATCCCTTCTCTTGGTGAAAGATTTTGACATTTTCATTATACTTCCACTGAGAATTTCTGCTTCAGTTCTAATGCCATAATAGTCCATAAAATTTCCCAGCTTGTAATCATAATCACTTTTGTAATAGAAGGCATCATCTATGTATTCCTCAAAGCCATCAACTTCCATATCAGAGTCATAACACTTCCTTGCCACTTCCTTTGTAAATGACTTAATAGAGCTTGTATCCGGAGCAATGTCTTTAACTTCTCGGAAAAGCTTTCCTATCACCTTCTCAGACACATATGTTGGTTTATCAGGCTTTTCCATGAAATCGGGAAATTCTTTGACACGTAGGTAAGGAGGTATTTCCGCTGGTACTCCGGTTTTTGGAAAGTCAACTGCAATTGAAAACTTTTTTGCAAGTTCTATACATGGAACACTCATTGCTTTCCGGGGCTCTTTATCAGCAAAGGCAGTATGTGCATTAGCAATGATTCCCAAGCTATCATTCAGGATGTAGTTGGTGAAATACTCCTCAACCTCCTGGAAGAACAAAATGAAAATATCTTGAATAAAAGAAAAATATAATTTCTGGCAATTGCATGAGAAGATGTTACAAGTACAACTTGATGTATCGAGAAATATAACCCAGGATCTCATTGTTCCAAAGGATTTTCTACACAACACCCTCTATTTATGCCTTCAAAATGCAGTACAAGATTCCAAGCATACATGCACTATTATTTCTTGCAAATAACTCTTGAATTCCACTCTGCAGTTGCAGTTAAATATTCTACTCTTTCTAACCTCTCTTGCATTAAGCAACAATAGTGTTCTGTTTCTTCTTCTGTCTGACAAGAAATAAAAAGAAGTCTAGGGGAACAGCTAGAATGCAATAGTACTCTCAACACACCTAAGCCTTAATGCTAAGTAAATGGCATTGGTTATATTCTTTTTCTCTGCTCCAAAAGTGGATCATCCTGCACCGCTTTTTTCCATATTAAATTTGGTCTACCCCTTCCTTTTCTCACTTCATCAGCTATAGTGTTGTCAACCTTTCCTAACCAAGGTGCCAATAGGTCTACAAATCACATAGCCAAACCATCCCATTCTCCATTCTCTTAAACTTTCCAACTTCTCTTGTGACGATTTGCGTTATGCATAAAAAAATAAATAAATTCAAGTCCAGATTTATTTGCCTATGCCAGACATATAGTACATCTGGAAAACTTTCTATATAACTTTGACACATAAATGACACAGCAATTCGTGCAGCATAATCACAGCAATACAGAAATATGGCATCTCATCCAGATTAAAATTAGCAATTGTTAAGAAACTAGTTCATTGTAGGACAGGAAAAAAGAAAAAATATTAACCAAAACCAAATGGAAGTAAACATGTATGAGAAGGATTAATCAATTGTCATTATAAAATTTATTTGTCACAAAGGAAAGAAAAACATTGAGAGCAGGAACATGAGAATTCTAAAGAATATTAGCTTTATGTCTGCAACTAACACTAGAACGTGTCATAGAATAGAAAGCTTTTGCTCCAGAAAATGAAATGAAATAAACAAGAACACTTTAATGTAGAAGAACATTTCAGTTGATAATGGAAAATTTCTAAGCAATACCTCAATTGTAACATCATGATCCAGCTGTACAGTTGGCTCTGGCGTATAATCCATAGGTGGGATTTGCTGAGGTGGAATTAAATCAGGATCCCAACAGACAAAGTAGATATCACCATCCAGATCACTCCCCGAACATTCATTGGGATGAGGTCTGAGATTATAATTCAGATACTGGGTCAATAAAAAGTTTTACACTGAAATTTC
Source organism: Mallotus nudiflorus (assembly GCA_947683625.1). Classification (NCBI taxonomy): domain Eukaryota; kingdom Viridiplantae; phylum Streptophyta; class Magnoliopsida; order Malpighiales; family Euphorbiaceae; genus Mallotus; species Mallotus nudiflorus. Next base: position 1,008,546 of record CANTUR010000017.1, on the reverse strand, counting down.
TAAAATGGGGTACGATAGTGCAGGTAGTCCATCATGCATTATAACATAAAAAACAGAGCGGTGCAGATGTCAGAATCAAAAGTGAAATGGTGAAGCATACAAGTCAACCCAATTGGCAAAAATGGAAGAGAGTCCTTTTGACAAAAATATGCAACTTATTAATTCTTTTAAGAGATAAAAGAAAGGACTATTTTTTTTTTTTAATTATGTGGCAAACTATGAATGTTTGAATGGATATGAAGTTTTAGCAGCTCCCTAAGAATATTTGTGCATTTATGGCTGGCTAGAGCAATTGAAACTAGCAACCAGGTTTTTTGAATGGCAGATGACTTTAAAAACCATATAAAAATAACTTGATGAAGATAACTCAAACCAAAGCTTAAATTAAAATCTTATCAAATGAATGATCTAAGGCTAGGTATGGCATTACCTTGGTCCTTTCTGTGGAAAAACAATGCAATCTACCATATGGCTCAAAGCCGGCACATTGACAGCCCTTAAAATGCGAACATCTCCAGGGTGCAAGCATGGGTTTTTAGCTACAACCACCTTTCTCTCAATCACAGAACCCTTGTCCATTCCACTGCCAGAAACTTGCACAAATACTTGACCATAGTCCAAGGTCCTAGTCTCATCTAAACATCCCATCATAGATCTTCCCTTCAGAAGAAAAATCCTAGTTTTTGTCCGTAAATCAAGTAATTTCGACGCACGGAAAGTTTGAAGCATCATGGAAAGGAATGGTTCAGCATCAGGCTGATAACCAACCAAGAGCATTTCCTTAAGAACATTAGTAGTCTCCCCAGGATACATCAAATCCAGTGCCTCACGTGCCCTTAATGGATCAGTTAACATAGCATCAAGTTGATCAACAGCTTCTCTTTGCTTTTTCTCAAAATAGTGATCTGAAACACCCAGGGTAGAGAGAAGAGTAATCAATTGGCGATTCAGATAACAGGGCTGATACTTGCTATATGCCAAAACATCCAGTTTTGTGTTGTCAGACTCAAACTTGCACATGCTCTTTCTCAATGATAGCTTTTTCAATGAAGTTGGGTCGACTGCCACAACACCTTTATATCCACCATATCGAATTTGAAATGCAGATGGGAAATATCCTTTGCAGTTACATTTTGAGGCCACTTTCTTAGCAAACTGAGCAGATATTTTTCCAATTCCATCAGAAAATATATATTTAGTTCCTCCCCTTACAACCTCTATATCTGGAATAATTTCAAATTCATCCCTACTAACACTCAGGGTTTCAGTGGAGGAACCAAAGGACTGACCCAGTCTTGCAGCATATTTAGCCACATTTCGTATTTGACAAAAGTTGCCCATCCATTCTCTTATATCTGCAGCAGTGAGTCCATACCTTGAAGCAAACATCCAGCAAGAATTTTCCCGCAACTGACTAGCTGAAAATGCAAGGAACTCAAACCTTTTATTGCCTATAACTATTCCATTTTGGAGAGTGGAAAGAATCCTTCTGTAAATAGCAGTTCTCCTATCCCCATTTCCAGAAGAAGCACGAGGAGATAAATCCGTGGAATAAATTTTATCTAACTCCTCATCGACAAAAGACACACGAAGAAAGTTACTAATATCTTCTGGATAATGGCGTAAGACACGGTTTGATACATTAACCTCTGGACCACAAAAATATACTTTACAAGGTGTTATTTGCACCCTGCGCACATATACTAAACCAGCATCCAAGGATACGTAAGGAGATCTTGGGGGGCTCTTATGGGTGCGATACTTCCTATATTGCTCAGTAATCCAGCTAGAAGGATCATAACAACATTCTTTCAAGTGATAAAGTTTCTCAAGGGCATACTCTACAAAAGCAGCGCCCATTCTTCTTGGATCAACAAGCTTGTAAAAGTTAGAGTCAAGAGCTAATCCTGCAAGGCACCCGTTCTGAATCAACAAATTAATCTTAAATAGGATCTCATATGGTAGATAGACACCTGAGGGTGGACCAACGATGGGAACTAGATCTGGATTGCGCGAGAAAGCAGAACCACTTTCTAAAACAAAATTTCCCTCAACTTCTTTAAAGAAACCAAAATTCTCCTGAAAGTTTGGAACTTGGAGTCCAGAAGGAAGCTGCAAACATAGTGCAGATGAATGCCCAATAAGGCATGACGGAGTGAAATCAGTTGTCCTAACCCACTGGTCATCAGGGGCATCCTTAAAAAAGTTGAAAAGAGGATCCTCAAACACATTACTTGACAGCCGTATCTCTTTCTCAAAAAGTCGGGGCGCCCCATATAACTGAAAAAAAAAAAAAAAGACAACATACTAGCAGTATTCATTTTTATTGAAGAACCTTGCATAAGGTAAATGGCATGATAAATGACAGCAGAAACCATTCAATTATTATGCAGTCAACAACAACAAAGCATAAAAGATTCCCACTAGGTTGGGTGATGAACATATTTACTCTAAAATAGTAGAAAGTAAAAAGTACCTTTTGAGTGAACGGATTATAACTGCTAAGCAAATCTAATTATTTCAACATTCCAGTTTTATCTCTTACCCGGTAATATCCAAATACAGATGACCTTAACCAAGAAAAAACATTTTCGAAGTCCCTGAGATCAAATTTTCCCAACTTTACTAGCACTGCAGAATTAAAATCTCCGTTCATCAAGACCATCTTAATTTCTTTTCCTTTTGATGAATGAAAAAAAAATATTGAATCAGTTATTTTCCCCACCATCCAGATAAAAAAATCATGTAAAAGGAAAATAATGTTAGTTTGTGCAACAGATAATAAAATGTAAATGTATTTCCAAGATTCAATAAAACTCAATAAGAGTGTGTTTGGATGCAAGTATTTGATTTAAAATCTTAGATTTCAAATATTGAATTTTAAATATAAGAATTTCAAATAACATGTATTTAAATGTTATTTTAAATCCTTACTAAATGAGCTATTAATTCCCTTGTGGATTTGTTTCCAAGCCTCATAAATACAAGTCCATGTAGTTCCTAACAAGTGATTTAACTGAAATCCAAATCCATACTCAAATCCTTTGCATCCAGATACAGCATAAATGAATTTCAAAAAATTAATATACCTGGCTCCAGGAGTATGATGAGAAAATAATTCAAATATTCCAAGAATAAGCAAAATACAGTAAAGCTACCTGAATTAGAAAGTATTTTACAGATTGACCACGTGGACGATGTAGCTCAATCTGCCAAATGTTCTCATAGGAAAGGTCTAGCTTGTACTCCATTTGATGATGAGACAAAAAGAAGTGTATTTTTCTCATTCCTAACCCAAAATTCACCAAAACATCCGTCCTTTTCCAGAGAACAGAAAACTTTTCTTTTGAGATCTGACAGCCAAAAAGCAGTGTTACGTGATTCATGCTGTGCAGAAAGGTCCTGGGCTTTGGTACAACATCAGTTTTCATGGTCCAAGCCTTCAGATATGAAGTACCATACCAGAGTCTTGTATTAGCCAATGAAATAATGCGCTCAGCCTCTCTAATGGTGTTGAATTGAACTATAGCATATTTTCTTCTACCCCCCTCTCTCGAATCCCTGAGCTTGAGTGCATAAACAGTACCTCGTCCTGTATATAGCTCCAGAAAGTCCTTGACATCTTCTGCAGTCACAGTGGAAGGAAATCCAGACACTTGAATTGTCTTACCCATCCAAGCAATTCTGTAGTAAAAAAGAAACAAAAAATGTCAGCCATTGGAAATATAAATGGCCCAAAATAGGAAGGGAAAGATGCATTACAACAGTTAAAATGACCAGAGATTCCACACAGAAGATTCTCATATGAATTTTCATGTGTCAATCACAAGAAAATTCAAAGAAAAAAATCCTTGACATGCTATGCATACAACGTAATATTGTGATTATGAAATGAACATGCTCACTTATACATGGTAATTGGTATTGCCAGAAAATACAAACTGAAAGTGATGCAGGATCAATCAAGAGAGTACTAGCCAAAAGCTTAAACATCAAAGAAAAACTCAATCTGAAACCTTAGGCTTTTAGATGAGGGTTTTGCATCACATACAAGTTTCTCCAAACAATTAAAAACTTTTCAGCTTTTCATCATCAAGAACTTCCTTGCACTTTGTTGTCAAATTAAGTAACCATACAAATTAATCTTTCCCACATATGTAAAAATAGAATTTACAACAATGCGATCTACATCTCATACAAACAAAATAAATCAATCATCAATACCTTTGGTGGGTAAATTTCAGTACTTCTAACCCAATCAAGAAGAGGACAGATACATTAAATGGTAACAACAAAAAGAGAAAAGTCACCTGAGTCCAAGAAACTCACAAAGATTAGACCTGAAAAAGAGAATATAGCATCAACAAAGAAGCAGTCGTGAGCAAACAGTGAAATTCAGCATAAAGATGAAACCTTTTGTTTATAAACATAACAACATCATGCAAATCGTACAAGAAACATTACCAAAGAGTCTAAAACAGGAACACCAAAGGAGAAAAAAAAATCAAAGAATTAAAAAATAACTATAATTCCATATAACGATCGTCTGATCAAGCAACTCTCACCAGAGAAGTAAAGAAACACCCAGTTGATTTCAGTGATTATCAAAGCGAAACCAAGACACCAAAAGGAACAACAGTCTATCAAGTCAGCACTCTTTCCACTCAAAAAGTCTTTGTTTTAGCTCAAGAAGGATACAGGCCGGGCCATGATTCCCTCCATCGCGGGCACACTTGTTTTTGGTCCCTAAGTCTCCATTTTCATTGGATGACCACTTGCAACGTCCTCTCAAACGTGGGTTTGACGTGTTTCAGAATTTTTATTCCTTCGCTTGAGTTCATATGATAATAATATTAAGTTGCATTTTTAATATACGCCGAAAAACCAAAAATTAATGCTTACAATTCAAAAATATTAAATTCCAAATAGTAGAAAAGAAAAAAAAAAAAATTGCAGAAGTCATTGACTTCGCCTCGACCAAGTAGGGAAGTTAGTAAGAAAACGAAGAAAAAAATGCCAAAGGAGAAAAGTATTTGGTTTCGTTACTTTGTGAGGGGCCAATAATGTGATGTTTCTGATAAAGAAATACTAATAGTTTATTTCTTGGTTGTTTCCTTTGGACTCTATTCAATAATGAAATCACTCCCAACTTCCTCAAGAAGTTGTCTAGTGCAATTATCCAGTGTACACCATCGTACCTGAACTTTAACCATGTCAAAAACAAATGTAAATGAATGAATAAGTAATTGAATTTCTAGTAAAACATATGACAAGTCTACAACTATAAGAACGGTAAAAATTATATATGTATATATCAATAAATCTAAATTCAAATATTTTAATATTAATTGTTAAAATTAATTGATAAGTTTTATTTTTATTTAAATAATATTTTAAATTTGAATCTTATAGTTGAATCTAATCTAACTAAATTAATTAAAATTATAAAACGTTATAATGTTTTTATCTATGTGTCTTGCTATCTTTTTTTTTAACAAAAATGAAATTTTCATGAAACAATCACAATGGTATAAAAACATATGAAAGAGTAAAATTCTAAACCTAACTACAAATAAAAAAGAGAACATTATAGCTTTATCAATTCTTAGATTGAGTATGGGTGGAGATTTTTGCACTCCATTTTTTCTTTTTTAGAATTATAAATTACATAATGATCATCTATTGAAACTTTTTATTCTTTTATTAATTACAATTACTAAACTATTTTTTTTTTCATTTTCTTTTCAAATTCATTGTTTGATGTTTAACATTTTAAAATTACTTGTAATTGAAATTTTTTTATATTAATAAAATTTAATATAGTCAATTATTTTTTTATAATTATTTTTTAACTTTTAACTATGTTGATTGTCAAATTTTCACCAATTATAGTGAATAATGTATCTTTTATTTTTTATGAAGAGGTTTTTTTTTTAAATATCATATGCACATAATTTTTTATTTTTTATTTTTATCATTATTTTTAAAAAATAATTTAAAAATCAAATTATGTGATTAAAAAATCATTATAAAAATTCAAAAACAATTCATCATATAAAAAGTATTCATTAATTTAATGAATAGAGGTAAAATCAATTTACATGTAATTTAGATCAAATATATCACAGTAAATACTCTAATTAAACTATACTATGAAAATTCTTAATATGTCATGACTTGTCTTAAAAATTAAAATTATAACAATTTTTTATATAATGAATTTTCATTAAATTTTTATAACAAAATTTATGCTTGTGAATGAAATCATGATATATCATTTCCCGCAATCACTTTTTTTTTGGGGTCATAAACATTCACGCTCCTATGTCAGCCACAATCCTTTTAATCTTATAATGAATAAGACAAAGTACAAACTAACCCACAGCGCACTACATTTCTCCAATCATATCTAATTAAGCTTTTTTTTTTTTTTTTTAACAACTTAATATTACAAACACACTCTATTCATATGTATCTTATAGATATATAAGATAAACTTACATAAGAGTCAAAGATAAAATTTTACACACATAAATTTATGACCATGCATCTTCTTAGATTCTTCAAAGCAGAGTAAAGATCCCATCTAGTCTTCATCCTCTGATTCCCAGATCGATATATCAACCAACTTGCTAGCTAGTGATGTCCAAGGTGTCATCGTACCATTACATGCTTTCCCTTTCTTGATCTCAATTAACTTGTCATATACGCACCAAGCAAAACTAAGGAAATGATTTCTATCAAGACCTTCATTGTAGAGTCCCCAAAAGCTTGGATGATACGTAACGTGGTACCAAGCGGATGCTTTTGCATATAAATTTTCACTTCCTGTCTCATCATCATCGAACCAGGCTTTAGCTTGATTCCTCAGTGACCTTACGTGCAACATAATTTCGTCCAAATCCCTTCTCTTGTCAAAACATTTTGATGTTCTCATGATGCATCCGCTGACGATTTCAGCCTCAGTTTTTATCCCATAATAGTCCATGATATTCCCCAACTTGTTGTCGTATCGACTTTTGTAGTGGAATGCATCATCGATAAAATCCTGAAATCTTGCCACTTCCATATCAGGATCATAGCAACGCCTAGCCACTTCCAAGGTGAAGGATTTTATAGGACTAGTCTCAGGTGCAATGTCCTTCACAGCCCGAAAAAGCTTTCCGATCACACGTTTCGATTCGTATGTGGATTTGTCAGGCTTTTCCATGAAGTCAGGATATTCTTTGACACGAAGATGTTGCGGAATTTTGGCTGGCACACCAGTCTTGGGGAAGTCAACAGCAATCGAACTCAGCTTAGCAAGTTCTCTACACTTTTCACTCATTGCCTTGGAAGGCTCCTTATCTGCAAAGGCGACATGAGCATGACAAATGATCCCTAAGTTGTTATGGAGTACGTAGTCCGTAAAATACTCTTGGACTTCCTGTAAAGGATAGCAGTAAACATGTTACCACAAGGCCAGATACAAAAAGAGTTACCAGGTCAATGAAAAATTACCTCTATTGTAACATTGTGGTCTAGGGTGATGCTTTTGGCTGCTGTATAATCCATTGGAGGGTACTTCCAAGGAGGAATGAGATCTGGATCCCAACAGACAAAGTAAACATCTCCATCAAGATCACTTCCGGAGCATTCATTTGTATGAGGCCTAGTTGATGATGTGACCAGTGTCAGGAATTTTAGATAAACAATAGATCATGCTACAAAATGCTAACAAGGGAATCTGATAATTTTACCTCTTTCCTTTCTGTGGAAAAACAATGCAATCCACCATGTGGTGTAAAGCAGGAACATCCACTGCCTTCAGGACACGAACATCTCCTGGATGAAGACAGGGGTTTTTTGTAACAACTACCCTCTCCTTGCAGATATGGTTGTTTTGATCCAATTCATTGCTGCAGAACATATGGGAGGAATCATCAAACTGCCTGTGGTTAGCTCGAGAATACTGTACAAACACCTGACCATATTCCAGCGTCCCAGTTTCATCCAGACATCCCATCATAACTCTTCCTTTAGGAACAAATATTCTTGTTTTTTTCCTCAAATCAAGCAACTTCGATGCACGAAATGTTTGCAGCATCATTGAAAGAAATGGCTCTGCATCTGGCTTGTATCCACACATGAGCATTTCCTTCAGAATGTTTGTATTCTCTCCTGAAGCCATCAACTCGAGTGTCTCTTGTGCCCGCAATGGATCTGTTAAGATGGCATCGAGTTGAGATATAGCCTCTTTTTGCTTCCTCTCGAAAACACTATCCTTCACTCCAAGAGTAGACAAAAGAGTGACCACTTCGCGGTTGAGGAAACAGGCCTGATACTTGCTCCATCCTAAAACATCTAGACTGGTGTTGTAGGATTCGTACTTGTACATACTCTTCCTCAGAGATAGTTTCACTGATGAAGTTGGATCCACAGCTACAACACCTTTATAGCCACCATATCTAATCTGAAAAGCTGACGGAGCATAATTTCTTAAGCCAAGTTTCTGAGCTATGCTATGAGCCATTTCTGCTGAAATTTTTCCAATCCCATCAGAGAACACATAGTTGTCTCCATCTCTTTCAACTTCTATGTCAGGAATGATTTCAATCTCTTGCCTATAAACATTAAAAGTTTCCCTTGATGAGCTAAAAGACTGGCCAAGCCTTGCAGCATACTTTGCTACATTCTTTATTTGACTAAAATCCCCCATCCACTCTCTGATGTTTGCTGCAGTAAGCCCAGGTCTAGAAGCAAACATCCACAGAGAATTTTCTTTTAACTGACTCTGTGAAAAGCCAAGAAACTCAAACTTCTTATCCCCAATAGATATGCCATTTCTTAGTATTGAAAGTATCCTTTGATAAATTCCTGTTCGCCTTTCCTCATCTTCTGAAGACATCCTTGAAGATAAATTTGTCGAATATAGCTTATCCAGATCTTCATCCACAAATGAAACGCGAAGAAAATTCTTGATATCATCAGGATAATTTCGTAGGACACGATTGGAGAGGTTCAACTCTGGACCACAGAAATAAACTCTAGTGGGGGTTATCTGGACCCTGTGTACATATACCAGCCCATCATCTAAAGCAGCAATAAGTGGTGGTGCTGGAAGTCTGTCAGAGGTGTGATATTTCACGTACTGCTCGCGAAGCCATTTTACAGGATCATAGCAGCATTCTCTCAAATGGCGAAGTTTCTCAAGAGCATGTTCTATGTACGCTATGTCTATTCTGCGCGGATCAACAAACCGAAAGAAATTTGCATCAAGTGCTGGCCCTGGAATGCAACCATGCTGCACCAGAGAATTAACTTTAAACAGGATTTCATATGGCAAGTTGAATCCTTGGGGTGAGCTCACAAGGGGGACAAGAACGGAGTTGCATGAGAAAGTTGAACCTGTCTCCAGAATGAACTGGCCTGCATGTTCAGTATATGATGCAAACTGATCCTGAAAATTTGGAAGTCGACCTGAGCTAGGCAGCGCCAAGCACATCGAAGAAGACTGCCCAATGCAGCATGATGGAGTAAAATCAACTTCTTGAACCCACTTGTCATCAGTTGCTTCCTTAAAATAGCTGAGAGCAGGTGTATCTTTCTGATAAATCTTAGGAGAACCACATAACTGTCAGAGGATACAACGGGGGAAAATGTTATAATTGCCAAAATCTAAGAGTTAACTTAAAAGAACCTGAAAAGAGTTATACAGAAATTGACAACCAACCTGAATGACAAGAAATTTCCTGGTTCGACCATGAGGGCGATGTAGATCAACCTGCCAGATATTCTCATAGGAGAGCTCAAGCTTGTACTCTGTGGAAAGGGTTGACAGAAAGAAGTAAAATTTTCTGAGTCCAAAACCAAATTTAACAGAAACGTTTTCCACTTTCCACAGAACAGAAAACTTCTCCTTTGAAATCTGACATCCGAAGTGCAATTCTATGTTATCCATGCATTGCTCAAACTTCCTTGGCATTGGAACAATATCAAAATCCCTGTCCCGAGCCTTCAGATACGAATCTCCATACCAAATAATGCGATCATCAGCTAACAATTTGATGATTTCAGCAGAATCTATGTCACTGAATTGAACTTTAGCAAACGTTCTTGAACCTGGAGTTTTGGGTTGCGCTACCTCCACAGCATAAACAGTTCCTTCACCAGTAGTTTCCTCCAGAAAATCTTTTATCTCTTCAGCACTCTCAGCAGAAGTAAATCCATACAAACTAATTGTCTTAGCCATAATGTTCAGTTAATTTAAACTGCAGGTCAAACGCAACCCCATCTTAGGAGCTTTAATTACTTGAAATATTCAATAGAAGAACAATGCTTCAAACATGAATAACATTTTATCAATTTGAACATGAAAGTGATCTAAGAAGAGCGAAGGCGAAATCAATGTCACACACAAAAAGGATCAATAAACAGAAAACAACTTATTAGAATTGCAGAAAATGTTATAAGATGCAAAGCAAACATAGATTATGGAGCTAAAGAAAGCAGAGGAAAGCAGTGAACTTACTACCAGAGAATTGCAGAGATGATTAGCTTAGCACCCACTAAAATGAAAAAAACTACAAGCTCTTCAAGTGCTTTAAATGCAAGTAACAGGCTTTATATAAACATATAAAAACCACTGTTGCTGGTCAATTCTAGGCAAGCTCTTAACCTTGGAAAAAAAGAAATGCATGAGGTTCCCCCTTGCGCCAAGAAACTGAGTGGAAGTTATGATCCTGTCACTCATGTCAACAAACGAGTAAACATAATTCTTTTTGAATTGTGATGAAAATAAAAATAAAAAATAAAAATCATATGGAATGGGGAAAATAAGCTTTGAGCTTTAAATTTTGAAGAATTTCATTTAAAATATATGCCATTTTACTTATAAATGATTGGCATTAAAAGGAGAATTTAATAATTCTAGAGTTTAGAAATATCAATTCACCATTATGATAAGATGTATATCATGTTCCCTTAGGTTAATTACAAATGCAGTCCCTAAACTTTCACTATTTTTCATTGGAATACTCAACTTTCATTTTGCTAAAACTTCTCAATATTTCTCATAAATCCCACAAAGGTGATGACGTAAATGATGATATGGATATTGATGTGTCATCTAACAAAAAGTAGTAATCATATCAGCTGAGAGTTAATTACACCCACGGTACTAAACATTCTTAATAGTTCCCAATAAAATATATAATTTTTATTTATTCACTTAAAACCTCCCAACGTTTTTCATGAATCTTACAAAACTACCTAATGACACATTTTGATCGTTGGTTATGACATGAATACTGACGTGTTAAGTTTTTTAATAACTTAAAATCTAACATGAAAAAAAAGTAGTGGCCACGTTAGTCGAATGTTAAATAAAGTGTTCCATCACTTTTATTCTATTGAACCTTTCAATTTTTATTGTATTTTATTAGGTCAATATTTTTTATTTTCATATAAATTAAGGACAAATTAAACTAAAGTAATGAAATTGTGCAACAATTCAAGTTCATTGTTATTAAATATGTTGTTATAAAAGGTTTAAATATATGTTTTGTGAAGAATGAAAGAAAAAAATGAATGTAAGGTGAGAGGAAAAATGTCCATTGTGATTATTTGTTTCAATTGATAATTCTAATAATACATTCACTGTTAAAATTTACTACCAACATCATAATTGTGATAAAGTAAATAGAATTTATTTCATAATTTTATTATTTCAATCTAATTTATTCTTAATTTATAAAAAATAAAAGATTTTTTAAAAGATATAAAAAATAAAAAAATTAAAAGTTTAATAAAGCACAACAAAGATTAAGATGCTTTCTATAATAAAATGTCCAAATTAAGGCTTTCATAATGGGTTTTAAAAAAAAAAAATCACTAACATCTTTCCCATCAAGAGAATGTCCCTACTTATTCTTAAAGGAGATGTGGGATCAGCTAATAATTAGCTTTCTTTTTTTTTTTTTTTAAACCTTCTTCTCTAATTCTTTCAACCTTCTTCTCTAAGTTGAAAAATTTTGGGTTCTACGAGGAAATGAAAGATAAAGTTTCGAACTTCTTTAACAAGGGGAACAGGGACTGATTTGAAAGGATTTACTCTCGTTACAATGTGCCATCTTCAGTACAGTGACACCCATGATATCACCAGCCATATTCTACTTCCATTGCAAATCAAACATTGACAGTTTAGTAATAAAATTAACCTAATGAAAAAAAAATCCAAATTTTTTAATGGACTAAAATTTTTACATTTCACCATTTTATATTCACACTCTATTGCTAATATTTTTAGAGTGCAAAAGATACACTTATTATCATCCCAAACATTTAATTTTTATTGTAATAATTTTTAATTGTCTCTATTTTTTAGTTATCCATATAACTTACAACTCATATAGAAAGTAAATTATCTTTAATTTTTACTATTCAAAAATATTTCATATTAATTTTTTTTTCATTTAACTAATTTAGACGTTTACGATTTTTCAAAAGAAAATTATTTATACACTAGATATTTGAAATAAGAACTATAAATGTCTAAATTATTTTTAACACTAAATATTTGAACATATTTTCCATATTTATTTATATTATCTTATAATTTTTTGTAAGAAATTAGACACATAAATTATTCTTTAGTTATAAATAAATCAATTAATATCAATATTATTTATATTATATAATTTTATTTTAACAAGTATTTTTCTGCACTACTATAATAATAAAAAAAATAATAACTAAAATTAATAATAATTATTACAACAATTACATTTTTTACGAAAATTATGGCAAATATAAAAAACTTAAATTGATTAATCAGCTTCAATTATGTTTTAAGTTATATGTAAAAATAATAAGAATTTTAATGAAATTTAAAAATTAATCAAAATTTAAAACTCCCCAAATAATTTATTTCTTACATAAAAAAAAATTGCACATAAACACTAATTTTAATGTTTTAAAATAAAAAAAGAACAAATTTATTAAGGATATATGCCTTTTGTGAATCTCAAGAAGCTAAAATACTTCATTGCATAGCTGTGGCTTAGTGTGTAATAAGTAATAAATAGATTTAAAAAAAATAGTAAAAAGTAAAATTTTAAACTAAAAATATTTGGGCTGTTCAAATTTTGAAAATATTATTTGCGGAGTGTGATAATAAAAATTACTCTTTCTATTTCATATTAATTGACATTTTACGTTAGATTTTTTGTTTTAATTTATTTGATATTTTTAGTTATCAATACATTTTAACTACTGTTTTTGATATCCTACCTTTATTTATATCTTTGAATAGATATATTCTTTTTGTGAATATACAAATTTAATAATTGATTAAAAAAATTATTATAAGGATAGTATAATATTTTATACATATATTAATTATATTTCTTAATTTAAGTGTATAATCATTAAATGTTAATTAATATGAAATAGAGGGAGTAGAACAAATAGTAAATAATAAAATAAAAGGTTCTTGTATCATTTATATTTTATAAGCATTAATGGTGGAGTGCAAAAATCTCCACCTTCTCTAATCTGTGTAATTTTGTTCTAATTAATTTTTTCAATTACAATTCTAGTCAACTTAGCACAATTAATTTCAGTTAAGGCGTAACTAACCAATGTAGTAGTTGTGTTAGACAAAATTAATACTCTTTATTTCAAATTAATTGTCACTTTTTCAAAAAAAAAAAAAATCAATTATTTGTCACCTTTATATATCCAATGCAACATTAATTTTTTTCTTTCCTATTTTTATCCTTGTGTTAATCTCATCTATATTATTTTTACAGCAATAAGTAATAAATTTTGAATATATCTATAGAAGGGTAATTTAGTCCCATTTAACTATTTTTTCTTGATAATTAAGCTTAGTTAATACTTTCTTAATCCAAGTGAAATACTAAAAAATGACAATGAATTTGAAATGGAGGGAGTACCATTTTATTTTTATTTTTACAATTGTTGGTGTCAACTTACACATAGATTTAGGACTTAATATTGCATGCATTCATACATTTTTATTAGCATTTAGTATAGTAAAACATATAAAAATATATACTTTTGAGTTTTTCTTAAGGGAAAAGGAGTTAGGAGGTGATTTGGTGATAAGAGGAGCAAAAAGAAGAAGAAATGAAGCAAAGCAACCCACTGTCATGATCGCGGTTGGATGCACAATCATGGAGATGCCCAAATGCCAACCCCAAAGGATGTCGAGTCTTTTTACGATCGTGGGTTCTTACCAGGCCAAGCTTCTATCGCGAGCGCAAGACATGTGCGATCTCAACTCTTTCACGAGAGGACCTTTTACGTAAGCGCAGTTTGTGCACAATTGCGGGCAGCACGTTTCTAGCATAGAACATGTTGATGCGTACTGAATTGAAGAAAAATATAAGGGATGTGAAAGGATATATTCTAAAAGAAGGTTAGAAAAGACAAAAGACATGAATTACTTAGGGAGAGGGACATATTCTACCTACACACACTCTCACACTCATAAAGGACACACAAAAAGAGAAGCAAGAAGAAGAAGAAAGAGGAGAAAAAGAAGCTGATAAGAAGAAACCCATTTTGAAGATTCAAGCTTCTTAGATAACATTTTCTTACTCTCTTTCTAATTCTATTTCCTTGCTTGTAATTCTGAATATTGAATTATGGTTTACTTAACCATGAGTGGCTAAGTTCTTGAATGTTTTTGGGATTTTGAGACCTATTGAATTTAATGTTGATTTGATGTTTATTATTACTTCTTAAATGCATATTATGTTTGTTGCTTTGATTAAATATTATATTATGGAAAGATATAACTTTATTGCTTTGCATGCTTGATATGGGTTTATGTTCATAGTGATAATAAGAATTAAGCTATGTTTATGAATCTCATTTGATAGTTGCTTGTGGATTTGAGTGTCTACTTGAGAAAGAGTACTCAATGTTTATTGAAAAACCTGAGATATGCATTAAAAAGTTGATTAATTACATCAAAATAAGTTAATGAAAATGAGGTACTTAATCTCCCAATAAGATGCCCTTCCTATTAATTTTTTCCTTTGTTATTTTGATTAGCAATAGCCTGAGTTTCATTGCTTAGTTTACTTATTATTCTAGTTGTTTATTTGCTTTAATCAAATTACTATGGTTAGCGCTAAACATATACAATGAAGATTAATAGGTGTTTAATATCAATCTCTATGGGAAATGATACTCTACTTACTTCTATATTACTTGTTGACCTATGCACTTGCAGTCATCAATAAGTTTTTATTGCTATTACCGAGGATTGGGAAACTAACATCATAATTAATTATAATTATTTTGGATTAGAGCATTTTTCTATTTTTGTACTCTATTTTTTACTTGCACAACTATATTTTTAAGTACGTTTGTGGTTGTGTATGCACAACACTAGATGTGCAAGAAGAGAACCACTGCTCTTTATCCTAAATTTATCAAAGTTTAAGAAGGAGAACTGTAGGAGATCAAAGATTGCATTTAGAACCACGGTTGCACAATAAGGAGGTTAACAAGTTGATGTGAAGTAAACTCTTCTTGAGTTTGCTATGCCCGGTTTGGATAGGGCTCGACAAAGTATCATTAAACCAAATGTACAAGCCAATAGCTTTAAAATCAAGCCTGCACTTCTACAAATAATTCAATCTACTATCCAATTTCATGGTTTACCTTTGAAGGATCCAAACATGCATATAGTAAATTTTTTGGAAATTTATGACACCTTTAAGTATAATAGAATCTTTGATGACGTTATTCGTTTGAGACTTTTCCCATTTACACTCAAAGACAGAGCCAAAGGTTAGATTAACTCTTAACCACCAGCATCCATTACTATATGGGATCTTCTAGCAAAGGAATTCTTGGTTAAATACTATCCTCTCATAAAGACAGCAAATATCATCAAGGACATCACCAATTTTCAATAATTTGAGACTAAATCTTTGTGCGATGCATGGGAAAGATTTAAAGAAATATAGCGAATTTGCCTACACCATGGTCTTCCCAAAGACACTCTTATTTGAACCTTCTATAATGGTGTAATAAGGTCCATTAAGGACACCATTAACGCAGGAGGAGGAGGTTCACTTATGCATAAAATAATGGATGGAGCTTTTGATCTTTTGGAAGAAATGACCAACAACAACTACTTATGGCCTTTGAAAATACATTTGGCTCCTAAATAAGAAGGAAAACTTAGAGTTGATGATATTACATCCATCCAAGCGTAACTTGCTGCACTAAATAAGAAAATTGATAGTTTTACTTTAAGAGGTAATGCCATCACATCATCCTCTTCATATACGTTTTATGAGCATTGTTTTATGCTTTATCACTTAATAATTGAGTGTAGTTATGGAAGTGGACACTTTTTTTTAGATGGAACACTGGAGAGTTATAATTATATTGGAAACCAATTCCAACTAAGGCAACCAAACAACAACCCTTACTCAAACACATACAACTAAAGAAGGAGGAACCATCCTAATTTCTCATGGAGCAATAACCAAAACATTTAAAGCTTTTTAAATTAGTTCTCTAAACCAACACTACCACCTAGATTTCAAGCTAAGTCAATTGATAATAGGTTTACAACTATGGAGATGAAGTTTGACAAGTTTTTAGAAGCGAGTAGCTAAAAAATCAATAACCAGAATGAAAAGTATTATCAAATCCTCAAGAATCACTATTTATCAATCCATAACATTGAGATTCAACTTGGTTAACTAGCAAATGTAGTTATTATAAGGGCTCAAGGCCATCTTCCAAGTAATACAGAAGTCAACTCGAAAGAGCAAGTCAATGCCATTACCTTGAGAAATGGTAAAGAACTTCAAGGTCTTTAACATTTTCCATTGGAGGTTAATGAAGATAAAGAGAATCAAAAGGTTAAAACTAAAAAGGTGGAAGCTAAAACATAAGAAAAGAACTCTAAAAAATCAAAAGAGACTCAAGTAGAGCAACCATCCATAATTGATACATCAAAATATGCTCTAAAGCTACCTTTTCCCTTGAGGTAAAAGAAGCTAAATGATTACGAGAAGTGGTTTGCAAGATTCATTAAAACTTTTAAGAAGTTAGAGTTAAAGATATCTCTCTCAAAAGCATTAAATAAGATGCCAAAATTCATAAAGTTCCTCAAAGACATAATAACCAACAAGCGTAAATGGAATGAAAACAAGATAGTGCCTTTAACAGAAACTTGTAACTTTATTATTTCAAGAAAAATTCTAGTCAAACTTAAAGATCCAAGGAGTTTTACAATTCCTTGCACTCTTGATTCTAAAGAATTTTCTAAATATTTGTATGACTTATGAGCTAGCATTAATCTTATGCCTCTTTCTCTTTTCAATGAGCTAAATCTTGGAAATATGATCACCATTAACATGACTCTTAAAATTACTAATCATTCAATTAAAAAGCAATATAGAGTGATTAAGGATGTGCTTGTAAGAGTTAAAAAGTTTGTATTTTTAGTAGACTTTGAATAAGATAAGCATGGCCCCATGATTTTAGGGAGACCATTTCTAAACACTAGAAGGATTGTGATTGATGTATATGAGAGCAAGATCACCTTGAAGGTTAAAGGAGAGAAAGTGGAATTTATGATGAACACGTTTACAAGGACATGCTTAAAGATGATCATTATGAAGAAGAAGGGTGGTGAACAAGGAATTCAAGACAATAATGAATTTATAGAAGCAGCAGCTTAATCTAAATCATAATTCTTTGATTTCTCAAATTTCAAACAATGTGAAGAAATCTAAGTCAAAAGTGAATCTAAAGAAGAAAGCTAAGCAAGTGATTAGAATGGTGTATATTCCTAAACATAATGCTTCCTTAAAGGGTAAAATGAAGCTTGATTCAGCAAAGGAAGGAAGAGAAGAGCATTGAACTTTGATTAACATCAAGGATGGTGGGATGTTCATCTTCCTCACTTACTTTACATAATCACAAAGGGTATGGTTAAGCTAGTGACCTAAAATTAGCACATTTTTAGTTTGGATTTTAATTTTTATTTCAATCTATTATTTGTATAATATTTGTTTTATTCATTTTAGATCTTTATTTACATTTACAATTTGAATATATAATTTATTTAGTCTATTCTAAATCTATCCTCTTCAAAGTGAAGGTTATTTAAAGCTAATATTAATTTCTGGCATTTTATTATGTGCAAAACAAAACACATAATCATTACAAGACACATGATCGCTCAATCAGTTTCCCAGGTGATGCCACGATGTACAACAAGATGCGATCGTTAATTGCTTAGCAATTAAATTTTGGTCCTTTCATTGCACTCATAAATAATCAAGGATCATGAATGCAAAACTCCCAAAAACTCCTAAAAACTCAAGGCTCTTTATCATGATCACGCATAACATGTGATCGCATATGAACACTAATTTGCACTTAAAACTACCGCCACCCACTTCCTTCCTCCATATCTTTTTCAAAAACCATAATCTTTAATCTTCCTCTATCTCCACTAACTACTAAATTGTCTTCCCTTAAATCAATTCACACTCTTAATCTTTCATCTTTAATACGAATCTCACATTTTCATCCCTTATAACCCTAATTTCATCATCCTTACTCCCAAAAATCAATTGAGTCACTGTCATCGCCTATTTCTTATTAGAAAATAGAGCACCTCTTTCTTCAATCAATGTCAACATCATGAAGCAAGAAGAAGACCAAGGTCACAGTAACAAACATTCCTTAAAAGGAGGGCAAACTCAATTTAGCAAAGAAATATAGCGCTCCTTTCCAATCCACTCACTTGAAGAAGGAGATGAGTTCATTTCTCTTTCTAAAAGCAATTTTATGATTCCTAAATGTTTGGATATGGGTAAATTGGAAGGTGTTAAACTTAAGGATAAAGTATTATAATTGAAGAAATTTATGGGATTGACTCATGTTGTGTATAGAAAGTTGACATTAATATTTTACACAACTCTAGGACTCTTGATTAAGCCCATAGGAAATTTGAATGTCAGCTTAATGGGAAACCCATTGTTATTTATAATGTCACCATGTTTGTCGTGTTTGGGTTTTCAAAAGGACGACTTTGTGAACCACCCATCAAATATAAACCTAATAATTTTTGGAATGAAATTATTTTGCAAAAAGAGGTTTAAAATGTTAAAGGATCACCTAATGGGTTGATTCGGGATCATAGTTATGTTTTGCACAAGTTCATGTGCCATTCTATTTTTGGGAAGATGGAAAGCAACAAGGTTTCAAGGGAAGAGCTATTAATGTTATGGTGCATGCATACCTCTACAAAGATCTCCATAATATACTTTGTCTTATAGACGTTGTGGCATATGGCCATAGCTCCTTAGCCATCAATCTTAATAGGCCATATTGTAATAGGTTTGGCAATGAATTTTTAAGTTTTTAATCCTCTTACTACTACTATGCCTTTTTATTTTGTAAGACAAATTGAGTTAGCTCTTACTTATAAGAGCTAAAATATTCTTATCCAATTCAGAGCTGAAGGAGCCCACCACAAGAAAAATTTTCCATTTCAGACAATCAATATAAAAAAAGAAGAATTTTCCCCAAGCTAATAAAGGGGAGGAAAAAGAGTTAGAGCATGAACAAGAAGAGGAACAACAACCACTTCTTCATTTGCCTGCCCCAGCACATGTTGACATGACCCAAGTGTTAAAAAATCTTCTGATAGCAACAATCAACTCTTAATTTGAGAGTATTGAAAAATCAGTGGATATATGCTTTCAAAACCTTGAGAAGTCAGTGGAGGAAAAGTTCACTAAATTGAATGAAAGACTTATAGACATAGAAGAGGACCAATCTTGCCATTTCTTCACAATGGGGGAATATTGTAGAGAAATAGGGCATGGGGATCACCTATCACCATCTCCTCTTAGATGACACCTTCATGGCCCTCCTCTAGTGCCTCACCAACATTCATCATTATCTCAACCCACACAATCACCTCCGACCTCTCCTCCACAAAGGGAGTAATCTCCTTTCCTTAATTTTAGTTTTTATTTTTTAATTTTTATATTTAGTTTTAGTTTTAGTTTTTCTTTTTCATACATTTCATGTTTATATTATTGCTTATGAATTTTATATTTTGTTTTTGGTTATGTTTGTGCATTGTATATAATATATTTATTTTGCATTTACGTGCCCAACACATATTGAGGACAATGTGCGATTCAAGTAGGGGGGGGAATCATTTTTGCATTTTCTATATTTTTAGTATATCATGTGTATATTTTGAGTATATCATGCATTGTATATTGCATTTGAGAGCATTTTTGTAATTTGATCCAAATTTTTAAAATTATAATGCTTGGCAATTAAAATTTTTACAAGCTATCTTTGTGGTGAATATTGTGTATATTGATGATATTGTTGAGCTTATGTGTTTAATCTTCTTTTAATAGTTAGTTTTATGCCTATTAAACGTATTTGACATTTTAAGTTGAGAATTTTATATCCTTTAATCAATATAATGCATGTTGTTGCTTATTTGATCATGAATTTGAATAATCATTTTTGGAATTAGCATTGTGAATGAATCAAACTTGTATTTAGGGTCTTTTTTAGTTGTACACAAAAGGAATGATAAAAATACTCTTTTTCATTTCTAAAATAAAACAAAATAAAGAAAATCAATAAATTGTGCTTAGGGACTTAAATTCCTATATACTCCAATGCTCTTGTAAAAGAGTACAAGTATTCAAAGAACCCTCTCGAGGTGTTCACATTGAGTAGTTCAGGAAAGATGGGGAATTACTAAGAGAGGGAAGAAAAAGCACAAAGCAAAAAGAAAAATAAAAGAATAAGAGTTAATTTCCATATAGTAAATTAAAACTACTTTAAATTGGAGTCTTTTTCATTCGTGTGTGTTGTTTCTAAGACTTTGATTCATTTTTATATGATTATGAGTAGATAACATGCTTTCCACTTGGTAATTTCTATTCTCAACTTGATTTGTTTTGAGATTTGTAAACTAGCTTTTAGGAGAAGATTGCATTGTTTGTTGGAGGAAATTTAAGTTATACACTTTGTTCATTGCATTGACAGTGTCTGTTTTTTAGTTTTCTTGAGGATAAGTAAGGATTCAAGTGTAGAGGTATTTTTTAGTGTCAAATTACACATAGATTTAGGACTTAATATTACATGCATTCATATATTTTTATTATCATTTAGTATAGTAAAACATATATAAATTGAGACTTTTGAGTTTTTTTTGTTTTTGATAGGGAAAAAGAGTTAGGAGGTCATTTGGTGATAAGAGGAGCAAAAAGAGGAAGAAATAAGTAAAGTAACCCACTGTTATAATTATTACTAGATGCGTGATAGCGAAGATGCCAAAATGCCAACCGCAAGTGATGTCAAGTCCTTTACCATAGTGGGTGGAAGCGTGATCGTGGGTTTGCCAGGCCAACCTTTTATCATGAGTACGGGACATGCACGATCGTGACCTTTTCATGAGAGGCCTTTTTGCGTGAGAGCGGTTTGTGCATGATTGTAGGCAATACATTTCCAATTCATAACATGTTAATGTGTACTGAATTGAAGAAAAATCTAAGGGAGGTTAAAGGATATGTTCTAGAAAAAGGCTAAAAAGGAAAAAAGACATGAATTACTTAGGGAGAGGGACACATTTTACCTACACACACACTCTCACACTCATAAGGGACACACAAGAAGAGAAGCTAAAGAAAGAAGAAGAAGAAAGAGGAGAAAAAGAAGATAATAAAAAAAGACCCATTTTAAAGATTCATGCTTTTTGGATAATATTTTTTTACTCTCTTTCTGATTCTATTTCCTTGCTTGTAATTTTGAGTATTGAATAATGGTTTACTTAGCAATGAGTGACTAAGTTCTTGAATGTTGTTAGGATTTTGAGACCAAATGGATTTAATGTTGGTTTGATGTTTATTATTACTTTTTAAATGCATATTGTGTTTGTTGATTTGATTGAACGTTATATTATGGCTAGGTATAGCTTTAGTTTAAATATATATAATAGGAGTTTATAAATCTAATGGACCTAAAAACACATGTTAGATGGATTACATGTCTTGAGAAAGCTTAATCAAATCTAGTTCTCTTATAGGTTTTGCTTATTTCCTTGCATTCTTGATATGGGTTTATGTTCATGGTGATTATAAGAATTAAGCTATGTTTATGAATCTTATTTGATGGTTGCTTGTGGATTTAAGTGTTTACTTGAGAAAAAATGCTCAATGTTTGTTAAAAAACCTAAGATATGCATTAAAAAGTTGATTAATTACATCAGATCAAGTAATGAAAATGAGGTGCTTAATCTCCCAATGACATGCCTTTCCCATTGATTTTTTCCTTTGTGATTTTAATTTGTAATAGCTTGAGTTTCATTCCTTATTTTACTTGTTATTCTAGTTGTTTATTTTCTTTAATTGAACCACTATTATTAGCTCTAAACATATATAATTAAGATTAATACGTGTTTAATATCAATCTTTGTGGAAAATGGTACTCTACTTACTTCTATATTACTTGTCGACCCGTGTACTTGTGGTCATCAATAATAATTTTAATTTGAATTTTTGCAGTAATGAAATTAAGATTTGATTCACCAAATTTCAAATATAAATGCTAATAAAAGTTGTTGACCTTAGCAAGTTATCAACCTTGATTTTTATATTAACAAACTTAATTTTGAGCAATTAATATATTTACTTTGAGTGTTTATAAGTTAGGAATCATTTGGAAGTCAAAATAATGATGAATTATCAAACATAAATCATTCCAGAAAGATATTATAAGCATTATCATGTTCAACTTAAAACAGGGACCAAATTGCACATTTTTGGCAATTTTAGAACCTATCTCGAGCTCAGTCCCAACCGGGACTGAAGAGTTGAATTCTACATCAACTTACATTTTAGGATAGTAATGATCCCAATCTATGTCCTGACCGAGACATTGCACGGGACCAGGCAGTCTTGACCAAGACCTAATTCAAGCAAAAATTTAATTTTTGGCAAAACTGATCCTGATTCATTTTCTCGACCTAGACCATGCCTGGGACAAGGTTATCCCGATGGGGACCAATGCATAAATTCAAATTCAATAGCTTGAAATGGTTATTCAATGCTCATCCCGACTAGGATTGATGATATCCCAAATGAGAGCATGACATTTATAGGTCAAAAGTCCAAATTACATTCAAATGGACTTTGAATGTGTTAGAAATAAAATTATTATTTCTAATAGCTATAATTGAATTGCCAAAGTATAAATACAACCTCTAAAGATCATTTAGAAGTTAAAAAACTTGTTTATTCATTATATACTTTCAAACATTCAATTAAGCTCTCTAAACTCTTTCAAAATTCATTTTATCATTATATAACTCTTATGAGAGTTGGTGAGTGTTAGAATAGAAATTTTTATTCTTTAATTTTCTAAGGTTAAGAAATTAGGAAGCGAGATTCTATTCTAAAGGAATTGGTTTAAGTGTTTAGCTATTAAAACACTTGGAAATTTGGTTTAGTGTGAGCCATAAAAACACTTGTGAATTGATTTTTAAGTGAGCCTTGAAAACTCAAGTTGTAAAAATCTATCTAAGGAAATAGATTATAGTGATTTAAAATCCTAACTAAGGGATAAGTTAGGTGGAGACATAGGATTATTGAGAATTTGAATTCCTTAAATTCTTGTGTTCATCACTCTTCATTCTCAACATTCCTTTTAATTCTTGCTTAAATCTTTTAATTTCTTATTATTGTTCAATAGCACTATTCACCCCCTCCCCCCTTTAAGGCACTTTCAATTGGTATCAAAGCTTGGATTCTAGGAACTTAATTGCTAGAATATAAGATCATGGGGAGTGAATCTCAAAACATGTCTTTACTTAGACCATTCTTTAATGGTAGTGATTATCCTCATTAGAAATTCAAAATGGAACTATATCTAGATTGTGATTCCTTTAGACTTTGGGAAGTTGTTCTCAAAGGATGGCAACCACCAAAAACTACCATTGATGGTATACAAACTACTCTCTTAAGAAGTGATTGAAGCAATGATCAAAAGGAAGAAAGCTATGATCAATATACTTTCTTCCATTATAAGAGAAGAACGAGGCAATCTTTAACATTGCATTTTGGCCAAGGAAATATGGGAGACCTTGGAGAATCATTATGAAGACAATGTAAAAGTAAAAAGTAAAAAGGTTCAGCTTCATATGTATAAATATTAACTGTTTAAAATAAAGCCTCAATAATTCATCACGAAGATAACAAACCATCTTAATTCTCTCCTTACAACCCTGAAGAAACTTGGAAAACATTTCTCCAAGGAAGAGGTGAACAATAAGATTTTAAGAATTCTACCTAAGAAGTTTTAGGAATCTTGAGTCACTTTAATTAAAAAAGCTCAAGACCTCTCTACCCTCTTAACAGATGTGCTTATTGGTAAGCTCTTGACACATGAGCTCATAATTAAGTAAAGTGGTGAAGAGTAAGAAGATAATGAAGAAAAAGAAAAAGTGCATAGCATTGAAGGTTTCACAAGAAGAAAGTGAAGATAAAAATATTGAAGATTCTAGTAATAAAGATGGCGATATTACCATGCTCACTAGGAACTTCAAGAAGTTTTTGAGAAAGAAAAATTTCTCAAGAACAAGTAACTTCAGTAAGAAGTTTGAAGGAGATGGTAAGAAGAGAACTAAAAAAGTTACTTACTATGAATGCAAGAAACCGAGACACATCTGAAGTGAGTGCCTTAAACTCAAATTTAAGAAGAAAAGAGCAAAGGATAGGAAGAAGGCCTTCAAAGCTACTTGGGATGACTCCTCCAATTCTGAAGAGGAAGAGAAACAATAAGAAGTGACCAATCTTTGCTTCATGGCCCTTAAAGATGAAAAAGAGGTACCATCTACTTTTAACTCTTCCTGTGATGACTATTGTGCTTATGATGAATATGATGATGATGACGATGATGTTGAGAGCTCTATTGTGAGCAAACTCTTGCTTAAGTGAAAAAGCTTACTTTCTAGAAAGAAACATTATAAGCATGAGTTAAATAGTTTGACTAAGGAATTTGAGAAGTTAAAAATTAAATTTTTTAAACTTGTTAAATCAATTAATAAATATGTTAGTGATTTAAAATCTTTTAATTCCTTGGAAGAATAACTTAAGAAAGCAAATGATGAAAATCATAAGCTTTGTAATGAGGTAGTTGAGCTAAAAAATTCCATATTAAAATTCCAAAGATGAAAAGAGAGTTTAGATAATTTACTTGACTCTCAACAATTTCATGGAAATACTCATGGAATTGGATACATTAATAGAATGGCCTCATCTTCATCATCATCACATATTAAATTTATTAAAGCATTATGTAGTTTCATTCATTATACCTTTAAACTGATTGAGACTCAAGCTTTTAAAGCTAATAAGTCTCATATGTCACATATTAAAGGAAAGTGTCATAAGACTCAATCTCATATGACACAAAGGGGTAAGTCACATGCTAGAAAAGCACAACCTAAACATGCTTATATATACATTAGACACAACACTCATAAACATGTTGCACAAACCTATCATAATATACATTGTCATTACCAATGCATGTCTCACACCATGTCTCAAAATAATAGGAGACACACACCACCATAACACAAAAGGCATGTTTCATACACTAGGAAAGTATATCATCCTAGGAAAAATAAATTTGAAAATGTTGTATGTTCATATTGTATGATCAAAGGACATACCAATAATGTGTGCTTCTATGGAAGACTACACATGAATTTTCTTCCTTTGGATTATCTTAAGACTAACCAACCTAGACCGAGAAAGGTTTAAGTTCAAAAGAACACTTAAATTATTTTGTGTAGGTGTGCTTGAAATCCATAAGAACGAAAAGCAAGTGGTATCTTGATAGTGGATGTTCAAGGCACATGACGGGAGATAAAGAGCAATTCAACAAGCTTGAAGCAAAGGATAGAGGACATGTCATATTTGGAGACAATACTAAAGGAAAGATAGCGGGCACTAGAAAAATAGGTAATCCTCAATCCTTATGTATACATCATGTGTTGCTTATTGATGGTCTTAAACATAATTTGCTTAGTATAAGTCAATTATGTGATATGGGAAATAAAGTGACTTTCTATCCTAAAAATTTCTTTATTAGTAATCTTGATGAAAACAAAGTAATTTTTAGTGGTAAAAGAATATACAATGTTTACGTTATTGATTTTAACAAGATTGATAACAAATATATCACATGCTTAATGTCTATTTCCCATGACACATAGACATGGCATAAAAGGTTAGGACATATAAATTTTGAGCTTTTGAACAATCTTTATAAACATGAACTTGTGATTAGTTTACCTAAGCTCGAATTCACTAAGGATAAACCTTATGATGCTTATCAAAAGGGAAAATAATTCAAGTCCTCTTTTAAGCTAAAAAATGTAGTGTCCACCTCCACTTGAACTTATATATAAGAATTTGTTTGGACCAACTAGAGTTGCTACTCTAAATTTACTTGGGTGTGTTTCCTTACTCATAAGAATGATGCATTTAAAGCCTTTAAAAAATTTTTAAAAAGAGTTAAAAAAGAAAAAGGTTTTTGTATTTCTTCTATTAAAAGTGATCATTAAACCAAATTTGAAAATGAATTTTTCAAAACCTATTGCCATAAAAATAGTATTTCATATATGTTTTCTTCTCCCAGAACTCCTCAACAAAATGGGGTAGTTGAAAGAAAAAATAGAACTCTTGTGGAAATGGCTAGAATAATGCTTTATGAGTATAATTTACCTTTATACTTTTGGGCGAAATCTATTAGCACATCTTGTTATATTTCAAATAGAGTTTTTAAAAGATCAATTTTAAATCAAACTTCTTATGAGCTATAGAACAATATAAAACCAAAAATCTCATATCTAAGAGTATTTGAATGTAAGTGCTTTATATTAAACATTGTAAACACCCAATTTCGGGATAATAAAATATGGATGCGACAAAAGACTCCAATGATGAAAATGTTATAAGTAGGTGTTCAACACTTTAAGTTTGAAACTTTAAAAGTTTGAATACATTTTCAAGAAAAGAGTTTTATTGGTTTTTTAAGGACTTAATTGTATTACTTTTAAGACTTAATTGAAATTTTTAATTTCTTTCAGGAGTCTTTTTGTAATTAAAAGTTAAAAAAATTGGAATTACACAATTCCTATCAGAATTACGTGTTTTCCGTCTGTTTTTTGTATTTTTTACATAAAATAAAATATTTTTCCTAGTTTTGATTGGTTTAAAAATTTTCTTAAATTTATTTTTGGGATTTATCTAACTCTTTAGGAAATAAAGTCTTTTTAAAATTCAAACTCGTAGTACATAGAACTTAGGGTTTTTTTTTTATTTTTTCCCTATAAAAGGAGAGCTTATGCTCCTGGAGTAGAGGGACTCTATTCTCAATTTTTTGCAATTTTGGCTCTATTCTTCCTAACTATCTCTAGACTTTTCTTTAGGTAGTAGAAAAAAAACTCATGGTGATTTATTCATTTGGAGATTTTTGAGAAGAAGAATAACAAGTTTTGAAGACCTACTAAAAAACAACGGTGATCTTACTAGTCCGAGGAGCAATTCATTTACAAGCATCCATAAAGCATTATCTTCTCTCTAATTTCTTTTATTCTTCTCTTTTTTGTTATTTTAATTTTATTGAATTTCAATTTTATTAAATTTTTATTACAATTTTATTTACTAATCATTATTTTATCCTTTTATGATAATGATTATAGAGGAGATTACATGATGATTATACTTTGAGAACTAAATCCATAGAGATCCATGGAATCACATGGATGGAACCTTGTAACTAAATGTAGTTTCTAGGTTTTTTTAATTTAATTGACTTATTTTTATTTATTTTCAAGATTGTATTAATTCTTCTTTTTTTATTATTCTCAATAGTTCATTATAATAGCCCCAATAGTGGGAATAATGAAATTTGGTGTGTGTGTTTGTGTGTTTTATTTTAATTAATTGATTAGTAAAATTAGGATTTTCATTCAATAATTAATTAAAATTAATGGCTATAGAAATCATTAGGTTGTTTAATTAAAATTGGATTAGATTTAAGTGGCTAGAATTAGGGTTGCTTGTTGATTATTTTGTTTTATTTATTTGGAGTCACTTTAATTAAATTAGGGTTTTAGAATATATTTAATTAATTAATTGATCTTTTAATTGATTTTTTATATTTTTATTGTTTTTTGGGCTTGTTTGCTTATGTTTATATGTTTTGGCCCTAGGCCCACATTAGGTTTTAACTCATTTAAATTTAGGTTTTTTTTAGGTTTAATTAATTGATATGAATTTTAGGTCCATAATTAATTAGATTTAGGGTAGAAATAACTTAGGCCCATTTAGTTAATTTAGTCATAGACCCATTTAATTTAATTTAATTAATTTAGACTTATCCCATTTAATTGAAGTCCTTTAATAATTTGTAGATTTAAGATCACTTTAAAATTAAAACATGCAGAATTAGGCCCACTAAATTTAAATACTTTATAAATTGTAGATCTAGAACTATTTTTATAATTAAAATAAATAGACTTAGGATCATTTAATTAAAAGGAATTAGGCCCATTAGTCTTTAGGCTCACTTGCAAATTAAAACATGTAGATTTAGCCCATTTAATTAAAATCAACATAGATTAGACTAACTTAGGGATTGTGATGAATGCATTGTTTACTTGTATATTTCATGACTAGTTCGCTTGGAGTTGATTTTTTTAAGGGTTTATATGAAATTGCATGTAAATAGAGGATAAAATAGTAATTTATAAAGTAATTCTAAAAGAACATAAGACTAAAAGAAGTTAGTATTTCATATTCAAAATCTCCTAGTTGTTGTGTTAGCTTTCTTTTAGGGAATCAAGTACCATCATTTTTCTATTTGTCCCAGTTATTACCCTAGGTGGCAACTCCTCATCTCCATGTCATGTATTTATGACAGTGGTTAGTGTGTTCTTTAGAGCCCTCAGCTCAAACAGTGTCGTAGTTACTAAGATCTTGGGTGCGTAATGAACCCCGCTATCTATAAACACCAAGGATAATCTTAGGAAATTTGACTCTAAAGCCTACAATGGAATTTTGCTAGGCTATTCGATATCTAGCAAATCATATATAGTGTTTAATAAAAAGACTCTAGTTATTGAAGAGTCAATGCATGTTGCCTTTGATAAATCAAACTCACTTGATCTAAAAAAAGGATGTTTGTAGTGTTGATGATCTTGTAAGTGACAATGAGATTATGGATACTTAAGAAGAAAATGCTAATGAGCCTTTGGAACTTGAAGGTCTAAGCAAGGAAGACAATAAAGATATATCTCAACCTACCTTGAACGATGAACTTCCAAAGGATTGACAATTTAAGAAGGCTTATCCTTAAGACCTCATCATAAGTGATACTATAAAAGGCATAACTACTAGATCTAAACTGAAGTCTATTGTAAATTTGGCCTTCATTTCTCAAATTGAGCCAATAATATTAATGATGCATTGAGTGATGAATTTTGGGTTCTTGCTATACAAGAAGAGTTAAATCAATTTGAGAGAAATAAGGTTTGGACCTTGGTTCCTAGACTAAAAATCATCCTATTATAGGCACTAAATGGGTGTTATAACTAAGAACAAAGCTAGACTACTAACTAACAGTTATAATAAAGAGGAAGGCATTGATTATAATGAAACCTTTGCCCCCAATGTAAGATTAGAAGATATTAGAATGCTACTTGCATTTGCATCATACAAGGATTTTAAACTTTATCAAATGGATGTTAAAAGTGCATTTTTAAATGGTTTCATTGAAGAGAAGGTATATGTTGAGCAACCTCTGGGTTTTGAAAATTTTGATTCTTTAAATCATGTTTTTAAATTTTCAAAAGCATTGTATTGATTTTAAGTGGATCAAATTGTAATACCCTAGTCTCTAGGACTTAGTATAGAGCAAGTAGGGTGTCGAACACTCAGGAATTCGAAACAACCTTGTATTAACTGAGTAGATAATTAGATGGATAGGCAAAGTAAAATAAAAATGATAATAAGAATTTAAAAACAAATAACTACTCTAATACTAACTATTTTAATTATTACTTTAAGTTCTTAATAAGGAATATAAAGGAGAATTACAATGTTAGTCAAATAAGGATTAAGTAAATATTCTTATATATATTGATTGGAAATTAGTCTAAAGTCTTTAAATGCAATTCTAATTGTCAAGTAAAGGTATTTTCTTATGGTAACTACACTCATTCTCATGAACATGCAGAAATAAAAGAAAACTAATAACATATAACACTAATGCTTTTTCCCTTAAGATGAATTCTTTGTCTCCAAGTGATATTCAATACTTAAGTGACTTCAAATATTCTTCCACCAAATTACTTCAACTCTCATTACAAATAATTTGATTCATAAGTTATATATGGTGATCAAACATACATAACATAAATTTTCACTAATTAAAATCAAATCACTAAACTAAGTTAGAAATGTATAATCCTTATTCAATAAATCATTACAATTCCTTCAAAGACTTAGCCAATATACATGGTTAATTCAATGAAAAGATAATCAAATACAATATAGAAAAGAAAAAATTGAGTTAATAAAACCCTTTAAATATCTTCTAATATTGCGTGGCTGAATTAATCTTCTTTTCTTCTTAGTTGGCTTTGTCTTCTAAAAATGAACTCCAAATAAGAAAATAAGTAGTAATTTTCAATTAATAAAAGTAATCTTTTTCAATCATCTATCTCTCTAGATGAATTCCCCCTTTTTACAAGTCATAAATGATGTATATATAGACCTTAGATGTAGTTACAAAAAATTACAATTGGAAAAGCACCCTTTGGCATGAAGGATCACAACCCTATGCAAATATAGTAACTTCAAGGGATTTTTTTCCATCTAAATGACATTATATTTGGAAAGTACCTTCATAAAATTTTTAGATCTATGAGTTATCTTTCCAACACAACTTGAATCACCTCAATTGGATGTCTGTAGAGGAAATTATAACCAAAATACAGAAACTGCATAAAGTTGGAAAATGATGGCCTTCTTGGACTAACTCGGCACCAAGTCACGAGTCGATACATAGTGATGAATGCACAACTTAATTCTCGGCAAGGCAAACTCTCAATCATGACTCAAAGCACTGGTGACAACTCAACACGAAGGGTCTCTGTGACGACTCGATCCACTAATAACGCCTCAACACGAACTCTTATTGACTTCCCCTTACTTTCCAAACTTCACATTTCATTCAAATCATTCCAAGGTATTTTCCATGAACCAATTGGACCTAAAAACATATATAAAACATACAACATAAACCTAGAAAGCAATTGGAAATAAAAATAACACTTGCATAACTAAAAACACAAAATTATAACTAAAATCAAATAAAAATAACTACTAAAATACCCTAAATAAGTATGCATATTTGCATTGTATCGTAATTGAAACAAGCTCTAAGAGTTTGGTATAAAAGATTGAGCAACTTCTTACTACAGAAAGAGTTCTCTAAAAGAAAAGTTGACATAACTCTTTTCATAAAGAAATCCAATCATGGTTTATTAATTGTTTAAATATATGTTGATGATATTAGTTTCGGTGCTACTAACCATTTCATGTGTGAGAAATTATCTAAATTAATGCCAGGAGAATTTGAGATGAGTATGATATGAGAACTCAAGTTCTTTCTTATACTTCAAATAAGGTAATGTAAAAATGGGATTTTCATCAATCAAACCAAATATGCAAGAGTAATTCTCAAGAAGTTTGTTATGGATGGAGTTAAGATGAGAAAAACTCTAATGACCGCCATAACCAAGCTCAGCAAAGATAGGAATGGCAAACTTATTGATAAAAAAATTTAGAGGTATGATCATATCTCTTCTTTATTTAATTATTAGTAGACCCAATATTATGTTTGCTACTTGATTGTGTGCTAGGTTACAATCTATTCCTAGAGAGTCTCATTTGAATGTAATAAAAAGTATTTTCAAATATTTTTATGGAACTATGCATTTAGGACTTTAATATCCTAGGAGTTCCTCTTTTGATTTAATTAGCTATTCAGATACAGACTTTACTAGTAGCTTACTAGATAGAAAAAGTACTTCTAGAACTTGTTAATTTTTAGGATAGTGTTTAGTTTCTTAGTTTAGCAAGAAACATTTTTCAGTTGCCTTATCCACTACTGAAGCTTAATATATTATAGTAAGTCTTTGTTGTTCACAAGTCTTATAACAAAAACAACAATTGTTGGACTATGGTATAAAACTTGATCACATTCCTATCAATACAAGTGTTATAAACCTTAGCAAGAATCCCATTCAACATTTTAGAACTAAGCATATAGACATTCAACATCATTTTTTGCATGATCATGTTCAAATTGGTGATATCTCACTTTATTTTGTTGATACATATAATCAAATTAATGATATCTTCACCAAAAATCTCAATGAAGAGAGATTGACTTTCATTAAACATCAACTTAACATGATTGATGGTTTTAGTCTATTTTGATTTTATGTAAAATTGCTATATTAATGATAGGTTTCATTTAAGTTTTCTTTAAGTTTATTTTTGGTATATAACACTTGTTCACTAGTATATTTTTTGGTATTTTATTAATTACCTTCATTTTCCTTATGTGAAATCATGTGGTGTTTATTTGAATTACATTGATTATTTTAAATTTGATCTTTTTAATTTTTTAAATCTTTTGCAAAATCTTTTTTTTATTTTTATTCTTCCTATTTTACAAAATTAATAATTAATTAATGAAACTTTTATTTATTCATTTAATTAATTATTTAAATTTTTAACAAAATATATCCTTCATAAAATAAGTTCATTTCATATAACTCATTTAATCCTTCACAATATCTATTAATTAATTCAAAATAAAATGCAATTAATTTGTAAAGACTTAATTGTATAATATTTTGGACTAAATTGCAAAATATTTACAAGCTTTTATTATCAAGGACTTAGTCCGGCCCAAGATCAGATCATGTCCCGATCGAGACATTATTTTGTCAATTTTATGTTTTTACACATAACTGATCCCGAACGATATCCTGATAGGGATATCACTCAAGATATTATGTCCCAATCGGGATAAGAGCATGTCCAACCCTAATATCTTACCTATAAATACCATCCTATTTCTACTTAATTTTTAACTCAAACAATCTTTCCTTTCTCTACAAAATTCTTCCTATATTTTCCTTTTCTCTCATCATGGTTCCTAAAAAACCAAGCAAGGTTCTTTCTTCTTCTCAATATCCTTCTTTAAAGAAGGATAAACCCAAAAGAACACACTCTCCATTCCCATATTCTTCTTAAGATTTCACGAAGAGAGTATCACAATTTCAAAAAAGAACCTTTATTCCCTCAAGATTTATGAATGAACCTACTCTCAAAGCAATTGGTGGATATAATTAAGTTAAAGATCTTCTTCTAAAAGGTAGGATATATGATTTTGCTTTCTCACGTTTTCTATATGATCTTTCTCTCGTTATTGAATTTCTTTCATCATACACTCTTCGTTCTATCAAGTATAATGATGTTAATCCCTACTTCTCCATGAGATTCAAATTGGGAGGAAGAGATTACTTAATGACATATCAAGAGTTTGATAATCTCTTTGGTTTTTCCTAAGAGGGACACATTCAAGTTAACCCTCATTGGCTTGCCTCTTTTTTTTAAGATGAAATCAAAGCTCTTAATGCTCCTCAATTCTTCGTCAGACATACTAAAGCCTCACATATCAAATCCAAAGCACTTTGGTATATTCACCACTTCATTACCTATTCTATTAATGGTAGAGCTCTTTCTAATGAAACTCTTTCTCTTGATGATCTTTTCATTCTCTATTACCTTTATCAGGATGAAAAGATTGATTTAGGATATTTTTATAATTGAGAATTTGCATAATTAGTGATAGTAACATTAGTGCAATTTGTATTAGTGGAATTGTCATAAAGTTAGCTAAATTCTATAATGTTAATCTTGATCCTCTACCCTCTACCAAGCCTATACTTCTTTATGAATCTTTTATAAAAAATTCCAAAAAATTCACTTCTATTAATGGTGTTTGGATTTAGAAACATGACCTTGGAGCAAGTGAAAATATTAAATCTATGTTTCAAGAATTAGAAGAGCAAGAAGGTCAAGAAATTAGGGAAGAAGAGCAAACTTATGATGCTTCTCTAAGGAAAAGGATAAGAAGTGAAGGTACATCGACTTAAGGTGCTCAAGCTCAAGATGGTGAACCTCTTTGGATAGGCCAAATCTTTGAACACATGTCTTTAATGGAAACTAACTTCAATTCTCGCTTTGATGAAATGGAATTTAATTTCAATGTGCATTTCAATCAGATTGATGACAACATTGCTCATCTTTAACATAATGTCCATCATATCTATAAGCAACAGGGCTATACTTGCACCTATCCTCCTCTCCATTTCCTCCCTTAGAATATATATTATTTGTACTTTTCGTTTATTTTATTTTTAGTATCTGTTTAATTTATATTTCATATATGAGCCTCTAGCTGCTAGATTGTTTTTAGGCTTATTTTCTGATTATTTATGTTTTATTTATTTTGCGTTTATTTTTAGTATTTTATCTTTGTGCTATATGAATTTTCCCTATTAATGAAATTTTTCTTTCTTTAAAATGTTAATTTCTCTAGTATTCATTCTTTTTTATTTTTGACAAAAGAGGAGAAGTATTTGAGTTTGCATGTATATTTAGTTAATTTAAGTATTAATGAAATTTTCCTTTCTTTAAAATGTCAATTTCTCTAGTATTCGTTCTTTTTTATTTTTGACAAAAAAGGAGAAATATTTGAATTTGTATGTATATTTAGTTAATTTTAAATCTTCAGTTAAAAACTTTCTTTTAAAATTCTTTCAAAAGATGTAAAAAATAGGGGGACAGAAAATTGTTTGAATATTATTTTTACATAATTTTGTTTATGCATACATAGTAAGTGTGGCTAGCCTTACTTTACTTATTTTGTTAATATATGCCATAAAATTAGTAAAGATTTGGTGTATCTTTATTTTTCATTATTTTGGTTCTTAATCTTTTATTTTCTCTACGTTTTTTATTCCTTCAAGTTCTTTTTCCTTTATATCTATCTCTTTGTTTTTTGTCTCTAATGAAGGAGAAGAAAGAGCTATGCGATAATTATGCTTAGTGTTTATGTTTATAATATGCTAAGTGTCATATGATCATGTATAATTACCTAGCTAAGCTCTATATGATCATGTGACAGTTAAGTTTGTTAAGCTTCAACATAAATGTTATATGTACTATTTTTGTGATGCATTTTAGTAGCATTATGTGCATATATGTTTGAAATTATTTTTCTTTATATTGCCTAACATTTTCTTGAATGATCATGTTTTTATGTTTTTAACACATTTGTTATATTAGGCCATAATTTTTTCAAGATATATTTTTTGTTCTTTCTATTTCTGTCATGGGAAATAAATTATAAATTTATATTTCTTATCATGTCTATGATTATAGGGGAGAAATAAATAAATATATCTTATTTCATTTGGCATTTGGTATCATCATTATTATCACACACTTCACATTGTATTTTTTTTTATCAAACTCAAAATAAGTTTGTCAAAATAAAAAAGGGGGAGATTGTTGACCTTACTAAGTTATCGATCTTGATTTTGATCTTAACAAACTTAATTTTGAGCAACTAATATTTTTTGTTCAAGTGTGTATAATATAGGAATCATTTAGAAGTCAAAATAATGATGAATTATCAAAGAGAAATCATTTCAGAAAGATATTATAAGCATTGTCTTGTTCAACTCAAGATAGGGACCAAATTGCACATTTTTGGCAATTTTGGAACCTGTCTTAAGCTTAGTCTCAACTGGGATTAAAGAGTTGAATTCTACATCAACCTATATTTTAAGACAGTAACGATCCTAATCTATGTCAAGATCGAGACATTGCTCGAGACCAGGCAGTCTTAACTAGGACCTAATTCAAGCAAAAATTCAATTTTTAGCAGAACTGATCCCGATCCAATGTCCTAACCGGGACCATATTTAGGAAAAGGTAGTCCCGATCGGGACAAGGTGATCTCAACTTGGACCAATGCAGAAATTTAAATTCAATGGCTCATAACGGCTATTCAATGCTCATCTTGACCAAGACTGATGATATCCCGACCAGGAGCATGACATTTACAGGTCAAAAGTCCAAATTATATTCAAATGGACTTTGAATGTGTTGGAAATGAAATTATTATTTCTAACAGCTATAATTGAATTGCTCAAGTATAAATACAATCTCTAAAGATTATTTAGAAGTTAAGAACCTTGTTTATTCATTATATACATTCAAGCATTCAATTAAGCTCTTTAAACTCTTTCAAAATTCATTTTATTGTCGTATAACTCTTGTGAGAGTTGGTGAGTGTTAGAATAAAAATTCTTATTCTTCTATTTTCTAGGGTTAAAAAAATGAGAAGCGAGATTCTATTTTAAAGGAATTGGTTTAAGTGTTTAGCCATTAAAACACTTGAAAATTCAATTTTAGTATGAGCCTTGAAAACACTTGTGAATTGGTTTTTGAGTGAGCTTTGAAACTCAGGTTGTAAGGTTTGAGTTAACCTTAAAACTCAAGTTGTAAAAATAAATCTAGGGAAATATATTATGGTGATTTAAAATCCTAACTTGGGGATAAGTTATGTAGAGACGTAGGATTGTTAAGAATCTGAACTCCTTAAATTCTTATGTTTATCATTATTCCTTCTTAACATTCCTTTTAATTCTTACTCAAATATTTTAATTTCTTATTATTGTTCGATAGCCCTATTCATCCCGTTCAAAAGCATATGATTACTTTCATTTAATGTGGCTTTATTGCTAATTAAAGCTCATGCAACTAAAATCAAATATGAAGATTTTTACATTCCACCCATTTATTTTTACACTCCTTTTTCAATTTTTTTTTAAAATTTCAAGTTATATAATTATCCTTTATTTAGAATGTTTATTTTTTCATTAATTGCTATTCTTAAACTATACTTTTTGAAAAAAAAAATCTAAATTTATTGTTAAATGTTTGAAATTATAAAACTACTTGTGCTCGAGCTCACATCATTTTTTTTTGGCATTAAAAAACTTGATGTAAACGGCGAGGTTTAATGCTTATTTAAGATTTTAGCAACCGCGACACTGTTTGAGCTCATGACTCTAGAGAACATACTAACCACTATCATAAAGACATGGCGTGGAGATGAGGAGTTGCCACCCAGGGTAATAACTGGGACAGATCGAAAAGGTGGTACTCGATTCCCTAAAATAAAACTAGCATCACAACTAGGAGATTCTGGAGACAGATACCAACTTCTTTCAGTCTTGTGTTCATTTAGAATTACTTTATAAATTACTATATTATTCTCTATTTACATGCAATTTCATATAAACCCTATTCTAGCAATTAACTCCAAGGCAAACCAATCATGAAAATACAAGTAAATAATGCATTCATTCAAACATATAATCGCTAAGTTATTCTAATCTACATGGATTTTAATTAAATAAGTTAAATCTATATATTTTAATTTACAAGTGAGCTAAAGGGACTAATTCCTTTTAATTTTAATTAAATGAACCTAAGTCTATTTATTTTAATTCTAAGGTGATATTAAATCTACAAATTATAAAAAAAAGGCTTAAATTAAGTGGGCTAAGTCTAATAAATTAAATTAAATTAAGTGGGCCTATGTCTAATTTACTAGATGGGACTAAGTTATCTCTAACCTAAAATCCAATTAATTATGGGCCTAAAATGCATTTTAATTCATTAAACCTAAAAACCTAAATTTATATGAATGAATTAGAATCTAATATGGGCTTAAGGCCCAAAACACATAAGAATAAATAAACAAGCCCAAAAACAAATAAAACATATTGAAACAATTAAATTAAAGATCAAACAACTAATTAAATTAATTTCTTCTAAACCCTAATTTTCATTAACATGCAACCTAAATTAATCTACTTCCTTCATTGATTTTAATTACTTACCCAATTAAAATCTTAATTTTACTAACCAATTAAATAACATAAACATGCAATCACATATATAACTTTACTATTCCCACTATTAGGACTATTACAATAATTGATAGGAAATAATAATAAAAATAATTAATATACCCTTAAATAAAATAAAGCAATAATAATAAAAACTCTAAAAACTATGTCTCTACAGGATTTTATCCCTGGCATTCCATGGATTTCTTAATTTATCCCCTCAAGCATGATCACCATATATTTTCCTCCATAATCACCATGAAAAAGAAATAAAATTATGATTAGTAAATAAATTATAGTAATAACTCAAATAATAAAAATAATCAATAAAATGAAAAGAAATAAATAAATAAAATAGAATAAGACGGAGATGATGATGCTTATGAGTGATGGGATACTCCTCAGATTTGTAAAATCACTGTTTCTTAATATGTCTTCTAATCTTGTTCTTTAAAAATTCTTCAAAGATCTTCAATTAACCAATAACACCAAAAGGGATTTTTATGAAGGGAGACAATTCACAAAAGAATATAATTAAGAAGGCTTTTCAAGAACAATCAATGAAAAAAAATTAATTATGTGTAAAAAAAAAGAATGAAAAATCAAAAGCTTATAAAAATATATTGCTGCCATACTCCTAGATTTTCCTCTTTTTTTCCTCCCGTTTTTTCTTCTCTTCCCCCCTTTATTTCTCCCTTTTTTTTATTTTTATTTTTTTTGCCTCCCTTTTTCAGAGCAAAAGCCCTCCTATATATAGGGATATATCTTGAAACCCTAGTTATAAATTCATTCCTAAAAAACTTCTATTTCCTTAAAAATATTATCAAAATAATTTTAGGAGAATGTTAGACCAATTAAGACTCAATTTATCTAAAAATTTTGAGATTTATCTAGAAAAATTCAAGAATTAGCAGAAGTAGTCTAATTCTGACCGAAATTATGTAATTCCAATTGGAATTAGCTTAATTCCAAATTCCGATTGGAATTATATAATTCCAATCACTTTTTTTTTAACTTTTAATTACAGAAAAGTCCTTGAAAGAATTTAAATTTTGCAATTAGATCCTTAAAAAGCATTGCCATTTAATCCATAAAAACATTAAATCTTTTCTTTAAAAAAATGCAATTAGACCCTTAAAGTTTCAAAGTTTCAAATATTAAAGACCTATTCATGACATTTTCATCATTGAAGTCTTTTGTCACATTCATAACTCATCATCCCGAAATTGGGTGTCTATACTTAGTATAGTCAATTATTTTTTATAAGCACTATTTACCTTTTAATTTGTTTAGACAATTATAAAACTTACACCAACTATTAAAAAAAATTACTTTGTATGAACAATGTTTTAATTTTTACTTTTATGAACAATATTTTAATATCATATGCACATTATTTTATTTTTCTTTCTTATTATAATTTTTTTAAAATATGTTATTTTTCTTTGTTGGGATATACTTAATCTAAATTACATGTAAATTGATTTTTTCTCTATTCATTGAATTTATGAATACTTTTTATATGACGAATTATTGTTGAATTTTTAAAATGATTTTTTCAATCACATAGTTTGTGTTTTAAATCATTTTTAAAAATGATGATAAAAATAAAAAATAAAATTATGTGCATATAATATTTAAAAAACATATCTTAATAAAAAATAAAAGATCTATTATTTACTATATTGATGCAAATTTTACAGTCAAGATGAGTTAAAAGTTAAAGAGTATTTACAAAAAAAAATATTGTATTAAATTTTATTAATGCAAAAAAAAAAAAAAACTCAATTACAAGTAGTTTTAAAATGTTAAACATCAAACAATAGATTTGAAAGGAAAATAAAAAAAATAATGGTAGTTCAGTAATTGTAATTAATAAAAAAATATAAATTTATAATAAATGATAATTATGTAATTTAAAATTTAAAATTTATTTAAAAAAATGGAGTGAAAAATCAATTGGTGGAGTGCAAAAATCTCCATTCTAAAATCAATTGTATTAGTTAGGTTAACTAGAATTGCAAGTATAATGCAAAACTAAATTAGAAATACAAGAATAACCTTTTTTTAATCATGAGGCCTCATTAATCATAAATCAAAATTCGTTAATCATGTTAACAAAATTGAATATAATTTTCACACAAGAGACTTGAAAATTATGAAAATTGTGCAAATGCAAACCAAAAGTTGAAATATTCTAAGATGAGAAAATCAGATCCTTGATGTATCAATAACTAACAAATCATACATCAGCAATTTTTGTTATGAGCTATTATAAAGACACAACTATACATCACACATTGTCTAGCTAGCATGGCCTTTATAAGTTAAAAAGACTGCTTAACAAAATTTTACACTAAAGGATAAACTAGGAGCAAATGGGCACATGTTGGTGTCAAATTACACATAGATTTAGGATTTAATATTGCATGCATTCGTACATTTTTATTATCATTTAGAATAGTAAAGCATATAGAAATAGATACTTTTGAGTTTTCTTTATTTTTTATAGGGAAAAAAGTTAGGGGAGGTGATTTGGTGCAATAGAGGAGAAAAAAGAAGAAGGAAAGAGCAGAGTAGCAATAGAGCAGTCTTTTATCACAATCGTCGAAATGCCTAAATGCCAACCCTAAGTGATGTTGAATCTTTTGCATTCACATCTCATGTGCGATCACAGGTTCCTATCATGTCAAGCTTTTATCGTGAGTGCGGGATATGCGTGATCATAACCCTTCCATAAGAGGCCATTTTGCGTGAGTGTGATTTGTGCATGATCATAAGTAGCACGTTTCCATCACAAAATATGCTAATATGTACTTAATTAAAGAAAAATCTAAGGGAGGTGAAAGGACATGTTCTAAAAGAATAGGGCTAGAAAGGAAAAAAAAAACTAATTACTTAGGGAAGAGGAAACGTTCTACACACACACACACTCTCTCATTTACAAGGGGCACACATTAGAAGCAAAGAGAAGAAGAATAAGAAGAAAGAGGAGAAAAAAAGCTGATGAGACAAGACATATTTGATGATTCAATCTTATTAAATAACCCTTTCTTACTCTTTTTTTTATTCTACTTCGTTGTTTGTATTTCTGAATATTAAAAAATGGTTTACTTAGCCATGAGTGGCTAAGTTTTTGAATGTTATTAGGATTTTGAGACCCAATGAATTTAATGTTAATTTGATATTTATTGTTACTTCTTAAATGCATATTGTATTTGTTGATTTGATTGAATGCTATATTGTGGCCAAACATAACTTTAGTTTAGATCTATGCAATGAGAGTTGGTAGATCTAATAGACCCATAAACACATATTAGATGGATTAAATTTTTTGAGAAAGATTAATCAAATATAATTCTTTTATGGGTTTTACGTAATGCCTTGCATACTTGATATAGGTTTATATTGATAAGTGATGATAAGAATTAAGCTATGTTTATGAATCTTATTTAATGGTTTCTTGTAAATTTGATGTCTATTTGAGAAAGAGTACTTAATGTTATTTAAAAAAAACCTGACATATTCATTGAGAAGTTGATAAATACATCAAGTTAACTTAATGACAATGTGGTGCTTAATCTCCCAATAACATGCCTTTTCTATTCATTATTTCCTTACTTATTTTAATTACCAATGGCCTTATTTACATCCTTAAGTTTATTTGTTGTTTTACTAGTTTATTTTAAACACATGCAATTAAGATTAATAGGTGTTCAGTATCAATCTCAATGGGAAATCATACTCTACTTACTTCTATATTACTTATCAACCCATGCACTTGCGGTCACATCAACAAGTTTTTGGCACCATTGTTGGGGATTGGACAACTAACACCATAATTAATCAAAATTATTTTGGATTAAAGTATTTTTTTTTGTTTTTGTACTATGTTCTTAACTTGCACAACTCTGTTTTTAGGTATTCTTATGGTTGTGTGGGCACAACACTAGATGTACAAGAAAAGAACCACTACTCTCTATCCTGGATTTATCAAAGTTTGAGAAGGAGAACCATAAGAGATCAAGTAGTGCATTTAGAACCATGGCTACACAGCAAGGAGGTCAACAAGTTGATGCAGAGCGAACTCTTCTTGAGTTTGTTATGCTGGGTTTGGATAGGGCTTGACAAAGTATCACCAGACTGAATGTATAAGCCAATAGCTTCAAAATTAAGCTTGCTCTTCTATAAATGATTAATCTACTATCCAATTTCATGGTTTACCTTTAGAGGATCCAAATATGCATATAGAAAATTTATTCAAAATTTGTGACACCTTTAAGTATAATGGAGTCTCTGATAATGCCATTCATTTGAGACTTTTTCCATTTATACTAAAAGACAGAGCCAAAGGTTAGCTTAACTCTCAACCACCGACATCCATTACCACATGGGATCTTCTAGATAAAGGATTCTTGGCTAAATACTTTCCTTCCATAAAAACAATAAAGATCATCAAGGACATCATTACTTTTTAGTAATTTGAGATTAAATCTTTGTACGATGTATAAGAAAGATTTAAAGAAATGCAGCAAAGTTACCCACACCATGGTCTTCCTAAAGATGTTTTAAAAGAATCCTAAAGGAGGGAGTGAATAGGAAAATTGAACAATAATTAGAAATTAAAAGAATTCTTTGCAAAAATTGAAAGAATGTTGAGAAAGAAGAATGAAGAACATAAAGATTTAAGGAGTTTGAATTCAACAACAATCCTACGTCTCGATCTAACTTATCTCCAAGTTAGAATTTTCAATCACCCATAATCTTATTCATAATATTGAGATTACACGAGTTTTATGGCTCACTTTTACAACCTTACAACTTGAGTTTTTAAGGCTTACTTAAAAAACCAATATACAAGTGTTTTCAAGGCTCACACTAAAACTAAAATCCTAAATGTTTTAATGGCTAAACACTTAAATCAAATCCTTTAGAATAGAATCTTACTTCCTATTTTCTAAACCTAGAAAATAGAAGAACAAGAATGTCTATTCTAACACTAACCAACTCTCACAAGAGTTTACAATAACAAAAGTGAATTTGAGAGAAGTTTAGAGAGCTTAATTGATTGCTTGAATGTGTAAAATGAATGAATAATTTTCTTAACCTCAAAATAATCTTCAAAGGTTATATTTATACTTGAGCAATCCAATTATAGTTATTGGAAGAAATGATTTTGTTCCCAATATAATCTAAGTTCATTTGGATGAAAATTTGGACTTTTGAGCTGAATTTAATCAAGTCCCGATCAGGATATCATCAGTCCGATCGAGACTATCACCATATAGCTGTTACTAATTGTTGCCTTTAAAATCCTGCCTTGATCTCGATTGGGATATGCATTGTCTCGATCAGGACATTCAGTCCTAAGCAACGTCCCAATCGAGACATGAGATCGGGATGGGTTATGTCCCTTTTGCCAAATTTTGCTCATTTTAGTTCCACTCGGGACTACTTTGGTCCTGATCAGGACTTCAACCAAAATTATAACTTTTTATGCAATTTAGTCCTTATGATGAGTTCGGTCGAGATAGTAATTGTAATAGCTTTCTGAAATCATTTTTCTTCAATTTTTCATTATTATTTTCACTTCCAAAATGTCCCTAACTTGTACACACTTGAAATAAATACATTAGTTACTCAAAATTAAATTTGGTAAGATCAAAATCAAGATTGCTTAACTTGCAAAGGTCAACAATATCCCCCTTTTTGATTTTGACAAATTTATTTTAAGTTTAATAAAAAAATATAATGTGAAGTGTGTGAAAAATTTATAATAATGAATATATTAAATGAGAATAAATATATTTCTTTATTTCTCCCTCTATGTTTATGGACATGATAAGAAATATAAATATATTTCTTAATGACATATAATATATCATGACAAGAGTTATTGTCTTTCAAGGCATAAGAGGAATGTTTGTGAAGGAAATAATTTCAAACATATGCAATGCATCACAAAATAGTACATGCATGATTTATATATACCTTAGCTAGTTAATTAATCATATGGCACTTAGCATATTACAATAAAATATTTATTGTTCTATCTCCCCATTTGCTAGACAATAAAGGAAACAAAGGACCATAAACCAAACCAAAACAATGAGAAAGCAAAGATATTAAAAATCTTTATGAAATAAATATGCCATTTATTTAATGTTCTAAAAAATTTGATATTAAGGACACACTATTATATAGTTATGTCACTTATACAAACACATCTTAAACATAATAATTAACTAAGTATTCTTTTAAAGAATAAAATAATTCCTAAGAGGAATTAATGAAATTTTGCATGTAATGTAATTAAATAATTATGTCATTATCATGTTTAAACACAAATGTTAAACTCAAATATTTTCTCCCCTTTTGTTAAAAGTCAAAAAGAAATAAAAATTTAAATCACTTTAAAGACTAAAATTGAAAAAGGAGAAATTGCATTAATTAATAAAAAGATGCAGTACAAGGATAAAGTACTAAAAATAAACTAGAAATAAAAAAATCATAAGCTAAGGTAGAATGAGCCTAACACAAACACTAACAAATAAAGGCATATATACCAAAAATAGACCAAAAGAAAACTAAAATAAAAAAAACGGAAATACAAATAAAAACTACTCTTGAGAAGGGAAAGGAGAAGGAAGATAGTTGCATGCATAGCCTTGTTGCTCATAGATGTGATAAACATCATGTTGAAGATAAGTGATGTTTTCATCAACTTGATTGAAGCACGTATTGAAGTTAGAT
The DNA here is from genome assembly GCA_947683625.1 of Mallotus nudiflorus. Taxonomy (NCBI): domain Eukaryota; kingdom Viridiplantae; phylum Streptophyta; class Magnoliopsida; order Malpighiales; family Euphorbiaceae; genus Mallotus; species Mallotus nudiflorus. Next base: position 963,623 of record CANTUR010000017.1, on the reverse strand, counting down.
TCAATTTCATCAAAACGAGCATTGAAGTTGGTTTCCAAGAGAGACATTTGCTCAAATACTTGTCCTACCCATGATGGTTCATCTTCTTGAGCTTGAGTTTTTTAGGTACCCTCACTCCTTGTTCTTTTTCTTGGAGGATCAACTTATGGTGTAAGAGCTTGTTCTTTTTCCCTTTGTCCCTCTTATTCTTCTAATTCTTAAAACATAGCTTCGATGTTTTCACTAGCACTAAGGTCATGTTTCCAAACCTAAACTCCATTGATAGAGGTAAATTATTTGGAATTCGAATAAAAGTAGCATCAAGAAAAAGATGTTTGGTAATCAAGATTAATATTGAAGAATTGAGCTAATTTTGTAACAATCCCACTAATGCAAATAGCATCGGACTAATTAGCCAAATTCTCCATTATAAAAATCTTTCTAAAGCAATATTGTCATTATTTTAAAGACAATAAAGTATAAAGAGGTCATCAAGAGAAATTGCTTTATTGGTAAGAGCTCTACCATTAATTGAATAAGTGAAGGAGAAATGAACATACCAAAGAGATTTAGATGTAATAAAGGAGGCTTTGGTGTGTCCAGCTAAGAATGAGGGTGCATTGGGAGCCTTAATGTGATTGCAATATGAAGAAGCAATCCAATGGGGATCCACTTGAATATGTCCCTCTTGTGAGAACTCGAAAAGAGTATCAAACTCTTAATAAGTCATAAAGTGATCTCCCCCCCCCCCCCCTAATTTAAAACTCATAGAAAAATAAGGGTTTTCATTATCAAATTTTATGGAGTGAAGAGTAAAAGATGAGAGAAATTCAATTATAAGAGTGGGATAAGAAGGAAAAGGAGAAAAAGCAAAATAAAAAATCCCACCTTGAAGTAGAAGTTCTTTGACTTCATTAAAATAAGAATGGATTTGAGAGTTTCTTCATGCATGAATCGTGAAGGAATGAAAGCCCTTTTTTGAAATAAGGACATCCTCTTCTTGATTTCTTGAGAGGAATAAGAAAAAGGAGAGTGAGTCCTCTTTGGTTTGTCTTTCTTTGAAGGACGAGAATCTTAAGAAGATGAAGAGGCTTTGCTAGGTTTCTTTGGAGCCATAATGAGAGAGTTTTGAAGTAGAATGTATAGAGGGAAAAGAGTGATTTTGAGATGAAAAATAAATTATGAATAGAGAGTATTTATAGGCATGAGATTAGGGTTGGAGCTTATATCGAATTTGAATTGAATTGAATAAGAACCTTAAAATTCATTCCTGATTGTGATTGGAGAGTCAAAAAGGAAAAAAATTTTAACTTCCTAATCCTGTTAAAAGTAATGTCCTGATCGGGACTAGGACAAGCTCCCATCCTGATCGGGACATGCAGTTCCATTGAGATGTCCTGATCAGGACATCCATTTGGGATTTGTTTTGTGTAAAAACACAGAATTGAAGAATCATGTCCCAACATGATTTGGTCCCAAGAAGGACCAGGGTCCCTTTTCAAAAAGTTTTAGAAAAAGTTACAAATTGGTCCATAATGTTTTTTAATTAGGGCCTTTTAACATAAACTTGCATAATTTGGACAAAATTTATGAATTTTGAAGGAAATAGATGAGTAAATGAGTTAGATTCATTTTAGGAAATATTTTATTTTACTAAAATAAATAATTAAGTTAATGAAAAATTCATAAATTAATTGTTAATTTTGTAAAATAAGAAGAATAATAAAAAGAATCAATTAAGCATGTATCATATACCAAATATCAATAGAAAATAAACTTAAGATTCTATCAAAATTAAGACATACTAGAACCATCAATCATGACAAGATCATGTTTAATAAAGTTCAATCTTTCTTCATTGAGAGGTTTATAAAGATGTCAGTTATTTGATTATTTGTATTAACAAAATCAAGTGTGATATCACCAAGTTGAACATGATCACGTAAGAAATGATGTCTAATGTCTATATGCTTAGTTCTAGAATGTTGAATGGGATTCTTGCTAAGGTTGATAGCACTTGTATTGTCACATTTAATGGGAATATGATCAATTTTTATACCGTAGTCCATTAATTATTGTTTTTGCCACAAGACTTGTGAACAACAAAGACTTGCTGCAATATATTCAGCTTTTAGCAGTGGATAAGGCAACCGAAACTTGTTTCTTGCTAAACCAAGAAACTAAACATTGTCTTAAAAATTGACAAGTTCCAAAAGTGCTCTTTTTATCTGGTAAATTACCAGCAAAGTTTGCATCTGAATAACTAATCAAGTCAAAGAAAGAACTCCTAGGATACCAAAGTCTTAAATTCATTATACCATAAAGATATTTGAAAATTCTTTGAATAGTATTCAAATGAGATTGCCTAGGACTAGATTGAAATCTTACACATAAGCAAGTGGCAAACATAATATCGGGTCTACTAGTAGTTAAATAAAGAAGGGATATGATCATACCTCTAAATCGCTTTTCATCAGCTGGTTTGCCATTCTCATCCTTATTGAGTTTATTTGTGGTACTCATTGGAGTTTTACTTGTTTTTGCTCTATCTATGCCAAAATTCTTGAGAACATCTCTTACATATTTGGTTTAATTAATGAAAATCCCATCTTCGTATTGATTGATTTAAAGTCTAAGAAAGAACTTGAGTTCTCCCATCATACTTATCTCAAATTCTCCTTACATTAGTTTAAAGAATTCCTTACACAAGCAATGGTTAGTAGCACTGAAAATAATATCATCAACATATATTTGAACAATTAATAAATCATGCTTGGATTTCTTTATGAAAAAAGTTGTGTTAACTTTTCCTTTTAAGAAACTTTTCTCTAGTAAAAAGTTACTTAATCTTTCATACTAAACTCTTAGAACCTGTTTCAATCCATACAATGCCTTTGAAAGTTTAAATACATGATTTAGAGAATCAAAAATCTTAAAACCCAGAGGTTGTTCAATATACACCTCCACTTCAATAAACCATGTAAAAATGCACTTTTAACATCCATTTGATAAAATTTAAAATCTATGTATAATACAAATGCAAATAGCATCCTAATATCTTCTAACCTTACAATGAGATAAAATGTGTCATCATAATCAATGTCTTCCTCTTGATTATAACCTTTAGCTACTAGTCTAGCTTTGTTCTTAGTTATGACACCTTGTTCATTCATCTTATTTCTAAATACCCATTTGGTGCATATAACTAGGAACCAAGGTCCAGACCTTGTTTCTCTCAAATTTATTTAACTTTTATTGCATAGAAAGGACCCAAAATTGATACATAAAGCATCATTAACATTTTAGGTTTAATTTGATAAATAAAAGATAAATTAATAATAGACTTAAATTTTGATCTAGTAGTTACCCCTTTTGTAGTGTCACCTATGATGAGATCTTAAGGATGAGCTTTTTTGAATTGTCAATCCTTTGGAAGTTCATCCTTCAAGGTAGGTTGAGATGTCTCCTCAATATCCTCCTTACTTAGACCTTTAAGTTCCAAAGGCTTACTAGTATTTTCTTCTTGAGTTTTCATAATCTCATTTCACCTACAAGATCATCAACACTATAAACATCCTTTCTAGGATCAAGTGAGTTTAATTTATAAAATACAATATGCATTGACTTTTTAACTACTAGAGTCTTCTTATTGAACACTCTATATGCTTTACTAAAAATGGAATAGCCCAAGAAAATTCTTTCATCGGCTTTAGAGTCAAATTTTCCAAGATTGTCCTTGGTATTCAATATAAAGCACTTGCATCCAAATACTCTTAGATATGAGATTTTGGGTTTTTTTATTGTTCCATAGCTCATAAAATGTTTTACTTAAATTTGGTCTCTTGAAAACTCGGTTTGAAATGTAATAAGATGTTTTAATGACTTCTGCCCAAAAGTATAGAGGCAAATTATACTCATGAAGCATTGTTCTAGCCATTTCCATAAGAGTTCTATTTTTTCTTTCAACTGCCCCATTTTGTTAAGGATTTTTAGGAGATGAAAGTGTATGAGAAATACCATTTTCATTACAATAGATTTTGAAAAATTCATTTTCAAATTCGGTTCCATGATCACTTCTAATAGAAGAAATAAAGAAACCCTTTTCTTTTTTAACTCTTTTTGTAAAGTTTTCAAAGGCCTTAAATGCATTATTCTTATGAGCAAGAAAATCTACCCAAGTAAATCTAGAGTAATCATTAACCAATACATATGTAAGTGCATTCCACCAGGGCTAGCAACTCTAGTTGGTCCAAATAAATCCATATATATATATGTTCAAGTGGTCTAGAAGTAGACACTACATTTTTGAGCTTGAATGAGGACTTGGATTATTTTCCCTTTTGACAAGCATCACAAGGTTTATCCCTAATGAATTCAAGCTTAGGTAAACCAATCACGAGTTTATGTTTACAAAGATCATTTAAAAGCTCAAAATTTGCATGTCCTAACCTTCTATGTCATGTCCATGTATCATAGGAAATAAACATTAAGCATTTGATGTCTTTGCTATCAATTTTATTTAAATTAATGACATAAACATTGTCTACTCTTTCACCACTAAAAATAATATTATTTTTATCAAGAGTACTAATAAAACAATTTCTAGGATAGAAAGTTACTTTATTTGCCATATCACATAATTGACTTATACTTAGTAAATTATGTTTAAGACCATTAACAAACAACATATAATGTATAAATAAGGATTGAAGATTACCTATTTCTCCAATACTAATAATTTTTACTTTTGCATTATCTCCGAATGTAACATGTCCTCCATCTTTAGCATCAAGTTTATTGAACTGTTCCTTGTCTCCTGCCATATGCCTTGAACATCCACTATCTAAATACTACTAGCTTTTTGTTCTTATGGATTTTAAGCACACCTACACAAGATAATTTAAGTGTCTTTTCAGACCCAAACCTTTCTTAGTCTAGGTTGATTAGTTTTGAGATAGTTTAAAGGAAGTAAATTCATGTGAAATCTTTTATAAAAGCACACATTGTTAGTATGTCCTTTGATCATGCAATATGAACACACAATATTCCTCTTAGGATAAAATACTTTCTTACTATGTGCAACATGCCTTTAGTGTTATGTGTATAGCCTATTGTTTTGTGTCATTGTATAAGTCAAACATTTACAATGATAATGTGTATTTTGATAAGTTTTTGCAACATGGTTATGTGCATTATGTTGTGTAACATGCCTACTATAATTGTGTTTAGTGTACATATAAGCATGCTTGGATTGAGGTGTTTTAGTTTGAGCCTTACCTATTTATATTAATGAAGGGTGAGTCTTATGAGACTTTCCCTTATTATTTAACATATGAGATCTTTTAGCTTTGAAAGCTTGAGTCTTATTTGATTTTGAGGTTGAAGGAGAGGAATCATGTGAGGCTTTTACGAAATTAATATATGATGAAGATGATGAAGATATTCCATTCTTATATATAATTCCATAGGTATCTCCATGAAATTTTTGAGAGTCAAGAAGACTATCTAAATTTTTTTCCTTTATAAATTTAGCAATGTAATTCTTTAACTCTAAGACCTCTTTAGAAAGCTTATGATTTTCATTATTTGCTTTCTTAAGTTGATTTTCCAAAGAATTATAAGATTTTGCATCACTAACAAGTTTTTCGTTTGATTTAACAAGTTTAGCAAAATTAATTTTTAAATTTTCTAATTCTCTATTTAAGCTACCTAACTCATGCTTGTAATGTTTATTATTAGATAATAAACTTTTTCATTTAACAAGTTATTTGCTCACAATAGAGCTCTCATCATCATCATCATCATTATCACAATTATCATCATAATCATTAAAGGAAGAATAAGAAGTGCATGGTACCTTATTTTTGTTTTCAAGAGCCATGAAGTAAAGATTAGTCACTTCTTGTTGTTCCTCTTCCTCTTTGGATTCAGAGGAATCATCCCAAGTCGCTTTGAAGGCCTTCTTCTTATCTTTTGCTCATTTGTTCTTGAATTTAAGTTTGGGACAGTCAATTCTAATGTGTCTCGATTTCTTCATTTATAGCAAGTAACTTTTTTTTTTTATTCTTCCCATCTCCTTCAAACTTCTTGTTGAAATCCCTTATTCTTGAGAAGTTTTTCTTTCTCAAGAATTTCTTGATGTTCCTAGTGAGCATGACAATGTCACCATCTTCATCACTATAATCTTTTATGTTTTCTTCTTCACTATCTTCTTAAAGAGCTTTTAGAGCAATGGTCTTTTTATTTTCTTCTTTCTCTTTTTATTCTTCACCTTTTTGCTTGGTGGTGAGCACATGTGTTAAGAGCTTACCAATGAGCACATCGGTTGATAGAGTGAAGAGGTCTTGAGCTTCCTCAATTAAGTAACATGAGATTTCTAATCCTTTTTAGGTAGGATTCTTAGAAACTTATTGTTTACCTCTTTCTTGGAGAAATATTTTCCAAGTTTCTTGAGGGTTGTGAGGAGGGCATTGAGACGGTTTGTCATCTCCATGATTGATTCTTAAGGCTTTATTTTGAAGAGTTCATATTCATACATATGAAGTTGAACTTTCTTGCTTCTCACTTGTATATTTCCCTTATAGTGATTTTCCAAGGTCTCCTACATTTCCTTGGCCGACATACAATGTTGTAGCTTGCCTCCTTCTTCTCTTGTCATGGAGGAGACTAGAGTAATCATAGCCTTTTTATTTTTATGATTTTCTTCCTTTTGATTAATGCCCTATTGGTTTTTTGAAAAATTAGTCATCACACCATCAATAATAGTTGTAGGTAGTTCCCAACCTCTTAGGACAATGTCCCAAAGTTTAATGGAATTACAATTAAGATATAATTCCATTTGGAACTTCTATTGAAGAATGGTCTAAAAGAATAAATGTTTTGTGACTCACTCCCATGATCTTGTATTCTAGCAATGAAGTACCTAGAATTCAAGCTCTGATACCAATTAAAAGAGTCCTAGAGGGGAGATGAATAGGACTATTGAACAATAATTAGAAATTAAAAGAATTCTTTACAAAAATTAAAAGAATGTTGAGAAAGAACAATGAAGAACATAAATATTTAAGGAGTTTGGATTCAATAACAATCCTACATCTCCACCTAACTTATCCCCAAGTTAGGATTTTCAATCACCCACAATCTTATTCATAAGATTAAGAGTACACAAGAGTTTTATAGCTTACTCTTACAACCTTACAACTAGAGTTTTCTAGGCTTATTCAAAAAACCAATATACAAGTGTTTTCAAGGCTCACACTAAAACCAAAATACCAAGTGTTTTAATGGTTAAACACTTAAACCAAATCTGTCAGAATAGAATCTCACTTCCCATTTTCTAAACCTAAAAAACAGAATAATAAGAATGTCTATTCTAACACTCTCAAACTCTCACAAGAGTTTATAATAACAAAAGTGAATTTGAGAGAAGTTTAGAGAGCTTAATTAATTGCTTGAATGTGTAAAATGAATGAATAATCTTAACCTCAAAAAAATCTTCATAGGTCATATTTATACTTGAGCAATCCAACTATAGTTGTTGAAAGCAATGATTTTGTTCCCAACATAATCCAAGTTCATTTGAATGAAAATTTGGACTTTTGAACTGAATTTAGTCAAGTCCCGATCAGGACTATCACCATATAGTCATTACTAGCCGTTGTCTTTGAAATCCTGCCTTGATCTCAATTAGGAGTCTTGATCAATGTCTCGATCGGGACATGAGATCGGGATGGGTTCTGTCCCTTTTGCCAAATTTTGCTCATTTTAGTTCCGCTCAGGACTACTTTGGTCTCGATTGGGACTTTAACCAAAATTATAACTTTTTATGCAATTTAGTCCCTGTGATGAGTCCAATCGAGATAATACTTGCAATAGCTTTCTGGAATCATTTTTCTTTAATATTTTATTATTATTTTGACTTTAAAAAATGTCCCTAACTTATACACACTTGAAACAAGTACACTAGTTGCTTAAAATTAAATTTGTTAAGATCAAAATCAAGATTGCTTAACTTGCTAAGGCCAACATGTTTTTATTCGATCCTTTTATAATAGTGTAATGAGGTCCACAAGGGACACCATTAATGCAGCAGTAGGAGGTTCGCTTATGTGCAAGACTTTGGATAGAGCTTTTAAACTTTTAGAAGAAATGGCCAACAACAACTGCTTATGGCCTTTGGAAAGACATCTGGATCCTAAACAAGGATGAAAACTTAGAGTTGATGATGTTACATTAATTCAAGCACAACTTGCTGTAATAAGCAAAAAATTTTTGGTGATTTGGCATCAAGAGGTAATGCTATTTTAGCTTTTTCTTCAACTATGTTTTATGAGCATTGCCATATGATTAATCATTTAACACTTAAGTGTGGTTTTGGAAATGTGTATGGAGATGGTACTTTAGAGAATTATAGCTTTATTGGGAATCAATTTCAACTAAGGCAACCAAATAATAATCTATACTCAAGCACCTATAACCAAGGTTGGAGAAACCACCCCAACCTTTCATGGAGTAACAACTAAAATTCAAAAGGATTTTTAAATCAATACTCTAAACCAGCACCACCACTTGAATTCCAAGTTAAGTTAATTGATGAGAGATTTGTAGCTATAGAGACAAAGCTTGGCAAGTTTTTTGATGTTGTCACCTCCAAAATAACTAGCCAAAATGAAAAGTATAATCAAATCCTCAAGAATCACTTTCATCAATCCATAACATTGAGGTTCAAGTTGGTCAGAGAGCAAATGTAGTTACCACAAGGGCTCAAGGCTATCTTGTAAGAAACATAGATGTCAACCCGAAAGAGTAAGTTAAGACCATTACCTTACGAAGTGGTAGAGAACTTCAAGGTCCTTAACAACTGCCATTAGAGGCTAATGAAGATAAAGAGCATTAAGAGATTAAAACTGAAGATGTGGTAGTTGAAACACAAAAAAAAAAAAAAAAACTTAAAGAATTAAGAGAGACTCAAGTTGAGCAGCCACCCATCCTTGACACATCAAAGTATGCTCCAAGGCTACCCTTTCCCTTAAGGCAAAGGAAGATGAATGATAAAGAGAAATGGTTTGCAAGATTCATTAAAACTTTCAAAAATGTAGAGCTAAAGATACCTCTCTCGGAAGCATTGAATGACATGCCAAAATACGCAAAGTTCCTCAAAGACATTATCACCAATAAGCGTAAATGGAATGAAAACAAGATAATGCCTCTAACAAAGACTTATAACTCTATCATTTCAAGAAAAATTCCAGTCATGCTTAAAGATCTAGGGAGTTTTATAATTCCTTGCACTTTTGATTCTAAAGATTTTTCTAAATATTTATGTGACTTAGGGGCTAGCATTAATCTTATGCCTCTTTCTCTTTTTAGAGAGCTAAATCTTGGAAATATGATCACCACCAACATGACTCTTCAACTTACTAAAAGCCATATGAAGTAATTAAGGATGTGCGTGTAAGAGTTAACAAGTTTGCATTTTCGATGGACTTTGTGATTTTAGACTTTAAACAAGATAAGCATTGCCCCCTGATTTTAGGGAGACCATTTCTAAACACTGGAAGGGTTGTGATTGATGTATATAAAGGCAAGATCACCTTGAATGTTTGAAAAGAGGAAGTGGAATTTATAATGAACAGGTTTATCAATGACATGATTAAAGATGATTATCATGAAGAAGGAAGGATGGTAAACAAGAAAGTCAAGGCAACAGTGATTTCACAAAAGTAGAACTTAATCTAAATCAAAATTCTTTGATTTCTTAAATTCCAAACAAGGTTAAGAAAACTAAGTCAAAAGTGAATCTATAGAAGAAGGTTAAGCAAGTGATTAGAATGATGTACATTCCCTAATGTAAAATTTATAATGCATCATTAAAATATTTTATATTTAACCAATAGAAATAAGTCATATATTTCTATTTATAATTCAAATGTTGAGTTATTGCATCCAACGTAAATAAAAATTCACTTGGAATTATTATTATTTTGAAATAAATAAAATTTTTATGAACATATGATGATAATATTAAGTTGCATTTTTAATATAAGCAGAAAAAAAAAAACTAATTCCTCCAATTCAAAAATATTAAATTCCAAATAGTAGAACCAAATATATATATATATATATATATATATATATATATATATATATATATAAGGCATAAGCCATTGACTATACCTCGTCAAAGTACGAAAGTTACTAGGAAGACGAAGAAAAAAAAATTCCGAAGGAAAAAGTATTTGGTATCGTACTATGTGAGGGCCCAATCTTGTGATGTTTCCTTTGGACTCTTTTTTTTTTTTTTCCCCCAGTTGGAACTGGGAGAGAGAGCACGGGCCGAGACTCCGTGTACGCCACTAAGAGATTGGCCCAGGCCAAGCCTCAGGCTCCTTTGGACTCTATTCAATAATGAAATCATTCCAACTTGCTCAAGAAGTCGTTTAGTGCAATTATCCAGTGTACACAATCTTACCTGAACTTTAACCATGTGAAACACAAATATAAATGAATGAATAAGTAATTGGATTTTCTAGTATAATATATGACAAGTCTACAATTATTTTAAAAAATAAAATAAAATATTAACCCGAATTAAAATATTAACTTCAGATAGAATAATTTTGTCTAATTTAGTAATATTTTGGGTTTTTAATGCACTATAAGCTAATTCAGATAAAAATACATAAACATTAAAGATATTTTATATATACTAGTAAATCACCATGTATTTCATACATGAATAAAAAATTTTTATTTGACTCATAATATATGGTAAATAAACAAATAATAATAATAATAATAATAATAATATTATTATTATTATTATTATTATTATTATTATTAAATAAAAATTATAATAATAATAATAATAATAATGTTATTTATTTATATAACAATTTGATATTAACTTAATATATTTATAATTTATTACAATTTATATATATATTTAATTTAAATAACTATATGATATTAATTCAATATTTCTTATAATTAATTTTTCTCAACTTTAGAACTGATTTCATATAAAAAAAATATTATGATCAAAATTAATTATAAGATAATAAAAAATTATTAGTTAATTGTTAATAAAAATTTAAAAATAATAAAATTTATATTTTCTTTATATAACAATTTAAATATTATAACCCTATTTAACTTATAATAGATTACAATTTTAGAAAATTTTTCATAAAAAAATATTAATTTTGATTTTAATTATTTACTTATTAAAATTAATATAATAAGACTTACAAAATATGTTATCTAACTTGATTTATATTAGATAAAATATGAGTAAACCTAATTAAAATAGAAAAATATATATTTTTAACAAAATTATGACTAAAATTTTAATTAATTTAATTTCGTTAGAGATAAAATATAAATTAATATAATTAAAATAGAAAATATACTTTCAACTAAATTATAAATATATATTAATTAATTTTATTTTTATTAGAGATAAATTAGAAGCTAACCCAATTAAAATAGGAAATATAGTTTCAATTAAATTAGAATTACATTTTAGTTAATTTAATTTAATTGAATTTTGTTAGAGATAAAATAAAAATTAACCTAATTAAAATAGAAAACATATATCCCACTCTTAATTCACTTATTTTAACTTATTATTAGAAAGAAAAGATAAAATACTATATTTTTACACAAATGGAAAAAATTTTATTCACATTTAAAATATGATATCTAAAAATCAAATGTATGACACATAATATTTTATATTGATTTAATAAAAGTAACATATATACAAACACACAACGAAGTAAACAAAGATTTATGCTTGTTAATGAAATCATGATATATATCATTTCCTGCAATCACAATTCACACTCCTTTGTCAGCCACAATTCTTTTATCTCATAATGAATAAGAAAAGGTACAAATTAACAAACAGCGAACTACATAAAGAGTCAAAGATAAAATTTAACGCACATAAATTTATGACCATGCATCTCCTTAGATTCTTCAAAGCAGAGTAAAGATCCCATCTAGCCTTCATCCTCTGATTCCCAGATCGATATATCAACCAACTTGCTAGCTAGTGATGTCCGAGGTGTCATCGTACTATTACATGCTTTCCCTTTCTTGATCTCAATTAACTTGTCATATACGCACCAAGCAAAACTAAGGAAATGATTTCTGTCAAGACCTTCATTGTAGAGTCCCCAAAAGCTTGGATGATACGTAACATGGTACCAAGCGGATGCTTTTGCATATAAATTTTCACTTCCTGTCTCATCATCATCGAACCAGGCTTTAGCTTGATTCCTCAGTGACCTTACGTGCAACATAATTTCGTCCAAATCCCTTTTCTTGTCAAAAGATTTTGATGTTTTCATGATGCATCCGCTGATGATTTCAGCCTCAGTTTTTATCCCATAATAGTCCATGATATTCCCCAACTTCTTGTCGTATCGACTTTTGTAGTAGAATGCATCGTCGATAAAATCCTGAAATCCTGCCACTTCCATATCAGGATCATAGCAACGCGTAGCCACTTCCAAGGTGAAGGATTTTATAGGACTAGTCTCAGGTGCAATGTCCTTCACAGCCCGAAAAAGCTTTCCGATCACACGTTTCGATTCGTATGTGGGTTTGTCAGTCTTTTCCATGAAGTCAGGGTATTCTTTGACACGAAGATGTTGCGGAATTTTGGCTGGCACACCAGTCTTGGGGAAGTCAACAGCAATCGAGCACAGCTTAGCAAGTTCTTTACACTTTTTGCTCATTGCCTTGGAAGGCTCCTTATCTGCAAAGGCGACATGGGCATGACAAATGATCCCTAAGCTGTTATTGAGCACGTATTCCGTAAAATACTCATGGACTTCCTGTAAAGGATAGCAGTAAACATGTTACCACAAGGCCAGATACAAAAAAAACTACCAGGTCAATGAAAAATTACCTCTATTGTAACATTGTGGTCCAGGGTGATGCTTTTGGCTGCTGTATAATCCATTGGAGGGTACTTCCAAGGAGGAATGAGATCCGGATCCCAACAGACAAAGTAAACATCTCCATCAAGATCACTTCCGGAGCATTCATTTGTATGAGGCCTAGTTGATGATGTGACCAGTGTCAGGAATTTTAGATAAACAATAGATCATGCTACAAAATGCTAACAAGGGAATCTGATAATTTTACCTCTTTCCTTTCTGTGGAAAAACAATGCAATCCACCATGTGGTGTAAAGCAGGCACATCCACGGCCTTCAGGACACGAACATCTCCTGGATGAAGACAGGGGTTTTTTGTAACAACTACCCTCTCCTTGCAGATATGGTTGTTTTGATCCAATTCATTGCTGCTGAACATATGGGAGGAATCATTAAACTGCCTATGGTTAGCTCGAGAATACTGTACAAACACCTGACCATATTCCAGCGTCCCAGTTTCATCCAGACATCCCATCATAACTCTTCCTTTAGGAACAAATATTCTTGTTTTTTTCCTCAAATCAAGCAACTTCGATGCACGAAATGTTTGCAGCATCATTGAAAGAAATGGCTCTGCATCTGGCTTGTATCCACACATGAGCATTTCCTTCAGAATGTTTGTATTCTCTCCTGGAGCCATCAACTCGAGTGTCTCTTGTGCCCGCAATGGATCTGTTAGGATGGCATCGAGTTGAGATATAGCCTCTTTTTGCTTCCTCTCGAAAACACTATCGTTCACTCCAAGAGTAGACAAAAGAGTGACCACTTCGCGGTTGAGGAAACAGGCCTGATACTTGCTCCATCCTAAAACATCTAGACTGGTGTTGTGGGATTCGTACTTGTACATACTCTTCCTCAGAGATAGTTTCACTGATGAAGTTGGATCCACAGCTACAACACCTTTATAGCCACCATATCTCATCTGAAAAGCTGACGGAGTATATTTTCTGAAGCCAAGTTTGTGAGCTATGCTATGAGCCAATTCTGCTGAAATTTTTCCAATCCCATCAGAGAAGACATAGTTGTCTCCATCCCTTTCAACTTCTATGTCAGGAATTACTTCAATCTCATGCCTATAAACATTAAAAGTTTCCCTTGATGAGCTAAAAGACTGGCCAAGCCTTGCAGCATACTTTGCTACATTCTTTATTTGACTAAAGTCCCCCATCCACTCTCTGATGTCTGCTGCAGTAAGCCCAGGTCTAGAAGCAAACATCCACAGAGAATTTTCTCTTAACTGACTCTGTGAAAAGCCAAGAAACTCAAACTTCTTATCCCCAATAGATATTCCATTGCTTAGTACTGAAATTATCCTTTGATGGATTCCTGTTCGCCTTTCCTCATCTTCTGAAGACATCCTTGAAGATAAATTTGTCAAATATAGCTTATCCAGATCTTCATCAACAAACGAAATGCGAAGAAAATTCTTGATATCATCAGGATAATTGCGTAGGACACGATTGGAGAGGCTCAACTCCGGACCACAGAAATAAACTCTTGTGGGGCTTATCTGGACCTTGTGTACATATACCAGCCCATCATCTAAAGCAACAACAGGTAGGGGTGCTCGAAGTCTGTCTGAGGTATGATATTTCATGTACTGCTCGCGAAGCCATTTTACAGGATCATAGCAGCATTCTCTCAAATAGCGAAGTTTCTCAAGAGCATGTTCTATGTGCGCTATGTCTATTCTGCACGGATCAACTAACCGAAAGAAATTTGCATCAAGTACTGGTCCTGGAATGCAACCATGCTGCACCAGGGAATTAACTTTAAACAGGATTTCATATGGCAAGTTGAATCCTTGGGGTGAGCTCACAATGGGGACAAGAACCGAGTTGCATGAGAAAGTTGAACCTGGCTCCAGAATGAACTCGCCTTCATGTTCAGTATATGATGCAAAATGATCCTGAAAATTTGGAAGTCGTCGTGAGCGAGGAAGCTCCAAGCACATCGAAGAAGACTGCCCAATGCAACATGATGGAGTAAAATCAACTTCTTGAACCCACCTGTCATCAGTTGCTTCCTTAAAATAGCTGAGAGCAGGTGTATCTTTCTCATAAATCTTAGGAGAACCATATAACTGTCAGAGGATACAAAGGGAGAAAATGTTATAATTGCCAAAATCTAATAGTTAACTTAAAAAGAACCTGAAATGAGTTATTCAAAAATTGACAACCAACCTGAATGACAAGAAATTTCCTGGTTCGACCATGAGGGCTATGCAGATCAACCTGCCAGATATTCTCATAGGAGAGCTCAAGCTTGTACTTTGTGGAAAGATTTGACAGAAAGAAGTAAAATTTTCTAAGTCCAAAACCAAATTTAACAGAAACATTTTCCACTGTCCACAGAACAGAAAACTTCTCCTTTGAAATCTGACATCCGAAGCGCAATACTATGTTATCCATGCATTGCTCAAACTTCTTTGGCATTGGAACAATATCACAATCCAAGTCCCGAGCCTTCAGATACGAATCTCCATACCAAATACGGCAATCATCAACTAAAGATTTGATGATTTTAGCGGAAACTATGTCAGTGAATTGAACTTTAGCAAATGTTCTTGAACCTGGAGTTTTGGGTTGTGCTACCTCCACAGCATATACAGTTCCTTCACGAGTTCTTTTCTCCAGAAAAGCTTTTATGTCTTCAGGATTCTCAGCAGAAGTAAATCCATACAAACTAATTGTCTTAGCCATAATGTTCAGTTAATTTAAACTGCAGGGTCAAACGCAACCCCATGTAAGGAGCTTTAAATACTTGAAAAATTCGATACAAGAACAATGCTTCAAACATGAATAACATTTGAACAATTTGAACATGAAAGTGATCTAAGAAGAGCGAAGGCGAAATAAATGTCCGAATGAATATGCACAAAAAGGATCAATAAATATAAAACAACTGATTAGAATTGCAGAAAATGTTATAGGAGACGTAAGGCAAACATAGATTATGGAGCGAAAGAAAGCAGAGGAAAGCAGTGAACTTACTATCAGAGAATTGTAGAGATGATTAGCTTAGCACCCACCAAAATGAAACAAACAATAAGCTCTTCAAATACCAGGCTTTATGTGTATATATATAAACATATAAAAACCACTGTTGCTGGTCAATTGTAGTCAAGCTCTTAACCTTGGAAAAAAAGAAATGCAAAAGGTTCCCTCTTGCGCGAAGAAACTGAGTGGAAGTTATGATCCTGTCACTCATGTCAACAAACGAGTAAACATAATACTTTTTGAATTGTGCTGAAAATAACAATCATATGGAAAGGGGAAAATAAGCTTTGAGCTTTAAATTTTGAAGAATTTCATTTAAAATATATGCCATTTCACTTATAAATGATTGGCATTAAAAGTAGAATTTAATTCTAGAGTTTTGCTTCAAAAAAATAACACTAGAGTTTAGAAATATCAATTCAGCATTATGATAAGATGTATATCATGTTCCCTTTTAAGAGTTAAATAACTTAAAATTTTGGTAATAGAGTAGGTATAAATTCTTCTAAAAAGTAGAAAATTATACATTAGATTCTATATATATATAAAGTAAATAAATCTAAATATTAATCTTAATGTGCAATCAAAGTAACGGAATATTTTGTCCCCATGAAGAAAAGGTCTCGATGTTTGCACAAATGATCATACTAATAGGACTACAAAAAAAAAAAGATAGTCCATCCGTCATAAAATATATATTTCCTATTTTTTTATTAATAATTAGCAATAGTGACATAATATAATTAAAAAAAATAAAGTTAATCATAATAAATTTCTTTTTATATCAAAAGTTGACTAAACTCTTATGACAGAATTTCACATATATAAATAAATAACGAGTTGATAAGTTACATTTGTTAGTTATACATGGAATGTAGTATAAAAGAGTTGCTCAAAATCAAAAAAAGATCACTAACATCTTTCCCGTCGACAGGATGTCCCTACTTATTCTGAAAGGAGATGTGGGATGAGCTAACAACTAGCTTTTTTTTTTATTATTATTCTTTGAACCTTCTTCTCTAAGTTGAAAAATTTTGGTTCTGTTATTCGAAAAAAAAAAAATGGTTCTTGGAGGAAATAAAAGATAAAGTTCCTAACTTCTTTAACAAGGGGGACAGGGATTGAATTGAATGGATTTACTCCTTACAATTTGCCATCTTTAGTACAGTGACATCCATGATAATATCAACCATATTCTACTTCTATTGCCAATCAAACATGGACTTTATTATCAGTTTAGTTATAAAATTGGCCTAATAAAAAAAATCTAAATTTTTTAGATTTTTCTAATTTCATCTAAATTCTTGCACCCACGAAAATTTTTACATTTTTCCACTTTATATTTATTAATATTTTCAGAGTGCAGAAAACACTTCTCCTCGTCTCAAACATTTACTTTCTATTGTAATATATTCTTTTAAGTTTTCTCTATTTTTTAGTTATCCAAATAAATTACAAGAAAGTAAATTATATTTAATTTTTACTATTAAAAAATAATTTCATATTAAAAATATATATATATATTTCATTTAACTAACTTATACGTTTATGATTTTTCAAAAGAAACTTATTTATACACTAGATAATTAAAATAGTAACTCTAAATGTCCTAAATTATTTTTTAATACTAAATACTTGAACATATTATCCATGTTTATTTATATTGTATTATAATTTTTTGCAAGAAATTAGACACATAAATTATTCTTTAGTTATAAATAAATTAATTAATATCTCTATTATTTATATTATATGATTTTATTTTAACAAGTATTTTTCTGCACTACTAAAATAAAAAAAAATACCTAAATCAATAATAATTATACAACAATTACATTTTTTATGAAAATTATGGGAGAAATAAAAAAAATAAATTGACTAGTCAGTTTTAATTATGTTTTCAATTATATGTAAGAGCTGTAAAAAGAGAGTCATTCTTTAGTACAAATATGTGTGTTTATACAAATAAAATTATAACCGAATAATGAAATTTTAAATATTACTAAAGTCTAAAACTCCTCACATAATTTATTTCTTACACTTAAAAATGAAAAAAAAAAAAATTACACGTAAATACTATTTTTAATGTTTTAAAATTAAAAAAAATAAATTTATTAAGGATATATGCCTTTTTTGAATTTCAAGAAACTAAAATATTACTCTCTTCGTTCCTTTTTAATTATCATTTTAAATTTAATTTTTTAGTCCAATTTATTTATCATTTTCAATTACTAATACATTTTGATTTCATTTCTTCTTATTATACCCTTATTTATACATACACTACTTTTGAGAATTACAAAGTTAATAATTAGTTAAGGTAATTATTATAAGGGTAGTATAATATTTTACACATATATTAATTACATTTCTTAATCTATGTGTATAATCCTTAAACCACAATTAAAAAGGAATAAATGGAGTACATTGCATAGCTGTGGCTTAGTGTTTAGTAAGTAATAAATAGATTCTAAAAAACTTTTAGTAAAAATTAAATTTTTAAAATTTTGAAGATATTATTTGTGGAGTGTGATAATAAAAATTACTATAAAAAATAGTAAATAATAAAGTTAAGGATATTTGTATCTAGTTGCAAAAACCTCCACCCTTCTTTAATGTGTAATTTTGATCTAATTAATTTTTTTAATTACAATTCTACTCAACTTAGCACAATTAAATCTGTGTAATTTTGACCTAATTAATTTTTTTTAATTACTATTCTAGTCAACTTGGCACAATTAATTTCAGTTAGGGCCTAACTACCCAATGTAGTAGTTGTTTTAGACAAAATTAATACTCCTTTGTTACTAATTATTTGGCGTTTTATGAGTCTGTGAATATATAAAGCTAATTAAAGAATTATTATAAGGATAGTATAATATTTTATATATATATTAAATATATTTTTTAATTTATATGAAGAATCCTTAAATGACAATTATTTAAGAAGTAATACCTAGAGGGAGTACCATTTAATTTTTATATTTGCAATTTTAATCTGAATTTTTGCAGCAACGTAATACTCATATTTTTAAAAATTAACATTAATTAAGATTTGATTCACCAAATTTCAACTATAAATGCCAATAAAAGTATATTCAGTTAGGGAGTATTAATTTCATTTAATGTAGCTTTACCGCTAATTAAAGCACATACAACTAAAATCAATTGCATTAGTTAGGTTAGCTAGAATTGCAAGTGTAACATAAAACTAAATTAAAATTACAAAAATAACTTCTTTTTTTCTCATTAGGCCTCATTAAATCATAAACCAAAATCGCTAATCATGCTAACAAAATTGAATATAATTTTTACACAAGGGACTTGAAAATTGCACAAATGCAAACCAGAAGTCGAAATATTCTAAGATGAGGAAACCAGATCCTTAATGTATCAAAATAACTAACAAATCATGCATCAGCAATTGTCGTTATGAGCTGTTGCAAAGACACAGCTATACATCACACATAGCATGGCCTCTCATAAGTAAAAAAGACTACCTAACAAAATACTTGCGTACATCAAAATAAAACATCAATGAGTAAACAAGCACCTATACTACAGAAACATTTCAAATTTGCTCGGTGTTTCGCATCCAGAACTTTGAAACAAATAAAGATTATTCAAAACTAACTCGTGTCACCATGCTAGTAAAGCATTATATGAACACTAGTCTAAAACTGTAAAATGGACTATAGCAGCAACTCCGCAATCTGAATGGCATTAAGTGCAGCTCCCTTGCGTATTTGATCGCCGCAAACAAATATATCCAACCTGCTTGGAATTCCAGAATCAGTAAGATTATCTGTCACAATAGATATGAAATCATTTAATACAAGAATATGGCCCAAAATGAGTTTTACCCGTGTTTCCCTTCTTGAGAAACATCTTGGCGAATCCTACCAACTGCAACATCATCTTTGTTTGATACCTCCAATGGTGTAGGGAAGTGGTTAGACGCCCGGTCATCAATAATTACCACTCCAGGGGCATTTTTCAGAATATCCCTCGCCGTGTCCTGGACAGACAAGAAATTCATTGAAATTTAGTTTGCTTAACCTTCAGACTGATGCCAAAAGAAACTGCATACAAAACATAGCTGCAGCTCAAATGGTTGAAGGGACTATGTTGTGATTGTATCCACTTAAGGTTAAAAAAAAATGATTATGGGTAACCATACAGATGCAGAGCTTGTAGCAAGCTTTTCATAAAGTAGCATGTATGAATACCCATCAAAACATTGTTAGATATTAGGGACATGCAACTTGTATTCCACTTTGTAACAATTGTTGACCAGAAAGACTTCGTATTTTGAGTCCAAAGTGTTATCATCAGTCATATGCAGAAAACTGATTTTAAAACCTACAGACAAGAATACTAGATACAGTACAGTTGATGTTGCTCAAGTCATTATGATTGCAGTAAAAATGAGAAAAATCTCTTACTGTAACATGAATGAGATGATAAAACATGGCAAATTCTATAGTTTCTGTATCAGGAATCTCCATTAAAAATTTAAAATTTTTAGGAAGCCATTTTGGTAGACTCAGCTAGTAATATATCAAATACATAAATTGAAATATACAAATGCATAATCAAGAAAAGCTCCTAAACTTTAGTTACTAATTGGCACTTAGCAATTCCAACCTGTCTCTATTGATAACAAAAGGAAGCATCCAATTTAAGAAGAGGTGTCAATTTTTTAACTAGAAACCAATTTAAAGCACTTCTCATAATTTTGGTGATCAATAACCACATCATACAAGGCATACAAATTTCAAATAGCATTTCTATGATAATGACAACAATAATGACCAGAATAGCATAATGCATGTCATCATCAAATAATTGGATTCAAGAATTTCATGCACCAAGCAGAACACATTGAAAAGGAAAAAAGAAGATGGTATATTGCCCAAGTTTCCAAATAAGTATCATCACAATGACAAGAAGCATTTACATGAAGCAAAGAAAGAAAATCAATAGCTAGTGCAGACAAATAATTTATTTCTATGATAATGACAACAATAATGACTAGAATAACATAATCCATGTCATCATCATATAATTGGATTCAATAATGTCATGCAGCATGCAGCATGCAGAACACATTGAAAAGGAACAAAGAAGATGGTATATTGCCCAAGTTTCCAAATAAGTATCATCACAATGACAAGAAGCATTTACATGAAGCAGAGAAAGAAAATCAATAGCTAGTGCAGACAAATAATTTATTTCTATGATAATGACAACAATAATGACTAGAATAACATAATGCATGTCATCATCAAATAATTGGATTCAAGAATTTCATGCAGCAAGCAGAACACATTGAAAAGGAACAAAGAAGATGGTATATTGCCCAAGTTTCCAAATAAGTATCATCACAATGACAAGAAGCATTCACATGAAGCAGAGAAAGAAAATCAATAGCTAGTGCAGACAAATAATTTACTGAGCAGAGCACATCTGCATTAAAACTTAAAATATCATTAAAGTACCTCATCAAGGGGCTTCTCAAATTGAAGATTGACACTTTCAGCATGTGCACGCATGACAGGAACTCGTATACATGTAGCAGTGACCTTAACATTCATGTCATTCTGGAATATGAAGCAAACATTTCAAAAAAGATTAACAAACAAGAGTGCACATTTTCTGTAGAATTTTCAAATGTCATCATAATATATCTAATGATAAAGAAATAAACAAAAATTCTGCCTATAAAGACTTACCCAAATTTTTTGTGTTTCATTTACTAATTTCATTTCCTCTTCATTGTATCCATTTAATTGAATTGGGGCATTGTGTGAAAATAAATTGAAAGCATACTGAAAATCAAACACATTGAGAGCATAGTTTAGAAACTTGATTGCAGGTGAAGTAACTTCTATCAAAATATGTAGATAGAGTTAATAACAAATTGAAGAACCTGTTGCTTAAAGATATTGCATGTGGGTGGTTTTCCTTCCAGGACCTTTAACCAAATAAAACAAAAGGAATGAGCTTTCCAAAAGATAAATGCAATAGATTTCCCAAAAAGAAACCAACTAATGATCCAAGACGGTGATATTAAATAGGAAGAAAAAACCTCTCGAGTCTGCAGCTCCAGCTCTTCCATTGCAGCAGCACCAGCACCACTGGCTGCTTGATAAGTACTGACAACCATGCGTTGCACCTACAACACCAAATAATCACTTGCCATTTACAACAAAAATCTCATGGAAATCCTTATAAACCAGCTCAAAAACAAAACAGGACCTTAACTGCTTTTTTTTTTTTTTCCTTAAATTTAAATTTTGATGAGCATGTAAGACATGAAACACTCACCATACACCAGCATTTTCACTATCTTGGAACCACATTTTTCTTTTAGAACATCAAAAGATTCCAACCAAAATATATATATATATATATAAAGTTGATTTTAAAAAAAAATTCAGTAGCTAACAACAGAATGAGAATATGGAAATTTCTCATTACCTTGGAGTGTCTATGCAAAGGAGTAGCAGCCATCAAACAAATGATAGTAGAACAGTTGGGGTTTGCAATCAAAGCACCCTTCTTTAAACCAACCTTAATCCCACTCATAGCATCAGGATTGACTTCAGGAATAACCAAAGGAACCCCATCAACCATTCTAAAAGCAGAGCTATTATCAACAACAATTGAACCTTTATCCATCGCAATTGGCCCAAACTCTTTACTAATAGACCCACCAGCGCTAAAAAGCGCAATGTCAACACCATGAAAGCTATCAGCAGTAAGCTCCTCTATTACATAATCATTGTCTTCAAAAGTCATCTGCTTTCCAGCAGAGCGTTTGGAAGCCAACATTTTGATTGACCGGTAAGGGAAGTCGCGATTGGAGAGAACAGAAAGAAACTCCTGGCCAACGGCTCCCGTGACGCCGACGACGGCGAGAGAAGGGGCGTCTTCTTGGAGGGACATTTTGATTCTTGATGAAAAAGAGAATTTGGGACTAGGTTTGAGAGAGAATTTGGAGAAGAGATGGGTTTGGTGATGCGGGTGAGTTAGAGTTGCCATTGTTGAGACTGTGAGAGGAGTGGGAATTGGCGGCTGATGGAGAGAAAGAGTGGGTTTTGCGAGCGTGGAGAAAAGAGATGCAGAGGTTTAACTGTTTAAGGGCAAATCGATTAAAGGATCGTTATATATTTTATATTACAGTTTTTTTTTTCTTCAAATGCAAGGGAAAATTATATATGGTAAAATTCATTTTTAAGCCCTTAAATCTCTATTTTTTTATTCTATTTATTAAATTTTTATGTTATTATTTATATAATTATTGAACTCTAATTTAAAATTTTTTATAAATATATTATTCATAATATAAAAGTTCAATATATTATATAACTAATAATATAAAGATTCAATGTAATAAAATAAAAGGATAAGCATTCAATAAAAAAAATTATTATAATTTAAAAGTTTAAAAATAGTTTTTACCTATGCATTTAGAACGGAAAAAAAAAGTATTAGGCAAAACATTTTAAAAATATTTTTATTTAAAATTTATATATACTTAGATTACTAATATACAGTACACATGAATTTTTCATTACTGAACTTATTTCTTATAAAAAATTAAAATTTTAACTTAAATATTTACATGCTTAATAATTAGAAAGTACAATTTTTAAAATTTTGATAATATTAAGTATAGAAATATTTTATTTTAAATGAGATAATAAAATTTATAAATTATATTTTAATTTTTTAATCATAACACTTTTCTTTACTTTAAAATTATTTATTTATATGTAAATTAACTACAATCATAGTTCTAGAATATAGTCAATATAATCTTTGAAAGTAATATAGTCAAATAGTACTTTTTTTATATATCTTTTTACCATAAATACTACTTTCAAAAATCTTATTCACTATTTTTAAAATTATGATTGTATTTAGTTTTTAAGTAAATAAAAAAATCAACTAATTTAGTTTTAATTTTTTACTAAATTCTAAATTGATAAAATTTTTAAAAATAGCAAAAATAATATTTTATCTATATAACAATTTAATGTTTCAAACTTAATATTTTATCTATATAACAATTTAAACATGGTTGAATGAAGTCAATCTTGATGGATTGATAGAATTCGAATTTTCTGTTCGATCTCCCATTAGTTAGGCCTGACCACGGGCTAGTTCAGACTCTGAACCGAAATAAAAACTGGCTTGGTTAAAATCGAACAAGAACCGATCAAATTCGGAACAAGGCTAAACTGGTCCGAAACTGTGGAGAGAACCAATTCAAAGTCGGTTCGTTCCTAGATAGAACCATGAATCAGCGGTTCTGATTCCGGTTCTGAATCGGTATTTAAAAATAAATAAATAAGTATATATATATATATATATATATTGTAAAATTTCTTATTTCAACCAATATTATATAAAAACTAACATAAAATAATTTTATTTCTATCTTTTTGACTTTTTTTTTATCTAAAATTAACTAGTTAATTTATTTTTAAGTTAACAAGTTAAAGTAAAGTATATTTTTTTATTTTTAATTAAAAAATAACTTATTAAAATGTCAGAATAAGTTTTTATTTCAACTTTATGACATAAAAAAATTATACCAAATTTAATTGGTTTTAAGCCGGAATCGGCAGGTTTAAACCGAAATTGGCCGATTCTTGAATCGGGCCTGAACTGATCCTATTCCTATTTCCGGTCCAATTTCATTAACCATAGAACCGTAAACCGCCAGTTCATGAACCGTGGTCAGACCTACCATTAGTTTTGCAATTTAATATAAATCAAGCAAGTGATCTAAAAATATAATAATTATATTAACAATATACAATTTTTTTATTATATTCAAAATAATCACAATATTTACTATGATATTTTAAATGAATATTAAATTTTTCTTTATCTACTTTAAATAATTTTTATCTCAAATTTTATAAACTATTTTTATTGAACCAATCAAATAAACAAAAACACGTAACAAGATTTTCAACAATAGACAACATGATATCAAAACTATATTTTATTTAATTTTGCATAAAAATATTAAAAAATAAAACTATTATTTTTTTTTTCAAAACCCTTACATTCCTGTTATAATTGAATGAGCAAATTACTTTTATCCCCTTAAAATATATCATAATTTACACTTTCCTCTTCTTATTTGAAAATTGAACACTTACCCCTTTAATTTTCATTCCGTCAACATTTTGCCCCTTCCGATCAAATTTTCGGCAACTCTTTTATATAAAAAAATATTTAACCCCCTCTATTTTATAAAAATGAACACTTTAAACCTTGTATTTTAATAAAATTAAACATTTTAATTTTTTTATTTTTAAATTTATTTTAATTTTAATTATACTTCAATATTTCTTTCATTTTCTCTTAAAATATACATTGATTCCAGAACGAGTATTTTATTCTTGCAAATTAATTTGAATAATATTCTATAATAAACTTAGCAGTTATGATTTTTTTAATTTTAAAGAGGCTGAAATTAACATCACATTTGCAAATTAATTGTAATAATATATTGTAATAAAATAAGTAGTTAGTCATTTACAAGTCCAATAACTTGACAATATTAATAAACAATAAAACTACGTTATATTTAAGCAATGTGGGATACTTCTGAAATAATCATAACAATATTCACCATTTAATATGTTTTATTTAAGTTTTTAATTTTAATAAATAAAATATTAATTATTTAATATTGATTAAAGAGTACATTAAAATTATTTTTTATTATATTAATAATATATTGAAGAATTTAAAGTATTTATTTTTAAAATATAAGGTTTAAAGTATTCAGTTTTATAAATTAGAAGGGTTAAATGTTTTTTGATATAAAAAAATTGTCGAAAATTTGGTCGAAATTAGCAAAATGTTAATAGAATGAAAACTAAGGAGGTTAAATGTTTTTTGATATAAAAGAGTTGCCGAAAATTTGGTCGGAAGGGGCAAATATTTGATTTTCAAATAAGAAGAGGGAAAATGTGAATTATAGTATATTTTAAGGGGGCAAAAGTAATTTGCTCTAATTGAATTGATAACACTAACCAACTTTCTATTTTTACTCATTGTAATCTTCTTTAAAATTCTAGAATTAATGATCTTCTGTAACTTAGTATCATATCTTAAAATATTCTCTTCTTCCTTCTTCTCTAGTTACTCTTTTAATCTACTTTCTCTCGTTTATTCCTCTTTGTCTCTTCTCTAAGCTCACTCTTTTCAGTAAAAATTTAATTTAGACCCTCTACTAATAATTATACAATACTTTTTAAATATTTGTTATGTTAATTTTTTTAATTAATTATTTTAAAAAATTTGTTAGTTTTTATTTTAATTATTTAAATATTAAATTCAATTTTTTATTTTTTTTTAAAAAAAATGTATACAAATTCTTATCTTAAAATACACATATTTTTTTTTATGTTAACACTTTAATTCTATTATATTAAAAATACCATTATTCTATTCTACTCTAAAAAAAATCATTATTCTATTCCATTAAAATTATGTCTTTTATTCTAACCAAAACATCTCTCTTCTATTCAACGAAAAATACCTTTGTGACACCCCTCCCTACTAACACCTTCATTAGTTGATCGCATCCCTTAGATCATCTAACTAGAGCACTGATACAAAGAGATATGACTTCCAAATGAACTTGAAATTGCCACACCTTAATTTTTAATCTATCTCGACATGTGAATCATTTTCATACACAACTATAATTATTGAGGAACTTGTTTTGAGTTGTGTAATATGCTCAAAGTAGCAAATTAAATAAATGTTAAATCATACATTGAGCATACCAGAGATAAGAATAGATGGCAAGAGAACAGTACTACTATACCCAATAAGTATATACATTATAACTAAGCACTAGCACTAGCACGTTAGATTTAAGATAAAAGTACCTGGTCACATAAAACTTTATACAAAATTTTATCACTAAAATGATTGTAACCCGTTTTGTATCAACTATAGAATAAAGTAAAGAAAATGGTATAAGATACATCCTAGAGTATCCCTACTCTTTGTCTCATCTTGCCTAACTTCCTGTCTTATTATCATCCCATGGTATGTTGGTGCTATATTAAAATACTAATTTGTAATATCCCGTGTTTTTAAAAATATTTTTACACTGTACCGGGATATGCAGTGTCAATAATTTTGACTGTATATACGATATTTTTATGAGTTGATATGTATTTTAAACCTATTTTAATTACTGTCTATTATTTTCAGTATTTTACGTAAAATTTTCCCGGGACTTTCATTTTCGGGGAAATTTTCACGTAAACAATTTATTATTAATTATGTTAAATGTATTTACGGGTTTGCATGAACTCATACATATTTTTAAATTATTAAATAAAGCTTGTGTGTGTATATTTATTTAATTAGGGTTTATTATTATTCTAATATTTTATTATTTATTTATTATTATTTGATTATTTTATTTATTATTAAATTATTAAAATTTATTATTTTTTTCTTTTTTCTTTTTTTTTTCTTTTCCTTTTTCTTTCTTTTTCTTTTCCTTTCTCTTTCCTTTTTCTTTCTTTTTCTTTTTCTTCTTCTTCTTCTTCTTCTTCCCGTGGGTGCCCGACGCCACCACTATTCCTCACCGTCGTTTCTCCCTCATCCGGCCACCGTTTTCGACCCCGCCGGTCTCTATCTTCTCCTTGAGCTCCGGTGAGTGTTATTCTAGCTTTGGTTTGAGCTAAAACGGTCTAGAATTGCTTAGGTTTTGAGTTGAATATTTCGGCCACTTTTGGTTTTCGATTTTTTTGAGCTTCAATTTGGATGATTCATGGAAACTTCCTTCACAAATGTTGTTCCTGGTAGTTTAATCTTCACGTATGAATTTTTGTAGAATTTTTGGAGGTTGTTTGGATTTTTGGGTATTTTTGAATATTTTAATATTATTTTCGAATTTTCGGAAATTAATTATTTAAATTATGAAATTGGAGTTTATGGTTGAATTAGGTGTTGAAATGAATTATAGGAATTTATTTGGAATTTTTATGAATTTCTAAGTATTTATTTTTAATTATTGAAGTTTATGTGATTTTGTAAAATTAAGTTAATTGTGTTTTAAATTGAATTTAATTGGTTAATTGAGTTTAATTATTGATATTATTGATAAATATGTTGAGAAAATTAATTTTGGATAATTGTATGATTTTTGGTGAATTTTTGAAGTAATTTAGGTATATATATATATATATATAGGGGTATTTTGGTAATTTTACCCTAAATTGTCTAAAAATGTAATTTAATTGGTTTTAATATTTATTTAAGGTATAAAAAATGATTTCTACAAATTATTTGGTATTTTTAACTAATTAAAACTATTTTTCGGGAATTATTTTCAATTATATATATAATATACGGTTTTTCTAATAAAATGAGTTTTAATCGATTTTTATAGTGTTTCAAGATTTATTATGTAATTTCTACGTATGAAATGTATTTTTATGATTTAAGGATATTTTTGGTATATTGGAATATTATTCTGTGTTTGTGGACCCCGGTCGACAGATTGTAGTTTGGAGTCCGACCGAGGGGTTGTGATTGATTGTGGTGTTTATTTTTGAAGTGTATTTTCTTTGCAGGGTCGGCTCTACTCTTTTGAGTAGAGAGATGTCCGTTTTACAAGGGAGGTTCTGCCGAATTTTCGGTAGAATTCTCGTAAAACGTGATATCCAGTCGAACCCTAATTTCCGATTCTGTGTTGAATACTCTAGATTTAATTCTAGGATTTCTGTTAGGGTTATTCTGATGTCGATTAATTATTTCTTGTTTAGTTGCGCCGAGACCGAGGGTTAGTGGACCAGGCCCGTCGGACCTGTCTCGTGGAGCGCATTAGGTGAGTTACTATATTATATATATATGCTTAGGATGCATGATTTAGAAAATGCATGTTTTATTTTGACTAATTATGCATAAATAATATGATTTATATTCAAGTATATTTTTGGTATATAATAAATTATATACATGTTTTATTAATAAAATATATTTAAAATGTTTTTAAATATATTTTTAGTTTAATTCATGATTTGATTGAATTTATTTGACGTATATATACTCAAAATATACTTGGTTTATGTTTGGTATATTTTCGGTATATATATGGTTTATATTGTTGATTTATTTAAATTCATGCATCATGTATTTGTGAATGAATGTTTTATTATTTATTACTGAAGGATATCAATAGAACGTGCTACCTAGTGGGCAGCACTAGGACCGAGTACGTACCGGTACGCCTATAGTATTTAGGCTTTATTACTAACTATTTGTGGATATTGATTTGATTATGATTATTGATATGTGAGATGTGGTTTGTGGGTGTGATTGCTGGAGCTCGGTTGACCAAGTGTCTCGGGGCCAATCACACTGGCAGTCAGACTGCTGGAGCTCGGTTGACTTAGTGTCTCGGGGCCAGTCTACTGTCCATATGGATTAAGTGGATATATTTGGAATCAGTGAGCCTGTATGGCTAGAGTGTTGTTTAACACTATTTTTCTGAGGTTGCGATATTCTAGGGTTCTATGTGATCCTTCATAAAAGTTGATTTTCAAACAAAATATATAAAATGATTTTTCTGCATCTGTATGAATTTGCCTGTATATATACATATTACTCATATACTGTTGACTGTATGCATTATCACTTAGAGTGTATGTATATATATTATAGTAATTCACTCAGTGAGGTCTGACTCCCCTCCGTTGACTATTTTTCAGGAGAGTCAACTTCCTCAGACCTCAGTAGCAGGTCGATACGCCGGATTTCTTCCGCCCCGGCTTCTTTATGTAAATTGTCTACTTGAGTCTTATTTATTTTATCTAGACACTGCAGTAGTTGTAAATTAAAGTATTGGATTTTATGTATTTGTTTTAAAGAGATGTATTATGTTAAAACTGGATTTGTATAAAGATTATACATTTATGAGATTATATATGTGATGTGATGAGTTTTGAATTATATCCAGTTGTTATGGATGATATTGTAATATTTATGATTTTATTTTCCGCTGCATATTATATTTTTATGGTTATTATTGCATTTTTATTTTATTTTTAGGCTTGCTACGGGTTCCGGATTCGAAAGAATTCCCGTTCCCTAGCGCCGGTCATGGCCCCTGTTTTGGGTCGTGACAAAGTTGGTATCAGAGCGAAGTTCGTTTCAGAATGGAGTTCTGTGTCAGGGCTTAGTTTTGTGAGTTGTGGCCCTAGTTTTTAAGTTGTGTTTTCTGTTGGACTACTGCAGTGTATTAGGTTCGAGTATGTCTTGATAAGTATTCCTTGCTGTAGTTTTCAGCGTTATTCCTCTGTTGTCTGTTTTGTCTGAATCTTTCCGTTTGTCTTTTCAGAATGAGGAGGCGAGCGCGTGTCGCTCCACCGGTCGTTGAGGCCGAGGATGATGAGTCTTTTCAGGACGAGGTTTTACCTCCTGAGCAGCCAGTTAGGCGTAGAGGTCGTGGCAGGGGTAGACCTCGAGGAGCGACAGGTCGCCGTAGGCAGAGAGAGTTACAGGACGAGGAGCCTGTTGAGCCTGAGTTTGATGTTCCTGTTCCTCCAGTTGTTCAGCCTGTTCAGCCTGCCTATCAGCAGGGTATGTCTGACCCTGAGGCAGCTTTATTCTATGCCAGAGTTGGCAGGATTGCGTTTGATGGTACTTCTGATCCTTTAGATTTTCTGCATGCGATTGAGACTAGGACTCGGACTGCTCATACCGAGTACCAGAGGATCATGATCGTTGAGTTGTCTGTCGAGGGACCAGCTTTGGATTGGTTCATTCAGATGATCCAGCCCTTTATGATGACGATGACCTGGGCTCAGTTTCAAGAGCGATTCATGAGGAGATTTTGTCCAGAGCCTCTTCGTTTGAGCTATCGTCTCCGTTTGACTAGTATTTCTCGTGGAGATCGATCAGTAGAGGAGTATACCCGAGAGTTCCTTCGTCTGGGTAGATATGCTGAGGATCTGATGCGAGATCAGTATTTCGCTGTTACTACCTATGTTACTGGTTTGGGTTCAGCTTTTGCTGGTATGCCTACAGCAGGTCTTACTCTCGAGTCTGTGATTGAGCTAGCTAAGGAGATCGAGCTGAGATTAGTTAGGCAGGGAGCGATGCCTGATTATTACCAGTTGGGAGTTCAGTCGAGTGGATTGCAGGCTACTCCGTATTCGAGTTTTCATGTTGGTTCGAGTAGTCAGCAGCGAGGTTCGACTCAGCAGAGTCAGAGACAGCAGCAGCGAGTGCATCGGAGCAGTAGACATGGTCGTGGAGGTCAGCGTAGATCATTCAGATTTGGGTCAGGTGCTTCGAGCAGCAGCAGTGGTCGTAGTTCTGGATCAGCGGCCAGTGTTTGTCAGACTTGTGGTAGAGTCCATCAGGGACCGTGTTATCTGACACCACTGACATGTTTCAGATGCGGGCAGACAGGACATTTTGCCAGATCGTGTCCTTATCCCGGATATCAGCAGCAGCAGATTCCGCGATTCCCACAGCAATCGATTGCTAGTGCAGCACCCGTGCCATTTCAGTTACCACCAGCTCAGCATCAGAGTTCTACTCAGTTTGTTCCACAGCAGAGTCGTGGTAGAGGTACTAGAGGAGGTGCCAGAGGTGTTGGCCAGGCTTCTACCAGTCAGCAGGGAGGTCGAGGCCAGGCCAGAGTTTTTCATCTGACTCAGCTAGATGCTCAGGCATCTAATGCAGTCGTGGCAGGTATTCTTTCTGTTTGTTACCTGGATGCTTTGGTTTTGTTTGATCCGGGTGCCACGCATTCATTTGTTTCTCCTATTTTTGCTTCTAAATCTTGTTGGCAAGCTTCGAGGATGGCTTTTCCCTTGTCTGTTGCCACTCCTCTGAGTGATTCTTTGGACACCGATATTGTTCTTTCTGGTTGTCCAGTTCTCGTGGGAGATAGAGAATTATCCGCCGATTTGATTTTGTTGGATGTGATGGAGTTCGATGTTATTTTGGGAATGGATTGGTTATCTAAGCACTTTGCCGTGGTAGATTGCAGGAATAAGGAGGTGATTTTCAGAATTCCTGGTGAAGTAGAATTTAAGTTTGTTGGTGACAGGAGTTCAGCACCTCAGAATCTTATTTCTGTTATTTCAGCTAGGAAGTTGTTGAAGAAAGGTTGTCAGGGGTTTTTGGCATTGGTTAGGGATACGTCAGTGGAGAAGTTGTCACTCACAGATGTTCCTGTTGCTTGTGAGTTTCCTGATGTTTTTTCTGAGGAATTGCCAGGTTTACCACCTCATAGAGAGATTGAGTTCTGTATTGATGTGGTTCCAGGTATTACTCCTATATCTATGCCACCCTATCGTATGGCTCCTGCAGAGTTGAGAGAGTTGAAGGAGCAATTGCAAGAGTTGTTGGATAAGGGTTTTATCAGACCTAGTGTTTCTCCTTGGGGTGCACCAGTTTTGTTTGTGAAGAAGAAGGATGGTACCCTGAGACTGTGCATTGACTACAGAGAGCTTAATAAGGTGACAGTGAAGAACAAGTATCCTCTCCCGAGGATAGATGATTTGTTTGATCAGCTCCAGGGTGCACAATTCTTTTCTAAGGTTGACTTGAGGTCGGGTTATCATCAGCTGCGGATCAGTGAAGCTAATATTCCTAAGACAGCTTTCCGCACTCGATATGGTCATTATGAGTTTCTGGTGATGTCTTTTGGTTTGACTAATGCACCAGCAGCTTTTATGGACCTGATGAACAGAGTATTCAGACCGTATGTGGATCAGTTTGTGGTAGTCTTCATTGATGATATACTGGTATATTCGAGGAGTATGGAAGAGCACGTATATCACTTGAGGATTGTACTACAGACACTGAGAGATCATCAGCTTTATGCTAAATTCTCGAAGTGTGATTTTTGGATGGAGAGTGTTTCTTTTCTTGGACACGTAGAGTCTAAAGAAGGTATTCAGGTTGATCCACAGAAGGTTGAAGCAGTATCTGAGTGGCCTAGACCTACTTCAGTTACTGAGATTCGGAGTTTTCTGGGTTTAGCCGGGTATTATAGGCGGTTTGTGCAGGATTTTTCCAGGATAGCAGCCCCTATGACTCGCTTGACTCAGAAGAATGTTAGATTCGAGTGGTCAGAAGCTTGTGAGAATAGTTTTCAGTTGTTGAAGGAGAAGTTGACCACAGCGCCAGTATTAGCTTTGCCTAATAGTGTGGATAAGTTCACAGTTTACTGTGATGCCTCTAGAATTGGTCTTGGTTGTGTGTTGATGCAGAATGGAAGGGTGATAGCCTATGCTTCGAGGCAGTTGAAGAAGCATGAGCAGAACTATCCTACACATGATCTGGAGATGGCTGCAGTGATCTTTGCTTTGAAGATTTGGAGACATTATTTGTACGGGGTGACTTGTGAGATATTTACTGATCACAAGAGCCTTAAGTACATTTTCCAGCAGCGAGATTTGAATTTGAGGCAGAGAAGATGGTTGGAACTGTTGAAGGATTATGATTGCGAGATTCTTTACCATCCGGGTAAAGCTAATGTGGTAGCAGATGCCTTGAGTAGGAAGTCCTCAGGTAGTCTTGCTCACATCAGTGTTGAGAGGAGACCATTGATCCAGGAATTGCATCTGATGGTGGATCAAGGTCTGATGATGAAGATCAGTAGATCAGGTGGACTGTTAGCTCAGTTTAAAGTACGATCTGTACTAAGGGATAGGATTAAAGCAGCTCAGAGCCGAGATCCTATTCTGGAAGAGCTTGCAGAGAATGTCAGAGCAGGGAAGTTCACTGATTTCACACTCGATGATGATGGTGTGTTGTGGATCAGTGGTAGATTGTGTGTTCCTGATGTGGATGATTTGAGAGAGGAGATTTTAGAGGAAGCACATTCTATAGCTTACAGCGTTCATCCTGGTGTTACTAAGATGTACCACAGTATCAGAGATCTATACTGGTGGGATGGATTGAAGAAGGATGTTGCTGATTATGTTGCTAAGTGCTTAACGTGTCAGCAAGTGAAAGCCGAACATCAGAAGCCTTCTGGGAAGCTTCAGCCTCTTCCTATTCCCGAGTGGAAGTGGGAAAGGATAGCTATGGATTTTGTGGTCGGTTTACCTCGTTCGAAGGATGGATACGATTCCATCTGGGTGATTGTAGACAGATTGACGAAGTCTGCACATTTCTTGCCTGTGAAAGCCACATATTCAGTTGCTAGATTGGCGAAGTTGTACGTGAAGCATATTGTATGCCTTCATGGAGTACCTGTGTCCATTGTGTCAGATAGAGGTTTGGTGTTTACTTCTCGTTTTTGGCAGAAGTTACAGGAAGCGATGGGCACTAGGTTGGATTTCAGTACTGCTTTTCATCCTCAGACAGATGGTCAGTCTGAGAGGACGATCCAGACACTAGAAGATATGTTGAGGATGTGTGTCTTGGATTTGGGAGGTAGCTGGGATGATCATTTGTCGCTTGTGGAGTTTGCATATAATAACAGCTACCATAGCAGTATTGGCATGGCACCATATGAGGCGTTGTATGGAAGGAAGTGTAGATCCCCGTTGAGTTGGGATGAGATTGGTGAGAGAGCTTTGACTGGACCAGAGATGGTTCAAGATGCTGCAGAGAAAGTCGTCGTGATCAAGCGTAGGTTAGAGACCGCAGTTAGTAGACAGAAGAGTTATGCGGATCCTAGGCGCAGAGATGTGGAGTTTCAGGTTGGAGATTTCGTTTTTCTGAAAGTATCTCCGATGAAGGGTGTGATGAGATTTGGCAGGAAGGGTAAGTTAGCACCGAGATATATTGGACCGTTTGAGATTCTGGAGAGAGTTGGCACTGTTGCATATCGGTTGGATTTGCCTCCGAGTATGTCATAGGTGCATCCAGTATTTCATATCTCGATGTTGAGGAAGTATATCTCAGATCCTTCACACGTGTTGCAACCTGACAGTGTGGAAGTGAGTGAAGATTTGACTTTTGTGGAAGAACCTGTGGCGATCGTTGATTATCAAGTTCGACAGTTGAGATCGAAGCAGATTCCGATGGTCAAGGTTTTGTGGCGTAGCGACAGAGTTGAAGAGCATACGTGGGAGACTGAAGCTGAGATGCGAGCTTCTTACCCGTATCTCTTTCCTTCCTGATTCTGTAATCTTGTTTTTAGAATTCGGGGACGAATTCTTGTAAGGGGGGAAGACTGTAATATCCCGTGTTTTTAAAAATATTTTTACACTGTACCGGGATATGCAGTGTCAATAATTTTGACTGTATATACGATATTTTTATGAGTTGATATGTATTTTAAACCTATTTTAATTACTGTCTATTATTTTCAGTATTTTACGTAAAATTTTCCCGGGACTTTCATTTTCGGGGAAATTTTCACGTAAACAATTTATTATTAATTATGTTAAATGTATTTACGGGTTTGCATGAACTCATACATATTTTTAAATTATTAAATAAAGCTTGTGTGTGTATATTTATTTAATTAGGGTTTATTATTATTCTAATATTTTATTATTTATTTATTATTATTTGATTATTTTATTTATTATTAAATTATTAAAATTTATTATTTTTTTCTTTTTTCTTTTTTTTTTTCTTTTCCTTTTTCTTTCTTTTTCTTTTCCTTTCTCTTTCCTTTTTCTTTCTTTTTCTTTTTCTTCTTCTTCTTCTTCTTCTTCTTCCCGTGGGTGCCCGACGCCACCACTATTCCTCACCGTCGTTTCTCCCTCATCCGGCCACCGTTTTCGACCCCGCCAGTCTCTATCTTCTCCTTGAGCTCCGGTGAGTGTTATTCTAGCTTTGGTTTGAGCTAAAACGGTCTAGAATTGCTTAGGTTTTGAGTTGAATATTTCGGCCACTTTTGGTTTTCGATTTTTTTGAGCTTCAATTTGGATGATTCATGGAAACTTCCTTCACAAATGTTGTTCCTGGTAGTTTAATCTTCATGTATGAATTTTTGTAGAATTTTTGGAGGTTGTTTGGATTTTTGGGTATTTTTGAATATTTTAATATTATTTTCGAATTTTCGGAAATTAATTATTTAAATTATGAAATTGGAGTTTATGGTTGAATTAGGTGTTGAAATGAATTATAGGAATTTATTTGGAATTTTTATGAATTTCTAAGTATTTATTTTTAATTATTGAAGTTTATGTGATTTTGTAAAATTAAGTTAATTGTGTTTTAAATTGAATTTAATTGGTTAATTGAGTTTAATTATTGATATTATTGATAAATATGTTGAGAAAATTAATTTTGGATAATTGTATGATTTTTGGTGAATTTTTGAAGTAATTTAGGTATATATATATATATATAGGGGTATTTTGGTAATTTTACCCTAAATTGTCTAAAAATGTAATTTAATTGGTTTTAATATTTATTTAAGGTATAAAAATGATTTCTACAAATTATTTGGTATTTTTAACTAATTAAAACTATTTTTCGGGAATTATTTTCAATTATATATATAATATACGATTTTTCTAATAAAATGAGTTTTAATCGATTTTTATAGTGTTTCAAGATTTATTATGTAATTTCTACGTATGAAATGTATTTTTATGATTTAAGGATATTTTTGGTATATTGGAAT
Source organism: Mallotus nudiflorus (assembly GCA_947683625.1). Taxonomy (NCBI): domain Eukaryota; kingdom Viridiplantae; phylum Streptophyta; class Magnoliopsida; order Malpighiales; family Euphorbiaceae; genus Mallotus; species Mallotus nudiflorus. The sequence continues at coordinate 927,085 of CANTUR010000017.1, read as the reverse complement.
ATTATTCTGTGTTTGTGGACCCCGGTCGACAGATTGTAGTCTGGAGTCCGACCGAGGGGTTGTGATTGATTGTGGTGTTTATTTTTGAAGTGTATTTTCTTTGCAGGGTCGGCTCTACTCTTTTGAGTAGAGAGATGTCCGTTTTACAAGGGAGGTTCTGCCGAATTTTCGGTAGAATTCTCGTAAAACGTGATATCCAGTCGAACCCTAATTTCCGATTCTGTGTTGAATACTCTAGATTTAATTCTAGGATTTCTGTTAGGGTTATTCTGATGTCGATTAATTATTTCTTGTTTAGTTGCGCCGAGACCGAGGGTTAGTGGACCAGGCCCGTCGGACCTGTCTCGTGGAGCGCATTAGGTGAGTTACTATATTATATATATATGCTTAGGATGCATGATTTAGAAAATGCATGTTTTATTTTGACTAATTATGCATAAATAATATGATTTATATTCAAGTATATTTTTGGTATATAATAAATTATATACATGTTTTATTAATAAAATATATTTAAAATGTTTTTAAATATATTTTTAGTTTAATTCATGATTTGATTGAATTTATTTGACGTATATATACTCAAAATATACTTGGTTTATGTTTGGTATATTTTCGGTATATATATGGTTTATATTGTTGATTTATTTAAATTCATGCATCATGTATTTGTGAATGAATGTTTTATTATTTATTACTGAAGGATATCAATAGAACGTGCTACCTAGTGGGCAGCACTAGGACCGAGTACGTACCGGTACGCCTATAGTATTTAGGCTTTATTACTAACTATTTGTGGATATTGATTTGATTATGATTATTGATATGTGAGATGTGGTTTGTGGGTGTGATTGCTGGAGCTCGGTTGACCAAGTGTCTCGGGGCCAATCACACTGGCAGTCAGACTGCTGGAGCTCGGTTGACTTAGTGTCTCGGGGCCAGTCTACTGTCCATATGGATTAAGTGGATATATTTGGAATCAGTGAGCCTGTATGGCTAGAGTGTTGTTTAACACTATTTTTCTGAGGTTGCGATATTCTAGGGTTCTATGTGATCCTTCATAAAAGTTGATTTTCAAACAAAATATATAAAATGATTTTTCTGCATCTGTATGAATTTGCCTGTATATATACATATTACTCATATACTGTTGACTGTATGCATTATCACTTAGAGTGTATGTATATATATTATAGTAATTCACTCAGTGAGGTCTGACTCCCCTCCGTTGACTATTTTTCAGGAGAGTCAACTTCCTCAGACCTCAGTAGCAGGTCGATACGCCGGATTTCTTCCGCCCCGGCTTCTTTATGTAAATTGTCTACTTGAGTCTTATTTATTTTATCTAGACACTGCAGTAGTTGTAAATTAAAGTATTGGATTTTATGTATTTGTTTTAAAGAGATGTATTATGTTAAAACTGGATTTGTATAAAGATTATACATTTATGAGATTATATATGTGATGTGATGAGTTTTGAATTATATCCAGTTGTTATGGATGATATTGTAATATTTATGATTTTATTTTCCGCTGCATATTATATTTTTATGGTTATTATTGCATTTTTATTTTATTTTTAGGCTTGCTACGGGTTCCGGATTCGAAAGAATTCCCGTTCCCTAGCGCCGGTCATGGCCCCTGTTTTGGGTCGTGACATAATTATATGCTACGACATTAACCAGAAAAAAATAAAAGTAAAGGAATGAATATTTTTTTAGAGAAAATACCCAATGAGTGATAGAGTACAATAAGGAATATGAATAGCTAGGAAAATATAGAACAATGTGCGATGAAAAGGAATATTAAACAAAAATAATAAAATTGTAATATCCCGAGTTTTTAAATATTTTTATACTGCAGCGTGATATGCAGTGTTAATAATTTTGTATATATTTATGATATTTTTATGAGTTTGATATTTATTAAAGCTGATTTTAATTATTTTAAGGCATTTACGTAAAATTTTTCCGGGAATATTATTTTCGGGGAAATTGACACGTAAATAATTTAATATTAATTATTTTGACTAGTTTTACGAATTTACATGAACTCATACATAATTTTTAAGTGCTAAATAAAATGTATATATGTGTATTTATTTAAATTAAATTAGGGTTTAATTAATTAACTTAATTTTTATTATTTAGTTTTAATATTAATTAATTAATTATAAGTGTATAAATTATTATATATATTAAATTATATGTGTGTGGACTATATTTAATGTGTGTGAGATTTTATATTATTATAATATATAGTGTGGATATATATATATATATATATATATATATATATATATATATATATATATATATACTTAATTTTTAATCATAATCAAAATCAAAAAGTTTGTATTATTTACGATTATGCCGCTCAGTCATCTTCCTTCTTCCTGATCACCATTCCACCATTTTCGGCCGTTCCAAGCTGGTTTTCTTGCTATCGGTGTTCCTCTCATCCTTCCTCCTCTACCTCCAGCCTTTCCCAACACCTGAAGCTCCCTATTCCGGCATGTTTTGGCCAAAAAAGCTAAGAGAAGCCGAAACTCGACCAAGCTCCAATCGACGTGATTCCGGCCACCAAACTCGATGCCACCAGTCTCTATCTTCTCCTTGAGCTCCGGTGAATGTGATTCCAAGATTTTTTTCACTTAAAATGGTCTAGATTTCCCTAGGTTTTGATTTTGCAATTTCAGCCTATTAGGGTTTTCAAAATTTTTTATCTTCAATTTGGTTGATTCATGAAAAATCCCTTCATAAAATTTTATCCTTGTAGATTAATCTTCATGCTGGAATTTTTGTATAATTTTTGGAATTTATTTTGATTTTTGTGAATTTTTGATTATTTTATTAATATTTTCTAATTTTTGAAAATTAATTAATTAAATTATGAAATTGTGTTTTATGGTAATTATAGGTGTTGAAATGCATTTTAGAAATTTATTTTTAATTTTTGTGAATTTTATGTATTTATTTTGGAATTTATTAAATTTATGTAATTTTGTAAAATTAGGTTAATTATATTTTTAATTGTAATTAATTGGTAAATTGAGTATATTTATTGATATTATTGAATTATATTTTGAGAAAATTAATTTTGAGAAAATTAATTTTGAGTAATTATATTATTTTTGGTGAATTTTATTAATTTTAGTGAATTTATATATATAGGGGTATTTTGGTAATTTGATGCTAAATTGGTTAAAAATATAATTAAATTGGTTTTACTAGTTAATTAAGGTATAAAAATGATTTCTACAAATTATTTAGTATTTTTAACTAATTAAAACTATTTTTCGTAAATTATTTTCAAATTATATATATAATATACAATTTTTCTAAATAAATGAGTTTTTATCGGTTTTTTTATCATGTTTTAGGGTTAATTATGTAATTTGGATTTATAAAATGTATTTTTATTATTAAAGGGCATTTTTAGTATTTCTGTGTTATTCTGTGAATTGTGAACCTCGGTCGGTAAATTGTAGTTTGGAGTCCGACCGAGGGATTGTGGTTGTGTTATGTGTTTATTTCGAAGTGTGTTTTCTTTGCAGGACTGGCTCTACTCTTTGAGTAGAGAGATGTCCATTTTAAAGGGGAGGTTCTGCCGGATTTTTGATGGAATTCTCGTAAAACATGATGACCGGACGAACTCTGATTCTAATTCTGTGTCTAGTATTCTGGATTGAGTTTCTAGGAATTTCCGTTATAATTATTCTAATGTCGTGTTGTCATTTGTTTGTTTAGTTGCGCCGAGACCAAGGCCTAATGGACCAGGCCCGTTGGACCAGTCTCATGGAGCGCAATAAACAGTGAGTTGTTATTATATATATATGTTTTAGGGTGGATGTTTTAGAAATGTATGATTTATTTTGATAAAATATGCATAAACGATTTATTTATTACTTAGATTTACTTTTGGTATATTTTTGGTATATTTTGGTATATTTTCAACTATATGCATGTTTTATTAATAAATTATTCTTAAAATGTTTTTATGTATATTCATGGTATATTTTTAGTTTATTTTGTAATTTAATTGGATTTATTTGACGTATATATACTCGAAATATACCTGGTTTATTTTTGATATATTTCTAGTATATATATGGTTTATGTTGCTATTCATTTCAAAATCATGAATCATTTATTTTTATGAATGTATGTTTTATATTTAAAATGAAGGATATCAATAGAACGTGCTACCTAGTGGGCAATATTAGGACCGAGTACGTATCGGTATGCTGAGGTTATATTACTAACCTATTTATGGATATTGATTGGATTGATTTATTTGATGTGAGATGTGATTTGAGAGTGTGATTGCTGGAGCTCGGTTGACCAAATGTCTTGAGGCCAATCACACTGACAGTCAGACTGCTGGAGCTCGGTTGACTTAGTGTCTCAGGGCCAGTTTACTGTCCAAATGGAACAAGTGAATTTATTTGGAACAAGTGAGCCTGTATGGCTAGAGTGTTGTCTAACATTGTTTGAGGTTGTGATTTGCTAGGGTTCTATTTGATCCTTTATAAACGGTGATTTTCAGTAAATATATATAAAATGATTTTATTGCATCTGTGTGTTTTTGCTTGTATATATACTTATTATATAGGTTATTGACTGTGTGCATTGTCATTTAGTATGCATGTATATATATTATAAAAATTCACTCAGTAAGGTCTGACTCCCCTCCGTTGACTATTTTTTAGGAGAGTCATCGTCTTCAGACCTCAGTAGTAGACCTATATGCCGGATTTCTTCCACCCCGGCTTCACTATGTAAACTGCTTATCTGAGCCTTATTTTATAATCTAGACACTGCAGTAGTTTTATACAACTATGGAGTTTATGTATTATATATGTTTGTGTGATTTATGTACTTAAAATATTTGAACTGGATTTGTATTAAAGGAATATTTATATATATGAGATGAGGATTTAAATCCATTAATATATAATTACTTATCTTATTTGTGATTTTATTTTCGCTGCACAATACTTTATTTATGTTATTATTATTATTTCATGTTTTATGTTATTTTTAGGCTTGCTACAGGTTCCGGATTCGAAAGAATTCCTATTCCCTAGCGCCGATCATAGCCCCTGTTTTGGGTCATGAAAAAGTTAGTATCAGAGCGGAGTTTTGTGTCAGGGCCTTAGTTGTATGAGTTGTGGCCCTAGTTTTCAAAGTTGTGTTTTCTTTTGGTAACTACTACAGTGAATTAGGTTTGAGTATGTCTTGATAAGTATTCCTTGTTATAGTTTTCTGTGTTAGTCCTCCATTGTCTAGTTTGTCTGAATCGTTCTGTTTGTCTTTTTAGAATAAGGAGGCGAGCACGTGTCGTTCCACAGGTCGTTGAGGCCGAGGATGATGAGTCCTTTCAAGATAAGGTGTTACCTCCTGAGCCGCCAGTTAGACGTAGAGGCCATGGCAGAGGTAGACCTCGAGGAGCGGCAGGTCACCTTAGGCAGAGAGAGATACAGGATGAGGAGCCTATTGAGCTGGAGTATGAGGATATTCTTGTACCTCTAGTTGTTCAGCCTGTCTATCAGCAGGGTATGTCTGACGCTGAGGCAACTTTGTTCTATGCCAGAGTTGGCAGGATTGCCTTCTATGGGACTTCCGATTCGTTAGATTTTCTATATGCGATCGAGACTAGGACTCGGACTACTCACACCGAGTACCAGCGGATTATGATAATCGAGCTTTCTATTGAGGGACCAGCCCTGGACTAGTTTATTCAGATGATCCAGCCTTATATGTTGACGATGACCTGGGCTTAGTTCAGAGATCAATTTATGAGGAGATTCTATCCAGAGCCTCTTCGTATGAGTTATCATCTTTGGTTGACCAGCATTTCTCGCGGTAATTAATCAGAAAAAGAGTATACCTGAGAGTTCCTTTGGCTGGGTAGATATGCAGAGGATCTGATGCGAGACCAGTATTTCCAATCACTACCTACGTTACCAAATTGGGTTCAACATTTGCTGGTATGCCTACAGCGGGCCTTACTCTGGAGTCTGTGATTGAGTTGGCCAAGGAGATTGAGCTGAGGCTAGTTAGGCAGGGAGCGATGCCTGATTACTACCAGCTGGGTGTTTAGTTGAGTGGATTGCAGGCTACTCTGTATTCAAGTTTTCACATTGGTTCAAATAGTTAACAGAGAGGTCCAACTCAGCAGAGTCAGAGGCAGCAGCAGTGAGTGCATCGGAGTAGTAGACATGGCCATGGAGGTCAGTGTAGACCATTCAAATTCGGGTCAAGTGCTTCGAGCAACAGTAATGGTCGTAGTTCTAGGTCAACTACCAGTGTTTGCCAGACCTACGGTAGAGTTCATCAGGGACCGTGTTACCTAACACCACTGACATGCTTCAGATGCGGGCAGGTAGGACATTAGGCCAGATCATATCCTTACTTCGGGTATCAGCAGCTATAGATTCCATGATTTCTAAAGCAGTCGATTGCTAGTGTTGCACCCATTCCATTTCAATTGCCTCCAGCCCAGCATCAGAGTTCCACTCAGCTTGTTCCACAACAGGGTTATAGTAGAAGTGCCAAAGGAGGTGCCAGAGGTGTTGGCCAAGCTTCTACCATTCAGCAGGGAGGATGAGGACAGGCCAAAGTTTTTCATCTTACTCAGTAGGATGCTCAGGTATCCAATGCGGTCGTGGCAGGTATTATTTCTGTTTGTTACTTGGATGCATGGGTTCTGTTTGATCCGGGTGCCACACATTCGTTTGTTTCTCCTATTTTTGCTTCTAAGTCTTGTTGGCAAGCTTCGAGGATGGCTTTTCCTTTGTCTGTCACCACTCCTCTAAGCGATTCTTTGGACACCGATATTGTTCTTTCTAGGTGTCCAGTTCTCGTGGGAGATAGAGAATTATCTGTTGATTTGATTCTGTTGGATGTGATAGAGTTTGATATTATTTTGGGTATGGATTGGTTATCTCAGCACTATGCCATGGTGGATTTTCGGAATAAAGAGGTAACTTTTAAAATTCCTAGTGAAGAAGAATTTAAGTTTGTAGGTAATAGGAGTTCAACATCTCAGAATCTTATTTCTGCTATTATGGCTAGGAAGTTGTTAAGGAAAGGATGTCAAGGATATTTGGCATTGGTTAGGGATACTTCAATGGAGAGGTTGTCAGTCACAGATGTTCCTATTGCCTATGAGTTTCCTGATATTTTTCTTGAGGAGTTGCCAGGTTTACCACCTCATAGAGAGATTGAGTTCTGTATAGATGTGGTTCCAGGTACTACTCCTATATCTATGCCACCCTACAGAATGGCTCCTGTAGAGTTAAAAGAGTTGAAGGAGCAGTTGCAAGAGTTGTTAGATAAAGGTTTCATCAGACCCAGTGTTTCTCCTTGGGGTGCACCAGTCCTGTTTGTGAAGAAGAAGGATGGTACCCTGAGACTGTGCATTGACTACAGAGAGCTGAACAAGGTGACAATGAAGAACAAGTATCCTCTCTCGAGGATAGATGATTTGTTTGATCAGCTACAAGGTGCATAGTTCTTTTCCAAGATTGATCTGAGGTCAGGTTATCATCAGCTGCGGATCAATGAAGCTGATGTTCCTAAAATAGCATTCTGCACTCGATATGGCCACTATGAGTTTTTGGTGATGTATTTTGGTTTAACTAATGCACCAGCAGCTTTTATGGACTTGATGAAAAGGGTATTCAGACCGTATATGGATCAGTTTGTGGTAGTCTTCATCGATGATATACTGGTTTATTTGAGGAGTATGGAGGAGCATGTATATCAATTGAGGACTGTACTGCAGACACTGAGAGATCATCAGCTTTATGCTAAATTCTCGAAGTGTGATTTCTGGATGGAGAGTGTTTCTTTTCTTGGACACGTGGTGTCTAAAGACGGTATCCAAGTTGATCCACAGAAGATTGAAGCAGTGTCTGAGTGGCCTAGACCGACTTTTGTTATAGAGATTCAGAGTTTTCTAGGTTTAGTCAGGTATTATAAGCGGTTTGCGCAGGATTTTTCTAGAATTACAGCCCCTATGACTTGCTTGACTCAGAAGAATGTTAGATTCGAGTGGTCTGAAGCTTGTGAGAATAGTTTTCAGTTATTGAAGGAGAAGTTGACCGCAGCTCCAGTGTTAGCTTTGCCTAATAGTGTGGACAAGTTCACAGTTTATTGTGATGCCTCTAGAGTTGGCCTTGGTTGTGTGTTGATGCAGAATGGTAGGGTGATAGCCTATGCTTCGAGGCAGTTGAAGAAGCATGAGCAGAACTATCTTACATATGACCTTGAGATGGCTATAGTGATCTTTGCTCTCAAGATCTGGAGACACTATCTGTACGGGGTGACTTATGAGATTTTTACTGATCACAAAAGCCTTAAGTACATTTTCCAGCAGAGAGATCTGAATCTGAGGCAGAGGAGATGGTTGGAATTATTGAAAGATTATGACTGTGATATTTTATATCATCCGGGCAAGGCTAATATGGTAGCAGATGCCTTGAGTAGAAAGTCCTCAGGCAGTCTTGCTCACATCAGTGTTGAGAGGAGACCGTTGATCCAGGAGTTGCATCTGTTGGTGGATCAAGGTCTGATGATAAAGATTAGTAGGTTAGGTGGACTACTAGCTCAATTTAAGGTGCGATCTGTAGTGAGGGATAGGATTAAAGCAGCTCAGAGCCGAGATCCTATTCTAGAAGAGCTCGCAGAGAATGTTCGAGCAGGGAAGTTCACTGATTTCACACTTGATGATGATTGTGTATTGTGGATCAGTGGTAGATTGTGTGTTCCTGATGTGGATGATTTGAGAGAAGAGATCCTAGAGGAAGAACATTCTACAGCCTATAGCATACATCCGAATGTCACTAAGATGTACCACAATATCAGAGATTTATACTGGTGGGACAGACTGAAGAAGGATGTCGCTGATTAAGTTGCTAAGTGCTTGACGTGTCAACAAGTGAAAGTTGAACATCAAAAGCCTTTTGGGAAGCTTCAGCCTCTTCCTATTCCTGAGTGGAAGTGGGAAAGGATAGCTATGGATTTTGTGGTTGGTTTACCTCGTTCTAAGGATGGATATGATTCCATCTGGGTGATTATAGACAGGTTGACTAAGTCTACATATTTCTTGCTTATGAAAGCCACTTATCCTGTAACTAGATTGGCGAAGCTATATGTGAATCATATTATGTGCCTTTATGGAGTACCTGTGTCCATTGTGTCAGATAGAGGTTCAATGTTTACTTCTCATTTTTTGCAGAAGTTGTAGGAAGCAATAGGCACTAGGTTGGATTTCAGTATTGCTTTTCATCCTCAAATAGATGGTCAGTCTGAGGGATGATCCAGACACTAGAAGATATGTTGAGAATGTATGTCTTGGATTTGGGAGGTAGCTGAGATGATCATTTACCACTCATGGAGTTTACATATAATAACAGCTACCATAGCAGTATTGGTATGGCACCATATGAGGCGTTGTATGGAAGAAAGTGTAGATCCCCTCTGAGTTGGGATGAGATTGGGGAGAGATCTTTTAACTGGACCTGAGATGGTTCAAGATGCTGCAGAGAAAGTCACCACAATTAAGCACATATTAGAGATCACAGTTAGCAGGCAGAAGAGCTATGTGGATCCTAGGCGCAGAGTTGTCGAGTTTTAGGTTGGAGACTTTATTTTTCTGAAGGTGTCTCTGATGAAGGGTGTTATGAGATTTGGCAGGAAAGGTAAGTTAGCACCGAGATATATTGGACCGTTTGAGATTCTGGAGAGAGTAGGCACTCTTGCATATCAGTTGGCTTTGCCTCCGAGTATGTCACAGGTGCATCCGGTGTTTCATATCTTGATGTTGAGGAAGTATATCTCAGACCCTTCACATGTGTTGCAGCCCGACAGTGTAGAGTTGAACGAAGATCTAACATTTGTGGAGGAATCTGTGGCGATTGTTGACTATCAAGTTCGATAGTTGCGGTCGAAGCAGATTTCGATGGTCAAGGTTATGTGGCATAGCAATAGAGTTGAGGAGCATACGTGGGAGACTGAAGCTGAGATGCGAGCTTCTTACCCATATTTTTTCCCTTCTTGATCCTGTAATTATTCTTTTCTAGAATTCGAGGACGAATTCTTGTAAGGGGGGAAGACTGTAATATCTCGAGTTTTTAAATATTTTTATACTGCATCGGGATATGCAGTGTTAATAATTTTGTATATATTTATGATATTTTTATGAGTTTGATATTTATTAAAGCTATTTTAATTATTTTTAATTATTTTAAGGTATTTACGTAAAATTTTCCCGGGAATGTTATTTTCGGGGAAATTGACATGTAAATAATTTAATATTAATTATTTTGACTAGTTTTATGAATTTTCATGAACTCATACATAATTTTTAAGTGTTAAATAAAATGTATATATGTGTATTTATTTAAATTAAATTAGGGTTTAATTAATTAACTTAATTTTTATTATTTAGTTTTAATATTAATTAATTAATTATAAGTGTATAAATTATTATATATATTAAATTATATGTGAGTGGAGTATAGTTAATGTGTGTGAGATTTTATATTATTATAATATATAGTGTGGCTATATATATATATACATATATACTTAATTTTTAATCAAAAAGTTTGTATTATTTACGATTATGCCACTCAGTCATCTTCCTTCTTCCCGATCGCTATTCCACCATTTTCAGCCGTTCCAAGCTGGTTTTCTTACCGTCGGTGTGCCTCTCATCCTTCCTCTTCCACCTCCAGCCTTTCCTGACTCTTGAAGCTCCCTATTCCGACGTGTTTTGGCCAGAAAAGCTAAGAGAAGCCGAAACTCGACCAAGCTCCGATCGACGTGATTCTAACCACCAAACTCGACGCCACCGGTCTCTATCTTCTCCTTGAGCTCTGGGGAGTGTGATTCCAAGCTTTGTTTCACTTAAAATGGTCTAGATTTCCCTAGGTTTCGATTTTGAAATTTCGGCCTATTAGGGTTTTTGATTTTTTTAGCTTTAATTTGGTTGATTCATGAAAACTCACTTCATAAACTTTGATCCTTGTAGCTTAATATTCATGCTAGAATTTTTGTAGAATTTTTGGAATTTATTTTGATTTTTGTGAATTTTTGATTATTTTATTAATATTTTCTAATTTTCGAAAATTAATTAATTAAATTATGAAATTGTGTTTTATGGTAATTATAGGTGTTAAAATGCATTTTAGAAATTTATTTGTAATTTTTGTGAATTTTATGTATTTATTTTGGAATTTATTAAGTTTATGTAATTTTGGAAAATTAGGTTAATTATATGTTTAATTGTAATTAATTGGTAAATTGAGTATATTTATTGACATTATTGAATTATATGTTGAGAAAATTAATTTTGAGTAATTATATTATTTTTGGTGAATTTTTTATTAATTTTAGTGAATTTATATATATAGGGGTATTTTGGTAATTTGATGCTAAATTGGTTAAAAATATAATTAAATTGGTTTTACTAGTTAATTAAGGTATAAAAATGATTTCTACAAATTATTTAGTATTTTTAACTAATTAAAACTATTTTTCGTAAATTATTTTCAAATTATATATATAATATACAATTTTTCTAAATAAATGAGTTTTTATCGGTTTTTTTATCATGTTTTAGGGTTAATTATGTAATTTGGATTTATAAAATGTATTTTTATTATTAAAGGGCATTTTTAGTATTTCTGTGTTATTCTGTGAATTGTGAACCTCGGTCGGTAAATTGTAGTTTGGAGTCCGACCGAGGGATTGTGGTTGTGTTATGTGTTTATTTCGAAGTGTGTTTTCTTTGCAGGACTGGCTCTACTCTTTGAGTAGAGAGATGTCCATTTTAAAGGGGAGGTTCTGCCGGATTTTTGATGGAATTCTCGTAAAACATGATGACCGGACGAACTCTGATTCTAATTCTGTGTCTAGTATTCTGGATTGAGTTTCTAGGAATTTCCGTTATAATTATTCTAATGTCGTGTTGTCATTTGTTTGTTTAGTTGCACCGAGACCAAGGCCTAATGGACTAGGCCCGTTGGACCAGTCTCATGGAGCGCAATAAACAGTGAGTTGTTATTATATATATATGTTTTTGGGTGGATGTTTTAGAAATGTATGATTTATTTTGATAAAATATGCATAAATGATTTATTTATTACTTAGATTTACTTTTGGTATATTTTTGGTATATTTTGGTATATTTTCAACTATATGCATGTTTTATTAATAAATTATTCTTAAAATGTTTTTATGTATATTCATGGTATATTTTTAGTTTATTTTGTAATTTAATTGGATTTATTTGACGTATATATACTCGAAATATACCTGGTTTATTTTTAATATATTTCTAGTATATATATGGTTTATGTTGCTATTCATTTCAAAATCATGAATCATTTATTTTTATGAATGTATGTTTTATATTTAAAATGAAGGATATCAATAGAACATGCTACCTAGTGGGCAGTACTAGGACCGAGTACGTATCGGTACGCTGATAGCATTTAGGTTATATTACTAACCTATTTGTGGATATTGATTGGATTGATTTATTTGATGTGAGATGTGATTTGAGAGTGTGATTGCTGGAGCTCAGTTGACCAAGTGTCTTGGGGCCAATCACACTGACAGTCAGACTGCTGGAGCTCGGTTGACTTAGTGTCTTGGGGCCAGTCTACTGTCCAAATGGAACAAGTGAATTTATTTGGAACAAGTGAGCCTGTATGGCTAGAGTGTTGTCTAACATTGTTTGAGGTTGCGATTTGCTAGGGTTCTATTTGATCCTTCATAAACGGTGATTTTCAGTAAATATATATAAAATGATTTTATTGCATCTGTGTGTTTTTGCTTGTATATATACTTATTATATAGGTTATTGACTGTGTGCATTGCCATTTAGTGTGCATGTATATATATTATAAAAATTCACTCAGTGAGGTCTGACTCCCCTCCGTTGACTATTTTTCAGGAGAGTCATCGTCTTCAGATCTCAGTAGCAGACCTATACGTCGGATTTCTTCTGCCCCAGCTTCACTATGTAAACTGCTTATCTGAGCCTTATTTTATAATCTAGACACTACAATTGTTGTATACAGCTATGGAGTTTATGTATTATATATGTTTATATGATTTATGTACTTAAAATATTTGAACTGGATTTGTATTAAAGGAATATTTATATATATGAGATGAGGATTTAAATCCATTGATGTATAATTACTTATCTTATTTGTGATTTTATTTCCGCTACACAATACTTTATTTATATTATTATTATTATTTTATGTTTTATGTTATTTTTAGGCTTGCTACAGGTTTCATATTCGAAAGAATTCCCGTTCCCTAGCGCCGGTCATGGCCCCTATTTTGGGTTGTGACAAAAATGTACAAGAGTAAGTATAAATTATCTTGTATTAAAATTTTTTAATAATTCTCTCTTAAATCACAAAGTGCATAGGCTTATTAGCACAAAAATATTAAAACATAAGAGCATGGGAGTCTAGTTGTATAAATGCGCAGTGTCATAGGTTGTTATCTATGTGGCGGGTACCATTCGACACATTGAAGGTTCAAAAAAATTATATGCATACAAGCAATACCACTTGTATTCGCCACAATAAAATATTGAAATATATAAAATTTTGGGAATTAAATACTGAATTCTTAATAATTCATATAGACAATTTGAATTTGGCATGCTCGCTCTACTAGTTAATGAGCATGTGTGACTAGCTAAATAGCTGGCTAAAGCTAATACTGTAAATGGATAAAACTTGCCATAAACCTTAAGCTTCAGAGCAACTTTAATTATTATTAAACCATTACGCTTTGAACTCTCTATACAAGTACTAATAACTATTAACATTTAGTACTGGGGTGGAGATTTTTGCACTCCTCTTTTAGTCTTTTTGTATAGAAAATTACATAATTATCCTTTAGTTAAAATGTTTATTCTTTCATTAATTAAAATTCCTAAACTACCCTTTTTAATATTTTACCTTAATTGGGACACTATAGTATTGGTAAGCTACAACATAATTTTATCTCTATTCTTTTTTTCCTGCATCCATTCTTATTTTTGAGTAAAAATCAGCCATTACATATATAGATTTAACATTCAAAATTATTGCTTTTTTATTGCCATCACTACTAAAAATGGAGATGCCAATTTCACATGAGGATTGAGAGGTTGATGAATGTTGGAATTTTAATGGTACAACTAATATAGAGAATTTATCAAAGCATCATACCTATATTCAGATGAATTTAATCAAGAGCAAACTCTTGACAGTACTATTGACATAATTTTGTTTTAATATATTACTATGAGTTATATGCTTTTTTTTTTTCAGTGCTAATGTTTGATAGAGCCAACTATAAACCTAAAACAAGTTATATGTCATATGAATATATTTTGTCCATATTGTTCTTCTTATTGGATTATCTTTTAAATTTTGTGGCTAATAATAAACAATGTTTTTGTTTTAATGATATGGATGAGGTTGAGTTTTTATGACTATTCATGCATTCAGTTTTTGCACTCTCTTCTTTTTATGTATTTACTTTTTTTAAATTTATTTTCAATTTAATATGCTTGAAACCAAACATTCGAACCATGCTAACTATAGTAGGTTCTGTCTGTTCTGGTTTCATATGTTAAATAACCTCAAAGCACCAAACTGAACCCCGATTGGTGCTCTCCCTAGCGGGAGTGGTGGTGGGGGGTGGCTGTTTTCAAGGCAGGTGGGTGGGTGGGCCTATAGTGCTAAACACTGTCATATAATTTTTAGGCCTCACAACTATACATATCATATACCTTTTTTTTTTTTTACATAATGGAACTACTGTATAATCAAAATAAAAATTTATACACATTTTGTTATATATATATATATATATATATATAGATGTAGTTTATTGCTTATATGTATGTATAATATTTTATTGTTAGACTTTTGATCTTATAGATAATGCAAAAGAATTTATTGTCCAAAATCAAGAAAGTCATGATCAAGAAAATCATGATCAAGAAGATGAGTTCGATACTTGGTATAAAGACAAACAACAATTAAGAAGAGCTACTTAATGTTATTTGTTCTAGTGCTTTACAACAAGGGTATATGGCAGTCATAAGAAAATCCAAAGGAGAAAAATATGTTGTTATGGGATGTGATAGAGGAGGTGCTTATAGAACCACCAAAGTTCCAATAGATGAAAGAAAAAAAAATTCAGCATCATATCTTATAAACTGTATGTAGACACCCGATTTGGTCGGCTCGTGTTAGGGGACGAATTAGGGTTGCTCAGTTTGACTGGCCCATTGTCAAGCCTAATGATGAGAATGTGAACTTGGACATGAGAATGAAGCTTGAATCTCTAAGTGGAAAGTGGACTTGAAAACCCAAAGCTTGGAAAACCCAAAATCAAGCCCAACTATCCAAATTCGGCCCAAGCCCGCTCGGCTTAGTGTAAGCCTGGGCCAAAGGGGCATCGCCTCAGTGTAATGAGGCGATCGCCTCTTTGGCAGCTCCTAATAAGGTGATCGCCTCATCACAGAGGCAATCACCCTATCGATGAGGCACCACCCTTATGGTAGCCCACTTGCAGCTGCATTTAATGCAACTGCAATTATAAAGGCCAAGTGGTGCGGGCCCCACTCTCTAGACCTCTTTCTTGCGTGAGGGAAAGATTTTTGGGGAAAGAAAAAAGGCTAGGGGAGCTCATGATGAGCTAGGAGGCTTAGGGACATGTTAAGCTAAGGGATAAAAGAAAAAAGAGAGAGAAAAGGAAGAGAGGAAGGGGGAGAAAAAGAAAAGGTTGGAAAAAAAGAGAAAAAAGGAGAGCTCTGAAAGAAAAAACACATAGGGGAAAGAGAAGAAAAAAACATCCTCAATAAAGGGGGGGAAGGTTGAATCAAAGAAGTCCATGTTCTCCATAAGGGAAGAAGGAAGAAACTTGTGTCAAAGAGAAATCATGTCCTAGCAAGGATCACAATTAGAAAAAGCTCTGAGGGCCTCTCATTTTGGTATAAAATCTGCATTTTGAACTTGACATGTTCATCATTTTGTGTGTTATTGCTTGTGTGTAATTGAGTCTTTAGCATATTTTAGGTTTACCTCTAATGTTTTTAGCTTGATATCTCACTTTATTGATAGATCTTTGAATACCTTTGCATGTTGTCATAGTATGATGAGTGTAGAGTGTGTATATGCATGTTTTGATTACTTAGAGTAGAAGTCTGCACGTCTTGGGAGTCAGAGCCGGCCTGGTGGTCAAGCGATGCCTCTTCACAGAGGTGTTGCCTCATCAATGAGGTGATCACCCCATTGACAGGCCCTTAGGGAGCCTATCCTTTGTGTGTATGCTACCTATTTTTGTCTCGGATCTGTAAGAGCCCTGTTGATGAGGCGTTGCCTCATCAATGAGGTGACCGCCTCATTGGTAAGGTTAACCCGCTTCCTATTTCATTTTCTTTATTGTTTGTTTGATGTGACATCTGATTTAACATGTCCCCTTTTGACCTTAAATAAGTTTGCATGATTGCATGATGATAATTATCTTAATTATTTGTTGGTTTCTTTGATGTATGATGTAAGAACCCTTTCTTTATAGAGCCTTTTGTAAGTATTATTGTATGCAATTTCTCTTCTTCTTTTCTTGAAAGAAAGGACTAACCATGTGCCATTTGTAGGAATTACTTGATGATTTCTGTCATTGAGTAGTCACTTTTGTTAGTTGTTCCTTTGTACATTGTGCTTTTATGTTATTTTAATTGTTTATTTTCGATATATGTTTAGTTTATTTTCTGTATATTATTCATTTATTTAGCTAAAAAGCTTTGTAATCCTTAATCCCTTCCCCCATCTAATTTTGAATGTATGGTTGTAAATTATTATTTATTTTATTTACTGCATTTTTTTGAATGTTGGGACTTAAAGGCATAAAATTGGACTAATGTGCAAACCCGGACTTATTTATAAAATCTGGCAATTATTCGAAGGCAACTTCATTACATGTGGTAAATGAGGAAATGATTAAATAATTAAATGGTAATAAAATGCAAAACACAAACAGAGGCCAACCGCAAGGTTGGGTGAGCATTCAAACGCTCATACCCAGTTTCTGAACCCGATCTCTGATGACGGCTTCTAGGAACCTTCGTGGGATCCAGTTGTTGTACAGTGTGTCCCAGCTTTTATCCTGGTGGCGACTCCATTTCTGAATAGGCCCATGACCTATATCGTATTTCCTAGTGGGCCTTGAGCCCACACAATGCCATGGTCACCAAACACTTGGGCGCGCGCTAAACCCCGCCGCCTACAATGGTGACTCCACTAGGGATAGATAAACTGATTCTAGTGTTTTGCATTTTATCATCTTTAATTATTTTCTTATTTCTTCTTGCATTTATGCATTCACTACACATTTTTCACACAATGAGCACTTCAGTCCCTAATAAACCTGATAATAATCAGTACTTCGCTACCTACGTTTAACTCAAACCTGGTGGTGGAATATTTGATTATTGTCACTGATGACACGTACTAATCCACGTTGTTTGACCCTTGAGTGGGGAGACATATATGGATGTATATCATTGTGGGAGTCGAAGCCTTTTTACCTAAGACTCAAGCCCATGTAATGACTTAGTAACTATCCTTAGGAATTTTTCCCACATACATGTGTATTATGCTATATAATGGACCCTTAAAATAAATCTAGAGCCCATCAATAAGCAGTCCAAAATAAAATGAGCCCTTGTGTCCGACCAAAGCCCATTATAAATAAGCTAGACAACAAAGGCCTCTCATGCCTACTCATAACCCATTTTAAATGGGCCTTGATAAGCAAGTTTATGGTGTTATGGATCTTGGCTTATAGAAAGTGGACTCGAGCTTTATTTAAAGGAACCATTACTTGTCTGAATTATTTTGAGAGTTTTCTTGCATACGTCAGTTTTATTATCCCCCGTTGATAATTAAAATCCAGGCCAAAAATCCTATGACAAGATACTCGCCATTGAATATGTGTATGGGAGAAATAAGTATGGAAGTTTGCATATTTAAGTTCCATGTTTTGATCTTGTATATCCTTTGGTGTACAACCTTTTTGTTTCTAAATAAGACAAACTTACATATCATGCATACACGTCATACATCATTCTAACTAACTATTTTGCATCGCTATAGATCCTTCAAGCTCAGTAGGGTGGGTCCGAACTAGTTCAGGTCGTTTAATAAAAAATTCAGAATTACGAATGGCGAGAGGGTTCGATCTAGAAGCATTTGGGGCACGGTGGAAAGAAGAAGTAATAATAGAAACCCGGGCTATGATGAGGGAAATGATGGGGGAGATTACTAAGCTTATCAGAGAAAGTCAACCAACATAGCCACCCAATGTCATCCCAGCCAAAGATATGGGTCAGACTGAGTGGGCTAAGAATATGACCAGAGTGATGAATCAGATGCAGATGATGATGAAGGAGAAGGGTATGGTCACTCCTCTAGATTATGACTTGAATTTGGAAAAGGGTGATGAACTGCTACCTCGTAAGTTTAAATTCCTGGACATGAAGAAGTATACTAGTGCTGAGGATCCCCATTTGCATTTAAAGCAATATGTAACATACATGAAGGCTACTGAGCTAACTGAGAGCCAAATTGTTAAGCAGTTCCCTATTTCAGTGGAAGGAGTGCCGATTTGTTAGTATTACACCTTGGAACCGCATGTTCAGTCGGATTGGAAAGAATTGTGTGCTACTTTTGTCAAGCAATATAGTCTCAACATTCAACTGGAGGTGTCTCTGAGAGATCTACAGAATACCAAATAGAACTTTAGCGAGCCTTTTACCGATTACCTGACTAGTTGGAGGGGAAAGTTGCCCTTAATGAGGCATAGGCCTCCTGAGTTCGACCAGTTGGTCTTGGCAATAGAAGGGTGTGTTCCAACATTGTCTAGGAAATTGAGGGTCTAGGGATAAGGAATTTTGAAGAGTTATACAGATTTGGGGTCTAGAAGGAATCAGATTTGGCTCTAGACAAGAAATTCTTTGGAAGAGGATCTGGGGGCAAAGAGGGGGCTAGCTCGAGCAGTAATGTTCAGATTCATGCTATTCGACCACCGAGCAGTAATGTACAAGTCAGCGCAGTTAGACAACCTCGGAGATTTTCTAATCTGGGACGTCCTATGTCCAAAGTCCTCGATAAGCTCATTGAGAAGAACCTGCTATGACCTTTACCTTCGTAACAACCCTTGCCTGGAGCCAACCCAAAGCTTTTCTGTAAATTTCATCAGACTATCGGGCATGACATAGATAGCTGTGCCTGGTTAAAGCATGAAATCTAAGATTTGATAGACTCAGGCAAAATTACCGACCCAGAAAATAGAAAACCAAACACTCAAACCAACCCATTACCCAATTACCAAAATGTACCAGCTCCTAACCCATCCATTATGATGGTCAACTTTGACCTAACAGAAGAACAAGTCCTAAACTCCTTCATTGGTGTCTCTCCCAATTCCTAATAAGTCAAATCTGAAAACCTGAGGATAAGCAAACAACCCACAGAGTTACAGGTGCAAGTCTTGGACATATGGAGTTCCGATGATGAAAGCAAGGAACAAGTTGACCTATGGGACAACGAGGGGTGTAAGAAAAATCAGTCCATGGGAAAGGTCAAAGAAAAAGGAAAAGGAATCGAGGTTACCAAGACGAGGCCCGAAAAGGTAGGATGTGCAGAGAAGGGAAAGGGGGTAGAACCAAGCAAAGGGACCATTGCCAGTGTTTGGGAGTTACTCATGCATTCTAGGGATCATAGGGAAGCCTTGGTCCTGGCACTAGACCAAGGCTTCCACTAATTCCACTAATTCCACTCCAGAATAGATGGTTCAGTCCTTAATAGAAACTCCTTAAGGAATGATAACATTTTCCAATGACGATCTGCCTCTAGAAGGGAGGGATCACCACAAAGCCCTATTTATCAAAGCCGAGGTAAAAGGGAAGATGACATGCTGTGTGATGGTTGACAATGGTTATGCCATCAATGTGTGTCCACTGAAGATTCTGCCAAAGCTAGGATTGACGATAGCCAACCTAAAGCCTTCTGAGGTGGTTATCAAGGCTTATGATGACACCAAAAGATCTGTGGAAGGAACTTTCAGGGCGTTAGTCAGAATAGGGCCTATAGAAGTTTGGGTTGACCTACATGTGCTTGATATCCCAGTAACCTTTGCCATTTTATTAGGAAGGCCATGGTTTCACCCCCTAGGTGGCATTTCATCCACTGTTCATCAAAAGGTTAAGTTTCCACACGAAGGGTGGGTTGTCACCATTTCAGCCGAAACTGAAGTCGCCATAGCTGCATTGAAGTTGATCCCTAAGGAGATTTCCCTTGGCCCTAGTTTTGAAGTCTGTGTGATCTACGAAGATGAGATGGATGAAAGGGTCCTGAGAATGATGCGCAACATGAATTTTTTGCTCGGCATGGGATTAGGGAAAAATTAGAGTGGACCTTCAGGGTTTGTGGGAAATAAAGTACCTATTTTGAAGCACGGGTTAGGGTTCAAAGAGGTCGACGAAGCTGGGAAAGAGATGGGTATGTCAGACAGGTCTAAAGAAAAGGAGAAGAAGACCGTGACTAAAAAGAAAACTCTGTGGGAAATCTTTGTAAGGGAAGGCACTGGGCATTCATATAGCGGGGCTCCGAAACCTCTCCTGGTGGCTGGGGAAGTTATCTCGGGATTCAAGATTTTTGCTGAATTTATGAACAAAATCGGGGAAGTTACTATTGAAAAGGCCCCTACTGAGGAGCTAGAAGGAGTCTAAAGAGGATAAAGCTACTTCAGAGCAGAAGGGCGTTGATGATCAGAACAAAGACCTAGACTTTGAGACCTACATCCTTGATTCTATCATAGATACCTTTTATGATGACTTTGATGTCTCCCTAGCTTCTCTGTTTGAAACTGACGATCTTTTCTTTTCAAAAGTGAATGCAATGAAATCTAAATTTACTTATTTGTACGATGTGTTTCCTAATGGTTATTCTGTTTGTGATGATCATTTCATGCATATATTTGACATTAATTCCATGCAAACCAAAGCATTTAATTTAGGCACAGATGATAATCCTAAAAATATACTGCTTGCTTCTGGTTTAACTCATGGTAAGAGAGAAAAAATGGAAGAAATCTTAAAAAAGAGATAGAAAGTATTTGCTTGGGGTTATGAGGACATGCCCAGAATCGACAAGGAGATCTCAGAACACAGAATCCCCACATACCCTCACATAGCACTAATAAAGCATAAGCAAAGAAGGTTAAGGCCAGAATGGGCTCTCTTGGTTAAGGATGAAGTAAAAAAGCAACTGAAGGTAAAGTTTTTAGAAGTGGTAGAGGACACTCAGTGGTTAGCAAATATAGTTCTAGTTCCTAAGAAAGATGGAAGGGTTTGAGTGTGCATGGACTACCGAGATTTGAATAAAGCCTGCCCTAAGGATGACTTCCCCCTACCGCATATTGATATGTTGATTGATAGTGCGACTTCTAATGCAATGTACTCTTTTATGGATGGATTTTTGGGATACAATCAGATCATAATGGCAGTAATGGATAGATTGAAAACATCATTCATCACCGAATGGGGCGTGTACTATTACCAGGTGATGCCCTTCAGATTGAAGAATGCGAGGGCCACTTATCAGAGGATGGTGATTGCCTTACTGCATGACATGATCCATAAAGAGGTTGAAGTGTATGTGGATGATATGATGGTGAAATCTACAACCAAGGAAGGGCATTTTGAAGCACTAGACAAGTTTTTGGCTAGAGCATAAAAGTATAATCTCAGACTAAACCCGAAAAAGTGTGTTTTCGAGGTCACATCTGGGAAACTATTAGGAAACATTGTTAGCCAGAAAGGAATAGAGATGGATCCAGATAAGATCAGAGCAATTAGGGATATGCCTACACCAAAGAACGAAAAAGAGGTCCGAGGGTTTCTGGGCCGTTTACAGTATATCAGCAGATTCATAGCTAAACTAACAGCCATCTGCAACCCTATCTTTAAGCTTCTAAAGAAAGACCAATGTGGAATGAGAGGTGTCAATAGGCTTTTAAAACCATCAAGGATTATCTGATGAATCCCCCTATCTTACAACCGCTGAGACCAGGTAAAATCTTAATCCTGTATCTGGCAATTGAAAAAGATGTAATAGGGGCGATGCTAGCACAAGAAGGTGAAGGGAAGACAAAGCATGTTATATATTACCTGAGTAAAAAGCTTTTACCCTATGAAGCTACTTATAGTTTAGTAGAGCAAACTTGTCTGGCAGTGATTTGGGCAACGAGGAAACTCCGACACTACTTCTAATCTTATAAAGTGCATGCAATTTCTAAACATGATCCCCTTAGGTATCTCTAATAGACCCCATATCTTATGGGAAAATTGGCTAGGTGGCTCGTGTTGCTCATAAAATTTGATATAGAGTATGTGGCCAAAAAGACAGTAAAAGGAAGAGCAGTAGCAGATTTCTTAGCGCAAAGCTCGGTGGGGGATGCCCAAGAGTGGAAGTTGGAATTCCCCGACAAGCATTTAAGGGTGATAGAGATACAAGATTGGGAAATGTACTTTGATGGAGCTGTCAATAACAAGAGGGCTGGGATAGGAGTAATTTTGGTTACGCCAGAAGGAGAAATGATCCCGATGGCAAAAAGGCTCAAATTTGAAGCAACCAATAACCAAGCAGAATATGAAGCCTGCATCTTTGGCTTAGAAGCATTGCGTAGCGCAGGGGCGAAAAATTTCACCGTCTATGGGGATTTGATACTAGTTATAAAATAAGCCACCAAAGAATAGGAGATAAAAGAAGACAGATTACGACTGTACTGGGAATACTTGACCACCATCCTGTGCTCCTTCACACAGTGTAAATTCATTTATTTGCCAAGGGAAGGAAACCAGGTAGCCGATGCCCTAGCCACACTAGCCTCCATGTGGGAAAGTGGGAAACAACCAGAGGCTAGACCCTTAATTCTCACAAAGTCTCAAGCCCCCTGTTACGAAGAGGTGAGAGTAATGCCAGTTGATGCCACTGAGAAACCTTGGTTCTATGATTTACAAAGGTATCTAGAAACTGGGCAATTTTCGAATGAAACTGATAAGAAAGAAAGGATATCCCTACAAATATTGTCTCGACAGTTCATAAGCCATGGGGGGATGTTATACAAAAGAATGCCAGTCGGGGTACGCCTCAGATGCGTTGATAAGGATGAAGGTCATAAGCTTATAGAAGTAATTCATGAAGGGGTGTGGGGACCACACATGAATGGGACTATCTTGGTAAAGAAAATAGCCCACTAGGGGTACTTTTGGCTCACCATGGAAGTGGATTGTGTTGGATTTGTGAAGAAATGTCACAATTTCCAAACATATAGTGATGTTAGCCACCTACCATCTATGGAACTTCAAGGAATGACGTCTCCTTGGTCGTTTGCTGTATGGGGAATTAACATCATAGGGGAGGTGAGGCCAAAAGCAACTAATGGCCATCGGTACATCATTATGGCCATCGACTACTTTTCCAAGTGGGTTGAGGCTGAATCTTATGCTACCGTGGGGGCGAGGCAGATGTTGAGGTTCATAAAAAAGAACATAATCTACTGATATGGTCTGCTACACCACGTAGTTACAGACAATGGTGTTCAGTTTCGAGTAGAGACGACCACACTACTAAAGGACTATATGATTGAGCACCATAGATCATCTCTATATAGGCCACAGGCAAATGGGGCAGTGGAAGCAGTAAATAAGAATGTAAAAAAGATCTTGGCCAAGACATTGGAAAATTACCGAGATTGGGCTGAATACTTACAGGTCGCATTGTGGGGTTATCGAACTACTACTAGGACTTCGACAGGAGCCACTCCGTACTCTTTAGTTTATAAGTGTGAGGCTGTTTTACCAGTGGAGGTTGAGATAAGGTAATTGAGAGTCCTTATGGAATCTAAACTCCCTGAGTATCAGTGGGTCAAAAGTCAGTTGGCTCAGTTAACACTGCTGGACAAAAAGAGGATGAAGGCTATGTATCATTCTCAGTTGTATTAGAGAAGAATAGCCCATGCCTACAATAAGAAGATTAAGCCAGACAAGATTTGAGAGGGTGATTTGGTGTTGAAACTTACAAGATCAGTCATGATCGATCCTTGAGGAAAGTTTAAGCCCAACTGAGAGGGACCGTATCTAGTAAAGAAGCTGTTTGCGAAAGGCACCGCCATTTTGTCTGACATGGAGGGAAACGAGTTTAAAGAACCCATCAACCTAGACAAGCTCAAGAAATACTTTCTGTAAAAAGTCTCGCTAGGGAGAAAATCTCAAAAAGAGGCTGTCTACACAAAAGTTAGAGACCAAAAAAAAAAGAAGAAGAAGAGAAAAAGAAAAAGGGGTGTCCTGCTGGACTGAAAACCTCGAAAGGGGCGGTCCAGGAAAAAGTTAAGGACATGTAAAAGGGGAAGGAGAGGCACAAAATGGTTAGTCAGAAAACTTGCAAGGGTAAGCCAACTAATAACATGAGATGTACCAGAAGCAAAATGTATATACATCTTGCACTTAAATGAAATGAAATGGATTGCTTTAATTGTCGTTAAACATTGCATAATGTGTCCATTACAAGCCGTTTAACTAGTACAAAAGGGAGATTACTTCTAACAAAAGGGAAAATGACAACTTCATTCCATGAGCTAGTTTTTCTTTCTTTTCTTTTGTTGCCTACCCTGTGAACTTAACATCTGTAATTCTCTTATCTTTGTATATTTAATAAATTCGTCTCTCTTTATCTGTTGCAAGCAAACCCACGCTTTGTAATGATCATCGGTGGTCTGATCACCGTCATAGCTTAAGTTTCTTTCGATGACTCTTTAAGGTCAAGTTGCCACTAGGTGGTCTAGAAAGTTCTGAGAAAGTGGCCCTGGCTCGAACTCGTGAACAGGCTCCATAATCAGTTGTTTATGACCGTATTGGTGACAGAGGTGGGCTGGATTGTAGAAAGTGGAAAAATGAAGATCGGTAATTGGGACACAATATGTATAAGACTGAAGAGTCACATGCTGCAACCCCCACTAGGGACACATCCAGTGAATCAGTGTATCAAGGAATGTTGATATCCAGCTGTGAATGTTTGCAGGGATGGGATGTAGTCTCCTTGTTCGATAATGCTTGGCTTGATAACACCTAATGTCTTGGGGAGGTTCAATCAAGCCCAAATTCTTATAAAGCCACATCTGTGAGACTGTAAATGTTTAGATACAGGTAGTACTGGTAGTTGAAAGTAAAGGGGGGCAACGGGAAACTTACCTCCAGCAAAAAGGGGCTTCTAGAGAATCATCGCGTCCTTATGAAGTCATCCAATCCAATGATGGTTTCTGCTAAGATGAGAGGGAAGGGATTGTGCCCTGACTCCACTTGATCGAGGAAGGAGAGGATCTTCGTATCACAATGCTTTGAGGGGGAAACCAGTAGAAATTGAGCATACAAATAGAGGGCTAACATGCAGGGCCAATAAGTTTCCCCTTTGTCCACAATCATGGTGACTTCGAGGAGGGACTCCAATTTGATTTTTGAGCTGGAGATATAGTAAAAGGAAGACCTAGGTGGAAGATTGAACATGCACGCCATTTGTTGCTAGATGGAGCGAGAATCCGGGTTTTCAAGAGTAGGAATTGCAAGTTGGCAAGCGAAATCTGTATAATGGTTAAGAATTGCCTCGAATTCCTCCGGTAGGGGAAATATTTCTATTGTGTTGAGCCGAAAAACGTGTTTCTAAGGATCCTAAAATTAAACCATAGCATGGAAAAAAAGGTAATTAATTCTCCTAGTATGGAGTGATTTAAAGACCGTGAGATGAAACGGCTCTAAACCGGCCTAAGATTTATTGTCCAAACCTTTCAAAATCAAATGTAGGGACCTCAGACTTTATTCTGTCATGTTTATGGCTTTTCAAAGACACTTAGAGGGAGAAACAGAAAGGGAAAGATGAAGGGGACTCAAAAATTAGGTCAAACACAGGAATGTGGGTTTTATAGGGGTAGGATCGCCTGTTACTGAGGTGGTTGCCTCATCAATGAGGCTCTGCCTCAGCATCAAGAGGCGATCACCTCTTCACCAGGGTTCAATGAGGCGATCGTCTCATTAGCAGTACGGGCCAGTTGCGTTTCTTTAAGTCACACAGTCTAAACATGTGTCATTGGAATGTAGTGGGATAGTTGCACATGCATACATTGAAATCAACTCACATGTGAAGAAATGAGAAAAGAAAAATAAATGGATTTAATCAAGGAAAATGTTGAGTTCTATAAGCATTCTGTTCATAAAAATCAAAAATCAAAATTTTGCATTCACTACTCAGAGACTACAAAAATTTTAACCCTGGAACGTCAAGCATTTGATCCCGTACCCTCAGGGTCATCTTCTCCCCCTGCGCCACTGCCACTCCTGTCTTTGTCCTCGTCATCCTCATCAATCTGAAATACATCAATTTGACACTCAAGGGTGGCGATCTTTGCCCTGCTAGCCTTATCCTAATTCTATTCAGACAAATCACAGGTTAGTAAACCATGCAAGCATGCACACATGTAGAAAATAATGAAACTCTTACCCTCTACAGTTGGGTGACCTCCAGCATGTAGTCTTTCTGGGTCTCTATCATGCGATACATATATAGGCCCTGCTCCAGCGGAATCTACATTTTTGAAATAAATGTTGGAACTAACATTAGGTTTGAAAATTATAGAGAAAGCAGGTCAGGAAAAGAACATATATGAGTAGCACCACCAGGGGTGCATGCAGGGGTCAAGTCCTTGTCCAAGGCCAAGAACTGGCATAATAACTCTCCAGGGGGAACCTAACATCGAGCTAGAGGGTCGGGGACGTGGATGAAGCTGTTTGGGATAAACTCAGAATCGGGGGCAGTAGTCGGCCTGGCTTCCTCGCCTACTGTAGAAGTCTCCTCCCTACCCGGATCCAGTCAATACCTCAAGGGCTCCCTCTCCCACACTCGAGACCTAACCGGGGCCACAGGCCTAGTAGGCACAACTTGAAGATGAAAATAGGAGGAACATGTTAAGAATCCAGTGAATTCGTAAAGAAAAGGGGGACTTACAAGGATTTACCTGAGAAGTAAAAGCGGCCTGGAAGGGGACCATCAGTAGAAGGTGGGTGTGGATGAACTCTGCATACCAGCTCTTCACATGAACTGTATGGTCCATAGCTGGTGAGCCCGTAATAGCCTGAGCGAGGTCGTCACCCTCCAGCTCATGAGCCCAAAGCATACTGTTAGGAGGGGACCTGGGGACCCGCTTAGCCCTAACGCCTGCCTTCCAGTTCAGGACCCGCTCTCCTAAGTACCAAGCTTGATACCTAGGGCCACAAAGGAGTACCCCCTTTTAGGCTAAAGGCTTGGAGCAAGTCATCTCAATGGTCCAAGTGTCCTCGGACCCCCACAAGCCATTTCAGATCTGCAGAAAAAGAGAGATGTCAATATGTAGGTAGATTGAATGCAAATAATTTACTAATAAGTAGGTTTGTGCTTTGCAGGTACCGCATCCTGTGTCAGAGAGTTTAGGTATTGCCTGTGGATGTGAACTCGCGCGAGGTGCCTCTTCACAACGCTGCTAGCGCCCTACCTACCAAGGGCAGGGAAATGGTCTCCCACTCGGATAACGCCCATAAGCAACTCTAGCTCTAGAGCCCAAACCTAAATAATAGAACAGGAGAAGTTGAGAAGACTGATGTAAGTAATTGGGTTTAGAACAAGATAAAGGAAAAAAGGGGATCATGATGTACCAGAACAGCATGCCAAAAGCTGCAAAACCTCTTAGCCCCTCGGACCACCTCGTCCATGCTCCAGTACAAGTATGCCAGGGCACAACTACCCTAATCGAATGTGGGAACCTAGTCAAGATCCCGAAGGGTCGATAGGAACATCGGATCGATAGAGCTAGCGGTGTCGGCAAAGAGGGTGGTACCGAGCAGGTAGAGCAAGAAAGCCCTCACTACCTGGTCAATCTCAAGGGGAGAGATCATCACTACGGCCTGATCCCGAGTGTAGAAACTCATGATCTAGTCCAACTTAAGGGTATGAGTCCCCTTCATGTCAGGATTCATCCCTAAAAGCCGCTCGATATATGCAGCCTTATCAGGAGATAGCTGATGTAGACTCGCATCGAAGGGAATAGAATCCCCAACGCAGGCAATCCCCGTGATGGCAACAAATGATACCAGGTCTAGAGTAAGCTCACCGAACGGGAGGTGGAAGGTATGGGTCATCTCAAACCACCTCTCCATCAGGGCATGCAGTGGCTGGTAATTCGTGCGCCCCTGCTCTGATGGAAGTGAGAGTACGAAGTCCTCAAACCCCATCTCCTGAATCCGATCCCTCTGCTCGTCAGTCAAGTCATTGAAAAAGACCCAGGCTCCATGGAAATTCCCAACACCCTTGAAAGTCTGAGCATCATGCTGTAAATAAAGAGATAGGGAAGTAAAATTTATGCATTTTGCGGTCTCAGGGAGAAATTCAGAATGGATGTACATGTAAATGGCGCAGTTCCTCTCTGTTGATGAAGCGATCGCCTCACCTTAGAGGCGATCGCCTCATCACAGAGGTGATCACCTTATCTAAGAGGCGATCGACTCTATGAAGGGGTGACAGGAAATCACCTCTTCACAAAAGCCCATCATCTCATCGATGAGGCGATCGCCTCATCGAAGAGGCGATCGCCTCTGTAAGGCGCAGATGGGAACAATGTTCAATTTTTGATGCAATAAGGCATAAATTCCATATTTTGTTTGATTAAATAAATCTCCTAGGATGATAATTATGCAAGATTAATCCCTAACCTAATGAAATTTTACAGGAAATTTTAGGGTACTAACCTCTCCGGATGCGAAAGAGCAGATGTGAGACCCTAGGTCTACCAAAAGCGAAATTAAGTCTCCACGGGTCAATCCCAGACTCCTAAAAGCGCTAATGAGAGGTGGAATATGATCCTACTGAGGTACAGGGGTGTTCTATCATTCTCCATCGACTGAAAAGTAGGGAGAGATGTAAGGAGTACAAGAAGTATAAGAAAAATGAGAGAAAAAGAAAAGGTGACAAAAATAGAAAGGAGAAAGGACAAAAGGAAAAGAGTTGTTTTTATAGCAAGCAAAGATGTAGGGTTTTCCCCTAAAAAAAATAAATGATGAGAATAATAGGTGGAAATTAGTGCCACATACTAGGGAGGCGGAACTCAAAGTATGGATTTTTGAAATGAAGTTTCTAGAAGACAGGGCTGTTTGGGTTTGAATCCTCGAAGCTCAGAGGACAGGGCTATTCGGATTTGAATCCCCAAAGCTCAAAAGATTGAGATGACTGTTCGGGTTGTATCCCAGAAGTCGAAAGCAGAGGACAACTGGGCCAGGAAAACCTGAGAGTTTATGTCCCTAGCAAAGACCGGGCCAGGAAAACCCGAGAATCAAGTTTCGGTGTTGTGATGATTAGGCTAGGAAAACCCAAGAATCAAGTTTCTTGTGTTCTGATGATTGGGCTAGGAAAACCTGAGAATTAAGTTTCTTGTGTTTTGACGATTGGGCCAGGAAAACCCGAGAATCAAGTTTCTTGTGTTATGATGATCGGGCCAGGAAAACTCGAGAATCATGTTTCAGGTGACTGATGGTTGGGCCAGGAAAACCCATAAGTCTATGTCCCTAGCAGGACAGTAATTAGGCTAGGAAAACCCGAAGTTAACAGTCTTTGAATACTTTATCAAATATTAATGAGTGGTTGATCGGGCTAGAAAAACCCGAGGATCATGGTCACGTTTCAGAATTGAAGAATTCATCTCTCGGGCAAGACCCGAGATTCAGGTACATTTCTTATCTTATTGTTTATTTGTTGTTGTGCATGTGATTTTTTGAAAAATGGTCATTGCATGCATTTGATTTTTTAAAAAATCAGGGGGCAAATTGTAGACACCCGATTTGGTCGGCCCGTGTTAGGGGACGAATTAGGGTTACTCAGAGTGACCGGCCCATTGTCAAGCCCAGTGATGAGAATGTGTACTTGGACATGAGAATGAAGCCTGAATCTATAAGTGGAAAGTGGACTTGAAAACCCAAAGCCTGGAAAACCCAAAACCGAGCCCAACTATCTAAATTCGGCCTAAGCCCGCTCGGCCCAACCCAGGCCTGGGCCAAAGGGGCATCGCCTCAGTGTAATGAGGCGATCGCCTCATCATAGAGGTGATCGCCCCACCGATGAGGCACCGCCCCTATGGTAGCCCACTTATAGCTGCATTTAATGTAGCTGCAATCATGACGGCCAAGTGGTGTGGGCCCCACTCTCCAGACCTCTTTCTTGCATAAGGGAAAGATTTTTGGGGAAAGAAAAAGGCTAGGAGAGCTCATGATGAGCTAGGAGGCTTAGGGACATGGGAAGTTAAGGGATAAAAGAAAAAAGAGAGAGAAAAGGAGGAGAGGAAGGGGGAGAAAAAGAAAAGGTTAGAAAAAAAGAGAAAAGGGAGAGCTCTAAAAGAAAAAACACAGAGGGGAAAGAGAAGAAAAAAACATCCTCAAGAAAGGGGGGAAGGTTGAATCAAAGAAGTCCACATTCTCCATAAGGGAAGAAGGAAGAAACTTGTGTCAAAGAAAAATCACGTCCTAGCAAGGATCACAATCAGAAACAGCTCTGAGGGCCTCTTATTTTGGTATAAAATTTGCACTTTGAACTTGACATGTTCATCATTTTGTGTGTTCTTGCTTGTGTGTAACTGAGTCTTTAGCATATTTTAGGTTTACCTCTAATGTGTTTAGCTTGATATCTCACTTTATTGATGGATCTTTGAATACCTTTGCATGTAGTTATAGTATGATGAGTGTAGAGTGTGTACATGTATGTTTTGGTTACTTAGAGTAGAAGTCTGCACGTCTTGGGAGTCAGAGCCGGCCTGGTGGTCAGGCAACGCCTCTTCATAGAGGTGTCACCTCATCTCAATGAGACGATCACCTCATTAATGAGGCGATCACCCCATTGACAGGCCCTTAGGGAGCCTATCCTTTGTGTGTATGCTACCTGTTTTTGTCTCGAATTTGTAAGAGCCCTGTTGATGAGGCGTCACCTCATCAATAAGGCAACCGCCTCATTGGAAGGGTTAACCTGCTTCCTGTTTCATTTTCTTTGTTGTTTTTTTGTTGTGACATCTGCTTTAACATGTCCCCTTTTGACCTTAAATAAGTTTGTATGATTGCATGATGATAGTTATCTTGATTATTTATTGGTTTCTTTGATCTATGATGTGAGAACCCTTTCTTTACAGAGCCTTTTATAAGTATTATTGTATGCGATTTCTCTTCTTCTTTTCTTGAAAGAAAGGACTAACCATGTGCCATTTACAGGAATTACTTGATGATTTCTGTCATCGAGTAGTCACTTTTGTTAGTTGTTCCTTTGTACATTACGCTTTTATGTTATTTTAATAGTTTATTTTTGGTATATGTTTGATTTAGTTTCTGTATATTATTCATTTATTTAGCTAAAAAGCATTGTAATCCTTAATCCCTTCCCCCATCTAATTTTTAATGTATGGTTGTAAATTATTATTTATTTTATTTATTGCATTTTTTTGAATGTCGGGACTTAAAGGCATGAAATTGGACTAATGTGCAAACCCGGACTTAATTATAAAATCTAGCAATTATTCGAAGGAAACTTTATTACATGTGGTAAATGAGGAAATAATTAAATAATTAAATGGTAATAAAATGCAAAACACAAACGAAGGCCAACCACAAGGTTAGATGAGCATTCAAACGCTCATACCCAGTTTCCGAACCCGATCTCTGATGACGGCTTCTGGGAACCTCCATGGGATCCAGTTGCTGTACAGTGTGTACTAGCTTTTATCCAGGTGGCGACTCCATCTCCAAGTAGGCCCATGACCTATATCGTATTTCCTAGTGGGCCTTGAGCCCACACAGTGCTGTGGTCGCCAAACACTTGGGCGCACTCTAAACCCTGCCGCCTACACTGTCCTTTTGAGATATGGGGAAAAAAGAAAAAATATGGAATGTGGAAAATTGAGATAAAAGATATAGTACACCATCATGAACCATCAAGAGATTTGTTTGGACATCCATATACTTGTCGTTTTTTAAAAGAAGAAGTTGGTAAGATTAAAGAATTGACTATAACTAGTGCACTTCCAAGACAAACATTGACCTCTCTTCGTGGAAGTAATCCTAAACTTGAAGCAACATCTAGAACTCTCTATAATATCAAAGAAAAAATTATAAAAGTGAGTCTAACAAGTCATTCAATGAATGAAGTTTTATTGGAGGAACTTGGTCAATGTGGTTTTGAATATAATATAGAGTACAATCAAGATGGACATTTAACACATTTGATGTTTATACATCCTAAGTCCATGGTATTGATAAGAAGTTATTCAAATATTTTTTTCATGGATTGTACTTACAAAACTAATTAATATAAAATGCCATTGCTTGATATTATTGGAATATCAAGTTTTAATACTTCACTTTTCTCATGTTTTATCTTTTCACAAAAAGAGAAAGAGAAAGATTATGTTTGGGCATTGGAAAAATTTAGCAAGATATTGGAAATTGAAAACTATCCTCTAGTAATTATTTCAAATAAAGAGTTGGCTTTGATGAATGCTATAACAATTGTCTTTCCAAGGACAACTAATTTATTATGCGTTTGGCATATTGGGAAAAATATTCTTGCAAATTGCAAGTGTCATTTTGAGAGAGGGGAAGATTGGGATTTATTTTTATCTATGTGGACAGACTTGATATACTCTCCTAGTGAAGAATCATTTGACCAAGCTTGGCATCAATTTAAAATACAATATGAATGTTATTTGCTTATATATATATGCATAGACACACACACACACACATACATACACTTTATTTAGATTATTAAACCCAAAAAATATATATATCATATTTTTTCTCATCTTATGAAAGGTACATGATGATTCTTAATTATATTATAAGGACTTGGCTTACATTCAAGGAGTATTTTGTAAAAGCATGGACAAAAAAATGCACACATTTTGGAAATCATGTTACTTCAAGAGCTGAAAGTGCACATGTAATGCTAAAGAGGTATCTTCAAGTCTTTACAGGTGATCTTCGCACTATGAAAGAGAAAATATGTCATGCAATTGACAATCAATTTCCAGAGATTAAAGAAATATCTCTATAGTGAGAAAATTTATGTGCCACGTGAATTTTGCTTTCCTTTTTGCTTTTTAAAGAGCTTGTTATGCATGTTTATGTGTTTGCATTGGAAGAACTTCATCAACAATATGAATTGGCATCATTTGACTCTTTATCACCCATTTGCAAAAGTCATTTTTTGAAAACAATAGGTCTTCCTTATTCACAAAAAATGAGAGGAATAAAAGATTAAGTGTTACAACTCGATGACATACATACATAATGGAAAATTGATAATGTATCCTTATTAATCATTAGTAGAGTTGATGAAAAAGATCCCATTGATGACTTGTTACAAGGGTTAAGAGCCAAATATCAAGAATTACCCTTGAGTTAAAAAGAACATGTTCAAAGACAAATTTCTCTCTTTGTGAATGGTTCAACACCTTTAATTTTAGAACCCAATATCATATCTCACAAGGGTCATCCTTTAAGTTCAAGTAAGAGAAAAAAAATATCATCTACGAGGCGTGATCCTTTAGCTTTTGAAAAAGTTAAAAATAAGAGAAAATGTAGCACTTATAAGGATGGAGGCCGTGATTGTCATACTTGTCCAAGTAAAGTCAAAGAAACAAATGTAAGCTCCACTTCTTTATTGCCTAGCTAGGTTGATAATGAAAGTACAGTGGGTACAATTGACTTGAACATGCCAAGTTTTTGCTCCAACTTCTTATAGGATTAAAAGATCTTGGTAAGACTTAATTCTTCTTATTGATGATTTTATTATTTTTTTTTTCAATTTTAATTTTAGTTAGCTACATAACAAAACAAAAGAAGTCATTCTCATTTGGTGTTGTTTTTTTAGTAATGTCTAATGCATTTTTATGGAGTCACGATGCTAAAAGTTGCAAGTTATTGGTGGTTTAATATGCTTAAAGTTTGGAATTTTTATATTTCAATTATTTTTGGATGTTATTCTATACTCTTTTTAAAGATATTAGAAAAAAATATTGTCTTTTTTGTTAGAAATTTAATTAAAATATTTTTTTATATAATGAACTATTGTTGAATTTTTAGTTAAAAAAATATTCTTGAATTTTATATTAAATAAACATTTCATTTTTAGAGGTTCATGTGCGACAACCGATCAAGCTTGAAAACAACCATGCATTTTGTTGCGTTTAAAATTCGCAAGCACACTGATAATGAATTGTAGTATAAAGAGTTATCATTCTCATGAGGATTGGATATTGAATACCAATATTCCTACTTATGATCTTAGCTAGTAAATCAAATAAAAGTGATCAAACAAATAAACTATAAAGCAAAGCAAATTAAACTAAGAGAAAATCAAATAATTAAAACGTAGAGCTTAGGTTTAGTTTTACTATTTCAATCAGATCATGAACACTTAAACAAATTAAACATTGATTTCAATTAAGGATAATTGTTCTAAAATACCTAAATACTCTATCAAGTTCAATTAAGCATGCTAAGATTAAAGTTTAACCTACTCTCGTGATTAAGAAATTAATCCTAACTCATTAAGCTTTTTAACAATTATGTTGACCTTAGCAATAATAAATTTTAATTTTGATCTTAACAAACTTAATTTTGAGCATTTAATATGTTTATTTTAAGTATGTATAAATTAGGAATAAAAAAAATCAAGTCAAAGCTGAAATGAATAGTAAGTTACGACTAAAGTAAAAGCTTCTATGGTAACAAAAAGCTTAAATGAATAGTAAGCTACAACTAAAGCAAAAGCTTCTATGGTGACAGAAAGCTTAAATGAATAGTAAGTTATGACTGAAGCAAGAGCTGCTATGGTGATAAAAAGCCAAAGTGAACAGTAGGCTATGACTGAAGCTCTACTGCTATGGTGGCATTCCAACTGTCATATTTTTGAATTTAAAAGGGAGACATTGGAGATATGTTTGATATCTCCAATAACTTATTTTTGAGTGTTTATCTATATAAACACCTACTTTAGCTTAATTGAAGTTAAGACACTTGATTATTACAATATTTTATCTTAACATTCATCAAAGCTCTCAAACTCTTAAATATTCATTCTTTATTTGTATAACTCTTATGAGAGTTGGTTATATGTTAAAAATAGAATTTCTCTTCATCTTAAATCTTAGGATAGATTATAAGGTAAGTGAGATTTATTTCTAAAGGAATTGGTTAAACTGTTTTGCCATTAAAACACTTAGGATTTGGTTCGTGAGTGAGCCTTGAAAACTCAAGTTGTAAGGTTGTAAGAGTGAGCCATAAAACTCTTATGTAATCTCAATCTTATGAATAAAATTATGGGAATTGAAAATCCTAACTTGGGGATAAGGTAGGTGGAGACGTAGGATTGTTGAGAATTTGAACTCCTTAAATTTCTGTGTTCATTGTTCTTCCTACTCTATTCTCTTTCAATTTTCGTTCATTCCTTAAATTTATTTTTTATTTTCTAAAATCCTTTATTAGCCTTATTCCCCCTCCCCCCTTTAAGGCTTTTTCAATTGGTATCAAAGCTTGGGTTCTAGGTACTTAATTACTAGAATTCAAGATCATAGGGAGTGAATCTTATTCTTTTCAATCCTTTGAACCATTATTTGATAGGAGTGGCTTCATAAAGAATAAAGAGGTCTCATGTTATGAATACAAGAAGCCTAGACATATTAGAAGTGAATGTCAAAGGCTCAAGCATAAAGGCAAAGGAAGAAAAAAAAGGAGAATAGCTTTCAAAGCCAGTTGGAGTAACTCTTCCAAATCGGAGATAAAGGATGAGCAACAAAAAGCCACCAACCTTTGCATTATGGCTCTTGAGGACAACAATAAGGTACCATCTACTTCTAACTCCTCTTGTGATAATTGTGATTATTTTAATAATGATGATGATGATGATGATAATGAGAGCTCTATTGTGATCAAATTATTAGTTAAATGCAAAAGCTTACTTTCTAAGAAGAAGATTTATAAGCATAAGCTATCTAGCTTAACCAAGGAATTTGATAGCTTAAAAAATGATTTTGCTAAACTTGTTGAATCAAATGAAAAACTTCTTAGTGAAGCAAAATATTTTAATTCCTTGGAAGATCAACTCAAGAAAGCAAATGATAAAAATTATAAGCTTTCTAAGGAGGTTTTAGAATTAAAAAATTCCATTGCTAAATTCAAGAGAGGAAAAGAAATTTTAAATAGTCTTATTGATTCTCAAACATTTCATAGAGATACGAATGGAATTGGATATAATAATGGAATGCCTTCATCATCATCATTATCACATATTAATTTTATTAAAGCCTCACATGATTCCACTCCTTCTACCTCCAAACCAAATGAGATTCAAGCTTTCAAAGCTAAAAAGTCTCATGTGTTAAATAATAAAGGAAAGTCTTATAAGACTCAACCTCCATTGGCATAAAAAGGTAAGACACATGTTAGAAGACCACAACCCAAACATGCTTATATGTATACTAGACATAACACTCCTAAGAGTGTTGCACAACCTTATTAAAATACATATTATCATTGTCAATGTTTGTCTCACACTATGACTAAATATAATTTTAGGAGACACACACCACAACAATACAAAATGCATGTTTCATATACTAGGAAACCATATCATCCTAGGAGAAATAAATTTGAAAATATTATATATTCATATTGCATGATCAAAGGATATACAAACAATGTGTACTTTTATTGAAGAGTACACATGCTTTTGCTTCCTTTAGATTATCTTAAGAATAACCAACCTAGACCAAGAAAGGTTTGGGTTTAAAAGAACACTTAAGTTATTTTATAGGTGTGCTTGAAGTCCATAAGAACAAAAATTAAATGGTATCTTAATAGTGGATGTTCAAGATATATGATTGGAGACAAAGAGCAATTCAACAAGCTTAATGCTAAGGATGGAGGACATGTTACTTTCAGGGACAATGCAAAAGAAAAGATTATTGGCATTAGAGAAATTGGTAGTACTCAATCCTTATATACACATTATGTATTTCTTATTGATGGTCTCAAACATAACTTGCTAAGTATAAGTCAATTATGTGATATGGGAAATAAGGTCACTTTCTACTTTAAGAATTGCTTTGTTAGTAGTCTTTATGAAGACAAAGTAATTTTTAGTAGTGAAAGGGTTGATAATATTTATGTTATTGATTTAAATAAAATTGATAACAAAAATATTAAATTCTTGATGTCTATTTCCCATGATACATGGACATGGCATAAAAGGTTAGGACATGCAAATTTTAAGCTATTGAATGATCTTTGTAAACATGAACTTATAATTGGTTTACCTAAGCTTGAGTTCATTAAGGATAAACTTTGTGATGCTTTTCAAAAGGAAAAACAATCAAAGTCATCTTTTAAGCTAAAAAATGTTATGTCCACCTCTAGGCCACTTGAACTTATACATATGGATTTGTTTGAACCAACTAGAGTTGCAAGTTTAGGTGGTATGCACTACACTTATGTCTTAGTTGATGACTACTTTAGATTTTCTTAGGTGTGTTTCCTTACTCATAAGAATAATGCTTCTAAAGCTTTTGAAAATTTTGCTAAAAGAGTTAAAAAAGAAAAAGGATTTTATATTTCATCCATTAGAAGTTATCATGGACTTGAATTTAAAAATGAATCCTTTTGCAATGAAAATGGTATTTCACATATGTTTTCTTCTCATATAACTCCTCAACAAAATAGGGTAGTTGAAAGGAAAAATAGAACTCTTATGGAAATGGTTAGAACAATGCTTTATAAGTATAATTTACCTCTATACTTTTGGGCATAAGCCATTAACACATCTTAATACATTTCAAATAGAATATTTAAAAGACCAATTTTAAATAAAATTTCTTATGAGTTTTGGAATAATAAAAAAACCCAAAATTTCATATCTTAGAGTATTTGGATGCAAGTGCTTTATATTGAACACCAAAGATAATCTTGAAAAATTTGATTCTAAAGTTGATGAAGGAATTTTTCTAGGTAATGCCATAACTATTAAAGTATATAGGGTCTTTAACAAAAGAACTCTAGTAGTTAAAGAGTCAATGCATGTTGTATTTGATGAATCAAACTCACTTGAACCTAGAAAGGATGTTTGTAGTGTTGATGATTTTATAAATAAGCATGTGAATGTGAACATTTAAGAAGAAAATGCTAGCAAGCCTTTGAAACTTAAAGGTCTAAGCGATGAGGACAATGAGGAGATATCTTAACCTACCTTGAAGGATGAACTTTTAAAGGATTGGAAATTTAAGAAATCACATCCTTAAGACCTCATCATAGGTGACACTATAAAGGGGTTAATTACTAGATGTCAACTTAAGTCCATGTTAATTTAGCATTCTTATCTCAAATTGAACCCAAAAATGTTGATGATGCTTTGAGTAATGAATTTTAAGTCCTTACTATGCAATAATAGTTAAATCAATTTAAGAGAAACAATGTTTGGATCTTGGTTCCTAGACCTAAACATCATCATATTATAGGCACCAAAGGGGTGTTTAAAAATAAGATAAATGAACAAGGTGTCATAACTAAGAACAAAGCTAGACTAGTAGCTCAGGTTATAATCAAGAGGAAGGTATTGATTATGATGAAATCTTTGCCCCCATTGCAAGGTTAAAAGCTATTAGAATGCTACTTGCATTTGCAATATTCATGAATTTTAAACTTTATTAAATGGATGTAAAAAGTGTAGTTTTAAATGGTTTCATTGAAGAGGAGGCATATGTTGAACAACCTTTGAGTTTTAAAAATTTTAATTCTCCAAATCATGTTTTTAAATTGTTAAAACCATTACATGGATTGAAACAAGCTCCAAGAGCTTGATATGAAAGATTGAGCAACTTTTTATTAGTGAAAGGTTTCTCTAAAGGAAAAGTTGATATAACTCTTTTCATAAAGAAATCCAAGTATGATTTATTAATTTTTCAAACATATGTTAATGACATTATTTTCGGTGATACTAACCATTAAAGTTTTCCAAGTTGATGCAAGGAGAATTTGAGATGATCATGATGGGTGAGCTCAAATTTTTTCTTGGACTTCAAATTAAGCAATGCAAGGATGGGATATTCATCAATCAAACTAAATATACAAGAGATATTCTTAAGAAGTTTAGCATGGATGGTGCTAAATCAAGCAAAACTCCTCTAAGTACCATTACCAAACTTAACAAGGATGAGAATGGAAAGCTGGTTGATGAAAAGCAATTTAGAGGTATGATCGAATCCCTTATTTATTTAATTGCAAGTAGACTGGACATTATGTTTGCTACTTGCTTGTGTACTAGATTTCAATCAAGTCCTAGAGAGTCTCATTTGAATGCAATCAAAAGAATTTTCAAATATCTTTGTGGAAAAATTCATTTAGGACTTTAGTATCCTAGGAGTTCCTCCTTTAACTTGATTAGCTATTCGGATGTGGAATTTACCGGTAGTTTACTAGATAGAAAGAGCACTTTTTAAACTTGACAATTTTTAGGACAATGTTTAGTTTTTTGGTTTAGAAAGAAATAAGTTTCAGTTTCCTTGTCCACTATTAAAGCTGAATATATTGCAGCAAGTCTTTGTTGTTCACAAGTCTTATGGCAAAAACAACAATTGTTGGACTATGGAATAAAACTTGATCACATTCCAATCAAATGTGATAATACCAGTGCTATAAACCTTAGCAAGAATCCAATTCAGCATTCTAGAACTAAGCATATAGACATTAGATATCCTTTCTTGCATGATCATGTGCAACATGGTGATATCTCGAATTTATTGATACAAATAATCAACTTGCGGATCTCTTCACCAAAAGTTTCATTAAGCATGAACTTGGCATGATTGATGGTTTTAGTTTGTCTTAATTTTATGCTTAATTAATGATTGGACTATTTTCATGTAAAATCATATTATGCTTATTACTTGCTTTGATTATTAATTATTTTAATCATGATCTTAACAATTTTTTTTTGCTATTTAATAATTAATTATTGAAATAATTAATAATTAATTATTGAAATAATTAATAATTAATTATTGAAATAATTAATAATTAATTATTGAAATTATTTTAATAAATTGATTATTCAAATCTAGCATTTTTTTTAATAATTGTCATGCATTTATATATGTTTAAATATGCATTATGATTTTTATTAAATTCCACCTCATCCTCAACAAAACTAGATTTTTATGTTTTATTTTGTTTGTTTTTGTCAGTTTTTGTTTGGTTTATTTTCAGTATCTAAGCTTTAAGTTGTTAGTTTGTTTTTATGGTTATTTTGTGTCAATTTAGGTTCGGTTTATTTTCTGGATAAAAGCCATGAGTTGTTAATTTTATGTCTTATTATATCTTATTTGCAATTGATATTTTAATATCATTATAACTCTATCCTTTTTATTAATGCAATTTTTTACTATAATTTCCTTTTGCATTTTTGACAAAGGGGGAGAAATATTTGAGTTTGAATTAAAATTTTTATGTATAGTTGTTTGAATTTATTTTACAAAATTTTGTTTATGCATGCATAGTAACATTATAAGTGTGGCTAGTTTTATCATATTTTTATTTGTGATAAAAGGTTTTATTTTGCTTACTTTATTTATATGTGTATATATGTGACACTTGGCAAAATGGACATAATTTCTTTTAAGATTTGATCTATCTTTGTTTTCATTGTTTTTGTTCTTAGTCCTTTATTTCCTTCAGAACTAAGCTCTACATGATCATGTAATAGTTAGGTTTGTTAAGCTTCCACATAAATGCTATATTTACTATTTTTGTGATGTGTTAAGTAGTATTACATGCATTGTAAGTGCTACTAGTTCTTTATTTATTTAATATGTTTGAAATTATTTCCTTCATATTGCCTATCATTTATTTAAATGATTATGTTATCATATTTTATGCATGCATAACAACATTGTAAGTATGGCTTGTTTTGTCATATTTTTATATATGATAAGAAGTCTTGTTTTGCTTAATTTGTTTATATGTGTATATATATGATATTTGGCTAGATGGACATAATTTTTTTAAGAGTTGGTCTATCTTTGTTTTCATTGTTTTAGTTCTTAGTCCTTTATTTCCTTTAGAACTAAGCTTTACATGATCATGCGATGGTTAAGTTTGTTAAGCTTCAACATAAATGCTATATGTACTATTTTTGTGATGTGTTAAGTAGTACTACATGCATTGTAAGTGCTACTAGTTCTTTATTTATTTAATATGTTTGAAATTATTTCCTTCATATTGCCTAACATTTATTTAAATGACCATGTTATCATATTTTTATGTTTTTAACACATTTGTCATGTTAGACCATGTTTTTATGTCCCTTATGTTATATTTTATGTTGTTTCTATTTTTGTCAAGGGGGATGATTGATAAATTTATATTTTTTATCATATCTAAA
The DNA here is from genome assembly GCA_947683625.1 of Mallotus nudiflorus. Classification (NCBI taxonomy): domain Eukaryota; kingdom Viridiplantae; phylum Streptophyta; class Magnoliopsida; order Malpighiales; family Euphorbiaceae; genus Mallotus; species Mallotus nudiflorus. The sequence continues at coordinate 885,444 of CANTUR010000017.1, read as the reverse complement.
AAGGAAAGTAATAAAGAAGTATATTAAATATTTTAATTGGTATCTTTTTCAATTGAAATTTTTTAAGAGTTGTTCAATTGATATTTTTATAACACAAAGGGGGAGATTCTTAAAATTCATTATTTTTATTATATGCATAAATTAAGGGGAGTATAATTCACATACTTTGTTAGAATTTAAATCAACACACACTTCACTTTATATTATCCTTCTCAAACTCAAAATTATCTTTGGCCATATCTCTTTTGGAATAATAGCATTTTTCTCGAACATGTGTCTTTGAAACTCTCTCCATGGTGAAAGATTTATGGTATCTATGGTAATATAGTGCATCATTGAGTGTCTATAGGTCCCATAGATATTAAAACATGGTACATCAGTAAAAACACCTTTAGCTTTGAAGAAAGTTCTTTTTAGGGTGATGATAGTATGACATTCGAGAGGAGGTGCCACCTGTTGAGTATAAGCTTCATTTGTCAAATAAGATTTCCATTTGGACAAGTTCTGGAACCATTTGAGAAATGTTGAAAAATATGGATTCAGACCTTCATTTTTCTCAAGCAGACTGATATACCTTGCAAGCTTCAATGGTTGAAGATCAAATGAAATCCAATATAAATGACAAAGATACCAAAAATAGGATTAACAATTCAGGAGGCCAATAAAACTGGTTTTCAGGACTTTGGTTTAGGAAGCTGAAAATACAGGTGAAAGGATAAATAAAATGAAAGCCTAATTTGTGAAAGAAATCTGACCCATAATTTCTGATTAGTCTGGATTGAAGTTCAAAAATTTGAGTTCTGTCTTTTTTATTAAGGGTGGTCATGGAAATGTGTGATGGTAAGGACGGAGGAATACCTTTTTCAAGAAAGTTGGCATTAATGGTTTGATACATGTATAGCACGGGAAGGACTTTTAGCTAAAAGGATTTTCCATAGGAGACAGGTGGTCTGCTTAAAAGATCTGGTAGTAGGTTATCTTCTCCTTTGATGTGTTCTACTTCAAAGTCATACTTACTGAACCATTCTTTCATTCTGAGAAGTTAAGGATGAGGCAGAGTCTTTCTTTTGAATTCAAGCATTTTTGGAAATGATGAGTAGTCCATCATAACTTTGAAATGATGACCAATCAGATGGAATTCAAACTTTTTTATGCCATATTTAACTGCTAAGACCTCTTTGAAGGTTGAGTGATAATGGCATTCTCCATCTGTGAACTTTCTACTAGCATGAGCACAAATCCGTCTTTTCTTATTGTCATTTTCTTCTAAAAGAATAGCTCCCCAAAATTGATCACTTGCATATGTTTGAAGGATTCTTTTTCCTGTGGAGGGAATCTGGAGATCATGAAGATTTTTTGTGCAAATTTTAAGTTATTCAAGAGCTTCTGTTTGTTCTGAGGACCATAGTGGGGGATTCTTTCTTAGAAGAGCTCTGAGAGGGGCTGTCTTTTTTGTCAAGTGAGGAATAAAATCTCTGAGATAATTGACAATGCTAAGAACCTGTCTAATTTGCTTGATAGAAAGATTTTCTTTTGGAAATGTATTCAGTTCTGTTGCAACATAAGGACCTAGAATATACTTCCCTTCTTTGAATCTCATTCCAAGAAAATCTATTTCTGTTTAGCCAATGAACATCTTGGTGGGTGAAAGCATAACACCATAACGTCGTACAAGATTAGTAAATTATTGGAGTAGTTTCTCATGGGCTTTTATATCTACAGAAAATAAAAGAATATCGTCAATATAAACAAGAGCGTTGGAGAGGATGGGCTCAAAGATTTTGATCATAGTCCGTTGGAACAATGATGGGGCTACTTTGAGTCTAAAAGGCAAGACATTCCATTGATAGTGTCTGTTTGGAATACAAAAGCCCGTTTTGTATCTGTCTTCTTCTTTGATTCCAAGTTGCTAAAATCCAGCCTTCAAATCAAATTTTAAAAAGATTTTAGCTCCTGCCAAAAATGTAAATAATGAGGAAATTTTTGGCAGAGGGAATTTGTCATCTCTGAGGAAGAAATTCAAAGGCTGATAGTCAATCACCAATCTTTTCTTTCCAAGAACTTGCTCTGATCTTTTGTTTACATAAAAAGCTTGGCATGCCCATTCTGATTTTATAGGAACAATTAGACCTTGGTCTTTCAATTGGTTGCATTCTTCAATTGCCAATTTAAGATCAGAAGGAGTCATTCCTGGATGAGTTGCCTTTGTTGGGTTGACATCTTCATTTTGTTTGAAAGGTAAGGAGATGAAGAACTCCTCATTTTTCCACAGTGGTGATAAGCATTTTTGAAGAAACTCTGTATAAGACTGAGCACTGCATTCTTTTAACAAAAACTCATGAATAGTCTGAAGGTTTGGTTGAGAAACGGTTTGGCCAACAAAAACAATGGATGGAATATTGGTGAATGGTTGAAAGTATTTCTTGAACTTGAGTCCATTAGGAAGAATTCTCAAGTCTTTCATCTTCCAATAGACATTAAAGCCAATGACAATATCTTTTCCGGGTAAGGAAGATCCAATAACATGTGTCTAGGTGTAACAATTTGGAAAGAATTGGATCTTTATTGGGTGTCTAGTTTTAAGGCTAGTTTCGAGTAATTCTCCATTGGCTGTAGAGAAATATTCAGAATGATGTTTTCAACATTCTTTAGGCAAGGCTTTTAGGTTGAGAATGGTAGTTTTAGCTCCAGTGTCGATCAAGGCTACAAGTTTTATGGGTTTGGAATAACTAGTTGGGTAAATTTGAATAAGGAACAAAGGTATTGGATGTTTTTCATGAGTTAGTGCTATCTTGTCTCTATTATCACCACCAATTAAAAACTAGTCATTCCAGGACTCTGTTTCAGAGCTGGAAATTTCTAAGTCTGTCTCTTGGCCTACAGCAAAAACACATTCTGGTGAAGCTTCTTCTTCTTCTAAACAGAGAGACTCAAGATCGGCATCATTTAGGTCCGCTTCAGTGATTTGCTGAATTTGTTTAATCATTTGCTCAGTCTTCTTTGTTTTTGAAGGGCAATTTTTTGCAAAATGACCCTTTTTTTCACAGACGTAGCATCTATCAGTTTTCCTCTTGCCACGGAACTTTTTCTTCTTGTAATACTTCCACTTTTTAAACTTGGATCTTTTCCCTTTCTTCTTTAATTTGAAGAAGTGTTTCTTCTTCTTTGATGGACAAACACAAACATCAGCATCTTTGCATTTGATATGCAAATCAGGCCTATCACATGAAATTTTTCCTAAAGGATTCTTCCTACTGCCCAAATATAATTTAATCATCTTCCTTTGATCACATAACTGGGTATGAGCCTGAATCATGATTTGATACAAATGTCCTATTGACACATCACCAACTTTGTAATTTGATTGTTGAAAGATTGAAAACATTCGAGAGGCAAGGATCTCAGGAATAGAAGCCAAAAGGGCTTGCTTTAAATCAGGATTAGCAGTGCCTCCTAACAGGTAAAATCTAGTAGACATATTTTGGAAATGTCTTTCTAGATCTTTTCTCTGTAGTGAACATCATTTCATCTGGTAATACTCCTTTTGTGCAACTTCAAGATCATCATCCCATTTTCCTAAGAACTCATAATGTAAGAGTCCTAGAAAATCTTCTCTTGAAGTGGCATCCATCAACTGGATTCTTGCATAAGCATTCAGAGAAGCATACCAGTTTGCCAGCTTTCCCACCATTTTTGCAAGAAATGTTTTAATAACAACCCTGATTTTTGCTCCAGGAATAAGCATTTGTCCGACTATCCATGCTCTAAACTCCAAAAATCTATTCCTGTATTGTGAAGGAGGAACATCATCTAGGGTAAAGTAATTTCCAGTGTTTTTTTAAAAATTTATCTGTGGATCTGGTTGTGGCATTCTGGACAATTCAAATTCTTCTCCTGGATCATCAACTTCTTCAACTTGAGGTCCTCTAGAAGATGTAGCATCATCAACCATCAATTGGTAAGGTGTTTCATAATTTGAATTAGAGTCGCTTTCTAAAGATTCAGAAGATGAACTTTCCTTTGAAACAGATCCAATTGAAAAGTTTGGCATGACATTTTCAACACATTCTTCCAAAAAGGAAGAGATGAGATTCATCATCATTTGAGGGTGTTTTGACTCTTTTGGTGATGAGGTTGGTGAGGTATTTTTGGGTAATGATTCAGAGGGTATTTTTTTAGGTTTCTCAGTTTCAGAGAAATGAACTATTTTTCCTTTTTTTATTATTGTTTCACCAGAGGACTGTGTTTGAGAGGGGGTTTTTAATAAGGATTTAAATCCTTGAAAATTTGGAGGAATATTTAAAGGAGTTGTTGGTGCTGGAAATAAAGGTTGAGTGGAAGAGGCTGTGTATGGTGAACTAGGAATTGAATAAGGGTTGTACAAAAGACCCAAAGGATCTGGAGAGAAAGATTTTAAAGAGGTTTATGAGGACAACTCTTCTTTCTTTCTTTTAAGATCTTTTTCAAGTTGGTCAACCTGGGCTTTTAAGTTTAAAATTTCCATTTCTTTCATTTGAATGTTATTCAATGTGCCTTTGTTGCTAATAATTCGCATAAGTTCCCGGTGCTTCATCTCTATCTGCCTTTGTAATTCTACATGAACTGCTGCCATTCATTTTTCAAAGGCCTGGAACTTTTTTTTTGCTAAATTCATACGTTCAGCAACTCCATCAATCTTTTCTTCAATAAGCTTCAGTTTTTGATTTTGAGCACAAGCATTCTGTGTCTGCCAGTTGACTACTGCTTCAGCCGGAGTAGTTTGTCTAGGTTTGCCATCTGCATCAATAATGTTTGATTCCAAGATAAAAGGCTGCATGGTAAGTTGGTTTTTTGTTTCTTTGTTTAAAGGAGGAAAGTCTGTGGGTTGGAACATATAGATTTGGGGTAAAGACTTTGGCTTTTGAATCTCTGCTGAATTTTCTTTCTTACCTATTTCAAAGATTGTTTGTAACATGGGAGAGGAGTTGACTTAGGTTTCGACTGGGAAGGAGGTATTTGAGGCTTGCAAGGTTCAGGAGGAATATTTTGAGTAGCTGGTGATTTGTACTAAGCAGGAGGAGAATATGATACAAGATAATCATATTTTCCTGAAGGTTGTCCTAGAGTGCAGATGCTTGAATCTCCATCTTCATATCTTCTTCTGAATTCCTTTTCACTATATTTTCCTGGAGATTTCTTCTTTTTATTTTTCTTCTCATCATCATCAAAGTAGGATTCAGCATAACAATCATCACAATCACAGTAATCAAAATAACAGTGACCATCATGCTTAAAAGCATAGATTGGTCTTCCAGAATTATCAAAAGAGGCTATAAGAATGTTATCTTCTAGATCCCAAGGATTGATCATAAATTATTTATTGAAAACTATAGGAGTCTCTTACTTTCGCCTAAAGATCATATCGATTGATCCATCAGATCTTTTGGTATGCACTGGGTCTATACCTTGAATTGGCTCTACTGTCTCATGCAACTTCTCATAATTCGTGATCCATTTTTCTAGGAATAATTTTAACAAATAACTCCTAGAAAGTTATTTAGGAGTGTGGATACACGTGGGAGTATTATGAGAGTTTGCTTTTATGAACAAAGCATCATTTTAGACACAGGGTAGTGACAGGTTGATAGCTTGGTTTTGGAGATGGTAGACAATTTGGTAGTGAAGGGTGGCTACTTTGGCTGTGGAGATTTGTTTAGCACCAAGGATTTGGAGTTGGACTTTTAAAGCTGTCAAGGCATAGGGATCAGAAAGGGCAAGATTATAATTTGGGAAAAATGTAAAGAATACTGAGCTAGCATTTAAGGATGTCTCTACAGTCCTAATTATAGCATGTTGGTACTGTTTATATCTAGAATCCAAAAGAGCGATCCTAGAGAAAATAGGTTGCCCTGCTCTGCCATGATAGGAGAGTCCTAACCTTATAGCTCTAACATGGATGTGAGTGTATCCCTGGTTAAGCCAAGTTCTTAGAAATTCTGGAGGAATTTCTAAGGTTACAAACTATTCTGTCTGAGAGGCTGGTATATGGTGTTGATCAAAGCTAGAGGCTTGAACATATTCTTTTATAGAAGAAGTGGGTCAGTTTATAAGAGCTTTGAAAGATTGTTTCCAGTTTATTTTGGTTTTTGAAAAGGCATCATAAGGGTTCAACAGGGGAAACTTTGATTCTTCAATCTTTTAGTCTTCAGGAAGACAAGTAATCGGTCTTTTTCTGGGTGGTTTGGTTGATAGGGGGTGAAGGGTAACAGCAACAGACTTAGTTGGCACATACTTATAATCACATATTACAGAGGGAGTAGAAAAGGGAACAGAAGAGCTTTCAGATGCTGTCATGTTTAAGAATTTCTTCTCTTTTAGTCTTCATATGTATTATAACAATTCCAACTTATGCAAAAACTAGGCTCTGATACCAATAAAAAAGGGGGAGATTGTTGACCTTAGCAATAATCAATCTTAATTTTGATCTTAACAAACTTAATTTTAAACATTTATTATGTTTATTTTAAGTAAGTATAAGTTAGGACTCAATGAAAGCTTAGTCAAAGCTAAAATGACTAGTAAGTTGTGACTGAAGCAAAAGCTTTTATGGTGACAGAAAGCTGAAATGAATAGTAAGTTACGATTGAACCAAAAGCTTTTATGGTGATAGAAAGCTTAAATGAATAGTAAGATACAATTAAAGTAAAAGCTTTTATGGTGACAGAAAGCTTAAATGAATAGTAAACTATGACTGAAGCAAGAGCTGCTATGGTGACAGAAAGCCAAAGTGAACAATAGGCTACGACTGAAGCTCTGTTGGTCTAGTGACATTCCAAATGTCATATTTTTGAATTTAAAAGGGAGATGTTGGAGACATGTTTGACATCTCAAACAATCATATTTTTTAGTTTTTATCTATATAAACACCTACTTGAGCTTAATTGAAGTTAAGACACTTGATTATTGCAATTTTTTATCTTAACATTCATCAAAGCTCTCAAACTCTCAAATATTCATTCTTTGCTTATGTAACTCTTATGAGAGTTGATTATGTGTTAGAAATAGAATTTCTCTTCATCTTAAATCTTGGGATAGATTAGAAGGGAAGTGAGATTTATTTCTAAAGGAATTGGTTTAAGTGTTTAGTCATTAAAACACTTGGGATTTGGTTTTTTGAGTGAGTCTTGAAAACTCAAGTTGTAAGGTTATAAGAGTGAGGTATAAAACTCATGTGTAATCTTAATCTTATGAATATGATTATGGAAATTGAAAATCCTAACTTTGGGAATAAGTGAGGTGGAGATGTAGGATTGTTGAGAATCCAAACTCCTTAAATTTTTATGTTCATTGTTCTTCCTACTTTATTCTCTTTCAATTGTTGTTAATTCCTTAACTTTGTTTTTTATTTTCTAAAATCCTTTCTTAGCTTTATTCACCCCCCCCCTTCTTCTAAGGCTTTTTCAAATTATTTTACCCCTGAAGAGCTTGCTTACTCTTGTGGTTGAGTGGTCTAAGTCCTATGAGTCCTAAGCTGATAAATTCCCCTAACTCTCATTGGCTAATTTTCACATAAACAAGCAAACAAAATGGCTAAGATAAAAGCATACATTAAGTGTAACTCATAGAATTAACTAAAAATCAATTACTAAAACTTATGTTCAATCACATCATAGAATAACTACTACTAACCTAAACCCTAACAAGAGTTTAGACGCACATAATTGTGGTGACAATCATAAACATAATTAAAAGAATGAGAAGAAGAAGAAAATATGAATAAATCTCTTGAATCTTGCACAAATCTCCTTCAATCTTTGTTAGCTCTTGTTTCTTCTAAGAATGAGGAATGAATTCCCTTAAACCTTATTATGCCCCTTTATATATGAAAACTTAATAGTATCCTTAATGCCCTTGAATTCCTTTTCCTTTTTGAGTAAGAACACCTTCCTTTTCTCTAATGTGGCATCGACATGGTCGTGCTGAAGTGGTGTCACATTGCAGCTCTTTGACATGGCTTCAACACTATTTCAATGTAGGAGTGCTTCACTTTGAATCAAGATTCCAAGTCCTTACACGGTTTCAACACTGGATGCACACCCCCATGCTCAAGTCCCAGTCCTTTAATTTTTTTGAATTCTTTGTTACATCTCCTATAAAGGGAAACATAAATTAGGCACTTAAATAAAACTCTTTATTTGACTAGAATTAAACAAAAAATAATAAAATCCTAAATAAGACTCTAAAATAAAAAATATTTCCTAATTAACCTAAAATCTACCCAACTAACATTATTTATTATTTCAAAGGTCATTAAAATTAAACTCAAATATATGTAAATACTACACACATCAAATTCCCCCACACTTAAGCTTTGCTTGTCCTCAAGTAAAAATCAAAATTTAAATTTTAAAGACCAACTCAATTATAACTAAAGACTTATAACTTCTAAGACATACAAACTGATAACACCGAGACTAAAACTTATTTACTAAAGAAGATAATTAGACAAAAATACATCCTATATGAATAATTTACTAATCACAACCCAAGCACATAACTCTTTGAAATCTAATGAACATGACTTTAGAAGAGAAACATTAAGATCTATAACTCAGCTTTGGTTGTGAATGTGTTTTATGCTCTATTTCACAACATCTTTTCTTTTATTTGCCTTTCGCTTAGGTGAGTGCATTTTACACTCCTCACCATTTTTAATTCTCTCTAATCAAATCTTCCCACTCTTAGTTATCCTTCACTGTTCCTGTAATATTAAGCGTGGATACCACCAAATAAGTCCTTTGGATACTCTTACTCTAATTAGAGCATTGGAGTATGTTCAGAGCATATAAAAATGAAAATTTAAGTACTACTCTTACTTAAGAAAAGAGAGAGATTTTTTGTTAGAATTACAAACCAAAATGCACTCTCTCCCAAAACTATGCTCAAATTCAATCTTCAAGTTCATGCTTAGGTTATAAAAACTAAATTTTTCATATATAATGACTATGTACAACCATCTTAATTAATAAAACATTCAATAATTTGATAATTTTATTGGAAACCAAGCTTTTACATTATTATTCTCTAGTTATAGTCGAACATCAATTTTGCATAAAACAAGACTATAAAAATTTAAAGGACAAGCTAAACAAAAGTATGGAGAAATTGAGTTGAAAATTAATGAATTAGGAATATAATATTTTTTATTTTATTTTTAGAATTAGAAAACAAATGCAAGATGAAAACATATGCAAGAAAACAAATACAAAATGATACCCTCCCCCACACTATCCATGTCATTGTCTTTAATGATGAAAACACATGCATTAACGAAAATAACAAAACAAAAATATGAAAAAATAAAAAAAAATAAAAAGAAAGGAAAAAGAAAGAAAGAAAAAATATTTCCCTAAAATTTTATACTTGATGGTGTTAAAGGTGTGTCGATGTGGTGTCGAAGGTGTGTTGGCTTCGGCTAAAAATGGGCAAATGCAGTAATGAGGCACACAACCATGTTAAAGTGATGTGAAAACTATGTCAGACTGAGGAAATCATGACATGGCCATGTGAATGTGGTGTTGAAGGTGTGCCACGGCCATGTGCAAGCCATACTGATCCTATGTGTAGCTACCAAAACTTTATTCCTCATCTTTCAATTCCTATTCTCTATGCATGATTTTCTTAAGTAAAAAGTAATAAAAATAATGAAAATTAAGGTAAAATAAAGCATAAAAATTGAAAGAAAAATAAATCAAAAGTAAGAAAAACATTGGGTTGCCCCCCAAGAGTGCTAATTTAAGGTCATTAGCTTGACCCTAATGTTGGATCTTCATTTAGGGTGGATGGGTCAAAGAATAATCCTCCTCCACTTGAGCTCGCTTATTTGACACTTAAAAAGAAGATGAGAAATTCTTAAAATTTATATCTTTCACAGCGTTTTTAATTTGCCACTCTTTTTTAACTTTCTCCAAAGGTCCCTTTTTCTTTTTAACTTTCTTGGTTGCTTTCATCTCCTTGGTATCACGAATGAGGCATGTTTTAAGTGATTCTTTAAGAACTTGTGGAAGAACATCTTTAGTACAAATATCAATCGCATCTACTCGAAAATAAAAAGTCATTGATGAGGATTGGGTTGGCTTCCTGAATACATCAAACTCTACTTTTTCTTCTCTAATCTCTAGAATAATTTTTACACATTTGACATCAATAATTGCATTGGTGGTAGCAAGGAAAGGATGCCCTAAAATGATTGGAATTTTAAGGTCCTCTTCCATCTCTAAGATGATAAAATCCCCCAATATATAGTAATCTCCAACTTTAACAGGAACATCTTTTAGGATTCTATAGGGATAGGTGATGGACCTATCTGCTAGTTATAGTGACAATGTTGTTGGTTATGGCTCACCAATGTTTAGGTGCTTGCAAAAAGAGAGAGGCATTATGAAATAGTTCTAAAAAGGGGGTTTGAATAAGAATTAAAAGAAATGTTAAGAAGGAAGAATGAAGAACATAATGATTTAAGAAGTTCGGATTCACCAATAATCCTACGTCTCCATCTAACTTATCCCCAAGTTAGGATTTTCAATCACCCACAATCTTATTCACAAGATTAAGCTTACACAAGAGTTTTATGGCTCACTCTTATAACCTTACAACTTAAGTTTTCAAGGCTTACCCAAAAACCAATTTATAAGTGTTTTCAAGGCTCACACTAAAACTGAATTCCTAAGTGTTTTAATGGCTAAACACTTAAACCAATTCCTTTATAATAGAATCTCACTTCCCATTTTCTAATCTTAGAAAATAAAAGAACAAGAATATCTATTCTAACACTCACAAACTCTCATAAGAGTATGTAACAATAAAATGAATTTTAAAGGAGTTTAGAGAGCTTAATTGAATGCTTGAAAGTACAGAATGAATAATCAAGTTTCTTAACCTCAAAATAATCTTCAATTGTTATATTTATACTTAAGCAATCCAGTTATAGTTATTGGAGAAAATAATTTCGCTCCTAATAAAAACAAAGTCCATTTGAATGAAATTTGGACTTTTGAGCTACATTTTGTCAGGTCCTGATCGGGATATCATCAGTTTTGGGTCTTGATCGGGACTAGCATTGAATAACCATTACAAGTCATTGCATTTGAAAAATTGCTCTGATCTCGATCGAGACTACCATGTCCTGAGTAGTGTCCCAATCGGGACTATGGATCAAAATGGGTTTTGCCATTTTTTAGTTTTATACAAAAATTGGTCTCCCTTTATCCCAGTCAGGACTATGGCAACACTTGCACTTTTTTGGTGCAATTTAGTCCCTGTAAGTAGTTCGATCAAAATAGTACTAATGATGACTTTCTGAAATGATTTTTCTTTGATATTTCATTATTATTTTGATTTCCAAATTACTCCTAACTTATACACACTTGAAGAAAACACATTAGTTACTCAAAATTAAGTTTGTTAAGATCAAAATCAAGGTTAATAAATTGCTAAGGTCAATAATCTCCCCCTTTTTCATTTTGACAAACTTTTTTTGAGTTTAATAAAAAATAATAATAAAATGTAAAGTGTGTAATTGATAACAATTGTGATAATAATGATGATATGAAATGAGATTAAATATATTTCTTTATTTCTCCCCTTATGAATATAGACATCATAAGAAATATAAATTTTTATTCCAATTGACATAAAATATATCATGATAAAAATTATGGCCTTCCATAACAAATATGTTAAAAGCATAAAAAGAATGTTTGACAATATGAAGTAAATAATTTTAAACATATATGCATATAATGTATCGCAAGAATAGTAAATATAGGAAAAAAACTTTACATGATCATATAAAGCTTATCTAGTTAATTGATCATGTGACACTTAGCATATTACAATCATAAACACTAAGCACAAATATCATATTGCTTTTTCTCCCCCTTTGTTAAAAAATAAAGAAAATAAAAGACCATAAACCAAAATAATGAAAAGCAAAGATACATAAAATCTTTATGAAATAATAGGTCATTCAAACAATTTTCTCCCTCTATTTCAATGAATGAAAAAAATTTTAATATTAAAGACACACTATCACAGAGTTATGTAATTAACATAAACACATCTTTAAAAAGAAAAAAAATTCTTTAAAAGAAATTAACTAATTATATATGCAAACTCAATTGTTTCTTGCTTTTGTTAAAAGCAAAGATCAAAATAATTCCTAAGAGGAATTTATATAATTTACTAAGTATACATGTGTAGACGGTGGGGTTTAGCACGCGTCCAAGTTTTTAGCAACCGCAATAATGTTTAAGCTCAGGGCTCTAGAGAACACACTAACCACTGTCATAAAGATATAGCGTGGAGATGAGGAGTCACCACTCAAGTTAATAACTGGGACAAATCGAAAAGGTGGTACTCGATTCCCTAAAAGAAAGCTAGCACCACAACTAGGAGATTCTGGATATGGAATACCAACTTCTTTCAGTCTCGTGTTCTTTTAAAATTACTTTATGAATTACTATATTATCCTCTATTCGCATGCAATTTCATATAAACCCTTAGTCTAGCAATTAACTTCAAGGCAAACTAGTCATGAAAAATACAAGTAAATAATGCATTCAATACAATCCCTAAGTTAGTTTAATCTACATTGATTTTAATTAAATGAGCTAAATCTATATGTTTTTAATAAGTGAGCCTAAAGGGCCTAATTCCTTTTAATTTTAATTAAATGAGCCTAAGTCTATTTATTTTAATTCTAAAAATGGGCCTAAATCTATAAATTATGGAGTATTTAAATTAATGGGCCTAATTCTACATGTTTTAATTCTAAGGTGATATTAAATCTATAAATTATGAAAAATGCTTAAATTAAATGGGCTAAGTCTAATTAGTTAAATTAAATTAGGGGGGTCTATATCTAATTTATATTTTGATATAAAGTGTTAATGATATATATATATACACAACTAATAAAAATTACGATTATTGCCCTTATCCCCTACCTCACATTCCCGATGCCCTCACCCCCTCCCTTCACTCTGCAATTTCATTCCCCTCCGTTCAGAGTGCCTCCCGGATTGCCACCACCTTTCCTAGCTGCTCCGCCACCCTCTCTGGCATCGGTGGTCGCTGTAGAACCCGAAGAAGTTGAAAATCAAGTTACCTCCGTTCAACCACTTTTCGATCACCATTTCCATTGATTCTAGTGCTGTTGAGCTCTTAGAACTCTATAGAAGCTGATTCCAAGCTTCCTTTAGCTTGAAAACTCGATTTGGTAAGGATTTGAGCTTGATTTCATTTTCGGCCATTTGAGTTTCTTGATTTTTTTTAAACTTTTATCTTAGTGATTCAAGCTAAATTTCTTCACAATAGTTACTTCTACTAGCTCAATCTACATCCTGGATTTTTTGTGGAATTTTTGGAATTTATTTTGATTTTTGTGAATTTTTTATTATTTTATTAAGATTTTCTAATTTTCGTAAATTAATTAAATAAATTGTGATTTTTGGTGTTTATAGAGGTTGGAATTAATTTTATAATTTAATTTATAATTTTTGTGATTTTTGTGTAATTAATATAATTTTATTTAGTTTATGTAAATTTTGGAAATTTAGGTAAAATGTGTATTTTGTTAAAATTAATTAGTTAATTGAGTATAATTATTGATTTTATTGAATTATACGTTAAGAAAATAATTTTTGAGTAATTATATAATTTTTAGTGAATTTTTGAGTAATTATTGTATATTATGTGAATTATTATATATTAGGGGTATTTTGGTAGTAATATTAGTTGAATATTAAGTTTAATTGGTTTTAATAATTATTTGAGGTATAAAAATGATTTTTACAAATTTAATTTCAAATTATTTACTATGATTTTATAAAAATAATTTTTACAAATTATTTACTATTTTTAACTAATTAAAACTATTTTTCAAAATTTAATTTCAAATTATATATAATATACTATTTTTGTAAATAAATGAGTTTTTAGTGATTTTTAATATGTTTTTGGGCTAATTAAGTAATTTGAATTTATTAAATGAATTTCTATTAATATTGGTGTATTTTTTGAGTTATTATTGATTTTTAATAATATTTTATTAATATTAGGGTTTTTAACTGTCACAACCCAAAACATGAGGTCATGACCAGTGCTAGGGAACGAAAATTCTTTCGAATCCGGAACCTATAGCAAGCCTTAAAGAAAATAAAAGCATGCAATAATAATAAAATAAATAAAATATCTTGCAGTAGAAATTAAAATCTCATAAGTAATAATGTAACTCATCATCTGATTTAATAACACAAACTCATCTCATATATATAAAATCTTTTAATACAAATTCTCGGTTCAAACTTTTAAAATATAAATCTCATTCATATTTAATACATACAACCCATAAAAACAACTACTGTAGTGTCTAAAATACAAAATAAAATCAAGTAAGCAATTTACATAATAAAGCCAGGGCGGAAGAAATCCGACGTAAAGGTCTGCTACTAAGGTTTAAGGACGAGACTCTCTTGAAAAATGAATCAACGAAGGGGAGTCAGACCTCATTGAATGAATTGTTATAATGTATATACATGCATAGCTAAATGGCAAATGCACACATTCAATAGTATATATAATAATATATATACAGACAAATACACACAGATGCAGCAAAAATCATTTTATATAATACGAAAAATAATAACCGTTTATGAAAGATCAAATAGAACCCTAAATGATCGCAACCTCAAATAGTGTTAGACAACACTCTAGCCATATAGGCTCACTTATTCCAAATAAATTCACTTGTTCCATTTGGACAGTAGACTGGCCCCGAGACACTAAGTCGATCGAGCTCCAGCAGTCTGACTATCAGTGTGATTGGCCCCGAGACACTTGATCAACCGAGCTCCAGCAATCACACTCTCAAATCACATCACACATCAATCAAATCAATCCAATCATAATACATAAATAGGTTAGTAATTTAACTTACAGTCTATCATTGTACCGGTACGTACTCGATCCTAGTGCTGCCCACTAGGTAGCACGTTCTATCGATATCCTTCATTTATATATAAAACATACATTCATAAAATAAATGATGCATGACATTAATTAAAATAACAATATAAACTATATATATACTAGAAATATACCAAAAATAAACCTAGTATATTTCGAGTATATATACGTCAAACATATTCAGTTTAATTATAAAGTAAACCAAAAATAAATTATATATATACTTAAAAACATTTTAGGTATAATTCAATAATAAAACATGTATTTAATTTAAAATATACCAAAAATATACCAAAATATACCTAAGCAATTATTAAATTATTTATGCATATTTCTTAACATTTAAACATACATTTCTAAAACATGCAATCATAATACATGTATATATAAAATAACAACTCACAGTTGTGCGCTCCACGAGACAAGTCCGACGAGCCTGGTCCACTAGGCCTCGGTCTTGGCACAACTAAACAAATAAATGACAATACGAAATCAGAATAAATCTAACGAAATTTTAGAGACTCAATCTAAAATATCGGATACAAACAAGGAATAGGAATTTGAACGAATGTCACATTTTACGAGAATTCTATCAAAAATTCAGCAAAACCTCGCCTGTAAAACAGATATCTCTCTACTCATAAAGTAGAGTCAGTCCTACATGAAAACACACTTCGAGTATATACAATCACACAGCCCCTTAGTCGGACTCCCAAACTATGATTCTAACCGACCAAGGTTCACAATTCACAAAATATACACATAATACATGAAAATTCCAAAAATACCAAAAATACCCTTTTTATACCAAAATATAGCAATTTAGGTATTTAAACACTAAAAATAATCATTTTACCGATAATTACATAAAAACCCTAATTTTAATAAAATATTATTAAAAATCCACAATTCTCGATAAATTCACAAATATTAACCAAAATTCATTTTATAAATCCAAATTACATAATTAGCCCAAAAACATATTAAAAATTAATAAAAACTCATTTGTTTACAAAAATAGTATATTATGTATAATTTGAAAATAATTTTTGAAAAATAGTTTCAATTAGTTAAAAATACTAAACACATTGTAAAAATCATTTTTATACCTCAAATAATTATTAAAACCAATTTAATTTAATTTTCAACCAAATTATTATCAAATTACAAAAATACCCCTAATATATATAAATTCACATAATATACAATAATTATTCAAAAATTCACTAAAAATTATATAATTACTAAAAAATTAATTTCTCAACATATAATTCAATAAAATCAATAATTATACTCAATTAACCAATTAATTTTAATAAAATACTTATTTAACCTAATTTTCCAAAATTCACCTAAACTAAATAAATTCATAATAATTACACAAAAATCACAAAAATTACAAATTAATTTCTAAAATTTATTTCAACCTCTATAAACACCATAAATCACAATTTCACAATTTATTTAATTAATTTACCAAAATTAGAAAATATTAATAAAATAATAAAAAATTCACAAAAATCAAAATAAATTCCAAAAATTCTACAAAAATTACAGGATGTAGATTGAGCTACTAGGAGCAACTTTTGTAAATGAAGTAAGCTTGAATCATCAAGATTGAAGTTCAAAAAAATAAAGAAATAAAAAATGGCCGAATTGGAAAAATTGATCACCAACAAAATCTAGACCAAAACAAGTGAAACCAAGCTTAAAAATGCACTCATCAAAGCTCAAGGAAGAGAATGAGACCGGCAGTGTCCAATTTAGTGGCCGGAATCACGATGAACGGCGATGGAGTTGGATTTCTCCTTCTCGACCAAAATCAAGCTAAACGGCGCTGGAGAAGGAGGTAGCAGGCGGCGGAGCAAGCTGGAAGTGGTGGTGGCATGCCGGGAGGCACACCAACGGTGAGGAAACGGCATTGGCAGCGGCAAAAATGGAGGAAGGAGTCAGGTTTTGGGGAGGAAGGACGAGTGGCATGAATTGTAAATATATATATATATATATATATATATATATATATATATCACATGTTAATTAAAAATAAAGACTATATATAATATATACATAAATAAAATTAATCAACCCTAAAAATACTAAATATATATATATATGCATGTATATGTATATATATATATATATTAATATGATAAATATAATCATGCATGGAATCATGCAATTTAATAAAATGAACTAACGTAAATAAATAAATATTTATTTAGGTTTTATTTTTTCAAAAATATAATTCTCGAAAAAAATTTTACGTAAGAAACTTAAAATAATTAAAAATAACTTTAATAATTAACAGACTAATTAAATAGTAAAATATATTTATTAAAATTATTAATACTGCATATCCCGATGCAGTTTAAAAATATTTAAAATCTCGAGATATTACAGTCTTCCCCCCTTACAAGAATTCGTCCTCGAATTCCAGAAAAAGAAGAAATACCAAATCAAGAAGGGAAGAGATATGGGTAAGAAGCTCGCATCTCAGCTTCAGTCTCCCACGTATGCTCCTCTACCCTGTTGCTGCGCCACAAAACCTTAACCATCGGAATCTGCTTCGATCGCAACTGTCGAACTTAATAGTCAACGATCGCCACAGGTTCTTATACGAACGTCAAATCTTCATTCACTTCCACGCTGTCGAGCTGCAACACGTGTGAAGGGTCTGAGACATACTTCCTCAGCATCGAGATATGAAACAACGGATGCACTTGAGACATACTCGGAGGCAAAGCCAACCGATATGCAACAGTGCCAACTCTCTCCAGAATCTCAAACGGTCTGATATATCTCAGTGATAACTTACCCTTCCTGCCAAATCTCATAATACCCTTCATTGGAGACACCTTCAGAAAAATAAAGTCTCCAACTTAAAATTCCACATCTTTATGCCTAGGATCCGCATAGCTCTTCTGCCTGCTAACTGCAGTCTCTAATCTACTCTTGATCACAATGACTTTCTCTGCAGCATCCTGAACCATCTCAGGTCCAGTCAAAGCTCTATCTCCAACCTCATCCCAACTCAGAGGGGATCTACACTTCCTTTCGTACAAAGCCTCATATGGTGCCATTCCAATACTGCTATGGTAGCTATTATTATATGCAAACTCTACGAGTGGAAAATGATCATCCTAGCTACCTCCTAAATCCAAAACACACATCCTCAACATATCCTCTAGTGTCTGGATCATCCTCTCAGACTGACCATCTGTCTAAGGATGAAAAGTAGTACTGAAGTCCAACCTAGTGCCCATTGCTTCCTGTAACTTCTGCCAAAAATGTGAGGTAAACACTGAACCTCTGTTTGACACAATAGACACAGGTACTCCATGAAGGCACACAATATGCTTCATGTACAACTTCGCCAATCTAGCTACATAATAGGTTGCTTTCACAGGAAAGAAATGTGCAAACTTGGTCAACCTGTCTACAATTACCCAAATGGAATCGTATCCATCCTTAGAACAAGGTAAACCAACACAAAGTCCATAGTTCTCCTTTCCCACTTCCACTCAGGAATAGGAAGAGGCTGAAGATTCCCAGAAGGCTTCTGATGCTTAGCTTTTACTTGCTGACACGTCAAACACTTAGCAACATAATCAGCGACATCCTTCTTTAGTCCATCCCACTATTATAACTCTTTGATACTGTGGTACATCTTAGTGACACTTGGATGTACGCTATAGGCTATAAAATGTGCTTCCTCTAGGATTTCTTCTCTTAAATTATCCACACTAGGAACACACAATCTACCACTGATCCACAAAACACCATCATCATCGAGTGTGAAATCAGTGAACTTCCCTACTCGAACATTCTCTGCAAGCTCTTCTATAATAGGATCTCAGCTCTGAGCTGCCTTAATCCTATCTCTCAGTATAGATTACACCTTAAACTGAGCTAGCAGTCCACCTGATCTACTAATCTTCATCATCAGACCTTGATCCACGAACAGATGCAACTCCTAGATCAACGGTCTCCTCTCTACACTGATATGAGCAAGACTGCCTGAGGACTTCCTACTCAAGGCATCTGCTACCACATTAGCCTTACCTAGATGATAAAAAATCTCACAGTCATAATCTTTCAATAGTTCCAACCATCTCCTCTACCTCAGATTCAGATCTCTCTACTGGAAAATGTACTTAAGGCTCTTGTGATCAATAAAAATCTTACAAGTCACCCCATCCAGATAATGTTTCCAGATTTTGAGAGCAAAGATCACTGTAGCCATCTCAAGGTCGTGTGTAGGATAGTTCTGCTCATGCTTCTTCAATTACCTTGAAGCATAGGTTATCATCCTACCATTCTGTATCAACACACAACCTAGGCCAACTTTAGAGGCATCACAATACACTGTGAACTTGTCCATACCATTAGGCAAAGCTACCACTAGGGCTGTGGTCAAATTCTTATTTAATAACTGAAAACTGTTCTCACAAGCTTCATACCACTCAAATCTTACATTCTTCTAAGTCAAGTGAGTCATAGGAGCTGCAATTCTAGAAAAATCCTGTATAAACCTCCTATAGTACCCGGCTAAACCCAGAAAACTCCAAATCTTTGTAACTGAAGTTGGTCTAGGCCACTCAAACACTACCTCAATCTTTTATAGATCCACTTGGATACCTTCTTTAGACACCACGTGTCCACGAAAAGCAACACTTTCCATCTAGAAATCACACTTCGAGAATTTAGTATAAAGTTGATGTTCTCTCAGTGTTTGTAGTACAGTCCTTAAGTGATGATATACATGCTCCTCCATACTTCTCGAATACACCAGTATATCATCAATGAAGACTACTAGAAACTGATCCACATATGGTCTGAATACCCTATTCATCAGGTCCATAAAAGCTGCTGGTGCGTTAGTCAAACCAAAAGACATCACCAGAAACTCATAATGACCATATCTAGTGCGAAATGCCGTTTTAGAAACGTTGGCTTCACTGATCCACAGCTGATGATAACCCGACCTCAGATCAATCTTAGAAAAGAACTGTGCACCCTGTAGCTGATCAAACAAGTCATCTATCCTTGGGAGAGGATACTTGTTCTTCACTGTCACCTTGTTCAGCTCTCTATAGTCAATGTACAGTCTCAGGGTACCATCCTTCTTCTTCACAAACAGGACTAGTGCACCCCAAGGAGAAACACTGGGTCTGATGAAACCCTTATCCAATAATTCTTGCAACTGCTCCTTTAACTCTTTCAACTCTGCAGGAGCCATTCTGTAGGGTGGCATAGATATAGGAGTAGTGCTTGGAACCACATCTATACAGAACTCAATCTCTTTATGAAGTGGTAAACATGGCAACTCCTCAAGAAAAATATCAGGAAACTCACAGGCAATAGGAACATTTGTGAGTGACAACTTCTCCACTGAAGTATCCCTGACCAATGCCAAATATCCCTGATAACCTTTCCTCAATAACTTCCTAGCCATAATAGCAGAAATGAGATTCTGAGGTGCTGAACTCCTATCACCCACAAACTTAAATTCTTCATCACCAAGAATTCTGAAAGTCACTTCTTTACTCTGATAATACACCACGACATAGTATTGAGATAACCAATCCATACTTAGAATAACATCAAACTCCATCACATTCAACAAAATCAAATCAGTAGATAATTCTCTACCTCCGACAAGAACTGGACAACCAGAAAGAGCAACATTAGTGTCTAAAGAATCACTTAGAGGAGTGGCGACAAACAAAGGAAAAGCCATCCTCGAATCTTGCCAATAAGACTTGGAAGCAAAAACAGGAGAAATGAACGAATGCATGGCACCCGGATCAAACAGAACCCATGCATCCAGGTAACAGACAGAAACAATACCTGCCACTACTACATTGGATGTCTAAGCATCCTACTAAGTGAGATGAAAGACTCTGGCATGTCCTTGACCTCCCTGATGGCTAGTAGAAGCCTGGCTAACACCTCCTCTAGTACCTCTACCATGACCCTGCTGGGGAACAATCTGGGTAGAACTTTGATGCTGGGCTGGAGGCAACTGAAAAGGAACGGGTGTAGCACTAATAATCAACTGCTGAGAAAATCATGGAATATGTGGCTGCTGATACCCGAAATAGGGACACGATCTGACAAAATGTCCCATCTACCCACATCTGAAACATGTCAGCGATGTCAAATAACACGGTCCCTGATGGACTCTGCCGCAGGTCTGACATACACTGGTAGCTAACCCAAAACTACGTCCACTACTGCTGCTCGAAGCACCTGACCCAAGTTTGAATGGTCTACGCTGACCTCCACAGCCATGTCTACTGCTATGATGTACCCGTTATTATTGTCTCTGACTCTGCTAGGCTAAACCTCTCTACTGACTACTCGATCTAATATGGAAACTCGAGTATGGAGTAGTATGGAATCCACTTGACTGAACACCCAACTAGTAATAATCAGGCATAGCTCCTTACTTGACTAGCCTTAGCTCAATCTCCTTAGCCAACTCTATCACTGACTCTAGAGTAAGGCCCACTGTAGGCATACCAGCAATACAGAACCCAATCTGGTCACATATATGGTGACTGCGAAGTATTGGTCTCGCATCAGATCCTCTGTATATCTACCAAGTCGGAGGAACTCTCGAGTATACTCCTTAACAGATCTATCACCGCGAGAAATACTGGTCAATCGGAGTCGATAACTCATACGAAGCGGCTCTGGGTAAAATCTCCTCATGAATCAATCTCTGAACTGAGCCCAGGTCATTATCATCATATATGGCTGGATCATCTGAATAAACTAGTCCAGGGCTGGTTCCTCAATAGAAAGCTCTACTATCATAATTCGTTGGTACTCAGTGTGAGCATTCTGAGTCCTCGTCTTGATCGCGTGTAGAAAGTCTAGAGGGTTGGAAGTCCCGTTGAAAGCAATCCTGCTAACTCTAGCATAGAATAAAGCTACCTCAGGGTCAGACATACCCTTCTGATAGGCAGGTTAAACTACTGGAGGTACAGTAACATCCTCGTACTTAGGCTCCACAGGCTCCTCATCCTGTATCTCTCTTTGCCTATGGCAACCTGCCGCTCCTCGAGGTCTACCTCTGCCACGACCTCTATGCCTAACTGGCGGCTCAGGAGGTAAAACCTCATTGTGGAAGGACTCATCATCCTCACCCTCAACGATCGATGGAGCGACATGCGCTCGCCTCCTCATTCTGAAAAGACAAATAGAAGGATTCAGACAAAACAGATAATGGAGGATAATGTAGAAAACTAAATCAATGAATACTCATCAAGACATACTCGAACCTAATTCACTACAGTAGTTTCAAAGAAAACATAACACTAAAAACTAGGGCCATAACTCACACAACTAAGGCCCTGACACAGAACTCCGCTCTGATACCATCTTTGTCACGACCCAAAATAGGGGCTATGACCGGCGCTAGGGAACAAGAATTCTTTCGAATCCGGAACCCGTAGCAAGCCTTAAAAAAATATAAGCATGCAATATAATAAAATAGATAAAACATTATGCAGCGGAATTAAATCTCAAAAGTGAAATAATAATCCATCTCATATCACATAAAATCCTTCAATACAAATTCTCGATTCAAACTTTTAAAATTTAAATCTCATACATATATAATACATACAGCTCACTGAAACCACTACTGCAGTGTCTAAAATACAAAATAAAACTCAGATAAGCAGTTTACACAATAAGACCGACGCAAAAGAAATCTGGCATAAAGGCCTGCTACTGAGGTCTAAGGACGAAGACTCTCCAGAAAAATGTCAACAGAGGGGGGTCAGACCTCACCGAGTGAATTGTTATAATATATATACATGCATAACTAAATGACAAATTCAAACACTCAATAGTATATATAATAAATAAATATATATATATATATATATATACAGGCAATACACACAGATGCAGCAAAAATCATTTTATATATATAACACTGAAAAATATCCGTTTATGAAGGATCAAATAGAACCCTAAATGATCGCAACCTCAAATAGTGTTAGACAACACTTTAGCCATATAGGCTCACTTATTCTAAATAAATTCACTTATTCCATTTGGACAATAGATTGGCCCCGAGATACTGAGTCAACCGAGCTCCAGCAGTCTGATTGTCAGTGTGATTGGCCCCAAGACACTTGGTCAACTGAGCTCCAGCAATCACACTCTCAAATCACATCTCACATCAATTAAATCAATCCAATCAATATCCACAAATAGGTTAGTAATTTATCCTATAATCTATCATCGTACCAGTATGTACTCAGTCTTAGTGCTGCTCACTAGGTAGCACGTTCTATTGATATCCTTCATTTAAAATAAACCCATACATTCGTAAAATAAATGATGCATGACATTAATTTAAATGGCAATAGAATCCATATATATACTAGAAATATATCAAAAATAAACCAAGTATATTTCGAGTATATATATGTCAAACAAATTCAATTCAATTATAAAATAAACAAAAAATAAACCATATATATACTTAAAAATATTTTAGGTATAAATCAAGAATAATACATGCATTTAATTTAAAATATACCAAAAATACACTAAAATATACTTAAGCATTTATTAAATTATTGATGCATAATTCATACAATTAAAACATACATTTCTAAAAATATGCATCCTAATACACGTATATATAAAATAACAATTCACAGTTGTGTGCTCCACGAGATATATCTGACGGGCCTGGTCTACTTGGCCTCGGTCTCGACGCAACTAACAAATAAAATATTAACACAAGATTATAATAAATCTAACGTAAATTCTAGAGATGCGATCTAGAATATCGAACATAGACAAGGAATAAGAGTTTGACAGAATGTCATATTTTACGAGAATTCTATCAAAAATTCAATAGAACCTCCCCTGTAAAACAAACATCTCTCTACTCAGAAAATAGAGCTGGTCCTGTAAGAAAACACACTTCGAATACATATATCCACACAACCCCTCAGTCGGATCCCCAAACTACAATTCCACCGACCGAGGTTTACAATTCATGAGATATACACAGAATACATGAAAATTCCAAAAATACCGAAAATACCCTTTATATATCAAAATATAGCAAATTAGATATTTAAACATTAAAAATAATTATTTTACCAATTTTTACTTAAAAACCCTAATATTAATATAATATTATTAAAAATCCATAATTCTCGATAAATTCACAAATATTAACAAAAATTCATTTAATAAATCCAAATTACTTAATTAGCCCAAAAACATACTAAAAATCATAATAAACTCATTTATTTACAAAAATAGTATATTATATATAATTTAAAATAAATTTTGAAAAATAGTTTTAATTAGTTAAAAATAGTAAATAATTAGTAAAAATAATTTTTATACCTCAAATAATTATTAAAACCAATTAAACTTAATATTCAACCAATTTATTATCAAATTATCAAAATACCCCTAATATATAATAATTCACATAATATACAATAATTATTCAAAAATTCACTAAAAATTATATAATTACTCAAAAATTATTTTCTCAACATATAATTCAATAAAATCAATAATCATACTCAATTAACCAATTAATTTTAACAAAATACACATTTAACCTAAATTTCCAAAATTCACCTAAACTAAATAAAATTATATTAATTACACAAAAATCACAAAAATTATCAATTTAATTCTAAAATTAATTTCAACCTCTATAAACACCAAAAATCACAATTTCACAAATTATTTAATTAATTTACAAAAATTAGAAAATATTAATAAAATAATAAAAAATTCACAAAAATCAAAATAAATTTCAAAAATTCTACAAAAATTCTAGGATGTAGATTGAGCTAAGAGAATTAAGCTTGAATCATTAATATCGAAGTTTAAAAAAAATTAAGAAACTCAAATGGCCGAAAATGAAATCAAGCTTAAATCCTTACCAAATCGAGTTTTCAAGCTAAAGGAAGTTTGGAATCGGCTTCTATGGAGTTCTAGGAGCAAAACAACACTAGAATCATAAAAAATGGTGGCCAGACAAAGGAGAACGAAGTTAATGGTGAGTTTCGGGTTTCCGGCAAAGGCATGGCCAAACAGCGCTGGAAATGGGTGGAAGAAGGTGGTGAAGCAGCTGGGGAAGGCGGCGGCATGCCCGCAGGCACATTGAATGGAGGGGAACGACATTGCGCAGTGGTGAGAGGGGGTGAGGCGTCGGGGAAGAGAGGTTAAGGATAATGGCACAAAACGTAAATTTGGTAAGTTATATATATATATATATATATATATATATATATATATATATATATATATATATATATACATTAACACCTAATATTAAAATATAATAATATTATAACTTAAAATAATCCCACACCACACATAAATACATATACATATGCATATACATATACATATATAACACATATAATAATAATAATGAAAATTATAATATATATATATATATATATTTAAATAATAAACCCTAATAATCATAAATATATATTTATATGCATGTATATGTATATATATTAATATGCAAAATATAATCACGCATGAAACCATGCAATTTAAAAACTAACGTAAATAAATAAATTATTATTTAGGTATTATTTTCTCAAAAATATAGGTTTCAAGAAAATTTTACGTAAAAACTTAAAATAATTTAAAATTAACTTTAATTATTAACAAAATAATTAAATAGTCAAATATATATATTAAAATTATTAATACTGTATATCCCGATACAGTATAAAAATATTTAAAATCTCGAGTTATTACAGGTGTTGCATTGCAACTCTTCGACACGGCTTCAACACCATTTCAGCATGGGTGTGCTTCACTTCAAATCAAGATTCTAGGTCCTTGCACGATTTCAACACTAGATACACACCCCCATGCTCAAGCCCTGTCATTCAATCCTTTGATTTTTTGGAATTCTTTGCTATATCTCCTACAAAAAGGGAAACATCAATTAGGCACTTAAATAAAACTCTTTATTTGACTAGAATTAAACCGAAAATAATAAAATCCTAAATAAGACTCTAAAATAAAAATATTTCCTAATTAACCTAAAATCTACTCAATTAACATTATTTATTATTTCAAAAGTCATTAAAATTCAACTAAAAAATATGTAACTATTGCACACATTACATTCAAATTAAGATGTAAGAGTTGATTTTGGCATTTATATTTGTACCAAACAAATGCTTAGAAGATTTTTTATGTATTATGCATAGGCTTGATCTAAGAATTAGGAAACAAAAACCGTCAATAATGGCGACTAATAATGTAATCAACTGTTGCAAAATGCTTGTTAGAATTCTGGCAAAGCTTGGTTTCATTTTGAAGTGAAAATTTAAATTAATGATTCCTAAAGAAATTATGTTAGTGTCAATTATTGCATAGTTTTCTAATTAATTTCCATATGATTTATTAGTATTTCTTTACATTTTGTTATTTAAAATTAGTGTTTTATTAGGATTTTAATTTGTTATCTTAGTTTTATTTCCTTTATTAGTTTTCTAATTGCTTTATGTAGTTTTGGTATGTTTTTATAGGAATTTTTCTTTCCTTAAGAGTCTAAGATTCTAGCCAATAATTAAGGAGCTATTTTTTGGAGTTATTTCCCTCATTGGAGGAGGTTTTTAAGGTGAAACTTGTTATTCTGGTCCTTGGACTAATTTAGAATATTTTTCTCTATAAATAGAGAATTTTAGCTCTAGGTTAAGAGAGCCATCATTTAGGGATTAGACACCAAATTTACAAACAAAAACTCTAGAAGATTGAAGGAGCAAGGAATTGAAGATTAAAGATTAATTATAATTATTTCATTCTTCTTATCTTTCTTGTATTTTTATTATGGGTTTTTCTTATACTTTTTTGGAGATTATTGATAATATGTTAGGCTAAATATTTCTTTGTTAGGAATTGATAATCCAAACATGATCTACTCTTCCAATTTAATAAGCTCATTTGTTATTGCATATTGTGTTTATTAATCTTAATGCTTGTTGTTGTTTAGCCACCAATAACATGATTTTAATTAGGATTATGCATTGAGAGATGGTAATTCTAATAGACCTATAAACACAAGTTTAGGTTAGCTCAAAATTATAGATAAATTGAGTTGATTAAATTCCCATTAAGGGTTGTGCTTCATAATTCATGATTTTGATATTTAAGTGTTTGGATTGCAATGAGAATTGGGTCTTTATTACCTTGATTGATAGTTGTGAATTTAAATTAATTGATACTTGAGTGAGATTAATTAATGCTTTAGAAGAACTCGAGATATGCATAGCTAATTGAGTAAGAAATTTGGGTAGCTTAGTGAATGTGAGGTGATTTAATTCCTAGCAAATTTTGATTATTGATTGTTTATTCTTTAGAATTAAAATTTATTTTTATTTTATACGTTTATTTATTTTTTTATTTAAATTTCAATCAAAAATTCCTTATTCGACAGCCTTAGACAATAAATAATTAGGTTAATAGACAATTAGAGTGAGTCCTCATGGGAACGATATTTTTTATACTACTCGGCAACGTCGTGTGCTTATGGTTTTGCACAACATGTTTCCGGTGCTGTTGTTGGAAACTCAATTCTAACATCATAATTGATTTAATTTTTTGTTGGATTAAGTCACTAATTTTTTTAAATTCTTTTTTTATTTATTTATATTTTTATTTTCAAGAGGAGTCAAGTATAATGGCTAATGAAGGGAATTAAGCTACTGACATAAGAGTGTTATTGGACACATCACTACCTAGGTTAAGCGGTACAAGGCAGAGCATAACAAGGCCAACCGTTGAATCTAATAGTTTCGAGATAAAGCCTGCTTTGCTACAAATACTCTAATCAACCATTCAATTTTATAGGATGCTGAATGAGGGCCCAAATGACTACATTAAATTTTTTGGAGATTTATGACACACTCAAGTACAATGGTGTGTCTAGTGATGCACTAAGATTGAGATTATTCCCATTCACTCTAGAGGATAAGGCTACATCATGGTTAAAATCTCAACCACCTGATTCTTTCACTAAGAGATGATTTGGCAAATATGTTCCTAACTAAATATTTTCCCCCATCTATAATAGCTAAGGTGGTGAAGGAGATCACTTCATTCCAACAATTTAAGCATGACTCCTTGAGTGAAGGTTGGGAGAGTTTCACGAAGTTGTAGAGGAGTTGCCCACATCATAGACTACCTAAAGATGTGCTTCTAATGACATTTTATAATGGAGTCACAAGTTCCACAAGGGATTCCATTGATGTTAAGGCTGGTGGATTCTTAATGAGAAAAACTGTGGATGAGGCTGCATAAATTTTAGAAATGATGGCACTTGACAATTGCTTATGGTCTTCAGAGAGAGTTCATCCACCAAACAAGTGGGAAGGCTAGAAGTTGATGCAATGATAGCCCTTCAAGCTTAAATTTCTGCATTAACAAAGAAACTTGGCAACCTCCTTAACAATAAAAATAATTCAGCTCCTTCAGGTGAGAATTGTAATTTTTTCAGGGTACTCTACTAATGAATTTGGTATTTTTTATGTAGGTGTGGTGGGAGATGGATACCAATACCAAGTTAATTTTGTTGGAGATCAATTTCAAGAAAGGTAAGCCAACAACCCCCACTCTAACACATACAATCTAGGGTGGTGAAATCACCCAATTTTTTTTAGAGTAACATTAATAACATGATTGTACCTAGCTTCCCTAACAATAACAACTTGCAAAGGCAACAACACCACTAGGATTTCAGCATCCACCATAAGATATGATGGCATCTGTGGAGAACAAACTAGATAAATTTTTAGATGTCATCACAAATAAGTTTTCCAATAATTAGGAGAATCAAAAGAGGATAGAGGCCAAATTCGATCAAATTGCAAAGAATCAATCTTCTTTGATTCATAACATTAAGCTACAACTTGGAAAACTTGCTAATTCCATGAGAATAAGAGCATAAGGAAACCTTCCAAGTACAATAGAGTCTAATCCAAAGGAAGTAAAGGCTGTTACCTTAAGAAGTGGCAAGGAAGTGAAGACACAAGCTAAAATTTCCAAGGAGAATGAGAAGAAGGATGAGAAACAACATGTCATAGTGGAAAATGACGCAAAAGAGGAAAGTAAGACAAAGCTAAAGGAAATTCCTAAATCTATACCTTCCTCTTTTATGCCAAAGCTACTATTCCCTCAAAGATTGAAGAAGCAACAAAGCAAGTCTCAAAATTCTTGGAAATTTTCAATAAGTTATAGATTTATATTCATTTTTTAGAAGCAATAGTGCAAATGCCCAAATACACCAAGTTCTTGAAGGACCTTATCACAAACAAGTGGCGTTGGGATGCTCATGAAACAGTACCTCTAACAGAGACTTGTAGTTCAATTATTTCTCAAAAGATCTAACCAAATTAAAAGATCCGAGTTTCACAATTACTTATATTATTAGCACTAGTGAATTTCCAAGATGTTTATGTGATTTAGGTGCAAGTATTAACCTGATACCTTTTTTTGTTTGTAGATAATTGGGATTGGGAGACATAATGGCTACCAACATGTCATTACAACTAGCGGATCTTTCCATCAAGAAACCTTATGGAGTGATAGAAGATGTCTTAGTAAAAGTAAACAAGTTTATTTTTCCTGTTGATTTTGTTGTTTTAGATTTTAAGGAAGATAGAACTTGTACTTTGATATTAAGTAGGCCATTCTTGAACACTAGTAAAACCTTGATTGATGTGTATGAGAGAAAATTAACATTAAGGGTAGGTGATGAAAATGGTGATTTTATAATGCTAATGACTTACCCTTCAGATGATGAATCATGCACGAAAATTGTTGCCAACGATGAATGTGGTTAAAAAGTTAGTTTTGCTTTAGATGGCAGTAAAGGAGCTGAGATACAAAGTGATAAATTAGGAAGTATGGGAGAGCATAAGCATATATTCAATAAACCTAAATTGTTGGTTGGAAGTGATAACCCCACAGCCCCTTCCATTGAAAAACCTCCAAACTTAAAGCTTATTTCACTACCCAACCATTTAAGATGTGCATATGTGGAAGAAGCTAATACACTACCTATTATTATCTCTAATGAATTGACCACTAAGCAAGAAAAGAGAGTTTGTAAGGCAGCAAGGCATAGAGTTCGAGCTTTAGGTTGGCATAATTTTGACAACAGAGGGACTAATTC
Source organism: Mallotus nudiflorus (assembly GCA_947683625.1). Taxonomy (NCBI): domain Eukaryota; kingdom Viridiplantae; phylum Streptophyta; class Magnoliopsida; order Malpighiales; family Euphorbiaceae; genus Mallotus; species Mallotus nudiflorus. The sequence goes on along the minus strand of CANTUR010000017.1, from coordinate 855,230 downwards.
CCTTTATGTCATGCATAAAAGATATATAGAAAAGGGGAATAGGCCTACAGTTGAGAGACAAAAGAGACTTAATCCAAACATGAATGAGGTATTGAATAAAGAAATTGTGAAACTTTTTGATATATGCATTATTTTTCCTATTTCTGACAATGAGTGGGTAAGTCTAATTCAATGTGTGCCTAAAGAGCAAGAGTCTTTCATGTTACTCCCACCCCAGTAAAGTGTACATGGGTCAAACTAACGACTTTAAATTGGAACTACTATTTTTTATTTATTTATTTTTCTTAATTATATGATTTTTTTTTATTTTCTTTCTTTTCTTTTATACTTCGATTTTTATTTTGTGTGTTCTTTTTTTTGAGTTTTGTTTTTTGTAGGAACATTTATTTTTAATTATTTTCATGTGTTTTTTTTAATTATCGGTTCATCACTTTTAAATTGTTACATGGTTCTTTTTGTTTAATTTATTTCAACTTTGAATTTTTTAAAAAAATAATAAAAATAAACATATGTGTTCTTTGTATTTCATTTCAATTTTAATTTTACATGTTTTTGTTAGGATTTTTATTTTAATTATTTGCATATTCATTTGTGTTCATCATGTGTTTATTTGGTTATTTCTTTTCTTTCTTTTTAGTTGATAATTGTTCACTTCGCAATTCAATCATGTTTAAAAAAACAAAAAAAAAATTATGTGTGCTGCCATTGCAGCCGACCAATTCAGCACGAAGCACCCAAGGCTACGACAGCAGCCTAGTTGGCTACCACAGCAACAGAGGAAGTTCAGACGAAGCAAGCCGCTGCTGCGACAGCTGCAATCCACCCTCGCCAGGGCCCTTTTTTTTCTGCTGCTACAGCAACCCTTAGTAAATCTTTTAGGTTTCAAATTGTTTTTTTTTATTTTGCTCCTTTCCTATCATTTTCTTCTTTTCTTATTTGTTTTATTTTTTTTGTTTTGTTCCTTTTTAATTTTGCACCTCCTCTTTCAAATTCTTTGTTTATTATTTTTGTTTTGTTCCCTAGTTTTTTTTTTTCAAATCATTCATTTTTTTTCCCTCTTGAGCAGCCCGCCATCTGAATTTTTAAATTTTTTTTAGTTTTGTTTGAAACGTTTTTTTTATAAATTTCAAAAATAAGGCTTTTATTTATTTTTCCTTTTCTATTTTTTTTCCTCTCTTGTTTCTCTTTTGTTTTTCTTTTCTTTTCATTTCATTTCTTTATTTTCTTTTCTCCTTCTCCTTTCTTTTTCAAATCCATAACTTCTTCTCCTTCTCCCTTCTCATCAACTCATACTTTCTCCTCTTAACTCTTTTATTTCACTTGCAATTTCACACACCCATCACAGATTTTCACTAACATAATGAAAATGACAGTGAACCCAATGCGGATGAAGATATGGTCGATGACAATGATGAACAAGTTGCAGGCGTGGAGTAAATGTGGGTTGGCAACACACATTCACTCACCACCATGAGGGGAGTTTTCTGTTACCTTCTTTATGTTCTTTTGTTTATTTTTTTTTTCTTATCATTTTTGTGCATGTTATTTTGTGTTTCTTGCTTAGTTTTCACATTGAGGGCAATGTGAAGATTAAGTGTAGGGGGTACATTTGCATGGATGTTGCATTTAGTTTATTTTATTTTTATAATTATTATAAATTTTATTATTCTATTTCTTTAATTTTTTTTAATTTTAGATTTATACTTGTTTGCATGTTAGCATTTACACACTTAAAATTTTTGCACCCCATCCTCATGATAAGTAAAGCGCATTAAATGTGATTTTCTTATAAATGTTTTATAATCTTTTGTTAATGCTTAATTTGTGATTTTTTAAGTTAGGTTGATAATTTATGGTTAAGGACTTTTAAAAATTTAATGAACTTAATGCTCACTTGCTTTTGAGTGATTGAATTTTGTGAGTTGATAGTTAACAAAAAGACTTGTAAGTGATACTCAATTTTTTATTCTTTGATGATCTTTGAGTCTAGCATATGGAATGGTAGCTTCATTGAAAAAAAATCTCTCTTTTAATAAGGAGCAAATATTTAAATTACAATCTTCTTATGCTCCAAATCTACTCCAATGCTCTAAATAGAGTAAGAGTATTCAAAGAACCCACTTAGCAGTATCCACAGTTAGTAGTGCGGGAATGGTAGGGGATTACTAAAAAAATGCTAAGAGTGGGAAGACTTGTTAGGGAGAATAAAAAAAATGCAATATGGAGCATAAAACGCACTTACTTGAAAAAAAAAATGGTGTTACTATCTTTTATGTGTTAGAATTTAGGGGTTGCTAAGGGTTAAGTGGGTAGTATCACTTGCTTTTGTTTTTCTTGATTGTTAGCTTATAAATTTTCAAAAATTCAACAATTAAGTTTGCTCTTCACTTGGTAAAACTTACATCTTGGACCTTAAATTTTGAGTTATAAGTTTTGTATTAACTAAAGATTGTGGAAGATAGACAAGTTAAAGCTTGTCAATGTGCTAAATTTGTTGTAATGATAGGTGTTCTCATGTGTTTTGCTTGAGGACAAGCAAAAGTTTAAGTGTGCAGGAATTTGCTAGTGTCAATTATTGCAGTTTTCTATTTAATTTCCATATGATTTATTAGTATTTCTTTATATTTTGTTATTTAAAATTAGTGTTTTATTATGATTTTAATTTATTAGCTTAGTTTTATTTACTTTATTAGTTTCCTAGTTAATTTATGTACTTTTGGTATGTTTTTGTAGGAATTTTGCTGTCCTAAAGAGTCTAGGATTCAAGCCAATAATTAAGAAGCTATTTTATGAAATTATTTTCCTCATTGGAGGAGGTTTTGAAGGTGAAAAATTGTTATTCTAGTCCTTGGACGAATTTATGGTATTTTTCTCTATAAATAGAGAATTTTAGCTCTAGATTAAGAGAGCCATCATTTGGGGATTAAACACCATAGTTACAAAAAAAAAATAATACTAGAAGATTGAAGGAGTAAGAAATTGAAGATTAATTATAATTATTTCATTTTTCTTCTCTTTCTTGTATTTTTATGGGTTATTTGTATAAAAATATGACTTTAAGCACTTTTTGTAGTTTAATCACAACATTTCAATATTGGCAAATTAAAACATGAATTTCCAAAACTTTACAATTCGAATCATCGACCAAATATCCAGTGAAAAATTGTTTACATGTTAGCCCATATATGGATTATTAGGTCAACTTGAGCCCTACACATCAAAAATTTTTCACCAGATATTTGATCGATGATTCGAATTGCAAAGTTTTGAAAATTAATGTTTTAATTTGCCAAGATTGAAATGTTGTGATTATATTACAAAAAGCATTTAAAGTCATGTTTTTTTTATGCAAATAACCCTATTTTTATTATAGGTTTTTCTTGTAATTTCTTGGAGATTATTGATAATATGTTGGGCTAAATTTTTTTTATTAGGAATTGATGATCCAAACATGATCTAAGCTTCCAATTTAATAAACTCATTAGTTGTTGCAAATCATGTTTATTAATCTTAATGCTTCTTGTTGTTTGGCCATCAATAACATGATTTTAATTGGGATTATGCATTGAGAGATGGTAATTCTAATAGACCTATAAACACAAGTTTAACTTAACTCAAAATTAGAGATAAATTGAATTGATTAAATTCCCATTGGGTTGTGCTTCATAATTCATGATTTTGATATCTATGTATTTGGATTGCAATGAGAATTAGGTATTTATTGCCTTAATTGATAGTTGTGAATTTAAATTAATTGATACTTGAGAGAGATTGATTGATGCTTTAGAAAAACTCGAGATATGTATAGCTAATTGAGTAATAAATTAGGGTAGCTTAGTGATTGTGAGGTGATTTAATTCCTAGCAAATTTTGATTATTGATTGTTTGTTCTTTAGATTTAAAAACTAATTTTATTTTATAGGTTTATTTTTATTTTATTTAAATTTCATTCAAAAATTCCTTATTCGAAAGCCTTAGAAAATAAATAATTAGATTAATAGGTGATTAGAGTGAGTCTCCATGGGAATGGTATATTTTATACTATTTTGAGATACCATGTGCTTGCAGTTTGCACAACAAATTGTATGATTGATTTTTCTACCAAATAATGAGGTTTTATTCTTTTTTTTTTATTTCATTATTCTTATTCTTTAGTTGAGATCTTTGGCCTTTCAATATAATTTCTTATCTTGCAGGGCTATAAATGAAATTTTGTTAACCTTTTTTTGAATAAGTTAGATGGTGCTAACTTTCATAATGCGCAAAAAAAAATTATAGTGCAATCTCAATTACAACTAGTTAGTCAATTATAAAATCTTAAACAGTAAATATTGAATTTGGAAGAGAAGTTAAAAAAGAGTAATTTAGGAATTGTAATTAATGAAAGAATGAATAAACATTTTAACTAAAGGATAATGATAACTATATATAATTTGCTATAAAAAAAACTAAAAGAGGAGTGTAGAAATCAACTAGTGGAGTGCAAAAATCTCCACCTGTCTACCTACCAAACTTAAATGAATTTCATATGCTAGCCAAAAGATAAAATATTAAAGTTGTTGGCTCAACCACTTCTAGACTTTGGATGAAGATAAATGGAGAGATAAAATCTACTAGACTAGTACTGCTAATCTCTTAAAGGAACTATAAAATTTTAAAAATGATGGGTGAGTATAAAAATACTCATTAAGTGGGTAAAAATATAATAAAATGGGAACAAATGTTATTTTTTGCTAAATAATTCACCTTTAAATCATTTTTTTAATAAAAGATACAAAGCTATTGAATATTTTATTATAAACATTAAATAACTAATCTTTATAAAAGTAGTCATTTCCAAAAAATATATTGAAAAAAATACTTGATAATAGTTGCAAGATGTTGATATTTATTTTAAATTGCTATATTCTAAATTTGTTGCAGAAGCTAAAAGAACATCATAAGGACATAATCCGTACACTTTTTAAATACATATCCAAAAAATTTTGCTGAATTATTGACACATTAGGTGTGTGATGACGCTGAACATCCTAAATATATAAAATTATTGGCCATAAGCATTATATCCATTCAGAGAGAGTTCTACTGGGTATAAGCTACTTCAAATGCATAGAATTTCCATATGATTAGATTCAATGAATCTAGTCATTATTTGATTAATGAATTTGGACATTTTTTAGACTCCATAAACCTAGACATAGTTAACTCAAAATTCGTTTCGAACCTGTTTTAAGTGTGTGATGTTGTAAATTCACATAGTTGGCATTGGGCTTGAAATTTGATTTCTAGCCTAAAAATTATAAATGGCCTCTAAAAAAACATTGTGATTACCCAAGTTACATGAAAGTCAGTAATATGACATAACCTAATTCACGATAAATATTATATTCCTTTTGTCATATAATATTTTGATGGGAAAATGATCAAATCTATCCTAAACTATAAGTCAATTATCAATCTAATCCTAATTTCAAAGTTGTATTAAATTGCTCCTCCAACTTTGAGAGTTATTTCAAATCTATCCAAATGATGTTGAGCTTGTGATAGCGATGATGTGGCAATCTGACATGGCAATCTGATGTGGCATAAGAGTGACTGACATGGTAAAAAACTTAAAATTGACCTGATAAATTCTATCCTCAACTATGGACCAATTATCAAACTAATCCTAATTTCAAAGTCATTTCAATTTGCTCTTCCAACTTTTCAAGTTGTGCCAAATCTATCAAGAAGTCAATAAGTTTGTGTCAGATAGCTACAATGGCCATTTTACGTGGCATTAGAGCATTTGACATGGCAAAAAAAAATTAAAAACCTAAAACTTGTTGTTTTTCAAATCAAAATCGCAAAATACAAGAATATATGGTTTGAATAATGAGATCACGACATGCATAGAAACATAGCTCATTTCAAAACATCTCAAAACAGATGCAAATTCAGGTCGATTGTTTTGGTGTTGTTCCCATTTGGAGGTTTGGTTTCAACAAAAAGACCCTATAAAAAATTGAAATATTTATGTAAAATCAAAACACTAAAAAGTATCATGAAGTCCAAGTAGTAAGAATTTTAATATTTTTAAATAAAATTATAATTTCAAGCTTTATATATAGAAAAAAATAGATGTTCGAAAAATTTTTACCATTTTATGGCCATTACATATGCATTAGATACAAAAATGTAAAATTATGACTAAAGTTTGAGTTTAATTTTACACCTACTTTTAAAAAGTTTAATTTTGTCATGTCAGACACTCTTATACCACGTAAAATAGTCATTGCAACTATCTGGTACAAGTTTATTGACATCTAGATAGATTTGACATAACTCGAAAAGTTGGAGGAGCAAATTGAAATGACTTTAAAATTAGGATTAGTTTGATAATTAGTCTATAGTTAAGGACAAAATTGATCTAGTGAATTTTAAGTTTTTGCCATGTCAGCTACTCTTATACCAAGTCCGATTGACACATCATCGCTATCACAAGCTCAATGTCATTTGGATAGATTTAGAACAACTCTCAAAGTTGGAGAAACAAATTGATACAACTTTGAAATTAGGATTAAATTGATAATTTACTTATAGTTCAGGATAGATTTGATCATTTTTCCTATTTTGATTGAATATAACGTATGATTTATATCATCATGATACAATTTAATCTAATTATTTCAATCGATTGATTCTAGCATGACCATATTTACTTCAATCTTACATACTGAGGAGGCCAATTATAACTTTCTCATAATATTTTTAGGGACAAATTCCTTCTTAGTCACCTACATTTCTCACATGATTTACTCAATATATATAACAACAATTTGTTTTATCATTCTATTAAAAGATAGTGTTTAATTATGTCAAAATATAAAATTTATCATGTAGGAAACAATGATAATTTCATATAAGAGGACTGGTATAACATTATTATGATAATAATTATTATTTATAACATTTACCTTTAACATTATTAAATATAACAACAAGAAAAGTATGATAAATATAGTTGTATAAAGTACATCTTTATAAGAAAATTTCAAGTTAAACAATATCCATTCTAGTTAAAATATTTCATCATAAAAATTAAAGAAAAAATGATATATTCATCTTAAACTTGTGTGAAACCTAAGTTTGCAATCAGATTAAACTAAACTTTCATGTTTTAAAATGATTTTCAACTTTGAACCATTTTCTCTATAGCTATTGTATCTCTATAAAAGACATTCTTTCATTTCTAAATTCATTTGACCAGTTAATGATAAGATCCTGAATTGCCTTTTGGCTTGTAGATAATAACCATAACCTTCTTTTTAGACATTTTACAATTGTAGCCTTTTTTATGTTGTCTTTCTCTATTTTTTCCTTCCAACCATCAACCATTTCTCTATAGCAATCATGAATCTATAAAATAGACATTCATCCTCTTTAAAATTCATTTACCTACTCAACGATAGGATCCTGAACCACTGTTTAAAAGACACTCATCCTCTTTTAAATTCATTTGACTAGTCAATAATATGATCCTAAAACACTTTTTAGCTTGTAGATAATAATAATAACTTTTTTTTGAACATTTTATAATTGTAACCTTTTTTATATCAAAGTCTCTTATTATTTTTTCTTCCAACCTTCCATCATTTTCTCTGTAGCTACCACATTTATTACTTTGAGATAGTTTAGATTTTAAGTGCTTCAGAGTAATTTTAGACACCCATCATGGTAGCTACAAGGTTGAGTTATGGTTTGTAGCACATGACTTATATTTGTTAGGTTTTAAACCAATCACATCGAAGCCAACATATCATAGCTTGTACCTACTAAAGGATGTGATTTTGGATAAAGATTGGAAAATCAAAAGTTACATCTATTGAAGGCAATTAATCATGGATGCAAACAAACATAAATGGTCTTTCATTAGGTAAATATTTGTTGGAATATGCAGTAATTACTCTCTCGAAGTTCAATGATTAAGAAGCACATGGTCAAACTGAGAAATCAATATTGATAATGACAAATGATAATTGAGGCTATTAGATTCAATGCCATTCATGATCATCTAAAAGAAAAAATGATTCCTTTGCATTTTTACTACCTGAATGGATTGACTCACAAAATCGTTGGTTTAAAGGGGGGAGAAAGTATATGTAAAAACAACTAATTTGGGAGTACCATAAAACTCAGAAGACATAAAGGAAGACCTTAAGACAAAAGATAGTACAGTTATACAATAGCCAAACATAAGTTTTTCTTTACTAGACAAAAGGCAGAACAAAATACTATAATCGATAGGGCAAATGACTTTAGAGAAAGGACTATGTGTATTTTATAGATGCACTCCTAACACCAAATTTGATGCGTTGATAAAAAAAATGGATAGGTTAAATATGAATTTTATTGCACCTCCTTTCATGTTAGTTTGAAAATTATGTGGTAGAGGGCACCAAAATATAGAATGTCAGAGGGAACAATTTCAAATCATCATAGATGAATTATGTTGGTGGGCATCAAAGGGAGGGCAGCAACCCTTATTGCAACACCTGTAATCCTAAATGGAAAAATCACTCAATTTTTTTATTGGAATAATAAAAAATAATGGGTCAAAGTAGACCTAGGTTCTAGTCAAAACCAGAACTGGATTGAACTGGCCCTAAACTGTTATGGGAATAAGTTCAGGACCGGTTCCTCCCATCCCCAAACCATGTACTGCCGGTTCTAGTTTTGAATCGCATAATTTAATTAAATGTGTGCCTAGAAATACATTAAAACATGCATTGTTTAATTTATATAAACAAAAAAAAATTACAAAAATTATTTATGAATTTTAATGAGCGTGTATGCTTTTGTAGTGATATTTGAAGTAATCATTGGCAAAATCAATTATATACTAGAATAACTTGTCAGTGGATTAACAATGAATGGTTATTATAAAAAAGAATTATTGCATTTTGAGTTTTTAATGACCGGCATACTGCCAATAATATTTTTAGAATGACTAAAAATATTTTAAGAGAATATTTTTTAATTCAATTTTTTTTCAATTTCATTTGAAAATGTGGTGACAAATACTGCATGAGTTAGTGATCTTTAATGTACTTGTCAACTAAATATTGGAGGATTTTTTTTTATGTTAGATGTGCATGTCATGTTTTAAATTTATGTATACAAGATGGTTTAAAATCATTGGATGTGTGTAGGTGGCGGGGTTTAGCGCGCGCCTAAGTGTTTGATGACCACGACATTATGTGGGCTTGAGGCCCTCTTAGAAATATGATATAGGTCTTGGGCCTATTCGGAGATGGAGTCACCACCCGGTTAAAATTCGAGACACACTATATAGCAACTGGATTCCACGTAGGTTCCTAAAAGCCATCATCAGAGATCGGGTTCAGAAATTGGGTATGAGTGTTTGAATGCTCACCCAACATTGTGGTTGGCCTCCATTTGTATTTTACATTTTATTACCTTTAATTATTTAATTATTTCCTTATTTACATTTAAAATTGTGCTTGCCTTCATCCACTTTCCAAGTTTTATAGTTAAGTTCAAGTTTGCACATTAATCCAATTTCATGTTTTTGAGTCCCAACACTCAACAAAATAAAATAAATAATAATTTACAATCATACATTCAAAATCAAATGGGGAAAGGGATTAGGGATTACAATGATTTTAGGCAAAATAAAAGAATAATATACAAAAAATAAACCGTACATATACCAAAAGTAAACTAGTAATAAACCTTTTACACAAACGCAATGATCTAAAGGGTTAGCTAATGGAGGTGATTACTCAATGATGAAAATCATCAAGTAATTCCTGCAGTAATCATATGGTTAGTTCCTTCTTTCAAAACATGAATCATGTATAATAATATTGACAAAGGAATATTCTAGAAAAGGGATTTTCATGTCACAAGCTAAAGAAATCATCAAATAATCAAGATAATCGCCATCATGAAATGAAATAATTATGCGTGAAGACAAAAAGAACATATGAAGTGAACATCTCACAGAATCTTATAAAGGGAGAAGAATCAAGCAGTTGGTCGACTTGTCAATGTGACGATCGCCTCATTGACAAGGGACGCCTCTCAAAGAGGCGTCACCTGATCGACAGGCTAACTTGACTCTCAAAACGAATAAAATTCTATCTTATGCAAGCAATACATGCATACAACAGGTGCCAAATTACAACTACATGCAATAGTTTAAGAGATCAAATCAATGAAGTAGTATAACAAATGAAATAAATATAAAATATACCTAAAGTATACTAATAACTTAGTCATATACAAACTAAACACACAAATGATGAAGTTATGAAGATATTGAGTTTAAATGCAGGTTTTTTACTAAAATGATAGGCCCTCGGAGATGTGTCTTTGGTTATGATCCTCATTAGAGTGTGATTTCCACTTTAACACAAGCTTTCCTCTTTCCTCTCCTAAAGAAAATGAACTCCTTTGGCTTGGACCTTTCCTTTTTTCTCAAGAACATTTCTTCTTATATTTTTCTCTTTTCAGAGCTTCTCTTCTCTTTTCAATGGTTTTTTTTTCTTTTGCTTTGTGGTCTCCCCTTTTTTCTCTCTCTTTTTTTCCTTTTATTCCCTACCTTGCCTATGCCCTTAAGCCTTCTAGCTCATCATGATCCTCTATAGCCTTTTTCTTCCTCCCAAAAATCTCTTCCTCAAGCAAAATCAAGTTTGGGGTGTGGGGCCCACACCACTTGGCCACCATGGCTGCAGCTGCATTGAATGCAGCTGTAAGTGGTCTGTCATAGAGGCGGCGCCTCTATGATGAGGTGATCGCCTCTGCGTCAGTTGCCAAAGAGGCGACGCCTCTTTGGCCCGGGCCTGTGTTGGGCCAAGCGGGCCTGGGTTATTTTTAGACAATTGGGCTAAGTTTTAGGCTTTTTAGGCTTTTAGGCTTTTAAGTCCACTTCCCATTGAAGATTTAGGTTTTGTTCTTGTGTCCAAGTTTCACATTCTCATCATTGGGCTTGAAAACGAGCCGGTCAAACCCAGCATTCCTAATTCATTCCCTAACATGGGCCGACCGAATCAGGTGTCTACAATGTGCTCCTATCATCAATTAAAAAATGCAATTTTATGTTATGGGTACATCTACAAGTAATGAAATCTTGAGGAAAATCTTGTAAAGAAAATGGTAAAAGACCAAAAAAAATTACCAAGAGATGTTTAGACTCATTGGAATTCAACCTATGAATTATTAAACTAGTCATTTGCATATAGAGATTTATTATGCACATTTATTTCCAATAATGTGTGTCAACTTAATTTATATCTACAAAATTGAGAGGTTTGCACAAAAATTTTAGATATTTTGAAAGTTTTTAATGATGTAACTTATATTTTAAGTGATGTTTGTTATCCTACATCCCATTTATTATTACTTGAATGTTGCAATATTGCTAGTGCAATGCAAGAACATAAAAATGATATTATTTAAAAAAAATTGATTTTAACAATGAAAGTAAAATAAATAAATTATTTTACATTCATTCCATTAATTAATCTTATTGCATGTTTTTTATCCTAGAATTAAAATAGATGGCTTATATGATTATTTAAATATATATTATGGATGTTTAGGGATTATGGAAGATAATGATATATATATATATAGAATCATAATGATATAGATATAAAATCAATAATTAATAATGTTAGGAAAATATTAGTAGAATTATTTAATGAATATAAAGATAGTGTAAATATTGGTTCTTCTTCTTCTTCTTTTCCTGCTAGTCAAGTGGGAGATGGACAAGAAAAAATTAGTATTGGTGATCAGGTATTATTGCAAAGACAACAAAGACCTCGAGGATAATTTGATTTATCTCCCGAACTTAACATTTTATTTAACAACTGCTTTTTGAGTTTGATGATAGAAAATCTGGAAAAGATTTTTCAGTCCTTGAATGGTGGAGTCGACACCAAAATACATTTCCAACCCTTGCACTAATTGCTAAACAAATTTTCTCAAGTCCGGTTTCAATGACAGTCGTTGAACAAGCATTTAGTGCGGAAGAAAGTATTTTGGATGAGATGGAGCCTCAAACATATGTGAATGATTGGTCAAGAGCGGCATTAAGACAACAAGAAATTCAAAGAAACAAGAATGGAGATTTATTTAACTTCACAATCGAAGGAACAAGAACAAGAACTTCAACATCCAGTGTTGGAAGTTATCAATTATTTAAGCTAGGGGTCTAATTTTTTTTTTTTTTTAAAGGTAAGATAACTACTCAAACTTTAATTCCTCTATACCACAAGAGGATACGTAGGCAATTTAATTTTTGTTAAGAAAATTAAGTTTAAACCCTTTAATTTTTTTAATTTTATTTTTCTAATTTAATTTATTAATTCATTTTTGTAAAATTTTTATTTGAACCAATATTATATATAAACTAACTTAATATAATTTTATTGCTATCTTTTTGAATTTTTTTAATCTCAAGTTAACTATTTAATTTATTTTAAGTTAACTAGTCAAAGTCAAGTATAATTTTTTATTTTTTAAATTTTAATTTTTAAGTAAAATAAATTTATTAAAATGCCATAATAATTTTTTTTATCTCACCTTTAATGCAATTTATTTGTCCTCAAAAATTATTTTTAAATATATTATAAAAAAATTGTACCGAACCGATTTGAAATCAAAACAGACTGATCCGAACCAAAATCAAAACTGACTGATCCTAGATCAACCCTAAACCAGCTCTATACCCAGTTTCGGTCAAATTCCCCTAACCATGGAACCATGAACCAATGGTTTCGGAACTGTGGCTAGGCCTAGGTACAAGCACGACAACTGCCATAAGAACAAGATAGAGTAACATTTCTGGAGATTCGATTTAAAGAGTTTGCAAAAGTATTTCCTCCTCCATTAATCTAGAGGCACAAATGGGCAGCTTGTAAAAGCTATAACTTCAAGATCAGAAGGAGGCTTGCCAAGTAACAGTGGAATAAATCCAAGGAGCAAGGATGATAACAAACACAAATATAAGGAGAGAAAGGACATTTAATTGCAAAATTTATAATTTAATTAGATTTTTTTGAAGGGTATAATTTAATTAGTTAGGAAACTCAAAATTCTAGAATTGATAATAATATTAATTTACATTCTTACTTTGCTTAAATTTTTTATTTTTAAATTTTCATTTATTCAATTTTATTCATTAGTTTTAGATAATTAGATTGCATTATTAAATAGTATTTGATTCGTAAGAGACAGTATTTGATATATAAGAGTTTCCATGGCAAGAATATCCAATTTATTTGAGCAATTTGTATACTTGCAATTAGAGAACACAGACCAAGTTTCCACTTATGAGATTGGAAAATTTCCTCCCACCCTGCATTTTTTTGAGCGAAATAACTTGCATAAAAGAAAACTCAAGCAACTACATCAACAAGAAGATCAGTCTCCACAGAAGATGGAACTGGGTTTGGCCAAAAAGAAAAATATGTCCATAGATAAAGCAAACTAAACTAAATTATAAGCTACTCTGTTCGATTCTCTATGAGAAAACTTAAAACTACATTCGGCCATGATTGTGCTAGATGAAGAATGTCTTGTGCAATAGTGCTCAAATAAGATGCCCCATGTCTTGAATTATTTAAACAACTAATAAGATCAGAGCTGATTCTATAATCATCTCTTGCAAACTCAAATCCAAGGTAGTTTTGAAGCAGGGCCGGCTCAAGGATGTCAGAGGCCCTAGGTAAAACTATCTAGTTCACCTTTTTGAAATTGAATTAGTTTTTCAATTTTTCTTTTTTCTTAGGTTTTTGAAATTCAAAAGCATACTTTTTAGTAGACATTTTATGCAATAATTTTAATTATTATTATTTTAAAATGTTAAAATTATTTTGCTGAAATAAAATACCTATAAAAATCTAAAGAAACAATATCATCTAATTTATATTTTTTAAATTATTTTTCTTGATGATAAAATGATTTGCTATTTTCTGCATAAAATAATAAATTAAATATATTATTAGAGATTAATTATTTTACTTTGATTTATTCATGAGCATAAGGCAAGAACATATATAATTTGATTGAATTTTTTTATAAAAAAAATTAAGACATAAATAAAAAAATTAAGAAACAGATAATTTTATAAAGAAAAGAACAAAATATTATAAAATAAACATATAAAATAGCATACCTTTTATATATTAATTATGGGAACCCTTCTAAATTAAAGTAATGAATTCAATATATTGAGTATTGGAAGTTTACTGGAAAGAAAAATATATTAAAATAAAGTGAAGTATAAAAGAAACTATCATTTTAATTTTTAGTTTAAATATATAGGGTAAAAATATAGGCGGGACAAGAATATACCAACAGATATGTTTTCTCTTCTTAGTTACATCAGGATTATTTATTTTCATCAAGTCTCTTCTTAATTACTTCATAATTATTTATTTTCATATTTTCAGTCCCATTTCGCTTAGCATAATTGATTATGACTTCGAGCAAGAGTTACTTGTGTTGATCTAAGAAAAGAAAAGTTTGCAAAAAACAAGTAACAGTCTGGAATTGATAAAAGACAACGAAGCAATAGAAATAATAGTTAAAATTGCTCATGCGAGCTCAATGCCAGCAGGAGACTTGTAAAGATTTGGGCCCTATGAGCTAGTGAAGAATAGAAAGCAGCTATAGATGTTACAAAATATATATATATATATATATATATATATATATACATATTGCTGAGCTTGGGAATCGAATGATGGTGGATGACTTTTTAACAAATTACCACTAAGGCAGACATCTACTGACAATGAAGAAAAATTGAAAGAATGGGCTGTGAGACACGCGATAGAGACAGAAGAAAAGGCGAGAATGATTCTCAGATTATAAACAAGCTCTGAACGTTGAGCATCCATTGAGCGCCCAAATCATTTAGCTAAGCTCTGTGCACTTAGCTAGGAAGCCGAGATTCAATGGAACATCTGGTTTTAGTTCTTATCTATATGAAACAAGGAACGACTTCATAAGCTAAAACTAAGCTGCATAAAGAAAAAGAGACAGAGTCAGCTAACCACTAAATGCTTTACTTCGGGAAGAATTCATGCATGAACAGAGCCGTGGTCCCCAACATCAGCAAGATGGAAAAAGCATCCATGAAAAGAAAAGTCGATGAAGATATATAGAAGAAGTCAAATCTTAAGCGATAGACTAAGCTCCGAGCATCGAATGCCGAACATCTGCCCTTATGAACATCCATCAAGTTCCGAGCGATGAGTTCCAGAGCATCAAAGTATAGAGACTACCAGGCATAGGAGTCTGAGCATCCAAGAGTTCAGACATCCGAGTCTGAGAATCTCAGAGCATGGCAAATTCCGCTGCCTTATTGAAGAGTCCAACATGTCTTTTGACAGTCGAGGATCAGGGAACTCGAACAACACCGCCAGGACTTGATTGTATTCTCGGAGATATTTATCCACTTTTTTGATAGCTCGGTGTCCAGATTAACCATCAATTGCAACAAAGGCCTAAATTCCAAGCATTAGTACATTTGCATGGCACCCAACTGAATCTCGGATATTCAGCAAAAATGTTATCAATTGTCCAAGTTACTTCACACAAAAACGAGGACAGAGCAGCACCTACAAATGACTCAATAGTAAATTAAACAAAGAAGACAAACATAAATACTTATTAATTCTAGCATGGGACTCGGTCATACAGGCAGATAAGTTTCCTTCTCTTCATTATTTATTTTTCACTTTTTTCATCTATTCTCATGAAAATAATTATAACTGGTGACACAGCATATTTTTGAAATAAAAAATTCGATACAAGTGCTTACCGTTAATTGAGATCGGTCACACGATCCCAAGATTTTTTCTTTTGGTTTCAGTACAAATACAAAAAACGTATTTGCTACCAGACATCGATTTTCTAAACACCTAAAAGCTCCGACTACTGAGCAATCAACCCAAAGTTAACCAATCACCCAATAAAACATAGCCTACACTCGGAAAGCTTGGATGACAAAGAAAACACAATCACCAATAATAACATTCACAAGTGCTAAACTTGAAATCAAACTAGAAAGTAACATAAGAGATGGACCATGTCTTTGCCAGCCATAACCTGGTTCACTTAGGGGAATCACATAGCCTCATATTGGCATCATTATCTGGTTAGTGTATTTGGAAGTCAAAGTCAAGCACTTCAATTGCAAATTGCTACAACACAGTGATTCTGATACTCAGTACAACAAGAATCAATCAAAACATGTTAAAATACATTTGAAAGATGTGTTCAAGACAGTACCAAGAAGTCAAATAAATTTAAACTCAAAAATTAGCTAATACCCCACATATATATTCTTGCCTAATTAAAGGTTTTTATTTCCTATACAGGTTACTTGAAAAGGGAAGACAACCAGAGACATTCAAGAAAAGGTTTCTTATGCAAAAAACTCTAGCAATAAGAAAGAACATTCTCCTAATTGGTCTAAGATTCATATCCAAAGAGGAATCCTACTCCTTTCAAGTTTAAGTATCACTATCACTATAAATAGGACCTTATATCTCTCATTCTCATTCATTTTAGTCTCTTGTATTCTTATTGTTCTCCTTCTCTCTCTAAATTCCCTCTATATACTCTAACTTAGGCATCGAAGGGTTTGTGGGGATCCACCCCACCTCTCACCTTGCCCTTCGTTGACCACTTGCAAGGTTTCAGTTCAAGAGTTCCAGAAAGCAAGTTATCAAGTGGTGTCGTCTATGGGGACTCTTGGGAAAAGCCATCTGTGCATCTACCGAATTGAGACATCAACATCATGACTTCCAACTCGCTGCCAATCTTGACTCTTGACACTCACACCAACCTCTTCGTCCCTATTCCTTCAATCACTCTGACAACACCTCTCCCAACAATGGTTCTTCCAGCCACATTCTCGTATGTCGGACCTTCATTTGGTAACATGCACATTCCTCTTGGAAACACCCAGGGATGGTTGGCTCCTGGCACCAACTTCCCGTAATATGCCCCCTTACAACATCATCACCGACCTATACCTTTTGTACCTTTTCCAAACCTAACAGAAACACCAGCCATAACTACACCCAACCTAAACACCATGACTCAAACACTCAACCTTACCCCAACAAATAAAGAAGCAATGATACAAAACATCCAAGCCTAGATAGCTTTAGTGCAATAACAATTGAACACCTTGATTCAAAATGGCAACCCTGGACCAGTTAATATAGAAAATACCACACCTTCGGAATTACCCGGAGGGAGCAAGGGGAAAAATAAAACTCTAAAAGAAGAATTTAGCTCCATAATTTGGGCTATCGATGATTCAAAATTAACCCAAAAGGTTGAAGAGGTTATACATAAAGCTCACATGAGACCGAGGAAGGAATATGAATGTATTATAGAAGGCAGAATGCCCTTTATAAAGAGGATAATCTAGAAAGAAATCCCAACCAAGTTCAAGATGCCACAACCATATCAATATGATGGAATTAGAGATCCCGTGAACCATATATCCTCATTTAGAACAAGAATGTTACTCCAGAATGTAAATGACGACATCATGTGCAGAGTTTTCCCAATCACACTTATGAAAAATGCTTAAAAATAGTTTCACTGGCTTCCTGAGAACTCCATCACTTCTTTTAAAGACCTGGTAGAGAAGTTCCGAACTAGATTCGTCACCAACATTCCTCCCACTAAAAACATCAATGACCTCCAAATGTGTTGGTAAGAGGTTGATGAATCACTATGAAGTTACCTAGATCGGTTCAAAAAAGTGGCCATGCAAATCAAAAATCTTGTAAAGGAAGTTGTTATCGAAGCCCTCAAGAATGGCACAAAACTCTAAAAACTCGAAGACAAGATAATGACAAAAGAACCCGACATTTTCGCGAATGTGATGGCCATGGCAGTCAAAATGATAAAAATGGATGAAGGTAGAAGGATGTAAAGGGAGGAGGAAAAAGCACTAGCCAGAGAAGAGAGGTCAAGGCCCAAAAGAGTAAGCTTCCCACTAACAAATTTCAGAAACCTGATGGAAAATTTTGAAAAGGAAGTTGATAGATACACAACTTTAAATACCTCTAAATCCAAGATCCTCATGTGGGTCAGACAAAATGGGGTGGAAATTACCCCAGCCATAAGAATAAGCCCAAACTGAAGAGCCATGCAAGATAGACGACACTATTGCCAATATCACCAGGATTATAGGCACAACACCAAGGCTTGCTAAAAATTAAAAAATTCTATAGAAAGACTAGTGAAAAATGGCAGACTCGACAATTTCACTGACACATCAAGAGGGACCAGGAATCTAGGAGTACAAGGACGAGACAGACCAGAACTAAAAAAGGCCCGAAACGAACCAGCCGAGGTCATTAACATAATAATCGAAGGAGAAAACAATGAGAAAAAACCTAAGAGAAGTCGAGGAGAAGGACCAGCCCATAAGAAGAGAGAGGTCATCGTGTTTGATTTTGAGGATAAGGAGCATGTTCGACACCCACACAATGACGCCCTGGTGGTAAGCGCAGACATCAATAACTATCTAGTAAAGAGGTTATTGGTAGACAACGGGAGTGCCATCAACGCACTGTCTTAGAATGCTTACAAAGCAATGGGAGGTTCCATCGCTAACCTAAAAGCCATCCAAAATTCCATTACAAGCTTTTGCAAAGGAACTATACAATTAATGGGAATTATAGAGCTAAGTCTGGAATTCAGAAACTGGGACATTAAAGAAACAAAAGTCATTAAAGCCCTATTCAATATAGTGGATCTCCCACTGGCATATAATGGCATCATAGGACAGCCAATATTCTATGAAACTGATGCAGTCACAAGTATCTAACACCTAACGATGAAGATTCCAATTGAGGGTAGAACTCTTATAATTCATGGAGATTAGTACATGGCCAGGCAATGCTACCAGATGGCAATCAAACCTCAGATGGAAGAATTTCCCTTAGAGACTTAGGAGATAGAGAAACAAGGAGCTAGACCTGAATTGGTCGACGACACTCAGACATTACAGATTACTGATGGGATTGGTAATGAACTTGACTCTAAAACCAAGTAAGGAATAAGCGAAGTCCTCACCAAGCACTCAAGACATTTTACCTCTCATGTGTTAGAGATAACTGGAGTAGATCCTCAGATTGCCTACATCAGAGCAGAGGCAAAGCTAATGCTCTAGAAGAAATGAACTTTTACATACGAGAGGTAGAAGATAATCGCCAAGGAAACAACAAAGTTGCTAAAAGCCAAATTCATCAAAGAGGTTACCCACCCAAAATGGGTAGCCAATGTGGTGCTAGTAAACAAATCAAACGGCAAGTATGGGATGTGTGTGGACTATACTGACCTCAACTAAGCGTGCCCCAAGGACAACTACCCCCTACTAATAATTGACCAGCTAGTAGACTCCACTACCGGCCATAGTCTATACAGTTTTATAGACACAACACAAGGATATCATCAGATACCAATAAAGGAAGAAGACCAAGAGAAAACATCCTTCATCACCCATGAAGGTCTTTACTGCTACAAGGTAATGCCCTTTAGGTTCAAGAATGTTACAGCCACATATTAGAGGATGATAAACCATGTACTTCGAGACCAGATTGGGAGAAATATGGAAGTATACGTGGATGAAATTATTATCAAAAGCAAGCATGTAGATCAACACCCTATGGATCTAGATCAGGTCCTCTAATTGCTGAATGAGTCTAGGATCAAGCTGAATTCAGGAAAATGCATCTTTGGAATCAAGGTAGGAAAATTCTTAGGGTTCATAATATCCAACAAAGGTATTGAGTCTAACCCAAAAAAGATGGAAGCCATTCTCAACATGAAAGCTCTGAAAACCATCCATGAACTACAAAAGCTAAATAGCAAAATCACAACTTTAAGGCATTTCATCTTTTGCTCAGCCAAGCAATGCCTACCGCTATTCTGAGGTTTAAAAAATTCCAAAAAATTTGTTTGGACGGAAGATTTCCAGACAGCTTTTGAAGATATTCAAAAATTTATATCCTCCCTACCTCTACTCAGCAGGCCAATCCTAAAAGAAAAATTATACTTATACCTTTTGGTGGGCCCAGAAGCATAGCCTCAGTACTAGTAAGGAAGGAAAAAGGCCAACAAAGCCCGGTGTATTATGTCAATAAAATACTCTAGGGATCAGAGATTCAGTACCCAATGTTGGATAAACTGGCCATGGTTATCGTTTATACATCCTAGAAGCCCAGGCACTATTTTCAAGCTCATCCCGTTATTATAAGAACTAGCTTCCCATTGCAAAAAATATTGCAAAGACTTAAGACTTCAAGCAGATTAGTCCAATGGTTGGTATTACTCGGAGAATTCGATATCGACTATGAGCCCCGTCAATAGGAGAAAGCTCAAGCATTAGCAGATTTTGTTCAAGAGATGACACCATAAGATCTCACCATCACTAGTGCACCAAAGTGGAAGCTCTATGTGGATAGAGCATCCTCTATTCAAGGATCCGATGCAGGGATCATCCTCAAAGGACCGCATAAATTTCTTCTCAGATATGCAGTTCAGATAAAGTATAATGCCACTTACAATGCTCTGGAGTATGAGGCACTCATTATAGGATTAAAGTTAGCTGCCAAAGTTAAAATTGAGCATCTCAAGATACACTCGAACTCTCAATTAGTAGTAAACCAGGTCTAAGGGATATTCCAAATTAAGGATCCGAGCATCGCCAGATATGTTAGGAAAGTTATGCAACTCTTGAAAAAGATTGAGCAAGAGGGGGGATAGTAGGAAATAATGCAGATACCTTGAAATGAAAACTCAAAAGTTGATCTCTTAGCCAAGTTAGCAGCTAAAGACAGTTAGGCTTTCAGAGACATGGAGCTCACCAAAGCGTTGATAAAATGCAGTACTGAAGATTTAGATATCTTGGAGATATGTGAAAGCCCAAAGTGGATAAAGTTGACCATCCAATATCTCACAAATGGGACACTCCCAGAAGATAAATTAAAAGCCATGAAGCTAATGATAAAGGTAGCCCACTACTTTGTGCCTCATAGAGAACTCTATAGAAGATCCCTCTCACACCCGTGGTCTAAATGTGTATCCCTAGAGGAAGGAAACTACATACTCAGGGAAATCCATGAAGGCATTTGTGAAGTGCACAAGTCACTTTACACGTTAACCAGGAAAGCACTACTGCAAGGATACTATTGGCCCACCATGTCCAGAGACGCTCAGAAGCTGACTCAGGAATGCCACAAGTGCCAATAGTTTGCCCATCTTAACCATAAGCCCTCCAACCCTCAACATCCGATCAACAGCCCCTGGCCCTTCGTAGTGTGGGGAACGGACATCCTAGGTCCCTTCCCAACCTCCAGATCATACAAGAAGTTCTTGATTATGGCCATAGACCATTTTACTAAATGGTTAGAGGTGGAAGCTATACCCACTATCACAGAAGCTCGGATCCAACACTTCTTCCAGAGAGAAATCATTTGCAGGTTCAGAATATCATACTCCCTGATCATGGACAATGGGAAATATTTTGATAATGAGAAGTTTAAAAGGTTCTGCTCTGACCTTAGAATAAAGCTTTATTTCACCTTAGTAGCCCACCCATAGACAAACAGACAAATAAAAGTTACCAACAAGATTATCATGCAAGGATTGAAGAAAAGGCTCAATGAAAAGAAAGGAAACTGGGTCAAAAAGCTTAACAATGTTATTTGGGCTTATAGGACCACTCCCAGATCATCCATAGAGGAAACGCCATTCAGACTAACCTATGGTATGGACGCAGTGATACCAATAGAAATCGGATCCACAAGTTACAGGGTCAGCAAATAATTAGACTAGGACATCAACAGCATTGATACCCAGATATGCCTGGATTTAGTAGAAGAAAGGAGGGAACAAGTGTCCATTGCAGCAGAAGCACATAGGCAGAAGGTAGCACAATATCACTTCTGGCGTATCCACCCAAGATATTATAAGGTTGGAGACTAGGTACTCAGAATAGTGAATATTGGCAAAGGCAATTCTAGCACTGGTAAACTTGGACCCAACTGGGAAGGCCCCTATCAGGTTACAGAGTGAAAATCTAAAAGGGTATACAAAATAAAAAATAGACAAGGCAAGGAGCTACAACAATATTGGAACTCAAACTACCTTAAAAAATATTACTAATAAATGTACTTGAAATACTATTAAATAAAGTATTTTCATTCATTGAAGAAAAATCATATTACAAAAGTCAATTACATATAAAAAAATATCTAGTCTACCAAATGTACATCTGACGGTTCAAACTTGAAGATAGAAGGGGGAGCAGCATTGATAACACTGACAAGCACTGGAGGCTCAGAAGATGACCCTTCAACTGATTTAGAATGCATCAAAAAAAATTTTGGAGATATCTTTAAATACATCAACAACAAAGCACATAACGAACATAAATATTCATTAAACTCAAAAGCAGGACAATAGCATATCAAGAGATAAGTCTTTTTTTCTCAATTATTTACTTTAAATTATTTATTTTAGCATCTTATTTATTCTCATTGAATAAATATAGCTTGTCACATAAACATACTTACACATCTACACATAGATGCTCAGCCATGAATACCTAATTCTTATCTATACATAATAAGCATCAATCACATTGATAGTTTTTACTTCAAAAATTGACAAGCAATTGAGATCGATCTAGACAATCCCATTCTCTTTTTTGTCTATCGTGACAGATAAAGGATACATTTTGACAAAGCTCAATACAGATAAGAGCCTTGAAAATTTTGCAAAATCATGGGATCCACATTCAACAAATAACTTGCTATGCATTGTTGAAATTATAAGATATCTCAGGAGAATTCAAAGACAACCAAAAGTGAGAGCATATCTTTATTCCTGAAAATTTTAGAGACTGTTTAGCAAGGAAAATTCAAGAATAGAGTCTAGTATATCCACTACACAATCAGATAAATAAAAAAGCATAAATCCAAAACATCCTAGCTAGTATCACACAATATCCTCTATTTAAGAAGAGGGGTAGTCTTGGCCTTCTATTTGAACTATAACGCTCATCTTATGACTTGGATTGAGTAAGCCCAAATTTTGGTCCTTCAAAGCCCACATTCTATTATTTTAAAAACCCTCACTAAATTACTATCCTATATTACGGAGCTCTTATTAAAAGAACTCAAACTTACTACCAAAATCACAATATCATTCCTTTTGCAAAAATAATATAAACAATAATGCTCAGAAAAGTCAACAACAATAACTTCTAGACTCAACACCAATCACTATTTTGACTAAGTAGCTACCATTAATAGTTATTAAAGTTTATAAACCAAGCAACATTATACGACACTCAGGTCGTGCATCTAATGCATCGAGAATCTACGGCACTTGGGCTGCACTTCTAATGCATTAAGAATCTAAGTCCAATGACAAAAGCTGGCTCCCTCAAGTCACTTCGATAGTATTAAGGATCAGCACTTGGGTTATGCTTCTAATGCATTAAGAATCTATAGCACTTGGGTCATGCTTTTAATGCACCAAGAATCTAAGTCCAATGACAAAACTTAGCACCCTTATGTTGCTTCTATAGTAATGAGGTTTGGCACTCGGATCATGCTTCTAATGCACTGAGAATCTACAGCACTTAGGTCGTGCTTCTAATTTACCAAGAATCTAAGTCCTATGATTGAAGCTAGCACCCTCAAGTTGCTTCGATAGCACTAAGGTTTGGCACTCGGGTCGTGCTTCTAATGCACTAAGCATCAAAACTCCAACAATTGTTGGTCCCATCAGGTCATTTTTATAATATTGATAGGTTAATCCCTCAGATCATTTCTATAACACCGAGCATCTTTTATTGTAGGTTTTGCACATCTAAGTCTAGAGTGCACTTTAGGATTATGATATTCTAATACCGAGCATCTTAATGTTTAATGTCTGAGGTTGGACACCTTAAGTCATCTTTCAATAACACATGAGATTTTAAATAAGGTTCTTATCTTAGGGCAATAATCATCTTTGTGTGATTCTTGGAAATCCAGAAATCTCGAACATAAATATCCTAACAGACCTTCAAGGGGGGACTCTTGATACCCCATATCAATATCTTATTCTAATAAGGGTTATATTCCCCCAAAGAGAAGGATTACTTGAATAAAAAGAAAGCTTAATAAGGAATTTTATTTCAGTTAGGAAGATTACTCTACAAAAGAAGTCTATTTCTCTCATAAACAAGGCAATCCTATAAGACTAAGGAATCATATTCCTAAAAGGTTTCATTAACACCTTCTCCTATAAATACATCTTAAGATATCTCATGTCATTCATTCTCATATTTACTCATCTCCTCATTCTCATCATTTAACATCATCAAGCCATCACTCCATACAAGCAATCATCCATCCTTTATTCTTTATTTTATTCTACTTATTTGCTTTATTATATTTTTCCCGATATGAATACTAACCTACTTCAAAGTGTTTATGGAGGAAATCCTGCCTCTTTACCCGTTCTACTCATCGATGCAGGTTCCACAAGCACTAATTTGATTTGAAGTTATCAAATTTAAAAGCTCATTAATAAGGATTTGAAATCACATGTAATTATATTTTATTTAAAATCTTTATATTTGAAATTCAATATTTCAAATTTCAAATAAAATATTTTCACTCAAATACAGTCTTAGGTTATGTTTACTTCCAAAGAATTATTTTTTGTTTTCATTTTTCAATTTTCAAAGAAAAATATAACTTTTCATTTTCATAGAAAATTTGTAAAACATGTTTACTTGTTAGAAATTGAAAACTGTTTTTCATTTTTTGAAAACAAACTAATGTGTTTACTCATTTTCATCTCCAACTTGTTTTCTTTTTTGAAAATTGAAAATGTGTTTACTTGGTTTCATATAAAACTTTTTTTATATGTCTAAACACATAAAAATATGTTCAATATAATAAATAAAAATTAATTTTTAAATTGTAAAATTTTAGAATATTAAATTATAATCTATTATGTTTATTTATATATTATCAATCATTAGTTTTCTAAGCATATATTATCGATCATGATAAAAAAAGTAACTATTGTTTAATTTATATATGAATTAATAATCATTACTCACCCACTAAAATACTAATAATAAGCCACTAAAATTAGTTGCTCATAAAAAAACCAACGTTTAAAATAGTAATAATGACTCACTGTTTACATTACATAGAACATTAAATTGCAAATATAATTTTAATATGAAAAAACAACGTAAAATGCAGTTCAATAATATCAAATAAACCATAAAATATTCTAATGTCTACTATGATTGTTTTACTCTTTCCAGAGTTAGTCTATAATACTTTCTAGAACAATGCTCATTTGGTGTTAATGAGGTAGATTTACTCGAATGTCATCATGAACCATACTAACAATAATTTATTCATCAATAGTCAATCCTTCTCTTCCATATAATGTAAATAATTGATATACTCTATCTTCCATCTTGATAAAATTATATAAGGTACAACATGCAATAGGAATTATCTTTTGCCTTCACAAAGGATAGTTTGGTATGGACTTCAAATGGGAAATCTAGCTTTTAGCACACCAAATGCTCTTTCTATCAAATTGTGTAATGATGAGTGCCTATAATTAAATAACTCATACTTTCTTATAATTCTCCCTCATCCTTGAAAACCATTTAAATGATACCTTTCACCATGATACGACGCTAAAAATCCTGGAATATTTAGATATCCAGCATCTACAATATAGTGATAATTTGTAATATAAAAGCATATCATTAATTATAAATACTTGTCAACTTAGTAACAACTAAGTCAAAAAAATTACCATCATGAGGAAATGGAAAATCATTTCCTTGTCTTGTTAATGCATCAAGAAACAAACGAGAGTCATTTATTGTTCCTTCTTAGTCAGTATACACATATGTGAATATCATATCATGAGAACAAATAGCCATTATGTTTTATGTGACAAGTGTTGCCTTTCTACCATGAAAAGTCTTTTATTTTGATATGAGAGACCAAACTACTATATAAGTATCATCTATTGGACCTATACATTTCTAAAAAATGTATAATAATTAATGGCATCCTAAATATTCACATAAATATAATAAAATTTAAATAACATACATGCTAATCCAAAATGGCCCAGTCTCTTTCAATCCTAGCATTAAGAGAGGATGTCCATTTTCCAAACAAGTATCCAACTTTTCCAATTTTGATTCTTTTTTAACACGGACATAACCAAGAGGAAAGTCATCATTAGCTCTTTTTTTTAGTTATCTGTACGAGATTTTTCACCCTCAATCACATGCACACCTTTTTTAAGAAATTCTTCCTTATTTTGACGCTCGTCTTCTAAAGTAAGTGGTAATTTGTAGATGTATGGTGAAGATGTCTAGTAGTAGTTGATTTACTAAAAAACTTGCTAAAGTAATTCATAATTTTTATAACCATTTTTTTAAGCTCTTGAAGTTTCTATGCTTCTGCATATTAGCATATATTTTAAATTAGTTCAAATCAACATTATAAATTAAATATCAAATAACTCTTGTAAAAGCATTTAATTAATAAGTGTATTACTGTATAAAATATTTACCAAACATCTTCTGCAGCAAACACAACATTTGCATGAAAGGAAACGGTTATGCAATAATCAAGTATGGTGAGCACATGCCTTAAATAAGGTGAAATTTCAAAAATTTCACTTACATAACCCTTCATCACATGAAGATTTCCATTCCCATAGATCCATTTTGCATTTTACACATAGCTAAACTACACATCAGTATATGTAAAACAATAAATTAGGAAATCTAAGTTTAAGAATACTTACAATCTCCTAAGTTTGATGTAGACCACAAGTATTCTACAAGCTTTGGATTTTTTGGTTCAACTCTTGAATCAAATGCTTAGCCTCACAAGTGTTTGGCCTCTAGCTTGAAATATCAAAGCTTCACTAATCACCTTCTTACTTAGATGGAGCTTAGTAGCAAGTGCCCTCTCTATTGACCCTTAGAAAATTGTACTAGCTTAATCCTTTAGCAAGAATATTTTTGGGTTTATTTTTGGTATATGTTGTTTCTCTGCATTTTGGTGTCTCTACACAAAATTTTTTTCTAACCTTAGAAACATACCTTAGGTTATGTGTGTGTGTGTGTATATATATATATATATATATATATATATATATAAGTAGATAAAGCAAAACCTTATCACATAATGAGTTTACAACTCATAGTGCACTAAGAATTATGTAGAGAATTAATACATCTCATGTATATGTCTACATACATTCTCTATACTAAATCATGTAACCTAATGCTTATCTTTACCTACACAAGAGATAATGTATGCCTAATATGACAAATTTGCCATGGTTAACATTTTACACTTAAGTGATAATGTGCGACGAACATGACAAGCCTAATAAGTCAAGTTTAATACTTATCATACCCATAGTAAACATTATATACATAAAGGATAAGGCATGCCTAACATGACAAATTTTGACCAAGTCATGTTCACATGGATTTAGGCTTGGTAATTGAGCTAACACTTGGCCCAAGCCCAATCCATATAACAAATAGGCTTGGATTAGGTCCATGGGCTCTCTTAACATCTTGGATTAATATTTAGTCCAAAACCCTTTTAGGCCTAAGCCCAAACAACTTAGGCCATTAATCCAAGTCCAATTAGAAACAACATATATTATTAATTTAATATCTTAATTAATATCTCATAGTAATTAAGTATAAATTAATAATTAAACCCTTTATTTGAATTGGATTTCATGATATGCTAGAATCATTACTTAAAGCATAAATCCAATTCTAAGATTAAATGCTTTAATCAATAATTAGATTGATATTAATGGTGATTTAGTAAAACTCTTTTAGGTGTGACTTACTAAGTTCATGTCTAATTGGCAATGAGAAGATAATATCAACACTTGATAATATTTCAAACTCCTTTCAAGTTTAAATGTGAAAAACGCAGTTATTCACATTTAGTTCTCATAAGTTGTGAGTGACCCCTAGCATCAATATCATAACTACCCAATTAGAAATTAATGCATGTATTGATTCACACAAACCTTTTAATCATAATTACCATGTACTAAAATCCTTTCATTAAAAGATCTCGATATAGCCTAGAGTCAAGGTTTAGTCAAACTCTAATAGCTACATCATATAACCTCATCTCAAGTTTCAATTCTTAATAAAACATAATGAATACTAGAAATAGCTTTCTAGCACTAAAACTCTTTCAAACTATGTCATGTTTGTCCTAGCCAAGAATTTATTCATCAAGAATGAACTAGATAACATAGGTCCGGTTCACTCCAAGAAATGAATCTCATCTTGGTCAAACACTCATCCCTACATTTAACCAATTAGAGCCACCACAAACCATATACCCATGTGTCATTAACACAAGTACGTAAGTGGTAACAAACTCTAACCTTTCAAATGTGGATGACCATGTTACCTCAGGTCAAACGACTATCTGTACTATTATGACCTAGATTGTGATCATTGACTATAAGTGAATATCCTTACGATCACAAATCTAATGTCATGTCCGATCCACCTATCATATGAGTATCCACATGTCTATTCTGATATCTCATATCAAGTAGTATGAAACTCACTGCCTCTCACTATTAGTATCACATATTAATTAAGGAAAATAGACAAAGGTGATAGTCTAATTAATATTACCCAAATATTAATTAATCGACTATAAACAATTTATAGCATAAGTACTAAATAAATTTGTCACTCATATTATCAACTCTTGATAATAGATTTATTTAACATTGTGCTAATGGGTGAATATTCAATTAAATAAACACTTTAAATAAAAGAATATTCTTTATTGCCATTTGGGATTTTTACAATGTCAAAATATGTGATTGGCCTCTAGGGCATACCACTTATACTAACATTACATTTAAGTCATAAGTTGTTCCGGTATGCTCTAGTAATCTAGAAAATTGACGATGCTTTTGATGAAAATGATTATATTTTCCCTTCAATTTTTTAACAGTATATTTTTCTCCACTAGCTAAAAATAATTTTTCTCCCATTTGTTGCCAATCTATTGATTTAATGTTTGGTGTTCCATTTGGATTTTTTTTTACTCTTACATACAAGATTCTTAAAAATTCAATTTCATTGACTTCTTACAATTCTTTTATATCCTCACACTAATTATTCTTTCCTCCCATCTACAGTATTAAAAGAGACTTGGCTCATTAGTTTTATGTTTAAACATAACATTTAAAATAAAAAAATTTATTTAAATTAATAATTTTAAATATGTGTTATTTAAACATAACACTTCAGCATTAGATATATGTTTATATGATTACAATAGATAACTTTAATCACCACTAATGTGAATAATTAAGAATAAATGTTAAAGAAATAAATACCTTGCAAATTTGTTGAAAATAGTAATAGAGCAATCCTTTCCGCAACCTGGCAAGTACATTCAACCATATACATTATAAATAAAAGAAATGCTAATGAGAATGAGATGAAAGTTTTACATATGTGTCATGTATTAAATGTGTCAGAATCCATTGATATAGCAGAAAATTGCTATCCAGATCCATTATTTTCTTTGTATGATGTATGGGCTCTTAAAGCTATATGAGTAGCTAAGGAACGACAAATTAAGAATTTGTATTTCCAGTATATGTTGAGTTACAGGTCACAATGATATATATAAAGCCAAGATTGACTAAATGATAAATGTTATAGAACCAATAAAGTGGTCATAACTAATCGATATACATGCATAACAAAGTCAAACAATTCTAAGGTGAAATAGGTTCCTGTTGTCTCAACCAGGACCCATTCATCTTACTAGATATATCAAATTATCTCATAGTCATAGTCAAACACCATCAAAACAAATAATGGACATGTGCATCAAAACAAATATTATCACCCAGTTATATAACTATATATATATTCTTTTTTTGAATTAATTAATCAACCTTGTGATTATTTCATTTCATAGTTTAGAATAAAACCAAATACTAGTGATAAACATATACTATATAAATGTTATCAGTTTTTTATTAATTAATACAATATTAATTTAACTATTTGTCTTTATCCAAGCTTTTTTTTTAAATGAGTCCCATACAACATATACATTATATAAAAATATTATGTCATAAAGATAGGATAAATTATTAACTAAAAATATTAAATTTGTTTAATGGCCAATGGCCATTAACCAAACGCAGAGTGACATAGAAATATACAGGGGATTATTAGATAGGAAAATCTAGTTACAATAATATAATAATAGCCCCCCACACTAAAGCTAAAATGCAATCAATCCTATTAAATATGGAGTAATGTAAAGGAGGTTGGGGGTGAACAGATGGATGAACTATGAATAGCAAAACCATGTATCCAACTAATGCCTTAGTCTAAGGGCAAAGGCTAACATTAGAATCTCAGCTATAAAAATTGTTTCCCCAATTTATCAAAAGAACTAAGAACTGTTACTCTGTAACATATCACAACCATCAATGTATATAGGATGGCATATGAAGCTAAAGAAAATGGCCTTAGAAAACTTAATCGAAGTAAAAAAAAAAAAAGGAAGATTCATTAAAAGAGGCTGCACTATGTAATTCTCGCCTACATTCTCATCAGAATTAACTATTAGGGAAAAGATATGAGTGACTTTCACCTAATAATAAATGGCAAGAAAATTTCCAATTACATAAGTAATAAAAATGACATCGTGCTCTAAATCCTTAAAAAAATTCTTAGTATATTTTGTATTTCCCACAAGAGACAATCTTTAGCAATACGTGTGGCCTTTGTGTCCTAATTTTAAAATGACAAAGTTGCACATGAAAGGTGCATAAGCAACTTTTCAAATCATATTGAAAAAAAATGATTATTTTCTTAGGTTAAATTTATAATGTGGTCCACCAACTGAAGCCACAAAAGAAAACACAAGTAAAACCAATAAGCTATACACATCAAACCTACTAATCAATCAATTAAAAAAGCACCTTTTTTCCAAAAAAAAAAAAATACAAACCAAAGTATAGAGGAAAAGGGAGTTTGATGGTAAACAAAGAGCATTAAGGAGGTAGAAGTACATACCAAAGTATATAGGAGTTTGTTTTGTCTTTTTTTTTTTGTTAGGATATGTTTTGAAATGAAAGCATGGAGTTTTCACTTTATAATTTTAATAAGGAAAATTTTAGAAAACAAAAAAAACTTGTTTTACACTTTTCTTTTAAAATTGTGAAAATAGTGAAAACACTTTTCAAATGAGATTTTTATGAAAATACCCAAAGTAAACATAAATTTTTATTTTCTACTTTCATTTGAAAAGATAGAAAACTATAGTAGTTTTCTAAAATTAAACACAACCTTAGTGTCTTCAAAATTCAATCCACCAAAGACATTGCCCACTGAAAATTAACATCTAGCCTTGGGATTTGTAGTCACGATAATAGGTGCTTTCATAGACCATATATATAGCAACAAAGCAGTAGTATTTCCCTTAACGACAATGCTTAGTGTCATGAGTTGTGGAATTACTACTCATGACTTTTATGTTTTTGCCCTTGTACTAAATTATCGTCTAAATCTCAGGCTCAGGCTCCCTCACAACTTGGCACAAATTATGCAAACACACAACATGCAACAATTGTTAGTAATGCATGATTAAGACCCACATTTAAATCCTACAATATCCTCCACTGGCCTTTCAATAGTCTAATAGCCTCCACCACAACAGACCTTCCTTTTGTCAACATCCCATGAAACAAATTCTACGTTGGTGTCCCTATCCAGTTTAGAGAAAAGGTTGTCATTATAGAATATATGAAAGGCAAATAAACTTACTTTTATTATAACAAAGAAATTTGAGTACAAGAGTATTTGTATACACTTGCACATTAATATTCTCATAAATACTCAAGACACTTTCTCCTTTAATCTCATCCATGACACACTCTTTCACACACACATTAATTCTTCTATAACACACACACTCTTTTATACATACACTAACACACATATGACACTTACCATAAATGGCCATCACCACCCATGCCGATTTATAGGCTTACAATACTTAAGAGCTAAGCATAATAAGATGCCAAAGCCAACTTAAAAACAACTTGTGACAACCAATGCCAAGTTGTCAAAATCAACTTGTAAACAACTTGCAAGTAACTAAAGCAAAATTGGTTTTGGTAACTAAGGATTCAAAGTCAAGTTAGTCACTTCTTCTAAGTTGGTTAACTAAAGTAATAATCTTCTAGAAGGATGTAGAGAAGGGTGTAGATTGGTGATGTATTCTTTACAGTCATCAAGAAAGAAAACAAAGGATAACACTAGTCTCTAACTATATAAGGTCGCACGTGATGACCTTGAAATTAATTACCTTTTCCCAAACAAGATTAGTAAACACAAGCCTATTATACAACAAACTATCCCTAAAATGCATAACCTCATAAGTACCATCATGTGCTTTGACACACACATTCCAAATACGTTCTTATAATCAACCACTAAAATGCAACAAAATCAAAGGAAACCCATATTTGCATTTATACAAATTTCCTCCATTTTGATCATTACCCATACTATGAACTTTAATAGGACTCCCATCTATAGAACTATATATATTAGGCAAAGAAGTAAGTTTTTTAAAAGCTTGAGTAGTCTCAATCAACCTATGCCTACTAATAAGAATCTCAATAAACTTAGGGTAAAGCTTAACAACCAACAAATGAGTAACCATGTTAGTAATCTTTAAAATTAAATAAGGCTCCTTTTTTTTGTCGAATACCCATAAGCTTAGTAGCCAACAAATGAGAGTACCGAGCATCAAGTGTTCTAGTAGAATACCCATAAGCAAGATGCAGAAGAACCATAATAACAGCATAATCAAAAGCCAAAGAAAGATTAGAAGTAGTAGTAAGTGGTTTAAGCTTCTCAACAATAGTAGTAAAAATAGGATATGATAAATTCATTACAAAAATCTTCTAAAATAAAAATAGATTCCTAACCAACAATATAAAGTTGCGATTGGCATTAAAAAAAACCCTATATATAGCTAATCCCATACTAAACCAAACCAAAGTTCATAAAATTAATCTTAGGGATTTTAATCAAAATCTCATGCCCCTAATCCCATACTAACCCAAACTTCACCAAATTAATCCCATGGATGTACATTAAAATTGAAAAATCCAAAGCAAAATCAAGATGATGATGGTGATGAGGATGATGATGATGACGTTCTACTTTTTTTTCCATATATATATTCGACAAATATCTGTCTGCTACTTACGTACCTAGTTCTTTCTCAAATCTGTGCTATAGGGTTGTGGAAGGAATGTATAAAGATTATAAGGCTAATGTAAACAAGTGTGTGATTATATGTTAAGTGAAATAGTTTTTAAGGTTGGTTTATGCATATTTATAGTGTTTATTTTTTATAATTTTTATTAAAATTTAGTTATCTCTATGTTTAGGTTTAGGTTTAGGTTTTGTATGTATGTTTATGGTGTTTATTTTTATAATTTTTATTGGGAAAAGTACAAATAAGTACCTTGTGGTTTAAACCCTAATCACTTTCTGATTTATGGTTTCAACATTAACAAAGTGGTACCTTGAGCTTTAAACTATTAGCAAAAGTTAGAAAATTTGTTGACACCTTTAATAAAGTTGACATGGCAGAGAGTATTAATGTCTCATTATACAAAAATTTTCAACGTGGTAGACAAGGAAAAATCCTTAATTTCCTCACTCTCCCACTCTCTTCTACTGTTCTTCCATTTGCTTCTCCTCTAACTCCCATCTCCACTTCTCCTCTCTTCAAATTCCATCTCCTCTAGCTATACCCCCTTCCCTCCTCTAACCTCTGTGTTGCTTTCTGTCTTCTCTGCACTACTCATTAGCATTTAGGCGGAGGTAAACTTATCAGATTATTAACCAACTACCATAAATTATATGCCTCCACCAATGATGATGACATTCTAAAGTACTTTTTTGGTTGATGATGGCAGGTTGCAAATTGTTCCTGCCAACATTAATGTGAAGCTCTATACTTCATCTCAACTTATGGTTTTACATGAAATTAAGTCGATGCTAACCCAACAATCCTCCCTCTCTTTGTCACCCTTTTCATTCCCTCTAGTGGTGGTGAATCTATTATTCATGTCCTAGTGGACTGTGTGTTTGGCAGATGGTGTTAGGTAACATTGGGTTTTGGTCAGATTATTGTTGGTGAGTCTAATTTTATTGATTGGATTGGTGCTTTACTAGCCTCTCATAGTAAAGAACAAGCAAAGTTAGCTGCTATCCTTTTTGGAAAATATAGCAGAATTGGAATGAAATTTTATGGAATAGTAAGAGGGGTACAGAGTTATTCAAAAAGCTTAAGCTCTGCTCAGTCAATGGAAAACTGCCCAAATGTTGAATTAGGTAGTTAATGGAGTAACAAAATGTAATTTTCCCTCTAAATGGTCTAAGCCTATAAATGGTTTATTCAATTGCAACGTTAATACAGCCATTGATTTTGAAGCTAAGAAGGCAGGCACGGGAAGTGTGGTGAGGGACTCAAATGGAGGCTTTATTGCTACTTGACAATCAATATTGAATGGTGTGTATGATCCTTTGTTAGTTGAATCAAGCTGCTTATCTTTTTGCATGAGCAACTATTTCTTTTTTTATCAAAAAGTGTGGATTAATAATGCTCCACACTTTATTATTGATAATTTGCTTTTGGATTCTACTATTTATGATCATAGTGGGATGGTTTCAGAATCATTATTTGATGATGCCTACATTGAGCCTCGGCACTTGTTAGCATTTTCCATATAGCAGGCTATGCCCAAGTTTTTGGTGCTTTAAGTTTACCTCGTTAGGAAATAAATATTAGTTGGAGCCCTCAAATCTTCTTCTCAATATATAGGCTCAAAATGGCTTTCAGGCCTTTGCCATATTGCAGGCTAAAAATGTGTGTCTTAAATAGTCTTCTCAAAATACAGGTGTAGGTGGGATGATTCAACATCCTAGGTAGAGTGTTTGAATCAATGAGATTAAAGATGATGAATAAAGGATGAGCCATGCTGGAGTACCATTTGCTTTATAATTTTTGTACATATATAAAACAATATTAACTTACATTTGCTCTTCTAGGTTTAAATGCTATCATGTGTAGCATCTTGTAAGCTATTTAGCTCTTATTTCATAATAAAAGTACATTAAATCAAAAATGAAGGGGGAATACCAATTGAGTTTGGTGGTGGATTGTTATATTAGATTTATTATAAATGAAAAAAAAAAAGAAAGCTTGAAGGTGAATTGCTTAATGATTTATCCTATGTTCTATGAACTATATTTCTATTAATAGGAGATTATGGGATTAGGTTTATGACACGATGGTGGTGGAGTGAATTGAGTTCTGGTGGAATTGGCGGTAGTGGTGGTGGAGGGTATTCATTGAAACGACGATAAATTTAGAAAGGGAGAATGAAGATAGGTGAAATGTAGGGTTTAAGTTTAAGTGAAATGAAGGAGAGGACACCCAACAGTTTTTTTTTTAAAAAAAGAAATTAAAAAATGCTAACATGGCAAAGATTTAAAACAAATGCTATGTGATGAGACAATAATACCCTTCGCCATGTCAGCAAATTTAACAGTCTTAGCTACCAACGGTTTGAAACTCAGGTACCACTTTGTTAGGGTTAAACCACATGTCAGAAAGTGATTAAGGTTCAAACCATAAGGTACTTATCTATACTTTTCCCATTTTTATTTAACCATAGAAGAAGCATCAATTGTAATGGTAAGAAAGGTGAAAGTCATAGAGAAGATGAAAGTGCTGATGGGATGAGGCTTGTTCGTCTTTTAATTGCTTGTGTTGAGCGATCCAGTGCTTTATTCTTTGGCTCTTCTTTCCAGTATGTAGCATCTTGCTTTATCCAAGGCCTTGTTAATAGGCTATCTATGGTTCAATTACTGGGGACAGTCGATTTTGTGGCACCAATGATGAACATAATAGACATTGTCTCATATAAGAAAGAAGAATCCTTATGATTATATAAATAAAGAGGGTTATGAGTAATTCTTTTATGACATGGTTGCATTGGATTGTTGGTTTTAATTCAATTTTAATTAATAGGACTTGGGTGAGATGTGTTAGTTTAGAATGGGGTAAAATCAAGTGGGAATAAAATATAGCCATCATGAAGTGGACAAACTAAAGTGGAAGAATATAAAGAGAATTAAAAAAAAAAGAATAGCTAAGAGTAAGCTAAGAAGGAGAGAAGATATATAGAAGGAAATAAGCAATAAATTTTTGGACAGTAAAACGTGGGAGTTGAACAAGATTGCTTAAAAAGGATTTCGGGAGAAGAGCTTCAATAAAAGAATTTCTTCCTTAATTTCTTATGTTCTTCTTTATTCTTAGTTCTTTAATATATTTCTATATTATAGTATGGTTATTATGTTTAGCTAAATTTTATTTATGTTGGGGAATATTGAACTTATTTTAATTTCGGTTGATTCATATATTAATTCGTTCTTTTAAATTGCATTAAGAATTCATTAAGCTTAATTATTTATGATTTGGTCATTCATAATTGATTTTTAATTAAGGTTAATTATTGAGAAATGTTAATCTTAACATAAATATGAATGCTTCTTAATTGATTTAGGTCTAAAGATAGCTTAATTCATTTCAATTCTAATTGGATGTGCTTCACAATTTATTTACTAAATTTGATTAGATTTTAATTTAATGAGAATTAGTTGAAGTCTTTATGATTGATAGAAATAAATTAAGTAATTTTTACTTGAGAAAATATTAATTGCTATCATTGAAACCCAAGAATTGCAATAGAAAGAAAGACTAATTTCTTATAATTAGTTTAATTAAAATATAATGACACAATCCCTAACATCATTCTCATTATTGCTTGTTAAAATTTAAATTAATTAATTTTATTATTTAGTTTCATTTTGGCTATTAAAATTTAGCAATTATAATTCACTTAATATTTGATTCTTACACAAATTAAAAAACATTTAATAGTTGGATAAGCATTCAATTCTTGTGGGATTGACTTTTACTTCTTTTATATTACTTGGCAAACTTGTATGCTTGTGAGAGCGAATCAGTGCATTCAGAAATGTTGACAATGTCCGAAATCACTACATGAAGTGTCATGGTATAATTTCAAGAATCCTTTGTTGGAAGTCTTCACAGTTAAAATCATTATTGAGAACCTTGAGAAGGCGAAATAACTTTCTAGTATAGAATAATTCACTGCTTCTTATTCTTCTTCTTCAAGGTTATACGGTGCAATTATTGTTTGCTACGAATATTCACCAGGATGGAAGAAAATGTGGAGTTCTTGTACAAAGTGGAAAAAGATAAGGCAAAATCCATTAATCTCTTTGAGATTATCCTGCACCTAAAGCGTCCCTTTTCTCTTCTTTCTGACACTACAATAATTATTGCTCTCAAGTTAAATGGTGTCAATTTATTAAAAATCATTAATGGTCTGATAATGATGATTATCATTGTCATCCTTACCAATTTAGGGATCAAAAAATTGCTTCTAGAAG
Organism: Mallotus nudiflorus; assembly: GCA_947683625.1. NCBI lineage: Eukaryota > Viridiplantae > Streptophyta > Magnoliopsida > Malpighiales > Euphorbiaceae > Mallotus > Mallotus nudiflorus. The sequence continues at coordinate 817,519 of CANTUR010000017.1, read as the reverse complement.
AATTTATTTTGATGTCTCGGGTCTTTATCACTTGCATCGTTCATCTATTCAAACTATATTAGCTTGGGGGCCATGTTTGTATAATGGAGAACAACCAAATTATCTTAATCCCATCTCTTTCTATATTGAATATGGTTTACTTGCTCAAACTATAGAGGTTGAAGTGTTGTCTGCCACCATTTTGGATCACTCTGTTACCCTAGTTTTTGGCTATATTGTTAGGGCCACTCTTGCATTCTGGACCCAAATGTTAAAAGTGTTCTTTTCAAGGAAACAAGGAGGTGGCACTATATTCTTATGCAAAAATTGTCCTTCGAAGATCAATTATAGTTGTGCCAAGCACTTCCTATCTTCTAATTGAAGTCAAACTAGATAATCAATTGGGAAACTCATTGTGAATAGAATTTTTCCATTTCTTCCCCTCCCAACTAAAATATTTGTCTCAGCAGTTAACAATATCAAAATTCGTGTGGAATGGTATCATAAGCCAAATAGATATGGAAATCTGTAAGTTATTTAACTTGCTATGTTGCTATTTATTTACATTTGGATATTTTTGCTCTGTAGAGAACTTATTTGGATGATTTTATTCTCAAGCTAAATGTTTCAATTTATTAAAAAATGTTGATGGATCTTATAATAATGATTATCATCGTCGTCCATACAAATTTGAGGATGAAAAAATTGCTTTTAATAGAATTTATTTTGATGCATGTGTAGAAGTCTTTATCACTTACGCCGATTGAAACTAGATTAGCATAGGGCCTATATAGATATACTAAATAACAAGATTAGATGATCCTAATCCTATCTCTGTCAATGTTGAATATGGTTTACTTGCTTGTGCTATAGAGGCTGAAGAATTATCTATCACCATCTTAGATCACTTTGTTTCCCTTGTTTCTGGCTATATCACTACCTGCTCTTGCATACTAGACCCAAATGTAAAATGTGTTATTTTCGAAGGAGAAAATGGGGAGGTGAGAAGAACAATAGTAGTTGCTCCTAATTAAAGTTAAACTACATGATCAGTTAGGGCAACTCATCATGAGTCAAACTTTTCCCTTATTCCTTTCCCAACTAGAATATTTTTCTCAGCGAATAACAATATTGAAATTCGTGTGGAATGGCATCACATCGTAAGTCAATTACATATATAAAGGATAAACACATTATTAAGCCCCTGAATTATGACATTTTATTTTAATAAGTCCCTGAACATTTATTATGTTTTAAAAGATCCACAATCTTTTATTTTAGCTTAGTTTAAGGACAAAATTCATATATATATTAAATCTTCCCCAGCTCCCTCAAATGCTTATTACATGTGGACATATAACACAAGTGGCTTCAATCCCATGTCTACATAGACTTTTATTCATTGGTGACATGGACATAAAAAGAAAAGAGAGGTTTGATTAGGAAAGAGAAAAGTGAAAATGGGGGTTAATTAGGTTTTAATAAAGTACTTTCCTTCTTTTTAGAGAGCTTAGAGAGAGAGGAATGGAGCTAAAGGGAAAAAGTTCTTTATTCTTCCTCGTTTGGACCCTAGATGTGTCGAAGAGATTTAGGAGCTCCAAATTAAACCTATTTGGTAAAAAACTCTTCTAATTGTTCTAATTAAAGAAGCAAAATTTTTCTGAGCCATTGAAGAAGGGACAAATCGAACCCAAGAACCAACTGAAACTCACTTTTCTCACCGTCAACTGAGCTTTAAATTGAACCCAACAAACATATTAGAGCTAAAAAAACTGTCTGCCAAACTCACTTTTCTGTAATATATAATAAGTTGACCAGCTTTTGAAAGTAAAATTTTGGGTAGCATTAAAGAAGGGACAAAGTTAAAGTGTGGTGGACTAGGTACTTTTTTGTTAACTTTAAGCTTTTTTTTCCCTTGATATATGTATGTAGTGTCATTATTTGAGTAAAATATTATCATTATTTGACTGAGTGGTGGCAATTTTTGGAATCTTGTCTAAAAGTTATAGCTTTTATAGTTAAAAGATAGTCTATTATACAGAGAAAATGAGGATTACAATAATATATGTATAAAAGCATAGGGTTTTCATTAAATAGTACTAATCAATAAAGTACAAAATTCTTTATGCCTCTATAAATTGGTTTTTTATTTTATTACCCTTGGTGTTGTAAGATGGTGACTGTCACTATTGCATTAACAATCAACCATGCAGGGAAGTTTAAAGGAAAAAATGCTGAGGTTTATGTAGGAGGGCGAGAAAATGTGGCAGATTTGTATTTTGACATAGATTGCCTCTCCTATGTTAATTTGCTTGCTTACGTGAAAGTACTTGGGTATAGTGATACTGGAGGGATTTATTATAAGTGTGTTGATAGTGGGAAGTTTAAAGAAATAAAAAATGATTATGATGCATTGAGTATAGCAAAGAATGTGGTTGATGGTGATGAAATAGAATTATATATTAAACATAAAGAATATAAAGGTGCAGCTAAAATAGAAAACATAGAACAAGTAGAGGTTGATGAGCAGGTTAGTTCAGATAAAAATATAGAGGCATTAAGTGATGGACAAAATGAGGGTGCAACTGAGGTTGATAAGCAGCAAGCAGAGGCGGTTAAACACTTAAGTCTAAGTATAAATATGGAGTCATTGAGTCATGAAGAGAATGAGGAAGTAGCTTTTTAAGGTATTGATGATGAAAATCATCAAACATTTTATGAGTTCCTATTTCTTATGAACCTCTTGAGTGATAATGAAGATGAACAGTTGTAGGCTGCTAGGGAAAATTTTAGGAAGGTATGGATAGGAGAGCAATTAGGAAAGGGAAGGAAAAAAAGAGGATTGCAGAAGGACAAAAGGAGATTGAAGAACCAGTTGACAAAACTATTGAGAAAGAAACAGTTATTGTTTAAGATGATTAGATATTTGAGAGTTTAGAAGATTATGAGAGCAGTGCCACTAGCTCAAAGTATTTAGACAGTGATGATTTAAGGAGTTATTATAGTGAGAGTAATAAATAAGTGGTAGATGATGCACTCAGAAAGCCTAACTCAAGGATTAAATTTGATGTTAAAGCTAAGATACTTATTTTTGCACTTGGAATGATATTTAAAAATGTGCAACAATTCAGGTTTGCTGTGGCAAAATAAACTGTCATGAAAGGTGTTGAGATACATTTTGCAAAAAATGAAAGAAAAAAGGTGAGGGTATAGTGTAAGGACAAGTGTCCTTGGACACTTTTTACTTCAATAGATAATTCAAGTGACACTTTCACTATAAAAACATACCACAAAAATCATAATCGTGGTAGAGTCAATCGAAACAATATGGTAAATAGTAACTTCTTGACAATTTTGTTAAAGCCAAGGATTACCTCTCAACCCACTACCAAAATAAAGGAGATTAAAGACTTGTGTAAAATAGACTTCAAGCTGAAGGTGTCCATGACATCTTGTAGAAATACAAAGAAGAAGGTGAATCAATGAATTAAACTCTGACTTCAAGCAATAATTGTTGATTGACATGACTATGTGGAGGAGGTTAAGCATACAAATCCAGGATCTATATATGTTGTCAAGTCATGTAAAGAAAAGCCAAAGAAGCTAAACTTGTTTAGTGGGTTTTATGTGTGCTTCCAAGCTTGTAAGCAAGGATGGGTGGAAGGGTGTAGAAAGATATTAGGAGTTGATGGCTACTTTTTGAAAGGGATTAGTAAAGGGAAATTGTTGTGTGCAGTGGGAAGAGACGAGAATAACCATATGTTCCCTTTGGCATGGGCAATGGTGCAAGTAGAGAATTCATATAATTGGGCTTAGTTCTTGAGGTGTTTAAAATTTGACCTACGTCTAAGAGATAAAGCTGGTTATATTATCATAAATGACATGTAGAAGGTAACTATTATTAAAAATAGTTTATTGGTCCATTGTACATAATTATTATTTTATGCTTGCATGAATGCAAGGATTGAAAAATGCAATCAATAAAGAATTACCCAATGTTGATCATCGAATGTGTGCACATCACATTTATGCTGCATGGGCCAAGAAATGGAGGGGTGATGAAAGGAAGGCTTCTTTTTGGGCATGTGCAAAATCTACATATATGGTTGAACATAAATCAAACCTTGAAGAACTAGAGAATTTAGGGGAGGGGATTGTTGAATATGTGTTGAAGTATCCTTTGAAAGATTGGACTAAAGCAATTTTTAACACTGACACAAAATATGATGTGGTGGACAATAATTTATTCGAAACGTATAATGGATGGATTTTGGATGCAAGAAGCAAGCCTATCATAACCATCTTAGATTATATAAGAAGACAAGTGATTAACCAAATTTAGAAAAAAAGGTGTTTGCAAGGACTTAGATTTCTGATATTGCTCCACGAGAACTTGAAAAATTAGAGAAAATTAAGGAGCTAGCTTATAAATGGTTTGTTGAGTTCAATGGAGATTATGGCTTCGAGGTCACAAGCATTTATAATGCTACAAATAGGCAAACTTGCCACTTAGAGAACCAAACTTGTCCTTACAGGACATAGGACTTGACAGGCATTCCCTATCCACATTCTATAAATGCAATTCACAACATTGACAAAGAGCCTGAAGACTTCATTTGTCATTGGTATAGGAAGGAAACTTATTTGAAATCATACGCTTATACCATGCAGCCTATGAGGGGTAGAGCAGTTTGGTCAAAAGGTGACAAAGAGGCTATTTTACCTCCAACATTTAGGAAGCTACTTGGGAGGCCAAAAATCTTAAGAAAAAAAGACAAAGATGAAGTCAATAAGTTTAGTAAACTGTCAAGGCAAGGGAGGATTATTATTAAGTGCCAAGTTTGTAAAAATAGTGGTCATAATATGAGAAGCTGCCCTAAAAGGACTACTATTACATAGGTGCATGTAATTGTTTATTTTTAAATCTAAGTGTTGTTTTTCTATAAATTTTTAAGGTATTTAACATGGTGATCTAATGTATGACAGGTTCATAAATGGAAGAAAACAAAAGTTGACTAAGTGAACTAAGTAATATTGTAAATGTTATTCAGAAGCTAAGTAGTTATTGAAAAAAATTAGTATAATTGCTATCTAATTTGTTGATATTATATGTCAAGTTAACACTCAAGTAAGTGCAACAGATGGAACAAGGAAGGCATCATCACCAAATAGGTCAATGATTAAGGGTAAAAGGAGACAAAGTAATAATGAAGTGACAAATGTAGAATTTGTTCAAAACTATAAAACCAATTTGAAGCGCAAACACAAAATGAAGAAAGGTAACAACTGAGAACTTGTAATAGTTTAATGTTTAAAATCTACCTTTCTCTCTCAGTAATTTTTATTATTTATAATAATATAAGAAAAGCAAAAGCTGAAATTGATTGTAACAAAGATATGGGCAAATGTCCATCTAAAGTGACAGTTAGAAATGCTTGTACAACCAAAGGAGCCACAAGCATTACAAACTGCTACTCATGTTATGAAGCAAGTGAGACAAGCAGATATAGTATTTTTTACAGTCCAAAGCGAGCACGTACAAGTGTTAAAAGGGAGACTATTGAAAAAAAAAAAGCATATCAGACTTCAAAAGTTAGACAAAGGCCATTTCAAACATCAACAGCAATGCCAACATCTAACGATTCAATGAATACAGTCAATGAGGGGTCCACAAGGAAAAAGTTACTAACATGGAAGCAGTGTCTTAAACAAATGTAGATACCTTATTGCAATGAGATTGGATGGCCACTTAAGGGCATCAGTGACACATCATAAAATGCATTTTCATTTATTTATAGTTTATATGATTGTTGGATTAAAAATTTTTGCCTCTTTTTGTGATTAGTTGACATGAAAAATGCAACCAAGTTAGTGTCATTTTACAGATCAAGTGCTTACTATAATGGTATTTATTTTGGATGCTTCAGTAGTCTATAAGTATGTCTTGTATTAAATGTTGAAGTATCATAAATACTTCTATATTGACTTATTATATCCTAATGAACATTGCTTAAAAGCTATCTTGTTATAATTCAGGTGATAAGCAGTGTTTCAGTTTGTGTTACATTATAGCAAACATGTCAATTTTTCATTTCAAATATAAAACTATTTGTACATAGGTGCAAAGAAAATTTATATAATTCATAGTACTTCATTAATGTAAAATGCATAACTTACATCCAAACTTGTCCAGCTAAACTCATAAATAAAAATCACACTTAACAAACTAATCAAACTTAACTTACATCCATAATTCATATATTTTCAACCTACTGTCAACCCTTGAACCTAACATTAACAAACTCACAAATAAAACTACCAACACCAATATTGAATCAATCACAAACACTAACATCCATCAATTTCCTATAACAAACTTCATAAGTAGTCACCTAAACATATTTAGCACCAATAAAGCAATAACAATATAGAATCCAGCTCTATAGAAATCTCTACTACTCCTTGTATTATTAGCAGCTTCTAAGAGTTCTGTATTTTATAGTTCACGCTCATGAACTTCATTCTACAATTACTCCAGCTCATTCAAAAACACTATTGCACTTTGGCCCTGATCTAAGTTAACTTTCAAATTTGACAAATGTGTATTTAAAGCTTTAAGTTCATTCAACATTATCACTAAACGCTCGCTCAACCATTCATCATGCCACTTAAAAAATTGATAGCGCCCACCCTAGAAAATGAAAAACAATCCACTAATGTTAATCAAAACACCAAAGTCTAAAAAGTTTAAATATTTAACAAGTGAAAATCTTTACCACATGAGGACACCCCCAAAATTTTCTCCCTGGGTTTGCTTTTATTCTTGAAATGAGCAAACGAGCACGATGTTCGTAATTGTAGTGGACAACCATTTTTTCAAACACTGATTGTACAATTTCTTCTGCATTTCTGCCTCGACGGTTATTGTTTCCTACGCTTGCGCTAGAACTGCTTGCAATCCTTATCAATCGCTAGCTAATCCTACTACATAACTTGATGAGTTTTAAGTCTTCTCTCAAGATGAAGAAAGTGCTCTAATTTCAATTTGAAGAGCATCTCACGAGTTTATCAATACCAAATTTAAAACCCTAACAATAACTTTTTCTTTTTATGTCCATCTCACCAATAAATAGAAGTCCACGTGGACATAGGATTGAAGCCACCTGTGTTATGTGTCCACATGTAACAAGCATTTGACGGAGCTGGGGAAGATTTAACATATATGTGAATTTTGTCCTTAAACTAAGCTAAAATAAAAGATTGAGGGTCTTTTAAAACATAATAAATGTTTAGGGGCTTATTAAAATAAAATGTCATAATTCGGGGGTTTAATAATGTGTTTATCCATATATAAAACTCTAAGTTATGTAATTGCTACGTTGCTATTTATTTACATTTGGATATTTTAGCTATGTAGGAAACTTATTTGGATGATTTTGTTCTGATTTTCTAAGCTATGTATCAGTTTCTATAAATTTTTGCCTAGACATATGTATATACATTTACGCATGGGCTTGATGGGCTATTTACCGATTTATTCACATTGGATTTTTATCATTCACGGTCAATTTCCATTAAATTAAATGATATCTTTTCTTTAAGAGTTTTTTAAATGTTACCTTTTATTTATACTTTTTCCTCTATTTTACTGAAATTATTTAATTAATATATTTGAATTATTTATATTTTAAACATAAAAAAAAATTTCAAACACTTAAATTCCAGGATTTCTTGATTTGCACAAGAAACTAAAATACTTAATCCTTTCTTCGCTTACTTTGCTGGAAATATTCTGAACTTTGTAACATAGAAATAAAAACACAAAATGGAGAAATGTAGAAACGAATATGAAAAAATGATATTTTTAAAAAATATTGTACATGTGAAAAAAATATGTACATATTATAAATGTAGAAGTATATAAAAAAATAGTAAAATTATATAAATATATATAATGTAAAATTTAAACACTATCTATAATATAAAATTTAAACACAAATAATTTTTTATTACAATCAACTAATAGTATAATTATAAATTACACTATTTATTATTTAAGAAAAATGTAGAATTTTTTTTCAAGTTATCTTCCTTTTAATTTATGACAAAAAGGATAAAGATCAATATCCTTCCTAAACTTTTTGACGAAGATCATATTAGCCTCTTTATTACCATTTGGTCCAATTTAGTTATTGAACAATTTAATAAAATTCAAATTAATCCTTAATGTTTAACGGATAAACAAAAAACTCCTAAATATTTACCAGCACCTTCCTAATACTTTAATTAGTAAATTAGTACTTATTTGAGTAAAAAATATTTTTAACAAAAAAAATAAAAATTTTAATTATATTCAAAATCTGAATTTTTTATACCATATTGTTTGCACCAAATCCAAAGTTTTGACAGAGCTCATTACACAAATTAATTAATTAATTAATTAAGTTAGCACTTACCGAGAGATAGAAATCAATAGGAAGTGGAGAATGTGAAAAAATACCATTGGAGAATAGAGAGATAAAAGCTCTAAGAAAGGAAGAAGGAGGGACTCTACATAGCTAATCTCTACATACACACACAATCTCTATAACAATTCAAACAACCATCAACATAAACTTTCCTTTGTTTTTCAATTTCAATAAATATTCTTGTTAATACAGCTTTCATTTGTATTCAATTTTATGTTTATTCTAAATACAATCTCTTTTTAATTAAGCATTTTCAGTGTTGAATTTTGCTAATTCCTTTCAGTTAATTCAAAAACTCAATAGTTTATATCTCTTAACTACATCAAATCGTTTGTTTGGAAGTCAGAGGTTCTTGATTGGTGTACCTCATACACCTATTATGTTCAAATTTTCACAGTAAAAGGATCAGAGGCAAACACATATACATTTAATTATCCACCAATAGTTTTTATTTTATTTTTTTTCAAACGATACCAATAGTTTTTATTAGTTTTATAAAATATATGTATTTTACTTTATATCTATATTACTTTTATTTTTTGAATTATACTGAATGGTATGGAATTTTACTTTATATCTAGATTATTTAAGTCTTAGAAACAATTCACTGGATGGTATAGTTTATAACATATACATTCAATTATCCACCAATAGTTTTTAAGCTTGACTTCCTTGCATATGAACGGAAACATGTTGGTTTTTCACATCAGCCCAAAACGGTAACTCCATTTCAGCTGGACTAGATCTTGCAAATTAAGGCCTGATTTTCCACAATGGCTCAGAACACAGACAAGAATCTGGATTGGTGTGAGAACATTTTCTCGATTATCCATGTACTGTACATATCATATAACAAAATTCAGAAGAACTTGCCTACGTTGAGAAAAGCATTTGCTGCTTCTTCTGGGCTCATATGTTTAGATTCTAACCAGTTCGAAAGTCCTTTGCTGCATTTTCTTCATATGTGGTTAAATTAGATATCTCGAATAACTTGCTTCCCTGCTCTATTCCTCCAAAAATAGGCAGTATGGTGCCGTGGTTGAAAGTTTAAGCTCTCTTCTAGAACAAGCTAAATGGTAGCATGCCGGCCTCTTTATGTAAAATAGTAGCATATGCCGGCCTCCTTTTCCAAATCAAGGCACAATTCCACGAAAAAGAAGCCATTGCTCATAAAAGAACATGGAATGAACAAGTTCTAAACTATTAAATAAGGAAAACATGAAAAGAGATACACACATGAAACGAAATCAGTGAGTGAATAGTCAAGTGATAATTTATTTATTAAAACATTTTAAAATGAATAGTCTGATTCTCACTGTCATCAATTTAAAGGAAATGACTGCTCTTATTAGTATAATCCATCGAAGTTCAACTTATATAACCTCTCTATTAACAAAAAAAAATGAAATATATAAAGCATAGAATTGTGATAAAGTGAAATGAAATGAAATGCATAAATCGTGGAATTGTAATAAAGTGAAATTAATTTGTGAGTTGTTCCAAAATATGTTGTCAAAGGATAAAAAAATCTTCACAAACACTTTGATGTTTAACACTATGATGTATAAGTTAGCAAGGATATGGTTATAAAGACATGCACGTATAATATGATATGAATGATATGTAAGATTTAAGAAGTATATATAGAGAGATGTAATTCAAACCTTATTAGAGTAGGATTCATTATTTCCTCCTAATTGAGGAAAAAAATTTATTTCCTACCTTAGAATAATATTGTTATTAGGAATAAAAAAATTTATCTTCCTTATTTAGGGATTTATATTTCTTATTTGAGTATCATTATTAATAATTTAAGAGGTTGAGTTCTAGTATCTTATAATTTAATATTATATGATTTTATTATATATAATTAATCAAGTTGATTTCTAATTTTCAAAAAAGAAAATGAAGATTATTTAATCGATTTGAATGTAAACAAAATAACGAGCTCAGGTCAAAATTTAGTAAATGTTCTAATTCTAGAGTCACTTTAAATTTGAGTTTTTTTTTTTTTTAACAATATTTTTTTTTGAACAACGATTTTTTAGAAGTTGGAGAATGAGCAGAGATTTGATCCGTTTCATAATATCTTAGCATAACTTGATGCCATTTGAGTTTAGGAGGTATTCAGGTAACTCGATGCAATTATATTGTATACTTTTAAATATGAATCACTAAAATCAAAAATAAATTTCATATATTTATTTTAATCTATTTAATGATTAACTTAAATTTTAAATAAAAAATCCATTGGGAAAAACTAAGGTATAAAAAATAGCTATACATACTTGCATATATTCTTCTTATATTTTGAATCTTTTGATCAAAATCCCAATCCCATGCCAAGCCAATCTCAAGGATTTTTATCAGAATCAAACCAAAATTCACCAAATTAATCCCATGGATGTACATCAAAATCGAAATGAAAAGCGAAATCGAGATGATGATGATGTGGAGGAGGATGGCGATGTCCATGACGAAGATTCTCCAAATGCCCGGTTACTACTTACGTACCCGCTCTTTTCTTATGTTCGGACTATTTAACAGAAGGAGAGCATGAAGAATATAAGGCTTCTGTCGGTGGGTGCCTGAAATATGGCCGATGTCCTGAATCACTGCATGAAGTGTCATGGTTTGACTTCGGGTATCCCATGTTGGAGGTTTACAAAGTTAAATTCCTTATTAAGGATTTGGAGGATTAGTTAGACTCTTCTTCTTCTTCTTCAAGGCTTCACGGTGCAATTATTATTTGCAACGAAGCTGAACTAGGATGGGAATACAATGTGGAGTTCTTGTACAAGGTGGAAAAAAATAACGCAGAATCCATTAATCTCTATGACGATAACGGTGAGATTACCCTGTACCTAAAGCATCCCTTTTCTCTTCTTATTGGCACTGTAATAATTATTGGTCTCAGGCTAAATGGTGTCGATTTATTAAAAAGCATTGATGGATCTGATAATGATGATTATCATCGTCGTCCTTACAAATTTGGGGATGAAAAAATTGCTCCTGGGAGAATTTATCTCAATGGGAGAAGTCTTTATCAGTTTCGCCGTTCATCTATTAAAACTAGATTAGCATGGGGGCCATGTGTATATAACGAAGAACAACCAGATTTTCCTAATGCCATCTATGTCCAGGTAAAATATGGTTTAATTGCTGATGTTGTAGAGGCTCTGGTGTTGTCTATTGCTGATAACTTGTTTCCAAAACTCTTAAGTTTAAAACCTTACAAACAGTGAATAAAGAGTAAGGTGAGAGGTGGAGAGAATCCCCACAAACACCGTGATGCCTAAGTCAGAGAACAGAGAGAGATTTTATAGAGAAAGTAAGAGACAATTAGAATATAAGAGAATAAGATAATTAAGAATGAAAGGTATGGGGTTTTATTTATAGTGATATTTAGACCTGGAAGGAGTAGGATTCCTTTTGGGATAGGAATCATAAACCAAATAAGAGAGTATTCTTTCTTTGCTTAGGAATCTTCTTTGAGGCAGAGTCCTTTTCATAAATGGATTCGGCTACCTTCCCTTTTCGAGTAACCCTATTTAGGAAACAAATCTCTTCAATTAAACAGGAATATATATATGTGGTATCAAGAGTCTCCCCCCCCCCCCCCCCACAGGTTTGTCCAGATATTTATGTTTGACATATCCAAGTATATAAATGATATAACACTTATTCTTCTGTATAGAAGGAAGGCAGTTAGTTACTGTATAGTGACATGGAAGGGTGAGCTGAGGTGGTCAGCCTTAGTCATAGGAATAAGGTGAAGCTCGGTACCGAGTCTTGAAACCATCATATTGCTGAAGTGTCATCTGGACCCTGTAGGGCGCAAAGTCTATGAAAATGAATGCAATGGATTAACCCATCAATGTGAAAATGACGTGACAGAACCAGTCGTCACTGGAGTTTTGATGCTCAGTGCATTAAAAATGCGACCCGAGTGTCAAACCTCAGTACTATAGAAGCAACTTAAAGGTGCCAGCTTCAGTCACTGGACTAATGTGCGAGGCTTAAATGCTCGGTGCAAGGACACGAGGCTTACATGCTTGAAACCTTAGTACTATAGAAGCAACCTGAGGGTGCCAGCTTCAATCACTGAACTTAATCTTGGTGCATTAGAAGCGCGACCCAAGTGCCGAATAATCTGAGTGTGCTGCAACTATAGCTCGGATGCCCGTCCTCAGTAGTATAGAAGCGACCTGAGGGAGGCAACTTCAATTGTTAGAGGGTGATGCTGGATCTTACTATGCCGAGTTGTAAACAAAAACACAACTAGCAAAGATGCGCCCAAGCTGGGTAATAGCTATGTCGCCTTGATGCCTAGATATTTGAAATTTGAATTGCGTACCTGACACGTCTTTTTGTGTGTCAGAATATGAGATGTTTCTGTTGTCATTATGATGATAACTCGATTAGTGGGTTTTTCATTTCCCAGACTGCCCTTAATGATGTGGGGAGAAGTGAAGTAATGATTAGGGCAATTAATGGTTTGCTCCAGAGCCTTCTATTGCTCTATAAATATCCCCTTTACTGTGAGTTGATGCATTTTGCTCTTTTATTTCGCCAATGTCGCATTTGCTTTGCCACTGCTAATATGCTTTGTCTGCCATGATTCTCTCATTCTATAACCAGGTGATCTTGTCCTCCCCCTTTTTCTTCCTGTTTTCTTTGTCGTACGTGCTCTCTTCCATTTCATAGATAGTATTATGGCATCGAGGTAACAGGTTAGCTCCAACCTATTTGTGGCTAAAATAGATGATGAACTGCTGGGGTGGTACCGGAGGCGGTTCTACATTCCCGTCGATTATACCCTCCATACCGTAAATATGAAGTTTAGGGCTTATACCCCCATACTAGGGCTTAATAGACTAGTGGTATATTTTGACCAATTAAAGGGGGGTTTAAAGTTTTCATTAGATCCCTTTGTAAAAAGATTTATGAATAGATATAATATAGCGCCCGGTCAGCTTCACTCGAATAGCTACCGGATTCTAACTAGGTTTATCCAATTAATGCATGAAGAAGGTAGGGAACCAAATTTAGACGTCCTCCGGTACTTGTATAGACTGACCCGAAAGAAGGGCGAACCAATGTTCTCCCTGTCAGCTATTCCCAACCACAGTCTATTTATAAAGCTTCCAGACCTTCATAAGAACTAGAGGTATAACTTTTTTATTGCCGAGCACCATGCGAACTTCCTGGATTGTCACGACCCAAAATAGGGGGCATGACCGGCGCTAGGGAACGAGAATTCTTTCGAATCCGGAACCCGTAGCAAGCTTAAAAATAAAATAAACATGCAATAATAATAACAACAGCTCTTAATGCAGCAAAAATAAAATCATAATTATCAAAATAATAATCTTCCACGGGATTTAAATCGAATCCATATCTCATATATATAAATCTTTTAATACAGATCTAGTTCAAATTCTTAAAATACATATCTCATACAAATATAATATACAAAACCCATAATTTATCTACAACTACTGCAGTGTCTAGATTATAAAAATAATAAAACTCAAGACTCAGATAAGCAGTTTACATAAGGAAGCCGAGGCGGAAGAAATCCGGCGTACAGGCCTGCTACTGAGGTCTGAAGATGATGACTCTCCTAAAAAATAGTCAACGGAGGGGAGTCAGACCTCACTAAGTGAATTATTGTAATATATATATATATATATATATATATATATATATATATATATATATGCATACTAATTGACAATGCGTACAATCATCAGTATATATCTAATATGTATATATACAGGCAAATACACACATATGCAATAAAATTATTTTATATATTTTTATTGAAAATCATTGTTTATGAAGGATCAAATAGAACCCTACAATATCGCAACCTCGAAGCAGTGTTAGACAACACTCTAGCCATACAGGCTCACTTATTCCAATTATATTCACTTATTCCATTTGGACAGTAGACTGGCGCCGAGACACTAAGTCAACCGAGCTCCAGCAGTCTGACTGTCAGTATGATTGGCCCCGAGACACTTGGTCAACTGAGCTCCAGCAATCACACCCAAATCACATCACACATCAGATAAATCAATTCCAATCAATATCCTCAAACTGGTTAGTAATATAGCCTAAATGCTATAAGCGTACCGGTACGTACTCGGTCCTAGTGCTGCCCACTAGGTAGCACGTTCTATTGATATCCTTCATTGAAATATAAAGCATACATTCATAAAAATAAATGATGCATGAATTTAAATAAAATAGCAACATAAACCATATATATACTGGAAATATATCAAAAGTAAACCAGGTATATTTCGAGTATATATACGTCAAATAAATCCAATCAAATTACAAAATAAGCTAGAAATGTATTTAAAAACATTTTAAACCTAATTTATTAGCAAAACATGCACATAATTTAAAATATACCGAAGATATACTAAAGATAAACCAAAATAAACTTAAGTAATCATTAAATCATTTATGCATATTTAATCAAGATAAAACATATATTTCTAAAATCATGCACCCTAGAGCACATATATATAAAATATCAACTCACTCTTAGTGCGCTCCTCGAGATGGGTTCGACGGGCCTGGTCCACTAGCCCTCGGTCTCGGCGCAACTAAAAAAATAATAAATAATGGACATCAGAATAAACCTAACAGAAAATCCTAGAAACTCGATCTAGAATATTAGACACAAAAACAGAAATAGGGTTTGACCGGACATCACGTTTTACGAGAATTCTATCAAAAATTAAGCACAACCTCCCCTGTAAAATGGACATCTTTCTACTCAAAGAGTAGACCCAGCCCTGTAAAGAAACACACTTCGAAAAACAGGCACAACAACTCATCCACAACCCCTCGGTCGGACGCCAAACTACAGTCTATCGACCGGGGTCCACAATCACAGAATAATATAAAAATATCAAAAATACCCTTATATCACATAAATACATTTTATAAGTAGAAATTACATAATTAACCTTAAAATACAGTAAAAACCAATAAAAACTCATTTTATTAGAAAAAACGTATATTATATATATAATTAAAAATAATTCACGAAAATTAGTTTTAATTAATCAAAAATACTAAATAATTTGTAGAAATCATTTTTATACCTTAAATAATTATTAAAACGAATTAAATTACATTTTTAGTCAATTTAGGGTAAAATTACCAAAATGCCCTTATATATATAAATATACTAAAATTACTTCAAAAATTCACTAAAAATAATATAATTACACAAAATTAATTTTCTCAACATATTTATCAATAATATAAATAATTAAACTCAATTAACCAATTAATTTCAATTAAAAACATAATTAACCTAATTTTCCAAAATTACACAAACCTAAATAAATTCAAAATAAATACATAGAAATTCATAAAAATTCCAAATAAATTTCTATAATTCATTTAAACACCTATATTTATCATAAAACATAATTTTATAATTTAATTAATTAATTTTCGAAAATTAGAAAATAATATTAAAATATTCAAAAATAACCAAAAATCAAAATAATCTCCAAAAATTCCACAAAAATTCACACATGTAGATTAAGCTAAGGGGAACAACATTTGTGAAGGAATTTTTCATGAATCAATCAAATTGAAGTTCAAAAAATCAAAAACCCTAAAATGGCCGAAATTGAAAAATCGAAACCTAAGCAAATCAAGACCATTTTAAGTGAAACAAAGCTTGGAATCACACTCACCGGAGCTCAAGGAGAATAAAGAGACTGGCAATGTCAAAAATGGTGGCGAAAAACGTCGTGAACAACGTTAGCTCCCACTTTCGACTTTCCGACCAAAAATGACTTCCAGACGTCGGAAACGGCTGCAACAGGCGGCGAGGAAGGCTGAGGAAGGAGGTGGCACACCGGGAGGCACACGGACGGCAAGGAAATGGGACGACCGCGGCCGGATTTACGTGGGGAAGGTGATCGGGAGTGAGGGAGTTCGGGTGGCAATTCCGTAAATAAACCAAACTTTATAATTTTGTTAATATTAAATGTATATATGTATATATATATACTTTACACTATATATTAAAATAATATAAAATCACACACATTAAATATACACCACACATATTAAATTTAATATTTTAAAAATTTAATACACCTAAAAATAATTAAATAATATTAAAACAAATAATAAAATAATAAAATATTAGGGTAATATTAATTAAACCCTAATTAAATAAATAATTACACTAACATACGTTATTTAGTATTTTAAAAATATATATGAGTTCATGCAAGTCCGTAAATCTATTTAAAATAATTAATAGTAAATTATTTACGTGAAAATTTCTCCGAAAATGCAAGTCCCGGAAAAATTTTACGTAAAGCACTTAAAATAATACACAATAACTAAAATAGATTTTAAATACATATCAACTCGTAAAAATATCATAATATATATACAGAATTATTAACACTGCATATCCCGATGCAATATGAAAATATTTAAAAACATGGGATATTACAATCTTCCCCCCTTACAAGAATTCGTCCCCAAATTCCAAAAAACAGGATCAAGAAGGAAAGAGATACGGGTAAGAAGCTCGCATCTCAGCTTCAGTCTCCCACATATGCTCCTCGACTCTGTTGCTACGCCACAGAACCTTGACCATCGGAATCTGCTTCGAACGCAACTGTCGGACTTGATAATCTACGATCGCCACAGGTTCTTCCACAAACGTCAAATCTTCACTCACTTTTACACTGTCAGGCTGCAATATGTGTGAAGGGTCTAAGACATACTTCCTCAGTATTGAGATATGAAATACTGGATGCACTTGTGACATACTCGGAGGCAAATCCAACCGATATGCAACAGTGCCAACTCTCTCCAAAATCTCAAACGGTCCGATATATCTCGGTGCTAACTTACCCTTCCTGCCAAATCTCATAACACCCTTCATCGGAGATACCTTCAAAAAAACAAAATCTCCAACCTGAAACTCCAAATCTCTGTGCCTAGGATCCGCATAACTCTTCTGTCTGCTAACTGCGGTCTCTAATCTTTGCTTAATCATGGCGACTTTCTCTGCAGCATCCTGAACCATCTCAGGTCCAGTCAAAGCTCTCTCACTAATCTCATCCCAACTCAAAGGGGATCTACACTTCCTCCCATATAACGCCTCATATGGTGCCATACCAATACTGCTATGGTAGCTGTTATTATATGCAAACTCTACGAGTGGCAAATGATAATCCCAGCTACCTCCCAAATCCAGAACACACATCCTCAATATATCTTCCAGTGTCTGGATCATCCTCTCAGACTGACCATCTGTCTGAGGATGAAAAGCCATATTGAAGTCCAACCTAGTGCCCATTGCTTCCTGCAACTTCTGCCAAAAACAAGAAGTAAACACTGAACCTCTATCTGACACAATGGACACAGGTACTCCATGAAGGCACACAATATGCTTCACATACAACTTTGCCAATCTAGCTACAGAATAAGTGGCTTTTCACAGGTAAGAAATGTGCAGACTTCGTCAACCTGTCTACAATCAGCCAGATGGAATCGTATCCATCCTTAGAACAAGGTAAACCGACCACAAAATCCATAGCTATCCTTTCCCACTTCCACTCGGGAATAGGAAGAGGCTGAAGCTTCCCAGAAGGCTTCTGATGTTTGACTTTCACTTGCTGACACGCTAGACACTTAGCAACATAATCAGTGACATCCTTCTTCAATCTATCCCACCAGTATAAGTCTCTGATACTGTGGTACATCTTAGTAACACCTGGATGTACGCTATAGGCTGTAGAATGTGCTTCCTCTAAGATCTCTTCTCTCAAATCTTCCACATCAGGAACACACAATCTACCACTGATCCACAACACACCATCATCATCGAGTGTGAAATCAGTGAACTTCCCTACTCTGACATTCTCTGCAAGCTCTTCTAGAATAGGATCTCGGCTCTGAGCTGCTTTAATCTTATCCCTCAGTACAGATTGTACCTTAAATTGAGCTAGCAGTCCACCTGATCTACTAATCTTCATCATCAGACCTTGATCTACCAACAGATGCAACTCCTGGATCAATGGTCTCCTCTCAACACTGATGTGAGCAAGACTGCCTGAGGACTTCCTACTCAAGGCATCTGCTACCATATTAGCTTTACTTGGATGATATAATATCTCACAGTCATAATCCTTCAACAATTCCAACCATCTCCTCTGCCTCAGATTTAGATCTCTCTGCTGGAAAATGTACTTAAGGCTCTTGTGATCAGTAAATATCTCAGAAGTCATCCCGTATAGATAATGTCTCCAGATCTTCAAAGTAAAGATCACTACAGCCATTTCAAGGTCATGTGTAGGATAATTTTGCTCATGTTTCTTCAACTGCCTTGAAGCATAGGCTATCACCCTTCCATTCTGCATCAACACACAACCAAGGCCAACTCTAGAGGCATCACAATAGACTGTGAACTTGTCCATACTATAGGCAAAACTAACATTGGCGCCTTTGTCAATTTCTCCTTCAACAACTGAAAACTATTCTCACAAGCTTCAGACCACTCAAATCTAACATTCGTCTGAGTCAAGCGAGTCATAGGGGCTGCTATTCTGGAAAAATCTTATACAAACCACCTATAATACCCAGCTAAACCCAGAAAACTCTGAATCTCTGTAACAGAAGTCGGTCTAGGCCACTCAGACACTGCCTCAATCTTCTGTGGATCAACCTGGATACCTTCTTTAGACACCACGTGTCCAAGAAAAGAAACACTCTCCATCCAGAAATCACACTTTGAGAATTTAGCATAAAGCTGATGATCTCTCAGTGTCTGTAGTATAATCCTCAAGTGATATACATGCTCCTCCATACTCCTCGAATAAACCAGTATATCATCAATGAAGACTATCACAAACTGATCCACATATGGTCTGAATACCCTGTTCATCAGGTCCATAAAAGCTGCTGGTGCATTAGTCAAACCAAAAGACATCACCAGAAACTCATAATGGCCATATCTAGTATGGAATGTCGTCTTAGGAATATCAGCTTCACTAATTCACAGTTGATGATAACCCGACCTCAAGTCAATCTTAGAAAAGAACTGTGCACCCTGTAGCTGATCGAATAAGTCATCTATCCTCGGGAGAGGATACTTGTTCTTCACTGTCACCTTATTCAGCTCTCTATAGTCAATGCATAGTCTCAGGGTACCATCCTTCTTCTTCACAAACAGGACTGGTGCACCCCAAGGAGAAACACTGGGTCTGATGAAACTTTTTTCCAATAACTCTTGCAACTGCTCCTTCAACTCTTTCAACTCTACAGGAGCCATTCTATAGGGTGGCATAGATATAGGAGTAGTACCTGGAACCACATCTATACAGAACTCAATCTCTCTATGAGGTGGTAAACCTGGCAACTCCTTAGGAAAAACATCAGGAAACTCACACACAATAGGAACATCTGTGAGTGACAACTTCTCCACTAAAGTATCCCTAACTAATGCCAAATATCCCTGACAACCTTTCCTCAATAACTTCCTAGCCGTAATAGCAGAAATAAGATTCTGAGGTGTTGAACTCCTATCACCCACAAACTTAAACTCTTCTTCATCAGGAATTCTAAAATTCACCTCTTTATTCCTGTAATCTACCATGGCATAGTGCTGAGATAACCATTCCATTCCCAAAATAACATCAAACTCCATCACATCCAATAAGATCAAATCAGCGGGTAATTCTCTATCTCCCACGAGAACTGGACAACCTGAAAGAATAATATCGGTGTCCAAAGAATCGCTCAGAGGAGTGACAACAGATAAAGGAAAAGCCATCCTCGAAGCTTGCCAACAAGATTTGGAAGCAAAAACGGGAGAAACAAACGAATGCGTGGCACCCGGACCAAACAAAACCCACACATCCAAGTAACAAACAGAAACAATACCTGCCACGACTGCATTAGATGCCTGAGCATCCTGTTGAGTGAGATGGAAGACTCTGGCCTGTCCTCGACCTCCCTGCTGACTGGTAGAAGCCTGGCCAACACCTCTGGCACCTCCTCTAGTACCTCTACCATGACTCTGCTGTGGAATAATCTGAGTGGAACTCTGATGCTGGGCTGGAGGTAACTGAAATGGCACGGGTGCAGCACTAGCAATCGACTACTGTGGGAATCGCGAAATCTGCGGCTGCTGATATCCAGAGTAAGGACACGATCTGGCAAAATGTCCTGTCTGCCCGCATCTGAAGCATGTCAATGGTGTCAGGTAACACGGTCCCTGATGGACTCTATCGCAAGTCTGGCAAACACTGGCAGCTGATCCAGAACTGCGACCACTGCTATTGCTCGAAGCACCTGACCCAAATTTGAACGACCTACGCTGACCTCCACGGCCATGTCTACTGCTCTGATACACTCGCTGCTGCTGCCTCTGACTCTGCTGAGTCGGACCTCGCTGCTGACTACTCGAACCAACATGAAAACTAGAATACGGAGTAGCCTGCAATCCACTCGACTGAACTCCTAGCTGGTAATAATCAGGCATCGCTCCCTGCCTAACTAGCCTCAGCTAAATCTCCTTGGCCAACTCGATCATAGACTCCAAAGTAAGGCCTGTTGTAGGCATACCAGCAAATGCTGAACCCAATCCGGTGACATATGTAGTGACTGTGAAATACTGGTCTCACATCAGATCCTCTACATATCTACCCAGTCGAAGAAACTCTCAGGTGTACTCCTCAACTGATCGATCACCACAAGAAATACTGGTCAACCGGAGATGATAGCTCATACGAAGAGGCTTTGGACAGAATCTCCTCATAAATCGCTCTCGAAACTGAGCCCAGGTCATCGTCATCATATAAGGTTGGATCATCTGAATAAACCAGTCTAAGGCTGGTCCCTCGACAGATAGCTCGATGATCATAATCCACTGGTAGTTAGTGTGAGTAGTCCGATTCCGAGTCTCGATCGCATGCAGAAAGTGTAACGGATCAGAAGTCCCATCAAATGCAATCCTGCCAACTTTGGCATAGAACAAAGCTGCCTCAGGGTCAGACATACCCTACTGATAGGCAGGCTGAACAGGCTGAACAACTGGAGGCATAGGAACATCAAACTCAGGCTCAACAGGCTCCTCGTCCTGTAACTCTCTCTGCCTACGGCCACCTGCCGCTCCTCGAGGTCTACCTCTGCCATGACCTCTATGTCTAATTGGCTGCTCATGAGGTAAAACCTCATCCTGAAAAGACTCATCATCCTCGGCCTCAACGACCGATGGAGCGACACGTGCTTGCCTCCTCATTCTGAAAAGACAAACGGAAAGATTCAGACAAAACAGACAATGGAGGAATAACGTAGAAAACTAAAGTAAGGAATACTTATCAAGACATACTCGAACCTAATTCACTGCAGTAGTTTAACAGAAAACACAACTTTGAAATCTAGTGCCACGACTCACACAACTAAGCCCTGACACAGAACTCCGCTCTGATACCAGCTTTGTCACGATCCAAAACAGGGGCCATGACCTGCGCTAGGGAACGGGAATTCTTTCGAATCTGGAACCCGTAGCAAGCCTAAAAATAAAATAAACATGCAATAATAATAACAACAGCTCTTAATGCAGCAAAAATAAAATCATAATTATCAAAATAATAATCTCCCACGGGATTGAAATCGAATCCATATCTCATATATATAAATATTTTTGTCATGACCCAAAACAGAGGCCATGACCGACGCTAGGGAATGGAAATTCTTTCGAATCCGGAACCCGTAGCAAGCCTAAAAATAAAATAAATCATGCAATAATAACAATAACCATATAATATGCAGCGGAAATAAAAATCATAAATATAATAATAACATTTTCATCACTGGATTTGAATCAAATCTCATTACATATATAAAATCTCTTTAATACAATCCAGTTTCAACATAATACATCTCTTTAAAATAAAATACATGAAATCCAATACTTTAATTCATAACTGCTGCAGTGTCTAGATAAAATAAATAAGACTTAAGTAAATAATTTACATAAAGAAGCCGGAGTGGAAGAAATCCGGCGTATCGACCTGCTACTGAGGTCTGAAGAAGTTGACTCTCCTGAAAAATAGTCAACGGAGGGGAGTCAGACCTCACTGAGTGAATTACTATAATATATATACATACACACTAAGTGATAATGCATACAGTCAATAATACATATTTAATATGTATATATACAGGCAAATTCACACAGATGCAGAAAAATCATTTTTATATATTTTATTGAAAATCCCAGTTTATGAAGGATCACATAGAACCCTAGAATATCGCAACCTCAGAAAATAGTGTTAAACAACACTCTAGCCATACAGGCTAACTTAATCCAAATATATCCACTTAATCCATTTACACAGTAGACTGGCCCTGCGACACTAAGTCAACCGAGCTCCAGCAGTCTGACTGCCAGTGTGATTGGCCCCGAGACACTTGGTCAACCGAGCTCCAGCAATCACACCTCCAAACCATATCTCACACATATCAATAATCACATCAAATCAATATCCATAAATAAGTTAGTATTATAGCCTAAATACTATAGGCGTATCGGTACGTACTCGGTCCTAGTGCTGCCCACTAGGTAGCACGTTCTATCAATATCCTTCATTAATAATATAAATCATTCATTCACAAAAATAAATGATGCATGAAGTTCAATAAAATAACAACATAAACCATATATATACTAGAAATATACCAAAGGTAAACCAGGTATATTTCGAGTATATATATGTCAAATGAATTCAATCAAATTATAATTTAAGTTGGAAATATATTTAAAAACATTTTAAATATATTTCATTTACAAAACATGCATATAATTTAATATATACTAAAAATATACTTAAATACAAATCATATTATTTATGCATTTTAATCGAAATAGAATATATATTTCTAAATCATGCATCCTAAGCATATATATATAGTATAGTAACTCACCTAGTGCGTTCCACGAGATAGGTCCGACGGGCCTGGTCCACTAGCCCTCGGTCTCGGCGCAACTAAAAAATAATAAATAATAGACATCAGAATAAACCTAATAGAAATCCTAGAATTCGATCTAGAGTATTTAAATACGAAAACAGAATTTAGGGTTCGACTGGACATCACGTTTTATGAGAATTCTACCAAAAATCCGGCAGAACCTCCCCTGTAAAACGGACATCTCTCTACTCAAAAGAGTAGAGCCGACCCTGCAAAGAAATACACTTCAAAAAATAGGCTCAACACAAATCCATAACCCCTCAGTCGGACTCCAGACTACAATCTACCGACTGGGGTCCACAAACACAGAATAATTCCGATAATACCAAAAATATCCTTATAACATAGAAATTCATTTTATAAGTAGAAATTACATAATTAACCTTAAAACACAGTAAAAACCGATAAAAACTCATTTTATTAGAAAAATCGTATATTATATATATAATTGAAAATAATTCACGAAAAATAGTTTTAATTAGTTAAAAATACTAAATACTTTGTAGAAATCATTTTTATACCTTAAATAACTATTAAAACCAATTAAATTACATTTTTAGACAATTTAGGGTAAAATTACCAAAATACCCCTACACATATAAATATACTTAAATTACTTCAAAAATTCACCAAAAATTATACAATTATCCAAAAT
The DNA here is from genome assembly GCA_947683625.1 of Mallotus nudiflorus. Lineage (NCBI taxonomy): Eukaryota > Viridiplantae > Streptophyta > Magnoliopsida > Malpighiales > Euphorbiaceae > Mallotus > Mallotus nudiflorus. The sequence continues at coordinate 793,375 of CANTUR010000017.1, read as the reverse complement.
TAATTTTCTCAACATATTTATCAATAATATTAATAATTAAACTCAATTATCCAATTAAATTCAATTAAAAACACATTTAACCTAATTTTCCCAAAATTCCATAAACTTCAATAATTCAAAATAAATACATAAAAATTCCAAATAAATTCCTATAATTCATTCCAACACCTAATTTAACCATAAACTCCAATTTCATAATTTAAATAATTAATTTCCGAAAATTAGAAAATAATATTAAAATATTCAAAAATACCCAAAAATCCAAAAAATCTCCAAAAATTCTACAAAAATTCATACATGAATATTAAGCTACTAGGATCAACATTTGTGAAGGGAGTTTTCATGAATCAATCAATTCGAAGCTCAAAAAAAATCAAAAACCCTAATAGGCCGAAATTGAAAATTCAAAACCTAAGCAATTCTAGACCATTTTAGCTCAAACCAAAGCTAGAATCACACTCACCGGAGCTCAAGGAGAAGAAAGAGACTGGCGGTGTCAAAAACGATGGCCGAAAATGGGAGAAACGGCAAAGGGATAATTTTCGGCCAAAAGAGAAAAATGGGGCTGCCGGCGCCGAGGAAGGGAGCTGCTGGCGGCGGGGGACGGCTGGGAACGGCGGTGGCAAGCCGGGAGGCACACCGGCGGTAGGTGACCGGAGTTGCAGACGGTGAGGGGTGAGGTGGGTGGTGGTCGGGCGCGGGAGAGAAAGAAAGAAGAAGAAGAAGAAGAAGAAAAAAAGAAAAAAAAAAGAAAGAAAAAAAAGAAAAAGAAAAATAAAAATAATTTAATTTAATTAAATAATAATAAAATAATTTTAATAATTTAATAATAAATAAAATAATTAAATGATAACAAATTAATAAATAAATAATAAAATATTAGGGTAATACATTAAATCCTAATTAAATAAATATACACACACATAGGCTTTATTTAGTATTTTAAAAATACGTATGAGTTCATGCAAGTCCGAAAATACATTTAAAATAATCAATAATACATTGTTTACGTGAAAATTTCCCCAAAAATGCAAGTCCTGGGAAAATTTTACGTAAAACACTGTAAATAATACACAATAATAAAAATAGGTTTTAAATACATATTAACTCGTAAAAAGGTCATCTAATATACAGAAATTGTTAACACTGCATATCCCGGTACAGTGTAAAAATATTTTAAAAACACGGGATATTACAATTTTAATACAGATCCAGTTCAAAATCTTAAAATACATATCTCATACAAATATAATATACAAAACCCATAATTTATCTACAACTACTGCAGTGTCTAGATTATAAAAATAATAAAACTCAAGACTCAGATAAGCAGTTTACATAAGGAAGCCGGGGCGGAAGAAATCCGGCGTACAGGCCTGCTACTGAGGTCTGAAGATGATGACTCTCCTGAAAAATAGTCAACGGAGGGGAGTCAGACCTCACTGAGTGAATTACTGTAATATATATATATATATATATATATATATATATATATATATATATATATATATATATATATATATATATATATATATATATGCATACTAATTGACAATGCATACAATCATCAGTATATATCTAATATGTATATATACAGGCAAATACACACATATGCAATAAAATTATTTTATATATTTTTATTGAAAATCATCGTTTATGAAAGATCAAATAGAACCCTACAATATCACAACCTCGAAGCAGTGTTAGACAACACTCTAGCCATACAGGCTCACTTATTCCAATTATATTCACTTATTCCATTTGGACAGTAGACTGGCACCGAGACACTAAGTCAACCGAGCTGCAGCAGTCTGACTGTCAGTGTGATTGGCCCCGAGACACTTGGTCAATCGAGCTCCAGCAATCACACCCAAATCACATCACACATCAGATAAATCAATTCCAATCAATATCCTCAAACTGGTTAGTAATATAGCCTAAATGCTATAAGCGTACCGGTACATACTCGGTCCTAGTGCTGCCCACTAGGTAGCACGTTCTATTGATATCCTTCATTGAAATATAAAGCATACATTCATAAAAATAAATGATGCATGAATTTAAATAAAATAGCAACATAAACCATATATATACTGGAAATATACCAAAAGTAAACCAGGTATATTTCGAGTATATATACGTCAAATAAATCCAATCAAATTACAAAATAAGCTAGAAATATATTTAAAAACATTTTAAACCTAATTTATTAGCAAAACATGCATATAATTTAAAATATACCGAAGATATACTAAAGATAAACCAAAATAAACTTAAGTAATCATTAAATCATTTATGCATATTTAATCAAGATAAAACATATATTTCTAAAATCATGCACCCTAGAGCACATATATATAAAATAGCAACTCACTCTTAGTGCGCTCCTCGAGATGGGTCTGACGGGCCTGGTCCACTAGCCCTCGGTCTCGGTGTAACTAAAAAAATAATAAATAACAGACATCAGAATAAACCTAACAAAAAATCCTAGAAACTCGATCTAGAATATTAGACACAAAAATAGAATTAGGGTTTGACCGGACATCACGTTTTATGAGAATTCTACCAAAAATTCTGCAGAACCTCCCTTGTAAAATGGACATCTCTCTACTCAAAGAGTAGAGCCGGCCCTGCAAAGAAACAAACTTCGAAAAACAGGCACAACAACTCATCCACAACCCCTCGGTCGAACGTCAAACTACAGTCTACCGACCGGGGTCCACAATCACAGAATAATATAAAAATACCCTTATATCACAAAAATACATTTTATAAGTAGAAATTACATAATTAACCTTAAAATACAGTAAAAACCAATAAAAACTCATTTTATTAGAAAAAACGTATATTATATATATAATTGAAAATAATTCACGAAAATTAGTTTTAATTAATCAAAAATACTAAATAATTTGTAGAAATCATTTTTATACCTTAAATAATTATTAAAACGAATTAAATTACATTTTTAGTCAATTTAGGGTAAAATTACCAAAATGCCCTTATATATATAAATATACTAAAATTACTTCAAAAATTCACCTAAAATTAATATAATTGCAAAAAATTAATTTTCTCAACATATTTATCAATAATATCAATAATTAAACTCAATTAACCAATTAATTTCAATTAAAAACAAGATTAACCTAATTTCCAAAATTACACAAACCTAAATAAATTCAAAATAAATACATAGAAATTCATAAAAATTCCAATAAATTTATATAATTCATTTCAACACCTATATTTATCATAAAACACTATTTCATAATTTAATTAATTAATTTTCGAAAATTAGAAAATAATATTAAAATATTCAAAAATAACCAAAAATCAAAATAATCTCCAAAAATTCCAAAAAAAATTCACACATGTATATTAAGCTAAGGGGAACAACATTTGTGAAGGAATTTTTCATGAATCAATAAAATTGAAGTTCAAAAAATCAAAAACCCTAAAATGGCCGAAATTGAAAAATCGAAACCTAAGCAAATCAAGACCATTTTAAGTGAAACAAAGCTTGGAATCACACTCACCGGAGCTCAAGGAGAATAAAGAGACTGGCAATGTCGAAAATGGTGGCGAAAAACGTCGTGAACGACGTTAGCTCCCACTTTCGGCTTTTCGGCCAAAAATGACTTCCAGACGCCGGAAACGGCTGCAACAGGCGGCGAGGAAGGCTGAGGAAGGAGGTGGCACGCCGGGAGGCACACCGACGGCAAGGAAATGGGACAACCGCGGCCGGATTTGCGTGGGGAAGGTGATCGGGAGTGAGGGAGTTCGGGTGGCAATTCCGTAAATAAACCAAACTTTATAATTTTGTTAATATTAAATGTATATATGTATATATATATACTTTACACTATATATTAAAATAATATAAAATTACACACATTAAATATACACCACACACATAAAATTTAATATTTTAAAAATTTAATACACCTAAAAATAATTAAATAATGTTAAAATAAATAAACAAATAATAAAATATTAGGGTAATATTAATTAAACCCTAATTAAATAAATAATTACACTAACATACGTTATTTAGTATTTTAAAAATATATATGAGTTCATGCAAGTCCGTAAATCTATTTAAAATAATTAGTAGTAAATTATTTACGTAAAAATTTCCCCGAAAATGCAAGTCCCGGAAAAATTTTACGTAAAGCACTTAAAATAATAGACAATAATTAAAATAGGTTTTAAATACATATCAACTCGTAAAAATATCATAATATATATACAGAATTATTAACACTGCATATCCCGATGCAGTATGAAAATATTTAAAAACACGGGATATTACATGGATGTCCGTCGGATATGGTCAGATAAGTGCCACAAGGTGAGTCGAGCTCCAAGATTACCCAATCACGATACGGAGATGGTCTTATGGCTACACCTTAATGGACTGGCCAAGGCTTGATCAGCTGAGAATGTATCCAAAAGATACCTGTAGAGAGTCTGTCCAGACCGTGCTCACTCTTCTAGTACATTTAGGTTGTCAAGAGGTATCTATCTAAATTGTTTTTTTATTTTTATAATTGTAGATGGCTGAATTTTTTGCTTTTACGGATGACATTTCACTTCTAGCTGACAAACCAACAGCCTAAGAAGACGTACGGGTCTCCCCCTCTCCAGAACCTGAAGCTCCTGCTACCCCCAAGGAAATATGTGCCAATCTAAAGGGAAAGGCTATAGTCGAATCATCCCGTGCTGATAGGGAAGGTTGGCAGAAAGACTGCTAATCAAGCAAGGCTTAGATGCTAAGGAGCTGGATAAGGACATATACATCCAGCGTCCGAGGTTGTCCAGGTGTCCGGATATGAGGGGATGGATCATGAATAAAATAAAGCCACTGATTATCTTGAATAGCCAGATTTGAGACCAATATGCGAAGTTGCTGAGGCTACCAGCAGATATGCAATGCTGGTCTGAGAAGGGTCCGAAAGAGCTGTTTAGTTCTAAGATTGGTCATTCCCTAAAAGCAAAAGAATGAGATTTTTCTATTACTTTTACATTTTCTTATATTGAGTGGCACTAAGTTTCCCTTTTCATAGATGACCCAGGCCCTACTGGTGGCAAAGGATCAGTATTTCTACCTTAAAAGCCAGTACAGCCTAAAAGAGACAAGAGGTTAGAACAATAGCCATCAATTTTAAAAAGAGGCCGGATAATATCAAGGTGGCACTAGAGCTCTGCCAGACCAAATATATAGAGGCGAAATCTAAGGCTGAGGTGAGCCAGAAGAAGTTTGTTGATCTGGAGCATAGTCAGGGTCAATTGACCAAGAGGATTGAAGAGCAGGATTCCCGAATCACAGATCTGGAGAAAAAGCTATCTGAGGTCGAGAAGTCTCGGGAGAATGACAAAAGGTCCTACCAAAGCATGGTGGGAGGATTTCTAAAGGCTTACTGTTCTAAATGTAGAAGGATCTTACTCTCTCAGAATTTGAAGCTAGACTTGGCAGAGCTGGATCGGATAATGCCAGTTGATCTAGTGAAGATTGCTGCCAAAGAGGATGCTTAAAAAAAGTCAACTTCCCTTCGTACAAGGGATGCTTCTATGTCTATTGAAGATTTTTTTACGGAGCACACCATGCCTATCAGTTCTACGCAGATTGTCCCCCCTCTCATCTCCAAGCCCGAAGGGTCGGGTGTACAATTAGTAGAATAAAGATTTTTTTTATAATCGAATCTTTGTAAGATGATTATTTCTTCAATGAACAGATACTTTGTTTAAAACCATTCTGAGTACATTTATTGATAATATTTCCAGAGACAATCCAAGTTCTAAAATTATGGCAGTTCTTTGCCTTCTCTGTTTTTTAACTTGTATGCCACTTTATATGTATGTTCTGAGATCTAATAAGGGCCTTCCCAATTTGGACCTAGTTTGCCAGTGCTAGAGTTGCCTTTGCCAATATCTGCCCATCTGAGCACCCAGTCACCTACTTTGAACAATCTTGGGTGGCTACGCTAGAGATGATATCGTGTGACCCGCTGCTTATGTGCTTTAGCTGTGGCTGACATCCATTCTCATCTTTCTTCTAATAGGTCTAAACATATACGGGCATCACTATTGTTAATGTGTTGATCAAAGTTACGATCGATCCTATAACTTGGTGAACCAATCTCTACTGGTTAATGCGTCCATGCCATAAGTTATTATAAATGGCATTTCCTCTATGGATGATCTGGGGGTGGTCCTATAAGCCCAAATACATTGTTAAGCTCTTTGACCTAGTTTCCCTTTTTCTCATCAATTCTCTTCTTTAAGCCCTGCATGATAGTTCTATTGGTGACTTCTGTTTGCCCGTTCGTTTGCGAGTGAGCTACTAAGGTGAATCAAAGCTTTTTCTAAGGTCTATGCAGAAACCTTTGAACTTTTCATTATCAAACTGCTTGCCATTTTCCATGATTAGGGTGTGAGGTAACCCAAATCTGCAAATGACTTCTCTTTAAAAGAAGTGTTGGATCTGAGCTTATATAATGGTTAGAACTGCTTCCACTTTTACCCATTTAATAAAATGGTCTATAGCCATAATTAAGAACTTTTTTTATAAAGTGGAGGTTGGGAAGGGACCCAGGATTTCCATTCCCTATATGGCAAAGGGCCACGGGCTGCCGATTGGATGTAGGGGTGGGAGGGCTTGTGATTAAGACGAGCGAAATGCTGGCACTTATGACATTCTTGAGTTAACATCCGAGCATCATTAGACATGGTAAGCCAATAGTATCCTTAAAGTAGCGCTTTCCTTATTAGTGTGTAGTGGGACTCATGCGCTTCACAAATTCCTTCGTGGATTTCCTTGAGTATGTAATTTCCTTCCTCTAAGGATACGCATTTGGACCATGGGTGTGAAAGGGATTTCCTGTATAGCTCCTTATGGTGGATAGAGTAGTAGGCTACCTTTATCTTTAGTTTCTAAGCCTTTAGTTTGTCTTTAAGAAGGGTCCCGTGTTTCAGGTATTAGACTATCGATTGCATCCATTCTGAGACTTCTCGTACCACTAAGATTTTGGGGTCTTCAGTACTGGGTTTTGCCAGCACTTCGGTGAATTCCATACCCTTGAACGCTTGACTATCTTTAGCTACCGATTTAGCTAGGAGGTCGGCCTCAGAGTTTTCATTTATGGGTATCTAGATGATCTCCCACTAGCCCCCTTCTTGTTCGATCTGCTTCAAGAGTTGCATGACTTTGCCACATATTTGGCAATGCTTGGATCCTTAATCTAGAATATCCCATTAACCTGATTTACTACTAGCTGGGAGGTTTAAGTGTATTATAAGTTGTTTGACTTTAACTTCGACAGCCAATTTCAATCCTATGATGAGTGCCTCATATTCCGCGACATTATTGGTCATATTGTACTCTATGCGAATTGCATATCGGATATGGAATTTATACAGTCCCTTGAGGATTACTCCAGCGTCGGATCCTTGAGTGGAGGATGCTTTGTCAATATAGAGCTTCCATTCTAATGCCTTGGTCATGGGGAGGTCTTTCGATGTCATTTTTTGAATAAAATCTGCTAATGTTTGGGCTTTCACTTGCTGACGGGGCTCATAATCGATGTTGAATTCTCCAAGTAATACTGACCATTAAGCCCATCTACCTAAAGTCTCAGGCCTTTGTAAGATTTTCCATAAAGGGAAGCGAGATCTGACAATTGTAGGATGAGCCTAAAAGTAGTGTCGATGTTTTCAAGATGCATGGACAACAGCTATAGCCAACTTATCCAATGTTGGGTACCAGATTTTGGATCCTCGAACTATTTTACTAATGTAATATACCGAATTTTACTGGTTCCCTTCTTCTTTTACTAGCATTGAAGCGATGCATTCTTGACATAATGAAAGATATAAATACAATGTTTCATCTAGGACCGGTTTGCTGAGTAGAGGTGGTGAGGACAGGAATTTTTTGACTTCTTCAAAGGCTGCCTAGCAATCTGTAGTCCAAAAAAATTTCTTAGAGTTATTATATGCTCGGAATAGTAGTAGAAACCATATGGTTAAGCATGAAATGAAACGTCTCAAAGTCGTGATTCTGCCATTTAGTTTTTGTAATTTGTGGATATTCTTTAGGGCTTTCATGTTAAGAATGGCATCCATTTTTTCTGGGTTGGCTTCAATACCTCTGTGGGATATCATGAATCCCAAGAATTTGCCAACTTTAACTCCGAAGACATATTTCTCTAGGTTTAGCTTGATTTTAGATTCGCTTAACAATTGGAGAACTTGATCCAGATCCGCCAGTTGTTGTTCTTTATTCTTGCTCTTGATAATAATTTCATCCACATATACTTCCACATTTGTCCTAATCTAGTCCCAAAGTACATGATTCATCATTCTTTGATATGTTTCTCTGGCATTCTTTAGTCCGAAAGGCATCACCTTGTAACAGTAAAGGCCTTCGTGAGTGATGAAGGATGTTTTCTCCTAATCTTCCCCCTTCATTGGTATTTGGTGATACCCTTACACTATGTCAATAAAACTATATAGTCCATGGCCAGCAGTAGAGTCTACGAGCTGGTCAATTGTAGGCAATGGGTAGCTGTCCTTGGGGCATGCTCGATTAAGGTCAGTATAGTCCACATACATCCTATACTTTTCGTTCACTTTTTTGACAAGTACCACATTGGCCACTCATTCTGGATGAGTAACCTCCTTGATAAACATAGCTTTTAACAATTTCTTTGTATCCTCAGTGATTATCCTCTGCCTCTAGTATGCAAAAGTTCTTTTCTTTTGGATCACTAGCTTCACCCCTGGTCTGATGTTCAAGCTATGACAAGCAACCTAGGGATCTACCCCAATTATTTCAAATGCCCGGGAGGTGAAGTCTTCTAAGTGCCTAATAAGGACTCCCCTTATTCCTTCTTTGATATCGGAGTCAAGCTCGATAATAATCTTAATTATTTTTCCATCGTTAATTTGCAATATTTTGGTGTCGTCAACCGATTATGGTCCAGTGCCTTATTTCTCTATTTCCTATGCTTCTAGGGGGAAGGCTTCCATCTGAGGCTTTATGGCCATCTGGTAATACTATTTGGCCATATGTTGATCTCCCTGGATAGTGAGAATTCCACCCTCGACTGGAATTTTCATAGTTAACTGTCGAATACTAATGACTACATCTACTTCGTAGAGTGTCAGACGTCCTATGATTCCATTTTAATAACTTTTATTTCTTCATCATCTCGATTTCAAAATTCCAGATTTAACTCCACAACTCCCATTAGTTGTATAGTTCCTACATAAAAGCTTATGATGGGATTATGGATGGCCTTCAGGTCAATAACGAAGCCTCCCATTACTTTGTAAGCATTCCAAGACAACACGTTGATAGCGCTTATGTTGTCTACCAATAACCTCTTTACTAAATAATTGTTTATGTATGCATTTATTACCAGGGCATCACAATGGGGATGGCGTACATGCAAACCATCTTCTGAATTGAACACAATCTCTCTTTTCTTGATGGCTGTCTTTTCTCCCCAAATCTGTTTGAGTTTCCTCTCAGTGTTTTCTCTGCCAATAATCATGTTAATAATACCAGTTGGCTCATTCTGAGCTTTTTTTGCTTCTAGCTTGTCTTGTGCCTAGGCTTCTAGGTTCCTGCTCCTTCTGGATGTGTCTATGAAATTGTTAAGTTTACCATTCTACACCAGTCTTTCTATAGCGTTCTTCAGCTCTCTATAAGCCTCAGTGTCATGCCCATATTCTCGATGATACTGGCAGTATTATCCCCTATCTTGCGTAGACCTCTGGCTTGGGCTTATTCTCCTAGTTGGGGTAATTCCAACACCATTCTACCTGACCCACATAAGAACTCTAGATCAAGAGATGTTTAGAGGTGTGTATCTGTCTACTTCCTTATCAAATCTTTATACTAGGTTTCTGAAGTTTATTTTTTAGAAGCTTGCTCATCTGGATCGTGATCTTTCATCTTTGGTTGGTGGTTTTTCCTCCTCCCTTCGCATCATTCTATTTTCATCCATCTTTATCATTTTGACTGCCATAGCCATTACCTTTGCAAAAGTGCCAGGTTCTTTCATCATTACCTTGTCTTTAAGCTTTCCAAGTCATTTTTTAAAGCTTTTATGACAACTTTGTCCATAAGGTTTTCAATATGCATGGCAACCTTGTTGAACCGATCAAGATGACTTCATAGGGACTCGTCAACTTCTTGTCGGCACATCTGAAGATCATTGATGTTTTTGCCAGGGGGAATGTTGGTGACGAACCTAGTATAAAACTTTTTTGCCAGATCCTCAAAAGAGGTGATAGAATTCTCCGAGAGTCAATGAAACCGCTTTTGGGCATTTTTTATAAGTGTGCTTAAGAAGACTCTACACATGATTCCATCATTCACATTCTAAAGTAACATCCTTGTTCTAAACATGGATATGTGGTTGACGGGATCTCCGGTTCCGTCATACTGATCAAGTGATGGGATTCTAAAATTGGTAAGGATCTCTATCTAGATCATCCTTTTTATGAATGGATTTTTGCCTTCTATAACACATTCATCCTCCTTTTTTAGTCTCGTACGGGCTTTGTGTATAACCTCTTCTACCTTCTGAGTTAACTTTGAGTCATCAAGGGCCAAAATTATTGAACTACATTCCCCTTCCAGCACTTTACCCTTTCTCTTGTTTACCTCGAGTGCCTCCTAAGGTGTTTTATTGTTGTCTATGTGAGCCGATTTAGAGTTGCCACTTTGAATTAAAGTGTTTAGTTATTGTTGCATTAAGGCTATTTGAGCTTGGATATTTTGTATCATAACTTCCTTGTTGGTTTGGTTGAGATTGAATGTTTGGGTTATAGTGTTTAGGTTTGGTATGGTAACACCTGATGTATCTGTTAAGCTTGGAAAAGGTATGGAAGGTATTGGACGATAATGGTGTTGTAATGGAGCATAATATGGAAAGTCAATGCCCAAAGCCAGCCATCCCTAAGTATTACCAAAAGGTAAATGTGTATTTTCGAATGAAGTTCTGGCATACTAGAAGGTTGTTGGAAGCACTGCTATTGAGAGAGGTGTTGACTGATTAATTGAAGGAATGGATGCAGAGGGATTAATGTTAGTTTCAGGAGTCGAGGTTGGTGGTGGGCTAGAAGTCATGGTGTCGATGTCTTTAACTTAGCAAGTATATGAATGGCTTTTTCCTAAGAGTTCCCACAGACAACGTCGCTTACTAACTTGTTTCCAGAACTCTTGAGCTTAAGACCCTACAAATAGTGAATGAAGGGTAAGGTGAGAGGTAGGGAGGATCCCTACAAACACTCTGATGCCTAAGTTAAAGAATAGAGAGAAAATTTATAGAGAAAGAAAGAGGCAATTAGAATATGAGAGAGTAAGATGATTAATAATAAAAGGTATGGAGTCCTATTTATAGTGATACTTAGACCTGGAAGGAATAAGATTCCTTTTGGAATAGGAATCCTAAACCAAATAGGAGAGTATTCCTTCTTTACTTAGGAATTTTCTTTGAGGAAAAGTCCTTTCCGTAAATAGATTCAACTACCTTCCCTTTCCGAGTAAACCTGTTTAAGAAATAAAACTTTTCAATTAAACAGAAATATATATATATATGCGGTATCTGTTGCCATGTTGGATCACTCTGTTTCCATGTTTCTGGCTATATCTTTGCCGCTCTTGCATGCTGAACTCAAATGTTAAAAGTGTTCTTGTCACGACCCGAACCCGAGGGCACGTGACCGGCACTAGGGAATGGGTAAGCATAAGGCCCCAGAAACCCGTAGTAAGCCTAAAGGAAAAAGAAAACAAAACCATTCACATATTAAACTTTACTTTAAAATAAAACACATTATCAAACTGATTTTTCTCAGAGTACACAAATTCAACTGCTTAAATAATAATGTATTTCAACATCTCATATTATAAATCAGATTGAATCTTATACGCAAGCGTGGTTTACACAAATAAATTACATAATTATGTTTAAACCATACAAATCTTTAATACATATACTACTGCAGTAACCTAGATTAGTACACAGTACAGCTTATAATGACCTACATAAAATAACCGGTGAAGAAGAAATCTGGCGTAGAGGTAGTCTGAGGTCGAACTCCCAAGCTCCTGAAAAAAAAATAAATTAAGGGGAATCAGACCTCACTGAGTAAGTCAATAAAAGAGCTGTACGGTTTGAAAACCTTTTTGAAAACTATATATATTTATAGTGAAAATAATTTATAATATATAAGTATAGCTTTTGGAAAATCTCGGTAGAACCCTAAACCCAAGTCTAAACGGCCAATTGGGCCCACTTATTCCAATTAGACTACCGGTCCCTGAGAGCAAGGGCATCAACCGAGGCACCAAGTCGTAGTCATTCACTTAATCCAAATATATGGCACTGGCGGTCCCCGAGAGCAATGACATCGACCGAGGCACCCATCCCAGTCCATTAATAACCTTACAATCACTGGCGGTCCCCGAGAGCAATGGCTTCCACCGAGGCACCCATCCCAGTTTAACATTCATCAATCATATATATCACGGATCCATCTCTCAATCTCTACCATGTGCACATAGTCCTGGTGAAGCCCACCAGGTAGCTCGTTCTACCAAAATTTCTCAAATCGATTTTAAATAAATAATTTGCATTTAAATCGTAAATGATAGCATTAAATTAAATAAATCATATAATCAATATAATAGAAATACGAGCGCATGCATTCTTTAAACAAACACACGCACAGATCATTTTATCGACTTACAGGATGAATGCGAAGGCTGACGACCACGCGTCTGCCTCGGTCTCACAGCTTCTGCTCCGAGATGATCTAGAAGGAAATAATAATAATCGACTTTTAAAATATGACTAAGGAATCGAAATCAGAAATCAATAAAATAATAAAATTCCAGATTGACTCGAGGAAAATCGGACAAGACTCGACAGACAGGATTTAACCTGACTAACGATAGGAATTTTTACGGATATCACGTTTTACGAGAAAATCTACCGAAATTTCGACAGAATCTCCTCTGTAAAACGGACATCTCTCTACCAAAGGTAGAGCCAAACCTGCATAGAAAATGCACTTCCAATATACACAACCATTCACACTCGAGTCGGGCTCTCAAAACTACAATTTGCCCCGACCGAGATCACAACTCAATTATTCAAAAGTAAACAATTAAATTTGTATTCCATCCCCAACAATTATAATTATAATTATTATCCAAAATAAAACCTTTGTAATGTATTATTTATATATATAATCCTGTCTGTCGAGTCTTGTCCGGTTTTCCTCGAGTCAATCTGGAATTTTATTATTTTATTGATTTTTGATTTCAATTCCTTAGTCATATTTTAAAAGTCGATTATTATTATTTCCTTCTAGATCATCTCGGAGCAGAAGCTGTGAGACCGAGGCAGACGCGTGGTCTTCAGCCTTCGCATTCATCCTGTAAGTCGATAAAATGATCTGTGTGTGTGTTTGTTTAAAGAATGCATACGCTCGTATTTCTATTATATTGATTATATGATTTATTTAATTTAATGCTATCATTTACGATTTAAATGCAAATTATTTATTTAAAATCGATTTGAGAAATTTTGGTAGAACGAGCTACCTGGTGGGCTTCACCAGGACTATGTGCACATGGTAGAGATTGAGAGATGGATCCGTGATATATATGATTGATGAATGTTAAACTGGGATGGGTGCCTCGGTGGAAGCCATTGCTCTCGGGGATCGCCAGTGATTGTAAGGTTATTAATGGACTGGGATGGGTGCCTCGGTCGATGCCATTGCTCTCGGGGATCGCCAGTGCCATATATTTGGATTAAGTGAATGACTACGGCTTGGTGCCTCGGTTGATGCCCTTGCTCTTGGGGACCTGTAGTCTAGTTGGAATAAGTGGGCCCAATTGGCCGTTTAGACTTGGGTTTAGGGTTCTACCGAGATTTTCCAAAAGCTATACTTATATATTATAAATTATTTTTACTATAAATATATATAGTTTTCAAACCGTACAGCTCTTTTATTGACTTACTCAGTGAGGTCTGATTCCCCTCAATTTATTTTTTTTTCAGGAGCTTGGGAGTTCGACCTCAGACTACCTCTATGCCGGATTTCTTCTTCACCGGTTATTTTATGTAGGTCATTATAAGCTATACTGTGTACTAATCTAGGTTGCTGCAGTAGTATATGTAAATATTTGTATGGTTTAAACATAATTATGTAATTTATTTGTGTAAACCACGCTTGCGTATAAGATTCAATCTGATTTATAATATGAGATGTTAAAATACATTATTATTTAAGCAGTTGAATTTATGTACTCTGAGAAAAATCAGTTTGATAATGTGTTTTATTTTAAAGTAAAGTTTAATATGTGAATGGTTTTGTTTTCTTTTTCCTTTAGGCTTACTACGGGTTTCGGGGGCCTTATGCTTACCCATTCCCTAGTGCCGGTCACGTGCCCTCGGGTTCGGGTCGTGACAAAGTTGGTATCAGAGCATAAGTTCGATTAATTGTCTATGTCTGTCTTTCTATGTAACTACTGCAGCTTTAGGATTGATAATTGTCATGAGATGTTATTGTTTCTAATTCCGCGTTGCTTTAAATATTCTTACCCCGTTTTGAATTCAATTTTTCCTTATCTTCATTTTAGAATGAGGCGTGTGCGTACCGACCCCGATGTCGATCCGACCCTTGGATTTGATGAGCAGTCTGTGCATGATGAGGCTCCCCTTCCTGCTCCACGTCGTAGGGGCAGAGGTAGAGGTAGAGGTCGAGCCAGGGTAGCTGCAGCTGAGATTCCTTATCAGCAACCAGTCGAGCCTGAAGCCCCAGCTGTTGACCCTACAGCCTTTGCAGCTGGACTGGCAGGGATTAATCAGGGTCTAGTAGCATTGAATCAGGCGATGGCCCTTGTACAGCAGATGCTTCAGCAAAGGAACCAGGGGATGTCAGACACTGAAGCAGCCCTCCTTTACTCTCGGATTGGTAGAGTTTCTTTCGACGGTACGGGTGATGCCTTAAACTTCATTAATACGATTGAGGCACGCACCAGGACTGGACATACGGATTATCAGAGGATTATGATTGTGGAGTTGTCAGTACAAGCGGCTGCTCAAGATTGGTTTATGCAGTCGATTCAGCCATCGATGTACGAGCTGACTTGGCTAGAATTTAAGGACCGCTTTTTGAGATTTTTCTGTCCTCCAGCCACCAGAGATGCCTACAGGTGGCAGCTACTCCACATCACTAGAGGTGATAGGTCAGTGGAGGATTATGCTAGAGAGTTTAATAGACTTTCCCGACATGCAGAAGATATCAAGAGGGACCCTTACAGAGCAGTGGAGCTGTATGTTACTGGAATAGGACCCACTTTTATTGGTATACGTGCTGAGGACCGCACCCTAGAGAGTGTGATTGAGGAGGCCCGTTTGATTGAGAGGTGACATATCCGCCAGGGCACCATGATGGATCCTTATATGATCGGGGGCAGTGGTCATGGTGTAGCTCCCGGGTACCAGCAGTCAGCATTTCACATCGGCAGTTCGAGTCAGCAGGTTGCGATTAATTCTCAGCAGAGTGGTAGGAGGTCCAGGACTCACCGAGTTGGCCGACATGGGTATGCTTCAAACAGGAGAACTGGCAGGAGTCACAAATTCAATGCAGGAGTTAGTAGCAGCAATAGTGGGCAGAGTTTTGGGCAGAGTAGTTCTGGGTCTGGAGCTAGTGCTTGTGCGAGTTGTGGACGATTTCATCAGGGCCCATGTCACATGTTGACGGGCGCTTGCTTTAGGTGTGGGTAGGTTGGACACCTTGCCAGAGCTTGTCCCCACTCCGGATACCAGCCACAGTATGTTTAGGGTTCGTCTTCCTCAGTGGCTCAGCCCTACTATCCGATGCCTCAGCAGTATCGAGCACCCATACAGCCACAGCAGAGATCGCCTCAGCCTATGAGTCAGCAGGGTCGAGGTTCAGTTGGTAGACCTAGCGGACGTGGTTTTGCACAACCTTCCACTTCTCAGCAGGCAGGTCGTGGTCAGGCTCGAGCGTTCACTTTGACACCACAGGATGCTCAGACTTCGAATGCAGTGGTAGCAGGTATTCTCTCAGTCTGTGCATGCAATGCTAGAGTGTTGTTTGATCCCGGTGCTTCACATTCCTTTATTTCTCCTGTGTTCGCTTCGAGAATCGAGTGGCAGCCTTCTAGGTTGTCCTTTCCTCTATCTGTTTCGACTCCTCTTAGTGACGAGTTGGAGACAGATGTCTTATTTCCTTCGTGTCCGATGATAGTTGATGGTAGAGAACTATGGGCAGACTTAGTATTGCTCGACGTATTGGAATTCGATGTCATTTTGGGCATGGATTGGTTATCGAGGTATTATGCTTCAGTGAATTGTAGAGAGAAAGAAGTGGTGTTCAGAATTCTAGATGAAGAAGAATTCTGTTTCAAAGGTGAAAAGAACTCCATGCCTCATAATCTCATATCTGCCATTACAGCCCGGAAGATGCTTAGAAGGGGTTATCAGGGATACTTGGCAATGGTAAGAGATGTTGAGAAGGAGAATGTGGCAATTGAACAGGTGCCAGTGGTGTGTGAATTTCTGGATGTCTTTCCTGAAGAATTACCAGGATTACCACCAGACAGAGAGATAGAGTTCTGTATCGATGTCATACATGGTACGGATCCTATTTCTATGCCACCTTACAAAATGGCACCAGCTGAACTACAGGAGCTGAAAGAGCAGTTGCAGGAGTTGCTTGGTAAGGGTTTCATCAGACCCAGTACATCACCTTGGGGTGCTCCGGTGTTATTCGTGAAGAAGAAAGATGGTAGCCTTCGACTTTGTATCAGCTACAGGCAGTTGAATAAAGTCACCATTAAGAACAAGTACCCACTTCCGAGGATCGATGATCTGTTTGATCAACTTCAAGGTGCTACATGCTTCTCTAAAATAGATTTAAGATCTGGGTATCATCAGTTGAGAATCAGAAGAGGTGATGAGTCCAAGACAGCTTTTCGAACAAGATATGGCCATTATGAGTTTTTAGTAATGTCGTTTGGGTTGACTAATGCTCCAGCAGCCTTTATGGACTTGATGAATCGGGTATTCAGGCCATACTTGGATCGATTTGTGATAGTTTTCATTGACGATATCTTGGTTTATTCCAAGAGTGAAGCTGATCATGTAATGCATCTGAGAAGAGTACTTCAGACTTTAAGGGAGCACAGGTTGTATGCCAAATTCTCAAAGTGCGAGTTCTGGTTGTATCAAGTGGCATTTCTAGGCCACGTGGTTTCTCGAGATGGCATACAGGTGGACCCTAAGAAGATAGAGGCTATTACAGAGTGGTCAAGGCCGACTATAGTTAAGGAAGTACGGAGTTTCCTGGGTCTAGCAGGTTATTACAGAAGATTTGTGAAGGACTTCTCTAGAATTGTTGCACCTTTGACAAGGTTGACCCAAAAGAATGTTAAGTTTGTATGGACGGACAAATGCGAAGAGCATTTTCAATTATTGAAGAATTTATTGACGTCGGCACTAATTCTAACTTTACCCTCTGGGAATGAAGGCTATACAGTGTATTATGATGCTTCCAGAGTAGGATTGGGCTGTGTGTTGATGCAACATGGCCAAGTGATTGCTTATGCTTATGCTTCGAGGCAGTTGAAGAAGCACGAGCAGAACTATCCTACTCACGACTTAGAGATGGCAGCCGTGGTGTTTGCTTTGAAAATATGGAGACATTACTTGTACGGAGTGACGTGTGAGATATACACTGATCACAAGAGCTTGAAATATATTTTCCAGCAGAGGGACTTGAATTTGAGGCAGAGGAGATGGATGGAACTCCTTAAGGATTATGATTGCTCCATTTTATACCATCCAGGCAAGGCAAATGTTGTTGCGGATGCCTTGAGTAGAAAATCAGCAGGCAGCCTTGCCCATATTAGCACAGAGAGAAGGCCCATTATCAAGGAGTTGCATGGACTGATTGATCGGGGATTGCAGATGAAAGTTACCCGAAAGTGCCTTTTAGCTCAATTCAGTGTACGATCAGTATACTTGGATCGGGTTAAGGCAGCTCAGAGTAGAGACTCTCAGTTGTAGAGAATCATGTATGAAGTGCAACAAGGGTAGTCACGGGACTTTGTGATTAATAGAGAAGGTGTATTGCGGTTGGGCACTAAGATTTGTGTGCCAGATGTTGATGACTTGAGGAAGGAGATTATGGAAGAAGCACATTTTTCTGCATATAGTGTTCATCCGGGTTCTACCAAGATGTATCATAACTTGAAGGATACATATTGGTGGAATGGAATGAAGAAGGATATTGCAGATTTTGTATCCAGGTGCTTGACTTGCCAGCAAGTAAAGCTTGAACATCAGAGACCCTCGGGACTGTTGCAACCTATGCCAATTCCTGAATGGAAATGGGATATGATAGCCATGGATTTCGTAACTGGACTACCTCGAACTACTGGAGGTTATGACGCTATTTGGGTGATTGTTGACAGGTTGACTAAGTCAGCACACTTTCTACCTATAAAGAAGACGTACTCTACTGATAGACTGGCAAGACTTTATGTCAATAGGATTGTTTGTCTACATGGAGTACCTGTAAGCATAGTGTCGGATAGAGGAGCCACCTTTACCTCAGTCTTTTGGCAAGAATTACACAAGGCCTTGGGTACCAGATTGGATTTCAGTACGGCCTTCCATCCTCAGACAGATGGTCAGTCAGAGAGAACCATCTAGACGTTAGAAGATATGCTGAGGATGTGTGTAATGGATTTTGGAGGACAATGGGATTTCCACTTGCCACTGATTGAGTTTGCTTATAATAACAGCTATCATGCTAGCATTGAGATGGCTCCGTACGAGGCACTATATGATAGGAAGTGTAGATCACCTTTGTGTTGGGAGATTGGTGAGAGGCAGTTAACGGGACCAGAGTTAGTGCAGATCACTTTAGAGAAAGTCCCTATTATACAACAGCGATTGAAGACAGCCTTCAGTAGACAGAAGAGCTATGCTGACCCTAGGAGGAAGGATGTATCCTTCATGGTTGGAGACATGGTGTTCCTGAAGGTGTCTCCAATGAAAGGAGTTATGAGATTTGGCAAGAAGGGTAAGCTAGCTCCCAGATACATTGGACCGTTTGAGATTCAGTCCAGAGTGGGTGAAGTGGCGTATAGGTTGGTGTTACCACCAGAGCTATCGAGAATCCATCCTGTATTTCATGTTTCCATGTTGAGAAAATATGTCCCTGATCCGTCTCACGTGTTGCAACCTCAAGCCGTAGAGCTTAGTGACGATTTGACTTACGAGGAGTTCCCGATGGCGATTGTGGATCGCCAAATCCGACAGCTGCGGACTAAGGAGATACCGATGGTGAAGGTGCTATGGAGTAACCATTCCGCAGATGATTGCACTTGGGAAACTGAATCCGAGATGCGAGTTTCGTTCCCGTATCTCTTTCCTTCTTAGCCTTGTAATTCCTCTTTTCGTTCTTTTCTCGAATTCGAGGACGAATTCATATAAGGAGGGGAGACTGTAATACCCTATGTTTTAATTAAATATGTAATTTTATATTTCAATCTTTAATAAATACTTTTAGGTTATATTATATAAAAGATTATTTTTTTTTATATCTAATGGAGGTATTTTATATATATATATATATATATATATATATATATATATATAATATTATATTTAGGGTTAAATATTATTTAAGATGTGTGTATATTAAAATAACTTGTATTTATATAAGTGCATGTAGTGTATGTATATATATATATATACACACTAATAATTACCTAGACACACCTATATGTATAATAATATATTATTATATATTAATAGTTTATAGTATTTTATATACATATATATATATATATATATATATATATATATATATATATAAGTGATGGGAAGTGGACCAAAGAAGGAAAAAAAAATCAAAGAACACAGAAAGAAAGCAAATAAACAGCGTGAAGTAGAAAAAAAATAGGGAGAAGAGAAATAGAAGCTCCCAAGCCCTGTACCCTCTCCCACTTCATCCCTCACCATCTCTCCCTCCTCCTTCACTGCGCCGTTCGTCCTGCCACCATCAGAATCACCATTGCTGTCGCACCAAGCTGCCAAAGGAAGAGCTGCTGCTGCCATTCCTCATTTCTTTCCTCTGTCAGCTTTGATCCAAGCTGATCCAACACCACCCAAGCTTCCCCAACTTCCCTCATCGTCTTAGGTGTCCGTCCAAGCCAAGAGCCGCCGCTGCAACTCACCACCGGCGCCGGAATTGAAGGTTGAAGGTGAGTTGCGCAGAGTTGTTCTTAGGTTGTTGACAAGTTGTTTTCTGGTTGTTGCTAGATTTTTAATGTTGATTTTAGGTTGTTTTTGAGTATATGTTGGATTATGCCCATAAATTGCTTCAATTTGGATTTTTAAATATTTTTCCTAATTTTTCTTAATTTACAGAATTTTTTTTATAATATTTATTTATTTATTTTAATTTTTTTTTTTAGTTGATTTATTGGGTTTATTTGGTTTAGTTAGTGAAATCAAAGTGATTATAGTTAATTGTTTTAGTATATTAATTTTATGTAAGATTTTAGAGTTTTTAGTGTTAATTAGAGGGTTACGTAAATTTTAAGTATTTAATGGGTAATTAGGCTAATTTCGAAATTTTTGATTAAAAATTATGAAATTTTAATAATTGAGGTTATTATTAAATGTTATTAATTTTAGAACTCAAATTATAATTTTTGAGATTTTCATACTATTTTTATAAATATTTTTGAGTGTATGCCAAATTTGATTTTTAGGTTAAATAATAATATTTGGAAAAATTGTTGGTTGATTGTATGTTTTAATTATAGTAGGAAGATTTATTTTGAGAAAAATAATTTTTGGAATGATTAGATAATTTTAAGGAATTATTTTTGTATATATATAGCACATTATGTAATTTATATATATGCTAGGGGTAAAAATGTAATTTTATACTAAATATGATAAATATATATTTTAATTAGTTTTATTAATATTTAAAGGGTTTAGATAATTTTTATAAATTAAATTGACATTTTTATAAATTAAATTGACATAATCACTTAAGTAGAGTATATTTGAAATTCAATATCTAAAATTTACTCTACTTAAGTGATTATGTCAATTTAATTTATAAAAATTATCTAAACCCTTTAAATATTAATAAAACTAATTAAAATATATATTTATCATATTTAGTGTAAAATTATATTTTTACCCCTAGCATATATATAAATTACATAATGTGCTATATATATACAAAAATAATTCCTTAAAATTATCTAATCATTCCAAAAATTATTTTTCTCAAAATAAATCTTCCTACTATAATTAAAACATACAATCAACCAACAATTTTTCCAAATATTATTATTTAACCTAAAAATCAAATTTGGCATACACTCAAAAATATTTATAAAAATAGTATGAAAATCTCAAAAATTATAATTTGAGTTCTAAAATTAATAACATTTAATAATAACCTCAATTATTAAAATTTCATAATTTTTAATCAAAAATTTCGAAATTAGCCTAATTACCCATTAAATACTTAAAATTTACGTAACCCTCTAATTAACACTAAAAACTCTAAAATCTTACATAAAATTAATATACTAAAACAATTAACTATAATCACTTTGATTTCACTAACTAAACCAAATAAACCCAATAAATCAACTAAAAAAAAATTAAAATAAATAAATAAATATTATAAAAAAAATTCTGTAAATTAAGAAAAATTAGGAAAAATATTTAAAAATCCAAATTGAAGCAATTTATGGGCATAATCCAACATATACTCAAAAACAACCTAAAATCAACATTAAAAATCTAGCAACAACCAGAAAACAACTTGTCAACAACCTAAGAACAACTCTGCACAACTCACCTTCAACCTTCAATTCCGGCGCCGGTGGTGAGTTGCAGCGGCGGCTCTTGGCTTGGACGGACACCTAAGACGATGAGGGAAGTTGGGGAAGCTTGGGTGGTGTTGGATCAGCTTGGATCAAAGCTGACAGAGGAAAGAAATGAGGAATGGCAGCAGTAGCTCTTCCCTTGGCAGCTTGGTGCGACAGCAATGGTGATTCTGATGGTGGCAGGACGAACGGCGCAGTGAAAAAGGAGGGAGAGATGGTGAGGGATGAAGTGGGAGAGGGTACAGGGCTTGGGAGCTTCTATTTCTCTTCTCCCTATTTTTTTTCTACTTCACGCTGTTTATTTGCTTTCTTTCTGTGTTCTTTGATTTTTTTTTTTTTCCTTCTTTGGTCCACTTCCCATCACTTATATATATACATATATATATATATATATATATGTATATAAAATACTATAAACTATTAATATATAATAATATATTATTATACATATAGGTGTGTCTAGGTAATTATTAGTGTGTATATATATATATACATACACTACATGCACTTATATAAATACAAGTTATTTTAATATACACACATCTTAAATAATATTTAACCCTAAATATAATATTAATATATATATATATATATATATATATATATATATATATATAAAATACCTCCATTAGATATAAAAAAAATAATCTTTTATATAATATAACCTAAAAGTATTTATTAAAGATTTAAATATAAAATTACATATTTAATTAAAACATAGGGTATTACAGTTCTTTTCCAAGCAAACGAGAAAGTGGCACTAGATTCTCACACAATTGCCCTTCCAAAACCAATCGTAGCTGTGCCAAGCCCTTCCGATCTCCTAATTGAAGTTGAACTACATGATCAACGGGGAAAAACTCATCGTGAATGACACCTTTCCCTTTGTTTCTCTCCCAATTGAAGTATCTGTCTCATGAGCTAACAATATCATCGAAATTGGTGTGGAATGGCATTGCGATCTCTAAGTTATTTACTTGCTATGTTGCTATGAAAACTTATTTTGATGATTTTGTTCTGATTTTCTAAGCTAATTATTAGTTTCTATAAATTTTTTCCTAGACATGGTATATACATTTATGCATGGGCTTCATTGCACATATATTCTTGCAATGCTTGATTTTTCTTTTCCTGCTTCTCTTCGCATTGGATGCTAGCACTATATCTCTCTTGCTTCCTTGTGATTTTATATATTGGATCATGATTTCAAAGGTCTTGGGTTTGACCAAGACTCAGAACCATTTTAGTGTGCCCCCTTGATATGGTGAATTTAGACTGCCAACATGAAGAGTTTTAAGCAGAATTGTTTACTGGGGATCTTGTGCGTATGTAGTGCATAACAACATTATCCTCCATTTTGATTTCCTCTTATTGCATGATGAAATTTTCTAGGGCGTATTCCATTGACACCTGCATGAGATTAAGTAAGGATCACACACCAAGTCCTAACTTCTGAAATTGTTAAATGATCTTACGTAACTTGCATTAGATGCTGTTCCTTTTTATTTATATATTTTTTCTTTAGTAATTCATTAGAAAATTCGTTAAGGTTTTATTACTATACCTTGCACTATATGCTGATATGCACAAGTTATCTACTTGTTTTTTTGCTAATTGCCATATAGAAAGTAAAAAAATCACAAGATAACAGCCATATCAACACTCTATTATAGGTTTTGTAGCAGGGGGGCTTATTTTGACAGCTTTTGAAACATTGTGGATTGATTTGACAGAAAAAAAATTAATAGGATTTTATTTCCAAGGACACCAAAATGTTGGGGGTTTTTATGTAATTTTTTCAAAAAAAATTTCACACACAGAATTAAAGGATTAGAGAGTTAATGTATTACAAGAATATTATTTATCTTTCTTTAACTTCAAATCAAATGTACCCTTACTGTTATATATCTAAATGCTACCGTATTAATACTCATTTTTATTGTAATTTAGTTAAGTTGGTTAGTAATTTCATCTTTTTTAAACTCAACTTAAGGTTGAAATTTAATAGGAGGGAAGGGAGGAAGTATAAGTTCCTGTAGTAAATTAAGTGGAATAGCACCAACAATTTTTGGAATTAGTGTGTTCAAGCAATTTTGAGTTCAAGTTTTAAGTTAAATTAATTATTGAAAAATTTTTACTATTTTTGTGGTTGGATTCTGATGGAACCAAATTAGTCACAGCACAGCAACATCAAAATAAAAGAAAAAAATGGCAGCCTTCTGACTTTGAAAAATCGTAGTTAGTGTTGGCTAGCTAGCTACGCATTATTGTTGATGTTCATGTAATAGCCTTTTAGCAAACAAATTAACATAGGCAAACATCTTTCAGTTCATCAATTTTTTTTTTTTGTGCAAAGAGAAATGCTACGTGTGTTTCTTTTGATTGCTAGTCTTGTCGCAGTCGGTAATACGAGTGCAATCTGTATCAAGAATGAAAGGGAATTACTTCTTGAGTTCAAGCAAGGCCTTATAGACAGGTTAGGAATGATGTCAACATGGGTTGGAGAAGATTGTTGCTCCTGAAAGGAGTTGTCTGCAACAGCATAACTGGCCATGTAATAAACAGATTACTATTGGGGTTTATTCTAAATCTTTTATCATTTAAGGAATCTAACTTCTAACCATTCTTAGGGGTTGTTGCTAAATTGACTATTAGAGTTTTCAATTTAATACTTTGGAGGTTCGAAGATATAAAGGAGTTCTTAAACTTATTTTTGGAGGTTCCGTATCAGTTAATGAGTCTTTCAAGGTTAAACAACTTGAACTTATCAAGCAACAATTTTAAGGGGCAAATTCCTTTAATGATTGGCAACTTGAAATTCTTGGAATCTCTTGATTTGTCTAGAAATGAACTTTCTGGCTCTGTTCCTCAAAGCATTGCAGAGTTAAACTTTCTAAGTCATTTGAACCTGTCATCTAACAAGCTATCTGAGCACATACCGACCGGGAACTAACTCAAAGCTCTAGAGAGCCAATCCATCTATGCCGGTAATGATGGACTTTGCGGAGCTCCATTGAAGGTGGCTCGGAGGATAAGCTGCCAAAAGGTCAAGAACAAGCTGATGAAATGAAGAAAGATGATTCTGAAAGGGTTTGGTTCTACAGTGGTTTCGGAACGGGCATTGCGACTGGATTTGTGGGAGTCTGTAGCATTTTGTACTTCAAGGACTCCAGGAGACATGCGTACTTCCGAGTGGTGGAAAGCATCTACGACAAGCTTTGGGTAGCTATTGCAGTTAAAGTGGAATCAACTGCAAAGAAAGTCTCATGGAAAAATTGAAAGTGATGCATTAAAAGAAACTAGTCAAGTAACTACTTTTAGACGAAGAGAAAACAAAAGAAAAGAGTTAAAGAAACTGTATTTAGATGCTGCTGGTCTGATACTCATAATTTTCCGTGTTCTTCAGTTTTTAAATATTTGAGAGCCTGTTACTGACTTTGATACATCCAATGCGCTTTGCAAGCTGTGAAATATTGTGTTTTTGGTGAATGGTGATGACCCATTAGCCTAGGCAGGTCAAAGCATGCAACAGGTTTAGATAGACTTACAAGTCAACACCTTATAGATTGAGTAGAGATGTACAAAGAGCAAGATTATAAATAAAGGGGCTCAAAATGTTGGAATTTAGAACATTAGCACTGAAGATCATGCAATTCGGTAGACTGTAATACCGTGTCAGATTGAGCAACAGCAACAAGCACCCAAATTCACAAACTAACCACTTTGGTCGAATTCATCATGCTATGTGCCTAGTTCCACCAAGATTCATTAACCAATAGCAATCTCAGATTTCTCATCATGGAAATTTTGCAGTTTCCATTAATGTGAAGTAAAGCAGTATAGAATTGCACTAGTCAATGTGTATTTAAATTTGAATTAGCCACCAATCCTGGTGGATTGCAAGTATCATCTATGCATATAACTTTATATATTTGCATCTCAATTAGCAGCCACATTGTTAGCCTGTCTTCGGTTCATCCCTCCAACTGGGTTATAACATCTTGGAGAGCCACAAGCTTTGCTTGACCACCATACTCTTCTGGCACGATTTCTTCACCAATTTCCCTAATAAATTTATTTCTTTCTTCGTCGTTGTTGACCATAACAATCTGCATTCATCACCACAAAGAAATGACTACGTCAGGCTCGAATAACTTGAAATGGCAGATTAACTCGGAACAATGGAGATAGTAAATCACAGCAAGTGCAGGGAAAAACTGAAAGGATGGCACAAGTTTAGCAAATAACATAAAGCTACCAGACACTCCCCACAGGCAGTTCAGATATTCAAGGAAAAAACTAAACTCCAGAAATTATACAAAATATTCACACAAGTAACATAGATCATATAGACTTGGACAGAGGATTTTAAAAGATATAAAATACCTTTTCAAGTGTGGCTTTCTCAAGGAAGCGAGAAACCATCCTCCAAACAGCAACAAAGAAACGTGGCATATGTAAAATATAGAGCTTTGCTAAACGCTCAGGATAGTAAGCCTGCATGAATCAAATATTAACGATGATGTAAATATCTATGTAACGTCATTAAAGTGACTCACAAAGTGACAATCTACTCATATCTAGATGCTGCTCTTCATGGAATCTAGATTTCTGTTAGGAAGTGACACTTTTGCTGTCATTGAAAATTCTAGAAAAATTGTAATTTGTTGAGGAGCTGAAAATCAGCTCATAATTGCATAAAAATATCTGCTGCAGTGGTTGAAGAAGTTGTCAGTCCCTTACTTTTGTAACTCTATATATGCATATGCAAAGGATAAAAAGTGTGTAGAATAGAGAAAGTAGAGTTTTTAAGAGAAAAGAGTTTAAGAGTATGTTTGGTATAAATGAATTTCATAAAAATTTTATAGAATTTATTTGCAAATCCAAATGATGTATGTTTGGTTTAATTGGATTTTGTACAGAATTCATTTGCAATTCCAAATTTTAAATTTATGGAATTGATTATAACTAAACTACATTTTATCAAAATAGCTGAAATTTCCAAATGAATTCCACAGTTTTAAGTCTATACTTTTAAATGACTAAAACACCCCTCCTTATTTTTATTTTCAAAAGCATTTTTATATTTAAAAGGGATATTTTTGACAAAAACTTGAATTCAAGATTTATACCAAACAAAATATAACAAAATATGAAATTCATTTCAAATGAATTTCATATACTATTCATTTAAACCAAACACATTTTATTAATAAAAATTCATTTGCAATTCATTTCTAAATGAAATGAATTTCTTGATGGAATTGAACCAAACAAGGGCTAAGAGAAAATGAATCAGAAAAAGAGAAAAAAATTTCTGCTCGTGTTTTAAATTCTGAATTTCTATTTGTGTTGAAACTACTCGGTTTTTTGGTTCCTTCTCTCTTATCTAAACCCAACAATTTCGAACTCAGGGATTTTTTCACTTTTTTTATATTCTAAAAATTGGATCGCTGTCATCTTCTAACACATTTACTTTGTGCCTAATTTGCACAAAATGACCAGATACATAATGTAACTAAACAGCTCAACCAGTACAGAAATGGCATGTGTAGACTAAAAATGCTAGCTGTATGCATATATATCCACAGTGCTTTATAGACACCACATACAACGCCATTATTTCACTTTGCAATAATGCGAACAAACTTTTGACAGAGCATCAGATGAGGATATATAAATGTTAAACTACATGAAGGAAAGCAAAGCACGCTGCAGAGAGAAAGCAAAGCTCATAATTTCGTGATATCAACAAGCAACAAACTTAAGTAAATAAGGAGCGGTGAAGTTAGTTTCTGTTCACTTGATTGACTTAGCTTTAGTGCTTTCCAATTGTAAACCCGTGATAAAAAAAAATTGGATTCCTTACAGATCAAACAAAAAAATTGACATTCTATTCCAAGAATTGTGTTGTGTTTTCAATTTCTGAGCCAAATGTGGCCTAAAAAGAGAAGAAAATACTGGCAAGCTAAAACGGAAATAATTAAGAAGAAAGGATGAAAGCAAAAGTTTAAACTGCATGAAAAAGGCACTTTCCACAGAATGTCGCCAAAAAAGGCCTAGTTCAAGGTTCAAAATGCCTACGATTCCACTAATGGAGATCCTTTAAGAACAACATCTAATAGCATTAAGAACAACAACAACAACTAAATGTGGAGCCAATGATCCCTAGCCCAATTGGTTAGGGTGAGGTATCCATGACCTGTCATCGGTTCAATCCTTGGTGAGGACATGACAAGGATTTTAAGTCCTTTGCCCACACGCTCAAGGATATATATATATATATATATATATATATATATATAGTTGATAGTTGATAGTTTCTAATAGTCTTTGATAATCATAGTGTTAATATTGATATGTTGTGATATTGTGACAGTTGTAATCACCCCAACAGTGGAATGTAATGACAAAAAAAAACTAAATGTGGACTTTGAAGACATGTAACAGAAATCTGAGTGCAATGATTTGACAAGCTAAATAATTTGCATTGTGAGGTTACTATAAAAGACTCAAGATAGACCAGACAAATATTATACAAAAAACTATCAAAGTTGATGCAGTTTCTTCCTTTATTATGTAGACAAATTTAGAAATGAATTTACCTGCAAAAATTGAAATCCAGTGATTAAACCACGTGCATCTACATTCCTATAAGATATTTGCTGCAGATCAAGAATGCCAACCAACTTCTCATTCCCCATTTCAGTTCCTTTAAATGCGCTGAAACATCATTTAAATCCCTTGTGAAATCAGTTTCTTTATTAAAAAATGTAACACCATAAAGAGACTCAGTAGGTCACATAGAAAATGCTATATAAGAAACTGTACCTTGTAATTGCTTTATCTAGAAAATGAACCACATACTCTGCACCAAAAGATGAAATAAATGAATTATATGTTCACTTGCAAGGTATCATCATGACAAGGGAAGAAGGAATTTGAGCTTATTTAAATTTATGTTGGTTTGGTGATAAGCCAAGGATTATAATGTACTTCCCAATTCATCAACCCCCACAGCATTTCTGATATGCTATCAATTGGATACTTCAAGCCCCCATGCACCTCTGCTTAACCCATAGTGTTTGCCAACAGAAAAAAAAAAAAAAAAAAAAGGAAATCTAATATACCTAATTCATATATGTATTTTCTTCATATGTTGTCTCATTAAAGGCAAATGATCAAATGCATTTAGGAATCACTTTAAAGGCATTCCCAAATCAGAACAAGTAATCCCCTTATTGCATACAAAATAATTATGAGGACAGGACAGATTAGGAATCACTTTAAAGGCATTCCGAAATCAGAACAAGTAAATCCCCTTATTGCATATCAGGACAGGATAGATTAGGAATCACTTTAAAGGCATTCTTAAATCAGAACAAGCAAATCCCCTTATTGCATACAAAATTATCATCCGGACAGGACAGGACAGGACAGGACCGGACCAGATGATGGATCATCAGGTTACACAGTTTGAGTATGCAGATAGATGAGTCGGGAGTCTTGAGAATATTTATGAAGAGGATTTGCATAAGATTAATCTCTCCAAGAAATATAGCAGGCTAGAGAACTCAATTTAGGGACAAAAAGCTCAAGGAACATTCAGAGGTTAACATCAACTTCCCACAATTCAAAGGCGGGCAAATGATACTACCAACACCTGTTGATTACACAAATCAAGATTCTAACAAGTAACTGTTTATAAACTTCAGTTTGCATAGTTATATTGTTTAAAAATCACAATAAAGCATTTACATAGTTACATTATTTAAAAATCATAAAAATCATAGTGCAGATAAATGATAAAGCATGATAAGTTACATATAATAATAAGGATAAACCCATTATGTACCCCTAAACTTTGACATTTTATTTTATTGAATCTCTCAATTTTTATTGTGTTTTATTAAGCCATCAATTTTTTTATTTTCGTATACATTAAAGACAAATTAGACTGAAATAACAAAATTGTGAAATAAATTCTGTTTACCACAATTGTGATGTCGATGGTAAACTTTAACAATGAATATGTCATTAAAATTATCAATTAAAGCAAATAACCTCCATAAACATTTTTTCTTACATTTTACCCTCATTTTTTTTTTTCATTCTTCACAAAACGTATCTCTAAACTTTTTATTACAGCATATTTAACAACAGCGAACTTGAATTGTTACATAATTTCGTTGCTTCAGTCTAATTTGTCTTAAATCTGTACGAAATTAAAAGATTACGGGCTTAATAAAACATAATAAAAATTGAGAGGCTAGATAGAATAAATTATCAAATTACAATCTAAGCAGTCCTTATCATTCTTCCACCTTTATATGAAAATATTACTTTCATATGGCCCATGTATGCCACAGTCTAGATTAAAAAAAAAAAAGGATTTCTTTATTTTATTTTATTTTATTTTTTATTAACTCAAAAAAGCATTTCACCAATCAAACCAGACAAATAACATGCACGAACAGTATGTTATTAGATTGTAACAAAAAGACTTCAATTTAAGCTCATTACTTTTGAATTGAAGATGATCCTTGGATGGATAATGCTTGCTTGCTTTGATTATCACCACTGGATATCCCTTTTTTGTTAAACTCTGCAGATATAATTTTCTAGTTACCAATTCATCCTGTACTTCAGAGTCTGGTATAGACCCATTAGGAACAAATGAAGCCCTCCATTTCTGCCACTGTACAAACATCTTTGCTGCCTTTTCTGGGTCCATTGACCTTGCAATCAAGAATCTCATCAACGTTAAGTCCCCATAACTCTACAAATATAAACCCATATTAGAACCACTAACTAAAATCTGCTCAATGGCATATCAACATATGAAGAATAAAAAAATAAAACTAAAAATTTGACATAAAGAACAGAACTTGAACCGAAACAAACAACATTAAATTTACTCATACACAAAAATACTTGCAAAAGAAGCCAACTTTATGGCTAGGATCATCATTTGAAAGGTACCTCAGCTGAAGAACCAAGTTTTTCAACCGAATTCCTCATCTGGGTCACTGCAGTTTCTCGGTTTTTATCCATTTGGGACGGTGAGATTGACAATGAAGCTTGCTTTGGGATCAAATTTAGATGAAAGGAGAAAAGGTTATCGCCCACTCTCAAAAAGTTCAGTTTTTCGAGTTGAAAGTTCCGTACTTCAGCATATTGATTAACAAAAGCATGTGAGGGAGGAGACTTCTGAGCGGACGTAAAGGAAGAAAAAATAACAAAGGGCACAGAAATATAAAACAAGAGACGTGGATAACAACACAGCTTTGCTTAGCCGGGTATCTAATATTCTTTGATCTGCACTCTTAAATAAGTATACAAAGGGAGACGGTGCAAAGAAGCCCCTAATGTTTTGTTCATGGAGCAAATAAGTCTCTTGTATTTTTTTGGATAGTTTAAACACAAAATTATATTGTCTATGTATTTTAAGCCTCTTGATTGACAAAGACCTTTTAACCTAATAACCACCATTCATAATTCTAAGCACCCAATTTCAGGATGCAATTGTACACAATTGCGACGTAAGCCCCTATGATGAAATTCATTCAAAATTTGAATTTGGTTGTCTATTTTCTGGACTTTAAGAACTAAATTGTAACATTTTTTAGGATTTGATTACAAATAAGTCAATTTTTCAAAAGTCTTTTGGTAATTAAAAGTAAATAAAATAAAATAAAAAATAAAAATTTGGAAATCGAAATTATGGATTTCCGATCGGAAATCCATAATGCCGATCAGAAATCCACAATTCCGATAAAAAATCTAGATTTCCGATCGGAAATCCAATTTCCAATTGGTATTGCACAATACCGACACGTAAAAGTCCTGTTTTTCAATTTTTTTACGTATTTTTTCTTATTTTTTGTCGATTTTTTCAGTATTTTGATTAGTTAAAAATTGAATTTTTAATATTAATTTTATTTGAAAAGATTTTTGACGCACACAACTTTCAAAAATTAAATCCTTATCAGAGGAGATGAGTTTGTTCCTCTAAAGGAGGAAGCCAGTAAACTCAAACTCTGCATTTAAAAGCAGAGTCTGCATGTGTGCGTAGGGGGGACTCTTTTTTTAGAGAGAAAAAACTTTTGGAGAGACTATGAAAAAAAAACACACAAACTTACACACACAAACTAAAAAATGAGAGAAAAAAAGAGACTACGAAAGAGAGAAGTAAGTTACGCATCAAAGTCTCTATCCAGAATCAAACAAGTTAAAAACAATGGTGATAATCTCAATCTGAGGAACTATCTCAAAACATATGTACAGCATTCATTTTTTTCTTCTCTTCCTTTTTGTGATTTTTATTTTATTTCGTTTTTGCTTTATTATTTAATTTCATTACTAATCTAATTATTTCTTTGTTTTTGTTATGATATGCGAATAAGGATTGAGGAGGATGTTGCCTATGTTCAAATGAACAAAAAGTCCATGGAATGCCATGGAAGATCCTGTGTTATTTTCTAGTATAACTTAGGATTTTTTTTAATCTTTATTTTGTATTTTGATATCCTGTGTAGTTTTTTTATTTATGGATGTACAATTGTTTAATTTTAGATTTTGTACGTAGTTTGTAATAGCCTCAATAGTGGGAATAATGAAAGATTTAATTTTCTGCACTTTAAAATTAATTAGTAAAACTAAGTTCACTGGGTAAAATTAATTAAAATTAATGGTGGCTTTAGTTAATTAGGGTTTTTATGTAATTAAATTAGGTTTTTTAGAAATCATATGTGAATGTGTTTTTATTTGATTTTGTTATGTTTTTTATGTTTTTTTTTTATGTTTTTGGGCTTTTTTATGTTTTTGAGCTCCAAGCCCACGTTTAGGTCTAACCTACTTAATAAATAGGCTTAAAAATGATTAGGGTTTTAAATAATTAAAATTAACTTAGGCCCATTAGGTTAATTAGATTTTAGACCCACTTAGTTAATTAAAACTTGTTTAAATTTAGCTCAACACACTTAAATTCATTTCTTTTAAAATAAATAGACCTAAGCCCATATTTCACTTAAAATAAAACCAAGTTAGACTTAGGCCCACTAATTTAACTTTCCTTTAAAATTGAATAGACTGAAGCCCATTTTTAGACAAAGGAAAATAAATAGATCTAGGCTCACTAATTAATAAAAAATATAAGCCCACTTTTAGTCTCTTTCTCACTTGTAAATAAAATATAAATCTAGCTAACTTTTAATAAAATTAACATAGTTTAGACTTAGGGACAATGCGATTTTGAGTGCATTTTTTATATGTAATTTTATTGACTAGATGCCTAGGGTTAGATGGATGTCAAATAGGGTTTAATAAAATTGCATGTGATTAAAGGATGAAATAATTAGTTATAAAATTATTCTAAATAAACATGAGACTAAGAGAAGTTAGTATTCCATATCCAGAATCTCCTAGTTGTGGTGCTAGCTTTCTTTTAGGGAATCGAGTACCACCTTTTCGATTTGTCTCAGTTATTACCCTAGGTGGCGACTCCTAATCTCCACGTCATGTCTTTATGACAGTGGTTAGTGTGTTCTCTAAGGCCCTGAGCCTAAACAGTGTCGCGATTGCTAAAATCTTGGACGTGCGCTAAACCTCATTGTCTACAGTGGTGACTCCGCTGGGGATAAGAGATACTGATTCTACTTGTGTTCTTTAGAATTATTTTATCGATTATTATTTCATTCTTGCATTCATTCTGCATGTCCCTACTAAACTGATGACGTTGGTTTATAATTCCATGATTCCACTAGCTTCATGGAATTATAGATTGGCTAACCATCACTCTTAGCCTTAACTCAGTTCAATAGAGATTACCAGGCTCATCTAACCAGAGTCTGTAACCCAAGTCCTTAAGAGGGGTAATCTTCTCTCGAGTTGGTAAAGAATGTTGGGCCCCTCTAACCTTGGCCTATAACTCAAAGTCCTAAATGGAGAGCATATTGCTAAAGGAGCTTTAACTTTTCACGGGACCCTAACCACATATAATGGCCTAGTTACTTCCCCTAGGATTTTTTACCCAAAGTGCTTGTTTGTTTAAATTAATATGAGGTATTTCTATTTATAAAAGCCAAGACTTATACCTTTAAAGCCCATTCAGGCTAATAAGGATTAGGCTAGACCTTTATATTTAAAAATTCTATTTTTGTGCTTTTTGTTTTAAAGAGAGATTTGGCATGCACGTCGGCCCTTAATATCCCCTGTTGATATAAAGGCCAAGACCAAAAATCTTAGGAAAAGAAAATCGCCATTGAACACTTGTGTGGGAGGAATAAGGTTGGAAGGCTTATGCTTGTATGTTGCCTATTGAATATTCCCTAATACTTGTTACTTGCTAAGTGCTTGCTTGCTACTTGTTGCATAGCACGTGCATCATGCATACATACAGACCATGCATCATACTAATACCTTGCTTTGCAGCCATCATAAATTCATCTAGGTCTTCTCGTGTCTGGGAACAAAGAGGTGGGTAGATTAACCAAAGTTGATTTAAGTCTGAAGTCCATAGCTCAAGGCATTCTTCACAGACTAAAGAGACTAAAGGGGAGTCCAATCAATCCACTATTCCTAGAAGCTAAACCAACTCAGACTGAACAAACTAAAATGGAACAACAACCAGAGATGTGGACCTTGGAGGACATTAAGGGAGCTTTGATGGATGACATGAGAGCTATGATGTAAGATGAACTAAGACAAGCTTTGGCCGGACTAATGCAACCTGTTGTTGGACAACCACCTGCTGCTATTATTGAACAACCACCTGCTGCTACTGTTTAACAGCCACCTACTGTAGGAGCTCCACCTGTTGCTAACAATGCTGGGGGCAACCTGCTGCTAGAAATGTGCCTGCTACTGATGTGAGACTGGAAGACTTTGAAAACTATATGGTAGAAAAGGCAAAAAGAGAGTCACTTGAATTGGTCCATGATCATAAGTCCAAGCAGATGCAAGCACTGACTCAAAAAATGTCTAAGATGGAATAGTTGATTAGAGGAGAAGGAATGGGATATTCTTTTGACTTTGATGACATGCTGCAAATGGAGGGGGACAAACTGCCTGAAAAATTCAAAATGCCTTAACTGCAGAAATTTGATGGGAGAGGAGATCCTAGAATTCACTTGAGTCAATACACTACAACTATGAGCACTATAAAAGCACCATTGTCAGTAGTTGTTAGGCTATTTGTGCTGTCTATGGAAGGAATAACTGTAAACTGGTACCATAAGTTAGATTAGTCTATTAAGGTTGACTGAAAGGAACTATGTACTGCATTCTTGAAACAACATGATTATAACACTCGATTGGAAGTGTCAATTAGGGATTTGGAGTTGACTAAGCAAAAACCAAATGAGTCCTTCTTTGATTTCCTCACCAAATTCATGAATAAAGTAGGGATAATGAAAAACAAGCTTGCTGAGAAGGATCAAGTTAGAATGATAGTTCAAAATGTATCACCTAATTTGGTCGAGAGGCTACAGATGATGAATCCCAAAACCTTTATGGATTATATAATGACAGTCTACAAGCTGAAGAGATAGAGAATGAGAAAAAGAAGAGTTTTAGAGGCACAGTAACCCGAAATTACTTAACTGAGGGCACACAACAGGGGAGCACTAGCCAGATTATGGAGGTGCATGTAGTTCAATAACCCCGAAGGTTCTCCAACTTCAACCAACCACTCTTTAAAGTCCTAGAGAGGCTAATCCAAAAAGGCCTACTCAAACCCTTAACCTTTTCTAAGCCAAACCTAAATATCTTTGGATTTGACCCTAACAGTTACTGTAAATTCCACCAAGCTGCTAGGCATCCCACAGATAATTATATCCACCTAAAACATGAGATCAAAAACCTGATAGACTCTGGTAAAATCACCAACCTTGAAAAATCCAACTTTAACCCAAACACCAGAAATAACCATTTCCCAAACTATTAAAATATTCCACCACTAGCCACTATGATGATCAACTCAGGGGTTAGCGAAGAAGAAGTGCTAAACTCCTTTGAGGACCTCAACCCCTATACCCAATGGATAACCTTTCAAATAGCCATAAAGAGAAGTGGAAGATTTACTAGGTCAACCCTCAAGCAAATTTAATTACAGAGTATTCTACTCGAAACCACCCTTTGCTAATATCCATATTAAATCAATTAAGCCCTCAAGTTGGGGAGATCAGTTTGATGATAAATTGGTAAAATAAGAGCTTGAAATTCCCGAGCAGCCGCCAAGAGGAGTTAAAGATCTATTGGGACAACCTTCAAGCAAGTTCAATTACAAGGTGTTCTATTCTAAATCCACTTCTGCTGACATAACCATGGAAGAGATCGTATCGATAGGATGGGGTGATGAGTTTGAAGAAGATGAATTCTTAACCCCAGAACTGTCCCACAAAGGGGTTGAAGAGCTACTAAGCCAATATATGGACAAGCTGAGTAAGTTAAAAGGAAAAGAAACATGCACAACGGAATTTTGGAAAAATAGGAAAAGGGAATGGATCATTGGGGCCATGGACATCTGGTATGATTCTGATGAAGAAAAAACCACTGGAGTTGATGTATGGAGTGATACTCCAAATGCGAATCATGTTACTAGAAGCGGGAGGAATTACCGGGCAGTAGAAAAGCAAAATAAAAAGGTTGTAGAAAGGGAAGAAATAGAAGATGCAGAAGTAGAGGAAGGACAGAAGAAAGATCTGATCCTGGAATAACTTAAGAAGGCTAAAGCGAGTGTGAGCATCTGGGAATTACTGATGCATTCGGGTAGTCATAGAAGGGCTCTGGTTAAAGCTTTGTCGAATATAAGCATTGAAATGGCAGTTACGTCTAAGGCTATGGTAGCAAAGGTGATAGAAAAGAAACATAGGCTGATAACATTTTCAGACAATGACTTGCCTTTGGAGGGAAGAAACCATAATAAGGCATTATTTATCCTAGCTGAAGTAAAAGGGAAAAGAACCAACTTTGTAATAGTAAATGATGGTTCAGCTATAAATGTATGCCCGCTAAAGATCCTGCCTAATCTAGGTCTGAAAGTAGATGACTTGACAATTTCAAACCTCATAATCAGAGCTTATGATGACAGTACTAGGAATGTGGAGGGAATATTTTAGGCTTTGGTCAAAACAGGACTTGTAGAGTTGACTGTTGAATTTACTATGCTAGACATCCCTGTTACCTATACCCTACTATTGGAAAGGCCGTGGTTTCATGTCCTGGGAGGAGTACCTTCAACTGTGCACCAGAAAATAAAATTCCCTCATTAAGGAAATGTCGTGACAATAGAAACTGGAACCAATGCAGTTGTGGCAGCTATACTTGATAAACAAAAGCAAGTGTGTGTTCTGCCTGGTTTTCAAGTTGCTGGAATATTTGATGGGATGGATCCTAGGGTTGCAAAAATGATGGATAGCATGAATTATCAAATTGGACAGAGGCTCAGGAAGAATGAACAAAGAAGTCCTAGGCCCCCGAACATTAAGACTCAGGACCATACGAAGGGTTTGGGATATACTGAGGTAAGACCAGCTAGTAGAAGAGCAAAAAACAAAGAGAAAGAAAAAAGAAATAAGCCCTTGGAAAGGATTAGATCACTAAGTGAGAACTTCATCAAGCCAAAGGAGGGCAAGTATTATCTAGGTACCAAAGAATTTATTAACGTGGTTGGAGAGGATGTCCCTAGGTTTGAGATCTTCAAGGAGCAGATTATGGAAAACCTAGTAGCTAACAACAAAGAGGAAGTCATGAAGCAAGTAACTGAAAGGATAGGTGATGATGTTGTTGAGGAGCTGCTATGTCTGCCACCTGAGGAGGAACCACCCCAGGACTTAGCCACTTTCATTAGTGATAGTTTTATTGATGTTTTTTATGAAGAAACTGATGTAATAACGTCCGGTCTTTATGTGGATGAAGATGTTTTTTTTCCTATGGTCAATGATATGAATGTTGGTTTTGCTTACTTGTGTGATGTGCATCCTGATAGTTCTGTGCATTATAATTTTGATTGATCATGCATGTTTGATATTAATTCAATTCAGTTTGATTCATTTAACATGGGCATAAATGATA
Source organism: Mallotus nudiflorus (assembly GCA_947683625.1). Lineage (NCBI taxonomy): Eukaryota > Viridiplantae > Streptophyta > Magnoliopsida > Malpighiales > Euphorbiaceae > Mallotus > Mallotus nudiflorus. The sequence goes on along the minus strand of CANTUR010000017.1, from coordinate 755,313 downwards.
ATCTAAAGAACATTTTTATATCACATGATGTAACTCCTGAAGAGAGGAAAAAATTTGAGAGAATATTAATAAAAAGAAAGGTAGTATTTGCTTGGACTTATGAAGACATGCCAGGTTTGGATAGGGAAATAGTAGAGCATCACATTTCAAATCATCTAAAAACCAAGCCGATTAACAGAAATTGTGCAGATTAAGACCAGAATGGACAGAAAAGATAAGGGAGGAAATTGCCAAGCAAATGCAGGCTAACTTCCTAGAAGTAGTAGACTACCCTCAATGGCAGGCAAACATAGTACCTATTCCTAAGAAAGATGGAAAAGTACAAATGTGTGTAGATTTTAAGGATCTGAACAAAGCCTATCCAAAAGATGACTTCCCGTTACCTCACATTGATGTAATAGTGGATAGCGCCGCAGCAAGTGCAATGTATTCTTTTGTGGATGGATTTTTCGGGTACAACCAGATAATGATGGCAGTCATGGACAAGATTAAGATAGCTTTCATCACAAAATAGGGGACCTATTGTTACAAGGTGATGCCTTTCAGATTAAAGAATGCAAGTGCAACTTATCAAAGAGCCGCTATTGCACTTTTCCATAATATGATGCATAAAGAGGTTGAATTGTATGTGGATGACATGATGGTTAAATCAGAAACAAGAGGAGGACACTTTGAAGCCTTAGACAAGTTCTTGGCCCGAATTGAAAGGTACAACCTAAGACTTAACCAGAAGAAGTGCATTTTTAGGGTTACTTCAGGGAAGCTGTTAGGGCATATAATGAGTAGCCGTGGAGTTAAAGTGGATCCGGATAAAGTGAAAGCCATCCAAAAAATGCTAGCACTAAAGACAGGGAAAGAAGTAAGAGGATTCCTTGGCAGGTTACAGTATATTAGTAGGTTTATCGTAAAACTTGCTAATAGTTGTGATCCTATCTTTAAGCTCTTAAGGAAAGATTAGCCGGTTAAGTGGAATGATGATTGTCAGAAAGCTTTCGATAAGATCAAGGAGTACCTTATTAATGCACCTATTCTGAAACCACCTAGACAGGGTAAGCCATTAGTTTTGCACTTGGCTTTAGAAGAGGATGCAATGGGGGCAATGTTAGCACAATAAGGGTTAGATGGAATAGAGCACGCGGTGTACTACCTGAGCAAGAAGTTTCTACCATATAAGGAAAAATATGATTTAGTAAAAAAGATATGTCTGATTATGATTTGGGCTATGAGGAAAATGAGGCATTATTTTCAATCTTATAGGGTTCAAGTTGTTTCAAGAATAGACCCTCTAAGGTATCTATTTTAAGCATCGACTCTAACTAGAAAAATGTCTCGATGGTTGGTACTCTTAACTGAATTTGATATAGAGTACATTAATACAAAGGTAATCAAGAGAAGAGCAATAGCAGAATTCTTAGCTCAGAATGCGATTGAAAGTGAAGAGTAGTGGAATTTGGAGTTTCTAGATGAGAACTTAGTAGTTGTAGAGCACCGGGAGTGGAAACTTTACTTCAATGGAGCTATAAACAACAAAGGAGCTGGATTAGGAGTGATTCTTATTACACCAAAAGGAGAAACCATAACAATGGCAAAGAAACTGGATTTTAAGGTCACAAACAACATGGCTGAGTATGAAGCATGTATCTATGGGATTAAGGCGATTGTGGTAGTTGGAGAGAAAGATTTGTTGGTTTATAGGGATTCAATGTTAGTCATCAATCAGGCTAATGAAGAATGGGAAGTAAAAAAGGAAAAGCTAAAGCCTTATATTTGCTATTTGAAAGCCTTAATGAAGAATTTCACCAAATGTCTCTTTATCCATCTATCCAGAGATAATAATCAGATGGCAGATGTACTAGCAACACTCTCTTCAATATGGGATAGTGCAACTGGGTTGGCCATGAAACCTTTAGTGATCATAAAGTCTAGAGCATCGTGTTATGGGGGTGAGCAGATTATGAATGTTCAAATGGGGCCTGAAGAAAACCCTTGGTTTTATGATGTCCAGAGATTCATCGAAAAAGGAATTTATCTAGATGAAGCAACCTTAAAGGAAAGATATGCTCTTCATGTTCTTGCATATAACTATACAAGTCATGACGAAGTATTATACAAAAGAATGCCAAACGGGATGCAGCTCAGGTTTCTCAAAAAGGATAAAGTTGAAGAGGTGGTGCAAGAGATTCATGCAGGGGCTTACGGTTCTCATATGAATAGGATAATTCTAACTAAGAAGATACTCAACCAAGGGTATTACTGGATGACTATGAAAAAGGATTGTGTCAAGACAGTAAGACAATACCATCATCAGTGTCAGATCCACAGGAATCTTAGTCACATGCCTCCAATAGTGTTGAATAGTTTATCATCCCCTTAGTCCTTTACAGCGTGGGGAATTGATATCATAGGAGAAATAAGACCGACAGCATCAAATGGGTATAAATACATAGTGGTGGCAATCAATTACTTCTTGAGATGGGTAAAGGCAGAATCTTTCAATACTTTGAAAGCAAAACAGTTGGCACGGTTCATTGAGAAGAGCCTTATCTACAGATATGGGGTTCCACATCATATTGTGAAAAATAATAAGGTTCAATTTCAAGCAGAAATAGCAGAATTGTTATAAAAGTATGGGATTGAGCACCATAAATCTTTACCTTATCGCCCTCAAGCTAATGGAGCAGTGGAAGCGAATAATAAAAATGTCAAGAAAATCCTTTCCAAAATGGTCTAAACTTATAAAGATTGGTATAAATATCTTCCTTTTGCCTTATGGGGATATAGGACTACAGCTAGAACTGCTACAGGCCAAACACCGTTCTCATTGGTATATGGTTGTAAGGCAATTTTGCCAATAGAAACTAAGATTAAGTCCTTGAGAGTAGTCATGGAAGCTAAAATAACTAAGAATGAATGGGTGCAGAAGAGATATGATCATCTCGTATCTCTATATGAGAAAAGGATGAATGCTTTACTCCACACTCAAATATATCAGAGAATGATAGCAAGGGCGTTCAACAAGAAGGTTAAGCCTTGGAAGATCAAAGCTGGAGATATGGTGCTAAAATAGTCCAGAGTCGTGGTGATCGATCCGAGAGGTAAATTTAGACGGAATAGGGAAGGACCATACTTGATCAAATTGGTCTTACCTAAAGGATCTACTAAGATATTAGATATTGAAGAGAATGAGTTCATAGAACCTGTTAATCTGGATCGCTTCAAGAAGTACTACTTGTAAAAAATATGAATAAAAGTAGAATAAAGAAAATAAAGTTCGCTGGCTAGAAAACCTAAAAAGGCTAGTCAGGCAAAAGTTAGGAAATTCCTATTGTTCAGAAAACCCGCAAAGGCTAACAGGAAAATGTTAGGGAAATAAATAAAAAGAGAACGGTCCCGCTGATTAGAAAACCCGTAAAGGGCTAGTCAGGCAAAAATTAGGGAAATAAAATATGAGCGAATTCAATTAGAAAATCTATGAGGACTAGCTGATAACAGGAGTTATGTCATGTGATGTATTAAATTTACTCATTTTGGCCCTAATTAATGAATGAAATTGAAATTGAAGTTTTGTTAAACTTTGCATATCCTTCTTTATTATAAAGCATAAGTACTTGAAGGGAAAACAACACATAAGAAAGCCTAAGACTAGCTTTATGAGACCATTGTAGTGATGTTTTTATTTATTCCTTTGTGACACATCATACAAAGCTTAAGTCCTCTTGTACCTAGCAAATCCTGGTGGTTCTGTCTTTTAGATAACAACCCAAGTTTTGTAATCATCATCAATAGCCACATCAGCATCCAGGTGTATGTTCCGTTCAAGAACTCTACAAGGCCACAAGCTCCTAATCTTATCCAAAGAATCCTGTCTAATAGGAAAACTATCAAAGTTAGCTAGAACAGTAACAATGAACTGAGGGTGACCATACTGACTGCAAAGGCATAAAGGGGTAAAAAGGTAGAGAAGTGCAATCCTGGAATAAGAACACAATGATCATATAGCTCAATAGTCATTGACCTCAGCATCTGAAATCTTCTTCAACCAGTCAACCCATTGGTCCATAGAACGTTTGTCCTTCATTTCCAAAGGATGAGATTGTAGCTGATGAGGTTGATAAGTCAAAGGACTAAGGGGTACATTAAGCAAGCTTAACTTTTCCTGTAACCAAATCTAAAAAAAAAATATAAGAATAATAAAATAAAAGCCTGCTAAGTTGAAAACCCGAAAGGGCGGCTTAGGCAAAATTTAGGGCAAGCCTGTTAAGCTAAAAACCCGAAAGGGTAGCTTAGGCAAAAGTTAAGGTAAAATAAATAAAAGTTTTAGTTGCATACCTGAAGAAGAAGTAAGTTGCCTGAAAAATGGTTATGAGTCTTGAAAATGTCTAACCCAATGATGGTCTCAGCAAGGATAACTGGCATAGGGTTAGCCCCAAACTCCACCTGTTCTAAAATATTGACAATGCATGTATCGACACCACCATGGTGAGAAACTAGCAAAAATTAAGCATATAAGCAGAAAGCAACTGTCCTAGTCCGAGAAGCAGTGTTCTTATCCCCGAGTCCTATAGACGATGATCAGAGAAGAAAGATTGATGGTCCCACGGTTATGCATATACATGTAAATATTAGTTAGGGGCAAATCAAAGAATGTAACCAATCTGTTAGGAAACTACATCTCCAAATCAGGAAGGGCTATCATAGCAGTCAAGTCTAATGTGCATCCTAGAATAACAGCAAACTCTTCAATCATTGGACAAAGCTCTTGCTCATTAAACCTTAATACATGGTCCTTGACATCCCAGAAGGTAGCAGCAACACGTAGGAGATTGTTATCAATAGTCAGGTGCTGAAGAGATTTCAGGGATTTGATGTGGAAAGGTTAAAGCTTATTCCAGTCATCACCATTGAGACTTTTAAGAAATTTTTTCATTATTTAGAGAGATGTTTGAGTCATGATGAGGGTATAAAGAATGAAGGAGAATGCCCCTTATATGGTCTTATATAGGGAAAGAAGATGAGTTCATATGGGAAAAGGATTCTGCTAGCAAAGAAAGATGTGGATAAGCTGATAGAATCTAAGAAGGATTGGGATAAATAGATAATTGGGAAGATAATCCATTCTTTTAATTATTTATCTATCCAATATTATCCATCTTGAAAAAGGATTAAGATAAATGGATAATTAATTAAAAAGGATAATGTTCATTAACTATCTTTTTTCATTAGTTATTTATTAAAAAAAATCCATTAAGATGAAAACACTATTTCAGTTCTATCTAACAGTGTTTGAGACAGTGCAGGAATAAAAAAATAACAGTACAATAGAGAATAGTCAGATACAAACACGCAAAAAGTCAGAAATACAGAAACTCTAAATCACTCATCTCGAGCTCTGGTATCAGGCCTAGGCTCCATCCTCTGGTAGGGTCATTATGATGATAAGTGTCCAAAGGTCTGGCAGATGAAGTCCCAGCGTTGTACAGATTAAAGCCCAAGTCTATAAGCTGCTGATGAAGCATCTCATTCTCCCACTCTAGACTGCTGGAATAGCTCTACATACACAGAAACATCATATCATAAGCATTACATGCATAGCATGCATACATTTGCATTTTTTCATTATAGGCGCTTACCCACTAACTATATGTAACCTGCATCGTGCATAATCTCTGAGATGAGGCAAGTTTGTATAGATACTCTACCTATGTCTAGGGAACCTATTTTGTAAAAATTTTTTTAACATCAATGTCAAGTGTACAGATCCATATAAGAAATAAGTCAAACAAATTCACATGAGAAGCATCTGGTGAACAAAAGCTAGGAAGTTGAGAATCACCAAACTGCATCTGCTACTCAACTAGAGCCTGAATAGTGGGAGCCTAGTAGAATATAGACTTGTATAGAAGAGAGACATCACCAAGCATAGCACCGACAAAGGCCCCATCACGGCTAGTCCCAACATGCTGCGGACTGGGCCTGGACTCAAACCTCTCAGTCTCAAGGCCAGTCTCAAGATCAGGAATAGTCTCAGTCTCCTGAACAGTCTCATTCTCTACCTCCTCCACTTTAACAATAGAAGAGTAGACCTCCTCAAACTAAAGAAAAAAAAAGTTATTCATAAATTCCAGAAAGATAATTGAAATCATTAGAAGATACCTCAACATCACCAATGGGAATCTGCTCTAAAAGGTTCTCCTGAATTTACTATCAATAATGGCAGGATCGCTCAAGCAAAGTCAAAGCATCATACCCCTGTAGTGCCTCCCTCAACTCTGATCCAATAAGATCAAAACTCCATAGCATAGAAGCAGGAATACTAAAAAGGACACGTTGCCTAGTAGGTCCTGCAAACCAACGATATACTCGCTCTCCAAGATACCACATTTTGCAACCATATCCAGGAATTAGAATCCTCAGTGTTTCTAGCCTCACTGCACGAGCCATGAAGTCATATCACTGAAAATCATCGGTACCTTCCAACCAACCAGGATCAACCTATAGATTTTCATTTTCATTAGCTAAATTAAGTTTCACTAACTAATACTAATGATTTTATTATTTTTCTTACCAAGTTCCATTTTAGAGCATTCAGATAATCACGGTACGTCTGAAGTGTGTTCTTAATACTGGCAAGGCGAGGTGAATCCCATCTTTGCATTAAAGGCAGGCTCCTGTCTAGGCTAACAGCACCCAAACCTTGAACTAGCCCAAGCTCAATACTCCAAATCTAAGAAAGATAAGGAGTTAGTAAAATCAGGAGAGGGATTAGGAAATATGCAAAATTAAAGGCAAAAAAGAACATCCATGTAATGCATGCCAAAAGCCACACATAGTCACTGTGCCTCTGCAAACAGTGTTGAGTCTGTAGTAGAGATAAGAAAGTGTTGCAGATCCCCAATCAAGAGTGACAACCTGGTCTAAGTCACGTAGGGGACCCAAAAGAGCAATGCTCACCTCGTGACCAGTCTCACAGAAAAGAGTAGTGCCTAATAGGATGAGGAGGAAACATTTCGCCTTCTAAGCAACCTGGCGAGGAGTAGTAGTGGGTAGACATTTGAAGCCCTCAACCAAAGAGGAAAGAACTATATTCTTATGGTTCTTCCATACTAGAACGAACCCAATCAAATCTCGCACGTACTAACTCCGTCTATGCTTTGGAAGATTATAGTAGTTGATGTCAAAGGGTACAGGAGTCCTTCCAAATGCGATACCAGTAATAGCAGAGAAACTCATAGGTGTTATCGTTAACTTGCCTACAGGTGTATGGAAGGTATGAGTGGTGTCCATCCACCTCTCAATCAGTGCAAACAAGGAATAATGATTTGATCCACCCCGAGCAATCGAAAGCGTAGTAATGAAACGTCTGAAGCCTGAGGCCCAGATGATCTGTGTCACATTCTCTGGCAAACCATGGAACAATTCTCATGCCAAATGGAAGCATCCTATGAATTTATGTGGTTTCTAAATAAAATTCAAAAACCAAAAATCATTCTCTACATTGCTTTTGTCTATTTAATTTATTTGTTTATTTATGTGTAAAATAAAATTAAAAAATAATCTAAAAAAAATTAGAAATCGAAATTATGGATTTCTGATCAGAAATCCATAATGCTGATCAAAATTATGAATTTTCGATTGGAAATCCAATTTTTCGGTCAACAATCTAGAAAATCGATCAATCATGCACGCAATTCTGATAACTCCCAACTATTTTTCAACTTTTAATTTGAATTTTTCTTACATATCTTAGTCAATTTTTTAAATTTAATTTAGTTAGCATGCATATAAATTTTTACACTATAAACATTAATCCTTATAGCTCATTATTTGAATTAATCTTGTAGAATGAAGTAGAAGGGACAGAAAATACCTTATTGCCAGTCTGTGAAGACCTGTGAAGATGCAAACGAGTCAAAGGAATGATGATATCACCTTCTTATAGTCTAAGTTTATTATGTGGGAAATGTGGACTCAGAATAATCAGATATGCTTGCATGTCTACTCTCCCACGTGGCCCATGTTGTGGGTGAGCCATTGGATCAAACGGATGGAAAATCAGACCACAAATGATCAAGAAATCAAGAAAAGAAAAATGTGAATCAATTAGAAAGAAAAGAAAAAAAAAAGGAAAATAATAGGAAGAGAAGGAAGTGATCGACAAAAGGAATGGGAAGGGTATATAAAATGAAAAATATCCATTTTAATCCTTCCAATTTATATTTTTTTTATTCATCTTGTATTTCTTGCAATTTGGTCCATAATTGCATTCGGATTAGGAACATGTTCCTAATTAAATCATGACATTCATCAAATTAATAATTCATTGAATTATTAAAACTGCATAATTAATTTGTGATTCTGAATTTTCTGCCAAGTACAGAATACATAACAAGATTACAAAATTTATTTTTTGCATTTTACATGCATCATTTCAATCAAAGGATTCATATGCTGCACAATAGCTATGATATGAATTTCAAATGATTATGTTATGTGATGCATAGTAGTCATAAACTTCATTATATTATGTACTACATAGCAGTTATAACATAAACTTTCAAATTCATCAGTGCTAGACGTTCCACAGGAACTATAGCAAGTTTTTAATTTATCATCACTAGACGTACCACAGGGAATATAGTGTACATCGTTAGACGTCCCACAGGGAATATAACGAAATTCATCATTATTAGATGTTCCATAAGAACTATAGTAAGTTTTTGATTTATCAACACTAAACGTCCCATAGGGAATATAGTGTGCATCATTAGACGTCCCATAGGGAATATAACAAAATTCATCATTGCTAGACATTCCACAGGAACTATAGCAAGTTTTTTATTTATCAACGCTAGACGTTCTACAGGAAATATAGTGTTCATCATTAGACATCCCACAGGAAATATAAAGAAATTCATCATTGCTAGACATTCCATATGAACTATAGCAAGTTTTCAATTTATCATCACTAGACATCCCACAGGGAATATAGTGTGCATCGTTAGACGTCCCACAAGGAATATAACAAAATTCATCATTACTAGACATTCCACATAAACTATAGCAAGTTTTCAATTTATCAACACTAGATGTCCCATAAGGAATATAGTGTGCATCGTTAGACATCCCACAAGGAATATAATAAAATTCATCATTGTTAGACGTTCCATAGGAACTATAGCAAGTTTTCAATTTATCATCACTAGACGTCCTACAGGGAATATAGTGTGCATCGTTAGACATCCTACAAGGAATATAACGAAATTCATCATTGCTAAACATTCCACAGGAACTATAGCAAGTTTTCAATTTATCATCGCTAAACGTCCCATAGGGGAATATAGCAAAAACTCATTTACACAAAGTCCACCAAACGTTCAGCAGGAATATAGTGAGACTTGCCAAACATCATACTTTGCTCAATAATTTGAGCATCAATCTATCACTTAGGATATAATTAAGTGTCCTAATTTCTTTCTTTTGAAATTGTGTGCTTCTATTGCTTTACTGCAATTTGTCAAGCAAACAATGACAAAGGGGTTAACTGTAAGCACCCAATTTCGGGATGCAATTGTGCACAATTGCGATGTAAGCCCCTATGATGAAATTCATTCAAAAATTGAACTTGGTTGTCGATTTTTTGGACTTTAGAGACTAAATTGCAACATTTTTTACAATTTGACTACAAATAAGTCAATTTTTCAGGGGTCTTTTGGTAATTAAAAGTAATAAAATCAAAATAAAAAAATCAAAATTTGGAAATCAAAATTATGGATTTCCGATCAGAAATCCATAATGCCGATCGAAATTATGGATTTCCGATCGTAAATCCACAATTCCGATCGAAAATCCAATTTTTCGATCGGTATTGCACAATGTCGAGGCGTAAAAGTCCCATTTTTTTATTTTTTCGAGTATTTTTTCTTATTTTTTATTGATTTTTTCAGTATTTTGATTGGTTAAAAATTGAATTTTTAATATTAATTTTATCTGAAAATATTTTTTACGCACGCAACTTTCAAAAATCAAATCCTTATCAGAGGAGATGAGTCTGTTCCTCTAAAGGAGGAAGCCAGTACGCGCAGACTCTGCATTTAAAAGTAGAGTCTACATGTACATGCATGCGTAGAGGGAACTTTTTTTTAAGGAGAAAAAATTTTGGAGAGACTATGAAAAAAAAGACAAAAAAAAAAACACAGAGACTCACACACAAAGACTAAAAAATGAGAAAAAAAAAGAGACTGCGAAAGAGAGAAGTGAGTTACGCAATCAAAGCCTCTGTCCAGAATCAAATAACAAGTCAAAAACAATGGTGACAATCTCAATCTGAGGGGCTATCTCAAAGCATATGCACATCATTTGTTTTTTTCTTCTCTTCTTTTTTGTGATTTTTATTTTATTTCATTTTTATTTTATTATTCAATTTCATTACAAATCTAATTATTTCTGTGTTTTTTTTTTGATATGCGAATGAGGATTAAGGAGGATGCTACCTGTGTTTAAATGAACAGAAGGTCCATAGAATGTCATGGAAGATCCTGTGTTATTTTCCAGTAGAACTTAGGATTTTTTTTTATCTTTATTTTGCATTTTGGTATCCTGTATAGTTTTTTTATTTATAGATGTATAATTGTTTAATTTTAGATTTTGTACGTAGTTTGTAATAGCCCCAGTAGTGGGAATAATGAAAGATTTAATTTTTTACACTTTAAAATCAATTAGTAAAACTAGGTTCACTGGGTAAAATTAATTAAAATTAATTGTAGCTTTAGTGAATTAGGGTTTGTATGTAATTAAATTAGGTTTTTTAGAAATCATATGTGAATGTGTTTTAATTTGATTTTTTTATGTTTTTGGGCTTTTTTATATTTTTGGGCCCCAAGCCCACGTTTAGGTCTAACCCATTTAATAAATAGTCTTAAAAATGGTTTAGGATTTTAAATAATTAAAATTAACTTAGGCTCATTAGGTTAATTAGATTTTAGGCCTACTTAGTTAATTAAAACTTGTTTAGACTTAGCTCAGCCCACTTAAATTCATTTCTTTTAAAATAAATAGACCTAGGCCCACATTTCACTTAAAATAAAACCAAGTTAGACTTAGGCCCACTAATTTAACTTTCCTTTAAAATTGAATAGACTTAAGCCCATTTTTAGACAAAATAAAATAAATAGATCTAGGATCACTAATTAATAAAAAATATAGGCCCACCTTTAGTCTCTTTCTCACTTGTAAATAAAATATAAATCTAGCTAACTTTTAATAAAACTAACATAGTTTAGATTTAGAGACAATGCGATCTTGAGTGCATTTTTTATATGTAATTTTATTGACTAGATGCCTAGGGTTAGATGGATGTCAAATAGGGTTTAATAAAATTGCATGTGATTAGAGGATGAAATAATCATTTATAAAATTATTCTAAATGAACACAAGACTAGGAGAAGTTAGTATTCCGTATCCAGAATCTCCTGGTTGTGGTGCTAGCTTTCTTTTAGGGAATCGAGTATCACCTTTTCGATTTGTCCCAGTTATTACCCTAGGTGGCGACTCCTCATCTCCATGTCATGTCTTTGTGACAGTGGTTAGTGTTTTCTCTAAGGCTCTGAGCCTAAACAGTGTCGCAATTGCTTAAATCTTGGACGCGCACTAAACCCCACCATCTATAATAATCCATCCAAGTTTGCTAACTAGGATAACCCAAGTCAAAGCTACAGTTGCAAAAGCTGCTATTCTACATTTTCTCTATATAAAGCTTCAAAATGCAACTGTTTCTTCTCCCAAATTTGAAAATCCTAGAAAAATCATTTAAGCAAATTGAAAAAAATTAAAGCATAATCAAAACACAGGTCGTCATTTTGAAGTGCAATAGCATTGTCATCTTCATCAAACGCAAGCTACTTGAGGAGATTGAACATAGAAATAGATTATGATAGAGCACCAAAATTCTACAAATGTCAAAGAAATGGGATAGGATTCTTGCTCCAAGGTGGACATCTTAGACTGATGACAATCCTGGACACAGGTTCTATGGATGTCTGAATTATGATGTAAGTTGAGATATTGATAATTTTATTTATTTGTGATAATTTTGAGTGATTAAAATGGTTTATGGTGGTTTTTTATTTTGTTTAAAAATGTTAGGTTAATGGGTGTGGCTTTTTCCAATGGCATGATCAACCAGTGAGTGATCGAGTGAATAATTTAATAAATGAACTAAAGTATGATAAAAGGATGTTGTTAGCAAAAAATAAGCAATTGAAAGCCTCCTACATAAGAAATGGTGCTCAGCTTATAAAGGTTAAGATTAATGAATTATAGAAAGAGTTAAAGCAATTGAAGAAGGACACACTGAGACAGATGGAAAGCACAAGAAAGAAGATGAAAGCAGCATACATCGTTCTTTATGTGTCATGGATTTTTTTTTCATTATTTTATTCTTATTAATTGGAAGTTTGTGGTATGTAATAGATGTAAGGACCAATGGATGTAGTATCATTTTGTTGTATATGTAATGGATTATAAAATGTGAAATGGAAATTTATTCTTCAACTATCTTGTCCATAACTATGTCCATCTTCTATACTATCCTACCATCTGAATAAAAGATACAAAAATCAAAACTAAAACACAAAAAAATTGCTTAAATGACAATTGTTAATAGGGAAAAGTTACTTCATAGGCATCATTTGTTCAATTATACTTCCTAAGACAAACTGAGAGAACTTAGTTTTTATCCAAAATAGTTAGTTTACCAAAATATAGCACATCATTTATCAATGCAATTTAAAACAAAGTAATATAAACAAACTTAAAATACTAAAATGGATAACTAATTGAAGTTGACCTAACTCATAACACAAACACATTAAACTGCATCATTGTTGATTGCATTTTTAGAAATTGAACTAGCAGAACTCATTGTTGCTCTTGCTTTCTTTTAAAGTCTACTAATTGATAACTTAGTTTGTTTTTGCAATTTTCTGGTTGTGACACAGGCTCTACCTTGCTAATGCAAACCTGGAGCAGTAAATGGAAGATCTCTTGCAAGTCTAACTTCTACCCCATCCCTATTAAATGTGATTTTTCTGGCATTAGTTATAGGTAAAGAATGTGCAGCTTTACTCCTCCTAATTAAATGCTCATTTGGAATTGTAAATCTTGTTTGCATATCAGAATTATGATCATTCATCTCATTTTGCACTCCTGAATCAATAACTATCTCAATTGGCCTTTGAGGCTGAAAACAGGAAAATAAAAAATATTTCCTTAATTTAGGGTTTTAAACAAACAATAAGAATTTCTCTCTACATACAACACACATGCAACCATCAACCAAACACAACCATACACAACAATACAAAACTCTTTATTTTAGCAAGCATCATAAACAACAATTTCAATAAACATTTTTAGAAAATTAAATTAACTCAAATCTAACATCATTTTTCCTATGTTGAAATCAACATAGCAGTCATATCCTTTATTTTGTGATCTACTCTGCCTTTCACAATTGCCTCCCAAAGTCCTTATTATTTCTTCATTATGTTGGATTCCCTTCACTTTTGTAGTTTGTGGTGCAACATTAATAGCTCTATGGGTTCTCCTAGTTTAGGAACTAGTATTTTCAGTCACTCCATATGGCATCAAACCTATACCAAGCTATGTTTGCTCAGTTTATACACAAGGTTTGAGCTAGTGTATCAGGTGCATTTTAGGTCTATTCAAGCATGTCTTGTGGAGCTGCTGAAGGTGCCTAATAGTGAGAAAAATTCAAAATTAAACTCTTTGTAATATAAACAAAAAAATTTTAACCTACTAACAACAGTAATTGTACATATACCTGGTTGCCTTCATTTGGACATAACCTTTTATTGTGGCCTGTCTGATGACACAAGCCATACTTCTTCTTCAAGCCCTTTTTTTTTATCAATTTTCCTTCATTATTACTGCTATATCCTATGGCCCTTGGTTCAGTTGAGGCTCTTACCCTCTTTGTCTTTGATCTACCATTAAGTCTGACCTGAGGTAAGGGTTCTATAACTTCATATTCTTCACACCTCATAAATCTCTTTCCAAGTATAGGTTAAAGTGGATGTTCATAAGCAGCAGCATAAGTGGACTAATGGTACCATTTTGAAATGTGATTCATGGGGTTGATTTTTGAATGAAACATTGCACATATAGCATGTGAGCATGGGATTCCTATTAAATTGCATGCTTTGCACGTGCAAAGTTATTTGTCAAGGAAAACTATGTGTTTGTCAGCTCCTTCCCTAATCTTATAACCTATGTCCCCATTAAACACCACCTTGCATTCAGTTGAATTTTCTTTATTGTCTTGAAACATTCTCATACATGTTGGACTCCATTCATTAAACCACTTCTCAACAACTATTTTATTGTCTTTTATCATATTCATTGCTTAAAGTCTTATGTCTTCAAGTATGCTAACTATAGGCTTGTGTCTTGCAATAAGAATCCATGTATTAGAACACTTTGTAAATTTGTTGTCCACCATAAAGCTCTTGGATCTACTGCTAAAATATGCTCTGCACCATATGTGTGGAGGATATTTGAGAAGATCTTTAACTCCTTTCTTGGTAAGCTCACCTAATTTTAACAAATTATCTTTAAATTCTTCTTCAAAAGTACTTCAAGCATAAACCTAAAATTTCTTTTTTAACTCTCCTCCTCCATATTTCTTTGTCTAGTTGGCAAAAATGTGTCTTGCACACCAATAGTGCTCAGCTTATAGGAGAACTTGCATTACTGCATTCACAAGTCCCTATAATGACACCATTAACATTGAAACTCATTACCAAGCTATATATACAAATAAAAACAGTACAAAAATAATGAGAAACAAAATAAGTTTATGTATTGATAAAAAAAATGTATAAAGCTAATAAGAAATAAAACACTACCTTCTGCATTGAACCATCAACAAGCTTTAGTTCTTGTGCCAACCAATAGAGAAACTATTTCCAGTTGTTGGTATTTTCTTTATGTATTATAGCATAAGCAATTAGCACCATTTGGTTATCACCATCAATGCCAACTGTAAATAGAAGTTGACCTTTACACACTCCTTTTAAAAAATAGCCATCAAGACCAATAATTGGTCTGCATTCTACCTTCCACCCTCTCTAACATGTACCAAAGTAAACAAACATTCTTTTAAACATTATTTACCCTTCTTTTAATGCTTCCTTGCATAAGTCAATCTCCGCTTTACTTCCAAGATTACTCCTCTTCAAAACAGCAGCATATGCCTTTAAATAGCTAAATTCAAATCTGAAACTACCATCCAACTCTTGAATGATTTTTCTTTTTACCCTTTTACACCTAAACAAGCTCATATTTATCTTTAAAACCTCCTCAGCTTCTTTCTTCATCTCTACCACTCTATAAGCAGGATTCTTATATATCTTATTTTTGAAATGCTTCATTAGAAAAGAGTAAGAAGTCCTAGGGAATGAGTAATCTCTATAATACCTATGCACACCATGCAAAGTCTTCTCAGTTAAACCAGGGTTATCACCATCTTTAAAAATGTATAGCATCAATGGGCACCCTTCTTCATTGATGCGTTTAAACTCTTATCCTACATGGCTCATTGGAGCCCTTGAGTAATTGCATACTTAGTTATCGCTTCTCGTGCTTTACCAGCATTTGCAAAGGTCATGCCTAAAATGAAATGACCTTCATCTTCATCATAATGCACTCTCTTTTTTAGAGCAACCTCCTTAGTTACTTCATCTTCTTTTCCACTCACAAAACTATCATCTTCTTCATTCTCAGGATCATCAACTTCCTCTTCTTCTAGCTCACTTACATAACCATTTGGAGGTACATATATTATGTTAACTGAAACTCTTTCACTAGATCCAAAATTAGGAGGATTGTTAACACTGTATTGTATACTTAACTCAATGTTCTTTTATCCATTTGCATTTTACATGATCTGTATTTGCATTAACTTCATCTGAACAAGCATTTACTTCTTCTGCACTTATATTCAATTCCTTTGCATATGCATTTACTTGCTCTTCATTTAATGCTTCTTCTACATGCTTCAGCTCAACACTAGCACCTTCAGCCTCTGTCCTTGAAGGATAATATGGTAACTTCAAAATTTGAGTTTCAAATTCAAGTACATCTACTTCATGATCTGCATAAAACTATATCTCTCCCACCCAATCGTTATCCGTTATGTACTTCAATACTTTTCTAATATTGTCATCATCGTGCACTAAAAAAGAGCCCTCCCTAAGTTTTTTTCTGGCTCAAGAACAAATATTTTCTTAATAGTTAGGAACCCTAATGTTTTCTAGTATCTATATAGGAGATCTTCGTAATTCAAGAAATCAAGGTCAAAGTTATACAATATATCAACACTCCCCATTAATATAGTAAAGCTCATCATTTTCTCACACCTCCCAACTGCCACCAAAGTTAAAAATTAAATCAACAGTTTACTCCATGTTGTCACAATACCAAACATAAAAAGAGAAAAATGAGACCCATTTTGTCTCTCAAAAACAAACAATGCATGTAAATATCATATGGCTAGAAAGCATAAATCGATTTAACAATACAAAAAAGATAATATATAAAAACTTACTACTGTCACTGCATAGCAAAAATACATCACTTTGCCATGAAAAAAAGCTACTTTTAGACCATTTACCATCTCTTTCTTATTCAGCACAAAGAGAAAAAGGAATCAAATATTACCTGTTTTGCAAAGCTCGAAGGACACCCCTAAACAACAAACAAAGCTTTAATCAATAGCAAAAGACTATCAATTGCTGCAACCCTAATTTTTTTCTTATAAAATTTTGGACCACATCTTATTTATGAAGGTTTGATTTTTTTTCTTCATTCTATATTGTTTCCTTGAATAACTATCACGCTAAAACCAAGTGCTACAAAGCCAAAGCTAACATGTCGTTGTTTTATTCGATGTGGAGCCCAAGTAGATTCGCATGAAGGCCACATCAAATGGATTACAAATGATGGTTATTATGTTAAAAAGCCTCTGTCAGTCAAAGGGCTTAAAACACAGAAATAACATAATTTTATGTTTAAATGGTTAAAAAAAATGTGAGAGACTTATTTACTCCATGAACAAAATATTAGGGGCTTATTTGCACCTTCTCTCGTATATATATAAAAATGGAAAGTAGTTATCTCATGCTATACTTCTTCCAGAAGAGTCAAAACTGTATTGTTCCCTTTCACTTTTGACTTATAATAGCCATAAAATTTGAAAATGAATATTGAAATTATGATATTTTTATTGAACGGTTAATATTAGTGTTAGGAATTTAAAATTTTGTAATAATAATTTTTTTTATATTATTGTCGCTTATTAGTATTTATAAAGACTTATAATTGTTAATTGTTAGCAAAGAGAAATAATTTTTTTAATTACTTTAAATCTGAAGTTGACAGAATTTGAACATGAAATCTAAAACCATAGGTTCTCTACCTCAGCAAATAAGCTAAGTCTCATTAGCACCACCTCAACTAATAGGATTTGAAAGTCTAAAATTTGCAGTTTTGAACACTTTTTTTTAAAAAAAAATTATTTATGCAAAATGTAATACATCCAACAATTACATGGAAATTATAAAGATAAAATTCATCGATGTAAGTCATGATTTTATTATGGAAGTAGAGAAGCAACTGATTAATCTTTTTTACAATATAAAGGCGAAACCAAACAGATTACATCAATAAAGCGTTTGTTAATTGTTGGAAAATGATGTGCTGCTTTTTTTTTTCTACTTTGGCAACTATTCTATTTTCTGTTCTATTGCTCTGTTCCACAGCATAAAATGACCGTTTCCTAAAGTTTCATGATGTGACATTGTCCAGACTGTGGGAATTAGACTATTCCTTCAAAACTGTTTTGGTGCTCATTTTATGTGGTCCATAAAAATATTTAAAAGTCGTGATTTTTACAACCACAAAATCATTTAAAATCTTATTTCCTATAAGGAAAGACAAATGTTTTTAATTGACACTTTTGTCTATCATGATACAGGAATGCCGCATAGTATAAAAGAATATAGGATAATTTGTGTATTACATGTGTTTTATTTTATTTTTTTATATTTAAAAAAGTATTTATTTATTTTTAATAATTATAACAGTTAATATTTATTAATTTTTCTGTAGAAATAAGATAATATATAATTTTATAAATATTAAGAATGAATAAATATTTTTTTAAATATCAGGGATAAAATAATGTATTAGGTTAAAATATATAAAATATACAGTAATTATCCTATATTTATATATATTCTTTTTTTATTCATTTTAATTTTTTTTAATTTTAATATCTTCCTTATAATCATTAGATATGTAGTTGTTGATAAAAAATAATAATAATAATAACAATGATTGAAAAAAATGATACAATGGAAAAATTTTAATGAGTCTTGAATTTTGGACTCAAAATTATATAATTCATGTAGACCAGTAATGTAATTTGTATACCGAATGCAGATCCATTTATGGGTGTAATTAGATTGTTCAAGATAATAATAATAAAAAAAAAGGAGAGAACGACAAAACTACAAACGAGAAAAAAGAAAAACGTTTATTTCCAATTA
The DNA here is from genome assembly GCA_947683625.1 of Mallotus nudiflorus. Lineage (NCBI taxonomy): Eukaryota > Viridiplantae > Streptophyta > Magnoliopsida > Malpighiales > Euphorbiaceae > Mallotus > Mallotus nudiflorus. The sequence continues at coordinate 736,687 of CANTUR010000017.1, read as the reverse complement.
TTGGATTTATATTAGTTTCAAAAAACAAAGGATTTATATTGGGATATATATATGTTTTATATTACTATTTGAATAATTTGAGGTAGAAAGAATTTTAATATTATTAGATTAGTATGAGGATATATAACAGTGTTTTAATAGAAAAAGAATAGAATTTAAAATGTGATTAAAAAATTTTTAAAAAATTTTTTTTTTTTTTAAATTTACACATCAACTTTTTTTTTTAGAAAATATAAAAAGTTTTAGAAGTTCAGTATTTAATAGATATATAGATATGCACTACTCGCAACACAAAACATTATTGTTCATGTAAAAACAAAATAACCATATGATACAAGTGAAAGAAAAAATATATAATTCAAATGCATAGTGACAAACAGCAGCCAAAATGCACCTTAATCAATTGCATCATCAAATCCTAGTGCACAACTTCATCACAAGAAAAGTACTGAAGCTGAGATCTTACTTTTTTTGTCAATGAATTATGCTTGACGCATAGATTCATACATAAAACAGTTATAAACAGTGTTGCTCCTTGAGATTATTAGTAGATTGGGGATGTATGGGTTATATATAAGAAGTGGAAGAGCTACCTTCTTTGTGTATATTATTAGTAGTTATTAGGGGTTTAGAAAGGTACAACGTTAGACTCCTAGTGTACAATGTAGCACACAAACGGACCAAAAAATTGTGCTTCTAGCTCCCACCTTTTGAACCTATTTTGGGATCAATCTCAAACTCGGGACGCATATCTTGGAAAGCTACAAGTTTTGCTCGACCACCATACTCTTCTGGTAAGATTTCTTCACCAATCTCCTTGACAAAGTTCCTCCTTTCTTCTTCATTTTTGACAATCATAATCTGCATTCACAAGGGTAAAAGCATATTACTTGACAACTTCTTATAGCATAATTCTTACAAGTCCAGAAAAGGGCAAAAGTACAACACTTCAAACATTCATATAAATCATACATTTGGGTGAAAAATGGCAATTATAGGTGACTGCCATATATTAGAAGTGCACCAAGTTAGTTACCTTCGAAATGCACATATATTTTATAGTCTACAAGGACATAGGTCAATGAGTTCTATAAACATAGACAAGGTAGTTGATATGACATACCTTTTCCAGTGTTGCCTTCTCAAGGAAGCGAGAAATCATATTCCAAACACTAATGAAGAATCGTGGCATATGTAAGAAGTAAAGCTTTGCCAGACGCTCTGGATAGTAAGCCTGAACAAACAAAAATCAGGTTGACGTATATATGGATAGAAGTATCAGGTGACTACACAATATCTACTCCATCACAGCCAGGTGTTCTTCTTCACAGAACAGAGGTTTATTAAGCAAATTTTCTATTTGTTCGAGTTTAGTCTACATAAACAGCAAAAGATAGTGCAATATATTGTCACAGCTCATAATATAGTTAAGTTACAATTATGATCAAATGAAATGCCTCAGTTCAACTCTAACAATTAAATTAAGTTGCTGCATTTCTCAGTTTCTGTATACTGTCAAATTGAATATTTTCTTTAGAATTACACATGAAAAAATTACCTGCAAACATTGAAATCCAGTGATAAACCCACGAGCATCAACGTTCTTATATGATATCTGCTGCAGATCAATGATAACAATCAACTTCTCATTTCCTATTTCTCTTCCTTTGAATGAGCTGAAACAGGTTCAACAAAATCCCTCAGAAAAGCAATATGTTCAAGAATAAATCAGTCTACAAAGCGTAAGCAGATGACAAGTGCATTTTCTCCTCATAGCAGTTAAGTCATCAGGCGCTGAATCATTGTCCAAATGTGATTAAACTTAAAAGTACCATTGACATTCTGCAAAATCTTGTAGACCATCTAAACTCTCTCGAAATAGACTCAAAGCTGACAAATAAAAGCAAAAAAAAAAAAGTCTCTCTGCAAATTCCTAATCACAGCATTATTTACTGGTAACCGTTACCTTGCAATTGTTTTGTCTAGCAGATGAACCACGAACTCTGTACCAAGAGGCAAAACACAATTAATTAAATGTTTGCTTGCAATATTTATTCATAATGATGGAAAAGAGAAGTTAACTTCAATGCTGAAATGACTGCTATATGCATAACTTTATCTATCTAATTGAATAATCATGTCAGCAGCGAGACATCTTGGAAGCAATTTCACAGGTATTAAAACCAAAATGATTCTTGATTACAGTTACTTAGGTTACACAAAATTGCAGTTGATAATCAATGATAACCAGGACTGCACCAGATGATGCATTATCAGGTCAAATTGTGCATGAAAAACCATGAAAAACATTTACAGAAGCAATTAGAAAATCCCAAATCAATTTCTTGAAGAACTGACCAACGAAGTGATGGTAGGGGGAAAAACAAGTCAAAAACACATCGCAGAATTTCTTTGTTCAATCCCACATGAACAGCAAATAAAATTGCCAATACGTTTAGCAGGACATAAAATACAAAACTATGGAAGAAAACAACCTATCAGATCAGTACTACATAACTGAGTAACTATTTCCAAAGCTTTTTGATCCCACCAGTAGTACAAACATGCCCACCACCACACCCTTAAATAATTGACCATGTCCTCTTTAAATTTCCATATGTCCTAACCATTCCCAGTCCTAACCATGGGATAGGGTACGAGGCTATCTTTATCAGTGACCCAGTTTCATCATTTTTATATTGATAGGCACCATTTAACCCAAGCTTTCAAATGATAACAGTTATAGACTTATAGTGAGAAAATATTTTTGAAAGAAGATATCAATTGGGTTTCATGAACTCAATCATGCAGTGCATGAACAAGTGAAGGATACCAGATGGATTTATTCACCAGTAGATACAAATAACAAAACAAACAAGTGATACAGTCCAAGCAGTCCTACTCATCCACCTAATTTAATGTTAAACTAGTTCATATAGTGGCCCATAAATATGCGATGATCTAGATCAAAAGGCATCATTTCAACCATCAAACTAGAATCTAATTCATTATTTAAGTACTAAAGGTTGACCATATGGAGATGATCCTTACTAAAGCTAAACAGAAAGAACGCTAATATAAAGTTGAGATAGATAATTACTCTTGAATTGGAGTTGATCCTTTGATGGAAAATGCAATTTTACTTTGGCAAGCAACACTGGATATCCCTTTGTTGATAAACCTTGGAGAAACACCTTTCTTGTCGCTAGTTCATCTTGAACTTCAGAGTCTGAAATAAACCCATTTGGAACAAAGGCAGCCCTCCACTTTTGCCATTGAACAAGCATCTTTGCTGCCTTTTCTGGGTCCATTGATCTAGCAATCAAGAATCTCATTAATGTTGTTTCCAAATATCCCTGCAACGTCAAAAGTCAAAACCTTTCAATCAAAACTAAAAAGCCCTCAATTACACAGACATAAAACAACTCTAAACACACGTCTCAATGTACGGAAGCAGCAGCCATTCATGCGAACAGTTAGTTATACCTACGTACCTCAGTGGAAAGACCAAGCTTCTCAACAGACTTCCTCATCTGGGTCACTGCAATTTCTTGAGTTTTCTCCATGTGGAACAATGAAGACAATAATGAAGCTTGATCTGGGTTCTGATCAAGATCAAAACAGAGAAAACTAGGCAATGACCCTTCCCCAAAACGGTCGCTTCCTGCTAGTTCAAGACTTGGAACTTTACACACAGACAGAGACACAAGAAGTCCTTAAGTAGACAAAATTAAAGCCGAGCCGACACAAAGGATAATGAAAAAAAAATTACATTTTCCTCCCTAAAATTTTACTTAACTTACAGTTTTTTTTTTGTTTTTTTTTTTTAATAAGCGCATATTAGTATGTCAGAGGGAAACGAAGTTGATGGAATTTAAATCTATACCAATTACACCATTTTGGTGGGCGTTTATCATCAAAAACAAGAAGTCTTGGTTTCTCTTTCTTATTTAAAATTTGAATATTTACATTTCTTATTTTTTATTTCATTAACTCTTTAATATTTTCCATTAATATCTTGATATATCAAATAATTTGTCTTTGTTGTAGAGACACTTCTATAGAAAATTGTGTCCAGTGTTGAATATGATTCCGATATTAACACGTTACGACACATTTTAAGAGCATTTTTGAAGATTAAATAAGTGTTGGGGCAGTTAAAAAAAAATACACATCTCTTTTAAATATACATATCTTCTATCATTAAATGAAGCAAAATTAGAGACGATATTCTTCAACAAATATATCTATAAAACATTGAGAGTGAAAATGTTAATTAAATAAAAAATTTCATAAACTAGAATTTTTATTATAAATGAAGTCTTGATATATTAATATTTCTTATGAGTATTATGATTTTATTATTAATTATTTAAGTAAAATTAGATGAAAATTTATTTATTTGTTATCGAAAAATTGTGTATAATTAAGGTGTTATTGTTTTATTTATATTATAAAATAATATGATTACATGTTTTTTCCTGTGTGTTTTAGAATTACTTTTAGTGTTAAAGTATATTTTTGAATTGAATTGAATTTATAATTTATATAAAATGAACTTTATAATTTTTAATATTTATAACCTATATTTTAAATATTTTATAAATTGACCTCAATGTCTATATCCTATTTTTTTTTAAAAAAAAGTTATTTTTTGATATCTGTATTCCCATTTTCTGTGTCTCCATTCTCCTATCCATACTACCTAGTAGTTTACTTCTCTATTTTATTAAAAGTTAACATTTTAATTCTTTTATATTAATAAGAAAAATAATTTTATTTATTTATATTTTTTAATTTTTTAAATTTAAAATCACAATTTTGACTAAAATTTCAACAAGTCCTTTAACACTTCAAATTATGATTAAAATTTGTTAATTTTTATAATTTAATCTTTATCTTCGACCTCAATGATTTTACATTCTTCTATAATTTAATATGTTATATAATACTTTATTTTTAGATAAATACTAATCTTAAATAGAACAAACATTAATATAATTTAGTAAAAAATAGATATGAAATAAATTGATGAAAATTTATGAATTTATCAAAATTATAATTTGATTTTTGGATTAATGAGCTTATGGAAATATATGCAAATGTTTAAAATTCCGTTAGTATTGAAATTTTAAAATTAAAATAATTTAAAAAATTGAAAATTAATTTTTTTTATTTTATTAAAATTTAGGTCATGTTTGGTTCATGGAATGAAATAAATATGGAATAGAATCGTAATTTTTAAGAAATACAATAGGTATTTCTAGAATAACTATTCCTAAATAATTACTATTTCATGTTTTAGTTCATGGCCTAGAATTACTATGAAAAATAAGTAGATTTAAGCATAAATGATATTGATACTCTTATTAATGAATTTTATCATTAATATCAAAATTAAATAGTCATATAATTTTAACTTATTTTACATAAAAAAATTAAATATATAATATATAAAAAAATTACCACGTATATTTTATTTCTCTAAAAAAATATAAATGCATAATAAATAATATTTTAAAATTTTTTAATCATAAAAATACAAACATACAAAATAAATAAATTTTATATAATTTATGATTGTCAAACCTGAGTTAAATTAAATTAAAAAAAATATTAAAAAATCTTAATTAAATTTTTTTTTTTTTTTAAAAAAAAGCAAGAACATGAACATTAAGAGAGTTTAAACATAAAGAAAGGAGTCGAAGTATAAATAGTCTATTCTAAGGGTAAAGAATACATATTCTATAGTTTTTGAAAAAAATGGTTATTCTTCAAAAATTGTAGAATTGTTATTTTATAGAATTGAGATTTTATAATAAAATTTAAATTAAAGTAAAGAATAGTTATTTTTTGTGGAATGATTATTCTATTTTTCATTTATGCTGCAAATCAAATATAGTCTTAGAGATTAAATTGTTTTATCTTCGAGAGTTAAATGTGTTTTGATATTAAAAAAAAACTATCAAAAAAAAGTTAACAGGAGTGCTACATTGTTAATAGAATCAAAATTCACAATGCAAATATTTAATTTTATTTAGGTCAAATTATAATTATATATATATATATATATATGTGAGTCAAAGATGTATTGCGGAAGCATGGCGACTTTAAAATTTAAATACAAGAAAAATGGTGCATGTTGCCAAAAGTTTAATTAATCCCCATTCTTTTGGACGCAAGAAACACTATTTTTGCTAATCAATTATGGAGCTTTTAGTCCTCAATGATATCAATATAGATATTCCTAGAAGTGTGAGACATATACAAAACTTATTCTGTCACACTTTAAGAAGTTCTAGTAGTTTGATGATGATGTTTTTTTTTTCAAACTAATTTGATGATGTTGTTGATAAGGACTTTTTTTTTTTTTTTTTTTTTATAAGTGGGGTAATTTTCCACCGAGGACTTTTTAACGACAAATAAAGAAAATATTAAAAAAAATGAATATAATAAAAAAAATCTGGTCAAAGAATGAGTGCTGATTAAATGCTATTTATTCAAGCAAGGTTGTTGAATGTTGAAGGATTAGGTGCACATGGCATGGAGATGTCTTTGATAGAGAAATAGCTAAAAGAAAAATGATAATAATTCTGAAAATTTAGCCCATGCGATTCTATCACATGGCTGTATGATTCTATAGTTTATTAAATAATGTTATTTTAGCTTAATTTAATTTAATTGCCTCAAAGAATTAGATTTAGATATCTTGTTACTTCTGTGAAGAAGTGATTGTTACTGAGAGGCCTTGCCTTGGAGGGCTTTCAGTACTTCCATCAGTATTAGAATTTACAGTCATTTAACAAGTCGAATTTGCTTCAGGGGCGCTACCCCTTGTCTCTACCATGGCGAATTTGCGACATAACAGCAACAGAAAAAGTCCATATATAGCTGCATCTGATGATGATGTAATTTACAGGTCAAGAAGAAAAGAACAGAACTTCTTGAATCAATTGCATAATATAAACAAATTACCATTTCCTCATCGTTATGTTCACATAACTACAGAAATACGATAGCAAGATGCCATAACGTGGGACTTCAATTCAGGCTATTCGAGTCTAAACACAAATTTATTTACCTACAGACTAGGATAAAAAAAGCTTACTACTTGATGCATGTAGAGCTTCGCCCCGGCACTTCAATGGAAATTACACAATGGGTATAATTTTTTTTTCTATTTCAAAGTGATTGATACCGAGGAGGCTAGGTGATGCAGCTAAAACGACTGGCACTGAAAACTAAGTCCATAATGATGGACTTGGACTTGGATCCCTTCTGATCATTTGATGATACAAAGCAATCTGTACTTTGCATTGCAATTAAACCGACTCGGCCCCCACCACTACCACAAGCCTTCTGTGAATTAAAGAAACTAAGATTAGACGACGGAGCCTATAATCAGGGAGTAGCCGAGAAAAAGAATTTTCAATAAGAAACATATAAAACAGAGACAGCAAACAGTATGCCATTGTTGTCCATGCATATAAAACTAATTTCATGTGTCTAGAAATGAAATTAATTAGAATTATACTATCAATATATATTGCGATGTAGTAGAAGAAAAGGAAATTAAAACAGTGAAAGGAGAAACCATAAGGTCCTGATCACAATGGACACGACCTCTAGGCTCTACTACAAGCAGGCCCCTGCACTTATTATGCTCCCGCCAGCAGATTTATTTGCAGTAATCATCATAATATGTTTCCAAGTCACAGATGAAAAGCACAAATATCTCCTTCCAATAATGCTCACAGTATCTAGCATCATGTATATTATATATGAGATGAGTTGACAGGCATCAGAATGAGAAAATAAATAACTAAGCATGCATGTGCATCGCCTATATACACTAATGACATACAGTTTTCAGGCAGCCAAAACCTAAAAGGTTAACTGATGGATGGAAACATGCAAAACTGCTGTTACTCTCAACCTGATCACTGAAACCCCTAAAAGAATAAACAATTAGACCAGAAGTGCGCATAGATATGACACTAACAATTAAAAATATAGCCTCCCATTGTCCATGGCCAATCCCACTCTTTATAATCTAAAAGATAAGACCATATTATCACCTAGTTGTAAGAAAATAAAATAGTTCTCCAAACATTGTAATAGAATAGTTAAAATAACAAAGAAAAAACATAAAAAATGATAAAAGACTTTTGCATTAGCAGCATTTTTGAACCTCCCTACAATAGGCATAGGCATGCATTGCATAGACATAGGCACTGGCGTGCAATGCAAGGAAAAAATTTACCTGATATCCATATATTAAGATTACCTATTCTGTAAAAACGCTCATGAGATCATTTGAAGCATATTGCTGCAATACTGGTATTTCTACTCTTGCACTATCTGTGAATTCAATATTCGGCTCTTGCTTTATTTTATTGCCATTGCTTTCCACATATGGTTTTCCATGACTCAAATTGCTAAGTGGTGTTTCAAATTCATCCACTGCAAACCTACTTGGAATACAAGTTCCTTTACCAACAAATCCAAGATTCCTAAGTGGTCCTTGATCAAGAATGTCCACTGACTTGGCACCATAAGAACCCTGGACATCACAAATATTAGCAGAAATCACTGGTAATTGCCTGACAGCTCCATAGGCAACAATTGGGTTCTGAACTTTTCGGGTGACTCCACCATCAACATTGACAGAGCATGATGATGCAGAAGGGGATAGCGCACCAGGGGCTGAGTACCCATTAACAACTCCTTTAGCTTTTAGATCGCCATCCGGTATGTGTCCAATATTCAAGGATGAATTGTGTGATTGAGATGAAAGAAGGTTGTAATCAATAACCGTATTCCTATTAAAGTTGCTCTGATTGACTGAAGCAGGACTATTTACTGCTTGAAAACTCGTTGATGATTGAGATGGGACCACAAGACAAGATGGCTGCACATTAATTGAACGGTTGGGCTCTGGTAGTGACTGCTGTTGTGGCTGTTGCTGCTGATGTAATATATCCATCAACATGTTACCATTTTGAGTGGTCATACCACTAAGATTAGAATTAGGCCCTGTCCCAAGGCTATTAGAAGGCCACGCTCCATAACTTGATGCAACTTCTTCAACTGCTACCATATTTTGTGGAAAATGTTTTGAAATATTGGGTGAACATTTGACTATTGGCTGACCAAATGCCACACCATGCTCAACAGGGATACATTTGGGACCCTGCATGGATGCGTGCAAAATAGCTGGTTGGTCCATTGTTGTAATTAGACTACCCATTGGTCGACCAAAAAGCTCTGCATGTAGTGCTGCTAATGTTTGTGGAGGAATCTGACCTGATGCAGCCAAAGCTTGTATGTCAAATCTTCCAAGTGAATTAAGTTTTACATTTGAGTCCATTGCACCACAGAATGTATTAGAAATTCCACCTTGTTGAGCAACCCCACTTAATCTCTTCAAATATAGCCTAAACTTCTGCAAATTGATGTCAAAAGTAATTCCAATCAAAGAATGTAAAAATAATGAAAGAAATTATTGAATTGCAACTACTGCAACATAACTTCATCACATCTTATTATGTTCTCTCCATCAATGAAATACTCAGCAGAGGAACATAATAAGATGGATTAGCAGTAACAGTATTGAATGAACAAAATTGGGATTGCTCTTGGATCCCCAATCATCAAAACAGAAATAAATACAGCTAAGTTCTTCCCTCCCTCTCTATGGTCGCAAAACATTTAAGGAAAAATTACAGATGCATAGATAAGCTCATGGAAAATAAACAATTAAATATAAAAAGAGTTGGAAATGGACCAGGTGGAGGTGAAAAGATCATCTATCAAAATTTTAACCAAAAAACAATAGACTTATCTTATCAGCACTCATGTCCAGTCTCTAGAGGAAGTATTGCTCAACTAGTAGCAACCATATGGCCACTGGTGGTTGGGCCTTGCTGAGGGCTATCATGCCTGTAACTTTTAAATTTATATCTCAATGCTTCCACAAAGTGACATAATAAAACAAGCCCTTGCCATAATTGTTGAGCATTTAATTCATTCATCAACCAAAATTCTATGCAATTTCAAATTTTCCCATGGGATATCCAAATAACACTGTTGTATAGAAATTAAGACTGGGATTGTCATATCAGTCATGCACGCCATTGTAGGGCAACTCTAAGCTAGAGATTGGCAGTTCTATCCCAGATTTTAATCAAGGCACAAGCCCATGAAAAATAAATAAATAAATTATCAAAATACTCTTGTGATCAATTAATTTTTAGTTAGCTCTAGTATTTATTTTCTTTTGGTTTTAACAGTTCTTTCTTGTTGCTGACATCCAAGAAGCTCACTTATCAATTACCATGAGATAACCTATGCAGCCAATGGCTATATTATTGAATTAAATCAAAAATAAATGAGGAAAGCAAGAAATAAAAACAACAACAAGAGTCAGAAAGCAAACCTGCAAATGACTAGCAACATTTTCTCTGGTTAAACCGGGTACATTCATCAATTCTAGAATTCTCTTAGGTACAGCCTCTGAAATGGCAATCAAAGAATAAAAATCAGCCAAAAGATACATTGGTTCCTCAAAATTTTACTTCTAAAGTGGCAGTGCCTCAGCTTCCAATACACATGATATGTTTGTACAACCACGGAAACAAGCAAAAACAATCAGCAAAGTATTGAAGATCATACTATCAATTCCGAGCTGGTTTACAGCACTGACAAATTGTTGATGAAGCTCCACTGACCACACAACACGTGGTTTCTTTGATGTGGAGGGATCTTCATTTTCTGGTTCACCATCATCTTCATCTTTAGGATTGTTCCTCTTTTTCTGACCTTTCAAAACTCCTTCTGTTCCTTCATTAACTGAAGAAGCATATTCACCATCATCATTTCCTCGTTTATGCCGATCATTATCTTCCAAGCTTCCAGAATGTTCAAGTTCTCTATTCTCATTCCACTTTTTCCTAACAACATGCTGCCATATGTTTTTGAGCTCTTCCTCACGTATAGGTTTAATCAAATAATCACAGGCTCCATGTCTGATTCCCCTCATTACAGCACTTGTCCTTCCATCAGCAGACATCACTGCAGGAAAAATTATCATATTAACAGGTAAGTGCAATTTTGAGAAAAAAGAATCCACAAAAGTAAGATAAAACAGAACACTCACTAATAACGGGAAGGTCCATTTCTAGGCCAACATGCTCAAGAAGTTTATATCCATCCATGTCAGGCATATGAACATCACTTAGTACCACATCAAAACAACCTTTCCTTTCCCTTAGTAGATTCAAAGCTACTTTGGCCTGGGAACAAGTTGTAGCTGCAACCATTAAAACAAATTTGTAAACTTTTCGAGTCAAACAGCAAATATGTAAACCTTTCGAGTCAAACAGCAAACAAGATAAACAAGAAACAGTCTTCTACAGAAAAGGGTGAAAACTAAGAAGCACAACTCAGCAAAAATCAAGTGATAAAAACCAAATGCTTCTCTCTTCCTTATTCTATAACTTTACAAACCCTAACACTAGATCATCGCGAATCCCACTCAACATCCAATTGTGCTTATCAAAAAGAAGTACATGTTGCAAGGACAGTATTATTAATGAGGGAGGGCACCTATCAAACACATTACTAATGCTCAAATTCATGACGAATTGACGTATGTTCAACCACCAGCTGCAGTTGAAATGCTCAAATTAGCAGCATTAAGTTCATACCCTTAACCTGCTGAATACACAAAATTTAAATCTTTTTCTAGCACCAATTCTTAAAACATTAACCACAAATACAAATAGAACAAGCACTCAATGAACTAAGACTAACCAAAATAATGGCAACGACGAAGCATTTGCTCAAGAATTCTCAAGCAAGTGGTATCATCATCAACTACCAAAACCCGTAAACCTGCTGGAAACTGATCAGACACAGCTAAGACAGCAGCAGCACCACCTTGGACTTTACAAGAACCATAACTACTAGCAGTGGCACTAACACTTGATGCCACTCGCTGCAAAGCAGCCATTACTTCACCAAAACACAGAACTCAGAAAGAAACAAAAAAGCGTCCCGGAGATGTAGATCAAAACCCTAACAGCTCTGTATAACAGCAAAATGGAGAGGTAAAGAAGTGAAATTAAGCATTTTTTAGGAAGGCAAGGAATGAAATTGAGGTAGATCTATGAAGAGAAATGGTGAAACCCTAGAAAGCTAAATAGAGTGAAATGGAGCTGAGATTATTTATAAATTTTGATTTCTTTTGAGAATAAAATGAGATATTTTAGAAATTATTAGTTGAGAGAATTTTGGGAAAATTGTGGGATTCTGTTGATTAAGAGAAGAAGCGTTGAATTTGAGAGTTTTATTGTTGGAGAGAAAGAAAAGAAAAGGGCAGACAGAAACATTTGTTAGATAACACTTCAACAAAAGAGAAGAAATGGGAAAGCTTAAAAAAATAAAATAAAATATTTTTTTTATTTTGAAAAAAAATATCTTTTTTAAAAAATAAACTCAATAAAAGCATTTTCGTATTTTTAAAAAAAATCAACCCAAATTAAAATTTTTTAATTTTTAATAATTAATTTTTTACTTTCAAAAAAATGTGTACATATTTTTTTAAAATGTGAGATCACTAATAGTAACAATTCAATTTGATTTGAAAGTAGTAATAATTAAGAAAACAGTAATACAATTATATATATTGCAGTTCAAATAAGAGATATCATTAATAAAAATATTCAGATTATCCATTAATTTTAATAATTTATAAAAACATTAAATATATTTTAAAGTATATAGTCGCAATCAAAAGTGCTGCTAAAAAGTTTTTATAAAATATATATTAATAGCTAAAGTTTTTTATACTTTTAAAAAATAAATAAAATTTTATTGTGCTAGTAAAATTTAATAATATATTGACAAATTTCAATAATTTAACCTACTAATTAATAGCGTCACAATTCTATTTCAGATGGATCTCATTCCTCTCTTCTCTTTTATTAATGAAAACAATAATTATATATTGATAAAATAAAATATAAAATTAGAAGGATTGTGGGTTTAATTATGTTTAGAGATGATAATTATGAGGGGAATTTAAGAAGAGGAAAAAATAATTGAGGATTATCGTGAATTATAGAAGGGGATAGTTATGATAAGAAGAGAAAAGAAGCGGTCAGTGGTCCCGTAGTGCAAAATAAGCGAGCAGCAAAAAGTGAAGTGGCTGTGTTGGCGTGCTTGTCTTTGGGGCCGTACTGCGAGTTAATGCCTTTGTCTTTGGACAGCAGCCGCATGGCATAGCTTCTGGCGTCTGCTCGTTTCACACCCGCTCTAGAAAAAAAAGTAACGGTGAGCTCTCTTTACTTCGACTTCAACACCAAGGCCAATTATTAGTTAAAGTTCTGGCCACGGACCATCATCACAATCATTTACTAGTAAATTTTTGAGGATTTATGGCACATTCAATTATCAATGCATTAAAAATTATAAATAACTTTATCAGTCTATCTATAAATATCGCAGAGTTAAATTTTACTCCCTTTATTACTAAATAATTATCGTTTAAAAATTATTTATATATTAAAAAATATATTTAATATATATATAAAATATTATAATATTTTTATAATAATTTTTTTAATCAATATTAATTTTATATAAAGTTTCAAAAGAAATAGATATTTGTTCAACTAATTCTTCTATATTAAAAAAAGGTCAAATAGAAAAAAAAATATTTAAAATATATTAGTAATTTAAAATGCCAATTATTTAAAAATACAATTAGACTTCTAAAATGTCAATTATTTAGAAATAAAAAGAGTATATAATTTGAATTCGGTTCATCTGTTCACTGAATTTTAGTATATGAATTTAAATAAAATTTTATCGAATAATTCACAAATGCTGATTCATTTTTTTTTTTCAAGTATAACCTATTTTGTGAGTACTACAATATATTCAAATGCAACCCATTTTGGGAGGATTACAATAATCAAATACTAATACAGCAACCTCATTATCAAATTACTAATACAATTGTCCTCCTTTGTAACCCGATGACTCCTAGGACTTCCTCTTAAACTAATTGATGTAGCACTTGTGGGCAATGGATAATTCGTTTGCATTGTTAACTTAGTATTAATAGAAATTTATTAAAAAAATTTATAATTCGACCCATCACTTCAAACCTCAAATTTTATTTTGAGGCATGAGTTTTTTTTTCTATATTTTCTTATTAATGTCACATTAAAGTTATTATTGTTAATTATTAACGTTAGTAGGAAGATTAGTAACTATTAATGTAACGTAGGAAGATGAATTTAATTTTTGGATAAATTACGATAATTTCCCAGAGATTTGACCAAACTCATTAATTCATCCTTATATTTTTAAAAATTAACTAATAAATATTTCAGGTTTGATTTTATTAATTATTTTTTCATTTCGCTAACTAAATACTCATTTCATAAATGATATTTTTCTTCTAAACTTGAGAAAATATTAAGTTAGTAAAATGGAAAAATAGTTAATAAAATTAAACATGATAGAATATTTAGTTGAGTTATGAAAATGCCGAAATGAATCAAGAAATTATAAGAAATTTTAAGGAGGTGTTACAAAAATTGGGATGCCATAATAATGAATCACATTGATTTCAAGTTTTTATAAAATTGTGAAAAAATAAACTTATAATTTTAATTAATATCTCAATACTCAGCCTAAACAATCTAGTGGAGGTGGATGGGGCAAACATCAAACTCAGGCCGAAGTTCACGTACATCTAAAGTGGATACCGCTCCCCATCCACCCATTTGACCTTATCTTATGACATATATCCCACAACCAAAGCAAACCGCATACCCCCATGCCTATCATCCATGTTGAAGCAAACAATATCAACATGGATTATTACACCAACATCACACTCCATGTTACCTTCTCTTCCAAATCTAAACAATTCTCTGCACAACAATCTAACTACAACCCTTGACATCAAAGCTCTAAAGTTGAGCATTACCCAAAAACCAGTCTCATGGACTCCTTGCAAGGCCAGAAGGAGAGTGAGGTATGAGGATGAAGATGAAGATGAAGATGATGATGAAGAGTACGGACATAATGAGGAGATCGCAATGTTGGAATTTTATAGTCAGTCTGCCAGAGAAGAAGTGCTCCTGGTACATGCTACTGTGGATGAACAAGAAGTAGAAGTGCTCATCTTCAAGGTATAGTTCATTAAACTTCTAATGTTTTTGGTATTTTTTCTGGGTAGCTTAAACAATAACTTTTTATCCTAAAAATTCACTTGATTTCCAAGTTGAAAAAAAAAATTATGTGTTTTAATTGGGTATTTTATTTATATACGCTAACTGTAAATTAATTTTTCTATTTAATTATTTTTATAATATAAATAAAATTAATTAATTAAATAGTTTCAACAAAATGAGAACTATAGATTAATTAAATAATATATAAGATTATTTATTATTTATAATTTAAGTTTTAGATTTTATTTTAATAATATCAAATAATCAACATAAATTTATCTTAATACTTTTACGTAGCAATATTAATATATATACATACACAATACACATAGAGATAAAAGAGAGATTAGTAGATAAATTTAGTTTTTTTTTTTTAATGTAATTTACATCTCCATGACCATGTGTTATGTAACTAATCTAGCAAAATTAATTTATTTCCAAAATGTGTGTATATATATATATATATATGTGTGTGTGTGTGTAATGAGATTAAAGATGAATGTTAAGACATGAATTGAGAAGAAGTGGTCTCATTGGATGTGAATGGCAGGGATTCTCCTCGTGTTTGAGTTACAAGACTTCATCGGATCCATCAAAGGGTGTACTTCCGGCGAGAGCAGCGATCAAGTCTATAGACAGAATTAAGGGTCCCTTCGACCCCTCCAATATTGAGTATTTAGAGAAAGGCCTAACATGGCAAGCCTTTAAAATTAATTTTATAAAAAATTAATTTCACCATGTGAAAAATTAAACTTTGTAAAAAATTGCAGCTGTTTGAACCTTGCGAAAATGACTAATTTCACCATGTTTTGTTCTCCAATTTAACCTTTGTTACCCACCTTGGAAATTTTGTAATTTCATTTGGGGTGAGCATCATAAAGTAAAATTTTTAAATTCAATTGCATTTTATGATTTAATAACAGTTTTAATCCTAATCAAATTAATTTTATTGATTATTCATAATTATTTTTTCTTTTATATTGTATTAATTTTAAGTTATAAAATCATTTCATAATATATTAGAAAGTGTGTGATAAAATTAACTCATAGGAGCTTATTGTTTAAACTATGTCTTAAATTCGAGTTGTGATCATCTCATTAAATTCGTTATTAAGAGAATTTCATCGCTTTTATAGTTCTAAATTAGTTAAAAAAAAGATTAACTAATAAAAAAAAGTATATATATATATATATATATATATATATATATATATATATATATATATATATATATATATATATATATATATATATATATATTTAAAAAAAATAACTTCATTGATTCAAACTAGTAATATATTTATAGAAAACAAATATACAAATTCGTTAAAAATCATAGAGAATAAAATAACACTCAGGTTAATAATATAATAAATTAGCTCAAAGCCTATAAAGTTGATAATACTATAATAACTAGAATACTTATAACTCTAATTTTGCAACATATTGACGACCATCTAATTTGTTATCTTTATATATGTCTGATGAAATATGCTCGTCTAATCGTCTGAATTATCCAAATACAAATAAAAAGCTACAATAAGACGACAAAAAATGAAAGATATATATATAGAATAACCACTTATTTAAGAAATAAATTGATAAAAAAATATATAGAAAGGTGGTTTTAAGGTAAAAATGGTAAAAAATCACCACTCATTGCTTAAGAAAATGGGTGATTAGAAGAAAAAAAAGAAGAGAATGTTAAGAAAGGATACTAGGGTTTTTATTTTAGAGAAAAGGAGTTGTAGGCTTAATAATATATATATCTATCATTATCTCTAATATAAAAAGATTTTAATAAAAATGTTACATTTAATTTAGAGCATTAACCGTTTGATTAACTAATCAAACTATTGTTAAGCCTCTTGTTCTCCATTAGCTGTTCCAGTTTAATATAATCTTCTTTACTTAAAAAAAGTTACACTAATCAAACTATTTTTTTATATTTTCTATTGGATCTATTAACTATAATTTTATAAAAAATTTAAAAAAATATTTTTTAAAAGGTGATAATTAAAGTTCAACTAAATCTATTAATTTGCTTAATTCTTTTTTGGTTTAATTTTTAAATTTTCAATTGCATTTTCTCACCCTAACTAAATTATTTTTTAAAAAGTGATAATTAAAGTTCAACTAAATCTATTAATTTGCTTAATTCTTTTTTGGTTTAATTTTTAAATTTTCAATTGCATTTTCTCACCCTAACTAAATTATTTTTTAAAAAGTGATAATTAAAGTTCAACTAAATCTATTAATTTGCTTAATTCTTTTTTGGTTTAATTTTTAAATTTTCAATTGCATTTTCTCACCCTAACTAAATTATTTTTTAAAAAGTGATAATTAAAGTTCAACTAAATCTATTAATTTGCTTAATTCTTTTTTGGATTAATTTTTTAAATTTTCAATTTCATTTTCTCACCCTTAAATCCATTATATTTCATGATGTTGTACTCCAAAAAAAACAGTTTCACCTACTTGGTGGCTGCAAAGAAATGACACCACTTGCTTTTTTTTTAACTGAACTTTACTTTTCATTATCGTAATCAATTAGCAAAACGAATATGAATGCCCGGTTTACTTATGTCCTAACCCATTCATGATTTACTATTATTAGTATTGTCATTATTATCCAAAACAATTGGTTTAACCAACTCTACCAAAAATAAAGAAATGTGGAATCGCCGACTTGTTAGCCGCCCATGGAATAGTGGCTGATTATTATTATTTTTTTCAATTGATTCTTATTGTTTTTACAAAATATCAAAAAAATATCAATTTTGATAAAATTAGCACGAGAGATGCTTGTAGAAATTTTTTTTTTTTCAATTTTATGGTATAATTTTTTAGCTCAAATTTTTTCAATAAATTTTTAAGTAAAAATATATTTATCTTGTTAAATTTTATTTTACTATAATTTATAATTTTAATTTTTACATAAAGAATTTTGAAAATATTTCAAATCGAAAGATTATTAAATATCTGTTGATTTAAGTGGTAAAAAATTTAAATTTTCTTTAGTAATATTTTGAATTTAGATATTTTGTGTGGAGAAAATAAATATTAAAAAAAATTTATATTATTATTGATTTATTGAATTTATATTTTAAAATAATTTAAAATTCTTATTATTATTGAATATTAGAGATTTTAAATAAAAAACTTGAAGGATGAGGATGAAGACGAAGTAAGGAGGGACCATAGAATAATACCCAAGGGAAGATCCAGACACAGATAAATATCTTGTGAATAGTATCGGTGACGTGGGCCAGTTCAATGTGGTGGTATATTATGTCCTAAGATATTTATTGCTCAGATATTATTTTTGACACGTGTTGGCCACTTCTCCTACGTGGCTTTTCATTCTTACGTTTCAGCCCTCCTTGGAATATGAAACTACCATGTTGCCATTGTTCGTTGTTCATCCCATTTGATTTGCGCCTTGCTTAAAATCCAAATTAAGCATTACAATTTTTTTTAAATAGTTTTTTCCCTTTTTATTTCAAGCTTAAATTTGATAAATTATATTTTCAAATCTCTTTCTGATATTTTATATGCATGTGTCTATAAGACGATAAACATAGCTTGTAACTCCAAAATATGTTTATGCATACGGTGTTTTTTAATTATAATTTAGGGAAAGTATAAAAAAAATTGTATGGTTTGAACCATAATTGATTTTCACTTTGTAGTTTGGACTCTAATAAACTAGTATCTTATATTTTATTCTGTCAGTAAATAACGACAAATTAGCTGACATCATTAAAGAAGCTGACGTGATAAAGGGTATTGTTGTCTCTTCACTTTCAATTTTTTCCAACATGGCAAGGAAGGACACAACGGTAATTGAACGTGATTTTATACTTCTTAAGGCAACAATCAAAAAGTCCAAATTTGATTATTCCTTCTTTTGAAATCTAAAACCTAATTTCTTCTCTCTCTATTAAATCAAAATTGGTAATTAGAACTTCAAATTGCAAAATTGATACCAATAGAGTAAAATTAATCAATTGATCTGTGTGTCTTGAATGAGAAAGAGCAAAAATTTGAAGAATTTTTGAGCTTTGTGAAGGAGTGAGTAGAAAAGCATATAACATTAAGCAAGTTAATTTGAGAGCAAGCTATTTGGAGGGGTTTTAAACTTTTTCCACAAGGTAAGTTAAAAATTGCATGAAATTCCTTTCATTTTAGTTTGTTGTATGTTAGTGTTCAAGCATGACTCCGTCATTGGTACTATAGCCCTAAGAAAGACGTTAAAATTCCCACCGATATATATTTTGGACTAATTTTTTATCTTCTAAAAATAAGTTTATTTTGCTTGCGTTTTAGTTAGTTAATGAAAATGGAACTAATTTTTTTTTAAAAAAATTGTAGTTCTATGGTGGAGATGTTGAATTTGGTACTCCACCATAGGGGGAAATAGAAAGATGACTCATTTATATCAAATTAAGGGGGTAGTGTAGCTTATAGAACTATGGACATCGACTACATTTCAATGTTTGGGTTCTTTAAAGATCTTGGGTATACCACTGCATGAAAAATGTGGTATAAAATCGCTAGGTTGTAACCACCTGAGGGAATAAAAGAAATTGTTGATGATAAAATACGTCAGTATATGCTGGATTTTAAAAAAGATGAGCATCATATAAATGTATACTATGAAGAGATTGGACCCTCTTTAAATGCCTATAACCCTGATGTTTATGAAGTAAATGAAGAATATAGTTATGGATATTCAGGAGAAGATGATACTGATATTAATAACAATAATCTTGTTGAATTAAATAGTGATTTTAATGTTGATTTTTATGACCCTGAGTGTGAGGATGCTGGGGGAAAGGGTGAGTATATAAAGGAGGATAGTGTAAATGCTAGTGTAAAGGGTGTTAATTTAGTTGAGGAGACTAGTGATGCTAAAGGTAAGGAAGATGAATCAAATGGTAGTGAAGCATCTTAAGATGGACACTTTATTAATGTGAGTGATGATGAGTTACCAAACCTTGTTGATAAACTAGTCTGGGATGTGTTAAATAATGAGAAAGAATTACACACTGATCCATCAGATAGTGATTATAAGTGCTCAGAAGAGGAAATTGAAATGGATTCAGTTAGTGAAGTTGAGATTTTAAAATTTTATAATAACTATGAGGGCTTAGATGATGATATTTTTATAAATTATAAGGGTGGCTCTGGCTTAAAGGATGTTGCTAGGATAAGGGGTGCATCTGCAGGGCCTGCTCTTGCTGAAGATGAACAAAAGGCTGAAGAAGTTAGTGGATAGACTGAAAATGACTTAAAAGAGGAAGATTTGAAGGAATTTAATGAGCAACCAATACTATAGTTCAAACTAAGAAAGCATGAATAGCTTAGATGAAGAAAGATTTGGTGAGGGTGTTGATTTTGATGAAAAAACACTAAAATCAAACCTTGTCCTTTGCAAAGGAATGAAGTTCACTAGTCGTGACATTTTTAAAAAAGCACTTTAAGAGTGGGCAATTAAGAGAGGGTATGGTTACACACTAAACAAGAACAATAAGGAGAGGATTTCAGCCATATGCAAAGATAGGTATGGGTTCAGGATATATGCATCAAAATTAAAGGACAACAATACATTTTGTATTAAGACTTTCAAACCAAAACATAGTTGCCCGAGGGAATGGAATACTAGGTTAGTTAGCTTAAAATATTTAGCCTATAAGTATAAAGAAGACTTGAGAGATAATCCTGAATGGGATGTGAATGCCATACAGAAGAAGATTCAAAAAGAAATTGTGTTTGAAATTTCAATTTCCAAATGTTACAGAGCCAAGAGAAGGGCTCAAAAACTAATCCATAAAGATATAGTTGAATAATACAGAAGACTTGGTAATTATACTGAGATAGTTAGGGTGACTAACCCGAGCAACTATGTCAAAATAGAAACACCTTTGCAACCCAAAATATGGCAAAAAAGGTTGGATAAGACATTCCCTCTATGCCCAAAGAGATTTTTATGTTCCAGTACCTCTATATGAGATTTGGATAGCAAAAACAAGGTTATTTTTTAGGTCTGAAACCAATTATAGGATTGGATGGTTACCATTTAAAGAATTCAATCGGGGGCTAATTGTTGTGTGTTGTAGGTTGTGATGGCAATGAAAATATGTTTCCTTTTGCTATAGTTGTGGTTGATATTGAAGAGAATATGACATCTAAACCTTTTGTTTAAGGACTTTAGAAAGCCAGTTGAAATAGGCTGGTGTTCATATCAGACTAGCAAAAGGTATATAAATTCTTCTATATTTAGATGTTATTTTATTATTTAAAATTTAAATCTTAGTGTTAACTATATATGGAATGATGTTGTAGGTTTTGTTGAGGCTATAAAGGAAATCAAGTTTGATGTTAAGTACAGACACAATGTTAAACACATATGGAAAAATATGAAACTTATATTCAAATACCTAATTTATAAGCAAATGCTATGGGCTGCTACTAGTACAGGCACATACAAGACATGGGAGTACCATATAGATCGACTAAAGAATTTTAATAGCAAGGCATATAAATGGGTAATGCAAAAAGATCCATCAACTTGGGCAAAGGCTTTCTTCGTAGATCATCCCAAGTCAGATGCCATTCAAAATAACATATGTGCTTCCTTTAACTCATATATCAAGGCTACCAAAGATATGCCAACATTGAGTATGTTAGAGTGAATTAGAAAATGACTAATGAAGAGGGTTTATATGAAGTCTTTTGGAATCAAGAAGTACATGGGAAACATCTGCCCAAATGCACAATAAGTATTAGAGAAACACAAGGTTGAGAGTAAGGACTATTTTGCACAATAGCTGGTCTAGTTGAGTGTTATAATACACGGAATGTAATTAACCTCACTAAAAGGACATGCAACTGTAGGTATTGGGACTTGACAAGGATACCTTATAAGCATGTTGTTAGTGCAATTTGGACTGATAGAGAGCAACTTGAAGATTATGTACATTAGTGTTATCTAAAGCTGCATACCTCTCAGTTTATAGCCATATGATTCATCCTATCCTAAGTAAAGAGCAATAGGAGACGACACCTTTTCCAAATGTCCATCTAAATATTGTGCGAAAACTAGCTGGTAGACCAATAAAGCAAAGAATTAGGAAACTAGATGAACTAAAGAATCCATTCAAGGCATCAAGGAGTGAAGGACATATTGTATGTGGCAATTGCAAATAGAGAGGGCATAATGTTAGGGGATGCAAGGCATCTATCATTGGAGAAACAACTTGGCAAAGGAGAATGAGGCTAAAAAAATAAAAATAACAAGGAAACGATGTTCAGGTATTTTTTGTGTGTTAATAAAATTATTTTTATTTTATTATTAATGTAATATAATTAACAATGCATATTTGGTCATAGGAGAATGAGGGTACATCTAGGGAAATATAAAAAAGAAGGTGGGGATTTAAAAGGAATTCAGGTGATGAATATGTTCAAAGACAAGTTGTTAAAGCCCCACAAGCAATAACAACACCTAGTCATGAATCACATCAACCAGTGTAAGGTCAAAATGCATTTCAGCCAGCACTAGTAGTTTATAAATCCCACTATGTTTTTTTTCAGGTCATGTACTCAGCTAGGAACTATCAGGGTATGAAGGCTATTATTATCTCTCTTTAATACAAGGGTGCCTTTTTTTGTAGGCATGTTATTAGTTAAATGGTTTTTTTTTTCAGACACATGTAGCTCAGTTCAGGCCTCCATGGTTGGGCACAGCCACAATAGCTAACTAAGTAGCATGGACAAGGAAATGAAGATAGGGGAAATAGAGATACAAACATGGGGAAACAATTATTTTTTTAAAAAAATAGAATACAGATACTGGGGCCAATTTATAAATATAAAAAATTATAAACTTCATTTTATATAAAGTATAAATTAGATTCAATTCAAAAATATATTTTTCATGGTTAGTAATATTTTTAACACTAAAAATAATTCTAAAAAAAAAAAGAAGTAATCATATTATCTTTTAACATAAATAAAACAATAATACCTCAATTATACACAATTTTTCAATAACAAATAAACAATTTTCTATTTAATTTTACTTAAATAGTTAGTAATAAAATTATAATACTCATAAGTCAACATTAATATATCAAAAATTCATTTATAACATTTATTAGCAATTCCAGTTTCTAAAAATTTTTATTTAATTAATATTGTCAATTTTAATGTTCTCATTGACATTTTCATTGAAAAATATTGTCTCTAATTTCACTTCATCCAATGATAGAAGATACATATATTTAAAATGGACACACATGTCTTCTTTTTCTAAAATGGCCCTGGCACTTTTTTATTTTTGGAAATGACCCTGAAACATATCGGATAAGTTTTTGAGATGTGTCAGTGTCAGAAACGTGTCTAACACGAGACATGACTCTTTATAGAAGTGTCTGTCCAACATAGGTTATTAATTTAGGCATCCAAAGCATACTGTCATTTAGCCATTTTACTAAACATAAAATTTCATTCATTTGGACATTTTTACAAATAATTTATGGTCACACACTAAGTTCATTACATCTTAAAGCAAATACAACATCCGATTGCCACACTTCTTGCATTCTGATCCACAATATACCCTATATATAACAAACACAACAATCACAACCAACACAATTCTTTTCAAACTACAACTAGATGTATGTTTATTTTTATATTTCCTCAGCTCCATCCTTAATAAAGCAATCTCTCTCTTGCAAAACAATAACTCATTCTTACCCTAATTCAGCAGCTCTTACATTTTCCTTAACTCATCACTCAGCTCAACTTCTTTTGCTCGGGGTAACAACACTTCTTCCTCCCATTCATTATCAGTAGCTAGTTGATTATCTAGCCATTCAAAAAATATGCACCACGCCTACTTATTTCTTTGAATTTTCCACACTTAAAAAATTTTCTCCCATAGTTGACGGTTGTTGATGAAATCTTTTATGGGCGATGTCAAGCTGCATTCACATCACTTTCTATTGCTTCTAGCACTAGAAGATTTTCTTGTCATGTTTGATCTTTAGGGATTTCACTTATGCTTTTATGATCCACCACTTTAGGCTTTGTTGCTTTTTTTTTTCTTTTATATTCCTAACCACGTTGGAAAAAATGGATAGTGAAGAGACAATAATACCTTATGTCATGTCAACTTCTTTAATAGTATTAGCTAATTTGTTGTTATTTGTTATCGGAATTAAACGCAAAGTACTAGTTTGTTAGGGTACAAACCATCGGACGGAAGTTGATTAGGATTCTATTTCTCCAATTTTTGGGTTTTTAAATGCATACCAGAAGATTGTTTGTGAGTGTGCCATAGGATTAATTCCTTAAATAAAAACTTGACTTTTTTTAGACAATTGTGAATTTTTAAACTCCTTTACCACAATTCATTTGGATTTCAAATAGATGAAATAAAATTTTAATGGAAAAATTTGAATAGTGAAATAAAATTGTATTAATTTGAAATTTAATGCAAGGTAAAAGATAATTTTTTAAAAAAAATTAATAAGAAAAGTGTTGTAAATAAGAATTGAAAATTTGCTAAAGATAAAATTTGCTAATAATAAATATTGTCTGTGTTGTGTTGATGATTGTTTCATTAATTGTTGTGTCGTTTCCCTTACTTTCATAAGCATTATTTACTTGTAGACTACTTCTTCCATTTATTTCTCCAACTCAAGAGTCTTCTATTTCTAGGGAAATAAATTCACGTAACTTCATGCACAACCTTCATCCCCAACTTTTCTAGAACCTTCTACCTTAGTCTTTAAGTTGCACTAATGGTAGGCTGAGCTTTTAATTATTTTTGGATTTTTAGGTTATTTGGTTTTAAACTCAGAAAATTTTATTTTTAGCACAAATAATTTCAAACTACATGATATTTTTTTGTATTTTTCCCTTATAATTTTTTACTTTATTTATACTTCAATTTTTATTATTTTTTATAATATTCAATAGTAATCAGATTAGGGAATAGTAATCATTAATATGCTCATATTGGTGACATGATTGTTGATGTGATTAAGGAAGTAGTGCTAAATATCCTTTTTGGAGAATGTTAATAAATTTTAAATGGTACTATAGTAGCCTATAAATAAACATTTTTATGACTTCAGTTTTCAATGAAATACTTATTTTTTATATGAGTATCCATTTTATTTTTAAGTGTGTCCCATTTTCTTAATTTTTTTTGTTTTCATTTGTATTCTTCTTATTCCTTTCGTTATTTTTTTTATTTTCTCTCCCTTTTTTTTTTCTTTTTTTCTGTTATACTTATTTTTAAAAATTTTTAATTTTTATTTTTTGCCCATTTTTATTCCTATTTTATTTTTATTTTTTATTCCTTTTTATATTTTCTTTGTCTCTACTATCCTGTAATATTTTGAGTTTTTAAATATTTTTATATTGCATCGGAATATGCAGTGTTAATAATTTTTGTATATATTTATGATATTTTATGAGTTTGTTGTTTGTTTAAAGTTAATTTTAATTTTTTTACATTATTTTAAGTACTTTACGTAAAATTTTCCCGGAAATTATATTTTTGAGAAAATTGACACGTAAATAATTTAATACTAATTATTTTGACTAGTTTTACGAATTTGCAACGAACTCATATATAATTTTTAAAGTGCTAAATAAAATGTATATATGTGTATTTGTTTAAAATTAATCAGGGTTTAATTAATTTTCTTAATTTTATTATTTAGTTTTAATATTAATTAATTAATTTTAAGTGTATAAATTATTTGTGTGGTGAGTATTAATTGTGTGTGGGAATATATATTCTATTATAATATAAGGTGGACATCTATATATATATACATATATACATAATTTATCATCAAAATTATAAAGTTTGCATTATTTATCAAAATGTCATTGTCTCCTTCATTTTCCCTCTCGATCAATTTTCCACCATTTTTGGCCACCAAATTCGACTCCACCGGTCTCTATCTTCTTCTTGAGCTCCAGTGAGTGTGATTCCAAGCTTTGTTTCACTTAAAATGATCTAGATTTGCCTAGGTTTCAATTTCTTCATTTCAGCCATTTAGGGTTTCAAATTTTTTTGAGCTTCAATTTGATTGATTCATGAAAACTTCCTTCACAAACTTTGATCCTGGAATCTTAATCTATATGCTGTAATTTTTGTAGAATTTTTTGGAATTTATTTTGATTTTTGGGTATTTTTTATTATTTTATTAATATTTTCTAATTTTCAACAATTTATTAATTAAATTATGAAATTGTGTTTTATGGTAATTATAGGTGTTTAAATGAATTATAGAAATTTATTTTTAATTTTTGTGAATTTTTATATATTTATTTGGAATTTATTAAGTTTATGTAATTTTGAAAAATAGGGTTAATTATATGTTTAATTGAGTATATTTATTGATATTATTGAATTATATGTTGAGAAAATTAATTTTTAGTAATTATATTATTTTTGGTGAATTTTTTTATTAATTTTAGTAAATTTATATATATATATGGGTATTTTGGTAATTTGGCACTAAATTGGCTAAAAATGTAATTAAATTGGTTTTAATAGTTATTTAGGGTATAAAAATGATTTCTACAAATTATTTAGTATTTTTAACTAATTAAAAATATTTTTCGTAAATTATTTTCAAATTATATATATATTATACGATTTTTCTAAATAAATGAGTTTTTATCGGTTTTTAATAAGTTTTAGGGTTAATTATGTAATTTGGATTTATAAAATATATTTTTATTATATAAGGGCATTTTTGGTATTTCTGTAGTGTTCTGTGAATTGTGGACCTCGGTCGATAAATTGTAGTTTGGAGTCTGACCAAGGGGTTTGGGTTGTGAATTTTATGTCTATTTTGAAGTGTGTTTCTTTGCAGGACCGGTTCTACTCTTTGAGTAGAGAGATGTCCATTTTACAGGGGAGGTTCTGTCGGATTTTCTGTAAAATTCTCGTAGAACGTGATGTCCGTTCGAATTCATATTCTAATTATATGTCTAGTTTTCTAGATCGAGTCTTTAGAACTTCTGTTAGATTTATTTTGATTTTCTGCTATCATTTATTTGTTTAGTTGCGCTGAGACCGAGGCCTAGTAGACTAGGCCCGTTGGACCCATCTCGAGGAGTGCAATAAACAGTGAGTTGTTATTTTATATATATATGTATTTTATGGTGCATGTTTTAGAAACGTATTGTTTATTTTAATAAATATGCATAAATGATTTAATTAGTATTTAAGTTTATTTTTGGTTTATTTTCGGTATATTTTAAACTATATGCATGTTTTATTAATGATTTATGCTTAAAATATTTTTAAATATATTTCTAGTTTATTTTGTAATTTAATTGGATTTATTTGAAGTATATATACTCGAAATATACTTGGTTTACTTTTGGCATATTTCTAGTATATATATGGTTTATGTTGCTGTTTATTTCAAATTTGTGCATCATTTATTTTTATAAATGTATGTTTTATATTTAAAATGAAGGATATCAATAGAATGTGCTACCTAGTGGGCAACACTAGGACCGAGTACGTATCGGTACGCTGATAACATTTAGGCTATATCACTAACCTGTTTGTGGATATTGATTGTATTTGATTATTTGATGTGTGAGATATGATTTGGGAGTGTGATTGCTGGAGCTCGGTTGATCAAGTGTCTCGGGGCCAATCACACTTACAGTCAGACTACTGGAGCTCGGTTGACTTAGTGTCTCGGGGCCAGTCTACTGTCCAAATGGAACAAGTGAATATATTGGAATAAGTGAGCCTATATGGCTAGAGTGTTGTTTAACACTGTTTTGAGGTTGCGATTTTCTAGGGTTCTATTTGATCCTTCATAAACAATGATTTTCAGTAAAAATATATAAAATGATTTTGTTGCATCTGTGTGTAATTGCTTGTATATATATCTATTATGTATATTATTGACTGTGTGCATTGTCATTTAGTATGCATGTATATATATTATAACAATTCATTCAGTGAGGTCTGACTCCCCTCCGTTGACTATTTTTCAGGAGAGTCATCGTCTTCAGACCTCAGTAGCAAACCCATACGCTGGATTTCTTCCGCCCCAGCTTCATTATGTAAACTGTTTACTTTAGTTTTATTTTATTTTATGATTTAGACACTGCAGTAGTTGTAAAAATTGTTAAAGGATTATGTATTATATTGTGTGAGTTGTATATTTTAAGGATTTGAACTGGATTTGTATTAGAAGTTTATTTGTATATATGAGATGAGTTGTTGGCTTAAATCCAGTGGTGGATTATTATTTAATTATTTATGATATTATTTCCGCTGCACAATTTATTATTTATGTTATGATTATTTCATGTTTTATTTTATTTTAAGGCTTGCTACGGATTCCGGATTCGAAAGAATTCTCATTCCCTAACGCCGGTCATGGCCCCTGTTTTCGGTTGTGACATATCCTTATTTTTTTTTATTTTTCTCTATTATCCTTATTTTTTCAATTATTTATTTATTTTATTTTATATTTTTTCTCTTTTTTATTTTTTCCTTTTATATTTTTTTTATTATTTATCTATTTTTTCTTATTCTTTATTATCCTTATTTTTGCATTTTTTTTCTTTTATCTTTATATTTATTTTTTAATTTTCTCTCTTTTTTATTTATTTTTATTTTTTGCTTATTTTCTGTTTTTCTTATTTTTTAAAATTTTTTATATTTCCTTTTTTATATTTTTTTATTCTTAGTTTTTTATTTTTATTTTGGGTATATATATATATATATATATATATATATATAT
This sequence comes from Mallotus nudiflorus, assembly GCA_947683625.1. Lineage (NCBI taxonomy): Eukaryota > Viridiplantae > Streptophyta > Magnoliopsida > Malpighiales > Euphorbiaceae > Mallotus > Mallotus nudiflorus. The sequence continues at coordinate 707,622 of CANTUR010000017.1, read as the reverse complement.
ATATATATATATATATATATATATATATATATATATATATATATATATATATATATATATATATATATATTAGGCTGATATTATTTTATTCATTTTATATACATAAAATAAATTAAAATACACAAATAATAAAATCGAAATAAACAAAACATGTTTTTCAAGTTTCATGCATTTGAAAAAAGATGTTCACTTGGACATATCGATTATTTTTATTTATTTTTTTATTTAATTAACTGAATACAATTATATTTAAAATTTATTACTCAAGGCCAATTATTTCTGTGATAATTTTTTTGTATCATACACGAAAAAAATTCTAAAAATATATGGATAATATTAAAAAATATATATCACTGAATAATAAATATGACATATGCTTTGCATTTTCAACATTTGTATCATATAGACTAAGATTTTGAAAATATATAAATAATATTCAAAATTGTATATAACTGAATAATGAATATGACATTTATGTTGCATGTTCAATATATATGAATAAAATTTAAAAAATATGCAGATAATATTAAAAAATTTTGAGTAATGAATATGACATCTATTTTGCAAGTTTAACTTATACGGATAAGATTCAAAAAATATTTGGATAATATTACAAAATATTGAATAATGATATGACACGTGTTTTGCACTTTCAACATATATGAATAATATTAAAAAAATATTCAGATAAAATTCAAAAATGTTAAATAATGATATGACATATGTTTTGTACTTTCAACATATACAAATAATATTAAGAAAATATTCAGATAACATTAAAAAATGTAGTTAACTAAATAATGATTATGCCTCCTATTTTGTATTTTCAATAACCTATTTCAACAAATAATATCATATACTTGTTTTATATTTTTAATAAACTATATTTAGAAGTAAACGAATGTTAAATGTTGTATGTATTTTTGTAATAAACACACAATGAATTCCGAATCAGTAGTTTAAATTAAAATATAATAATTAAAATTTTTTTTGAATAAATGAAAATTAGTACATAATAATAATAAAAAAATCAATAATTTAGATAATTTCCAAGTATTCATGTGCTATCTGAATAACTTTTTTTTAGTTACGACAATAATAAAACATATATTTATTTTATAGTTGAAATTTCTAGTTACAACACAAAATGACAAAAATAAATAAATAAATAAAAGAGTTACAACATTATGCTTTTTTATTTTCCCTTGAAATTTACAACATTATGGTTTGGTTTTAGCACACTGATGACACAGGATGTGCCCCATCGCAAAATAAGATACATAGATAAAAAAAATATATGGAGACTGGAGGGTATTCCCTATCTTCTATAACTATTACTAGCTAACCGCATTTATAAGTTCTAAACAAATGGGCTAATTAGACAGCAACAAGTTGTTGCTTTTGATGAGATTTATCATCCTCATTGAAACATATATGGGGCCTTTAATGATCTCCCGAAGCTCAATGAAGAAGAAGATTGTTGCAGCACCATCTCCCTTTGGAGATGTGAACAGTAAGTATTATGAATAAATTAGAGTCGCACTTTACTCAAAAAAAAAAAAAAAAAAAAACAGAGTTGCACAATGTAAAGATTGTTGTCGTGATGAATGATCAAACATCAGCTAGCAACAACAAAATTACAAACCAAAAGTGAAACTGAAATATGAAGAATCTATCAGAAAATATATATATAAGAAATCTTATTAAATAGCAATGACCACCAAAGATCAATTTAAGAACTTCATAACCTGTTACCCCAAACAATGATAAATGTAAATAACCAACGTCAAAACCGAAGGACAGCTCCCAAATCACCCTCTCCTTGTCCAAGACCACCAAATAAACATACAAATCAAGCTAAAAAAAAAAAAGCTACGAACTTTACCACAATTACTTCAACCAATGTAGCTAAACTAAGTGATACCCCACATATATATTTCTGTTTAATTAAAATCTTCATTTCCTATAAAAGTTACTCAGAAAGAGAAGGTAACCAGAGGCATTAAGGGAAGTTTTCTTATGAAGAAGACTACCAAAACAAGAAGGAACGTTCTCTTATTTGGTTTAGGATTCCTATCCAAAGAGGAATCCTATCTTTTCAGATTTAAGTATCACTATCACTATAAATAAGATCTCATATCTTTCATTCTCATTCATTCTATTCTTTCATATTTTATTGCTCTCATTTCCTCTCTAAATTCCCTCTATATACTTTGACTTAGACATCGGAGCGTTTGTGGGGATCTTCCCCACCTCTCACCTTACCCTTTGTTGATCACCTGCAGGGTTTCAAACTTAAGAGTTCCGAAAAACAAGTTATCAAGTGGTACCGTTTGTGGGGACTTTTAGGAAAAGCCATCAGTGACGTCGACATCATGACTTTTAGCTCGCCACCAATCCCAACTCCTAACACTTACACGAACCTTTCCATCCCCATTTCTCTAATCACTTTGACAGCACCTCTCCTAACAGTGGGTCTTCCAGCCACATTCCCATATACCAGACCATCATCTGGTAATTTGCACATTCCTTTTGGAAACACCAAAGGATGGCCGACTCCTAGCATCAACTTCCCATATTATGCCCCCTTACAACATCATTACCGACCTATACCTTTCGTAGTTTTCCTAAATCTAACAGAAACACAAGCCATAACCACACCCAACCTATACACTATGACTCAAACACTCAACCTCACCCCAACAAACAAAGAAGCAATGTTACAAAACATCCAAGCCCATATAGCTTTAATGCAACAATAATTGAACACCTTGATTCAAAATGGCAACCCTGGAACAGTTAACATAGAAAATACCACACCTCTGGAATTGCTTGGAGGGAGCAAGGAGAAAAATAAAACTCCAAAAGAATAATCCAACTCCACAATTTTAGCTTTTGATGATTCAAAATTAACCTAAAAGGTTGAAAAGGTTATACACAAAGCCCACACGAGATCGAGGAAAGAAGATAAATGTATTTTAGAAGGCAGAACGCCCTTCATAAAGAGGATAATCTAGACAGAAATCCCAACCAAGTTCAAGATGCCATAACTGGATTAATGTGATGGAACTAGAAATCCCATCAACCACATATCCTCGTTTAGAACAAGAATATTGCTCCAAAATGTAAATGACAGCATCATGTGCAGAGTTTTCCCAAGCAAGCTCATGAAGAATGCTAAAAAATGGTTTCACCAGCTTCTAAAGAACTCCATCACCTCTTTTGAAGACTTGGCAGAGAAGTTCCAAACTAGGTTTGCCACCAACATTCCTCCAGCCAAAAACATCAATGACCTTTGAATGTGTTAGTAAGAGTTGATGAATCACTACGAAGCTACTTCGATCGGTTCAACAAAGTAGTCATTCAAATAAAAAATCTTGTAGACGAAGTTGCTATCGAAGCCCTCAAGAATGGCATAAGACTTAGAAAACACAAAGACAAGCTAATGACAAAAGAACTTAGTACTTTTGCAAAAGTGATGGCCATGCCGATCAAAATGATAAAAATGGATAAAGATAGAAGGATGTGAAGGGAGGAGGAAAAAGCATTAGCCAGAGAAGAGAGGTCAAGGCCTAGAAGAGCAAGCTTCCCACGAATAAATTTTAGAAACCTGGTTGAAAATTTTGAAAAGAAAGTCAATAGATACACACTTTTAAATACCTCTAGATCCAGGATCCTTATGTGGGTCAGACAGAATTGGGTGAGAATTACCCCAACCAGAAGAATGAGCCCAAACCAGAGAGCCACGCAGGATAGAGGACACTATTGCCAGTATCACCAGGATTATGGGCACGACACTGAGGCTTGACGAGAATTAAAAAATGCCATAGAAAGAATGGTGCAAAACAGCTGTCACGACCCGAACCTAAAAGGGCATGTGATCGACACTAGGAAATGAGAATACAAAAAGTACCCGAAACCCATAGTAAGCCTTGGCGAGAATTTAAATAAAATAAGATGATAATGAAATAACATAATTTAAATAAAGGTAAAAAACCACAAATGAATTAAAATCCAACACAAACTTAGTTATTATATATAATAATAATAATCTTTAATACACGTTCTTAATACATATGGTAATTCAAAATACCTCATAATAAACAACCAATTCATTACTACTGTGATGTTCTAGATTTAAATACACACATGATAATAATATCTATCAGATAACCTGCAGAAGATAGTCAAAGAAGAGGAAATCCGACGTAGAGTAGGCTAACCGATAGGCGACTCTAAGATCCTGAAAAAAAATATTGAGGGAAGTCAAACCTCACCGAGTAAGTTAATAAAAGAGTATACAGTGTAAAATTGTCCTTTAAAATATATTTATGAAAATAAGAAATTTATATTTTATAATTTAAACTATTAAATTTTATTTGAAATCATGTTTTACTAGAATAAAGTATTTTAAAATCATAAAATACTTTATAAAATACAAACAACCTTCTTAAATTATTTTATATATAAAACTAGGTAGAATCCTAAACCCCAAATCTAATAGCCTTTCGGCTCTCTTATAATCCAAAGACTGTCAGCTTCTGAAAGCAAAGCATCAATTGAGCTACCAGTCATAATTTATTCACTTAAACCAATATTTACTAGCGGTTCCTGAGAGCAAAGCATCAACGAGCTACCGGCCCCAGTAATATACATTTCACGCCCGAGAGCAAAGCATCACTGAGCCTTATGTATATATATATTCTCATAAAATTATGCCCGAGAGCAAGACATGAACTGAGTCTTATAACCACCAACACTCACTTTCAATCCTACCGGTGAGCACATAGTCTTGATGAAACCCATCAGATAACTAATTCTACTATAGTTTCTTTTAAAAATAAATAAATAAAAATAAACAAGGAAGATTACAATAAATTAAAACAATCTAAAATTTACTAAGCATGTGAAACTTAATATAAACATGCTAATATATATATATATATATATATATATATATATATATATATATACACATTTCCTATATATAGTTCAATTATTAACTTACAGTTGGAATGCGCTCCTCTGCGCAGTCGTGCTCGACTCTGACTAGTTGACTCAGCTAGAGGCACAACTAAAGAGAAGAAATAAAAATGAAATTCCTATACATTCTAGATTTCTAAGGAAAGACTCTATTAAAGAAATACGACTTTATTAAAATAGACCCGATGTCACATTTTATGAGAAATCTACCAAAAATTTGGTAAATTTTCCTCTGTAAAACAGACATCTCTCTACTAAAAGTAGAGTCGACCCTGCAAGAAAATACAGTTCTAAAATATAGAAGCTCACCACCTCGGGTTGGGACCCCGAACTACATAAATTCCCAACTAAGGTTCACAGTTCACAATAGAATAAATATTAAATAATAATATACTAAGATCATTAAAAATCCATAATCATCAATAATAAACTATAATTTAATATTCAAACATCAAAACACTAAATATAATTATTTTTCACAATAATTAATAAAATCTCAAATATTTATATAATATTAATAAAATTCCAATTTTACAAATATTCAACATAAATAGTCAAATTCAGATTTAATTATTCAAATAGTTTAAATATATAATAAAAGTAATTAAAAACTCGATTAATCACAAAAATAGTATATAATTTATTATTTGAATATAATTTTCAAAAATTAGTATTAATTAGTTAAAAATAATAAATAATTCGTAAAAATTATTTTAATACCCATTATTATTCCAAAATTATTTTAAACATATTATTTAACTATATTTTCAACAAAAGTACACAATTAACCTATAAATCCAATATTCACATAATAATAAAAATATTCCCAAAAATTATTTTCTCAATTCTAAAATTACTAATCTAATTTAATAACACTAATTTAACCAAATTTCCATTCAAAATAATTAAATAACATAATTATTAAAAATCCATTTTTTAATATTAAAATATTCAAAAATACCCATTATTCAAAATAATTCAGAACATATACAAAAAATATTTTTGAGAAGATTGAGCTACCTACAACAACATTATCAAAGAAAAATTTCATGAATCAAACTCAATAATTAAAAAAAAAATTCAAAACCCTAATGCCACCTAAACAAAAATTGGACATAACTTAAAAATAAGGGAATTTAAGCTCAAACCAAGCTTATAATCGAACTCATGGAGCTAGGAGGTTTGATCAAGACCGGAACTATGAGCTGAGGTGGCTTGAAACTTTGCCGGTGTTCATGGAGATCACTCTCGGTCTTTCCCTTTTTTCAGTAACTCTAGTGGCTTCAGGTGGTGGAGGATGACGTCTAGAGATGGCTGGAGGTGGTGATGATCACTGGTGGCACAATGGCAACTTCAGTGGCTTGGGGTGGTGTTGGATCATAGGGAAGAAGGAAGAAAAAAAATGGAAAGGAAGGAAGAAAAAGAAAAAAAAAAGCAAAGGGAAGAGAAAAAAATTGGCTATATATGTATGTATGTATGTATATTGACTAACCCACTAACATATATACATACATATATACACTAACACACACACATGCACATGTATAATAATAATAAAAAAAATAACCCTAATATAAAATAACAATAACAATAATCATATTAACACTAATAAAATAATAACAATAACATTATTAAAAATAATAGTAATAACAATAAGTTTAATATTTTATACAGTAAAACTTCCAAAATAAATTATTCTACAAAAATAAAATATTTTGAATGAAATAAATAAATAATATACATAAATAATGATAATATATTTAAAATTTAGAATTTTATTAACACTGCATATATAATAAAAATTTTATATTACTTAAAATATCGGGTCATAACAATCTTTCCCCTATACAAAAATTCGTCCTTAAATTTTTAATAGTAAAATACATAATCTAATGAAAAAGATAGGGATAAGCCACCCGCATCGCTGCCTCCGTCTCCCACGTGCAATCCTCAACTGTGTGGTTGCTCCATAACACCTTCACCATCAGGATCTCCTTAGTGGGAAGCTGACAAACTTGACGATCCACAATTGCCATAAGATCCTCCTCATATGACAGGTCTTCACTAAATTCCACTGTCTTAAGCTAAAGGACGTGAGAAGGATCAGGAATATATTTCCTCAGCATGGAAATATGAAACACTAAATGAATCTGAGATAGTTCAGATGGCAACACCAATCTATAAGCCACCTCTCTAACTCTCGAATGTATCTCGAATGGCCCAATGTACCTCGGAGCTAATTTTCCTTTCTTACTAAACCTCATAACCCCCTTCATTGGAGACACCTTCAGAAACACCATATCTCAAATGAAAAAAGACACATCCTTCCTCTTTGGGTTTGTATAGCTCTTCTGTCTATTAAAGGCTATCCTCAAACGCTGCTGAATAATGGGAACCTTCTCAGAAGTAATATGCACCAATTCTGGACATATCAACTGTCTCTCTTTGACTTCCCAACACAATGGTGATCTACATTTTTTACCATACAGTGCTTCATATGGAGCCATCTTAATACTTACATGATAACTATTGTTATATGTAAATTCTATCAATGGCAAATGTATGTCCTACTGACTACCAAAGTCGATCACAGACATCCTCAACATATCCTCAAGGGTCTGTATGGTCCTTTCTAATTTACCATTTATTTGAGGATGAAGTGTGGTGTTAAAATCAAGTTGGGTACCTAATGCCTTATGTAACTCCTGCCAGAAGACCGAGGTGAAAGTAGCTCCTCTATTAAATACTATGCTCACTGGTACCCCATGAAGATAAATAATTCTATTGACATAAGGTCTTGCTAATCTATCAGTAGAGTATGTCTTCTTGATTGGTAGAAAATGTGCTGTCTTAGTCAGTTTGTCAACTATCACCCAAACAACATCATAATCACTAGTAGTATGAGGCAATACGGTAACAAAGTCCATAGCAATCATATCCCACTTCCACTCTGGGATAGGCAATGGCTGTAATAACCCTACAGGCCTCTGATGCTCTAACTTCACCTGCTGACAAGTGAGGCATTTGGATATGAATTCTGCTATATCCTTCTTCATTCCATTCCACCAATATGTATCCTTCAGGTCATGATACATCTTAGTAGAACCCAGGTGAACACTGTAAGCAGAAAAATGTGCCTCCTCTATGATTTCTTTCCTCATCTCATCCACATCTGGCACACATAATCAAATACCCAAACGCAACACACCCTTGCCATCAATCACAAATCCAATGGACTTGCCTTGTTGCACTTTAAACATGATCTTCTGTAGCTATAGGTCCTTTCTCTGTGCTGCCTTAAGTTGATCCAAGTACACTAACTGTACACTAAACTAGGAAAGGATGCATTTCTTAGTCACTTTCAGCTATAGTCCTTGGTCAATCAGCTCATTCATCTCCTTAGTAATTGATCTCCTCTTAGTATTGATGTGTGCAAGGCTACCTACGGACTTTCTGCTCAAGGCATCTGCAACTACATTTGCCTTGCTTAGATGGTATAGAATAGAACAAATATAGTCCTTGAGAAGTCCCATCCATCTCCTCTGCCTTAAATTTAGATCCTTCTGCTGAAAAATATACTTTAAGCTTTTATGATTGGTGTATATCTCACAAGTCACACCATACAGGTAATGCCTCAAAATCTTAAGTGCAAACACCACTGCTGCCATCTTCAAGTCATGAGTAGGATAATTTTGCTCATGCATCTTCAACAGTCTTAAAGCATAAGCAACCACTCTTCCATTATGCATTAGTATATAGCCCAATCCTACACAGAAAACATCACAATACACCATATAACCTTCATCCCTAGAAGGCAAAGTCAACACTGGAACTAAAGTTAATAAATCCTTAAGCAACTGAAAATGCTCCTCACATTTGTCTGTCCACGCAAACTTAGCATTTTTCTGGGTCAGCCTGGTCAAAGGTGCAACTATCTTAGAGAAATCCTTCACAAATCTCCTATAATAGCCTGCTAAACCTATAAAGCTCCTCACTTCTGCCACTATCGTGGGCCTTAACCACTCTGTAATAGCTTCGATCTTCCTCGGATCCACCTGTATGCCATCACTAAATACCATGTGGCCTAAGAATGCGACTTGGTCCAACCAAAGTTTGCACTTTAAAAATTTGGCACACAACTAGTGCTCCCTCAAAGTTTGAAGCACCAATCTTAAATGTATCGCATACTTGGCCTTACTTTTAGAGTATACCAGAATATCATTGATGAATACAATCATAAATCGGTCCAAGAATGGCTAGAACACCCTATTCATTAAGTCCATAAAGGCTGCTGGGGCATTAGTCAACCTAAATGACTTCACTAAAAACTCATAATGGCCATACCTAGTTCAAAATGTAGTCTTGGGTACATTTTCACCTCTAATTCTCAATTGATAGTACCCAGACCTTAAGTTGATCTTAGAGAAACATTGAGCTCCTTGTAATTGATTGAACAAATCATTAATCCTCGGGAGTGGATATTTATTCTTAATGGTAACCTTATTCAACTTTCTGTAGTCAATACAGAGTCAAAGACTACCATCCTTCTTCTTTACAAACAACATAGAAGCACCCCAAAGAGATGTACTAAGGTGAATAAAACCCTTATCAAGCAATTCTTACAACTACTCTCTCAGCTACTTCAACTTTGTAGGCGCCATTGTATATGGTAGCGTAGAGATAAGATCTGTACCAGGCACTGCATCAATATAAATTCTATCTCCCTATCAGGTGGCAAGCCTGGCACTTCTTTAGGAAAAAAATTTAAAAACTCATGCACCACTGGCACCCTTTCAATTGCCCCACAATCTGCTTGTATATCTCTGACCATAACTAAGTAGCCTTGACTACCCCTTTTAAACATCTTCTTAGCCGTGATTATAGAAATGATGTTTTAAGGCATTGAACTCTTATCACCTCTGATTCCGAATTCCTCATCAGAAGGAATTCTAAAAATTGCTTCTTTCTCTCGACAATCAACTATGGCATAATGTTGTGCCAACCAATCCATCCCCAGAATAATGTCATAACCAATCACATCAAGCAAAATCAAATTTACAAGCAATTCTCTACCCTCTGTTAACATTGGACAAGATGGAAAGAACACATCTATCTCTAACTCATCACTAAGTGGAGTTGCTACAGATAAGGGAAACGACATCTTGGAAGGTGGACACGCTATTTTAGAAGTAAATGTAGGAGATATAAAAGAGTGTGAAGCACTCAGATTAAATAAAACTCTAGTCTCAAAATAGCATACTAGGAGAATACCTGCCACAACTGCATTGGATGCCAAAAAGCATCTTGAGGAGTCAAAGTGAAAAATTGAGCCTGACCATGTCCTGGCTGCTATGAATTGGACAATTGTGTATATCCTCTACCCTCAGCTCTGCCTTCAAAACCTCTACCCTGCCGGCTTAAATATTGAGTCAGTCACTACTGAGGATACATAGGTGTTTGATACTACTGGTGCACTTATAGGTACGGCTAAGCGATTGATGAAGAAGATCCCTAAGCATAAGTCGATTGGAATCCATAATTAGGACAATCCCTGGCGAAATACCCTAATGCACTCTCCTATAAATAGCATATGCACTAACCCCAGATCTTGAACTACCGTGTCTATAAATCTGACCACTACTGCTACTACTGGCATAGCACCAAATCTAACAGTCATGCCACTCTTACGACTCTGAGCAAAATTGTGCCTACCAGATTGGTGTGCTCTAAACTGTCTGCTCTATTGAAAAGTACCCCTTGGCTGAGTACTCATGCTACCTATTTGGAAAATAAGCTACTGAACCCCCTGAGTCGATATGCTACTGCTACTATCATAAGGATCCGGAATGGTGCTATGTTTAATATGTCTTTGCTCAAGCTATCTAGCCTCCTCAATCACACTCTCTAGGCTATAACCCCCAATCTAAATGCCAAAATAAATGGGGCCTAATTCAGTCATATAAAGCTCTACTGCTCTCATATTATCTTGCATCACATCCACAATATAATGTGATAGTCTGAAGAACTCTCGAGTGTAGTATTCAATTGATCAATCTCTTTTGGCAATATTCAGCAACTACCATCTGTAGTTCTCTCTCATCGATACTGGGTAGAAAAACCTCATAAACCTCTCCTTAAAATCTAACTAGGTTATCACAATCATATAGGGCTGAGTAGACTATATGAACTAATCCTAAGCTGTTGTTGACATAAATAACTCCACTATCATGATTTGCTCATAGTCTGAGTATCCTATCCTAGTCCTAGCCTTAATGGTATTAATGAAATCCAGAGCATCCCCTATGCCATCAAAAGAAACTCACCCGACTCTAGTGTACAGTAGAGCGACATCAACATCTGTCATCCCCTGAGTCTTTTATTGAAGCATTTGCTATACTAGGGGCATTGCTTGGTTAAGAGTTGCCAACCCTTGATTAATTCCTACCTTACCCACTACAAAGCTTATAGGATCCTTTACTGGAACTTCAAGCTCTGCCTGCGGTTGTTCCTGCCTTTGAGCTGCTGCTGCTCTAGCTCTACCCTTGCCTCTGCCTCTACCTTTATGTCGAGATGTAGGAGGAAGAATCTTATCCTGAATAGACTGCTCATCATCATTCCCCTCAAAGGCTGCTTCTGCAGTAGGAGCAATCTGTGCTTGCCTCGTTCTGAAAAAGACACAAATGAATTCAGAACAAGACAAAAGTACTACATAAGCGTAGATAGTAAGAATAAGAAAGACAATAAGTGATAATTATCAACCTATTACCGCAGTAGTCCATGAAAAAAATAGACATTAAAAGCTGAAAACACATATAAAATGAGCCAAAGCTCTGATGTCAACTTTGTCAAAACTCGAACCCAAAAGGGCACATGACCGGCACTAGGAATGGGAATACATGAAGTACTTAAAACTCATAGTAAGCCTTAACGAGAATTTAAATAAAATAAGACGATAATGAAATGACATAATTTAAATAAAGGTAAAAAAACACAAATGAATTAAAATCCAATACAAACTTAGTTATTATATATGATAATAATCTTTAATACACGTTCTTAATACATATGGTAATTCAAAATACCTCATAATAAATAACCAATTCATTACTACTACGTTGTTCTAGATTTAAATACATACATGATATTAATATCTATCAGATAAACCTACATAAGACTGCCGGAGAAGAAAAAATCCGGCGTAGAGTAAGCTAATCGACAGGTGACTCTCGAGATCCCAAAAAAATATTGAAAGAAGTCAGACCTCACTGAGTAAGTTAATAAAAGATATATATATATAGTGTAAAAGTCTCTTTTAAAATATATTTATGAAAATAAGAAATTTGTATTTTATAATTTAAACTATTAAATTTTATTTGAAATCATGTTTTACTAGAATAAAGTATTTTAAAATCATAAAATATTATAAGATACAAACAAGCTTCTTAAATCATTTTATATATAAAACTAAGTAGAATCCTAAACCACAAATCTAATAGCCTTTCGGCTCTCTTACAATCCAAAAACTGTCGGTTCCCGAGAGCAAACCATGAATTGAGCTAACAGTCACAGTCAATTCACTTAAACCAATATTTACTAGCGGTTCTTAAGAATAAAACATCACCGAGTTACCGACCTCAGTAATATAATTCACGCCCGAGAATAAAACATCACCGAGCCATATATATATATATATATATATATATTCTCACAAAATCATGCCTGAGAGTAAAGCATCAATCGAGCCTTATAACTACCAACACTTACTCTCAATCCTACCGGTACGCACACAGTTCTGATGAAACCCATCAGGTAGCCTGTTCTACCGTAGTTTTTTTTTAAAATAAATAAATAAATAAAAATAAACAAGGAAGATTACAATAAATTTAAACAATCTAAAATTTACTAAACATGCGAAACTTAATATAAACATGCTAATATATATATATATATATATATATATATATATATATATATATATATATATATATATATATATATATATATATATATATATATATATATATATATATATATATATATATATATACTTCCTATATACAATTCAATTATTAACTTACAGTTGGAATGCGCTCCTCTGCGTAGTAGCGCTCGACCCCGGGCTGGAGGTGCAACTAAAGAGAAGAAATAAAAACGGAATTAAAAATGAAATTCCTATACATTCTAGATTTCTAAGGAAAGACTCGATTAAAGAAATACGACTCTACTAAAATAGACCCGATGTCACATTTTATGAGAAGTCTACCGAAAATTCGGCAGAGTCTCCTCTACAAAACGGACATCTCTCTACTGAAAAAAGAGTTAACCCTATAAGAAAACACACTTCTAAAACACAGGAGCTTACCACTTAGGTTGGAATCCCGAACTATACAAATTACCAACGGAGGTTCACAATTCACAATAAAATAATTATTAAATAATAATATACTAAGATCATTAAAAATCCATAATCATCAATAATAAACTACAATATAATATTCAAACATCAAAACACTAAATATAATTATTTTTCACAATAATTAATAAAATCTCAAATATTTATATAATATTAATAAAATCTCAATTTTACAAATTTTCAACATAAATAGTCAAATTCACATTTAATTACTCAAATAGTTTAAATATATAATAAAAGTAGTTAAAAACTCAATTAATCACAAAAATAATATATCATTTATTATTTGAATATAATTTTTGAAAATAAGTATTAATTAGTTAAAAATAGTAAATAATTCATAAAAATTATTTTAATACCCATTATTATTCCAAAATTATTTAAAACATATTAGTTAACTATATTTTCAATAAAAGTACACAATTAACCTATAAATCCAATATTCACATAATACTAAAAATATTCCCAAATACATAAAATTACCAAAAATTATTTTCTCAATTCTAAAATTACTAACTTAATTTAATAACACTAATTAACCAAATTTCCATTCAAAATAATTAAATAACATAATTATCAAAAAATCCATTTTTTAATATTAAAATATTAAAAAATACTCATTATTCAAAATATTCAAAAAAATATAAAAATAATATTTTTGGGAAGATTGAGCTACCTACAATAACATTATCAAAGCAAAATTTTCATGAATCAACTCAATAATTAAATAAAAATTTAAAACCCTAATGTCACCTAAACAGGACATAACTTAAAAATAAGGGAGTTTAAGCTCAAATTGAACTTAGAATTGAACTCACCGGAGCTAGGAGGTTCGATCAAGAAAGGAACCATGAGCTGAGGTGGCTAGAAACTTCACCGACGTTCATGGAGGTCACTCTCGGTCTCTCCTATTTTTCGGTAACTCCGACGGCTTCAGGTGGTGGAGGACGACGTCTAGAGGTGGCTGGAGGTGGTGGTGATCGTTGGTGGCGTAGTGGCAGCTTCAGTGGCTTGGGGTGGTGCTGGATCGTAAGGAAGAAGGAAGAAAAAAATGGAAAGGAAGGAAGAAAAAGAAAAAAAAAAGCAAAGGGAAGAGAAAAAACTTGGCTAGCCCGATTTTTTTGGCTTGATGCACACTTATATATATATATATATATATATATATATGTATGTATGTATATTGACTAACCCACAAGGATATATACATACATATATATACACTAACTCACACACACATACACTAACTCACACACACATGCACATGCATAATAATAATTAAAAAAATAACTCTAATATAAAATAATAATAACAATAATCATAATAACACCAATAAAATAATAACAATAATATTATTAAAAATAATAGTAATAACAATAACTTTAATATTTTAAATGGTAAAACTTTCAAAATAAATTATTTTATGTCAATAAAATATTTTGAATTAAATAAATAAATAATATACACAAATAATGATAATATAGATAAAATTTAGAATTTTATTAACACTACATATATAATAATAATTTTATATTATTTAAAATATTGGGTCACAATAACGACAAACTTGGCAATTTCATTGACACATCTAGAGGGACCAGGAATTTGAATGTACAAGGATGAGACAAACTAGAACCAAAAAAGGTCTGGACCGAACCAGTCAAGGTCATTAACATGATAATTGAAGGAAAAAACACTGAGAAAAGACCCAAGAAAAGCCGGGGAGAAGGACCAACCTACAAGAAGAGAGAGGTCATTATATTTGATTCTGAAGATGGGGAGCATGATCGACACCCCACAATGACGCCCTGATGGTAAGCACATACATCAATAATTATCTGGTAAAGAGGTTACTGGTCGACAACAGGAGCACCATCAATGCACTATCTTGGAATGCTTACAAAGAAATTGGAGGTTCCGTCGCTAACCTAAAAGCTATCCAAAATCCCATTACAAGCTTCTGCAGAGGAACCATACAGTCGATGGGTATTATAGAGCTAAGTCTGGAATTTGGAAACCAAGACATTGAAGAAACGAAAGTCATTAAAGCCCTATTCAATATAGTGGATCTCCCATTGGCATCTAATGACATCATAGTATGGCCAACACTTTATGAAACTGATACAGTCACAAGTATCTGACACCTGACTATGAAGATTCCAATCGAGGGTAGAACTCTTACAATCCATAGAGATGAGCACATGGCCAGACAATGCTACCAGATGGCAATCAAACCTCAAACGGAAGCATTCCCCTTAGAGACTTGGGAGATAGAGAAGCAAGGAGCTGGACCTGAATCAATAAATGACACTCAGACATTATAGATTGCTGATGGGAAGATGGTAAAGATTGGTAAAGAACTTAACTCTGAAATTAAGCAAGGAATAAGTGAAGTCCTCATAAAGCACTCAGGAGGTTTCACCTTTCGAGCATCAGAAATAACTGGAGTAGATCCTCATATTGCCATACATAGCTTGAATAACAGACTAGGAACGAATCCAGTGATCCAGAAGAAATGAACTTTTGCATACAAGAGGCAAAAGATAATTACCGAGGAAACAAAGAAGTTATTAGATGCTGGATTCATCAAAGAAGTTACCCACCCGAAATGGGTAGCCAATGCGGTGCTAGTAAAGAAGTCAAATATTAAGTATAGGATGTGTGTGGACTATACTGACCTTAATCGGGCGTGTCCCAAGGACAGCTACCCCTTGCCAATAATTGACCAGCTAGTAGACACCACTGCTGGCCATGGTCTATATAATTTTATAGACGTAGTATAAGGAAATCACCAGATGCCAATGGAGGAAGAATACTAAAAGAAAACATCATCACCCATGAAGGTCTATACTGCTACAAGGTAATGCCCTTTGGGTTAAAAAATGCTAGAGCCACATATCAGAGGATGATAAACTATGTAAACATGGATGTAAACGTGCATCTTCAGAGATCTGGATGCAAATCTCTGAAGTAAACATAGAGGACATTATTATTAAAAACAAGCATGCAGATCAACACCCTGCAGATCTTGATCAGGTCCTTTAATTGCTGAACGAGTCTCGGATCATGCTGAATCCAGATAAGTGCATCTTCGGAGTCAAGGCAAGAAAATTCTTAAGATTCATGATATCCCATAAAGGTATTGAGGCCAACCCAAAAAAAATGGAAGTCATTCTTAACATGAAAGCTCTAAAAATCATCAATGATCTACAAAAGCTAAATGGCAAAATCATGGCTTTAGGGAGATTCATCTCTTACTCGGCCAAGCGATGCCTACCACTATTCTGAGCTCTAAAAAATTTCAAGAAATTTGTTTGGACAAAAGATTGTTGGACAGCTTGTAAAGATATTAAAAAATTCATATCCTCTCCACCTCTACTCAGTAGGCTGGTCCCAGAAGAAATGTTGTACTTATACTTATCGATTGGCCTAGAATGCATAGCCTGGGTACTAGTAATGGAGGAAGAGGGCCAGCAAAGCTTGGTGTATTATATCAGCAAAATACTCCAAGGATTAGAGATTCGGTACCCAACGTTGGATAAATTGGCCATAGCTGTCGTTCATGCATCCCAAAAAATCAGGCACTACTTCCATGCTCATCCCATTATTGTAAGAACTAGCTTCCCCTTGTGAAAAATATTACAAAGAGATGAGACTTCAAGTAGATTAGTTCAATGGTTTATATTACTTAGAGAATTTGACATCGATTATAAGTCCTGTCAACAGGTGAAAGCTTAAGCATTAGCATATTTTGTTTAAAATATGACACTAGAAGATTCTACCATCACCAATGCATTAGAGTAGAAGCTCTATGTGGACAAAGTGCCCTTTACTTAAAGATCCGACGTAGGGATCATCCTCAAAGGACCGTATAAAGTTCTTATTAGATATGCAATTCAGATACAGTATAATGCCACTAACAACACTGTGGAATATGAGCTGCTTATCATAGGATTAAAGTTAGTTACTGAAGTCAAGGTCGAGCATCTTAAGATATACTTGGACTCTCAATTGGTGGTAAGCTAGGTCCAAGGGACATTCCAAATTAAAGATCCGAGCATCGCCAGATATGTTGGAAAAGTCATGCAACTCCAAATGAAGATTAAGCAAGATGAGGGACAGTGTGAAATAATACAGAGACCTCAAAATAAAAACTCAGAGGCCAATCTCTTAGCCAAATCAATAGCCAAAGATAGTCAAGCATTCAAAAACATGGAGCTCATTAAAGTATTGACAAAACCCAAAATTGAAGATCCAGATATCTTGGAGATATAGGAAAGCCCATAGTGGATAAAGTTGATTGTCAAATATCTTATAAATGGGACACTCCCAAAAGACAAATTAAAAGCCAAGAAGCTAAAGATGAAGGTAGCCCACTACTCTATGCTTTATGGAGAACTCTATAAAAGATCCCTCTTACACCCATGGTCTAAATGTGTATCGCCAGAGGAAGGAAACTATATACTCAGGGAAATCCATGAAGGCATTTATGAAGCACACGAGTCATATTACACTTAACCAAAAAAGCACTACTGCAAAGATACTACTGGCCTAACATGTCTAGGGATGCTCAGAAGCTAACTCAGGAATTTCATAAGTGCCAGCAGTTCACCCATCTTAACCATAAGCCCTCCAACCCTTAATATTAGATCGGTAGCCCCTGGCCTTTCACAGTGTGGGGAATGGACATCCTAGGTCCCTTCTCAACCTCCAAATCATAAAAGAAGTTCTTGATTATAGCCATAGACCATTTCATTAAGTGGGTAGAGGAGGAAGCAATACTCGCTATCACAGAAGCCCAAATCTAATACTTCTTCTAAAGAGAAATCATCTGCAGGTTTAGAATACCACACACCTTGTGTCACGACCCAAACTAGGAGTCATGATCGGCACTAGGGAACGGAAATTCTTTCGAATCTGGAACCCGTAACAAGCCTTAGAAAATAAAATCATGCAATAAATAAATAAAAAGTACGACAAAATTAAAATTTTTCTTCTCTTTCTTTTTTTTTGAATCAATATATAAAATAAATACTCTAAATCCTTTCATAAATAAATATATTCATACAATGTTCAGATACAACTCTCTGAGTATTAAATATCAAAACAAAATAATACTCTTCTGATACAATAACACTACTACTGCAGTTTCTAGAATACAAATCAGAGTTCAAAATATACATTTACATAAAATAGCCGGGACGAAAGAACACTGGTGAGGAACTCTACTACTAAGGTCTGACGATATAGGATCTCCTGAAAAAAATTTAAGGGGGTCAGACCTCACTGAGTGAATTATTATACTATATATACATGCAATCTAAACCATAACAATCAGACATTCTTATATATGTATGTATATACACACATTTCACACAAATGTCAAACTTTGCTTTAATAAATATAATAGATGCAGAAAACATTTATCTTAATACATGAAGGATCAAATATAACCCTATTAATCGCAACCTCAATCAATCATATCATCACTCTAGTCATATAGGCTCACTTAAATCCAAATAGATCACTTATTCCATTCTGGACAGTAGCCTGGCCCCGAGACACTTAGTCAACCGAGCGCCAATAGTCTGACTGTCAGTGTGATTGGCCCCGAGACATTTAGTCAACCAAGCTCCAGCAATCACACTATTAATCACATCATATCTCAATCATATCGATCAAATCATTATCAATCAAATTGTAATCTCCATAATTAATTCCTCACTCAAACCTAAATCTATTGCATTGGTACGTACACGGTCATAGTGCTACCCACTAGGAAACACGTTCTATTGATATCCTTCATTTAAAATAAATCATTCATTCAAAAAATAATTAATGTAGAATGACATTCATAATAGTAAAATAAACCATATATATACCAGAAATATACCTAAAATATACCCAGTATATTTCAGGTATATATATATGTCAAATAAAACATGAAATATACTAAAGATAAACCATTAATATAATTAAAAACAATTTAAGTCCATTTTAATAATATAACATGTATTTGCTTAAAAATGTACCTAAATATACTAAAGATATACCCTAAGTACACAAATCATTTAATAAAATAATTATGCATAAATATTCATTTAAATATGTATATGTACTAAAACATGCATTTAGGTTTGACATATGTTCACAAATATACCAAAAATAACCTAATTTTCTAGCATGCATATATCACAAATAAACCTTAAGTATACCACTAATATGTTAGATTTAAATTAATAATAAAACATGCATTTATTTAGAAATATATAAAAAATATACCAAAAATAAACTTAAAAACAATTTAAGTGTAAGTCAATAATATGACATGCAATTATTTAGGAATAAACCAAAAATTTACTGAAAATATACCTAAAGTATACTAATCATTCAATAAAATAATTATGACTAAATATACATTTAAAACATGTATATTTACTAAAATGTATTAAACATAAACCTAATTATTTAACATGCATATATATAAAAATATAAAC
The DNA here is from genome assembly GCA_947683625.1 of Mallotus nudiflorus. Taxonomy (NCBI): domain Eukaryota; kingdom Viridiplantae; phylum Streptophyta; class Magnoliopsida; order Malpighiales; family Euphorbiaceae; genus Mallotus; species Mallotus nudiflorus. Next base: position 687,732 of record CANTUR010000017.1, on the reverse strand, counting down.
CCTAGATATACCAAAAATATTATAATTTAAATCACTTTTAAAAACATATAATGAAAATGAAAAACCCTAAGTGATGCATCCTATATGCAATTCATATATATACAGTATAATAACTCATTGGTGTGCGATCCTCAAGACAGACTCGGCGGACCCGGTCCGTTAGGTCTCGGTCTCAACGTAGCTAGAAAAATAAAATAACAACCATCAGAATAAATTCTAACTTAAACTTCTAGAGACTCGATCTAGGATTATAAAAATACATACTGACACGGAATTGAGATCTGACCCGATGTCACGTTTTACGAGAATTCTATCAAAAATTTGGCAGAACCTCCTCTGTAAAACGGACATCTCTCTACTAAAAAGTAGAGCCGGTCCTGCAAGGAAAATATAGTTCGAGTATAGAAATTCACACAACCCTCGGTTGGGATCCCAAACTACAAAAATTCCCCAACCGAGGTCCACAATTCACCAAAATTCAAATAATATAATAAAATATATTAAAAATCAATAATTACCATAAATACCCTCAAAATATCAAAATACAATATATTTAACATTAAACACCAAAATAATTATTTTCCCAAATAATTAATTAAAATCCCAAATAATATTATAATATTATTAAAAATCCATTTTTTTCCAATAATTACACAAATATTAATAAAAATTCATTTTATAAATCCAATTAACTTAATTAGCCCAATAATATAACAAAAAGTTAGAAAAACTCATTTTATTATCAAAATAATATATAATATATTATTTGAAAATAATTTTCAAAAATTAGTTTATTTAGTTAAAAATATTAAATAATTTGTAAAAATCATTTTTATATCTCAAATATTATAAAAATCAATTAAACATAATATTCAACTAAAATTACCACCAAATTACCAAATTAACCCTAATATTTAAAAATACACATAAAATACTAATAATACTCAAAAATTCAATAAAAATTATATAAATACACAAAAATTATTTTCTCAACATATATCTCAATAATATCAACAAAAACATATATTTAACCAACTACTTCTAACAAAATATATATTTAACCTATATTTTCAAAATTGACATAAACTAAAAATAATTATAAAAATTACACAAAATTCACAAAAATTATAAACTCAACTCTAAAATTAGTAATAACCACTAATAAAATCAAAAATCACAATTTCACAATTTATATAATTAATTTACGAAAATTAATAAAATAATATTAAAATATTCAAAAATTCCCAAAAATCAAAATAAATTCCAAAAATCACACGAAAATTCATGGAAGTAGATTAAGCTTCTAGGAACAACTTTTGTGAAGGAAGATTGCAAGATTCATCAAGATCAAGCTTAGAAAAATTTGAAACCCTAATGCTCCATTAATAAAAATCAAACATAACTCAAGAAAATGGAGGTTTAAGCTTAAACTAAGCTTGGATTAGGACTCACCACAGCAAGAGGAAGAGAAAGACACCATAATCGAAGGAAATGGTGGTCGGAAAGAAGATTGGCCAGATTTAATGGAGTTTCAGCTTCTTTCCAAAAACAGACGTTACTGGTGCCAGAGAAGGAAGAGGAAGACGGCGGAAGGCAACAGGGAGTGGTGGATGGCCGGCCGAACATTGGGGAGGCACAGTGAGGGTTGAAGATCGGGTTACACGAAGGGAAGAAGAGGAAGTTTCTGTAAAAAGAAAGAAAAAAAAATGGGACATGAATAGTGTTTTGCGTTTCTTCTATAAATGTATATATGTATATATATGTTGTGTGAGTGTGTTAGTGTTTAATGCATGCATGTATGTTTATTTTGTATGCATGCATGTGTGTGTATATATATATATATCATATTAATAAAACATTATAATATAACAATAATACTTTACCATAAATCAATCTCAACCACTCAATATACATATATATATATATATATATATACACACACACACATATATATATAAACACACATGCATTAACATATATACATAAAATAACAATATATAATAATAATACTAATAAAACAATTAATGTAATTTATTTAAAAATATAATATTAAAGTAATAATGCACATAACTAAATATTATTAAAATAATACTATTCAAAATAATAATTATTAATAATGCAAATTAAATGTCCAAAATAATAAATTTCAAAATAAAATATTTACATAGAAAAGTATAATTAAACATAAAATAATGAATATTAACATAAAATAATAAAATAATTAAAGTTGACTTTTAAAATTTATTAACATTGCAAATCTCATTTTATATTAAAATGATTTAAAAACCAAGGTTATTACACCTTGATCGTGGATAATGGGAAATAGTTCAATAATGAGAAGTTCAAAAGGTTTTGCTCAGACCTTAGAATAAAGCTTTGTTTTACCTTGGTAGCCTACCCATAGACAAATGAACAAACGAAAGTCACTAACAAGATTATCATATAAGGATTGAAGAAGAGGCTTAATGAAAAAAAGGGAAACTTGATTGAAGAGCTCAACAATGTTATCTAGGCTTATAGGACCTCCCCCAAATCATCTACAAAGGAAACTCCACTCAGACTAACCTACGGTATGGATACAGTGATACTAGTAGAAATATGATCCCCAAGTTACAGGGTTAATAAAGAATTAGACCATGACATTAACAATATTGATACCCGGATATGTTTGGATCTGCTGGAAGAAAGAAGGGAATGAGCATCCACTGTCACTGAAGCACATAGGTGAAAGGTAGCACAATATCACTTATAGTGTATTCACCCACAACAGCATAAGGTTAGAGACTGGGTACCCAGAAGGGCGGATATTGGTAAAGGCAATTCTAGCACCGATAAACTCAGACCCAACTAGGAAGGCCCTTATTAAGTTACAGAGCGAACATCTAAAGGGGCACACAAAATAAAAGATAGACAAGCTAAGGAACTACAACGATATTGGAACTCAGATTGCCTTCAAAAATATTACCAATAAATGTACTTGAGATACTATTGAATAAAGTATTTTTCATTCATTGAAGTAAAATTATATTATAAAATTAATTATAAAAAAATTTTTTAGTCTACTAAATGTACATCCAAAGGTTCAGACTCAAAAATCGAAAGAGGAACAACATTAATAGAACTGATAGGTGCTGGAGGCTTAGAAGATGACCCTTCAACTAATTTAGAAATATTCCTCACACGGAGGGAAGAGGCCTTGTGCTAGGCATCTTCTTCGGTGAAAATCCTAGCCAAGTCAGCCGGCATTATTTAGTCCAGTTTAGCCAAGTCTAGCTCTAAATTCTGAGCAAGCAGGACCTCATACATTCAGACCTATAAGCTTTGAGAAATTCTCCCATCATGCTCTGATAGGATCTCTTATCGTTCTCCCAAGATTTCTTAACCTCACTTAGCTTTTTCTTAAGATCTGCAATCTGGGAGTCCTGCTCTTTGATCCTCTTTATTAGTTGAGCTTGACTGTGTTCCAGCTCGGCCACTTTCTTCTAACTCACCTTCACTTTAAATTTAGCCTCTACGTATTTGGTCTGACAAAGCTCTAGCGCCACCTTTGCATTATCCAACTTCTTCTCAAAGTCAATCGTTATAGTTTCGACCTCTGTCTCCTTCAAGCTGTACTGGCTCTTTAAAAAAAATATTGGTCCTTTACCAGTAGTAAAGCTTAAGTCATTTGTGAAAAAAGAAACTTGTGTTGTTACCTTAAAACCCAAATCAGAAAAACATCAAAAGTGTTCAACACGTACTTCTAATGAATGCCCATTTATGGAGCTAAAAAGTTCCTTATAACCCTCTTCAGTCCAGTGCTGCATATCAACCGACAGCCTCAAAAACTCAACATACTGATCCTTAACATGGGCATTCGAAACACTTGGCTATTTCATCTTGTTTAGAATCCACTTCCTTATGTTTGGACACCTAAAGAGCTTTTTGAACGCTGGATGAATATCTCCCCATCAAATTCCTCTACATCAGAGTCTCAATTTATAAGGTGCCTCTTTCACTTCCTGACCTTCTTAAACTAGGATAACCCAACCGTAATTTTCCCCTTCAAAGTCTTAACAGCTTCATCTGGGACTTCAAGCGCAATAGGCTTGAGTAAGGAGGGGGTGATCTAAGCCTCCTCTTGCCTTTCCAGCTCATCAACTACAAGATAAATTTCATCCGCAAAGGTAAAAAATTTAACCATTTATAAATAAAAAAGGCAAAAATAGAAGTCAGAAAGATATCTTTTAACGACCAAAATGTACCAATGGATTATACATGATCTAGGCAGACCCTCCATAAATATCTTCTCGATACATCTTTGGCAAACTGAGCATCAACCAGGCCATTGAGATAAAGCTTTAGGACCATCTCTGTATCTTAGTCAAATAATTTCAGAGGCCATTTCACTCTATGACACTTATCGAACCACATGTGTCGAACATCTATGAAGTTTAAGTGGTGCTCGATGATGAAAAACTTATGCCTCTACTTCTTATAAAGATCCAGAAGCTTCATAAACAGGCTGTGATTGGGGACGGCTAATAAAAAGTACATTAGCTCTCCCTTTTCCTAGTCATATTCTAAAAGTATCATAGGATGTCTAAGTCTGGCTCCTTACCCTCCTCATGCATCAACTAAATAAACCCAGTTAGAATTTGATAACTATTAGGGTGAAGTTGTCCGGGTGCTATGTTATACCTATTCAGAAACATTTTGACAAAAGGATTCAGAGGGAACTTTAGACCCCCCTCCAACCGATCAAAATAGACAACTAACTTCTTTAAGCCTAGTATAGGAGTGTGGGCTCTAAATTTCCTATCCACAGTATGCAGGGTGAAATTAGAGGAAATACAAAAATGCCTCTGATATTACCCTAACAACTCCTCATCTATCCTAAAAATGAATAGATTAGAGCTAATATGTTCCCTCAGTGCCATGAGTCTATCTAAGAAATGAAATAAAAGAGGAATGTATAAAGGAAGAATGGGATCACCTGGTTACATAATGGAGAGGTCATTGTAGGAAAAGCTTGGTGGCAATAGTGACAAAGAAGCAAAAGAAGATCAATGAAACCAACAAGATAGCAAAGAGCAAAACTACATCACATCGAAAAGATAAAGATATTTATAAAGTAATAAAAGGCTCTAAAACAAACCATTAACTAACCTCATAAAAGCTTTGATTTCTCCCACATCATTAAGGGTAAATTAGGAAATGAAAAAACTCATTAATCGAGCTATCATTATTATGGCAGTCAAAACATCTCATCTTCTGACATATGAACAAACGCAACGATTACACAATTTAAATTTTAAAAAAGAGGGGGCATTGAAATGACCTAGCTAACGTATGTCTTGGGTACACTGCTAGCGAGCATCATATTCTCCAAGTATTTAAGTCCAATAACTGAAGCTGGCTCCCTCAGGTTACTTCTATAGTACTAAGGATTGGCATCCAAATCGTACTTTTAAGACACCTAGACTATACGGCACTTCAGCTGCAAATACACCAAGATAAAGTCCAATAACTAAAGCTGGTACCCTCAGGTTGCTTCTATAGTACTGAGGTTCCGAGCATATAAGCCTCACATCCTTGTACCGAGCATCTAAGTCCAGTGACTGAAGCCGGTGCCCTTAGGTCACTTCTATAGTACTAAGGTTCAACACTCGGGCCGCACTTTTAATGTACCGAGCATCAAAACTCTAGTGATGACTGATTCTATCACATTGTCTCTGCGCTGACGGGTTAATCCATTACATATTCTTTTTTATAGATTTTGTGCACTTCAAAGTCTAGTTGACACTTCAACAACATCCTTACACGATGATTTTAAGACTCGGTATCGAGCTTTATCTTTTCTCGTGATTGAGGCTGGCCACCTCAGCTCACCATTCCATATCAGAAGTAATTAAGTAATCTCTTCTCAAGTAGATGAGTAACGTTGTTATCCCTTTCAGACCCAGATACATCGGACATAAATATCCAAACGCACTCGTAGGGGTGACTCCTGATACCCCACATAAATATTCCTGTTTAATTAAGGTCTTTATTTCCTATGTAGATTACTCAGAATGGGAAGGTAACCAAAGGTATTCAAGGAAGTTTCCTTATAAAGAAGACTCCTAAAATAAAAAGGAACGCTCTCCTATTTGGTTTAGGATTCCCATCCAAAGAGGAATCCTACTCCTTTTAGGTTTAAGTATCATTATCACTATAAATAGGACTTTATATTCCTCATTCTCATTTATTATATTTTTACATATTCTATTACTCTCCTTTCCTCTCTAAATTCCCTCTATATACTCTGACTTAGGCATCGAAGGGTTTGTAGGGATCTTCTCCACCTCTCACCTTACCCTTTGTTGATCACCTGCAAGGTTCCAAGCTTAAGAGTTCTAAAAAATAAGTTATCACTAAGAAGCCTACTTTGACAGACAAATTACAAATCAAAACCAAACATTAAAGACTGAAATTAAATAAGAAAAAACACAAAACCCAATGATAAACAATATAGCTAGAGATTTAAAAATAATAAAGTTAGAAAACACCTATAAAATTCTTTCGTATAGTTCAAAAATAGAGCAAACAACAACCAATAAACAATAATAACCCAGAAACTACATGTGAGCCTCTGTTCAATTTTCTCGATTCTTATCAATAACTCAGAATCACATGGAATAATCAATGGAAAACAAAAAAGATTAACGAAGGGTAAATGCAATTATCAACTAGAAAAATAGAGTATTAACTCAATTTCAATTATTTCGTACAAAAAATTCAAAAGAATGAAGCCAATTGTTGTGTGTATGAGCAATGACTTACAACAAGTGACCTTTTGTACGAGACAAGGACAAAACATTAATAGAGGATTGAGAGATAGAAAGTGATAGAAGTGTGTGTCCATGAGAGTGGGATTATAAAATAAGGAAGAACAAAAAAAAGAAGAAGAATAGCAAGGTGAAGATGAACGAAAATGAAGGCGTAAGATGAGGATGAAAGTAAATGACGGAAGATAAAAAAGGATACAAGTGTAATTTTTAATAAAAGTTAGGTATGCGTGTAATATCTAACAAAAAGTGAATATTTTGATGAAAACCATATTTGAAAAATGGATATTTTTGTAAAAGTTTCTATTTTTTTTACTTTTCCCTTATAATTTTTTACTTTATTTATACTTTAATTTTGTTATTTTTTATAATTATTTATGATAATCAATTGCTATTGGATTAGGGAATTGTAATCATTAATATGCTCATATTGGTGACATTATTATTGATGTGATTAAGGAAGTAGTGCTAAATATCTTTTTTTGGAGAATATTAATAAATTTCAAAATCCATTTCATTGTTCCGTTACCCCAACCATATTTTTAACTGGTTATATAGTAGCTTTTTGGTTCAATATTGGAGCAATATTACTTATTGATAAATCTTTAACATTAGTTTTTTTTTTTAAATAGAGTCAATTTTTAAAAATATATGGACATAATATATTTGTGACCCTCTATACTTGTAACTTTTTATTAATTTGTCATATCATTTTACAATTTTGTCATTTTAACATTTGAACTCATCTAAAATGCAACTTTAAAACCCTTCTTAGCATATGTGATATGTAATAGTAAATCAATATATACCACATATTAAGGGTTTAATTGACCAAAAGATACAAGCAGATGTGTCAAACTAATAAAAAGTGGCAAACATAGAGGATGATAGGTACATTATGTCACTAAATTAGTACATTTTAGGTTAATTTATATATTAAAATGATAAAATTATAGATTAATAGGAGTGTAAATGAGTTGAGCTGCTCGCGAGCAGGTCAGTATTCGACTTTATAAAAACTCGTTCGATTTCGTATATTTAAGCTCATTTAATAAATGAGCCGAGTTCAAATTATATAAAACTTAACTCTTAAAACTCATGAATAAACTTGAATATAAGCTCGTGGGTCAACTCATAATTTTAATGTTTAGTAATTTAATTTTAGGGATATAATATATAAATTTTTGTTGTAAAAAATATTTTAAAAAAATATTATTAGAATAAATCACAATTTTTATAAAATATATTATAATTTTTTTTAATTTTTTAATATATAATTTTAATTTATCATTTGTGTTTTTTAAAATTTCTTTAAACTCGTTTAGGCTCGTTTAAGTTAACGAATAGTTCATAAACATCAAGTGACATAAGAAGCTCGGTTTGAGTTCAGCTCAATTATAAACGAATCAAGTCCAAACTAATCAAGACTTGGTTTAGTTCAGCTCGATTACACCGTATAGATTAAAGTGTCAAATTGATAAAACATACTAAATACAACAGGCTGCAGATATGTAATGCATATATATATATATATATATATATATTCGAACAACAATACTTCATTAAGGAAACAGAGATAAGTTTTACACCTTTTGTGAAGTCACTAGATTAACTTCTACAAAGATACTAAGTAGAAGTAATTACATAGACTTACACATAATCAAAAGCAAAGACTAAAGAAAACCTAATTTTGAGATCAGAGAAACAAATCCATAGCTAGAGATTGAAAATGATACAAGAGTTTTCACACTGTACCAGCTGATCTTTTTATTTGCCAGCTAGAAAGAGATGGCTTAGATAGAAATAGAACTTGAGAGATACAAATTTTGAAAATATCTTCAAATTTGAAGATATTATTTTTCTCATAAATCTTTTAAAGTTCCTCATAGATCTCTTAAAATTTCTCTTCCATTTGATGCAAAAAACTAAAATATTATCAAGCTATAACTATAATATTATCAAAAGGGGATATATCCTCACAAATTTGAGTTTTGAACTCATATCAAAATTATTTATCACAATATGATAAAAATTTGGTATTTGAATAATTTTTAAGTTAAAAATGGCAAAAAAAATATTGAAAACCAATGGCTAATGTACAAAAGATGATGAACATTAACTGTATATGGAGCAAAAACGAGTGGCGCTTTTTTTTTTTTTAAACACTAATGGCTCTTTTATATATATATATATATATATGTCATGCGTGAATGTAGACATACGGAATCGTTGCTTCAAAGTGAGTTCTCCTATGATGATAACATGTACGAGATTTTTATATGTTATAGTGGCATTTGTGTAATTTAGTACAAAGTAGGGAGCATTCTCCTAACACGGATTCAACACAAAATATCTTAGCAAAGAGAACATGGTGCCACCACATTCATTTTTCTTTTCCTTTTATTTTTTCATCATTGCTTTCTCCTCTCTCTCTTTCTCACACACACAGACGCAGTCACAGCGGCAGAAACGCACAAACACAGCACAGAAACCGGCGCACACACTTGGAACAATGTCAAACCGCAAAGAAGAAGAAGAAGACGACGACGAGACGCTTCGGAGCTCAGGCAAACGGCTCAAATGCACCAAACCTGAAGAAGATGAAAAACGACGACAAGAAGAAGAAGAAGAAGAAGAGGAGGAGGAGCAAATCGAGAATTTTCCACTGGAAGCAGACCTTCTGTTCTATCCAAACACACCAACATCTATTGTCGTTTCAGACGCGCTTGAGCCTGATTTTCCTGTCATTTATGTCAATAAAGTCTTCGAGATCTTCACCGGTTATCGCGCCGACGAAGTCCTCGGTCGCAACTGGTATTATTCTTTATTTTCCATTTTTAATATTAATCACTGCGTAGTTTCTGTGATTGTAGTGTTAATTTTATGTTTTGATGACCGTTTGATGTTATTTTTTTGGCAGCCGATTCTTGCAGTATAGAGATCCTCGTGCTCAGAGACGGCATCCTTTAGTGGACCCAGTTGTTGTCTCTGAAATTAGGAGGTGTCTCGAGGAAGGTGTTGAATTTCAAGGTGAGCTTCTGAATTTTAGAAAAGACGGTACCCCTTTGATCAACAGGTTGAGGCTTGCTCCTATTTATGACGATGATGGTACTGTTACTCACATAATTGGGATTCAAGTGTTTTCCGAAACTAAGATTGATCTGAATCTGGTTTCGTATCCTGTTTTTAAAGAGACTTGTGGCAACAAAAGTGACCAATCAGCTAAATTTTCTCATTCCAATGGCCCTTCACCCTTTACTCAGCATGATGAGATATGTGGGATACTTCAATTGTCTGATGAAGTTTTGGCTCACAACATTTTATCGCGTCTCACGCCCAGGGATGTTGCGTCTATTGGTTCTGTTTGTAGGAGGATTCGTCAACTGACTAAGAATGAGCATGTGAGGAAGATGGTGTGTCAAAATGCTTGGGGAAGAGAAGTCACTGGTGCTTTGGAGCTCATGACCAAGAAATTAGGTTGGGGGCGTCTGGCTAGAGAATTGACCACCCTTGAAGCTGTATGTTGGCGGAAACTGACTGTTGGAGGTGCAGTTGAGCCTTCACGTTGCAATTTTAGTGCGTGTGCAGCTGGGAACAGACTCGTCTTGTTTGGAGGGGAAGGAGTCGACATGCAGCCAATGGATGATACTTTTGTTCTTAATCTTGATGCTGCTAACCCAGAATGGCAGAGGGTGAGTGTGAAATCATCTCCTCCTGGACGATGGGGCCACACACTCTCTTGCTTCAATGGTTCTTGGTTGGTTGTGTTTGGTGGATGTGGAAGGCAAGGGTTGCTTAATGATGTTTTTGTTCTGGACTTGGACGCTAAACAGCCAACATGGAAGGAAGTTTCTGGCGGAGCTCCACCACTTCCTCGATCTTGGCATAGTTCTTGCACAATAGAAGGTTCTAAGCTGGTTGTCTCAGGTGGATGCACAGATGCCGGTGTGCTTCTGAGTGACACTTACTTATTGGATCTCACTACGGACAAGCCAATGTGGAGAGAGATTCCAACTTCTTGGGCTCCTCCATGTCGGTTGGGACATTCACTGTCAGTTTATGGTCAGACGAAAATTCTTATGTTTGGTGGACTTGCCAAGAGTGGACACCTGCGATTGCGATCTGGTGAGGCTTACACTATTGATTTGGAGGATGACGAGCCTCAGTGGAGGCAACTTGATTGCAATGCGTTTACTGGAGTAGGCAGCCAGAGTCCTGTGGTTCCTCCTCCAAGACTTGATCATGTTGCTGTAACCATGCCCTGTGGGAGGATTATAATCTTTGGTGGTTCAATTGCTGGTCTGCATTCTCCTTCTCAGCTTTTCCTGTTAGATCCTTCAGAAGAGAAACCATCATGGAGGATTCTCAATGTTCCTGGTCAACCACCTAAATTTGCATGGGGCCATAGCACTTGTGTTGTTGGAGGTACTAGGGTCTTGGTATTGGGTGGTCACACAGGGGAGGAATGGATATTAAATGAGTTGCATGAGTTATGCTTAGCTAGCAGGCAAGACTGAGAAGAACTATATAGTTCAACTATGAGCTAATCACTCGACAGCGTGCACAATTGGGAGGTTTTTCCTTCTAATCGAGCACAGAACTGTATTGCTGCATGCTCCCTTTGTGCATTATGTATTATTCATAGCATAGTATGTATATGTAAAGACCATTAGCGTTTTCTGTGTCTATTTTAAGCCAAGCGTAATTCCAACATCTAATATGACTTTGTATGTGCGGCTTTGGAGTTTCAACATTTGTTCATCTATATCTAAATAGAAAGATGAGACATTTGACGTAGGCAAGTAATACTATTTCCACTATTGACAAAATTTGGAAGCTAATGTTCATTTTAGCCACCGTTATCCAACAATTGGTATAGTGTACGTGAGAGATTCTTCTGTAACTCAATCTCAACTACTCTCGAAGCTGCTTTTTGTGTGCGTGTGGAATTTGTTGAGAAACATGAAGGTAATCTTCTGGGTATTTCTGCTTCTCATTCCTCAGCCTTTCAAGCAAAAAAATATATCGCATCTCCAGCCATTTCCAAGTTCCAACCCATGTCGACTGCCTGTTTGACTGGTCCAAAAAACCCCGTTTTCAACTTGACTAGATTTTTCTGCGGTGAATGATTTGGAAGAAATAGGTTGCCACGCGTGCACTTTTTTTCAAGTATTTAACAGAAACTTTTCGTTAAAAATTTCCATACAATAACGGAAATTTTTATTAATTGTCAACTCTAAGTATTCATACTGTAAGGGCGTACGATATGGAAATGGTAAGGTTTGAAAAAAAAAAAAAAAAACAAAAATAAATCTCTCTGCACCTACAGATTTAACTGACCTGACATCAGGCGCAATTCATGAACCCTGGAAGGCGTTATTTGGAAATCTGCCTTCTAAAATTATTATCTCTGAAGGTTGAAGCTCTCAAAATATCTTGGATTTCTACCCGATGAACTGCCATAGCTTCAGACGTTGCAATGATGAATCTGTTGCCAGCTAAGTTGAACCTGATGAAAAATTACAGAATTTCGTTCTCATATTTTGGAATTTAATCTCCAGAGTTCAGATCATTATCAGACTGTCCAGGGACTGCAATCAAGTTACTATGTTCTTCTCACTTGGCACCAAAATTTCTCCTCTGTTTGAATCACGTAGATACCAACATACATAATATTATCTTTTTTCATTCGATTATTTTGGTCATCCATTTTATATGTACACACACACATACACGCACATAAAGTATAATATATTCAACTATGCACAAATCACACAAATTCATGTGACAAATTCACAAACACTAATCATATACATATATTAAACTAATAGCTTATTAAACAGATAGAGGCTACTTGTCTGAACACCACAAAACTACATATCTGAAACACTGATAACACAACATTTGCTTCACTTATCGAAGTTGACCACTGAGCTTTTACATACTCCAGCTTCAGCTTCAGGATACCTGCCATAGATGCCTGTCAAATTCTACACCAAAAATTTAGAATCAAAAGTCAGATGTTTTCTGCTGTGTGAGAAAAAACTGACCTCGTAGCACATTATCTTCAAGTTCGTTTCCATGGAACTCTTCCAGCAATTATGGCTCGAAGCTTTTGGTGAATTCTTTCAACAAACTGAAAGTATGCATATCTCCAAGAATCCTTGAAATACAAGATGCTGCAGACTCCCACAAATCCTGTGGTGAAACCCATTATCAACCCACAAAAGAACCAAAGCTTTTCAGATTCATCTTCTGCTGTTTTCTCAACTTTGTCAGGGCCATTGTGCATTTCATCCTCTGAGCAACTCTTTAATGGAAACCCGCAAAGTCCAGCATTGCCAGTGTAGATGCATTGGTCATCTAGAGTTTGGATTTGGTTCCCTGATGGAATATGACCGGATAAATTATTGAATGACAAGTTCAATTGACTCAAAAAATTCAGTTCTGAAATGCTTGGAGGAATAGAGCCAGAAAGCTCATTTCTTGATAAATCAAGACATTCTAGCGATTTCAGGTTGCCAATGTTCAAAGGGACAGACCCCTGTAAACTGTTTCCTGATAAATTCAGGTTCTGCAGCCCTAAAAGATTCATCAATTCCTGTGGAATTTCTCCTGTAAAATTATTCTCTGAAAGGTCAATGGAGAAGAGAAACTGGAGTGACCTAGTGTACTCGAGTTGTGTTCCTTTTATATAAGCCAAAGTATGCTCATCATATGACACATGAGGGTAGGAAGTGTATCTGTAAGGGTACTGGGACCAACCATCTTCTGATTCATTTCCACTGAAGATCATTGCAGTGAGATTGCCAAAACAATGAGGAACTGCTCCAGTCATCTTATTGTTTCCGAGGTCCAAATAGCGAAGAGAAACAAGTTGGCAAATCTGCATTGGAATCTCACCAGTAAACACATTGGAATGGAAATTGAGTATCTTCAGTGAAGACAGGCTTTCACCAATCCAAAGAGGAACAGAACTCGAAAGCGCATTCCCACTAAGATCAAGAGCCCTCAAATGAGTTAGGTTCTTTAGTGACGTGAGGACTTGTTCCTGAAACCTGTTGTTCTCTAAGTATAAGGACACGAGTTGCTGCAGATAACCTATAGAAACTGGAATTTGACCACTCAGATTGTTGTTTGCAAGATCTATGACCTTCAGACTCTGCAGGTTCTGCCAGCATTGCGGAAGGCTTCCAGACATTCTATTGCCTGCAAGACAAAGAAATTCTAAGGACTTCATCTTGCACAAAGAGTCAGGAATAGCACCACTCAGTTGATTATTGGACAGAAACAACGTGTTGAATTGTGGCATGCCATCGTCCATGAGTGTTTGTGGTATAGGACCAAAAAGCAAATTGTTGGAGACCTCGAGAACAGCTATGTCTGTAGGAAAAGGAGCTAGGCTTCCTTCAAATTTGTTAGAATCTAAAAATATCTCCCTGTCGGGACGAAGATCAGAAGATACCAAGGTTCTCAATTTTGGCAAGTCTTTTGTAATCTGATTAAAAGATAGATCAATATCATGAATCCTCAAAGAAATGTTATCAAACCAATCAGGGATGCTCCCTGATAAGCTTGCATTGGAGATTTCTAATCGGATAAATTTTGTCTGGGTTTTGAGCCATTCTGGAAATTTTGGACCTACTTTGCAAGATGATAATGTAAGCCAATCAAGTTGAAAAGGAGGCATCCATATGGGATCAAAGTCGAAAATTAGATGGTTTTGGCCCATGAATAAAAGAGTCAAGCTGGTTAGATTAGAAAAGTGTTGCTCAGAAACTATACCATCCAAGAAATTTTCTTGGAGATCCAGAGTTTCAAGGTTTGAAAGCTGTCCAATAGTTTTTGGAACACTACCAGTTAAGTCGCTTTGAGCGATATACAGATTTATCAAACTTGAAAGCCCCCCTAAAGAGTCTGGCAATGGACCCTGTAACTCATTCTCTGAAATGTCGAGATCCTGAAGCAAACTGCAGTTGCCTATCTTATCAGGTACAGAACCATGAAAAGCACTGGAACTCAAATCAAGATACTCTAAGCTCCTAATATCAAACAGCCAAGGAGGAATAGTAGAATTGAAGCTATTAGAACTGAGTTTGAGGACAGCAATTGATGTGAAATTGCTGGGCTGAAGATCAGGGATGTGAGAAAGACGGCAGTTCTTTAAGTTCAACTCTACCAGAGAAGGAACTATGTTTATTGACTGTAACCAGTCACTTGCACCAGAAAGGTCTATTCCGCTGAGGTCTAAGTGCTCCAATGAAGAAAGAGATGACAGACACCCAAGACTATTGATTGTCAAATGATTCCAACGCAGATCAAGATATTGTAATTTTGACAGGTTTCCAAGTTCAAGAGGAATTTTCCCTTCTAATTCAGCAAAACCAAGGTTCAGATATGTCAATTTTTCCAGGGAGCCAAGAAAGCTAGGAAATTCAGAATTTGAGAAATTGTTCATGCTTATATCAAAATATTCGAGATGCGTCAGGTTTAATAGAGAAGGGTTGATTTCACCTGTCAAGCATGATGAGTCACAGGATTCAACCATTGGATAATAATCCATGGCCCATGGCCCATGGTGATGGATTGTGGAGGTTAAGCTTCACAACATGACCAGTTGTATCGCTACATCCAACTCCTTCCCATGCACAGCAGTCTTCTCCTGTCCATGAGGACACCCTGTTTGAAAAGTCTTTAAGAGCCTGCTTGAATTCGAGAAGAGCATCTCTTTCACTTCTGATACAACTCACATTTGAACTAGCTTTTGCCAAACTTAGTGCAAGTGTTTCGATCAAGAGGATCACAAGAAACATCTGAAAAGCACAAGCAAAGAATCCCATCAGGAATTCTTCAAAAGTTCAAGAAATGCTAAGTTGAACTCTGAAGATTTCAGTTTTAGACAATGAAACTTTTCTTTTGGGTAATTACAGGTGTAATGAGCAATGAAAAAATTGTCAATTCCAGATGTATTACGCTCAGCTCAGTGAATGAAAGATAAGTATGAGTAGAATAGTTGTTAATCATCTAACATTAGAGTATAATACACTTCAAGTAAACGAGTTATTTCATAATCACTAAGCAAGAAAAAACATTATAACGACTAATTAAATTTACGTTTGCAGTCAAAATATTACACTCAATAGTTGGATATTCGGAACATTATATATATTACATTAATCGTTAGAGTAGGTAAGAATTTCAATAGCAATGAGTAATTAGTCATCAGAGGAGCTTTCTCCCCCGTAATTTGCTGTACCAATTATTTTCCTTCTCTTTGCAATCAAGAGTCAAGTACTGCATAGTGCCGTCTTTCTATTTGTCAAGTACTGCATAGTGCCGTCTTTCTATTTGTCAAGTACTGCATAGTGCCCTCTTTCTATTTGCCTCAATTTTCTTCTCAGGAGACAATGCCATTGAAACTAGTACTTCCTTTGCCCAAGGTTATGATAAATTTTCCATTGACTCTGGTAAACTCTGATGCTGCGGTCTTGAACTTTTGCTTAAAGGGCACGCAACTGATAATGGTCTGTCCCCTCACTCCATTTTTATATCTTACATGGCCATATAGCCTTTTCCAACATTTGTTGAATAAAATGTTATTTTTCATGTCAAGATGTTGAATTTTCAAAGTGCTAGCCTCCCTCTATCACAATACAAAATTTTAAAATAATAATAATAACAAAAAAAAAAAAAACTACACATAAACAGAAGACAGAGAGATAACAAAATTTTGGAGATATATTATGACTTTATGAAATGGAACAGTTTGATATCCAACTAACAATCTCCTGCCACGTCGAGTGTGTATGAATGAAGATTACTGGTTAATGGAATACAAAAGAATATGCAATCCATTTGTTAATGTATGATCTAACATGAAAAAAATAACAGTATGGCTTGAACAAGCAAATCCGTTCATCACTTCCATGCCACAGAATCGATCTCGTCCCTGGCAGACTTGTATAGCTCAAGCCTCTTTGCTATGGCTGTTCTCTTTTCCATGAGCTGTGGGTCCTCGTCCAACATTGCACCAAGTCTCTCCTTCTACACAAAACGAAAGCCAAGAAACTAGTCACAAACCCATATTTATTAAGGGGTGTATTGCTGTTTTACGGATGACTGAATAATTTAACCATCATCTGCCGTGTCCAAAATGTAAAAGAATGATAAACATTCCAATAACTTACCTCTCTCCTCCCAACTTGTGCATAGAAATGGTTGAGAAGATTTCTCTTAGCCTCTCGAACCTGACAATAGACTACGGCTTTGGGAATAGAATTCCTTAGTGTATCACAAACCATACTAATATAAGCATTGACATTAGATCCTGAAACAAAAATTATAGTACATGTCAGTGCTTATTGATCTAGGTATTTTGATAATAATGGAAATTTAAACAAAACAACATGCATTTTATGAACTGAAGGATTATGGAACTACGCTATTTACTATTAATAAATAAACCTAACATGACCAATTTAACATCAATGGTGACTGGTGATAGCAAAAAGAAAAAAATTGAACTGAACCATCGTGCAGAAGAAATCCATACCCCTAAATCAATTATTCAAATACATAGTTAAATATAGAGGATAACAAGAGACCATAATGAATGCAATGATCAGAAAGAACTCCGTACCAATTTTTCTGAAATGATAATCAGCATAACGATCAATATTTTGGCCTGGTGCATTTGGATTTGAGTTCAAGTTTGAGTTTGTGTTTGTGTTTGTATTTGTATTCTTCTCCCCTTCAAGGTGGATCTTACGGAAGAATTCCACCGTAAGGTAGCTAGACTCCATGTCCACCAACCTTAGAACTGTTTTCCTGCTATCGTCACGAAATCTTTCTAAAGCTTCATTTGCAGCAGCAGAAATGTCAGCCTGAAGTGTAGGAAATCGCTTCAGCTCCTGGGATAATCATGAAATACAATTGGCATAAATTAGCAAAGTTCTTTAGGTAGGTAATAAAGGAAACGGTCATCTCCATTTAACAATTGCTTACCTCGGTTTCAGCTATAGACTTCCGTACAAGTTCCTTCAAGACGAAATGCACCTAAGGGAAGACAACATAATTTCATTTAAGAGAAATAGACATCAAGGATGAGTATTGAAGTTAGGAATGGGAGAACACTTTGCTCGCCTCCCTCCTTATTTGAATGGTGTGGGGTCACAAACAATAAAATTCAGATATACCCTTGCAACATAAATCACATTTATAAGCATAAATGACACAGACACTATGAGAATAAGAAACTCAACAAGCTGAGGATTGTATGCTCTTGGGGTGCGGTACATTGGCTTTGTCCAAGTTGTCCTAAATAATCAAATAATTCGATAATGATGTGCATGTATGCCTTTGAGAACAGAAGTAATAGAATATCTAGGCAGCAAAGAGTAGTTTTTGCACATGTATGAGTTGGGAAAACAATAAGTAGGAGCAAGTACATTGAACATGTATAATTGTAAATTTTCACTCCTTCCATACAAAAAAAAAATTGTAGGAATTGCTCAAGTAAGAATATTACAGCATCCACAGAGGCTTCAGCCGGGCCTTTGAAGTAGTTGATAGATCCATCAATTAGCCTCCTATATCCTTGTTCTGGAGCAATTAAATGTGGCTGATAACCATCAGCTTCTGAAACAATTTTTTGCACATTTTTTAAAGAGAGATGACGATCAAAGGGCAGCTTTTTTAGAGCAGCTGGAAGTTGATGATCAAAAACGCCATATATTCGCTCTCCACCAGGACGTCTGAAATAGAAACCTATCAATCAATTATTTATATGACAATTTAAGCTCAGAACACCTGCTTGTGGTTGATATTCATGCGATGCTACAACAGTAGAGGTTTTCTGAAAGTGTCTTTTACATATATGGAAGAATTACAGTTGAAAAAGCTCCATACTTGCATTCACATATTTCAGCATTGTCACTTGATCTTACAATATGGGGAAGGGGTGAAAAAAGAAAGTGAAAGCTGGAGCATAATCAAGTAGGAGGGAATAAGAAAGTGAAATATAAACCTAGGAAAAAATTTGAGGAAGTGGTGAAAAAAGAACAGTTTAGAAGTATTCAATATAGAAATTGGCATGGTGAATCATAGGAAAATCTATTATCAATTACCCTCCATCCAGATGTTCCTTAAATACACGGTCAAAAGCACGACACAATTCTAAAATCGTGTAAAGCTGAGCCTGTAAAAAGAGGTAATGAACATCCAGTAAGTATAACATATTATTAAATATTTTCATTCACGACTAAGAATTCTAGTATCCTTCAAATTATCATTTCTTACCCCTGAGTCCACTGCAATAGGCCTGCCAATGCGATCCAGCTCTGCGTTAAGCTCATCAATGGTCTTATTTATTAAGGCAATGATACTTGGTATGCGTTGTCGGATAACAGTTTCTAAATGCTGATTGAGTTTGGCAAAATACAAAAGTAAAGAAACAAAGAAAATCAGCATATGATAAGTTTTAGAAGTTAGAGAGAAACAGTAAATAATATTTGTTGTAAAATTAGAGCCCCTTAATTATAATGTGGATGAGTGACAATACCTTAGACAAAAGTTTTGCCAGATACTCTGCTCCCATTTTACTTGCCAAATGTCCATACTCAGGGCTTGTTTCAAAATATTCACACTCTTTTCTGCGAGCAGCAATCATGTCAACATTCTTATTGATATCAGCTTGTGAACGATTAACAATTCCAACCCAAGGATGTTGCAGCCTGTATGCCCTTCCTTCGAGAACCTAAATCATGCATGCAAAGAAAATATCACATTTACGCATGATGTTATGAACAGTGTAATTTTAGCAATAACTCAGTAATAAAATAAGTCCATACATCCAAAGCATTGGTTCCCTTGTCCATCAGATCAAGCTTCGTCAGCACACCAAATGTCCTTTCACCTGAGTATACCAAGTACAATACAAGTTTATATCATTTGTTTGTAAATGGTTAACAAAATATGTATTTCTTTGGAAGGGAAACTTTTGCTTCAAACACTAACAGCCTGATTTCTCTGACCTGTGGGATCAACTTCTCTGGCAAGTTTTATAGCATCTGAAGTCGCAATGTCTTGATTAGCTGGAGAAATAGCCAATATAATGCAGTTGGGCTGCCAAAAAATAGAATTGCATATGAGAATATGTAAAAAACATGTTATAGAAACTAAATTATGCGACAGCTTTTGCAAAGCATGTTCTTATAAATAATTCATAAGATGAACAAAACACATTATTATGTTACACTAAAGAAATTTTAAGTGTAAACCAACAAGAGATACATATTTGACATCTGGACTTACTTTTGAATTATAACACTTAAAAGAAAAAAAAGCATTTGGTGGAAATTTAAGATTATATCTTTCATCCCTTTGTGCTGACTGACTGCAGGCCAATAGATAATCTCTCCAGTTCATTAAAATTCAACTTGAAACAATTAAAAATTTAATGAAGAAATCCCCATATACACAAACCCTCTAAAAAACTAATCATTAAAACATAGCAAGAGTCATTTATTCTAGATATATTGCACACAAATTTTAATAGTATGAAGAATGTGAAGTTGCTAACTAGAACACAAGATTATCATACATAATCAACCTCAAAAAGTAGAATGTGCTTTATCACCCCCGAAATCCTCATCTATGTCCTTTTCCAATTGAGTTATAGTCTCTTATATAATACCCAGCCATCTCATGTTTATGAACAGATAAGTTCATTCTTCTAAAAGGTTTAATTCAGGATCACCATTACCATATTCTCACCTTCTCAACATAAGATCGGACCATGTTTTCAATGTCTTCAACTATACTATCTGGCTGGCCCTCTGCAAAACCCAAATTTACAACATCGCAAGCATCAAAACATGATTCATATAAGTTTACAAAATGGTAACAATAAATAAATAAGTACAAACTTAAACACATATAATTAGATTAGAATCGTCACAGCAATTACCTACA
This sequence comes from Mallotus nudiflorus, assembly GCA_947683625.1. Classification (NCBI taxonomy): domain Eukaryota; kingdom Viridiplantae; phylum Streptophyta; class Magnoliopsida; order Malpighiales; family Euphorbiaceae; genus Mallotus; species Mallotus nudiflorus. The sequence continues at coordinate 666,952 of CANTUR010000017.1, read as the reverse complement.
GCAACCTTGGTCAACCCAGGAAGATCTATGAGGGTCAAGTTCACAACTGAAAAACAAAAATCATGCAGTTAAACGTGACAAAATCTGAATAAACACAGAGTAAGAATCAAAAAATTTAATTTAATGAAAAGTGAGCATGTAAATGTAGGAAACACTAAAGACAAAGAAGGAGGCTTACACAAAAAGGAAATGAAGAGTACAAGCATAATTCTCATACATGTTCAGTTTTGAATTCTATAAGAGTAGATGCCTAAAATGCATGTTTCAATAGCATTTTTTGTATACAGATATTACTAGAGACTCAGTTAGCTGTGCAAGAAAATATCATAATGAATGAAAATGAGGCAATGCAAACAAATTATCATTATCAAGTTAGCATTTAGCGGATTTCAAAGGCACTTGAATATAGATAATCACAGAAAAACCAACAAACAGCTCTTTGATTTTTTGTTCTGAAACTGTATTTAGGCACAAATTTAAAATCAAAGTATGCATCAGAAGACGTTTGAAACTTCAAAAAAATCTCTTTTTAATTTCTTTTGCTGCTCAATTAAATAATTTTTTTCAGCTTGTGGTTCAGAAGGAACTGTGGGTACAAACCATTTGGAGAATATATACTCAGGTGGATTGGAATATTAGAGATTTGTTTTGTCTTCCCAGTAATACGATCAGTTTCATCTGCAATCTCCTTGCGCACCGCAGCTACATGAAATAAAATGGAAGCTTAGTGTACAATAAGAAAATTGTAATATGATAAAGCAATGAGTTTCAATATATGAAAACATGGCAGTACCTAGTTAATAAATAAAACTTTATCCTTCTATGAGATTAACACAAGAAGAGAAAAGACAAGCAAAGAAAAATTCCAAACAGTTAAAGTTGAAAATTAGATGGCTTGAAATGACACCATTTCCGTGGCTGCAAACAACAACTTGAGATCCACACTTTTATTCCAATGATCATCGCTTACAATTCAATCAGCACAGGACATTGACCTGGCAATACTGTCATAAAATGAAAAACAACTTCCACCCATTCTTTTCATGTCTCCATTGTAGTAACTAATAAAAGTTAAGTTCTCCAACATGAACACTGAGCTTGCTGCACCAAATTGCACAAGCAAGCTTCACAAAATGAAATTGTTTAAGAGGGCTTCACATGAAGACATCCCTTATTTATCGTATCAAATATTTCTAATGAGCTTTTCAATGCAGTTACCAAAAGGGAATTTTAATCAATCACAAACCATGTCTTAGTTGTGACATAATGCTCTCCTATAAAAAAATTCTTGAATTTTAAGGTTACAAGGATCAGACCTAACTTGAACAACTAACAACCAGATAAAATTGAACTGTTGGATATACACAATACCCAAAATGGACATACTTGTGGTGCAAGGGTAAACTACAAAGCCAAGGTAGTGAAAGTCCAACATCTCCATTTTTAGTATCACATCATGACCTGACAAAAAAAAACAAAAGTTTTCTAGAGACTTACCAAAATCAGTCAACCTCTTCTTTGGCGCATGAAGAAATTCTGCATATTCTGACTTCCCACCCTCAATCTTATGAAGTTGCAGCACCAATGGCCTCCGTGTAACAATTCCTACAATACAGAATTTTAAACTGATAAAAGAAATGGATTTGTTCTTTGATGACAATATGAAATGGATCAGATGATGATCACTTCTATTTTCAAGCTTAAGAGATAGATGGCAATACTGATGCCTGAGTTGCCTCAGATCTATTACACAGATTGCAATATGTAGGTGGAAGAAAAGTAAATACATTCTTACAAGTTTATTTACATCCAGAGAAATGAAAGCACTACTCTATTGGTTTGCATTCATATATATATGTGTGTGTGTGTGTGTGTGTGGAGCTCAGTTCAGTTAGCTTTTCAAATCCTAACATAAGGAACATTTTATTCTCTTCCCATTTCCTCCCTTTCTTATCAACCCAAAGAGACAAACATCAAACAAAAGTCAAAAGGCAAAATTGAAATGCACAATCAAATAGATCAGAACTAAAGCTAAGAATTACCAGATCCACGCGGCAAGAAATCTCTCCCCACCACACTTTCCAACACTGAAGATTTCCCAGAACTCTATATGTTTCACAAGAGAAACAATAAATATTTAACAAATAAATCACAAAACTCACAAATCCAAAAAAAAAAAAAAACTACAAAAAGCATTAAAAAAAATATCTTTATGGCAAAAACATCAAAACCCAGAAACGCAAACCCAAAGATGATCTAAAAACAACAAGATCGAAGCAGATATTGAAAAAACAAACCTGGCCACCAACAACAGCAACGGAAGGAAGAGCTTCCCAAAGGGACATGCCTTCACCGCCATGATCGCCTAAAACAGTGCAGGCTCTTTGGATTCTGTTCACTAAACCAATCAAACTCTCCATGGTAGCCATTTCTTGAAATGGGATCCAAAGCAAATCAAGAAATTAATCAAATATATGATGAGCTTTGTGTGTTTTCTTTTGAGGATTTGGATCCAAGAATAAGGGAATGTAGAGATCAAGAAGCCCAAAAAAAAAAAAATGCTCGTAAGATGGAGACGTGGAATCTGAAACCAGAGAATACGAACTGAAAAAGAAAATACTGAAACGACAACAGACGGTTTAGAGGAGAGAATGGTAATGTTAATGGTGAAGTTGTTCTTGTTTTTGAATATTTGTTTTGTTTCTGAAGTTTTGGAGCTAAAACTTAAAATGATTGTATGTAGTGTAAAATAGGAACAAAAATGAAAAAATTAAAACTTTAAGGACAAATTTTGAGATTTCTTTATTTTGCAAAAGAAAAAATGTGGCCACTTTAGGACAAATTCTAGAATCTACCATGATGAAGCTTCTAATAAATGTTTGGAGCAAGTTTTTTTTTTTTTTTTTTTTTTCACCTAGTGACGAGTTATCTGACCTCCCATGATATTTGACTTCTGATTTGTTCTCTCTATTTTTTTTTTCTTTTTCTAATCTTTAGCGTAAATAAATAATGGATTTTGTTAAACACATTAAGCAGATTGCTAGGATTTTGGTTGATTAAGTTAAATTGACAATGATTCATGAATCGATGAAGCAAGTGTTTAAAGATAGATTAAATGGGGAAATTCTTGCCTAGATGTGAGGATTTATAATATAAAACAAATTAATTAAAAAACACATTAATTATTTAACACAGCGAGAAGAGATGTGTTATACTCGATGAAAACATAGAAATACATCAATTATTTGACATGCCGATTGAAGAAGGTTTTTTCTTTACTCCCAATTGAAACCCTGGCATTGGCAAACCTGAGTTATGGGCTGTATATTAATAATTTATATCGTCCTGACAAAATCTGAGAGGCAGGACTGTTAGTTCATAGATGGAAAGATTCAAACTCAACATATTCCTTCCTGGCCCCAATCAAACCATACGAAGACACTGTTAACCGTCGGCACAACAAATGCCAAATCAGTGGAGGCCTCGGTAGTGAAATTTGTGCCAGAGATGTTCAAGCCTTCTGCCTTCAGCGTACAATTATAATGTCTTGGGAAAAAAAAAAATTACACCCCTCTTGTTTGTTAATAAAAAGCCAGCTTCAGCAACTGATGAAACCATCCAGATTCGGGCATAAATACGTTTGGAATTGGAAGATATTCCAGTGCTGGTATCCATGGAGGTACTTTTAGTGTAAAGTCTGCTTAACTCTCCCAAGCACAGCCTTAAGCTGTCCCCAATTTGTACTTGCATCAACATATTGCAACAACGAAACAATAGAATTTAGTCACTTGGAGACAGATTTTTATAACCAACAATAATCTATAGATGAATAACACAACCACGAGATCTGTATTTGATCTGATTACAAAAATATTAACAAACTGAACAGACAACAATCACACTAACCACAGGAATACAAATATAAACTGCAAAATGGTAGACGCAGAAAACCCGATAAGCTACCTATACAACCACACAACCAAGTGCCCACTCAATAGAAAACCTGACAAAGGTTAGCCCAATAGTCAATTTCTTCCCTTTTTTTAAATTCTTTTTCTGCTGAACTCTAAACGGAGGAATGACAATCTATGTCAGAAGCATGCCAATTTCCTTCCTCTGATACTGTTTCCTGAGTTTACCTCCTTTGCCAATTACAATTTAAGACAGGGTCATCGGCATGCATGTTAATCACAAAGAGGAAAAATAAAAAATATTAAATGAACTAAAGAACAAGGCCTATGTAGATTTATGCCTCTGATTCCTTCATGGAATTTATAGTCATTGGGTGCTGCGTGTTAACCCACCACGTGAGACATTCCTGCAAACAAATAGATGGATCTGTCAGGTATTGGAAAACATAAAATTTAGGGGGAAACCATGTAATGATAATGAATATGCGCCTGTGAAATGCATCATCAGTCATCAGAAAAGAGCAATGCAGACCTTCAAATGCAATAAGCTCCTACAGTACTTTTACAGAATGGAAATTTAATCAATTAGCAAGAATTTCACCCAACTTCACAAAGTACGAAATTTAATTAGGGCAAAGAAGTGCAAATGAAATTCTTAAGGAGAGATTATTAGCCTAAACACAAAAAAGCACAAGCCAGAAATGGTTCCTACATGCTCATGAATTGTACAACCTCTTTCATCCTTTTTGTTGCACATGCAAAGCTCTAAGAAACAGGACAACCTAAAATCTCACATACTGATGTTAGTTCATTTTGACGCATAAAGAAAGCTCAATCTAATGCTAGGTGCATCCTTGTATAAAAACATGAGTAGGGGGAGGCTAGCTGAAAGTTCAGATTAGCTCCTCAGATCTCTAGCCATAGAATTATTATAAGCCAAAAAGATACTCAAGTCCCCTTCCGTTACTGCTAATTTCTCATCATAATATCCACATGCATAGTGAGCTCTTTTTTTTTCTGCAAAACCAAAAATGAGCACCAAGCCTCCTTTACAGAAAAAAACAAAACTATAAGGAAAAGACACTGACATCAAAGTCATGTCCTATCACTCCCAGTGTGTTGCCAGGGTGGCATCAGAGTCATGAATCTGGCTTCACTCCAGCTGAGCATAGCTGAAGTTGAAAAAAAATGAAAATAAAACAAACCAGAGAGGAATAGGTATTGTTTTTCTTTTGTGAAAGGATCAAACAAAATGGTTCTTCCAATTTCCGTGAAGGATTTCCGAAGGCAAAAAAAAAAAAAAAAGCAAAGCAAAGCCATTTCAAAGGCGACAATGAAGACTTCATGGATGGTCTGGCAAGGTGGTTTTATGACTTGTTCAAATAGAAAAGGGTAGATAAATCTCAATAAAGACATAGCTTATTCTGCAAAAATAACTTCTAAGAGTAAAAGCTGTATCAGTAAATTGAGAAATATGGCAGAAAATTTTGCAGTCCCTATATAAATATAACATTAATTACATATTATTTTAAATTCGTACATGTAATGAACTTTCTGTAAAAATTCAGTAGTTCTATTTTTGTATAACTTAAGCACAGAAAATTTTGCCCTCTTATACTAGGCACATGCGTTTGCTAATCATCACAAGTAATAATGCCACCAATCATTAAGTAAAAACATGTCTGATATGCAATCACATAATGTAACAACTAGTTTATTCCAACGTATGAGATGAAAAAAAAAAAAAAGCAAGGTGTAATGGATGAACCTTCCAGGAAGCAACTGAGCAGCACTGACAGGGCCTTTTGAACTACCAAACCGCTTTGCCCTATTTTCATGTTCTTTCTCTACTCGCATGGCAGCAACTTCCTTTTCCATGGCAGCCACTTCTCTTCTCATCTTCTTTGCCTCGACTTCCATTGCTTTAGTTAATGTCTCTACCTTCTTTGCTAACATCTGAGAAATGAATGTTCAGAACAAAATACTCTATCAAACATTTAACAATATAATGAATAGACAAAACACAAATAGGACAAGAATATCAACCTCAATTGCATCATCCTTGTCCTTGAGGCTTTGATCTTTTTCATGACCAGCTTTTCTCAAAACAACGACCTCTTTCTGCAGCAAATCATACAATACCCCTGGAACAGTATCCTCCGTTTCCGATGTTGGGAACTCAATGGGCTTCTCATCAGAATTTCCTTTCCATGTATTAGTTACTTCTGTGTCCTTGGTTCCATCACAAGGTTGGTTGAATGAACAGTTAGGGCTAGAGCCATTTAAGAGCGCTCTGCTACCCCTATCCAGTGATCTTGTGCCTCCATCAAAAGATTTAGAGGTTCCTTTAGCATGCTTAAGCACTGAATTAGAGGATAAGGAAGATCTCAACTGAGATGTTGGTGTTCGCTTGGACAGAAAGCCATTGGAGGTCAATTTTGAGAAGTTTTCAGCTCCACCTAGGGACTGACGGCGAGAAGGCCCGTTGCTTACACTTCTTCCCTCTGGAGTACTGCGGTTACTACTCGAAGTGCCTCTCAAGCTTTCTTCAAGAACTTTGAGTCTCATATGATATTTCTCCTGTAAAAAAAAAAAAAAGGAATAGATTATGGTCATGACAAGAAAAGTAATTCATCAAATGCCAAATGCACAACTTATGAATTGAAATTATTACTTTCAACTGTGCTTCAGCCTTTGCAGCTCTCTCAGTTATAGCAAGCTTGTCACGAAGTTGCTGCATTTCTCCCTGGAATAATATTATAATAGCCGCATTGAGTGATAAAAGAATTGAAAGAAATTCCAAGAGCCAGCAATTCTAGTCAAAGAAAATAAATTGCCAAGAAAGCTCAAGTTAAAGCTCAAAACTAACCTGCAAAAATCTCCGCTCTTCAAGCCATTGTTTTACAGGCATGACCTTATCATTTGCATCTTTCCATTCATTTGCTACCACTGTGGCCACTCTATTTGCGGTTACCTTTGCACGGGCCAACTCCCGGTCAAGAGTTTTTCTTTCCTCCTGCAAATGCAATAAACACACCATGTTTTAGAGCTAATATGTCAACAAAATGAAATCCAGAAAGATTGTAAATGTGTATTGGACATTACATTCATCTCTTGAACTTTCCGCTGGTAATCCCTCACAGCATTAGCAGCTGCACCACCAGCAAGAACAGCCTCTTCAAGTTCCCTTACAGTCTGGGTAAGCTTTTCTACCTCTGCAACCTTTTGTCTGTGCATTTTGTCTAAAATTTTATTTTCTTCCTGATATTTACAAGCAGAAAATATGTTACTCATCCCAATATTATACACTAGGAAAGATGAAATATCCAAGTTATGACACTTGTGAAACAAGAAGCATCATCCTAAGCTATCAACTTTATAATACCTGACAAATTTCTATCTGTTTCATTAGCTCTTGGTTCTTATTTTGGAGATCATCAACCATAGACGCCTTAGCCAAAGCAACTTCCACTGTCCTCTCAGCTTCAAGTAAAGCAGCCTCTTTTGATTTGGTCAGACGATCCAATGCTTTGTTATCATCCTGAAGCTTAGCAATCTGGATACAAACAGAATAAGTTGATGAAAAAGAATAATCAATTACCTGGCATCCTGTTTCTAATGTAAAACCACCATAATAAGCTCAACAAACACAACACACCTCTTGGCGAGCAAGTTTAAGCTCAGCCTCCAAAGGTGCAAGAATGGCTTCAATTGGAGGCATATCATCATCCTTCTGAGCAGAATGAACCCTTCGAAGAGTTGCTTCAGCGGCAAACTGAGCTGCCATGGAAGCCTTCTTCTCATCATTGATCTTCTTGATTTCAAGATTCTGTAAAAAGTTTTAATTTATTAACGGAGCACTGAGACAGCAATCATTGATAAAATAAAAAATAAAATTAACGGAGAGGATCCAGGCAATACTCTGGTTTCTAGAAGAGATTCTGTTAACTTGAGCTTTTCCTCTACTTTTGAGAGTTCTTCAGTGAGCTGTAGCAACATGGAAGCAAAAAGGCAAAATCAGGATAAATTCATAACACATAATGATCAAAGTGAATGAATCTAAAGAATAATCAAGTCTGCTCCTTAGTGGAGTACACAGAAAAAATTTATTATGATAATAAAGAACAGTAACAGGACAAGAAATATATTAATGCCAAATGAACTTGGAAGGTTATTAAAAGCAATTGTAATATAGCTATAGTGACTGCCGTGCTGCAAAAAATGAAGTTGATCAGCTGTTTATCTCCATTTTTTTTATAAAAACCACAATGATGCAAAAACATTCTAAGCAATTGGCATATCTCCTCCAGACTTTTGACAAAATCCACACCTGCATCCCTCTTGTACAAAAACTGAATCAACTCGTTCCCAACATTTTTCTTATTTTGTTTTTGTTTTTTCAATGAAAACATTTCACTATTCATTTATTCCAGCTGGGAAAAAAATAGTATATAGGTATGGGAGACAGGATGAGGGTAAAAAAAAAAAGGAAAAAGATAATTATAAGATTGTATTTTCTGGGAAACATTTATGCAGTTAGTTGTGATGGCCCCTCATCTGATATTGCAAGATTACCAAGTAATCATGACAAATAAATTACCAAAATGAGTCAATTTTGTAGAGAAATGACAACCCAACAATAGTCTCACCTATATGGAAGAACTTTACCTCACCTACGCAAAATAAATAACATTACATGTATTACTACTAGGATCTACATTTGCCCACTAACCCCTGCAAATAAAATATCATAAACTAGATCCTATAAATCAATAAATGAAATGCTTAAATTTCAATCAATAAAAAGATTACCAAATTCAATAAAAGCAAATAAATGAAACAAAAACCCTAAAAAAAATTAAAAACAATAGAAATTAAAAGAAAAAATGACCTCTTCAACAGCCTTTTCTCTTAGCCGTTCTGATAATCTCAATGCCTTGATCTCGGCTTGTGCTTCTCCGAGCTCTCTATCCTTATCTGCACTCCAAATTTTTTTTTTAAAAGAACTAAATAAGCAAAATAAATTTCTAAAAATAGTTATTGAAAAAAAAAATCTGAGCTAAAAAAACCAGCATGAATCGAACCGAAAACTAATAGATCGAACCACATTCAGACCTCTAACTTCATTTTCGAGTCGATTAAGTTCGACTTTAACCGGATCCGAACCGTGAAGCAAAGTAATGAAATCATTATCAGCATCAAAGCTAGGTCTAACAGAAGCAGTAGTCCTTCTACGAGATGAACTTTTAGGTCCTTCTTTAAACGATCCAGAAACGGTTAATTGATGATGTTGAGACGGCGTTCCACTACCACTACCACCATTGAGCTCAGCAACCAGCACCGCAGCAGCTCCGTCGCCGGAAACCTCCGCCATCGCTCCCGATCTGAGTGAGGAAGTAACTTCACATCCAAATGTAGCAAGATCCGAAGTAAAGAAACTATAATAGCATTGAAATCGAGATGAAGCGAATCCGGGGATTAAGGCAGGGTTTGGTTGTGCAGATTATAGAGATGGATAAATGGAGAAGGAGAGAGTGAAGTGCAGACTTTGAAGCTATTTTTTTTTTTTTTTTATGATAAAAGATTGGGATTTAAATCTATTACAGTGAAGAGTGAGTGAGTTGATTTTTATATATTTTTTATTAATTTTTTAATTATTAATTTATATTTGTATTTATATGTTTATATCTAAAGAAAGAGAGTTTACTGTTAAACTAAAACAAACAACGTCAATAAGAGTTTACTGGTCTTTTTCTTTGTAAAAGTATTGACGTGTTAAGATTTAGATTTTGTAATTATTAATTTAAAAAATATATTTTTATTATTTATTATTTATTAATATTCAATAAAATAACTTATAAATTAATTTTATATATTTATTATAAATAATATTTATTGGTCCAAAATTTAGATTTATTTTTATAAATTATTTAGTTCAAATTTTATTTATAAAATAAAAAAATAAATGTATAAGAATTTTATTTCTCTTTCATTTGATTTGAACTTCAAAATAATTAAAATTTTTATAAATACCATATATTAAAAATAATATATTAAAAAAATTACTAATTGATTTCTTTTAACATCTTTGGGTTATTTTCTATTTTTTAATCAATAATACTTTTCAATTTCTACATATAATTCTACATGATATATAATTATATAAAAATTATACATTTGACTTAAATGGTATAATGTATATTTATTATTTATACAAAAATATTTATCAATAATAATAAATATGTAATTTTGAATCTAAAAATGTGCATAATCTATCATTACTTTATTTTTTATAAAATAAAATTTATTTTATTAATTATAATATTTTAAATCATTTAACACACTTCCATTATATAGAAATAATAATAAAAAAGTATACACAACATAAATAAAAAATAAAATAAAATAATGATAGAATTTCCCCTAAAAATTATAATTGTAAACATTTGCACATTTGTTCATTAAATGATAATGTAATTTTTATAAAAATGTATTTCTTTTAATTTTTCAATAATATAAAAAACCCTTTCTGAGAAAAAAAAAAAAAGAAATAATAAAACTAAAAATCCCGGCTTGTATTGACGGGGATGGTTTGTTTTAGGATAAGCCTAATGGGTATTGCGCACACTAACCGATTTGCCAGGACATATTGTTGCATTGGGAAGGCGCGTATTGCGCACGTTAGCGTCTTTTAGTACCATTGATGCGCTTTTTCCTTTTTTTGGTTGTTTTCGTGTTCATGTTCAAGTAGTTCGTGTTCAATGGTAGCTTTCTTGCACAAATTATTGCAAAGATTTCTTTAAACAAATTCAATTTATTTATTAATTTTCCGTTCAAAAAAAATAATTTATTAATTTTATTGTTTTTCGGAGTAATTTCTCTTATTGAAAAAAAAATCTTTGACAATAATTTAATGAGTTTTTTTTCAAAAATTCAATTTATTTATTAATTTTCCGTTCAAAAAAAATAATTTATTAATTTTATTGTTTTTCGGAGTAATTTCTCTTATTGAAAAAAAAATCTTTGACAATAATTTAATGAGTTTTTTTTCAAAAAAAAAAAAAAGATGAGTTGATAAAAACTATTTTTATTTAAGCGACGTTTGATTTTTAAGTTATGATGTTTGTCTTACATTAGTGTAGACATCTGGTTAGATTGGCCCATAAATCGAGAGTGAACTATAAATGTTCAGTTTAATCAGCCCACACCAAAGTCCAATGATAAGAATACGAAACTTGAATATAAGTATGAAACCCGAATTTTTTATTAGAAATGGATTTGAGAGCCTAGGGACCCAAAACCTAGCCTAAATCATTCAAACCTAACCAAAGTCACCTCAACTCATTTTGCCCAACTTAGGGTCAAGCCAAAGAGGTGTTGCCTTTATGCCATAAGTCAATTGCTTCTCTAACAGTTACTACTGAGGAGATTGCCTCATTGTAGTAGCACCACCTCTATGGTATACCACTTACAACAGCATTTAATACAGCTACAACTATGGTGGTCAATTCAGATGGGCCCCACAGCCTCCAGACCTGATTTTTGCATTAGAAATAGATTTTTTGAGGGAAGAAAAAAGCTATTAAGACTCATTATGGTCTAGGAACTTAAGGGCATAGGTGAGGGTTGAGACAAAAATGGAGAAATAAAAGAGAGAAAGGGGAGGTTACTAACCATTAGCAAGATTCAGCAAAAAAGAACTAGGAACAAAAGGGAGAGGCTCTGAAACTAGAAGGGGGCGTTCTTGAGAAAAAAAGGAGAAACTTAAACTCAAAAGTCTATTTCCTTGAGAGGAAGAAGGTGAAAGAAGTCTATTCTCAAGTGTAGCTCACATCCAAGTAGAGTTCAACATCCAAAGCAACATCTGAGGGCCAAGTACTTTGTTAAAAGCTCATACTTAAGTAAATCCTATTTATCTCCTTCGCATTTTGATGTTAGACTTGCATATGACTTAGTTTGTTTGTTTATTTAGTGTATATTTTGAGTTTATGCTACATGTTATTAATATGATCTACTAGGATGTTGAATGTATTTATAAAATAGCAAGTTTATAATTGTTTGTTTGCATGTCATTTGCTTAGAATAGAAGTTTAGCTGTTTTGAGAGTCGAGCTACCTGTTGATCAGGCGACGCCTCTATGAAAGGGCATTGCCTCTTTGCCATGAGGCGATTGCCTCTTCACAGAGGTGATCACCACTCAGACAAGGCGACCCATGCCTTTGTCTTGAGATTTTTATAATATTTATGCATGATTTTGATTTCCAAGCATGTTTAGGTTTTTATACTTCATTTATTTGCATATGGTTGTCTATACCATATCTTCCAAGTTAATATATTAAGTTCTTAACCTTTATTTGCATGAACTTGTTTTGTAAATTGGTTTGAATGCTTTTTTTGAGAGATTTCACATATTTTAGGACTAATATTTTGGCGTTTGCAGGATCCTTGAGACTAATCTCCTTGAATCGTTAAAGGTTTATCCCTTAATTAGTTCTTGAGAGATTTTTATGGGTCTAAGAACTAGTTTAGCCTTGGTTTATTCTAGTATATTTTTAGTACATTTTTGGTTTATTATACTTTTATTTGTATAAAAATATTGTAATCCTTAATCCCTTCCCCCTTTGGATTCCAATGTATTATTTTAATTTATTATTTTGATGAATTTTAGGACTTTAAGGCATGAAATTGAGCTAATGTGCAAACTCAAACTTAAGTGTAAAATTGAACAATTGATTGAAGGTAATTCCAAATTGCATGTAAATAAAGGAATAATTGGATAATTAAAAGTAATAAAATACAAAACACAAATAGAGGCAGAACGCAAGGTAAAGTGGGCATTCAAAAGCCCACACCCAGTTTTCGAACCTGTTCTTTGATAACGGCTTATAAGAACCTTTGTGGGATCCAGTTGTTGTACAGTGTATCCCGACTTTTATCCGAGTGGTAACTCCATCTCTATTTGGGCTTCAAAGACCCAACATGTATTTCTTAGTGGGCCTTGAGCCTACACAATGTCGTGGTTGTCAACACTTGGGTGTGCACTAAACCCCGCTGTCTATAGTGGCCACTCCATTGGGGATAGAGAAACTGATTCCAAGTGTTTTGTAATCTATCATCTTTACTTATTCTTTTGTTCCTTTTGCATTCCTATTGCATTTACTACACCTTTTGCATACAATGAGCACTATAAGTCGCTAATTAACCCAATAATAGTCGTTATTTTACTACCTATGTTTTACTCAAATATGGTGGTAGAATAATGGATTATTGTCACTCATGATACGTACCAATCCGTGTTGTTTGACCTTTGAGTGGGGAGACATATATGGACGTATATCGTTATGGGAGCCGAAACCTAATACCCAATATTCAAGCCCATGTAGTGGCTTAGCAATTTTCCTTAGAAATTCTCCCAAATGCATGTGTATTTTTACCATATAATGGATCCTTAAAATAAATTTTAAGCTCGTTCACAAATGGCTTAAGGTAAAATGGGTCCTCATGCCTAATCCAGGCCCGTTATAAATAAACTTCTAATCTAAGCCCGTTATAAATAAACTATGTCAAGATGGGCCTTTCATGCCTATTCATAACTCATTTTAAATGGGTCTTGACAAGGTAAGCTTATGATGTTAGGGACCTTAGCCCATTCAAGATGGACTTGGGCTTTATTTAAAGGACCCATTACATATTTAAGTCATTTTGAGAGTTATCTTGTATACATCAATTTTATTATCCCTTGTTGATAATTAAAACCCAGACCAAAAATCCTAGGATGAGAAACTCACCAATGAACACGCATGTGGGAGAAATAAGGGCGGAGGTTATCATTTTTAAGGTTTCATATTTTATTTCAATAATGTGTGTAAATTAGTGTGTTTATGTTTTTCCTTGAACACTTATTTTCCTTCTTCCTTGCTTTAAATAATAAAATGCACCTGCATATCATGCATACACGTAATGCATATTTTTTATCTATAGTTTTACAATTATAGATCCTTCAAGCTCGTCTGCATGGATTCACTCTACCTCCAGTCGATTGATTATACATCCGAAAATAAAAATGGCAAGGAACTCTGATCTCAAGGCTTTTAAAACACAATTAAAAGAGGAGTTATTTGCTGAAACCCAATCTATGATAAGGGAAATGATGGGAGAGACAGCAAAGCTTATCAGGGAGAATCAGCCAGCCCAACCGCCCAATGTACAGCCAGCCAATCCAATCGACCTTGAGGATGAAATCCCAGTGAGAAAAAGGGAATAAAATGATGTGACAGTATTGGCTAATCCACCAAACTGAAGGGGTATAAATCCAGTTGAGGACATGGAACAAACTAAGTGGTCTAAGAACATAACCAAGGCAATGAGTCAAATGCAGATGATGATGAAAGAGAAAGGCTTGGATGCCCCTTTGGACTACACTGATTTAAGCCTGGAAAAGGAACATGATCCACTACCACGGAAGTTCAAATTCCACGATATGAAAAAGTAGTTCCAGGTTTTGAAATCTTCTCTAAATTTGTGAACGGGGTAGAGAAAGCTACTGCTAGCAAAACTCCTACAGAAGATGTAATATCCCTTGTTTTTAAATATTTTAATACTGCATCGGAATATGCAGTATTAATAATTTTTGGTATATAATATTGATATTTTATGAGTTTGTTATTTAATTAACACTTATTTAATTATTTTATGTTATTTTAAGTACTTTACGTAAAATTTTCCCAAGAATTCTATTTTCGTAGAAATTTTCACGTAAATAATTTACTATTAATTATTTTAAGTAGATTTACGCATTTGCATGACCTCATATATATTTTTAAAAGTGTTAAAATAAAGTATATATATGTATTTATTTATTTAACTAGGGTTTAATTAATTACCCTAATATTTTTATTATTTATTAATTATTAATTAGATTTAATATTATTTAATTATTTTTAGTGTATAAATTATTAAAAATATTAAATTATATGTGTGTGGTGTGTAATTTTTCCAAGTATTATATTAATATACTATATTATAAATTATTAAACTATTATTAATATTATATATATATATATATATATATATATATATATATATATATATATATATATATATATATATTAAATTCTTTTTTTTTCTCTTTCTTTTCTCTTCTATTTTCCCTTCCTTCCCCAACACTAACCCTCCCCTCACCCTTGCCGTCCGTTTCTCCTCCGACCAGAGCGCCTCCCAGCCTTCCACCATCGATCACCACCTCGCCAGCAAGTCCCGCCATCTCTGTTGTCTTCTCTGGCGCCGATCAAGCACAATTTCCACCATTTTTGGCCAAGACTCAAGCTTCCACCGTTCTTCCTCCTCCAGCCACCATTCTTAGCATTTTTGGTGTCTTTGAGCTCTTTAGGTTTCGGTGATCTCGATTCTAGCTTTGGTTTGAGCTCAAACTCCCTCAATTTTTCTGTTTTTTGATTTTTTCATTTCGGCCAAAATTGTTTTTTGAATTTTTTTTGGGTTTTTCCTTTTGATTCATGAAAAATCCCTTAACAAATGTTGTTCCCCTTAGCTTAATCTTCATGTGTGAATTTTTGTAGAATTTTTGGAATTTATTTTGATTTTTGGGTATTTTTGAATATTTTATTATTATTAATTAATTTTCGAAAATTAATTAATTAAATTATGAAATTGTGTTTTATGGTAAATATAGGTGTTGAATTGAATTATTGAAATTTATTTGTAATTTTTATGAATTTCTATGTATTTATTTTGAATTTAATTAGTTATTGTAATTTTGGAAAAATAGGGTTAATTGTGTTTTTAATTGAAATTAATTGGTTAATTGAGTTTATTTATTGATATTATTGATAAATATGTTGAGAAAATTAATTTTGTGCAATTATATTATTTTTGGTGAATTTTTGGAGTAATTTTAGTATATTTATATATATAGGGGTGTTTTGGTAATTTTACCCTAAATTGGCTAAAAATGTAATAAAATTGGTTTTAATAGTTATTTAGGGTAAAAAAATTATTTCTACAAATTATTTAGTATTTTTAACTAATTAAAACTATTTTTCGTAAATTATTTTCAAATTATATATATAATATACGATTTTTCTAAATAAATGAGTTTTTATTGGTTTTTAATGTGTTTTAGGGTTAATTACATAATTTATACTTATAAAATGTATTTCTATGATATAAGGGTATTTTTGGTATTTTTTTATATATTGTTCTATGAATTATGGACCCCGGTCGGTAAACTGTAGTTTATAGTCCGACCGAGGGGTTGTGATTGTGTTTTGTGTCTATTTTTTGAAGTGTGTTTCTTTGCAGAGCCAGTTCTACTCTTTGAGTAGAGAGATATCCATTTTACTGGGGAGGTTCTGCCGGATATTCGATAGAATTCTCGTAAAACGCAATGTCCGGTCTAACCCTAATTCTGATTCTGTGTCTAATACTCTAGATCGAGTTTCTAGGATTTTCTGTTAGGTTTATTCTGATGTCTATTATTTATTGTTTGTTTAGTTATGTCGAGACCGAGGCCTAGTGGACCAGGGCCGTCAAACCTATCTCGAGGAGCGCACTAAGTGTAAGTTACTATTCTATATATATATGTTTTAAGGTGCATGATTTAGAAATGTATGTTTTATTTTGATTAATTATGCATAAATAATTCAATTAGTATTTAAGTTTATTTTTAGTTTATTTTGGTTTATCTTTAGTTTATTTTCGGTATATTTTCAATTATATGCATGTTTTGCTAATAAATTAAGTTTAAAATGTTTTTGAATATATTTCTAGTTTATTTCGTAATCTATCTGGGTTTCTTTGGCGTTGGCGTATATATACTTGAAATATACCTGGTTTACTTTTGGTATATTTCTAGTATATATATGGTTTATGTTGCTATTTTATTCAATTCATGCATCATTTACTTTTATGAATGTATGCTTTATATTCCAATGAAGGATATCAATAGAACGTGCTACCTAGTGGGCAGCACTAGGACCGAGTACGTACCGGTACGCTTATAGCATTTAGGCTATATTACTAACCATTTATGGATATTGATTGGATATGATTATTTGATGTGTGATATGATTTGGGAGTGTGATTGTTGAAGCTCGGTTGACCAAGTGTCTCGGGGCCAATCACACTGACAGTCAGACTGCTGGAGCTCGGTTGACTTAGTGTCTCGGGGCCAGTCTACTGTCCAAATGGAACAAGTGAATATATTAGAATAAGTGAGCCTGTATGGCTAGAGTGTTGTCTAACACTGTTTGAGGTTGCGATTTTTTAGGGTTCTATTTGATCCTTCATGAACTGTGATTTTCAATAAAAATATACAAAATAATTTTATTGCATCTGTGTGTATTTGCTTATATATATGCTTATTATATATATACTATTGACTGTGTGCATTGTCATTTAGTATGCATGTATATATACTATAGTAATTCACTCAGTAAGGTCTGACTCCCTTCCGTTGACTATTTTTTTTCAGGAGAGTCATCTTCCTCAGACCTTAGTAGCAAGCCTGTACGCCGAATTTCTTCTGCTCCGGCTTCTCTATGTAAACTGCTCACTTGAGTTTTATTTTATGATCTAGACACTGCAGTAGTTGTAAAATTGTTAAAAGATATTGTATTATAGCTGTGTGAGTTATGTATTTTAAGAATTTGAACTGAAACTTGTATTAAAGGATTTATTTATATATGAGATGAGAATTCGATTTAATTTCGTTTGACAAAAATATTATTTGATATTTATGATTTTATTCTGCTGCATAATATTTTATTTAATTGTGTTATTATTATTACTATTGCATGTTTTATTTTATTTTAGGCTTGCTACAGGTTCCGGATTCGAAAGAATTCCCGTTCCCTAACGCCGGTCATGGCCCCTATTTTGGGTCGTGACAGAAGAGCTTGTGCTAACCGAGGGAGAGGGACCTGAAGAGAACACTGCTACTCCAAAGATGAAGGATATTGTTGACCAAGATGAGGCGCTGGATCTCAAAACCTACATCCTTAACTCCATCATGGGTTTGTTTTATGATGATGATTTTGATGTTTCGCTTTCTTCTTTATTTGAGATTGATGACTTTTTCTTTACCAAAGTGAATGCAATGAAGTTTGACTTTGCTTATTTGTCTGATGTGTTTCCTAACAGTTATTCTATTTGTAATTATCATTTCATTCATATGTTTGACATTAATTCCATGCAAACTCAATCATTTAATTTAGGCACAAATGATAATCTTGAGAATATATTACTTACTTCTAATTTAACTTATGATGAAAGAGGAAAAAATGAAAGAGATATTGACAAAAAGATAGAAAGTATTCACTTGGGGTTATGAGGATATGCCTGGTATCTACAGAGAGATCACATAACACATAATCCCCATATATCCTCACATATCATCAATTAAGCAAGAACATAAAAGGCTAAGGCTAGAATGGGCTCTTTTGATCAAGGAAGAAGTCAAGAAGTAGTTGAAGGTAGTAGAGGATGTCACTGTTTATGGAGATTCTATATTAGTAGTAAGATAGGCTTCTAGAGAATAGGAAGTGAAAGAAGACAGACTACAAGTGCATTAGTATTATTTGACTACTATCTCGCTATCCTTTGTTCTATACAAATTCATCCACCTACTGAGAGGAGAGATTTAGATTTCAGATGCTCTAGCTACATTAGCTTCTATGTGGGTGTAATATCCCGCGTTTTTAAATATTTTTACACTGTACCGGGATATGCAATGTTAATAATTTTTGTATATTATATGATATTTTTATGAGTTGATATGTATTTAAAATCTATTTTTATTATTGTGTATTACTTACAGTGCTTTACGTAAAATTTTCCCGGGACTTGCATTTTCGGGGAAATTTTCACGTAAATAATTTATTATTAATTATTTTAAATATATTTTCGGACTTGCATGAACTCATACGTATTTTTAAAATACTAAACACCGTGTATATGAGTACCTATTTATTTAATTAGGGTTTAATTAATATTACCCTAATATTTTATTATTTATTTATTAATTTATTGTTATTTAATTATTTTTATTTATTATTATATTTTAAAATATTAAATTTTATGTGTGTGGTGTATATTTAATGTGTGTAATTTAATATTATTTTATTATATAGTATAAAGTATATATATATACATATATGTAGTTAAAAATTAAAAGGATTTAGAAAATTACCGTTTAGCCCCTCCCTTCTCCTTCTTCTCTCCCGATCGTCTATCGTCATTGTGCCTCCCATTCCAGCACGCCGGACCGCCCTTCGCCGCCACCAGCTGCCGCCAACCTCCTTCCCCTTCCTTCCTCTTCCTCTTCCTCTCCGACGTGACCAGGCCGCCGGAAGCCCGCTGGAACGCCCGGAATGCGCCATGGCAGCAAGTTGAGCTTCTCACCGTCGACGACGATTCCAGCCACCATTTCGTGCACCACCGGTCTTCATCGACTCCTTCAGCTCCAGTGATTCCAATTCTAAGCTCCTTTTGGCCTGAAATCAAGTGGATTTTGAGGTTTGAGCTAAAACTCAATTCGGCCATATTAGGGTTTTCAATTTTTTTAAGCTTCGAATTGATTGATTCATGAAAACTCTCTTCACAAATGTTGATCCTAGTAGCTTAATCTACATGTATGAATTTTTGTGGAATTTTTGGAGATTGTTTGGATTTTTGGGTATTTTTGAATATTTTAATATTATTTTCTAATTTTCGGAAATTAATTATTTAAATTATGAAATTGTGTTTTATGGTTAAATTAGGTGTTGAAATGAATTATATGAATTTATTTGGAATTTTTATGAATTTCTAAGTATTTATTTTGAATTATTTAAGTTTATGTAATTTGGGAAATTAGGGTTAATTATGTTTTTAATTGAATTTAATTGGTTAATTGAGTTTAATTATTGATATTATTGATAAATATGTTGATAAAATTAACTTTGGATAATTATACTATTTTTGGTGAATTTTTGAAGTAATTATAGTATATTTATATATATAAGGGCATTTTGGTAATTTTACCTTAAATTGGCTAAAAATGTAATTTAATAGTTATTTAAGGTATAAAAATGATTTCTACAAATTATTTAGTATTTTTAATTAATTAAAACTATTTTTCATGAATTATTTTCAATTATATATATAATATACGATTTTACTAATAAAATGAGTTTTTATCGGTTTTTACAGTGTTTTAAGGTATGTAATTTCTACGTATAAAATGAATTTCTATGTTATAAGGATATTTTTAGTATTTCCTAAATTATTCTGTGATTGTGGACCCCGGTCGGTGGACTGTAGTTTGGAGTCCGACCGTGGGATTTTGATTGTGCTCTGTGTTGTTTTTCGAAGTGTGTTTCTTTGCAGGGTCGGCTCTACTCTTTTGAGTAGAGAGATGTCCGTTTTACAGGGGAGGTTCTGTCGAATTTTCGATAGAATTCTCGTAAAATGTGATATCCGGTCGAACCCTGATATCGATTCTATGTTTAATACTCTAGATCGAATTCTAGGATTTCTATTAGGTTTATTCTAATGTCGGCTATTTATTGTTTGTTTAGTTGCGCCGAGACCGAGGGCTAGTGGACCAGGCCCGTCGGACCCATCTCGTGGAGCGCACTAGGGTGAGTTACTATACTATATATATATGCCTTAGGATGCATGATTTTAGAAATATACGTTTTATTTTGATTAAATTGCATAAATAATGTGATTTGTATTTAAGTATATTTTTGGTTTATTTTTGGTATATATTAAATTATATGCATGTTTTATTAATGAACTGTGTTTAAAATGTTTTTAAATGCATCTTTAGTTTATTTTGTAATTTAACTGGATTTATTTGACGTATATATACTCGAAATATACCTGGTTTACTTTTGGTATATTTTCGGTATATATATGGTTTATGTTGTTATTTTATTTAAATTCATGCATCATTTATTTGTGAATGAATGTTTTATATTAATTAATGAAGGATATCGATAGAACGTGCTACCTAGTGGGCAGCACTAGGACCGAGTACGTACCGGTACGCCTATAGTATTTAGGCTATATTACTAACCATTTGTGGATATTGATTGAATTTGATGATCTGATGTGTGAGATATGATTTGAGAGTGTGATTGCTGGAGCTCGGTTGACCAAGTGTCTCGAGGCCAATCACACTGGCAGTCAGACTGCTGGAGCTCGGTTTACTTAGTGTCTCGGGGCCAGTCTACTGTCTAACTGGATTAAGTAGATATATTTGGAATAAGTGAGCCTGTATGGCTAGAGTGTTGTCTAACACTATTTCCGAGGTTGCGATATTCTAGGGTTCTATGTGATCCTTCATAAAAGATGATTTTCAATGAAATATATATATAAAATGCTTTTATTGCATCTGTGTGTATTTGCCTGTATATATACATATTAGATATATACTGTTGACTGTATGCATTGTCATTTAGTGTGTATGTATATATATTATAGTAATTCACTCAGTGAGGTCTGACTCCCCTCCGTTGATAATTTTTCAAGAGAGTCAACATCTTCAGACCTCAGTAGCAGGTCAATACGCCAAATTTCTTCCGCCCCGGCTTCTTTGTGTAAACTGCTTACTTGAGTTTTATTTTTATAGTCTAGACACTGCAGTAGTTATAAATTAATTTTATGGGATTTTATGTATTTTATTTATGTGAGATATTGTATTATATTTGAAACTGGATTTGTATTAAAAGATTTATATATATATGAGATGAGATTTGATTTAAATCCAGTTGGGGAAAATGATATTGTGATATTTATGATTTTCATTTCCGCTGCATTATATATTGCTACTATTATTCAATGTTTTATTTTATTTTTAGGCTTGCTACGGGTTCCGAATTCAAAAGAATTCCCGTTCCCTAGCGCCGGTCATGGCCCCTATTTTGGGTCGTGATAGTAGGAGAGTGAGAAGCAAACAACATTTAAGCCTCTGATTCTGGCCAAATCTCAAACTCCTTACTATGAAGAGATAAGGACAATGCTAGTTAATACTGTTGTTAAGAAGCCTTGGTTTTATGATTTGTAAAAGTATTTAGAATTGGGAGAGTTTTAAGAGGATGCCAAAAAGAAAAAATGATGTTTCTATGAATGCCATATTGGCAATTTATCAATTATAATGGCATGTTGTATAAAAGAATGTCAGCTTTTGAGATGTGTTGACAAAGACAAAGCTCTGAGGTTAGTAAAAGTAGTGCATGAAAGAGTATGTGGGCCACATATGAATAAAACAGTCTTAGTAAAGAAGATAGCTCGTCAGGGTTATTTTTAACTGATTATGGAGATGAATTGTGTCAAGTTTGTGAAAAAGTGCGATAACTTTCAGACTTATGGAGACATCAGTTATCTACCTTCTCTGAAACTTCAAGGAATGACTTCTCTATAGCCCTTCACCATTTGGGGAATCGATATTATAGGAGAGATAAGGCTGAGAGCATCAAATAGTCATTGATACATTATGGTGGTAATTGATTATTTCTCCAAATGGGTCAAAGCTGAGTTTTATGTCGTTGTTGGCTTAAAATAAATGGCAAGGTTCATTGAGAAGAATATAATTTATAGATATAGGTTGCCCCATGACGTCGTCACTGACAATGGTGTTCAATTTCAGGCAAAGACAACTGCCCTATTAAAGGAATACAATATCAAACATCATCAATCATCTCCGTATAGGCCACAAGCGAATGGGGTACTAAAGGCTGCAAATAAAAATGTGAAGAGGATCCTGGCCAAGATGATAGAGAATTTTAGAGACTGGGCCGATTATCTATAATTCACATTATAGGGATACAAGACTATTATAAGGACATTAACTGGTGTCACTTTATACTCCTTAGTATATGGGTGTGAGGCAATATTATTGACAAAAGTGGAGATTCGATCATTAAGGGTTTTGGAATTTAAAATCCCAAAATATCAGTGAGTGGAGGGCTAATTGGAGCAGCTGACACTGCCAGATAAGAAAAGACTAAATGTAATATCCCATATTTTTAAATATGTTAATACTGCATCGGGATATGCAGTGTTAATAATTTTGTATATAATTATGATATTTTTTACGAGTTGATATGTATTTAAAACTTATTTTAATTATTGCATATTATTTTAAGTGCTTTACGTAAAATTTTCTCGAGAATACTATTTTCGAGAAAATTTTCACGTAAATAATTTACTATTAATTATATTAAATAGATTTTCGGACTTGCATGAACTCATATGTATTTTTGAAGTACTAAATAACGTATATATGTGTATTTATTTATTTAATTAGGGATTAATTAATTACCCTAATATTTTATCATTTATTAATTAGTTTTAATATTATTTAATTATTTTTAAGTGTATTAAATTTTAAAATATTAAATTATATGTGTGTGGTGTATATTTAATGTGTGTGATTTTATATTATTTAAATATATAGTGTAAAGTATATATATATATACATATTATAATGTCAAAATCAAAATTTATAGCCAAATTACCATTTTGCCCCAACTTCTTCTTCTCCTTCCCCGACGCACGCCCGATCACCAACCACCATCTACCATCATGTTTCCACACCTTCGGTGTGCCTCCCGGCGTGCCACCTCCTTCCCCAGCCTTCCCCGCCGCCAGCAACGCCCTATTCCGTCGAGGTTTGACTGAAATAAGCTTGGGAAGCTGAATTCTTTCTCACCGTCGTTCACAGTGTTTCTGGCCACCATTTTCAACACCGCCAATCTCTTTCTTCTCCTTGAGCTCCGGTGAGTGTGATTCCAAGCTTTGTTTCACTTAAAATGGTCTTGATTTGCTTAGGTTTCGATTTTGGTAATTCGACCATTTTAGGGTTCTTGATTTTTTTGAACTTCGAATTGATTGATTCATGAAAACTTCCTTCACAAATGTTGATCCTAGTAGCTTAATCTACATGTGTGAATTTTTGTAGAATTTTTGGGAATTATTTTGATTTTTGGGTATTTTTAAATATTTTATTATTATTTTATAATTTTCGAAATTAATTAATTAAATTATGAAATTGTGTTTTATGATAAATATAGGTGTTGAAATGAATTATAGGAATTTATTTGGAATTTTTATGAATTTTTATGTATTTATTTTAAATTTATTTAGGTTTATGTAATTTTGGAAAATTAGGTTAATTGTATTTTTAATTGAAATTAATTAGTTAATTGAGTTTAATTATTGATATTATTGATAAATATGTTGAGAAAATTAATTTTGTGCAATTATATTATTTTTGGTGAATTTTTGGAGTAATTTTAGTATATTTATATATATAGGGGTATTTTGGTAATTTTACCCTAAATTGACTAAAAATGTAATTAAATTGGTTTTAATAGTTATTTAAGGTATAAAAATGATTTCTACAAATTATTTAGTATTTTTGATTAATTAAAACTATTTTTCATGAATTATTTTCAATTATATATATAATATACGATTTTTTCTAATAAAATGAGTTTTTATCGGTTTTTACTGTGTTTTAGGGTTAATTATGTAATTTCTACTTATTAAATGTATTTCTGTGATATAAGGGCATTTTTGGTATTTCCATAATTATTTTGTGAATTGTGGAACCCGGTCGATAAACTGTAGTTTGGAGTCCGACTGAGGGGTTGTGGTTGTGTTTCTATATCTATTTTTCGAAATATGTTTCTTTGCAGGGCCGGCTTTACTCTTTGAGTAGAGAGATGTCCGTTTTACAGGGGAGGTTCTGCCAAATTTTTGATAGAATTCTCATAAAACGTGAGGTCCGGTCGAACCCTAATTCTAATTCTGTGTCTAATATTCTAGATCGAGTTTCTAGGATTTTCTGTTAGGTTTATTCTGATGTCTGCTATTTTATTTGTTTAGTTGCACCGAGACCGAGGCCTAGTGGACCAGGCCCGTCGGACCCATCTCGAGGAGCGCACTAAGTGTGAGTTACTATTTTATATATATGTGCTCTAGGGTGCATGATTTTAGAAATATACATTTTATTTTGATTAAATATACATAATGGTTTAATTATTACTTAAGTTTATTTTGGTTTATCTTTAGTATATTTTTGGTATATTTTAAATTATATGCATGTTTTTCTAATAAATTAGGTTTAAAATGTTTTTGAATATATTTCTAGTTTATTTCGTAATCTATCTGGATTTCTTTGGCGTATATATACTCGAATTATACTTGGTTTACTTTTGGTATATTTCTAGTATATATATGGTTATTGTTGCTATTATTTTTAAATTCATGCATCATTTACTTTTGTGAATGTATGTTTTATATTTTAATGAAGGATATCAATAGAACGTGCTACCTAGTGGGCAGCACTAGGACCGAGTACGTACCGGTACGCTTATAGCATTTAGACTATAACACTAATCAATTGTGGATATTGATTGGATATGATTATTTGATGTGTGAGATATGGTTTGGAGGTGTGATTGTTGGAGCTCGGTTGACCTAGTGTCTCGAGGCCAATCACACTGACAGTCAGACTGCTGGAGCTCGGTTGACTTAGTGTCTCGGGGCCAGTCTACTATCCAGATGGAACAAGAGAACTTATTTGGAATAAGTGAACCTGTATGGCTAGAGTGTTGTCTAACATTGTTTTGAGGTTGCGATATTCTAGGGTTCTATTTGATCCTTCATGAACTGTGATTTTCAATAAAAATATATAAAATGATTTTATAGCATTTGTGTGTATTTGCTTGTATATATGCTTATTATATATATACGGTTGACTGTGTGCATCGACATTTAGTATGTATGTATATATATTATAGTAATTCACTCAGTGAGGTCTGACTCCCCTCTGTTGACCATTTTTCAGGAGAGTCTTCTTCCTCAAACCTCAGTAGCAGGCCTGTACGCCGGATTTCTTCCGCCCCGGCTTCTTTATGTAAACTGTTTATCTGAATCTTGAGTTTTATTTTATAATCTAGACACTGCAGTAGTTGTAAATAAATTGTGAGTTATGTATTTTAAGAATTTGAACTGAAACTTATATTAAAGGATTTATATATATATGAGATGAGGATTTGATTTAAATCCCATGGTGGATTATTTATTTTGATATTTATGATTTTATATCCGTTGCGTAATATTTTACTTAATTGTGTTATTATTACTATTGTATGTTTATTTTATTTTTAGGCTTGCTACGGGTTCCGGATTCGAAAGAATTCCCGTTCCCTAGCGCCAGTCATGGCCCCTGTTTTGGGTCGTGACACTAAAAGCGATGTATCACTCCAAGTTATATCATAAAAGGATGGCTCAGGCTTCTAACAAGAAGATTAAGCTCGAAAAGATCAAAGAAAGGGATTTGGTGTTAAAACTCAGGAAGTCGATCATAACTGATCCATGAGGTAAATTCAAACTAAATTAGGAAGGGCCATATTTGGTGAAGAAACTATTCTCTAAGGGTATCACTATCCTATTAGACTTAGAAGGAAATCATTTCAAAGAGTCCATCAACCTAAACAAGCTCAAGAAATACTTTATATAAAAGTCTCACTAGGGAGAAAACCTTACAAAGAGGTTGTCTTGGTAAAAATTAGAATTAAAAATGAAAAATTAAAAGTCCCGCTGGGTTGAAAACCTTGCAAAGAAGCAGTCCAAGCAAAAGTTAGGGACATGTACGAGGAGAGATAGGGTAGGAAAATAGTTGGTTAGAAAACTTGCAAGAGCAAGCTAACTAACAACATGAGCTATGTAAAAAGAAAAATGTGTATGCATCTTATGCTTGAATTAAATGAAATAAGATTGCTGAAATTACTATTAATCATTGCATTAAGTGTCTATTACAAACCATCTAATTGCCATAAAAGGAAACTTTATCTAACAAAAGCAAAATAACGACTTAATTCATAAGCTAATTTTATTTCCTTTTCTTTTGTTGAGCACCCCTGATACTAAATTGTTACAACTCTATCACTCTTTTATTTCTGATAAACTCATCATTTTCTATATATTGCAATTGTATCCATGCCTTGGACTGATCATTGATAGACAAATCTTTGTTGTAGTTTATGTTTCTCTAAATGCTTCTCCATAGCTAAGTACTAGCTAAGTTATCCAGACTGTTTTAAGAAAGAGGTCCTAATTCAAATGCATGGAATGGTCCTACAATCAGCTATTTTTTACCATATTGACAATAAAGATGAGCAGGGTTATAAAATGTGGCAAAATGAAGGCTAGCCATTGGAACATAATGAGTGTATGATCTGATAGTCATGAATTGTAATCTCCACCACGAACACATCCAACTGATCAAAGTATCAAAGAATGTTGACAGCCAGCTTTGGACATCTTCGGGGATAGGTACAGCTTCCTGGTTCAATAATGTTTGACCCTATAGTGTACAATGTTCCGAGGAGGCTCAAGCAGCCCTAGCTCCTCGTGAAGCCACTTCTGTAAAAGTAATGAAAAAATGAAAAAATACTAAGAAAATAGAGGGTGATAATAAGAAAGAGAGAACTACCTCCAACAAGAACAGGCTTCCCAATAATCGCCTATTTGATGAAAGGTTATCCAAGTCAATGATAATTTCTACCAAAATGAGGGGGAAAGGGTTGAGTCCATTTTCCACTTAGTCTAGGATGTAGAGGATTTTGGCATTACAATTGCCTAAAGCAAAGATGAGCAAGAATTAAGCATACAAGTAGAAAGCCATCATCTAAGGCCAATAGTAGAGGAAATGTAATCATTTGAAAATTTAACCAAAATAGAGAAGCAAAATGTCAAAAGTTCTAAAATTCCAAAGTAACAAATTATCAACTGTGTTTAGGTCCTATCTCAGTTATCCCTAGTCTAAGCATCAGATTCAATGCCCTCGAGGTCACCTCTAGAGCCGCCACCTCTTATGGTCTCTTTATTATTGCTCTCCTCATTAACCTAGAGCACCTCGATCTATTGCTTGAGAGTAGCAATCTTGACCTGACTAGCTTCATCATGTTCTTATTTAAAATAAACTTCAGGTCAGTAAATCATATAGGCATGCATACATATAGACGCAGGAGAGATCTTTACTCTCTATTGCTGGGTAACAACCATCATATGATCCTTCTGAGCCTCGATCATGCGATACATGCACAACCCCTAGTTCAGGGAAATCTGCATCATTAGTAGGATGTTAGAGACTAACAAACGCATTGAGAATGATCTAAGATGTAGGTTAAAAGTGAACTTACGTAGGTAGCGCCCCCTCAGATGCAAGCAGGTGTGAGATCATCATCCAAAGTTAGGAACTGACGGGATAACTCTTTTGGAGGAACTAGCAATGAACAAGTAAATTAAGAGTGTGAGTAAAGTTACTGACAATGATCTCAGAGATAAAAATGGTGGGAGGTCTTATCTGCTCAGCTGCAGCCAAGGTCCCTTTTTTGTGTGGATCTTTGTAGGATCTCTGGGTCTCTCTCTCTTGCACAGGAGGCCTAACATGAATTACCAGTCTAGCGGGTGCAACCTAAAAATGAGGAATTATGTTAAAAAACACTATTGCAAGACATGAGTCGAGCACTGAATACTTACTTAAGAAGTGAAGGCATCGAACAAAGGTATCGTCTGCAAGAGATGGGTCCAAATAAAATTCATATACCAGCTCTTTATTTGCATGGTGTGATCCACAGTCGGTGAACCAGCGACAGCCTGGGCAAGATCGTCACCCTCCAACTCATGCATCTAAAGTATGCTACTAGTAAGAGACTTGGGTACTCACCTAGCCCTGGCACCCTTATTCCAATTGAGAACTCGCTCATTAAGATACCAAACTTGATAGCCTATCCCACATAAAAAGACCCTCCTTTGGGATAACAGCTTGGAATGGGTCATCTTCAAATTCCACCTGTCTTCGCGACCCCACAAGTCATTTCAGATCTATAAAAATACCAAAAGGTAAGCAATTAAAATTTGTGAAAATTTCTAACATAGTTAGTGAATGTTTTAGGTACCTTATCCTGTGTCAAGGAGTTTAGGTGTAGTTGATGGATATGAACTCAAGTCACCCCTATGAACAACTCTAACTTCATTGCCTAGACCTACAAAAGAAGCAGCATTAATAAGATGTTTAGTAAATGGTAATATAAATGAATTAGTCAAGAAAAAGGATGAAGCTTACCAAAATGGCATGCCAAAAGCCACATAATCTCTTAGCTCTATGCACTAGATCGTCCATACTCTTATACAAATAAGCCAAGGCATAACTGCTCTAATCATAGGATGCCATTAGATCTAAATCCTGTAGGGTGGTATGAACATTTGGTCAACCGAAGTAGCGGTGTCAATAAAAAGAGTGGTACCAAGCAAATAAACCAAGAAAGCCTGCACCACCTAATCCACTTGGCATGGAGTGATCGTCTCTGCGATCCTCTCCCTAGTGTAAAAGCTCCAAATTGAATCAAACTTGATGGTGTGTGATCCCTTCATTTTCGAGACCATACCAAGAAGACGCTCGATGAAAATGGCCTTCTTAGGAGTCAACTGATGCAAACTAGCATCAAGAGGGATGAGATCCCCAACACATGCTATCCTAGTGATGGTCGCAAAAGAAATGGGATCCAGAGTGAGCTCTCCAAAGGGGAGGTAAAAGGTATGAGTCATCTTAAACCATTGCTCCATCAACATATAGAAGGGCTGATAGTCAGCTCAACCATATTCCTCCAGAAGTGTGATGATAAAATTAGCAAACTCAGTCTCCTGAAGTTCGTCCTTTTGGCCTTCCGTCAGGTCATTGAAGAAGACATAGGCCCCATGTAAGCTCCCTGTGCCCTTAAACATTTGAGCATTAGCCTGCAAGAAAATCATGGAAGTTAAAATAAATTACAATTGAATTCTTATTATTTTTAAATAAAAATGTAAAATTGAAAAGGAAATGGACAAATTGCCCTATCACAGAGGTGCAATGCCTCAGCCATGAGGTGATTGCCTCATGGTTATAACGATTGCCTTTGTGACAGAGGCGATGGCCACTTCCTACATTAGAGGCAAACACCCCTAGGCGATAAAGCAATCGCCTTAGTCATGAGGCAATGAAGTGATCACCTCAGTCATGAGGTGATTGCCTCATCACAGAGGCAGATGCCTCTACGCAGTGAAGAACAGTGGGACAGTTTTTAATTTTTAGTTAATTTCATAAAATTCAATCATAATTGGCCTTACTTTTAATCTTAGATAATAAACTATCATAAATAAGTGCTAACCCAGTATAAATTATAGGGAAAATGAGAGGATTCGGACACTAACCTCTCCAATCACAAGAGAGCAAATATGGGTTCTCAAATCCGCTAAGAGAGGAATCTGATTTCTTTAGATCAATTCGAAGTTGTGAGGAGCATTAGGGGAAGGTGGAATGCGATCCCATCTAAGCACAAGAGGAGTCCTCTTGTCATCCATTTTCAAATGGGTGTGAACATGAAAAAGAGAAGAAAAATAAAAAGAAAAGAGAAGGAGGAAGGAAAAGAAAGAAAGAAAGAAAAAGGGATAAGAGATCCTTTTTATAGGTAAAAAAATATGGAAATTAGAAATTGAAGAAAGATGACGAGTGAAGAAGATGATGATGAGTGAAGATGATGAAAATGATGGATGAATTTTTCATTTTGAATGAACTGAAAGCGGTTAACAAATTAAGACTTTTGATTCTTGTCGAAGCACCAGTCATATTGCGAATAAGAACCCAAAGGGGTTAGCAAAGTTAAGTTTTTTCTTAATTCTGGTTGAAGCACTAGTCAGCAACACCTAGTTTGGCCAGCTTATGCATCGGGGGCAAATCGCCCATGCATTAAGGGCAAATCGCATGTTCGGTTTGATTGGCCTGCATCTAGGAACAAGATATGGAATCAGCAACACCTAGTTTAGTCGGCCTATGCATTGGGGGCAAATTGCACGTTCAATTTGATTGGCCCACATCCGAGGACAAGCTATGGAATCAACAACACCTAGTTTGGCCGACCCATACATTGGGGACAAATCATGCGTTTGGTTTAATCGGCCCACATTTAGGGATAAGCTATGGATTTTCTTTTATCAAAGCATTAGTAATAAAGGTAATTGACCAGATAATGAATTCCTAGAGTCTACAATGAAAAATAGACTGATCGGGCAATTAATTCCTAAAGTTTACGGTTTACTAAGTGACTAATCGGGCCAAGAAAACCCGTGAATCACATTTCAGATGAGTGATTGATCGGGCCAGAAAACCTGTGAATCACATTTCTATTGAGTGGAAGGAGGACTAGGAAAACCCAAGTTTCATGCCAAAACTATAATGAGTGGTTGATTGGGCTAGAAAAACCTAAGGATCACGATCACGTTTCGAGTCAAAGCACTCACCTCTCAAGTGAAGCTCAGAGTCCAGGTACACTACCTCTTTACTTTCACTTTGATTGCATTGTGCATGTGATTTTCTCAAAAAATTGCTTTGCATGTGTTTAGTTTTTTAAAAAATTAAAGGGCAAATTGTAGACACCCAATCCGATCAGCCCATGAATTGGGGGTGAACTGCAAGTGCTCAATTTAATTGGCCCACACTAAAGCCCAATAATGAGAATGCAAAGCTTGGATATAAGTATGAAGCTTAAATTTTTTATTAGAAATAGATTTGAGAGCTCGGGGACCTAAAACCTAGCCCAAATCGTTCAAACCTAACCAAAATCACCTTAGCCCATTTGGCCCAACTTAGGGCCAGGCCAGAGAGGTGTCACCTCTGTGCCATGAGGTGATCACCTCTCTAGCAGTTACTACTAAGGCAATCGCCTTATCGTAGTGGCGCCGCCTGTGTGGCAAATCATTTGCAGCAACATTTAATGCAGTTGCAACCACTGTGGTCAAGTGGGTGGGCCCTACAGCCTCTAGACCTGATTTTTGCATGAGAAAGAGATTTTTTGGGGGAAGAAAAAGGCTATTGAGGCTCATAATGGTCTAGGAACCTAAGGGCATGGGTGAGGGTTGATATAAAAATTGAGAAATAAGAGAGAGAAAGGGGAGGTTACTAACCATTAGCAAGATTTAACAAAAAAGAACTAGGAACAAGAGGAAGAGGCTCTAAAACTAGAAGAGGGCATTCTTGAGAAGAAGAGAAAAAACTCAAACTCAATAGTCCATTTCCTTGAGAAGAAAAAGGTGAAAAAAGCTTGTCCTCAAGTGGAGCTCACATCCAAGTAGACTTCAACATCTAAAGCAACCTCTGAGAGCTAACTACTTTGTTAAAAGCTCATACTTAAGTAAATCTTATTTATCTCTTTAGCATTTTGATGTTGGACTTGCATATGACTTCATTTATTTGTTTATTTAGTGTATATTTTGAGTTTATGCTACCTGTTATGTCATGTTATTAACATGATCTACTAGGGCATTAAATGTAGTTGTATAATAACAAGTTTCTGATTATTTGTTTATTTGCATGTAATTTGCTTAGAATAGAAGTTTAGCCATTTTGAGAGTCGGGCAGCCTATTGATCAGACGACACCTCTATAAAAGGGCATCGCCTCTTTGCCATGAGAGGTGATCGCCACTCAGACAGGGCGACCCACGCCTTTGTCTTGAGATTTTTGTAATATTTATGCATGATTTTGATTTCCAAGCATGTGACTATCTACTTTGCATATGACTATCTGTACCATGTCTTCTAAGTTAATATATCAACTTTTTAACCTTCATTTGCATGAACTTGTTTTGTAAATTGGTTTGAATGCTTTATTTTGAGAGATTTTACGTATTTCGAGACTAATATTTTGGTATTTGCAGGATTCTTGAGACTAATCTCCTTGAATCGTTAAAGGTTTATCCCTTAATTAGTTCTTAAGAGGTTCTTATGGGTCTAAGAAATAGTTTAGCCTTAGTTTATTCTCAGTATATTTTTAGAACATTTTTTGTTTATTATATACTTTTATTTTTATAAAAATGTTGTAATCCTTAATCTTTTCCCCTTTTGGATTCCAATGTATTGTTTTGATTTATTATTTTGATGAATTTCAAGACTTTGAGGTATGAAATTGAGCTAATGTGCAAACTCAAACTTAAGTGTAAAATTGAACAATTGATTAAAGGCAGTTCCAAATTGCATGTAAATAAAGGAATAACCGGTTAATTAAAAGTAATAAAATATAAAACACAAACGGAGACCGATCGTAAGGTCGGATGGGCATTCAAAAGCTCATACCCAATTTCCGAACCTATTCTCTGATGACGACTTATAGGAACCTCCGTTAGATCCAGTTATTGTACAATATAATCCGACTTTTATCCAGGTAATGAGCCCATACGATGCCGTGACTACCAACACTTGGGTGCACACTAAACTCCACCGCCTATAATTAGTTATTAAAAAAATTTTATCACCTTCATAATTATATTTTAATCAAATTAAATTAGTCATAATACAATTGATTCTAAATGACAATAATTTGTATAAAAAAATTATATATTTTATAAAAAAAATAAAACTCGGTATTACAGTAAAATATTGACAATTTTTTTTATTGAAAACTACTTTTTTTCTCTTTTGGTGTCTTGTGCTTGCAACAATTTTGTTTATTAACTGCTGGCTATTACTACTATAATAATAATAATAAGAATAATTTTTTTAGTCAATAAATAATAATCATCATCATCATCATTATTATTATTATTATTATTATTATTATGTGTAAAGTTAATGCAAGTACAAATTCGCCTACCTCATGAGTAAAGGCACACTTTTGTCAAGCTTGATAATTACTCGTCCAGAACAAACTACAATGGAACCAGACAGTATAATTTTTTTCAACAGTCCAAAAGTATATATATAATAAAGTATTAATAGTTTCCTTTAAAAAATTTGGATGATATGAATATCAAATATGAAAAATATTCTATCTCTTCTGCTTTTTAAAAAAAAACAGAAAAATATTTTATACTTCCTTACTTTCTTTTTATAATAGAAAATTAAATCACTTCTATTAGTGAAAAAAAGAAATATCAATAAGCTAGTTACTATATTATATATGCTATCGGAAGAGTTAAAGATAACTATTTAAAAAATTTTTGACTTTAGAAATTTAAATACATGCTATTCAAATATCGAATTAAAATTAATTAATTTCAAAATTTTATTTTCAATATTAAATTTTAAATGCACATTTTTTTCGTGTCTAATTGTGAAATGTATAATAAATTATTTAATTATATATATTTTAATTTAAATTAAACTGTAAGAGTCAAAATTTGTGAATATAATACATGTGAAGGGTATGTGTTTTTAAAATTAAAATCCTTTTATGCATATAAATACAAATAGAAATATTGAATTGAATAAGTTTTAATATAATTTTTTTTACTTTGTGGAAATAATATAAATTCATTAACTAAAGTGACTAAGGTGAGGTTTGAATTTTTTTTTTCCTTTTATTTCATGTTTCATTAAAAATTCACAATGAATGTGCCTAAACTTCCAATAAACCTATACATCTAGTAAAGATTTGGTGAAACTGCACTTTTACTACAAAAATCCTTGTCAGAAAAAAGAAGAAAATATACATTCACCAACAGAAATGTACTGAAAAATTAAATAATTAAAAGTAGTTTAACAGATAAAAACTTCATGTTGAAACTAAACATCCATACGGGAACT
This sequence comes from Mallotus nudiflorus, assembly GCA_947683625.1. Classification (NCBI taxonomy): domain Eukaryota; kingdom Viridiplantae; phylum Streptophyta; class Magnoliopsida; order Malpighiales; family Euphorbiaceae; genus Mallotus; species Mallotus nudiflorus. Next base: position 632,412 of record CANTUR010000017.1, on the reverse strand, counting down.
CAATCAATGACCACAATAAGCTAAAAAAATAAAAATCTTGACACCCCTCTTAAAACAGCTATAGAGCAAGAGTTGGAAGTAGGGGTGCAAAATCTAATTGAACTGAAAATTCAGTCCGAAACTGAATCGATTCGGTTCTTATATTTGAAGATTTACAAATTTCAATTGAATGCTAAATCCGATCGAAAAATCAAACTTTACTATTATATATAATTTATAACTAAAATGTGCTAGCAAAACACTCGTGATAAGATGGTAAGCCACCGAGTTTTTTTAATTTTTTTCTTGTTTAGAATACCAAATAAAAGGAAATATGCCTTCTCTTGGCATTGAACTAGGTTGCCAAGGAGGAAAGGGCTGCACTCCAACCATTACACAACTTAGTTACTTCTATTTTTTGAATTCTTTGAATTGTTTTATTTTAGTTGGTTACACAAAAAATTTAACCGCCACCTAACTAATATTCCGATTTTTGGTTCGGTTTTGACATTTGGAAAAAATTGAAACCCGATTGATGCACCCCTTTAATTGAAAGCTGGCGTGCACATATGTACATGTATATATGTTTGTGCGTATATATATATATATATGTATGTATTTGTGTGTGTGCATATGTATATATACGCGTATCTATTTTATCAACTATATCCATGGGTATATGACAATTAATTAAGATGCCATTTGCATTTTACAATTATTCAGATATTATTATAATATTGTATGTCCCACTTTTACAAACCACTTCAGGTCTGCTCTGTCTCCACCAAATCTCCAGTTTACAATTGCTGCAAATCCTATGCTTTTGGCTCTGCAACTCTTCCTTCCTTAGCCTTCCACTTTCTTGATTACCTCTTGATCGTTATCTGTTTCTTTTTTAATAAAATTTTCAAAATCAGCATTCATCGATTGCATTTGTTGTTTTTATTTAAATAATATTTTAAATTTAAACTGTTGTATATATAATTATATTAAATTAATTATTAAAAAAATTTTATTATTTTTTTAGTCTTATTTAAATCAAACCTAATTAATTATAATTTAATAAATTTTAAATTATAATAATTTAAAAAAATTCAAATATTCCTAACAAATTGAGAAATTTCTTTTAATTTTTCAGCATATTATTACGTAATGAAGATAACTTTTTTCAGTATTTATTTTATTGGTTCATGTGAAATAAAATTATATTAAAAATAAAGTTGACTATGTTATGTTGATCATAAATTAATAAAGTTAATTATTAATTAGCAATAAATTTTTATACTTTTTTTTTATAAATTTATATACTTTTGTAAAAAATAATTTAATTTTTGATTGAGAAAATATTTTCTGTTGATTACCCATCAAATCATATATGTTAGATTTTGCAAAGGGGGGGGGCTTCTTATAAATCCTTGTACATTCACCAATAGAGTCAAATCATGCAGTGAAAAAATATTGCTCACTAGGCCAAATTAGACAGCAGGGGTAACAATTGTGGAATTTATGACCACTGCAGTTTCAACTGCTCCTTTTTTTAGTCAATAATTTCATGTAAAAACTGAAACCAAAATTCAAAAAAAAAAAAAAAAAAGTAAGTTAAAAATAAATCATTTTAAATGATCCTAAACATCACTAAAATGATAAAATGGTACAAAATTAAAGATCAGAAGAAGTCAAATAACTGGGGACCAAATTCACAGTTTTAAGAACACATTTTAGTGATGTTACTTCTCTCATGTTTTATTATTAATTATACATAATTAATAATGTGTTCTTAAAATGTGTTCTTAAAATAGAATTTCAAAGAATAACTAGTTTGCAGCCTCATTTTCTGGTATAATACTAATAATGGAGGCTGGACCCTTCACAAATTAGGTACCTGACAATGCTTAACCTGGGCCAACATATACAATAAAATAAGAGAGGAAATCAAGACTGATTTTTCATTGAAGAAATTTAAATAATAGATTATACAATGTGAAATATTTTTTCCTTAAAAATTAATTTGATTATAGACGACGATAAAATTCAAATTATATATCTCTTAATGTTTTTAAAGTTAGGGAGGAGTGATTGTTAAACTATTTTATCACTGACAATTTTTTTTATATTTTTATCATTCTTATAATTTTATCTAAATTAAATTAAATTAGTTAAAATTTAATAAATTTTAAATTTTAATGGTTCAAACAATCTATTTTATACAATATTAGGGAGCCTAACATTTAGGTTACAATATAGTTTTTTTTTTTTTTTTTTAAAAAAAGGGTTGGGGAATCCAACCCTCTTATTTTACATGCTATGCCCTATAGACGGAGAAATTTTTTAGTGAACCTATTTTATTATGTAGAATTATGAACTCTTCACTATAAACTTGACATGTAATACAATAAAATAGCATTTATTGTATTTTTAACTTCAAAAATTAAACATCTAACTATGATTGTTTTTAATACAGTTATAAACTTTTTTTAAAAATTATAATTTTTTAAAAAAATCTCATATGTTTTGAATTTTTTTATATAAAATTATAGATTATTTTTTAAAATAATAAGTAAAACGTATTGTTATTACATGTGGTAATAAAACATAAATAAATAATAACGATTGATGTAAGAAAGCCCATCATTAATTAATGTAATTATTTCTTTCTATATAATGCACCATCAAAAAAATAAATAGGGTAAAAATTAAAAAAAATATTAAATTTTTTTTTTTGCCTTTTAATAAAAATTTGGGTGTCTACCCACATTATATTTACCAAAAAATGTGATTATCTTCTTTTTTGAAAGTGCGATTGTGTTTTTGTTTTTTAGCAACTTTAATTAGAGTTTTAATTATTATTTTAGAAAATCACCCATAATTTTATATAAAAAATTCATAACATATGAGATGTTTTAAAAAAAATTATAATTTAAAATTTTTTTTATAAATGTGTTAAAAGTAATCATGATTAGATGTTTAACTTTTGAAGTTAAAGAGTATAATAAATGCTACCTAATTATGTTACATGTTAAGTTTATAGTGAAGAGTTCATAATTTCACACAGTAAATTGGATTCATCCAATAATTTCTCTCATAAACAACCATCCATCCCAAGGCGGGCATGGAGGTTATAATATAACCCTAAGCCTAACATTTAGGTTATACTATAATCCTAACTTTCTCTCTTTCAACCGATTTATAGGATTTAAGTTGATCCTTCTTGGCATATTTTTAGAAGTTCAAAACTATAAAATTTTTAGAAGTTAACAACTAGCAATAGCATGTGCATAAATATAGACAGGCATAAACCAGACTCTAAGTCTCACAAAACCACATGCAACCTTTCACACTAAATGTTTGTATAGGAGAAAGACGGGATAAACAAAAGAAATAGAAAAAAGAAAGCAAAAGCTGCAGCTCTCTTGGCCTTTTGATAATGTTGTTATCCCTTTAAGAATCAGCATCAAGAGATACATATAGGTAGAGAGATGTTTAATTAATTTTAGATATGATTAAATCCAAATTAATTAAGCCTACTGAGCTTGTTTAATACAGAAAAATTAGTTAATCTTTGGAAGAGTGAGTGAATATGCAGTGCAATGCCCTCAACAAACTCATACTATTGCTGCCTTTTTTTTTTTTAAAATCTCCTTTTCCTTCAAATCTTCATTAATTCTTGTTTCCTGGAAGTCTCTTCAAATTTTTTATCAATGATATAAAACAGTCTTCGTGCTCAAAATTACAATCTTATAAAGTTCTAAAACATTTGAGTATTGTTCTAACTATATGTTTTGCAAGTAATTCACGCAGTATTGAAAATTAATTGATGTAACTTTTTCATTTTAACTTAGGATGGAGTTTTTTTATTAAATCATAATACTTTATGCAATAAAAAATTTTAATATTTAATTATTCAACTTTCCACAATAATAAAAATAGCATATTTTATGCTAGATAATGTGAATGAATAGAGATGAGGCTTCTCAATATAAGAGCTAATATTATCGGAATGAAAAGAAAAAAAAGTTAGTTATCAGTAATTAGTATTTTTAAAAACTATTTTTATGAGTCATCACTGACGGAAAGTCTCATAAGTCACAACCTCTCTCTTTTAAGAGTAAAAATTCTTATCACTTCAATATAAATGTAATTGAATAAGTAATTATGTACTGACATAAGTAAAAATGTAACATGATTTAATCATATATTTTAAATATTTTAGTAATAATAATATTTAAGGCTATCACAGAAGAAAAAAAAATTGTTATTTTATAAAAAAGCACAATAATTCACATCATAAATCTAAATTTTCCTTCAAGCAAGATAAAGGGATGTAATGCACTGAAGAAATATTTAAATTTTCAAAAAGAAAGAAAAGGAAAAAGAAAACAAAAAAAATTAAGGCTTGATGATGTTCCACAGCCTTTGTAAAGTATTTTGTCTCAAGTGACTAGGAGCAAACCTCAGTAGGGCCCTGTTTAGACATGGGTAGGCAAACTTGTGCCTTATTGTCATTTTCATTGGGCCTTAATTATAGACTTCAAAATTTCTGTTTCCCTCCAAAAACTTAGATTTCATTCAGAGCACACCAAGAAAATTACACACTTCTTGATCTTACCAACATATATCTTATTTTGAAATCCACAAGAAAAACTACTTTTAATAAAATTAAAAATTATTTTTATTGAGATTTGGATTAAATTTTAAGGTGTAACTTTATTTAAGTCCATTTTACATACTAAATTTTAATTTTAAACATTATAATAGATAAATGTTTACTTTATCATGAATAAATTGAAATTTTCTAGTGGATTTCATTTGAAATATATTGTACAAAATGAAAATTATGGATAAAAAGTATGTGCAAAAAAAGACAAATTTTTCTAATGTTAGGTGGAAAGGGCATAATACAAGCTTTGGGAAGAATGAAATAGAGCAATAATAAATTTGCTTGCACTTTGTCACATTGTCCATTTAAGGTTTTAAAAAATTTTATTTGAAAGCACCATTTGATTTTGTGGGTTGTTACAATAATCATAACTTATATGCACACTCCTTAAGTATAGGCTTTTTTTTTTTTCAAATAAAAAAAAATGAAAGGGACATTCTGTTTATATTTTTATTAAATAATATTTATGAGACTAAATGTATTATAATATTTTTTTACATTTTTATTATAATAATGTTAGCTTTTTATTAAACTTATCACGATACAATATTTTTAATAAATTTGCTAATATATATTGTGGACAGTGATATGAACAGTTATTTCGTGGTTCATAAAAATTATATTTTTATTGTCTAAAATTTTTTTGATACCCATAAAAATTGGAGGATAAAAAATTTTTTGTTTGTCGTGGCGGCGAAACTATTTACTTTAGGGTGTGATATAAATTAGGGAAAAGGTGCATTTAAGCCCTTAATGTTTGCCCCATAGAGTGTATAAGTCCTTAATATTTTTTTTAGACCAAAAGAGCACAGAATTATGTTTTTCAAGTGTTTTAAAATCCTTTGTTTCACGGCAGTTAAAAGCTCTGTTAGCTCCTACTGATGTGGCCCTTTTTAAACTAAAAAGAACAAAAAAAAATTATTTAAAGTTCCTTTTGAGATGGCAAGGTAGTTGAATTCCCTCCCACTAAAATCATCATTTTCCCTCTTTCACCACATCATAAACCCTAAAAAAAAAAAATTGAGCTCTCTAATGCAGAGTAATGGAGTTGTCTTCCTATTCATCAAACCAAAGCACGCCCATTAGAAGCAACATGAAAATTAATTATGAGGAGCCGATGAGATTTTGTAGGTGCCACATTAGGGGATCCATATTAATTGCTCTAAGATGTCTAACCCTGGAAGGAGGTTCTATGGATGCCAAAATTATGAAGTGAGTTTCCACATTTGTCCTTATTTGGTTGATTATTGGAAAGTATGAATGACCCATTTTATTTAATTTTTGTTTGAATTTGCAGGTTAATGGATGTGATTTTTTTTCAAAGGCATAATGAACCCGTTTCTGAGAGAGTTAGGAGGTTGTTAAATGAAATGAAATTAGAGAGGAGGATGCTGCTAGCAGAGAATAAGAATTTGAAAGAAATGGGAAAAAGTGTATCAAGTTTTGAGTCAGAATCGAAGAGTTATGAGACGAGCTGATGAAGTTAAAGAAAGAAAATATAACAAAGCTTAACATTACAAGGAAGAAGATGAGAAAAGCTTATACTATTGCTTATGTGTCTTGGATCTTGTTAATTTTAATGTTCATAGTGTTTCAGAAGCTATGGTGTAACTAATGTGCAGAAAAATAGTTGTGGTTGTAAAAGAGGTATATATGCTTTATGATTTTGCTCTGAAATAGGAAGGAATGGTCAATGGTAGTATTTTACATCATGTTATGTGCATTATCTACTTTTTGGCTTAAAATAATGCTAATAACTGTTGAATTAATTAGTAAAAGAAGTACTAAATCTGCTACCATTGACATATATAAACAAAATTTAAGTTCAACCATGACATTAAACATTGATAACAAAATGAAAATGTTCACAACCATTACCTTAACTTTAGCTTAACTAATGCACCAACTAAGCAAAAAGTCAAGCAAGTATTCAAATAAGGTTTTCTTAAGCTAAACAAGGCAGAACTAACCAAAACACAAAATGACACTAAACATTGTTCTAAACACTAAACTCTACCTAACAACAGTATAACTAAACAGCATTATCTAAGCTTCTATATTCTTCTATTCCACTATGCTCCTCAATTTTGTTGTCATTAGCTGACCTTGCCTTTTTCCTAAGCATTTGTATATGAGCTTGACTTTCATGTTGCAAATGCCTGCTTATCATAAATGGTCTACCCAGACATTACAGACTTGGTGCACATAAGGGAAGATCAGTAGCAAATCGAACCTCAGCCCCATCCCCTATGAAGTTGATCTTCCTAGTTGTGTTACTTGTAAATGATTGTGAACATTTGCTTTTCCTCAATTCCCTTTTGTTTGGAATTGGATATTTTAATTCTATATCAGTGGCATTTGTGTGCTCATGTCTAAATCTGCTAGCATTACCCGGATCATATGTTGTTGCATTTGACTGTCCAAGCTACATAAAAAAGTAAGACCATCTTAATTTTTAGTAAATTATTAACAAAAGTACCCATATGGCACCACAATAACAAAGGTACATTAGTGAAAAAGTCATAAACTTACATTATATGTACTCTTGCCTATGCTAATGTCAATATAAAGGCCATGTCCAACTTTTTTTTATTTTTTTTATCTCGAATGCACTGCCCACCTAAGCTTTTTGTTGAAACATTAGTTGTTGCCCTTCCTTGAATAGTGCTAGGATCTTTAATAGTACTTAGGGGTCCTTGTGGACATGGGACATGTCTGCTCCATGTTCCTTGCGAACTATTATCCTTCTCCCTTAGTTGTTCATATTAAATAAACAAAGAATAATTATGCACATTGAAACACCAAACCATTACATTGATATTACAAAAAAAAAATATCACCATTCTAATTAAATAACAAATATCATTGATCCAGATCACACTTAGGTAGCTCACAAAAAAAGAAAAAATAAATTTCTTTTCTTAAAACACATAAATTTACCTGGTTTCCTTTGTTTGGACACTGCCTTCTATTGTGTCCTAACTCCTTACAGAGACCACACCTTTGTTTGATGCCCTTCTTTTTTAATTTTCCTATTGCAGTGCTAGTACTTGAAGGATTGGGTTCATTTGATGCTTTGACTCTCTTCAGTCTTAGCCTTCCACTCAGTTTCATATGTGGAGGTGGTTCAATGGACTAGAACAATTCATACTTCATAAATAATTTCCCAGGCATAGGTTAAAAGGGTTTCTAATATACAACCAAGTATGTGCTCTTTTGGTACCACTTCAAGATCTTTTCAAGGGGATCCATTTTAAAGTGGTACATTGCACAAATCCTATGTGAACATGGGATACCTGTTAAATCTTAAGTCCAATAAGTGCATAGCTGTTTATCAATGAAAACAGTATGCTTATCTGACACTTCACCAATCTCATAACCAACATCCCCATTAACTCAACCTTACAACTAGCTGACATTTCCTTATTTTATTGATACAAAGTCATACAACTAGGACTATAATCATTTATCCACCTTTCAGCTGCATTCATTGCTTGAAGTTGGATGTTCTCTAGCATATTGATGATTGGTTTGTGCCTAGCTGCTAAAATTCATGCATTAAAACATTCTACAATGTTGTTATCCACCATATAACATTTGCTTCTACTACTAAAGTATGCTCTATACCAATTGTGTGGAGGATACTTAAGTAGATCCTCAATTGATTTTTTTTCTAAGTTCTCCTAATTTGATGAGGTTATCCTTGAATTCTTCTTCGTATGTGCTCCAAGCACAAATCCATAATTTCTTCTTCAACTCTCCACTTCCCACCTCTTAGACAAATTGGAAAAAATGTGCCTAGCACACCAACAATGTTCGACTTATGGTAGCACCCCTAAAACATCATTAATAAGCCCCTAAAAATGCATCACAAGTACATAATTGTCACGACCCAATTCGGGAGTCATAACTGGCGCTAGGGAACGAGAATTCTTTTGAATCTGGAACTCGTAGCAAGCCTAAAAAAAATAAGCGCATGCAATAAATAAATAAAAATACACCAGAATTAAAAATTAAATCGATATAAAAATAAATACTTAAATGTCATTTCATTATATAAAAATATTTTCATACAATATTCAAAGAAAAGTCTTTTACTAAAATAACATTCTACTGATACAACACACTACTACTGCAGTTTTCTAGAATACAACAGAAGTCAGATAAATAATTTACATAATCTAGTCGGGGCTGAAGAAGTCCGGTGTAGAGGTTTACTATTGAGGTCTAACAACGAGGAATCTCCTGAAAAAAATTATTGAGGGGAGTCAGACCTCACTGAGTGAATTATTATAATATATATACATGCAATCTAAAACATATACAGTCAGACATCAGTATATATATATACATATACACCCATTTCACACAGATGCAAAATTTTTGTTTTATATATATATCAAATGCAGAAAGCATTATTTAAATAAATGATCAAATAAAACCCTAAAACAATCATAACCTTAAACAAATACCTCACTAGTCATGTAAACTTACTTAATTTCAAATAAATTCTCTTATTCCATTTTGGACAGTAAACTGGCTCTGAGACACTAAGTCAATCAAGCTCCAGCAGTTTCATTGTCAATGTGATTGGTCTCGAGACACTAGGTCAACCGAGCTCTAGCAATCATACTATTCACTCACTGAATACTCAATATTCACAATAATCAATTCATCTCAAATAATCTCATAATATTGGCCCTAAAGTCTAACGAACCGGTACATACACAGTCCTAGTGCAGCCCACTAGGTAGCACATTCTATTGATATCCTTCGAATAAAATTTTATATTTATAAAAAATAAATAAATGCATAATTAAACATAAATGACATTCATAATAGAAAATATACAAGCAATATACCGAAAATATACTAAATATATTTCAAGTATATATATATGCTACATATAGCCAAAATCAATCATAAATATACCAAATTATACTTGAATGCATATTGAGAATATATCAAGTATATATCATCGCATATATGTCGAAATATACCAAAATATACTGAAAGTTTACCGAAAATATACTAAACCAGTTAATGAAATAATTCATATCAAAACATAATTATTTATAATCATGCACTATATGCAATGTATATATAAAATAATAACTTACAAGTTTGCGCTTCTCAAGACAAACTCGACGGGTCTAGTCCGATAGGCCTCGGTCTCAGCGCAACTAGAAAATAAATATAATATTATCAGAATAAATTTCTAACTCATACTTTTAAAGAAAAACTAGATCTAAGAATTCAAAACTCAGTCAAAATATAGAAACTCAGGATCGACCTGACGTCACGTTTTACGAGAATTCTAAAAAAAATTCAGCAAAACCTCCTCTGTAAAACGGACATCTCTCTATTGACAGTAGAGTCGATCCTGTAAGGAAAACACACTTATAAATTCCACAAAACTCAACACCTCAAATTGGGATCCCGAACTATACAAATTCCCAACCGAGGTTCACAATTCACTAAAAATTAATATAAAATAATAAATATATTAAAAATCATTAAATTCCATAAATATCCATAAAATACCAAAATATAATATATTTAAACATTAAATTACTAAATATGATTATTTTCACAATAATTAAATAATAATCTTAAATAATAATATAATATTAATAAAAATCAAATTTTTCAATAATTCCACATAAAATGGTAAAATTCACTTTTAGTTACTCAAATAACTTAATTATATAATAAAAATAGCTAAAAATTAATTTAATCACTAAAATAGTAAATAATATATTATTTGAATATAATTTTTGAAAATTAATATTAATTAGTTAAAAATGGTAAATAATTCGTAAAAATTATTTTAATACCCTATAAAATTCTAAAATCATTTAAAACATATTATTTAACTATAATTTCAACAAAAATACACAATTAACCTATATATCCAAAATTCACATAATACTAAAAAATTTCCCAAAAATTATATAAAATCACTAAAAATTATTTTATCAATACTTAAATTACTAACAATAACATAATCAAATTTCCATCCAAAATAATTAATTAACGTATTTAACAAAAATTCAAATTTTTTAATATTAAAATATTAAAAAATATCCATAATTCAAATTAATTCAAAAAAATATATTGAACAAGATTAAGCTATCGTAATCAACATTATCAAAAGAAAAAGCCATGAATCAAACAAGAACAAGCTAAAAAAAATAAAACCTAAAATGGACATAAACTCAAATTGAAGAAAACTCACAATTCGGACGTTATAAAGTTGAAACGACTTGAGAGTTGAGGCGTACACGTCGAGAGGAGTCTAAAAAACCTAAAAACACAAGCTAAATCTATCAAAAAAATTTCATTGCTACAGTAACTACCCACGATTTCTTGCAAAAAAAGGGCAACTGAAGCTCCCTGGAGGCGACGGGAAGGGAGAGGAGGAAGGTGAGGAGCTTGGTGGTGGTCTATAGTGGCTGACAGCATGGCTGGTGGAGCTTGGTGGCATTGGCAATGGTGGACAGTGAAGGAGAAGAAGAAGAAAGAAAAGAAAAGAAAAGAAAAGAAAATGAGGAAAAAAGAGTTGACCATGTTTTTCTTTGCTTTTGACTAGATTTTTTTTTACATATATATATATATATATATATATATATATATATATATATATATACACACACACACACTTACTTACACTTGTCACGCACATCTACACATATATATATACATATACAACACATGGACCAAACACACACATGCACTTGTTATTAACACAATATAATAATAATAATAATACTACTACTACTATCACATGCATAATAATAATACTAACAATAATAATAATAACAATAATACTATTAAAAATAATAGCAATAAAATAATAATAATAATAATATTAATATTAATATCTTTAATATTTTTAAATAATAGAACTCTCAAATAAATTATTTTACGTATATAAAGCTTTTAAAATAAAATAAATAAAGAATATACATAATTAATAATTATATATATAAATAAAATTTAAAATTTTATTAACACTGCATATCCCAAAATAATTTTATATTATTTAAAATATCGGGTTATTACAATAATTAATCACAAATTTCATAACTACACCAAATCACAACCAACCTAAATCAGAACTAAACCAATTTAGAACTATAAAACTAAATGCAACACATAACACAAAATAGAAGTGATAAAAAATGTACCTTTTGCATATAAGCAATTAATGTCAAATTGATTCCATCACTTAATTCAAGCTCTTGTGCAGGCCAGCATAGAACCATCTCTAGTTGTTAGTGTTTTCTTTGCCAATCACAACCCACGCAATAGGAAACATTTGATCATTACCGTCAATCCCAATTGCACTACGTAGCTAACCCTTGCATATCCCTTTTAAAAAATATTCATTATGTAATGTCCATTTATTTTAAATTATTAAAATATATTTTAGGATATGCAGTGTTAATAATATTTTAAATATCTATTTATTATGATTATTTTATTGAGATTTAAAAGTTAGTTTATTGTTAAGTTGTCACGATTCAAACCTGGGAGTCATGATCGGCGTTAGGGAACGAGAATTTTTTCGAATCCGGAACCCGTAGTAAGCCTTAAAAATAAAAAAAAAACACATAGAGTAAATAAGTAAAAGATATTCATACAATATACTAGATACAAAGTATCAAGAATAAAACAATATTCTTCTGATACAACAACACTACTACTGCAGTGTCTATAATACAAATCAGAGTTTAAATATAAATTTTACATGATCTAGCCGAGGCAGAAGAACACCGATAAAGAGCAATACTACTAAGGTCTGACAATACAAGATCTTCTGAAAAAAAATAATTGAGGGAGGTCAGACCTCATTGAGTGAATTATTATAATATATATACATACAATCTAAACCATATACAAACAGGCATCCGTATATTTATGCATATACATGTATTTCACATAAATGTCAAACTCTGCTTTTATATATATAATAAATGCAGAAAACGTTTATTTTATTAAAGGATCAAATAGAACCCTATTTAAATCTCAACCTCAATCAACAACAACTCTCTAACCATACAGGCTCACTTAATTCCAAATTAATTCACTTATTCCATATGGACAGTAGATTGGCTCCCAGACACTAAGTCAACCGAGCTCCAACAGTCTAACTGTCAGTGTGATTGGCCCCGAGGCACTAGATAAATCGAGCTCCAGCAACCACACTATCAATCACATCACGTTTCAATTAATCAATCAATCAATTTTAATCAAATCCTAATTACCACAAATAATCCTCACTTAACCCTAAATCTATCGCACTGGTACATACATAGTTCTAGTGCTGCCCACTAGGTAGCACATTCTATCGATATCCTTCATTTAAAATAAAACATACATATGGGAAAATAAATAATGCAGAATAATAGTCACAATGATAAAATAAACCATATATATACTAGAAATATACCTAAAATAAATTAAGTATATTTCGAGTATATATATGTCAAATAAAGTCAAATCAAACATTAAATATACCAAAGATAAACCAATGATATACTTAAAAACAATTTAAGTATGAATCAATAGTATAACATGCATTTATTTCAAAATATATCGAAAATATACTAAAACTATACCTAAAATATACTAAACATGCTAAGTCTATAACGAAGATAAAACATGCATTTATTTTGAAATATATAAAAATATATTAAAAATATACCTAATTATATAACATGCATTTATCAAAATAAACCCTAAATATACCAAAGATATAGTAAATATATATTGAAAATATGCAAACATATAATTAAGATATACTAAAATAAACCCAAAAATATACCAATTCATATTATAAATTAAATCACTTTTTAAAACATATAATGAAAATGAAAAATCCTAAGTCATGCATCCTAAACGGAATGCATATATATATAGTATAATAACTCACTGATTCACGCTCCACGAGACAGACTCAGCGGGCATGGTCCAATAGGCTTCGATCTCGGTGGAGCTAGAAAATAAATAAATAATAATATCAATATCAGAATAATTTCTAACTTATATTTATAAGAATTCTAAAAGAAGACTTGATCTAAGACACGACTCAATCAAAATTTTAAAACTAAACTCAGACCGGTTGTCACGTTTTACAAGAAATCTACCGAAAATTCGACAGAGTCTTCTTTGTAAAATGGACGTCTCCCTACAAAAGTAGGGTTGATCCTGCACAGAAAATACACTTCTAAAATCACAAAACACAACACCTCGGGTTGGGACCTCAAACTTATTATGACCCATATTTTTAAATTATTTTATTTTATAATGAGATATACAGTTTTAATAAATTTTAAAAGTTTAATTTAATTATTTTACTATTTTATGATTTATTACTATTATTTTATGCTTAATTGCATTTTCTACGTAAATATATTATTTTGGACGTTTAATTTTTATGGTTTATATTTACTAATTTCGGATAATATTATTTTATTTTAGTAACATTGATTTAGTGCATGATTATTTTAATATTATTATTTCTATTATTGTTTTATTAAATTTCACTATTTATTTTGTTATTAAATTATTTTATTATTTGTATTGTAATTTTATGTATTATATTTATATATTAATTAGGGTTTATGTTAATGTATGTGTGTGATTATTTATGTGTATATATATATGTGTGTGGATATTATTGTGTGGTATAGATTTTTTTTTACATAAAGTTTTACTATTATATTATATTATTATATTATAAAGTTAAAATATACATATATACATACAAAACAAACAAACATACAAACATTCAATTTACCAAAACGCAACTCACTGTGCATCATCTCCTTCCTCCTGCACGTCCCGTTTAGAAGCCGTCACCTTGCCTCCCTCACTTCTGGTCGTTGAAGTCATGATCCAAAATAGGAGGTCATGACCGACGCTAGGGAACAAGAATTCTTTTGAATCTAAAACCCGTAGCAAACCTTAAAATAAAAGCATGTAATAAAATAAAATAAATAAAATATTATTCAACGGAAATTAAATCTCGAATAATAAAATAGATTCCTCATTCTGCCTTTAATAAAATATTATCACATCTTATATCATAAATAAAATCTCTTAATGCAATTCTTTAGAGAAACACTCTGAATTAAAAATCTTATACATGTATAAAATCAAATACAACTCTCGACAGAATCAAACACAACTACTACTGCAGCGTCTAGAGTACAAAATAAAACTCAAGTAAGTAATTTACATAATAGGACCGGAGCGGAAGAAATCCGGCAGATAGGCCTACTCTGAGGTTTGAAGATGATGACTCTCCTGTAAAAAACATCAACGGAGGGGAGTCAGACCTCACTGAGTGAATTGTTATAATATATATACACACATTACTAAATGTCAAATGCAGACACTCAAAAGTATATATAATAAATATATATACAGGCAAGTACACACAAATGCAAAGAAAATCATTTTATAATAATTCTGAAAATCATTAGTTATGAAGGATTAAATAGAACCCTAAATGATCGCAACCTCAAATATCAACAGACATCACTCTAGCCATACAGGCTCACTTGTTTCCAAATAAATTCACTTATTCCCTATTGATAGTAGACTAACCCCGAGACACTAAGTCGATCGAGCTCCAATAGTCTGATTGTCAGTGTGATTGGCCCCGAGACACTAGGTCAACCAAGCTCCAGCAATCACACCATTAATCACATCAATCTCAATCAAATCAATCATATCAATCTTAATCCAATCATAATTCCCACAATAATTTAATAATTCAACTTATCATCTATCGCACCGGTACGTACTCGATCCTAGTGCTGCCCACTAGGAAGCACGTTCTATTGATATCCTTCATTAAAATAAAACATACATACAGAAAAATAAATAATGCATAATGACATTTAAAATAAACAAATAAGCCATATATATACCAAAAATATACTTAAAATAAACGAAGTATATTTCAGATATATACATAAAATCAACTCAAACAATTCATAAAATATACTCAAAATCAATCAATAATATACTTAACATAATTTGAATATAAATCAAAAAGAAATCATGCATTTAATTTAAAATATATCAATAATATACTAAAAATATACCTAAATATACTTAGGCATTTATTAAGTCATTTATGCATAAATCATACAATTAAAATATACATTTCTAAAACATGTAACCTAAATGCACGCATATATAAAATAACAACTCACAGTTGTGTGCTCCTCGAAATGAGTCTGACGGGCCTGGTCTACTAGGCCTCGGTCTCGGCGCAACTAACAATAAAATAATAACATGAAAATCAGAATAATTCTAACTTAACTTCTAGAGACTCGATCTAGGATTACTAACATAAACAAAGAATAGGAATTTGACCAAATGTCACGTTTTACGAAAATTCTACCAAAAATTCTGCAGAACCTCCTTTGAAAAACAGAGATCTTTGTACTTAAAAAGTAGAGCCGGTCCTACAAAAAAAGTACACTTCAAAACAGAATTCACAAAACGCCTTGGTCGGGATTCCAAACTTTAATTTCCACCGACCGAGGTCCAAAATTCACAACAAAATACAATAAAATATATTAAAATTCAATAAATACCAAAAATGCCCTTTAAGTATCAAAATATAGCAATTTAAATAGTAAAACACCAAAAGTAATTATTTTACTAATAATTACTTAAAAACCCTAATAATAACATAATATTATTAAAATCGATATTTCTCGATAAATTTACAAATATTAATAAAAATTCGTTGTATAAATCTAAATTACTTAATCAGTCTAAAAACATATTAAAAATTACTAAAAATCCATTTATTTACAAAAATAGTATCTTAAATTTAATTTGAAAATAATTTTTGAAAAATAGTATTAATTAGTTAAAATTAGTAAATAATTTGGAAAAATCATTTTTATACCTCAAATAATTATTAAAACCAATTAAATTTAATATTTAACTAAAATCATCAGCAAATTACCAAAATGCCCCTAATATACAAAAATACACATAAAATACTAATAATATTCAAAAATTCAATAAAAATTATATAATTACACAAAAATTATTTTCTCAACATATTAGTTACAAATCCACAAATACACTTAATTAACCAATTATTTCTAATTAAATATATATATAACCTATATTTTCAAAATTGACATAAACTAAATATAATTATAAAAATTACACAAAATACACAAAAACTTATAAATTAAATTCTAAAATTACCAATAACCATCAAAAACACCAAAAATCACAATTTCATAATTTAGTTAGTTAATTTACGAAAATAATAAAATAATCAAAAATTCAAAATAATCAAAATAATTCCAAAAAATTACACAAAAATTCTAGGATGTAGATTTAGCTAAGGGGAACAACTTTTGTGAAGGAACTAAGCTTGAATCAAGCAAAAATTATCGAAAAAAATCAAAAACCCTAAAATGGCCGAAAATGAAAAAGAGTTCAAAACCCTACCAAATCTTGTTTTCAAGCCACAAGAAGTTTGGAATCCTTCTCTATGAAGTTCTAGGGGTCCAACGACACTAGAATCATCATTTGGTGGTCGGAAAAGACTTGAACGGAGGAAGGAAAGAATTCGAGTTTTTCGGCTTCACAGGCTTCGAACGGTGCCGAAAAAGACGACTGGTGATGGCTGGGCTGTCTGTCTGGTGGCGAAAGACATGGAGGCACTTTGACGAAGGAAGAAACTGTCACAACCTAAAACAGGGGCCATGACCAGCGCTAGGGAATGAGAATTCTTTCGAATCTAAAACCCGTAGTAAGCTTAAAAATAAAATAAAACATGCAATAATAAAAATAACAACACAATTAAGTAAAATATTATGCAGCGGAATAAAATCATAAATGTCAAAATAATAATCCACCACGGGATTTAAATCAAATTCTTATATCATATATAAATAAATCCTTTAATACAAGTTTCAATTCAAATTCTTAAAATACATAACTCACACAAATATTTACAACTATTGCAGTGTCTAGATTATAAAAATAAAACTCAAGTTAGCAGTTTACATAAAGAAGCCGGGGCGGAAGAAATCCGGCGTACAGGCCTACTACTGAGGTCTGAAGACGATCTCCTGAAAAATAGTCAACGGAGGGGAGTCAGACCTCACTGAGTGAGTTACTATATTATATATACATGCATACTAAATGACAATGCACACAGTCAATAGTATATATATAATAAGCATATATACAAGCAAATACACACAGATGCAATAAAATCATTTTATATATTTTTATTGAAAATCACAGTTCATGAAGGATCAAATAGAACCCTAGAAAATCATAACCTCAAACAGTGTTAGACAACACTCTAGCCATACAGGCTCACTTGTTCCAATATATTCACTTGTTCCATTTGGACAGTAGACTAGCCTCAAGACACTAAGTCAACCGAGCTCCAGCAGTCTGACTATCAGTGTGATTGGCCTCGAGACACTTGGTCAACCGAGCTCTAGCAATCACACTCAATAATCACATCACACATCAAATAATTATATCCAATCAATATCCACAAATGGTTAGTAATATAGCCTAAATGCTATAAGCGTATCGGTACGTACTCGGTCCTAGTGCTGCCCACTAGATAACACGTTCTATTGATATCCTTCATTAAAATATAAAGCATACATTCATAAAAGTAAATGATGCATGAATTGAATAAAATAGCAACATAAACCATATATATACTAAAAATATACCAAAAGTAAACTAGGTATATTTCGAGTATATAGACGTCAAATAAATCCAATTAAATTACAAAATAAACTAGAAATATACTTAAAAACATTTTAAACATAATTCATAATAAAACATGCATATACTTTAAAATATACCAATAATAAACCAAAAATAAACCAAAAATACCCTAAAAATAAACTTAAGTACTAATTAAATCATTATGCATATTTAATCAAAATAAAACATATATTTCTAAAATCATGCATCCTAAAACATATATATATAAAATAATAACTCACACTTAGTGCGCTCCTCGAGATGGGTCTGACGGGCCTAGTCCACTAGGCCTCGGTCTTGGCGCAACTAAACAAACAATAAATAACAGACATCAGAATAAACCTAATAGAAAATCCTAGAAACTCAATCTAGAATATTGGACACAGAATCAGAATTAGGGTTTGACCGGATATCACGTCTTACGAGAATTCTATCAAAAATTCGGCAGAACCTCCCTTGTAAAACGGACATCTCTCTACTCAAAGTGTAGAGCCGGCCCTGCAGAGAAACACACTTCGAAAAATAGACACAGAATTACATCCACAACCCCTCGGTCGGACTCCAAACTACAGTTTACCGACCGGGGTCCACTATTCACAAAACAATATAGAAATACCAAAAATACCCTTATATCATAGAAATACATTTTATAAGTAGAAATTACGTAATTAACCCTAAAACACAGTAAAAACCAATAAAACTCATTTATTTAGGAAAATCGTATATTATATATATAATTTGAAAATAATTCACGAAAAATAGTTTCAATTAATTAAAAATACTAAATAATTTGTAGAAATCATTTTTATACCTTAAATAACTATTAAAACCAATTTAATTACATTTTTAGTCAATTTAGGGTAAAATTACCAAAATACCCCTATATATATAAATATACTAAAATTACTCCAAAAATTCACCAAAAATAATATAATTGCACAAAATTAATTTTCTTAACATATTTATCAATAATATCAATAATTAATTTCAATTAAAAACACAATTAACCCTATTTTTCCAAAATTACATAACCTAATTAAATTCAAAATAAATACATAGAAATTCATAAAAATTCCAAATAAATTTCTATAATTCATTTCAACACCTATATTTATCATAAAACACAATTTCATAATTTATTTAATTAATTTTCAAAAATTAGAAAATAATAATAAAATATTCAAAAATACCCAAAAATCAAAATAATTTCCAAAAATTCTACAAAAATTCACACATGTATATTAAGCTAATGGGAACAACATTTGTTAAGGGATTTTTTATGAATAAATCAATTCAAAGTTCAAAAAATCAAGAACCCTAAAATGGTCGAATTACCAAAATCGAAACCTAAACAAATCAAGACCATTTTAAGTGAAACAAAGCTTGGAATCACACTCAATGGAGCTCAAGGAGAAGAAAGAGACCGACGATGTCGAAAATGGTGGCCGGAAATGCCGTGAACAACGGTTAGAATGAATTCGGCTTTTCGGCGATATCAAGCTCCTCCGATGCCGGAAATGGACTCTGCTGGCGGCGGAACAGCTGGAGGAAGGAGGTGGCACACCGGGAGGCACACCGACTATGAGAAAACGGGATGGCAGGCGGTGGAACGGTGATGGAAGCAATCGGGGATGAAGGAGGAGGATGAATGGCAAAATCGTAATTAAATCAAACTTTATTTTTTTGTTTAATATTAAATGTATATGTATATATATATATACTTTTACACTATATATTAAAATAATATAAACTCACACACATTAAATATAATTTAATATTTTTAATAATTTATACACTAAAAATAATTAAATAATATTAAAACTAATTAATAAATAATATAATATTAGGGTAATTAATTAAACCCTAATTAAATAAATAAATACACGTATATATGTTATTTAGTACTTTAAAAATATATATGAGTTCATGCAAGTCCGTAAAATTGTTTAAAATAATTAATAATAAATAATTTACGTGTCAATTTTCCCGAAAATGTAAATCCCGGGAAAATTTTACGTAAAGTGCTTAAAATAATATAAAACAATTAAAATTAGCTTTAATTAAATTAAAAACTCATAAAACATCAATATTATATACAAAAATTATTAACACTGCACATCCCGATGCAGTATAAAAATATTTAAAAATACGGGATATTACAGAAACGGACGGCACTGAGGGAGGAGGGTGATGATTGGGGAAGAGAAGAAAAAAAAGGGGAGGTGTTTTTTTTTTTTTGCATATATATATATATATATATATAATTTTATAATATAATATAATAAACTTTATAATATATTACTCAACAAAATTCACACACCACAAATTTAATACACACACACACATATATATATATATACACACATATATTAATATATTCCTCACTAATATTAATAATATATTCACTTAAATAAATAATAAACACTATGCATGAAAATATATATATATATATATATATATATATATATATATATATATATATTACACAAATAAATTATTTAAATGCTAGACTTAAAATAAATATTTGTATCGAACCCTAATTAACATAAAATAATGATAATAGAACTCATTAATCAATAAATAATCAAATATCGCTTTAAATTATTAACACTGTATATCCTATTTTATATTAACATAATTTAAAAACTCGGGTTATAACAGTTGACCACCACTTCCAGTCACCTTCAGCCATTGTAGGTGGCGGGGTTTAGCGCGCGCCCAAGTGTTTGGCGACCACGGCACTGTGTGGGCTTGAGGCCCACTAAGAAATACGATATAGGTCTTGGACCTATTCGGAGATGGAGTCACCAACCGGATAAAAGCCGGGACACACTGTACAGCAATTGGATCCCACGGAGGTTCCCAAAAGCCGTCATCAAAGATTTGGTTCGAAAACTGGTATGAGCTTTTGAATGCTCACCCAACCTTACGGTTGACCTCCGTTTGTGTTTCACATTTTATTACCATTTAATTATTTAATTATTTCCTCATTTACCACACATAATAAAATTGCCTTCGGATAATGGCCAAATTTTATGATCAAGTCCGAGTTTGCACATTAGTCCGATTTCATGCCTTTGAGTCCCAACATTCAACAATAATAAAATGAATAATAATTACAACCATACATTCAGAAACGAATAGGGGGAAGGGATTAAGGATTACAACGCTTTTTAGCTAAATAAACGAAATAATATACAGAAAATAAACCAAATATATACCGAAAATAAACCAATAAGATAACATAAAAGCAACAATGTACAAGGGATAACCAGCAAAAGTGACTACTCGATGATAGAAGTCATCGAGTAATTCCTGCAAATAACACATAGTTAGTCCTTTTTTTCAAGAAAAAAAATGAAATCATATATAACGATACTTATAAAAAAGGCTTTATAAAAAAGGGTTTTCATATTATGAACTGAAGGAAGCATCGAACAATTAAGGTTAAACATCATCACGCAATGATACGAACATGTTTAAGGCCAAGAGAGGACATATTAAAGCAGACGTCATGATAAACATAAAAAAAAATGAAACAAAAAGGAGGCTAATTCTGTCAATGAGGTGGTCACCTTATCAATAGGGACTCTTATAATTCCAAGGCAAAAAAAAAAGATATAAAACACACACTTGAAAGGTAGACTCCCAAGAGGCCTGTCAATGGGGCGATCACCTCATTAAGATGAGGCGACGCCTCTGTGAAGAGGCGTTTCCTGATCAGCAGGTCGGCTCCAACTCTCAAAACGTACAGACTTCTATTCTAAGTAACAAAATATGCATATACACTCTGTAATCATCAAATTATGACTACATGCAAAAGTGTTCAAAGATCTATCAATAAAGTGAGATATCAAGTAAGACACACTATAGATAAACTTAAAATGTACTACGAACTTAGTCACACAAGCAAGAACTCACAAAATGATGCATAAGTCAAGTTTAAGTGCAAGTTTTCTACAAAAAATGAGAGGCCCTCAGAGGTTTTTTTGATTATGATCCTTGCTAAGACGTGGTCTCTACTTTTGACACAAGTTTCTTCCTTCTTCTCTTAAGAAAATATGGACCTTCCTTTGTTTCTACCTCTCCTCCTCCCTTACGGACATTTTTTCTCTCTTTTTCTTTCTGTGTTTTTTCTTTTCCAGAGCTCCTCCCTCTTTTTTCC
Organism: Mallotus nudiflorus; assembly: GCA_947683625.1. Lineage (NCBI taxonomy): Eukaryota > Viridiplantae > Streptophyta > Magnoliopsida > Malpighiales > Euphorbiaceae > Mallotus > Mallotus nudiflorus. The sequence continues at coordinate 609,823 of CANTUR010000017.1, read as the reverse complement.
AATCTCCCCTAACCTCTCTTTTTTCTCTTTTTTTTCCTTAGCTTTCCCATGCCCCTAAGCCTTCTAGCCCATCACGAGCTTTCCTAGCCTTTGTTCCTTCCCCAAAAGTCTTTTTCTCATGCAAGAAGCAGGTCTAGAAAGTGGGGCCCGCACCACTTGGTCGTCATGATTGCAGCTGCATTAAATACAGCTACAAGTGTGCTGCCATAGGGGCATTGCCTCAGTGTAATGAGGCGATCGCCTCATTGGCAACTGCCAAAGAGCGATCACCTCATTATATTGAGGCGATGCCCCTTTGGCCTGGGCCTACATTGGCCCTGGCGGGCTTGGGCCAAATTTGGATAGTTGGGCTTGGTTTTGTGTTTTCCAGACTTTAGGTTTTCAAGTCCACTTTTATCACGACCCAAAACAGGGGCCATGACCGGCGCTAGGGAACGGGAATTCTTTCGAATCCAGAACCCGTAGCAAGCCTTAAAAAAAATAAAAGCATGCAATATATATTAAATTAAATTAAATATTATGCAGCGAAATTAATCTTAAAAGTAAAATAATAATCCATCAACTCATTTAATAATATAAATCTATCTCATATAACATAAAATCCTTCAATACAAATTCTCGAATTAAACTTTTAAAATTTAAATCTCATACATATATAATACATATAGCTCACTGAAACCACTACTGCAGTGTCTAGAATACAAAATAAAACTCAGGTAAGCAGTTTACACAATAAGGCCGGGGTGGAAGAAATTTGATGTAAAGGCCTGCTACTGAGGCCTGAGAATGAAGACTCTCCTGAAAAATGTCAACAGATGGGAGTCAGACCTCACTGAGTGAATTGTTATGATATTTATACATGCATAACTAGATGACAAATGCAAACACTCAATAGTATATATAATAAATATATATACAGGCAAATACACACAGATGCAGCAAAAATCATTTTATATAATACTGAAAAAAAAAAATCCATTTATGAAGGATCAAATAGAACCCTAAATGATCGCAACCTCAAATAGTGTTAGACAACACTCTAGCCATATAGGCTCACTTATTCCAAATAAATTCACTTATTCCATTTAGACAGTAGACTGGCCCCGAGATACTAAGTCAACCGAGCTCCAATAGTCTGACTGTTAGTGTGATTGGCCCCGAGACACTTGGTTAACCGAGCTCCAACAATCACACTTTCAAATCACATCTCACATCAATCAAATCAATCCAATCAATATCCATAAATAGGTTAGTAATTTAACCTACAATCTATCATCGTACCGATACGTACTCGGTCCTAGTTTTGCCCACTAGGTAACACGTTCTATTGATATTCTTCATTTAAAATAAACTCATACATTCGTAAAATAAATGATGTAAGACATTAATTTAAATAGCAATATAAACCATATATATACTAGAAATATACCAAAAATAAACCAAGTATATTTCGAGTATATATATGTCAAACAAATCCAATTCAATTATAAAATAAACAAAAAATAAACCATATACATACTTAAAAACATTTTAGGTATAAATCACGAATAATACATGCATTTAATTTAAAATATACCAAAAATATACAAAAATATACCTAAAATATACTTAAGCATTTATTAAATTATTTATGCATACTTCATACAATTTAAACATACATTCCTAAAAACATGCACCCTAATACACATATATATAAAATAACAACTCACAGTTGTGCGCTCCAAGAGACGGGTCCGACGGGCCTGGTCCATTAGGCTTCGGTCTCGGCGCAATTAACAAATAAAATATTAACACAAAATTAGAATAAATCTAACGTAAATTCTAGAGACTCGATCTAGAATTCTAGACACATACAAAGAATAAGAGTTTGACCGAATGTCACATTTTACGAGAATTCTACCGAAAATTCTGCAGAACCTCCCCTGTAAAATGAACATCTCTCTACTCAGAAAGTAGAGTCAGTCCTGCAAGAAAACGCACTTTGAATATAGGGTAACCACATCAATCCTCGGTCAGATTCCCAAATTATAATTCTACAGACCGAGATTCACAATTCACGAGATATACACATAATACATAAAAATTCCAAAAATACCCTTTATAAATCAAAATATAGCAATTTAAATATTAAAACATTAAAAATAATTATTTTACCGATTTTTACTTAAAAATCCTAATATTAATAAAATATTATTAAAATTCCATAATTCCTGATAAATTCACAAATATTAACAGAAATTCATTTAATAAATCCAAATTACTTAATTAGCCCAAAAACATATTAAAAATCACTAAAAACTCATTTATTTACAAAAATAGTATATATATATATAATTTGAAAATAAATTTTGAAAAATAGTTTTAATTAGTTAAAAATAGAAAATAATTTGGAAAAATCATTTCTATACCTCAAATAATTATTAAAACCAATTTAACTTAATATTCAACTCATATTACTACCAAATTACCAAAATACCCCTAATATATAACAATTCACATAATATACAATAATTACTCAAAAATTCACTAAAAATTATATAATTACTCAAAAATTATTTTCTCAACATATAATTCAATAAAATCAATAATTATACTCAATTAACCAATTAATTTTAACAAAATACTCATTTAACCTATATTTTTAAAATTCACCTAAACTAAATAAAATTATATTAATTACCCAAGAATCACAAAAATTATAAATTAAATTATAAAATTAATTTCAACCTCTATAAACACCAAAAATCACAATTTCACAAATTATTCAATTAATTTACAAAAATTAGAAAATATTAATAAAATAATAAAAAATTCATAAAAATCAAAATAAATTCCAAAAATTCCACAAAAATTTCAGGATAAAGATTAAGCTAAGAGAAACAACGTTTATAAAGGAATTAAGCTTGAATCATGAAGATTGAAGTTCAAAAAAATCAAGAAACTTAAATGGCCGAAAATGAGATCAAACTTAAATCATTGCCAAATCGAGTTTTCAAGCTAAAGGAAGCTTGGAATCGGCCTCTATGGAGTTCTAGGAGCAAATCAACACTGGAATCATAAAAAATGGTGGCCGAAAAGGGGTTGAACGGAGTTGGCTCGATTTCTCGGCTTCTCGGGTTTAGCAGCGATCACTGGCGCTGGAGAGGGTGGAAGAGGCTGGCTATGGAAAGCGGCAGCACTTCGAGACGCACACTGAACGGAGGGGAACGGCGTTGCGCAATGATGAGAGGGGGTGAGGGCGTCGGGGAAGAAAGGAAGGGGATGATGGCATTTAACGTAATTTTTGTATAAGTTTATATATATTTATACATTAATATATCTTTATATTAAATGCAATAACTATATAATATTCAAAACAAATGCACACCACAAATAAATATATATATACATATACATATATAAGACATATAATAATAATAAAAAGTATAATATATACATAATTTAAACATTAAACCCTAGAAATTTATAATATATATATATATATATATATATATATATGTATGTATGTATGTATGTATATGTATATATATTAATATGCAAAATATAATCATGCATAAAACCATGCAATTTAATAAAATGAACTAACGTAAATAAATAAATTATTATTTAGGTATTATTTTATCAAAAATACAGGTTTCTAAAAAATTTTACGTAAAAAACTTAAAATAATTAAAAATTAACTTTAATTATTAACAAAATAATTAGATAGTTAAATATATATATTAAAATTATTAATACTGCATATCCCGATATAATATAAAAATATTTAAAACATCGGGTTATTACAACTGTCCACTAGAGATTCAGGCTTCATTCTCATGTCCAAGTTCCATATTCTCATAATTGGGCTTGACAATGGGCCGGTCAAACTGAGCAACCCTAATTCCTCTCCTAACACGGGCCGACTGAATCGAGTGTCTACAGTTTGCCCCCTAATTTTTCAAAAAATCAAATGCATGTAATGACCATTTTTTGAAAAATCACATGCACAACAACAAACAAGCAATAAGATGAGCAACATACTTGACTCTCAGGTTTCACCTGAGAGATGAATCCTTCAATTCTGAAATGTGACTGTGATCCTTAGGTTTTCATGGCCCAATCAGTCACTCATTAATATTTGTTAAAGAAATTTAGAAACCGTCGACCTCGAATTTTCCTGGCTCGATTATCGCTTTGCTAGGTACATAGACTTATGGGTTTTCCTGACCCAACCATCAATCACCTGAAACATGATTCTCGAGTTTTCCTGGCCTGATCCTCACCACACATAAAATATAATTCTCGGGTTTTCCTAGCCCGATCATCATTTAACCTTGACTTTGGTTCCTGAGTTCTCCTGGCTCGATCACCATTGGGGATGTGGTTTTCGAATTTTCCTAGTCCGATTATCACTCCTCCAGGGTCATGGACTTCCGGGTTTTCCTGGCCTAGTTGTCCTTTACTTCCGACTTCGGGGATGCCACCCGAATAGTCATCTCGATCTTTTGAGCTTCGAGGATTCAAACCCAAACAACCCTCTCTTTAAGCTTCGGGGATTCAAACCCGAACAACCCTCTTTTTAAGCTTCAGGGATTCAAACCTGAACATCCCTCTCTTTGAGCTTTAGGGATTCAAACCCAAACAACCCTTTCTTTTTTATGCGAGTTTTCACGGCCCATTTCTCCAGAAACTATATCTCGAAAATTCGTACTCTGAATTTCGTCTCTTGCGCCCCTCCTTTTTTTTTTAAGGGAATCCCCCATACCCTTACTTGCTATATAAAAGCAACTTGTCGCTTGTCTTTTTCTCTTTTACCTTTTGTCACTCCTTTTTTCCCCTTTCCTCCTCTTTGCACTTTCTGTACTCCCTGCATCTTTCCTCCCTTTTCAGTTGATGGAGAATGAGAGAACACTGCCTGTGCCCGAGTGGGATCATATTCCACCTCTTATTAGCCCTTTTAGGAGTCTGGGATTGACCCACGGGGACTCGATTCCTCTTCTAGCAGATCTAGGATCTCATATTTGCTCTTCTGCATCTGGAGAGGTTAGTACCCTAAAATTCCCTATAAAATCACTTTAGGTTGGTTATTAATCTTGCATAATTATTGTTCTAAAACATTATTTAATCAAACAGAATATGAAATTTATGTTTTAATCATTAAAAATTGGGAATTGTCCCCATCTGCGCCTCACAGAGGCAATTGCCTCTTCGATGAGGCGATCGCCCCTTCGATGAGACGATCACCTCTTTGATTAGGCGATTGTCTCATTGATGAGGCGATCACCTCATCGATGAGACGATAGGCTTCTATGAAGAGGCGATTGCATGTCGCCCCTTTACAGAGCTGATCACCTCTTTAATGAGGCGATCGCCTCTGTGATGAGGCAATCACCTCTATGGTGAGGCGATCACTTCATCAATAGAGTGAACTATGCCATTTACATGTACATCCATTCTGAATTTCTCCTTGAAACTGCAAAATGCATAAATTTTACTTCCCTATTTCTTTATTTGCAGCATTATGCTCAGACTTTCAAAGGTGCTGGGAATTTCCATGGAGCCTGGGTCTTCTACAGTGACTTGATAGATGAGCAGAGGGACCAAATTTAGGAGACAAGGTTCAAGGACTTCGTACTCTCGCTTTCGTCTAAGCGATGGCGCACGGACTACCAGCCACTGCATGCCCTGATGGAGAGGTGGTTTGATACAACCCACACTTTCCATCTCCCATTTGGTGAGCTCACTTTAGACCTGGTATCATTTATTGCCATCATGGGGATTGCCTGCGTTGGGGATCCTGTTCCCTTTGATGCGAGTCTATACCAACTATCTCCAGATAAGGCTACATATATCGAGCGACTTTTGGGGATGACTCATGACATTAAGGGGACTCATACCCTTAAGTTGGGCTTAATCAGGAGTTTCTACACTCGGGATCGAGCCACATCAATGATCTCTCCCTTTGAGATTGACCAGGTGGTGAGGGATTTTTTGCTCTACTTGCTTGGTACCACCTTCTTCGCTGACACCACCAACTCCATCGATATGATGTTCCTACCGGCCCTTCAGGATCTTAACCAGATTCCCACATTTGATCGGGGTAGCTGCACCTTGCCATACTTGTACCAGAGTATGGAAGAGGTGGTCCAAGGGGCCAGGAGATTCTACAGCTTTTGGCATGTCGTTCTGGTGCGTCATGATCCCCTTTTTTTTTCCTTTATCTTGTTCTATCCCTCATTACTTACATAAATTTTCTTAACTTCTCTTGTTTTGTTTTTCCAGGTTTGGGCTCTGGAGCTAGAGCTGCTTGTGGATATTATATGAGTAGGGGATCACTTCTCGGCCCTTGGCAGGTGGGGTGCTAGCCATGTCATGAAGAGGCACCTTGCGGGAGTTCACATCCACAGGAAACACCTGAACTCTCTGACACAGGATGCGGTACCTACAAAGCATAAACCTACTTATTAGTAAATTATTTATATTTAATTTACTTACATATTGACGTCTCTCTCCTTTTTTGCAGATTCGGAACGACGTGTGGGGGCCCGAGGACACTTGGACCATTGAGATGACTCACTCCAGGCCCTTAGCCAGGAAGAGGGCACTCCTATGTGGCCTTGAATATCGAGCTTGGTATTTAGGAGAGCAGGTCCTGAACTAGAGGGCAGGTGTTAAAGTTAGGTGGGTCCCCAGGTCCCCTCCTGACAGTATGCTTTGGGCTCATGAGCTAGAGGGCGACGACCTCGCTCAAGCTGTTGCGGGCTCACCAGCTGTGGGTCACACAGTTCGCGTGAAGAGCCGGTATGCGGAGTTCATCCGTGCCCACCTTCTACTAATGGTCCCCTTCCAGGCCGCTTTTACTTCTCAGGTATATCCTTGTCAGTTTCCTTTTTCTTGCAAATTAACTGCATTCTTAACATGTTCCCCTCTGTTTTTATCTTCAGGCTGCACCTGCTAGGCCTGTGGCCCCGGTTAGGTCCCGAGTGTGGGAGAGAGAGCCCTTGAGGTGTCGACTGGATCCGGGCAGGGAGGAGACTTCTACGGCTGGCGAGGAAGCCAGGCCGACTATTGCCCTTGGTTATGAGTTTATCCCAGGCAGCTTCATTCACGTCCCCGACCCTTTAGCTTGATGTTGCGTTCCTCTTGGAGAGTTGTCGTGTCAGTTCCTGACTTTGGACGAGGACCTGACCCCTGCATGCACCCCTGGTGGTGCTACTCATGTAGGCTCTTTTCCTGACCTGCATTTTGTTATAATTCTCAACCCAAACATTAGTTCCAACATTTATTTCAATAATGCAGATTCCGCTGGAGCAGGGCTTGTACATGTATCGCATGATAGAGGCCCAGATAGATTACATGCTGGAGATTATCTAGCAGTGGAGGGTAAAAACCTTTTTATTTTCTACATGTATGCATGCTTACATGGTTTACTAACCTGCGTTTTTGTAATATCCCGTGTTTTTAAAATAATTTTTACACTGTACCGGGATATGCAGTGTTAATGATTTTTGTATTTTATATGATATTTTTACGAGTTGATATGTATTTTAAACCTATTTTAATTACGGTGTACTATTTTCAGTGTTTTACGTAAAATTTTCCCGGGACTTGCATTTTCGAGGAAATTTTCACATAAACAATTTATTATTAATTATTTTAGATGTATTTACGGACTTGCATGAACTCATACATATTTTTAAATTATTAAATAAAGTCGGTGTGTGTATATTTATTTAATTAGGGTTTATTAATTCCCTAATATTTTATTAAGTATTTAATTGTTTTAATTGTTATTTAATTAATTTTATTTGGTATAAATTATTAAAATATTAATATTTTAATGTGTGTGGTGTATATTTGATGTGTGTAATTTAATATTATTTTAATATATAGTATAAAGTATATATATATACATATATACATTAAAATTACAAAAGTTTGCAAAATTACATTTTTGCCCCCGACAGTCGATTGCTAGTGCAGCACCTATGCCATTTCAGTTGCCACCAGCCCAGCATCAGAGTTCTACTCAATTTGTTCCACAGCAGAGTCGTGGTAGAGGTACTAGAGGAGGTGCCAGAGGTGTTGGCCAGGCTTCTACCAGTCAGCAGGGAGGTCGAGGTCAGGCCAGAGTCTTCCATCTGACTCAGCAGGATGCTCAGGCATCTAATGCAGTCGTGGCAGGTATTCTTTCTGTTTGTTACCTGGATGCATGGATTTTGTTTGATCCGGGTGCCACGCATTCGTTTGTTTCTCCTGTTTTTGCTTCTAAATCTTGTTGGCAAGCTTCGAGGATGGCTTTTCCTTTGTCTGTTGCCACTCCTCTGAGCGATTCTTTGGACGCCGATATTGTTCTTTCTGGTTGTCCAGTTCTCGTGGGAGATAGAGAATTATCCGCCGATTTGATTTTGTTGGATGTGATGGAATTTGATGTTATTCTGGGAATGGATTGGTTGTCTCAGCACTATGCCGTGGTAGATTGCAGGAATAAGGAGGTGACTTTTAGAATTCCTGGTGAAGAAGATTTTAAGTTTGTTGGTGATAGGAGTTCAGCACCTCAGAATCTTATTTCTGCTATTTCTGCTAGGAAGTTGTTGAAGAAAGGTTGTCAGGGGTTTTTGGCATTGGTTAGGGATACGTCAGTGGAGAAGTTGTCACTCACAGATGTTCCTGTTGCTTGTGAGTTTCCTGATGTTTTTCCCGAGGAGTTGCCAGGTTTACCACCTCACAGAGAGATTAAGTTCTGTATAGATGTGGTACCAGGTACTACTCCTATATCTATGTCACCCTATCGTATGGCTCCTGCAGAGTTGAGAGAGTTAAAGGAGCAATTGCAAGAGTTGTTGGATAAAGGTTTCATTAGACCTAGTGTTTCTCCTTGGGGTGCACCAGTCCTGTTTGTGAAGAAGAAGGATGGTACCCTGAGACTGTGCATTGACTACAGAGAGCTGAATAAGGTAACAGTGAAGAACAAGTATCCTGTCCCGAGGATAGATGATTTATTTGATCAGTTACAAGGTGCACAGTTCTTTTCTAAGGTCGACTTGAGGTCAGGTTATCATCAGCTGCGGATCAGTGAAGCTGATATTCCTAAGACAGCTTTCCGCACTAGATATGGCCATTATGAGTTTCTGGTGATGTCTTTTGGTTTGACTAATGCACCAGCAGCTTTTATGGATCTGATGAATAGAGTATTCAGACCGTATGTGGATCAGTTTGTAGTAGTCTTCATTGATGATATACTAGTATATTCGAGGAGTATGGAAGAGCATGTATATCATTTGAGGATTGTACTACAGACACTGAGAGATCATCAGCTTTATGCTAAATTCTCGAAGTGTGATTTCTGGATGGAGAGTGTTTCTTTTCTTGGACACGTAGTGTCTAAAGAAGGTATTCAGGTTGATCCACAGAAGGTTGAGGCAGTATCTGAATGGCCTAGACCTACTTCTGTTACGGAGATTCGGAGTTTTCTGGGTTTAGCCGGGTATTATAGGCGGTTTGTGCAGGATTTTTCCAGGATAGCAGCCCCTATGACTCGCTTGACTCAGAAGAATGTTAGATTCGAGTGGTCAGAAGCTTGTGAGTACAGTTTCCAGTTGCTGAAAGAGAAGTTGACCACAGCGCCAGTATTAGCTTTGCCTAATAGTGTGGATAAGTTCACAGTTTACTGTGATGCCTCTAGAATTGGTCTTGGTTGTGTGTTGATGCAGAATGGAAGGGTGATAGCCTATGCTTCGAGGCAGTTGAAGAAGCATGAGCAGAACTATCCTACACATGACCTGGAGATGGCTGCAGTGATCTTTGCTCTGAAGATTTGGAGACATTATCTGTACGGGGTGACTTGTGAGATATTTACTGATCACAAGAGCCTTAAGTACATTTTCCAGCAGAGAGATTTGAATTTGAGGCAGAGAAGATGGTTGGAATTGTTGAAGGATTATGACTGCGAGATCTTATATCATCCGGGTAAGGCTAATGTGGTAGCAGATGCCTTGAGTAGGAAGTCCTCAGGTAGTCTTGCTCACATTGGTGTTGAGAGGAGACCATTGATCCAGGAATTGCATCTGATGGTGGATCAAGGTCTGATGATGAAGATCAGTAGATCAGGTGGACTGTTAGCTCAATTTAAAGTATGATCTGTACTGAGGGATAGGATTAAAGCAGCTCAGAGCCAAGATCCTATTCTAGAAGAGCTTGCAGAGAATGTCAGAGCAGGGAAGTTCACTGATTTCACACTTGATGATGATGGTGTGTTGTGGATCAGTGGTAGATTGTGTGTTCCTGATGTGGATGATTTGAGAGAAGAGATTTTAGAGGAAGCACATTCTACAGCCTACAGCGTACATCCAGGTGTTACTAAGATGTACCATAGTATCAGAGATTTATACTGGTGGGATGGATTGAAGAAGGATGTCGCTGATTATGTTGCTAAGTGCTTGACGTGTCAGCAAGTGAAAGCCGAACATCAGAAGCCTTCTGGGAAGCTTCAGCCTCTTCCTATTCCTGAGTGGAAGTGGGAAAGGATAGCTATGGATTTTGTGGTCGGTTTACCTCGTTCGAAGGATGGATATGATTCCATCTGGGTGATTGTAGACAGATTGACGAAGTCTACACATTTCTTGCCTGTGAAAGCTACATATTCAGTTGCTAGATTGGCGAAGTTGTATGTGAACCATATTGTGTGCCTTCATGGAGTACCTGTGTCCATTGTGTCAGATAGAGGTTCGGTGTTTACTTCTCATTTTTGGCAGAAGTTGCAGGAAGCGATGGGCACTAGGTTGGATTTCAGTACTGCTTTTCATCCTCAGACAGATGGTCAGTCTGAGAGGACGATCCAGACACTGGAAGATATGTTGAGGATGTGTGTCCTGGATTTGGGAGGTAGCTGGGATGATCATTTGGCACTTGTTGAGTTTGCATATAATAACAGCTACCATAGCAGTATTGATATGGCACCGTATGAGGCATTGTATGGAAGGAAGTGTAGATCCCCGTTGAGTTGGGATGAGATTGGTGAGAGAGCTTTGACTGGACCAGAGATGGTTCAGGATGCTGCAGAGAAAGTCATCGTGATCAAGCGTAGATTAGAGACCGCAGTTAGTAGACAGAAGAGTTATGCGGATCCTAGGCGCAGAGATGTGGAGTTTCAGGTTGGAGATTTTATTTTTCTGAAGGTATCTCCGATGAAGGGTGTGATGAGATTTAGCAGGAAGGGTAAGTTAGCACCGAGATACATTGGACCGTTTGAGATTCTGGAGAGAGTTGGCACTGTTGCATATCGGTTGGATTTGCCTCCGAGTATGTTACAAGTGCATCCAGTATTTCATATCTCGATGTTGAGAAAGTATATCTCAGATCCTTCGCACGTGTTGCAGCCAGACAGTGTAGAAGTGAATGAAGATTTGACGTTTGTGGAAGAACCTGTGGCGATCGTTGATTTTCAAGTTCGACAGTTGCGATCGAAGCAGATTCCGATGGTCAAGGTTCTGTGGCGTAGCGACAGAGTTGAGGAGCATACGTGGGAGACTGAAGCTGAGATGCGAGCTTCTTACCCGTATCTCTTTCCTTCTTGATCTTATCTTTTAGAATTCGGGGACGAATTCTTGTAAGGGGGGAAGACTGTAATATCCCGTGTTTTTAAAATAATTTTTACACTGTACCGGGATATGCAGTGTTAATGATTTTTGTATTTTATATGATATTTTTATGAGTTGATATGTATTTTAAACCTATTTTAATTACGGTGTATTATTTTCAGTGTTTTACGTAAAATTTTCCCGGGACTTGCATTTTCGGGGAAATTTTCACGTAAACAATTTATTATTAATTATTTTAGATGTATTTACGGACTTGCATGAACTCATACATATTTTTAAATTATTAAATAAAGTCGGTGTGTGTATATTTATTTAATTAGGGTTTATTAATTCCCTAATATTTTATTAAGTATTTAATTGTTTTAATTGTTATTTAATTAATTTTATTTGGTATAAATTATTAAAATATTAATATTTTAATGTGTGTGGTGTATATTTGATGTGTGTAATTTAATATTATTTTAATATATAGTATAAAGTATATATATATACATATATACATTAAAATTACAAAAGTTTGCAAAATAACATTTTTGCCCCCGACAGTTTTTCTTCTTCTTCTTCTTCTCCGATCGTCCCATCGCCGTTCCATCGCCTGTCACGCCGTTCCTTCACCATGGGTGTGCCGTCCGGTGTGCCACCATCTTCCCCGACCAGTTTCGCCGCCTGTGGAGGCCGTTTCCGGCGTCGGGAGAGTGATTTTGGCCGGAGAAGCCGAAAATCAACTCACCGTCGATTACGCCGATTCCGGCCACCATTTTCGACACCACCGGTCTCTTTATTCTCCTTGAGCTCCGGTGAGTGTTATTCTAGCTTTGGTTTGAGCTAAAATGGTCTAGAATTGCTTAGTTTTCGATTTGTCAAATTCGGCCTATTAGGGTTTTTGATTTTTTTCGAACTGTTCTTGATTGATTCATGCTTAATTCCTTCAAAAATGTTGTTCCTAGTAACTTAATCTACATGTATGAATTTTTGTAGAATTTTTGGAGATTGTTTGGATTTTTGGGTATTTTTGAATATTTTAATATTATTTTCTAATTTTCGGAAATTAATTATTTAAATTATGAAATTGGAGTTTATGGTTAAATTAGGTGTTGAAATGAATTATAGGAATTTATTTGGAATTTTTATGAATTTCTAAGTATTTATTTTTAATTATTGAAGTTTAGGTGATTTTGGAAAATTAGGGTTAAATGTGTTTTTATTTGAATTTAATTGGTTAATTGAGTTTAATTATTAATATTATTGATAAATATGTTGAGAAAATTAATTTTGGATAATTGTATGATTTTTGGTGAATTTTTGAAGTAATTTAGGTATATTTATATATATAGGGGTATTTTGGTAATTTTACCCTAAATTGTCTAAAAATGTAATTTAATTGGTTTTAATAGTTATTTAAGGTATAAAAATAATTTCTACAAATTATTTGGTATTTTTAACTAATTAAAACTATTTTTCGTAAATTATTTTCAATTATATATATAATATACGGTTTTTCTAATAAAATGAGTTTTAATCGGTTTTTATAGTGTTTCAAGGTTAAATATGTAATTTCTACCTATGAAAATGTATTTCTGTGATTTACGGATATTTTTGGTATTTCCTGAATTATTCTGTGTTTGTGGACCCCGGTCGGTGGACTGTAGTTTAGAGTCCGACCGTGGGATTTTGATTGTGTTGAGCTCGTATTTCGAAGTGTGTTTCTTTGCAGGGTCGGCTCTACTCTTTTGAGTAGAGAGATATTCGTTTTACAGGAGAGGTTCTGCCGGATTTTCGGTAGAATTCTCGTAAAACGTGATACCCAGTCGAACCCTAATTCTGTTTTCGTATTTTAATACTCTAGATTGAATTCTAGGATTTCTGTTAGGTTTATTCTAATGTCGGTTATTTATTGCTTGTTTAGTTGCGCCGAGACCGAGGGCTAGTGGACCAGGCCCGTCGGACTTGTCTCGTGGAGCGCATTAGGTGAGTTACTATATTATATATATATGCTTAGGATGCATGATTTAGAAAATGCATGTTTTATTTTTACTAAATATGCATAAATAATGTGATTTATATTCAAGTATATTTTTGGTATATAATAAATTATATACATGTTTTGTTAATAAAATATATTTAAAATGTTTTTAAATATATTTTTAATTTAATTCATGATTTGATTGGATTTATTTGACATATATATACTCAAAATATACCTGGTTTATGTTTGGTATATTTCCAGTATATATATGGTTTATATTGTTGATTTATTTAAATTCATGCATCATGTATTTGTGAATGAATGTTTTATTATTTATTAATGAAGGATATCAATAGAACGTGCTACCTAGTGGGCAGCACTAGGACCGAGTACGTACCGGTACGCCTATAGCTTTAGGCTATATTACTAACTATTTATGGATATTGATTTGATTATGATTATTGATATGTGAGATGTGGTTTGGGGTGTGATTGCTGGAGCTCGGTTGACTAAGTGTCTCGGGGCCAATCACACTGGCAGTCAGACTGCTGGAGCTCGGTTGACTTAGTGTCTCGGGGCCAGTCTACTGTCCAAATGGATTAAGTGGATATATTTGGATAAGTGAGCCTGTATGGCCAGAGTGTTGTTTAACACTATTTTCTGAGGTTGCGATATTCTAGGGTTCTATGTGATCCTTCATAAATTGGGATTTTTTAGTAAAATATATAAAAAATGATTTTTTTGCATTTGTGTGTATTTGCCTGTATATATATTAGATATATATATACTGTTGACTGTATGCATTATCACTTAGTGTGTATGTATATATATTATAGTAATTCACTCAGTGAGGTCTGACTCCCCTCCGTTGACTATTTTTCAGGAGAGTCAACTTCCTCAGACCTCAGTAGCAGGTCGATACGCCGGATTTCTTCCACCCCGGCTTCTTTATGTAAATTGTCTACTTGAGTCTTATTTATTTTATCTAGACACTGCAGTAGTTGTAAATTAAAGTATTGGATTTCATGTACTTTATTTTAAAGGAGATATATATTATGATAAAACTGGATTGTATTAAAGAGATTTTATGTATGAGATAAGATTTTTATTTAATCCAGTTGATATGGATAATATTGTGATATTTCAGATTTTTATTTCCGCTGCATATATATTATATGGTTATTGTTATTGCATGATTTATTTTATATTTAGGCTTGCTACGGGTTCCGGATTCGAAAGAATTCCCGTTCCCTAGCGCCGGTCATGACTCCTGTTTTGGGTCGTGACAGTTTTGTCCGAATAGGATCGAGATGAGGCTAGCTGGGCGAGGATCGCCACTCTCGAGCATCAGATTGATGTGTTCCAGATTGATGAGGATGACGACAGGAGTGGCAGCATCGCTGAAGGAGAGGCTGACCCCGAGGGTACTAGATCGGATGCTTTATTTTTTGGGGTTAAAACTTGTGTAGTCTTCGAATAGTGAACATAAAATTTCAGTTTTTAGTTTTATGGACAGAATGCTTGCATAATTCAATATTTTTCTTAATTAAATTCACTTGTTTTTTTTCTCATTTCTTTATATGTGAGTTGATTTCACTGTTTGCATATGTAACTTTCGGCACCTGTTTGGACTGTGTGATTTAAAGAAGCACAAATGGCCCATGCTACTGATGAGGCAATCGCCTCATTGGTCTTTGGTGAAGAGGTGATCACCTCTTGCTGCTGAGGCGGCACCACATTGATGAGGTGATCAGCTCATTGATGAGGCAAACACCTCAGCAGCAAGAGGTCATCCCCTTATAAAAATCCATATTTTTATGTTTGACCTAATTCTCGAGTTCCCTCCGCCCCTAACCTTTTGTTTCTCTCTCTAGACACCTCTGAAAAGCCACAAACATGAAAAAAAAAAGTCTGAGGCCCCTACAGTCTATTTTGAAAGGTTTGGACAATAAATCTTGGGCAGGGTTAGAGTCGTTCCACCTTCCGGTCTTCAAATCACTCCACACTAGGAGAATCAATTTCCCTTTCCTCCATGCCATGGTTCAATTTTAGGATCCCCATAAACACATTTTCTGGTTCAACATAATAGAAATATGTCCCCTACCAGAGGAATTTGAGGCAATTCTCGGCCATCGTATGGACTCTGCTTGTCAGCTTGCGATTCCAATCCTTGAAAACCCGGATTCTCACTCCATTCGGCAACAAATGGCGTGTATGTTCAACCTTCCACCCCAATCTTCTTTTCACTATTTCGCCAACTTGGAAATTAAACTAGAGTCCTTCCTCGAGGTCACCATGAATGTGGACAAAGAAGAAACTTACTGGCCTTACATGTTAGCCCTTTATTTGTATGCTTAATTTCTATTGGTCTCTCCCTCAGGGCACTGTGATACGAAGATCCTTTCCATCCTCGATCAAGTGAAGTCAGGGTTCAATCCCTTCCCTCTCATCTTAGTGGAAACTATCATTGGATTGGATGACTTCATAAGAACACGATGATTCTCAGGAAGCCCATTCCTGTTGGAGGTAAGTTTCCCATTATCCCTTCTTTAATTTCCAACTGTCATAATGTCTGTATCCAACCATTTTCAATCCTACAGATGTGGTTTTATGAAAAGTTGGGCCTGATCAAACCTCCTTAAGACATCTGACATTACTAGGCCAAGGATTATCGAACAAAAAAACTACATCCTATCTCTGCAGACATTCACGGCTGGCTGTCAACATTTCCTGATACACTGATCTGCTGGATGTGTCCCTAGTGGGGATTGCAACATGTAACCATTCGGTCTTATACATATTGCATCCCGGTTGTCGGTCTCCATTTTGCCACTTTCTACAATCTAGCCCACCTCTGCCACCAATATGGTCATAAACAACTGATTGTGGAGCCCATTCACAAGTTCAAGCCAGGGCCGCTCTCTTAAAATTTCCTGGATGACCTGGTGGCAACTTTGCCTTGAAGAGTCATTGAAAGGAATTTAAGCTACGATGGTGATCAAACCACCGATGATCATTACAAAGCGTGGGTTTGTTTGTAACAGACAGAAAGAGATGAGTTTATTAGATACAAGAGGACAAGGGAGTTACAAATGCTAAGTTTACAGGGTAGGCAACAAAAAAAGAGAAAACAAAATTAGCTCACAAAATGAAGTCATTATTTCCCCTTTTGTTAGAAGTAATTTCCCTTTTGTACTAATTAAACGACTTGTAATGGACACATTATGAAATGTTTAACGATAATTAAGGCAATATGTTTCATTTCATTTAAGCACAAAAATGCATATACACTTCACTTTTGGTAGATCTCATGTTACTAGTCGACTTGCCCTTGTAAGTTTTTCGACTAATCATTTTGCACCTCTCTCACCCCTTTTATATGTCCTTAACTTTTTCCTGGACCACCTCTTTTGAGGTTTTGAGTCCAACAAGACTTTTTTTTTCTTTTTTTTCTTTTTATTCTTTAACTTTTGCCTAGACAGCTTTTTTTGAGGTTTTCTCCGTAGCGAGACTTTTTACAAAAAGTATTTCTTGAGCTTGTCTAGGTTGATAGGTTCTTTGAACTTGTTTCCCTCTATGTCACATAGAATGGCAGTGCCTTTTGAAATAGCTTTTTTACCAGATACGGTCCCTCCCAATTGAGCTTAAACTTCCCTCAAGGATCGGTCATGATTGACCTTATAAGTTTCAATACCAAATCCCCTTCTTGAATTTTGCCTGGCTTGATTTTCTTATTATAGGCCCGGGCTATTCTTTTCTGATACAGCTAAGAATGATACATGGCCTTCATCCTCTTTTCATCCAGCAATGTCAACTGAGCCAACCGACTTTCGATCAATTGATACTCATGGATTTTAGATTCCAGAAGGACTCTCAATGACCTTATCTCAGCCTCTACCAGTAAGACAACCTCATACCCATAAACCAAAGAGTACGGGGTGGCTCCTATCGAAGTTCTAGCAGTAGTTCGATACCCTCATAATGTGAATTGTAAGTAATCGGCCCAATCTCAGTAGTTTTCCAGCGTCTTGGCCAAGATATTTTTTACATTCTTATTCAATGCTTCCACTGCCTTATTTGCCTGTGGCCTATACGAAGATGACTTGTGGTGCTTAATCTTATAATCTTTTAATAATATGGTCGTTTCTACCTGAAATTGAACACCATTGTCTGTAACTATATGATGAGGCAATCCATACCTGTAGATTATATTCTTTTCGATGAACTTCGACATCTGCTTCGACCCTATAGTAGCATAGGATTCAGCCTTAACCCATTTGGAGAAGTAATCGATAGCCATAATGATATAACGATGGCCATTAGTTGCTTTTAGCCTCACCTCCCCTATGATATCAATCCCTTATATGGCAAACGGTTAAGGAGAAGTCATTCCTTGAAGCTCCATAGATGGTAGGTGGCTAACATCACCATATGTTTGGCAATTGTGACATTTCTTCATAAATCCCACACAATCTGCTTCCATGGTGAGCCAAAAGTACCCCTGGCGGGCTATTTTCTTTGCCCAGACAGTCCCATTCATGTGTGGTCCACATACCCTTTCATGAATTTCTTCCATAAGCTTTCGGCCTTCATCCTTATCAATGCATCTGAGGTGTACCCTGACTGACATTCTTTTGTATAACATCCCATTGTGGCTTATGAACTGTCGAAACATCATTTGCAGGGATATTCTTTCTTTCTTATCAGCATCATCCGAAAATTGCCCAATTTCTAGATACCTTTGCAAATCATAGAACCAAGGTTTCTCAGTGGCGTCAACTGGCATTACTCTCAACTCTTCGTAACAGGGGGCTCAAGACTTCGTGAGAATTAAGGGTCTGGCCTCTAATTGTTTCCTACTTTCCCACATGGAGGCTAGTATAGCTAGGGCGTCAGCTACCTAGTTTCCTTCCCTTGGTAAATGGACAAATTTACACTGAGTGAAGGAGAATAGGATGGTGGTCAAGTATTCCCAGTACAGCCGTAATCTATCTTCTTTTATCTCCCATTCTTTGGTGGCTTATTTTATAACTAGTATGGAATCCCTATAGACAATAACATTTTCTACCCCCGTGCTACGCAATGCTTCTAAACTAAAGATACAGGCTTCGTATTCTGCTTGGTTATTGGTTGATTCAAACTCGAGTCTTTTTTCCATCAGGATCATTTCTCCTTCTGGCGTAACCAAGATTACCCCTATTCCGGCCCCTTTGTTGTTGACAACTCCATCAAAGTACATCTCCCAGCCTTGTATCTCTATCACCCCTAAATGCTCGTCGGGGAACTCTAACTTCCACTCTGGTCATCATCCATCGGGCTTTGTGCCAAGAAGTCTACTACTGCTCTTTCTTTCACTGTCTTTTTGGCCATATACTCTATGTCAAATTTTATGAGCAAAACAAGCCACCTAGCCAATTCTCCTGTAAGAGACGGGGTCTATTGGAGGTACTTGAGGGGATCATGTTTAGAAACTACCTATACTTTATAAGACTGGAAGTAGTGTCGGAGCTTTTGCGTTGCCTAAATAACTGTTAAACAAGTTTTCTCCATAAAACTATAAGTAGCTTCGTAGGGCAGAAGCTTCTTACTTAGGTAATATACAACATGTTCGATCTTCTTTTCACCTTCCTGTGCTAACATTGCCCCTATTGCATCCTTTTCAATTGCCAAATATAGGATCAAGGCTTTACCCGGTCTCGGCGGCTGTAAGACAGGGTGATTCATCAAATAATCCTTGATATTTTCAAAAGCTTGTTGCCATCTTTCATCCCACACAATAGGTTAGTCCTTCTTTAGAAGCTTAAAGATGAGATTACAAATGGCCGTTAACTTGGCTATAAACCTGTTGATATACTGTAAATGCCCTAGAAACCCTCGGAACTCTTTTTCATTCTTTGGTGCTGGCATATCCCTGATTACTCTGATATTATCTGGGTTGACCTCTATTCCTTTCTGGCTGACAATATGTCCTAACAGTTTGCCAGATGTAACCCCAAAAACACACTTCTTCAAGTTCAGTCTAAGATTATACTTTTCTGCTCTAGCCAGAAACTTGTCTAATACGTCAAAATGCCCTTCCCTGGTTGCAGAATTCACCATCATGTCATCCACATACACTTCTACCTCTTTATGGATCATATCGTATAGCAAGACAGTCGCCATCCTTTGATAAGTGGCCCCTGCATTCTTTAACCTGAAAGGCATCACTTGGCAACAGTACACGCCCCATTCAGTGATGAAAGACATCTTCAATCTATCTATTACTGCCATTATGGTTTGTTTGTATCCCGAAAATCCATCCATAAAAAAGTACATTGCATTGGAAGCTTCACTATCAATTAATGTATCGTTATACGGTAGCAGGAAGTCATCCTTGGGGCAAGCTGTATTCAAATCCCGGTAGTCCACACACACTCTAACCCTTCCATCCTTCTTAGAAATTAGAACTATATTTGCTAACCATTGAGTGTCTTCTACCACTTCTAAGAACTTTTCCTTTAGTTGCTTTTTGACTTCTTCCTTAACCAAAAGAGCCCATTCTGGCCTTAACCTCCTTTGCATCTGCTTTACTGGCGCTATGTGAGGGTATGTGGGGATCCTATGTTCTGAGATTTCCCTGTCGATTCCGGGCATGTCTTTGTAACCCTAAGTAAATACTTTCTGTCTCTTTTTTAGGATTTCTTCCATTTTTCCTCTTTCACTATGAGTTAAACCAGAAGCAAACAATATATTTTTAGGGTTATCGTTTGTGCCTAAATTAAATGATTCAATTTGCATGAAATTAATGTTAAACATATGCATGAAATGATTATCACAAACAAAATAACCATTAGGAAACACATCACACAAATAAGCAAATTCAAATTTCATCGCATCCACTTTTGAAAAGAAAAGATCTTTAGTTTCAAACAAAGAAGGAAGAGAAACATCAAAGTCATTATAGAAGGTATCTAAGATAGAGTCAAGGATGTAGGTCTCAAAGTCAAGGTCTTTGTTCGGATCATCAAGGCCTTTCTGCTATGAAGTAGCTTTATCCTCTTTAAACTCCTCTTCAGCCAGTACCAGCTCCTTAGCAGGGGTCTTTTCAATAGCAACTTCCCCAGTTTTGTTCACAAATTCAGCAAAAATCTCGAACCCCGGGATAACTTCCCAAGCTACTAGGAGAGGTTCTGGAGTCTCATTGTATAGGTGTCCAGTGCCTTCCTTTATAAAGATTTCCCATAGAGTCTTCTTTCTAGCCATGGTTTCCTTCTCCTTTTCTTCAGATCGATCCGACATACCCATCTCTTTCCCTGCTTCATTAACCTCTTTGAATCCTAACCCATGCTTTAGGACAGGTACTTTATTTCCCTTAAACTCTAAAGGTCCGCTTTGATTTTTCCCTAATCCCATACCGGGCAAAAATTTCATATTGCGCATCATTCTCAGAACCTTTTCATCCATCTCATCCTCATAGATCACACAGACTTCAAAACTAGGACTAAAGGAAATCTCCTTAGGGATCAACTTTAGTGCGGCTATGGCGACTTCAGTTTCGGCTGAGATGGTGACAACCCTTCCTTCATATGGAAACCTAATCTTTTGATGAATAGTGGATGGAACGCCACCTAGATGGTGAAACTATGGCCTCCCTAGTAAAATGTCAAATGTTATCGGGATATCAATCACATGGCCTCCCTAGACTTCTATAGGCCCTGTTTTAACTAATGCCTTAAAAGTTCATTCCATAGATCTTTTGGTGTCATCATAAGCCTTGATAACTTCTTCAAAAGGCTTTAGGTTAGCTACCGTCAACCCCAGCTTCGGCAGAATCTTTAGTGGACACACATTGATGGCAGAACCATTATCAACCATCACACATCAGGTCATCTTCCCTTTTACCTCAGCTTCGATAAATAGACCTTTATGGTGATCCCTCCCTTCCAGAGGCAAATCATCAGTGGAAAATTTTATCATTCCTTGAGGGGTTTCCGTTAGTAACAAGACCATTTATTCTGGAGTGGAATTAGTGGAAATCTTTTTCTGATCTAATGTCAGGACTAGGGCTTCCCTGTGATCCCTAGAATGCATGAAACTCCCAAACACTGGCAATGGTTTCTTTGCTTTGTTCTACCACTTTTCCCTTTGCCACACATCCTGCCTTTTCGGGTTCAGACCCGATAACCCTAGGTTCCCCTTTCTTTTCTTCAACTTTCCTTATAGGCTAACTTGGCTCACTCGCCTCATTGTCCCATAGGTCATCCCGTTCTCTGCCTTTGTCATCGGAACTCCATATATCCAAAACTTATACCTATAATTCCATGGGTCATATGCTTGGCTTTAGGTTTTCAGGTTTGGTTTATTGGGAGCCGTGCGAGACATCAATAAAGGAGTTTAGGACTTGCTCTTTTGTTAGGCCAGAGTTGACCATTAGAATGGGTGGGTTAGGAGGTGGTACATTTCGGTAACTGGGTAATAGGTTGGTTTGGGTGTTTGGTTTTCTATTTTATGGGTCGGTAATGTTGCCTGAGTCTATTAAATCTTGGATTTCATGCTTTAACTAGGCACAACTGTCTGTGTCATGCTTGATGCTCTGATGAAATTTACAGAAAAGCTTTAGGTTGGCTCCAGGCTTTGGTTGTTGTGAAGGTAAAGGTCATAGCAGGTTCTTCTCAATGAACTTATCGAGGACTTTGGATATAGGACATCCCAGATTTGAAAATCTCTGAGGCTATCTAACTGCACTGACTTGTACATTGCTGCTCGACGGTCGAATAGCATGAATTTGAACGTTACCGCTTGAGCTGGCTCCCTTTTTGCCCCCAGATCCTCTTTCAAAGACCTTCTTCTTTTAAGCCAAATATGATTCTTTTAGGACCCCAAATATGTATAATTCTTCAAAGTTCCTAATCCCTAGATCCCTTAATTTCCTAGACAATACGGGAACACACCCTTCTATTGCCAAGACCAACTGGTCGGACCTAGCAGGCTTATGCCTCATCAAGGTAACTTTCCCCTCCAACGGGTCAGGTAATCAGTAAAAGGCTCATTAAAGTTCTATTTGGTATTCTGTAGATCTCTCAAGGACACCTCTAGTTGAACACTAAGACCATATTGCTTGACAAAAGCAGTGCACAATTCTTTCCAATCTGACTGAACATGCAGTTCCAACGTTAAGACCAAGTTTGATGCTCCCTCCAACGAAATAGGGAACTACTTGACAATTTGGCTCTCACTTAACTCAGTAGCCTTCATGTATGTTACATATTGCTTCAAATGCAAATGGGATCTTCGGCACCAGTATACTTCTTTATGTCTGGGAATTTAAACTTACGAGGCAGTGGTTCATCCCCCTTTTCTAGATTCAGATTATAATCTAGAGGAGAGACCATACCCTTTTCCTTCATCATCACCTGCATCTGATTCATCACTCTAGTCATATTTTTAGCCCACTCAGTTTGACCCACATCCTCGGCTGGGATGACATTTCTTTAATTCACCGGATTGGCCAGTACTGTCACATCATCTTCTTCCCTTCCTCTAATCGGTATTTCCTCATCGAGATCCACCGGATCAATCGGTGGTGCATTGGGTGGTTGTGCTGGCTGACTGTCTCTGATAAACTTAGTGATCTCCCCCATCATTTCTCTCATCATAGCCCGGGTTTCTGTTATTACTTCCTCTTTCCACCATGCCCCAAATGCTTCTGGATTGAACCCTCCTGCCATTCCTAATTCTGAATTTTTGATCAAATGACCTGAGCTAGCTCGAACCCACCCTGCTGAGCTTGAAGGATCTATAGCGCTGATAAAATAATAGGTTAGAATGATGCATGATGTGGATGCGTGATATATAAGTCCATTTTATTTAGAAATTTGAAAAACAAGAGGTCACACATAAAAGATATACAAGATCAAAGCATGGAACTTGAACGTGCAAACTCCCCCTTTATTCCTCCCACACATGTATTCAATGGTAAGTATCTTGTCCTAGGATTTTTGGCCTGGGTTTTAATTATCAGCGGGGGATAATAAAATCGATGTATGCAAGAAAACTCTCAAAATGATTCAAACAAGTAATGGTTCCTTTAAATAAAGCCCGAGTCCACTTTCTATGAGCCAAGATCCTTAGCACCATAAACTTGCTCATCAAGGCCCACTTGAAATGGGTTATGAGTAGGCATGAGAGGCCTTTGTTGACTAGCTTGTTTATAATGGGCTTCGGTTGGACGTGAGGGCTTAATTTATTTTGGACTGCTTATTGATGGGCTTGAGATTTATTTTAAGGGTCCATTATATGGCATAATACACATGCATGTGGGAAAATTCCTAAGGATAGTTGCTAAGACATTACATGGGCTTGAGTCTTAAGTAAAAAGGCTTCGGCTCCCACAACGATATACATCCCTATATGTCTCCCCACTCAAGGGTTAAACAACGCGGATTAGTACATATCGTGAGTGACAATAATAAAATATTCCACCACCAGGTTTGAGTGAAACGTAGGTAGCGAAGTACTGACTATTGTCTAGTTAATTCGGGATTGAAGTGCTCATTATGTGCAAAATGTATAGTGAATGCATAAATGCAGGAAGAAATAAGAAAATAATTAAAGATGGTAAAATGCAAAACACTGGAATCAGTTTCTCTATCCCCAGTGGAGTCGCCACTATAGACAGTGGGGTTTAACGCGCGCTCAAGTCTTTGGTGACCACGGCACTGTATGGGCTCGAGGCCCACTAGGAAATACGATATAGGTTTTGGGCCTATTCGGAGATGGAGTTGCCACCTGGATAAAAACCAGGACACACTATACAACAATTGGATCCCATAGAGGTTCCTAGAAGCCGTCACCAGAGATCGGGTTCAGAAACTAGGTATGAGCATTTGAATGCTCACCCAACCTTGCGGTTGGCCTCCGTTTATATTTCATGTTTTATTACCATTTAATTATTTAATTATTTCCTCATTTACCACACATAATAAAATTGCCTTCGAATAATTGCCAAATTTTATGATCAAGTCCGAGTTTGCACATTAGTTCGATTTCATGCCTTTGAGTCCCAACATTCAATAACAATAAAATAAATAATAATTACAACCGTACATTCAAAAATGAATGGGGGGAAGGGATTAAGGATTATAACGCTTTTTAGCTAAATAAATGAAATAATATATAGAAAATAAACCAATAAAATAACATAAAAGTAACAATGTACAAGGGATAACTAGCAAAAGTGACTACTCGATGATAGAAGTCATTAAGTAATTCCTATAAATAACACATAGTTAGTCATTCTTTTCAAGAAAAAAAATGAAATCATATATAACGATACTTATAAAAAAGGCTTTATAAAAAAGGGTTTTCATATTATGAACTGAAGGAAGCATCGAACGATCAAGGTTAAACATCATCACGCAACGATACAGACATGTTTAAGGCCAAGAGAGGATATATTAAAGCAGACATCATGACAAACATAAAAAAAATAAAACAAGAAGCAGGCTAATTCTGTCAATGAGGCAGTCACCTCATTAATGAGGCGACGCCTCATCAACAAGGACTTTTATAATTCTAAGGCAAAAAAAAAAAGGTATAAAACACACACTCGAAAGGTAGACTCCCTAGAGGCCTGTCAATAGGGCGATGCCTTTGTGAAGAGGCGTCACCTGATTAGCAAGTCGGCTCCGACTCTCAAAACGTACAGACTTATACTCTAAGTAACAAAACATGCATATACACTCTGTAATCATTAAATTACGACTACATGCAAAAGTGTTCAAAGATGCATCAATAAAGTGAGATATCAAGCAAGACATACTAGAGATAAACCTAAAATGTACTAAGAACTTAGTCACACAAGTAAGAACTCACAAAATGATGCACATGTTAAGTTTAAGTGCAAGTTTTCTACCAAAAATGAGAGGCCCTCAAAGGTGTTTTTGATTGTGATCCTTGCTAGGACGTGATCTTTACTTTTGACACAAGCTTTTTCCTTCTTCTTTTAAGAAAATGTGGACCTTCATTTGCTTCTACCTCTTCTCCTCCCTTTAGGACGTTTTTTCTCTCTTTTTCTCTTTGTGTTTTTTCTTTTCCAGAGCTCCTCCCTCTTTTTTCCAACCTCCCCCAACCTCTCTTTTTTCCTCTTTTTATTCCTTAACTTTTCCATGTCCCTAAGCCTTCTAGCCTATCATGAGCTTTCCTAGCCTTTTTTCCTTCCCTAAAAGTCTTTTTCTCATGCAAGAAGCAGGTCTGGAAAGTGGGGCCCACACCACTTAGTTGTCATGATTGTAGCTGCAAGTGGGTTGTCATAGAGGCAGTGCCTCATCGATGAGGCAATCGCCTCTGTGATGAGGCGATCGCCTTATTGACAACTACCAAAGAGGCGATCGCCTCATTACACTAAGGCAATGCCCCTTTGGCCCGGGTCTGCATTGGGCCAGGCGGGTTTGGGCCAAATTTGGATAGTTGGGCTCGGTTTTGGGTTTTCCAGGCTTCAGGTTTTCAAGTCCACTTTCCACTAGAGATTTAAGCTTCATTCTCATGTCCAAGTTCCACATTCTCATCATTGGGTTTGACAATGGGTCGATCAAACTAAGCAACTCTAATTCATCCCCTAACACGAGCTGACCGAATTGGGTGTCTACAATCATCCTTCTCCATCTTCTCCGGTGCCGACATCATCTGTAACCCACAGAGATCGAAACTCCTCCTTTCCAGCCAACCTTCCTTTTTCGGCCACCATTTCTTGCCATTCCAGTGTCTATCAACTCTCCTAACATCGTTGAGCATGAATCTAAGCCTGGTTTGAGCTTTGATCTTCCTTTTCTTGAGTTTTCTTGAATTTTAGTTTTTGGAGTTTTAGGGTTTTCAATTTTTTTTAAGCTTGATCTTGATGATTCACACAAAATTCCTTCACAAAAGATGATCATGGTAGCTTAATCTACATGTCTATATTGTTTTTTGAATTTTTTGAATTTATTTTAATTTTTGTGAATTTTTGAATATTTTATTATTATTTAATTAATTTTCATAAATTAATTTATTTAATTATAAAATTTGTTGATTTAGTGTTTTTATGGGTTATTATTAATTTTAGTGTTGAGATAATAATTTTTGTGATTTTTATGTAATTTTTATAAATATTTTTATATTATGTCAATATTAGAAAATTAGGTTAAAGTTAGGTTTTTGTTGAAATTATTGTTTAATAATGTGTTTTAGTTAATATTAGTAATATATATGTTGAGAAAATAATTTTTATGCATTCATATAATTTTTATAGAATTTTTTAGTAATATTAGTATATTATGTGTATTTTTGTATTATAGGGTTGAATACGTAATTTTATTAAGATTATAGCTAAATATTATGTTTTAGTTAGTTTTATAATTATTTAAGGTATTAAAATGATTTTTACAAATTATTTACTATTTTTAACTAATTAATACTAATTTTCAAAAATTATTTTCAAATAATATATAATATATTATTTTGGTAATAAAATGGGTTGTTAGTAATTTTTAATATGTATTTAGACTATTTTAGTTATTTGAATATATAAAGTGAATTTTTATTAATTTATATTGAATTATCGAGAAATTTGATTTTTAATAATATTGTATTATTATTTCGGGATTTGTACGTAATTATTGAGAAAATAATTATTTTTGATGTTTTAATGTTAAATGTGTAATATTTTTCTATTTTGAGGATCATTGTGTAAATTATGGATTTTTAATATATTTATTATATTATCTGGAATTTTGGTGAATTGTGGATCTCGGTTGGGAAAATTATGCAGTTTGGGATCTCAACCGAGGGTTGTGTGAATTCTGGTTTTTGATGTGTGTTTTTTTACTGGATCGGCTTTACTTTTTAATAGAGAGATGTCCGTTTTATAGAGGAGGTTCTGTCGAATTTTCGGTAAAATTCTCATAAAACGTGACATCGAATCAATTTTGTGTCTGTCGGTATTTTGAAATCTTAGATCGAGTCTCTATAGAGCTTAAGTTAGATTTATTCTGATTTTCATTATTATTTTATTTGTTTAGTTGCGCCAAAATCGAAGCCTAGTGGACTGGGCCGGTCATATCAGTCTCGTGGAACGCAAACCTGTGAGTTGTTATTTTATATATACATCGCATTTAGGTTGCATGTTTTAGAAAATACATGTTTTGATTTGTAAATATTCATAAATTGTGTTATTAAAATGTTTAGTATACTTTAGGTATATTTTTAGTATATTTTTTATATACTTCTAAATAGATGCATGTTTTATTATTAATTTAAACTTAATATGCTTTTAGTATATTGTTGGTTTACGTTTGGTATCTTTTATGATTTATTTGAATTTATTTGATATATATATACTTGAAATATACTTAGTTTATTTAAGGTATATTTTCGGTATATATATGGGTTATTTTGTTATAATGAATGACATTATGCATTATTTATTTTCTCGTATGAATGTTTTATTTTAATGAAAGATATCGATAGAACGTGCTACTGTGTACATATCAGTGCGATAAATTTAGGGTTGAGTGAGAATTCTTGTGGTAATTATGATTTGATTGAGAATTATATGATTAATATGACTGAGTTGTGATATGATTGATAGTGTGATTGTTGGAGCTCGGTTAACCAAGTGTCTTGGGGCCAATCACACTGACAGTTAGACTGCTGGAGCTCAGTTGCCTTAGTGTCTTGGGGCCAGTCTACTATCCATATGGAATAAGTGAATTTATTTGGAATTAAGTAAGCCTGTATGGCTAGAGTGATGTTATTGTTCATCAAGGTTGCGTTAAATAGGGTTCTATTTGATCCTTCATAAATCTATAATTTTTCAGTATTATTATATAAGTGATTTTAAGCATTTGTGTAAATCGTTTGTATATATATTTATTATATACGAATGTTTGATTGCATTTGACATATTGGAAATGCATGTATATAAATTATAACAATTCACCCAGTGAGGTCTGACTCCCCTCAGTTGACATTTTTATAGGAAAGTCTTTTTCTTCAAACCTCAGCAGTAGACCCATTCGCCGAATTTCTTCCGCCCTGACTCTTTTATGTAAATTATTTACTTAATTTTTATATTGTACTCTAAAAAACTGCAGTAGTCATATTTTGTATCATTTCTAAGTTGTATTTTATATTTACTTTATGTGGTTTTAATTCAGAGGCCTTTCTTAGAATATTGTATTAATATATTTATGTTATGATATGAAAGAGATTATTGTTATTATATTGGTTTGAGATTTTAATTATGATGCATATTTATTTTATTGCATGCTTTTCTTTTAAGGCTTGCCACGGGTTCCGGATTTGAAAGAATTCCTGTTCCCTAACATCGATCATAGCCCCCGGTTTGGGTCATGACAAAACTCTATTAATCCCCAACCGAGGTTCACAAATCACAAACCAACAATATTAAACAGTAAAATCATAAAAATCATAAAAAATCCAAAAAAAAATTAAAAACCTTTATTTTCCAACTAAAACATAAAATTCTAATTTTTAAATAATATTTGGTAATAAAATTCATAAATGGAATAAAATTCCCATTTTACAATTAAATTAACATAAATTGCAAATAATATTTAAAATTACCATTTTACATCATAGAATAATAAAACACCCATTTAAGCTCAAAATAATAAATAAATTTATTATTTTCACAATATTCTAAAATTGTCACAAATT
The DNA here is from genome assembly GCA_947683625.1 of Mallotus nudiflorus. Classification (NCBI taxonomy): domain Eukaryota; kingdom Viridiplantae; phylum Streptophyta; class Magnoliopsida; order Malpighiales; family Euphorbiaceae; genus Mallotus; species Mallotus nudiflorus. The sequence goes on along the minus strand of CANTUR010000017.1, from coordinate 580,582 downwards.
AACTAATAAAATCTCAAATATTATATAATATTAATAAAAATTCAATTTTACAATTATTCAACATAACATAATAAAATTAGTTTAAAACCCATTTTATCACAAAAATAATAAATAATATATTATTTGAAAATAATTTTCAATAATTAGTATTTATTAGTTAAAAATAGTAAATAATTTATAAAAATCATTTTAATACCTTAAATAATTTTAAAACCATTTAAAACATATTATTTAACTATAATTTTTATAAAATTACACAATTAATCCAATAATTCAAAATACACATAATATATATAATATTCCACAAAAATTATAAAAAATCATAAAAATTATTTTATTAACAAATAATATTCTAATATTATCTAAAACATATAAGTAAACATTAATTTCAATAAAAACTAAACTCTAACCTAATTTTCCAATATTTACATAATATAAAAATATTTCTAAAAATTACATAAAATTCTCAAAAATTAATTTCTCAACACTAAAATTAATAACTATATATAATAATACTAATTTAACGAAAATCATAACTTAAATAATTAATTTACAAAAATTAAATAAATAATTATAAAATAATCAAAATTACCCATAAATTAAACTAATTCAAAAAAATTAACAAAATTATTTCTAGCAAGATTGAGCTACCAAGAACAATATTTCAAAAACAAAAATCAATAAATCAAACAATTTCTAACTAAAAAAATAAATAAAAACCCTAATTGCCATAGTCTAAAAACCAAGAAAAAATTTACAAATGGACAAGCTAGAGCTTGAACCAATCCTCGAATTGACTTCTTCACAACTCCAGGAGTCGAACGACATCGGGAAGATGAGCTGTGGCAGTCGGAGGACGGAGCGACAGCGAGGAACTACTTGCAGATGTTGCTGCTGCTACTTGCTGCTTTTGTCATCTGGTGTCGCGAGGAGGAAAATGGACAGATGAGGAGATGACGGTGGTGATGGCAAAAGGAGGAAGGTCTGACGGTGAAGGCTGGGGTGGCTCTGACGTGAAGAGAAGAAAAACATAATGAAGGTTAGGAAATCAAGTTGTGTGGGAGGGGAAGCTTGTGTTTCTGTGTTTTCTAAATGTGTATATATATATATATATATATATATATATATATATACACACACACACACTTATATCAATATAGGCACACACATATACTAACAAATATACACATAAAATATATTCCTATATATGCATAAAATAACACTTAAAAATAAATATCAATAATATAAAAAATACTCATTAAATAATGAAATAATAATGCAAATAATGTAATTTTGACAAATAATAATATTAACAATACTAGTGAAATAATTTAATAATAAAATAATGCTCACAATAATATCAAACAACAAAAATAATAATAATAGGGTACTTAAAATAATAATATTAAAAATAACACCAATAATATTAACCCTAATATTTAAATAATAAACTTCTAAAAATAAATATTTATGTAAGCAATTCTCTTAAAATAAAGTACGTAATTAACAATAGTAATTAACGATAATAATAATAATACACGATTAAACTTTAAAATTATTAATACTGCATATCCCGAAATATATTTTTATAATTTAAAAACATGGATCATTACATAAGTATTATTTATTTGTTTAATAATATCATTATATTATAATTATTTGTGACTAGTATTTATTTATTTTACGTTAAATATTTTTATTATATAAACAATTTATTTGGAAGTTTATAATTTTAAAATATATTAAAGTTATTATTATTATTATTATTATTATTATTTGTTATTATTATTATTATGTATTATTATTATTGTTGTTGTTGTTGTTGTTGTTGTTAATATAATGTGCATGTGTGTGTATTGTGCATGTGTTATGTAGTGTTATATATATATGTGTGTGTGTGTGTGTGTATATATATATATATATATATATATATATATATAAAGAAAGAAAAGTCAGCTTTTTCGAGTCAAATCTTCCCTTTTCCTTTTCTTTTTTTTTTTCCTTTTTCCACCTTCTGCCTTCCGCTATTGTCGAGACTAGCAACATGCTCAGAGCTCCACCAGTGCCACCTTAGACCACCATGAAGCTCGTCATTGTCCTTTCTTCCTCCCCTCTGCCTTCTGCTGTTGCCTGGAGCCTTATCCTTACCGGAATCCAAGAGCTTGCTACAGTGTTGTCGACGGAAAAATGGTCATTTCAGCTCGAGTTTTTGGGCTCTTTAGACTCCTCACGACATGTACTTTTCGATTCTCAAGTCATTTCGACTTTACGACGTCCGGATTTTGAGTTTTCTTCAATTTTAATTTATGTCCATTTTAGGTTTTTATTTTTTTTAAATTTGTTCTTGTTTTATTCTTGAGAATTCCCTTAAGTAATGTTGTTATATGCAACTTAAGCTCCCTAAATATATTTTTATTTTATTTTTTTGAATTTATTTGGATTATGGGTAATTATTGAATTTTTAATAATTAAAAAATGAATTTTTATTAATTATGTTATTTTTTTATTTTGGATAGAATATTGGTTAAATTAGTATTTTTAATTTAAGTTATTAATTTTGATAGTAAGAAAATAATTTTTAGAAATTTTGTATAAGTTTTGAATAATATTTTTGTATTATGTGATTTTGGATTTATAGGTAAATTGTGTGTTTTTGTTGAAATTATAGTTAAATAATATGTTTTAAATAATTTTGTAATAATATTTGGTATTAAAATAATTTTTACGAATTATTTACTATTTTTAACTAATTAATACTAATTTTTTATAATATATTCAAATAATAAATTATTTAATATTTTTGTGATTAAATGGGGTTTTTAACCATTTTTATTATATATATAACCTATTTGAGTAATAAATTGCGAATTTCACTATTTTATGTTAAATACTTGAAAATAAAATTTTTATTAATATTATATAATTTATTTGAGATTTTATTTAGTTAATGTGAAAATAATTATATTAAATGTTTTTTATTTTTAAATATATTATATTTTAGTATTTTATGGATATTTATGGACTTTAATGATTTTTATTATATTTATTATTTAATATTGATTATTGGTGAATTGTGGATCTCGGTTGGGAATTTGTGTAATTCTGGGTCCCAACCCGAGGTGTTGAGTTTTGTGTTATTTAGAAGTGGATTTTCTTGTAGGATCAGCTCTACTTTTCAGTAGAGAGATACCCTTTTTACATATGAGACTCTATTGATTTTTTGGTAGAATTCTCGTAAAACATGACGTCGGGTCAATTCTGAGTTTCTGATTTTTAATTGAGTTTTAATTCTTAGATTGAGTCTTCCTTTATAATTCTTAGAAGTATAAGTTAGAAATTATTCTGATATTGTATTAATATTTATTTTTCTAGTTGCGCCAAGACCGATGCCTATCGGACCAGACCCGTCAAATCAGTCTCGAGGAGCGTAAACTTGTGAGTTATTATTTTATATATGCATTGCATGTAGGATAAATGAAAGTGAGCTTGCATATTTTCATTATATGTTTAAACATGAATTATTTCATTAAATGATTTAGAATATGTTTGGTATACTTTCAGTATATTTTTGGTATATTTCAATATATATGCGACGTATATATCTGTTATATTTTTAATATGCATTTGGTATATTTTTGGAATATTTATGGTTGATTTTGCTATATATGTAGCATATCTATTTAGAATATTTTTAGTATATGTTTGGTATATTTTTCTTCATTGGATGCCATTTTACTTTAATTATGCATTTTATTATTTTCCATAAATATATGGTTTTATTGAAGGATATCAGTAGAATGTGCTACCTAGTGGGCTACATTAGGACTGTGTACGTACCGGTGCAATAGATTTTAGTGTTGAGTTTAAGAAATCATTTGAGGTGAAATCTGATTGATCAATTATTGAGAATTTAAGTGATTGAGTAGTGTGATTGCGAGAGCTCGGTTGACCTAGTGTCTCGGGGCTAATCACACTGACAGTGAGACTGTAAGAGCTTGGTTGACTTAGTGTCTCGGGGCCAGTCTACTGTCCATAATGGAATAAAAGAATTAATTTGGAATTAAGTGAATTTGTATGGCTAGTGAGATATTTTGATTGAGGTTGCGAATATTTAGCGTTCTATTTGATCATTCATTTAAATAAAAAATTTTCTGCATTTATATATATATATATATATATATATATATATATATATATATATATATATATATATATATAAAGCAGATTTTAACATTTGTGTGAAATGCCTGTATATATTTATATATATACTGATGCTTAACTGTATATGATTTAGATTGCATGTATATATATTATAATAATTCACTCAGTGAGGTCTGACTCCCCTCAATATTTTTTCAAGAGATTCCTTGTCGTTAAACCTCAGTAGTAGACCTCTATGTCGGTCTTCTTCAACCCCGACTAGACTATGTAATTTTATTTTATGAACTTTTATTGTACTCTAGAAAACTGCAGTAGTAACGTTGTTATATCAGAAGTGTGATGTTTTGGATTTTGAAATTTCTGTATCAGATTACTATATGAATATTTTATTATGATATGATATTAAGTATTTATTTTTATATTGATTTAAAGTTTTAATTCTAGCATATTATTATATTATTATTGCATGTATTTTTATTTTTAAGGCTTGCTACGAGTTACAGATTCGAAAGAATTCTCATCCCCTAGCTCCGGTCATGATTCTCGATTTGGGTCATGACACATCAAGCCCAATTAAGGGCCTACACCTTACTTTCCATGTCTGCTTACAAGCTTTAAAGCAGATAAACATATGCCTAAACACCCTATAACCTTCTTTCAATGAATCACACCATAACTTAATCTCAGCTTTAGTACCAGGGTTGCTCCTCTTTAAAGCAATAACATAGGCCTCCAAGTAACCAAACTCAACTTTGAAACTTCCATCTAACTCATCAAGCATCATTCTCTTAGCCCTCTTACACTTATATGTTGAAACAGTAATCTTTAATATTTTGTTAGCTTCTTGCTTCATATTTGCACACCTGAAAACTGAATTTTTATAGATCTTGTTCTTGAAATGTTTAGCTAGAAATTTAGCTAATGCACTTGGTAGTTTAAATTCCCTATAACACTAATGCTCCAAATTCAAACTTTTCATTACTAACCCAGGGTGCTCACCATCATTGGATATGAATGGTAAAAATGGAAAACACTTTTCATTTTTGCACTTCACTCGCATCCCATTGGGTTCATTAGGATTGATTTTCAACTTCAACCTAAGAGCTATAACATATCTCAATATTGCTTCCCTTGCCTCTGAAGCATTAGTAAATGTCATGCATAGTATGAAATGAGCATTCTCCCCATCGTATTGAATTCTCTCTCTCAGTGCACTGTCATCTACTATCTTTTTTGCCTCTGTACCATTTGAGTTATCTAATTCACTTGAGTGCTCATCATTTGTGTCTTTACTATGTTCATCCTGCTCACTTGTATAACTAGCAGGATGCACATATCTGTATTGAGTAACATCACCCTCATTGAGTTCCCTATCTTTATCACCATCTGCATTTGCATTTGCATTTATAGTTACATGTTCAGTTGCATTTGATTATGTGGTTCCATGTTCAATTGCCTTTGCCTTCTCGTCAAAAGCAGTTCTGCTTTCAGTTTCCCCACTAATCGAAAATCCAAATGGCTTATTACTTATTTGAAGCACTTGGCTTTTAAATTCATGGACATCAATATCATGGTCTACAAATAACTCTACCTCGTAAGCCCAACTATTTTCTGTTATCTGGTACAACACTCTTTTTATGCTCTCATCATTATGCATGAGAAATGGACCATCTTCAATGTGTTTCCTGGCTTAAATACAAAAATTCTATTCACATTTGGATAGCCTAACGTCTTTTGGTATCTATACAAAATATCACCATAGTTTAAATAGTCTGGGTCAAACTTTTCAACCACATCCCCATCCAAATACATCAATTGGTCATTCTCATCTACATGCCATTATCCCCCATAGTTGAATAGCAAGTCAATAGTTTGTCCATTTTGTAAATAAATAAAAAAGGAATAATTTTTTATTTCAAATATGCTAAGTCTGTGTTATCTTAACATAGATAAAAATTAAGATTCCAATGAAGAATCCAATACCAACATAGATTAAAGATTAAAAAAATAACTTTTTTTAAACTCACCTTCTCAGTACCTGTCGCTGCTCTTTTACTTTGATCTTTCTTTCTTCCTCATTCAAAGCTATGTCTTCAATTGTTACTTTTATTTCAGTGCTCAACAATGGCTACCCATTTTGCTAATTTTGGAGCTTTTTGATTAGGCTTCTAACAATGGTTAGGGTTGAAGACATCATTTTCTAGAGTAAAGGCTACTGTTGGTTTTGTTTTTTTTAACTATTATTATATTAAAAGGTGCAATAAGCTAATATGGTTGAGATAATGATGTAGAAAATAGTGACTTCATTGCATGCTCGCCACGTCATTAAATAATTTTTTTATTCTTTTTAGTTAAAAAAGGGCCACATCAGCAAAAGCTAACAGAGCTCTTAACTGTCGTGAAATAAAGGGGCTTAAAACACCCAAAAAATATAATTTTATGCTCTTTTGGTCCAAAAAAAATATTAAGGGCTTATCCTCTCCATAGGGTATATATTAAGAGCTTAAATGCACCTTTTCCCTATAAATTAAAACATTATCCTTTTAATAATTAGGTTTAAAATTGAAAATTAAAAAAATGAAATGACACTGTTAAAACTGTGTATCTTTTTTACTTCCCTCTATTGTCCTGACTCCTATGGGTTTTAGATTATTTACCTTCATTTTTAGGGTTTAAGCTAAAGTAGCCAAGCCCTCTTTATTTACCGCAAATTAATTTAAAAAACTTATACATAAATTCATCAATGAATGAGCAGAAAAAATCTAAAATTTTTCTCACACTTGAAAAGAGCTTTAAATTGGCCCAAAAACCCATATAAATTCAACAACTAGCTACACCTCCTCACCAACTCATCATGTGGTGACATATCTCTCAAGCTCCTCTCTTACTTCATCTCAAAAGGGTGCACTCCTCTTCCATCTTCATTTAATTCTATTATTTCATTTCTTTACAAGTTGAATCATATTATTTATACTCAAAAGCTTGTAACTTTAAAGCTAAATATTGGGTCTTTACCTGATAATATAACTTATAATTCTTTGATTGATGGGTATTATAAATATGGTTAATTAAAGAAGCTTGTTTGATTATAAAAAAGATTATGAGTGGTGAGTGTAGAGTGGACTTGGTGACTTTTAATGTATTGTTTAATGATTTTTGTAAGAAGAAAATGGAGGAGGAGCTATTTGTTTATACGGGTTTAATGTGGAAGTGTTGGTTACCAAATGTGATTACTTATGGGACTTGGATTGATACATTTTGTAAAGTGGGTGATTGAGGGATGAGGTATAAGTTCTTTAAGGAAATGAGGAAGGATGGGGTAGGGCCAAACTTGGTTGCATTTACTTGTTTAATTGATGGATATAGTGAAGCTGGTGCCTTGGATTTTTCCTTTCAATTGTATAAGAATGTTGATGGGTTCTGTAAACAAGGGATGTTGGAAAGAGCAAAATGGTTATTTTTGAAAATGTTAGAAGTTGGATTATGCCCAACTCAACTATTTACCCTTCAATAATAAAAGGACACTCCAGGAAAGGGAATGTAGATGCTACAATGAAGAACTTCAATGAAAGGGAATGTAAATGCTACAATGAAGAACTTCAATGACATGTGTAAACAAAAATCAAACTTGATGTAATGGCATATAAGGTAGTCATATTAGGACTTGTGAGTATTGGTAGGTTAGATAATGTATTGGAAGTTATGGAAGCTATGATGAATAGTGGAATAGCTCTTGGTAAGATAGTATTGACTATTAACAATAATTGTGGATGCCCATTTCAAGGTTAGGAATACAAAAGTAGCCTTTAGTATATACAAGGAATTAACGGAGGTTTTAAGCCTGATGCTATAATAGATGGCCTTTGCAAAAATAGATGCTATCATGGTGCCAAATAGTACTTTTGCAAGGAAAAAGCTAATGAAGTTTTATACACTACGTATATTATGGAACTTGTAAAGAAGGGGATTTACATGAAGTTGAGAGCGTTGTAAGGGAGATGTCAGAAGCATGGTTCATTCCAGACAAGTTTGTCTACACTTTTTAGATTGCTGCACTGTGTAGGCAAGGCAGGATAATAAAGGCCTTTAAGGTAAAGAATAAGATGGTCCAATAAGGTTTTGCATTTGATTTGTTAACACACAATTCTCTAATTTTTGGTTGGGTACCTTGTTAATAATCAAAGAAAATAACTTTTTGACAATATGTTGAAAAAAGGTTTTGATATTTTGATTAAAGGATATCTTAAGCTAACATTTGATATTTTGATTAAGGGATATCTTAAGCAGAATAACACTATTGCAATCTTACAGTTGCATGAGGAAATGAGAATGAGAGGACTTATAAATGGGGATAGTCAGTTGACGGAAAAAAAAGTTTTGGATAGAAGATAAATTTTATTATACATCTTCATTGAACAATAATGCTACCAACAATCGTCTTAACTTGAAGAATCAATTCATAGTTGCATTCCTTTCCAAGAGAGGAGTGATTGCTACTACAACTCTGATTTTAATGGGCTCCTCTGCTTAGCTTCTTGCTGCCATTTATGATTGGTTCACACATGCAAATATAATTGAATATCATATGTTTTGCCTATATTGGCAGAATGATCATTTCATTCAAGAACTAAATAGATGCGAAGCTTATGTTTGCCTTGTGTATATGGTATTTTACGTTCTTTAGGCCAACTCCAGCGCGAGGGAAAAAATGGATTTTTTTCTCTCTAATACTCATTTGCAAACCCATTTTTGTATACATGAACATGGCCAATGCAAATATGCGTTTGCAATGTTTATTTGACTCATTTTAATGTGTTTTTTTTAATTATATTAACTTTTAAAATTTTCAATTTAGTCCAATTTTTTATTGTATAGGCATATTTTTTTTTAACAATTTTGTCCATAATTGTATTTTATTTAAAATATTTTGTTAATATATATATATAAAATAAATATAATATATACTGTTTGTGCCATAATTAAAATTTTTTAGCTAAAATATTAAAGTATTAATTTAATGTCCAATTTGATTTAATTAGAATTTTGAAGCCCAAAAATAATTAAAAAAACCTAGCCTAGTGCAACTTATTCATCAACTTGGTGACAAAACAAGAAGATTCTAGAGATTGTAGAGACGAGAGTGCCTTGGGGAAAAAATCAAACTTAGAGAAGAAGAATTATGTGAATTTATTTCAAGAACGAAAAAACTCTTAAGTTGCTGGAAAATTAATTAGAGAAGTAGTCTGCAAGTAAGATAATCTATAAAAACAAAGGGGAAGGACATCTATAAGGACAACCAATCATCAACGCAACTCAATCAACAATCATCATCAGTGTAGCAAATTTTATTTAGACATTCTTTAGTAGCTTTTAAATTAGTTTACAACAAATACTTTCTTATTAATTTCAAAGCAAATTATCTTTTAGCTTGTATTAATTTTCAGTCAATACAATTTTCTTTTACTATTCGAAAACACAAATCATAATCAAATATTTATTTTATCTGCTTGAAATTCAAATAAATTGTGGTAAAAGATTTTAAGAATCCACAATCAGTCTAAAGAAGTCAGGTTTTATTTTGAGGAATTTCTTTTCTAGTACGCTCGCAAACAACCTTTTGGCATGCATGCATAAAACTAAAAATTGGAGAAACATATACTAAAAAAATATACACTAAATTTAAATATGATACATTAAAAACAATATTCATTGCAAATAACATTTTTAATTACAAATTAATTTAATATTATTTGATACCAAAAAATATTATTAATGGATAAATTTGTTAAAAGAATATAAATATATATGTAATGTGGTAAATATTTAAATATTATAATATGAGATATAACAAGAATATATAAAAAATATTTTTTTTGGTATTAAAAATTATATAATGAGTTGAAAAAAATATGGTAGATACTGCATTTTAATAAAAATTTAATACCATTTTAGTGATGATGGTTAAAGATGTCCTTAAAAATATTTTATAAGCAATCTGTCCAGTTCAAATAAGGACTTCGCTGGCAAGCTAAAACCTTACTTGCGTTTGTGCTGCCTACATAGAGAGGAAGAAGAAATACATGCTATTTATCTTTCACATATATCGTTATAAGGTGACCGGCAACTCATAGAGTGCATAATGATAAGTTATGGGAACATCTTCTATCACAACTTATTACGATAAATTATTAAATAAAAAAAGAAAAATTATGATTTATTAAATAAAAAAGAAAAAAATCTATCCATCCCAAAAGGAGAAACGAAAATTCCTGTTTTTAGACGACGAGTCATTTGCGGAACTTGTTAGAAAAACGCCGTCGCTTTACATCTTAGAAAGATACCGTGTCCACTCCGCTGCAGAAACTCCCAACAAGCTGGAAGAAAAGAGAAGGAGAAAAGCGCGCGAAAAAGTAACGGACTAGGGTTTAACACTTCGCCATGGCCATTGAATGCCTAATTCTTGGTAAAATTTTCACTCTCCGATTTGTTCGTTTCTGTTTCTCGACTTCAATTCACTGAACCTGAAACTCATATCTACATGTATTTCATCATATAAAAATGTGTTGTTTATTGTTTAGGCGCTGGGCAGGAAGTAGGGAAGAGCTGTGCAGTAGTTTCAATCAACGGTAAACGAATAATGTTCGATTGCGGGATGCACATGGGATACGATGATCACCGTCGATATCCTGATTTCTCTCTCATCTCTAAATCTGGAGATTTCAATACTGCTTTGGATTGTGTTATCATCACTCACTTGTAAAAACCACAATCTCTCCATTTTTGTGTCTTAATTTGACGTTTTAATTACAAATAATAATAATAATAATAATTGAAGAAAACTGATGTTGCAGTCATTTGGATCATGTCGGTGCTCTCCCTTACTTCACTGAAGTTTGTGGATATCATGGACCTGTTTACATGACGGTATAATGTCTCTATCTTGCTTGATAATTTAGGGCATGTTTGCTATATTACTTATGTTTTTGGGCCAAAACCTGAAAAAACGTATAGTTTGTTAATGGAACAACAAAAATGCTAAATCAAAAACAGAATTTATACCAAATACGCCCCTAATGTTGCTTGGGGTGGTTTGTGGATTTGAGTTTATTTGGAACTTGTATGTATAAGTTTCTAATCTCATGACTGCAGTTGGGACGTTCTCAGTAAAATTTGTTTCACTGCAGTATCCAACAAAGGCACTGTCTCCTTTGATGTTGGAGGATTATTGGAAAGTAATGGTTGATAGAAGGGGTGAGGAAGAGCAATTTACTGCTGAACATATTAAACAATGCATGAAGAAAGGTACCTGAATTTTCATTGCTTCCTGTAGAATACAGCTTGTTCTTGGTTTATTATTTTACTTTAATTAGAGTTGGCTGTGGGATAATCTCATTTTGATATGCTGCTTGCCTATTTTGTCCCATATAATGTTGAAAAATCAACAGTTTCTTATGGTTGATTCACCAGCTTACAAACAGCTTTTCTGAAGCTTGAGAGATATTGTAAGAATTCATAGGGGCCTGAGACTGCAGTAGACTTTTCAGCTATCAAATGTTGCAGCTGATGTATAATAATGACATTTAACTTATGCTTTGTAGCTATGTTTGTTTTAAAACTTTGTTGCGTTCATTTGATTTTGCAGTAATAGCAGTGGACCTGAAGCAAACTGTGCAGGTTGATAAAGATCTTCAAATTCGTGCCTATTATGCTGGTCATGTAAGATGGTTTGAAATTTATTCATTTCAGAATTGGCTAGTCATCTTCTATTGAACTAGGCTGAACTGTAACTTTTTCAAGCCTCAATACATAAGACCATTATTGTTGTTCAAAAAAAAAAAAAAAAAAAAAAATCCTTATTTGTGAGGTCACTGGTATATTTTCAAATTAGGGGAATCTTAGGAAATAGTCTTTTCTTGACATAATATAGGGCTTGATGGTAGTCTTTTCATAGGAATCGTTCCATAACACATTAGTTTGCTTCCTTTTGTTCTGTGTTCAATGAATTGACAAATAATTGGAAAATGTCACTTGTTTTCTTGAGTATGCTTGCTGGATGTGCCTGATGTGCAAAGTATTACATGCAACTTTTTTTTTTGCCAAAATAGTTATAGAAATCGAAAAGCCATTGGAATGTTTGGACTGAAGCCTACACTGTCTTCTAGATTTATTGATCTGTTTAGTGCTTACATTTCCACCTTTTGTTTCTCTTTTATTTTGTTTTTAAGGTTCTTGGAGCTGCAATGTTTTATGCAAAGGTGGGGGACTCTGCTATGGTGTATACAGGAGACTATAATATGACCCCAGATAGACACCTTGGTGCAGCTCAAATTGATCGATTGCAGCTGGATCTTCTTATAACAGAGTATGTGGAAAATGTAATATATTATAAAAGTATTTTAATAGATCTCGTTTTGTGGAGCCTTTCCACTAGTGGCTTTAATGTATGTTTTGTCTATTGAAAGTTAGAAATGTCTTATATTAACCCTCCTGTTCTCGAGATCTTTCTTTGATTATGCATACCATGTGTGTGTGTATATATATATATATATATATATTTAAGGCCAAAAATTGACCTGAGATCCAATTGTGGCTGCTTTTGCTCATAAAGTTCACTGGACTACATAAAATTGACAAAGAATGTCCTCTTTATTAAGGAAAACTTTATGAACTAGTGAGATTGCTTGCCTCTTTGGGTTGCATTATAAGGTTTGCCCGCTCAACATCAGTAAAAAGTAAATAACTATAGGGCTAGTCACCCCTTGTAACCTCTTTGCAAGTCAGCCAAGCTAGTTATGTGCAAGTGCTGTATCCGTAGATTTGAATTTGACAAGTAAGGATGTAATCGAGTTGACACACAGCCAAGCTTGAGCTCGAGCTTGATTCGACTTTCAAACTCAAAGCTCGAACTTGATCAAGCTTTTTTTTTTTAGTTTGAGCTCGACTTAATTAAATAATTCATATACTCGAGTTTGACTCAATTAATTAAATAAAATTTAAAAATTTTTAAAAATGTATATATTAAAATATTCAAACTCGACTAGAGCTTGAATTCAACTTGGTTTGATGAGATATATTTATAATTATATTTAAATAAAAGGGTGAAATGGTAAATATACACAAGCTCAATTAGGCTCTATTAAGCTTGCGAGCCTATCAAATCACATGTTTAGGAGCTCAAGCTCGACTCGATAGCCTATTCAAGTGGCTTGACTCAATAGCCTATTCAAGTGGCTTGACTCGACAATAATCAAGTCGATTTTGAATTTTTTCCGAGTCGATTTTGAGTTTTTTCTGAGTCGATCCCGAGTAGCTCACGAATCAGCTTGACTCGATTACACGCCTACTGACAACTTAAGCACTTTTTTCTATTTTATTATTATTATTAATTCGGAATCTAAAACTTTTCTTTTGCAATATCAATATTCTCAATGTTTTATAAACTATTGTAAATGATACATTAAAATGCTTCACCGTTCCGTGTTCCCTTCCCAACCTACTACAGCTATACTTTGTAGAAACTAAAAGCTGTACTGCATTGCTAGTACTTGTATTCTTACAAATTTAGGTTAAATTTAATGGAGGTTCTATTATCTTATGCTTATAAGTTATTCTCACAGGTCTACATATGCAACAACCATACGTGATTCAAAATATGCTCGGGAGAGGGAATTTCTTAAAGTTGTATGTGACTGGCCTGCCAATTTTTTTATCTGTGTGCATCTACGTTTTTTTTGTATTTTCTTCCCACCTTTCTATTCCTGATCTTCCCCAATACTGTGTTTTTTCAGTCACGTTTTTTGAATATAAATATTCAAGTAATAGGATTTCCAACTAATAATAGGTTCACAAATGTGTTGCTGGTGGTGGAAAGGTGCTTGTTCCCACGTTTGCCCTTGGAAGAGCTCAGGTATTTCATCATAGCTTTTTCTTTTATTTAGCTATAAGTTGGCTACTTTAGGAGGATTAATTTATACCTCAGTTATTTGTATTCATTTTTTCACCACTACAAAATGCAGATTAGCAAAGCTAGATCTGACACAAAGATCTTTTTCTTTTGTTCCTGATCATGTCTTTGTCTGTTGCATTACATTTTTTTTTTGGTTTCCTTTTATGTGCTTGATTCAGGCATGCATCATTGTGAGCTCTTTATCATTATTGTATTGAATGCTGATTTTTATTTGCCGCGATTATCTTGGGGTTTGCTATTCTTGTATTTTAGTCTTTGTTTTATGTTCTTTCTTTGCATTTAGGAACTCTGTATATTGCTGGATGATTACTGGGAGCGCATGAATCTAAAGGTTCCTATATACTTTTCAGCAGGTGTGTTCATTGTTCGATTGTTTCCTGTTTACATATTTAAGCATAATTGTATTTGGTCAATACAGTGTTTTTTGTTATCAGAATATCTTTTTCTTGTTATTCAGTTCATTGTTATTTACTTTTAGTTTTTATCATATTGCCAATCATATAAGTGTGTTTTTTTTTTTGCATAATAAAGTTAACAATATCAAGGCTGATTCTTGGTAGTCATCATTAAGTTAGGAGGTCTTAATGCACTATTTACTGCCTCCTAAAGGTTAAGACCCCTTTAAAGAAGACAGATACTTTGGAGCAGAGCTAGTATATTGTTTCTCTACATATGGATCTCTTTATTGCAGAGATCAGGAATGTTGCACATTATACATCACCTTATGTTCGATTTGCACTTCAAAGAGTTTTTTTCCTTGTATAGAAGAGCGGTTCCTGGCAATGACTAGCATGCTTGCATGGCTGCGTTATTGCCTCGAATGCAAGTATCTAAATGTTACTTAAATCTTTTTTTTCATTTCAACTTCAAATATCTTTATCAGCTTTCATCAGTTTTTAGGAATAACATTGAGAGGGAGCTCATGTGTTTTCCTAGATGTCTTTCCCTTTTCTTTTTGGGTAGGGGTATGCTAATTCATATCACGCTTACGATTGTATTCATTTTTTCAGGGTTGACAATTCAAGCAAATTTGTACTACAAAATGCTAATTGGCTGGACCAGCCAGCAGGTCAAAAAGACATATTCTACACACAATGCATTTGATTTTAAAAATGGTACATGATGCAGTTATTACTTGAGCATTGCTATGTTTTAATTTATCTGAGGGCATTTGTTTATATTGCTTGCATATTATTAGCGAAGAATGTTATTTATTCTACTTGTTTGGAACCATTGAAGTAAAGGAATCTGATTTGCAATTCCATTGATCTAGATGATTCCTTTGTTTGAAATGAAACAGTGCTTGGAATTGCTATTCTATTTATTCAAAAACCATAGATCCCATAAACAGTGCAGATTTCTGTTTCTCGAGGTTTCTAACCAAAGATTTAGGCCTCAGACAAAAGTACTCATATAAGTCAAAATAGAAATCAAATCTCCTACTAGCACTAGTGTAGTACCACCACATCAGCAACCTAATCATTAATTGCAACCATAATTTTCTAATTGTCATTTTTGCCATCTCTCTAACCCCATTGGAATTTTCTGTTAGATTTTATTTCAAACAAGTTGATCCCACAATTTGATTTAATGAAATAATTGAAGTAAAGAAGTTACTCTTCTTTTTCTTTTTAAGTTGCCGAAGTGTAAAGCAGCATATCCAATGAAGGTACTGAAACTGTGAGGCTTTAGTGGAAGACATTAACCATCTTGAGTATACTGAACAAAGCAATTCCCTGAGTCAAACTAAAATTATGGATTCTAATGAAAAATATCTGATTTCATGATAGTGTTTTTTACTATTGTTGTTATCATGATTACTAATATACATACTATTTTGATTGTATCTCTAATTAATTGGTTTGAATTGCAGTTCATAACTTTGACCGTTCTCTAATAGATGCTCCTGGGCCCTGTGTTCTCTTTGCCACGCCTGGGATGATTAGTGGCGGTTTCTCGCTTGAGGTTTTTAAGCATTGGGCTCCATGCGAGATGAATCTAATAACATTGCCAGGGTAGCAACCTTGCTACTTTCTTGTTTGGTTTTAGACTACATAACAAGAGTATCTTTAAGGCATCTTCTTTCAGGGACCCAATAGCTGATAATCCTGAAAACACCACAGCAAAATCCCCATATATGGGATTCTAAGCTTCCATTTGATGCATGCAGCCTCAAAGACATCAAATATTTATTATTTAAAATTCTCTTGGCATCAAAGGGAAAAGAAAAGAGATGAAGGCAGCACTTCTTTTTTGTTCATTTTTATTGAACTGAAAATGTTGCATTCTCAGTTTTATGGGAGCCACAGTATAATAGTATAGTCATAACATCTTTTATTTCCTTTCTAGATATTGTGTTGCGGGAACCATAGGACATAAATTGATGTCGGGTAAACCCACTAAAATTAATTTGGACAAGGACACGCAGATTGATGTCCGATGCCAGGTGCATATTCATATCTTGACTCTCATTTTATTAATGTTCTTATTGTGATTGCTATATTTTCATCTGAACTGACAGAGGCTGTCAATTTTCAACCCAAAATAGGATAGATTCTGCTTCCTCTGTGTTTCTGCTTGTTTGCATGCTTCAATCTGCGCATGCATGTCTCAAGAAGCCCTAATATTTTTTTCTGCCCTGGTTATTCTATTATATGTTTTTCTAACACTATTCATCTTATCCATATTGCTAGCTTCATCAATTGTCTTTCAGTCCTCATACAGATGCCAAGGGGATTATGGATCTTGTCAAATTTCTCTCTCCTAAGCATGTGATACTGGTACATGGGGAGAAGCCTAAAATGGTTTCTCTCAAAGAAAGAATTCAGTCTGAATTGGAAATTCGATGTTATGTTCCTGCAAATTCCGAAACTGTGCACATTCCTTCAACTATCTTTCTGAAAGCAAATGCCTCAGACGCATTTATCCATAGTTGCTTGAGTCCTAATTTTAGGTTTATAAACAAAAGTTTGGATGACACATCTGATTTAGTTTTAGAAAGCACAAAGGCCGCATCTCGACTTCAGGTGTGTGATGATAGAGTTGGTGAGGGAATCTTGGTTATGGAGAAAAACAAAAAGGCAAGGGTTGTCCACCAAGATGAGCTTCAACTTATGATGGGAGAAAAACAGCAAGAGGTTCGGTTTGCTTATTGCTGTCCTGTACATGTGGGCAACTTAGATAGTCTTAGCTCACTAAGTGATGAACTTCTCTTGTCTGAGAAATGCTCTTGGCTTCAGCAATTATTCACAAAACTGTCAAATGCTTTTCCTGGGAGAAGCATTCAAAATTTTGGTGAACATCTTCAAGTGGAATCATTTCACTTGTCAATGTGTTTGAAGGATGACTGCCCTTACAGAAAAATTGGAAGTGGTAAAAATACGGGAGAGGGGTTTTTTTGCTGCACTTGGTCCATGAATGATGAAAAGTTTGCACGGGAGATCATTTCGACCATCGAGAAATGTCATTTGATTGTGGAAAAATTCAATCCAAGTGCTGATTGAAGTGTTAGCTGCTGGGCAGAAAAATGATTACTGATAACTTTATATTGAAATGCCATAGAAAAGAATCAACTGTGAGCTTTTCTGCATCAATTGATGACTTCTTTAAACCAAGGAACCAGCTGCTAAACTGTGGTGATCCTTTTTCTAAAGCATTTCTTCAGTAATATTGCGACCCCAGGTGTATATTTTGAGGTGCATGTTTTATGTATTGGGATGGAATGCTCGTTTTGATTATTGATATCTTGTGCTTGTAACAGCTTTTACAGCGATGGTAAAAAGACAAATTTTCAGCAATCATACATAGACCAGGTAATGTCATTTGCTTTTCTGTTGACTTAACTGCATGTTAAAAATTTCCGTAGTTGACATAGCCTCCTTTTGCTTTTCTAGGTAGCAACGGCTTCTCTATTTTGTTTGAAGTGATTTCCTGGATTCTTTTTTTAATGTCCTATTGCTTATGGATTTTAATGCAACTACCTAGCGAAAGGGTTTCTTCTTTGTAGCCCGCTCGCTATTATCAGCAGCAAATTTATCGACAATTAACCTATAGTCTCACTTTCAATTCAATAGTTAAACGATCATGTTTCTTTCAATTCAATGATTAGTTGTTGGACTTGGAGGTCGATCTGGCACCAAAGTTATTTAATTAGCACGATTGCAGCATGTTTGGAATTGGAAATAGCTTAAGTAGATGCAGAAAGGTGTTGAATGACAGATAAATGGGTAAATTATTCGAATGGTCACTAAATTTTATTCGCGATTTCAATTTGTGACTTTTTGGTCACTAAATTTTAATTTTTGTTTCAGAGTAGTCTCTGTCTAAGATTTTAAGTCTTAAAGTTATATAATATAATCATTTTAATCCAAAAGATTATTTCTTTACAAATAAGTCTATAGGTTCTAAAGATAATAAATAAAATAAAAATATATATTTTTGTTTTCTCCATGCCTTCCATTATAGAGAGTTTTATCCATTATTTATGTTTATTTGACTGATTTAATCCCAATAGTTTGAGAGTTTTAAGATAAAAATTATTCGTAGGATGAAAAAATGTTAGTATTTACTAAGAAATATTATAATTAATATTATGACTGTGTTGAATACAATAGAAAGTTGTATTATTAATATTATTATTATATTTTTTAGATCATTTGTTTGGTTTAGAGTAAAATAATTGTTAGAGAAATGAAAAATAAAAAAAAATTCAAATTCCAATAATCCCTCAGAATTATAACAATTGTGCATTTTTTTAAGAAATTTAATACGAGTTGTATAATAATTTTTTTTATTAATAAACAATCATTTAAAATTCAAATTATAAACTAAACTTATAATAAATTATAAATATTTAATTTTATACAAAATAGGGTGATAAATGTTAAATATTTCAAGTTACAATAATTTATTTAATTCTTACTTTCTTTCTTTGTATTTAAAAAAAATTCTAAAAATACTATATTTTGCAGAAAAAAAACTTATGAAATTTTAATTTATTGTACAAATTTGTATCAAAATATTTTAATTTATTGTGTTCAACAAAGTCAATATATTGATTATGATATTTTTAATGAATATTAAACTTTTATTGTCTTGCGTCGAATAATTATTGTCTTAAAACTCTTAAATTGTTAGTATTAGACCAGTCAAATAAACATAAATAATGGACAAAACTTTCTACAATAGAAGATACGGAGAGAATAAAATATATATTTTTATTTTATTTATTATTTTTAGAACCTATAAATTTATTTGTAAGAAGATAATTTTTTGCATTAAAATGGTAATATTATATAACTTTAAAGTTTAAAATCTTAGACAGAAAAAATAAAAATCAAAGTTTGGTGATAAAAAGTCATAAATTAAAGTTTTATAACCAATTGAAATGATAAATAAAGTTTAGTGAAAATCTATTTAAATTACAGGCATACAGGGAAAAAAAAAAAAACTCTTGCCAGTCAGCACAGGAAAAAACCTTTGTCTCAGATACTTACTTTTATGCAATTTTGCCATGTTTTAGTACATCAACTGTGCATCACTTGCTGTTCCTTGTAGATTTTAATATCCTCACCCAGAAGCTGAATCTTTGTGACAAAATTTGACAGGTGGATTAAGCTTTTCATCATCTGGACAAAAGAGGATATTTCGTGCATGCCTCCAATTTCATATACATTTTCTCTGTTTCTTGCTGCTGCTTTTTTTTTCTGAAAGGAAAATTTCTGTTTGTTGCTGCTTTTACAAGTACCAATCGTTGTAATTCAACCTTTATTACACTTTAATATAAAAAAGGACCATTTCTTTTTGCTGAAAATGATGTAATATACTTAACGTGGAGGGCATAATTAGTACTTAATTATCTTATTATTTGTATTAAAAAAAGGATGATGTCTTATTATTAACTATATTCTATATAAAATATATAAAAGTTAAAGGACATATATTTTCTCACCTAGGACAAATTTTGCATTCCTTCTAACCAAATTTTCTATTTTTTCTATTTTATTTTATTTTATTTTCACTTTACAAAAAATTAATGAGCATTGATTTTTTAAAATTTAGAACTTTTAAAATTTTTAATTATATTTTTATATTATTTTTTTTTACTTCACAGCATAATTAGTACTACTTTTAAATTTTGTTTTATTTTCACTTTGGGAAATATTAATGAGTATTAATATTTTTGAAATTTTTGCAATTTTTGCAATTTAATTTTTTCACTTTACAACAAATTAATCTATCTATATAAAATTTATAAAAGTTATACACGTTTTACCACATATGACAAATTTTATACTATGATATTTTTCTTCCTAACCACATTTCTAATTTTAATTTTTAATATTTAAATAAGAAATAATTAAAAAATATAAATCACAATGTTAAAAAACAAAATTTTTAGTATTTAGATCATAAGTCCTCGATTTCCTATATTTTATAGCCCTTCATACTTATTTATTACTATTTTAATTATTAAAATTTTTATTTTTAACTTTTATAATCTTTATAATTTTTTTATGTATTTATAATATTTATCTATATGGTGCGTACTCTAACTAGTATATATACACGTTCAAAAAAAAAAAAAAAAAAAAAATATATATATATATATATTAATCAACCCCATTCATGTACAGTTGGTGTAAACACCAAACGTTTTGGCATGATAATGACATGATGATAATAATAATGATGATGATTAGTAGGGTTAGCATTTAACCCTTTTTTTTTTTGAGCAAGTCCATTTTTTACATTTTGTTTGTTTTTTTTTTTTAACAACACATTTTTGTTTCTTATTAATTGGAAAACTAAGAATAATTTTGTTTTAAAATCCTATCGACAGGTCAAAGCTATATACTATATCTATAATTCTATATTATATCCAACAAACATAAAGCACACTCATTCGTGGTACTGGCTGTTCTAAATCAACAAATTAAAAACATAAAACAACAAAATGATATATCTGTATTTAAAATCTATTTCTTCTTTTCCCCATCTACCATTCAAAGTATCTAAAAAAAAAAATAATAACAATCAGCAATTGTGAATTAATTTTTATTATAATATATACAATGAAGTTAAATTAATTATTAAAATTTCTTAGATTGAATTAGATTAATAATTTTAATAATAATAATAAAAAAAGGGGAAAAAATAATATTTAAACTTTCTATATTTTTTTTTCGAAAAAAAAAAAACGACAGTAGCGCTAACTGAAACTATTCCCTCCTCTTCTGCTGCTTCTTCTTTTCTTCTGTTCTATTTCTCAAAAAAGAAACACTTCCCTTTCTCCTCCTATCTCCTCCGATGTCAGCAGCAGCAGCCACAACGGCGGAGGGTGAAAGCCACGCGCCTCTTCTCCTCCCTCGCCAGGACTCTCCAGTCTCGCCTTCCCGTCCAACCTCCCTCGCCGTACTCCTTGGACGGGCGACCGGCAGACGAGGTCCGTCCATGCTGGTGAGAGAAACGGCGGCACGTGAGTTGGAAGACAGACGCGCTGATTGGGGATATTCGAAGCCTGTTGTGGCTTTGGATATGATGTGGAACACGGCGTTTGTTTTTGTATCGGTGACGATGTTGATATTGAGTGTTCATGAGAAACCTAACACGCCAATTAGGATATGGATCTGTGGTTATGCGTTGCAGTGTTTAGTTCATGTCGTTTTGGTTTGGATAGAGTATAGACGAAGGAATTCGAGGAGAGTCAGAGATGAAGAGAGACAGCAGCAGCAGCAGGAAAGCGAAGGCGAGAATGTTGATAGTGAAGATGAGGATGCTGGTGATAGAGTTTCTGGTAGTTCTAGCCGATCAACGTGAGTTTTTTTTTTTTTTTGGTATTTTGACTTTTTTTGGAACTAGGGTTTTTTTTGTACTTTAAGTTTATGTTTAGTTTATCGTTATGATGATTGTGTGGATGAATCAGCTGAATTAAATTCTGTTTAGCTTTTTAATGTTTGGATGTGTCGGAGTTGTTAGAATTCAGAAAAAAAAAATCCTGAAAGAGATCCAAATAACTTCACTGAAGTCAATTTCTTCTTAATTATGGAATTTCACTGTAATTACTTTGCTCTCAAATGATTATTAGATTTCCTAGCGGACATATGGCTGACTAGAGGTTGTAAATCGACACCCTCTGAGAAGAAACATTTGAATGTCGATCTCTTATGTCTTATTAAGTCTTGCCAAACGATATTTAATAGTTGATGTGAGATGTCAACTGATACAGTAATAGATTTGGTACAAACGCAGAACTTATGAAGATAGAGTATTGGTGAAAGTGAAACAGTGTCTATGGTGCTTATGCTTTCTGATTGGCATGTGCTTTTAGGGGCTCTTTTAACAAGTATGTTTCATTGTTATAGGGCTTCATTGAATGATGCCAATTATTTTCTTTTGGGATTGGAAATGATGCATTGCTGATAGATGTGTTACAGAGTGGTTCCATATAAGCATTTTATTGGAATTCCTGAGTTTTCAGACTTGTAGGGTTTTTTTTTTTTTTTTTTTTAAAAAAACTTTAATTGCTATATTTAAAAAAGGTGCAAAGACTGATGAAATGTGCAGACTGGCATATAACATTTTATGAGAGCTTTAATTGCATGTATCAATCTTCAACCATAGGTTTGGGAAAGAATTTGCTTTCATTGCTTAAGGGTTTCAGTTTCCCTGGTTCAAAGGGTGTGTTTCTCAGGTGTCACTATCTAGTACTATATTGAATTTGTTGTATTGTCAAGGATAAATGTAAGGTCAGGGCAATGAGAGTGGCTTGCTCATGGACTAATGCTAATTATCTGGTCATTCTCCTGCCATCTTTCACAAGTTTTGATGGGATTCCCCACAAGGGAAGACCATTTTATTCCTTTAGCTTCTGCGATGGGTAGTATTTCATCTCTTTTTGACTATGTACATGGCAGATAATTGGCTGGAATGAACTGGTGTTATATTCCTCTAAAGCAAGGGAACTAGTGGATTATACTTTTATCATCCCTGATATTGCTAGATTTCTGTTCCCGTGACTTCTCCCCATAAAAAAAGACAAATTAGGGTTCAACTACTTTCAACTGTTCCTCTGGTGACACCCAGAATTTTATCTTTGATACCCTTGTGCCTTTTAAAGCTGAACTTTCTGGTAGCTATGAGACCCAACTGGTGTCAACGTATGTATTTCTAGGTGTCAATCTTAACCAGAGTTCAAGGACATGATATTGAATTGTTTATTCTCCTAGCAACAAGTGCTTTCTGTCTGAATCTGTGTACCCATTTTTGAGTTTGCAATAATTGTCACACATGTAGCTCTTCATTTCTGGTGTTGTTGATTGATGTTAAATATGAATTCAATGTCAGCTTTCCTCTGGTTCTTAATGCCTGCAATGCTCTGTTACTTGTGTTGTGGTGCACTTTAAGTGATTTATAAGATTTTTGTGCTATACTGATTATATTTTGAGTATTTTGGCTCTTGTTCTGATCATGTTTTGGATGGCTTAGTGTGACCAAACGATGTGAATCATTGAACACAATGGTATCATTTCTGTGGTGGATAGTTGGCTTTTACTGGGTGGTTTCCGGTGGCGATGAACTTTTGCAGAATGCTCCACACTTGTACTGGTATGCTCTCTGCACATGTTTTTAACTTCCGTTTTTTAATTTTTGTCATATTTTTCTTTTTATGCATATGACTTTTCATCTTCATTGAAATAGACAAGAAGGAAGGAGTTTCTGCATCCCTTGTATGTGATGCATAGTCTAGTCTAGCATATCATGTCATGTTAAAACAGTTTTTAACATAAGAATTTATTGCTTATATGTTTCTAGACTACATCTTTTCTTTCCTTCCTGTATCCACTTGTTTGCAAAATGATAAAGCTGCTGCTGGCCTTGAACTTTGACTGGACTGAGTCTAGGATGACATTGGGTGGATCTTAGGGTGTGCAACTTCTAGCTACCTCAATGATATTTTGGTGCTAATTTCCCATCTTATGTGAATTACTTTTTTTCAGATTCAGCATGCAATCTCTAATTCTGAATCCATGCAGGCTGGCTGTGGTTTTTCTGGCATTTGATGTGTTCTTTGCGATCTTTTGTGTTGTTTTGGCATGTTTGATTGGGATCGCTCTCTGTTGTTGCTTACCATGTATCATAGCAATTCTCTATGCTGTTGCAGGGCAGGTATGAAAACATTTGTATTGCTTTGAATGAGAACAAAATATCAAACAAACCAGAATCTTGTTATTGCTTTCTTGCAATTGTTTTATTTCTTGTGTGATTAAATGGAGCTTGTTGCTGTTGTCATTTCATTTTTCACCAAACAGGAAGGTGCGTCAGAAGCAGATCTTAGTATCCTACCAAAATACAGATTTCAGATGACAGGTGATGATGAAAAGCCCAGTATTGGAGCAGGGAAAATGGTTCCCATTGAAACAAGCAGTGGATACCTTGCAAATGAACGTGTACTCTTACCTGAGGATGCAGTAAGTCACTGTTCTCAACACAAGATTGTTCTTTTAATTGGAGTATTATTATAGAACTAAAGATTATAAAGGGGCAGAAATTACATCCTTATTTTCGAGTGTATCCTCTTAAATTTTACATTATCAATTGTGCCACCAAGTTGTTTTGAGTAGCTTTTACTTCAAGCATTGTGATTTAGATTTATAATTGAAACATACTGAAATTTCTTGACAGAATTAATAAATTGAAAACTGATGGTGGTACATGATTTCATGGTCATTAACTCATCATTTTGGAAAGTGGGGAATGGGGATTGATGTACTTGGTTATATATTAAATCATGATTGGTTTTTTATGGATAAGACTTTACTGGCTATTTATAGGTTGTCCATATTTCCTTTGATGTTTTTTTCCTTTTATTTGTTAGGAATGCTGCATATGTCTCTGCCCATATGAGGATGGAGCTGAGCTCCATACGCTCCCTTGCAACCATCATTTCCACTCGACATGTATTGCGAAATGGCTCAAGATGAATGCTACATGTCCTCTTTGCAAGTATAACATTCTCAAAGGAAATGAGCAGGTATGATTAAAAAGGAGCTCAGATCCCACTAACAGCTGGGTTCATCAACTGCGATTTGTTATATGTACAGAAGAAATCAAGTCAAAAGGAGGGAGGCTTCTCCAAATGCTTGTGAAAAGTACAATCTATGGCATTAATCAATAGAGCTACATCAAGTTTTTTGCCGGCTTTTGGAGTTTGCTTGCTTCTTATTCTGTATTTATTTGTTTGAGACACTTGCAATAGAAAAATGGATTCGCAGTTTGCAGGCTTTTCTACGCTAGCTGAATTGTTTTGCAGTGACTTTATCGCCAAATATACATAGTACAAGATTGATTTTTCTTCCTTATTTTGTATAATAATGTAATTGTAACAGCTATGTTGCATTGTACCTTTTTTTGTTCCTTGTGAAATCAGATCTCTGAGCTTAGTGGCAAAGTATCAACCTTGAAATTGCATTATTATAGACATGCTTAGAATTGTTGAATAATCCCATCAAACATCTATATGGCTAAATGGTACCTTTATTAGGCAAAACTAGTATTTTCCAGGACCCATGCTGAATCAAAAGTTTTGAAGCTCCATGATAGATAACGTCAGCGATTGTTGTGCAGAACTGGTAAGTGATAAGGGTAAGTAAAAAGTCGGTATGTAGTGTTCTTTCTTCTCCTCACTGGTGATATGAATCCCATGATCTAATAAATTTCATGGATTCAAAGATCACCATCATCATGAGGGATATTTCTACACATATTTGGTTCCGTCCATGACAAAATAACAAGCAATCCCCAGTACTCCACGCCACTATTCTTACTAGGGATGAGCAATTTTTCTTATCAAAACAAATCAATCAAATTGAACTGAAAAAATGAAAATTGATCTGACTAAATCAAACTGATTTTTTACAAATATTTATTTTAATATTTTAATATAAAATTATTACACAATTTAAAAATTTAAAAAATAAAAATATATATGATTTCAGTTACTTCAGTTAACCAAATTTTTTTAAATACAAGATCAAACTAAATTTTGGTTTGACTCAGTTCATAATTCAATTTTCGATTCGATTGATTTGGAAGCCTTGCACATCCCTAATCCTTACATAGTAGAGGAAGGTAGGAGATCAGGTTAACAACTAGAAGTTACACTTCATTGATCCATGCTTTCTCACATCAAAACATAATCGTATTATTGAAGTTGCGAAAAAAAAAAATCATGTTTTCTATAACCTGCATTTAATAATAATCCTTTGGTAAATAAATCATTGGGATAAATTTGACAGTTCTAAACTTGACGGGTCTTTTCACTCGATCAAAGTTCTCCATCCATAAGGAGATGCATAGCTTGGCTGAATCTCTACAATTTGACTGTGCATATCAAAGCCTGTTCCTGAATCCCTCGTTCAAGCAACGTACAAAATCAGCATGAAGTGAATGTCCACCCTGTGTTGTAGCACAATTTAATCAGAAACTTGGTAAAGGACTAGTCATCTTCACACATACATCGCAAGTTAATAGAATAAACAAAATTTGTCAGAATGATGAATGCCGTGTCTTTTTCCACGAGCTTTACAATGATACAGTTGTGTTCTTAGAAAGCATATAATCAACGGCATTCAGTAATCAGAATGGCATAACACTTCATCAAGCAGAGAATAAGAGTAAAAGGTAAGGAGACATTAGACATTTAGTTAAGAATATCAGTGATAGCAATTATATTAAAAATGAGAAATTTTTTTTCTGAACTGTGGAAAAATGAAATGCCCTCTTATAAAGAAACAAATATGAATTCCTGCATACTATTATGATGTGCCCCTAGACGCATAGATATGGATGGAAAACAAAAACATTTGTTGAAGGAGCATGAAATGAATAATATCAAGGCAGCCAAAAAGCAAATAATAAAAAAATGCTGTCAAAACATGCAAAGAGAGAAAACCTTGTAAGCAATTATGTGTGCCACTGGAAGCCCTTGATTACCAAACCGCGCAAGCAGGGAAAGGTCACCGACAAGATCCAAGATCTTGTGGCGACAAGGTTCCTCGGAGAAATGCAGTGGTGGATTTAACCAACCTTTACTCTTGCTGCAGACCAAAAACAATGACATTAAATCGAGCAAAGCACACACTACTTGATAGGTTCCAATCTAATGTTCATTTTTCATGTGTGGAGACCAAGTAGAATACCATTTTAAGGTCGATTCAGCCATTTGTCATAGGTTTCATTTACTAATAACACAACATCACTGGTTGAACTGATTCTGGGCTTTGACAGGGAGAGAACTAAGACTATGTTAAAGTGTTTGACAAAAGTGTTCCAGCTATTCGTAAGCACACCAAAATTCTAGAGATTATTCTCCTTTATCATTTCCTTTGGAACATGAGTTAGAAGCACAGCAGCTGCAGCAGCATAAGAAGCCTAGGCTGTCTGGGTCTAGCATTTTGCAACCTTCATGTAAACTACAATGACTCATCTCACCTGCAAACAATAGCATTTTCTAGTGATCCCCCTCTAATGAGCCCCATTTTATGCATGGACTCCACCTGCAAAAATTTTCCAAAGTGAGATTCAGAATCAAAAGGCAGACAATTAGAAAGGCAATCTGCAGAACAGATTTACTTTTTTTTTGGGTTGAAGCTGTAACATATGATGACATGCTAATAGATTAGCTTACAGTTGTTTATTTAGTTGAGCACCGCCTAACCCAATGCAAAATTTTATCAATCAATACAACCAACCTTTCATATTTAACGGCTTTGAAGAAATTTTGCAAACTAAACACTACGAAGTACAAACAGTCAAGTATGTGATCCACAATCATGCAAAACATTGATTTTGTTAGTGTCCTGAAACTTATACACTAAACAGCAGGGCATTTCATTAGCACAACCGCAACTCAAGTCATCACAGAGGCTTAAAAGTTACCTACAAATTAAATGAAGCAATAACAAACCTCTTCAAAGATGCAAAAAGTTCTTGCTGCAGCTATTTTTTTAATGTAAGAACAATCATCCAGAGGGGCAACAGAAAACCACTGACGACCAATCCCAGAAACCTGCCTCAATCAAATTTTTACAAGTTTAACAACAATAACAGCATTTCCTGAAAAAAAAAAAAAAACATAATATACACAAACAGAACAAACTCATGAAAGCTACCTGAGAAAAGTCAATCCCATAAGTTACACAAACTTTATCTGAAGGAAATGCAGCAACAAAAGAATCATTCTTTTGTACATAAACTGGCTCACTCAAAAAAGGAGACAGCTTTTCACACCTATTCCCGCATTCACCAACCGCCTCAACTAAACTAGCATCCTCTATCGCCTCCACCCATCTTTTGGCCGAACCATCCAAAATTGGAACCTGCTTTCACCGCTTTAACAATAAATTTCCAATTTTTCCTTCATTAATTAGCAAAAAGAGAAAACAAATCAATGCTTCTTTTTAAGACTTATTAACCTCAAAACTGCAATCATCCACGCCGCCGTCGTCGTTAGAGATCTGAATTCTGCAGTTATCAACTCCGGTAGCTTCAAGAGCTGAAAGTAAATGCTCGACTGTCTGAATCTTGAACTGTTGGTTAAAAAGAGTAGTACAAAGTTGTGAATTTTTGGCGGCAAAATCAATTGACGCTGGAATTGTATTCTTTGACGAATTGTTGCAAATATCAAAGTATCTTCCTTTTCCGGCCAACTCCGGCCATATCCTAACCGTCGATTCCTTGCCGGAGTGAAGACCTTTTCCCGCCACCTCCACGTGTCTTCCCAGGGTTTGTTGGAATCGTCCGCTCTGGTCACCATAAAATTGTGTTCTTGGAAATGTATAGCTTTTGATTTATTACCATAAAAAAATGATTCAATAAAGAGGAAGAGAGATTGCGTACTGATTTCCATGAGAGGAGAGCGGAGGATTTGAGTTCTTTGCGAGCGCCGGAAAGCGCCATGATTGTGCGATGGGTGGACTCACAGCAGCGTTTCTTCAAGGAACCGCTGAATACGCACTTTAGCGGCATCTGAAGTTACACCAAATGATACATGTCGGGCTCGACATCAACAGTATGGTTTCACGGGCCCGTAAAACTTCGCAAAATCAACCGTGCGGATAAATTAAAAAAATAAGTCAAGATAGCAGACCCAATATAGTATCCCAACAGGCAAGAGTAAATCATATGCATGATTTTAGGTACAAGTACAATTGACAAGGTAGAGTAAATGAATGTAACAGAGTTATTTCTGTTATTTACTAAATATATCAATATATTAATTTAAATACTGTACTCTCCAAGGTATAGGTAGGAGGAACTTAAGAGAAATACACACATTCAACATCTATAATGACTTGATCTTTGACTTTAAGCCTTTGATGACTAGTTACTTCCCCTAAAAAGCATAAGGAGCATAATAAAGGATGATAGAAATAGACATTAATATGTTTTATTCATCACTCTCTTGAAATTATATAAAATAAAATAATTATGAAATATCTAAAATGCCTTTATAATTACAAAATGCTATCCCTTGACATATGACATGGATACCACTAAAATAAATAAATAAATTCTTACATGTATTACAATTAACAGTAAATGGTGAGATTTGTAATAAAGAGATGTGTCTCATTTTTAATAATAAAGTGTAAATCGCTTAGTTGATGTATCACAAATTATACCTAGGGTGTAATACATCAAGTGTAGGGAAGAATCTCCAAAAAAAAATTTACTTTTTTTTTTTGGCCCATAAAAATTGTCCCTGAATACAAGGGTTATCAACTAGAGGGGTTAAGGTGTGCAGAACTTGGCCGAATTGAAAAATTTGTCCAAAATTGAACCGTTGAAGCAGACCCATGATGAACTGAAGAATGAAGAAAGGATAATTTGGTTCAAGTAATTAAAAAATATTAGTTTTTGAGTAGCGGTTTGGTTCATATATATATATGAACTAGATGACTTATCTACCCTTTACCCTAACCCTAAAATATATAAAGCAACCTTATAATCCATACCCTTCCCATTTTCACCATCCTCGCCTCTCTTTTTTATTCTCGAACCTTCTCCCTCTCTCCAGGTCCTTCCCTTCCTTAACCGACTAACCCTAACCCTTCATCATCCCCTTTTATTCTTTATAAACCCTAATGAAAACCTAGCTGCCTCTCATCTAATCGACTAATCAACTTGAAAACTCCTACCTCCAATCTCTCTGGATTCAACATCTTTTGTCTTTTATCTTATGGTCTATTTCGTCTCTCTGTGTGTTTTAGTGTTACTGTTTTTTATGAAAGTGAAGTGATTGAAAAAATTGGCTTCATATATACACAATACACTCATTTCTTCTATGTGTCTATCTTTTTTTTTTTATTTTTGCAACTATTTTTGAAATATTTAAAAAAAAAGGGTAATGATTGATTAGATCCATCGATTTCTTTTTTAGTTTTCCATGTATTGTTTAAATAGTTAGCAAAAAAAAAAAACCAAAATTTTTGTGTTTCCATACATTTATTCTATGAGTCAATTTGCTTTGTGACTCTCTAAGTCTAGTTATATGTGAGTTTGTGAGTGTGTTTGATTATTTTTTCATTTCTTTGTCTTTGGTTCTATATATGTGAGTTTGTGAGTTCTCATTATGTTATTATGTCAATTTGTTATATTATGTGACCTATTGTGATTTCTTTATACTCCAGATTGTATATGTGCAAAACAAATGTACACATGAATGGTGGAAGCTAAGCGAACAAATGTTTTCAATTTTTGTAATGGTGGAAGCTTTATTTCTGTGCTGCTTGTGTGCATATTTTTTCATTTCTCATATGCTGGGGGTGTGCAAAATCCACTTGAATTGAAAGAACCCACCTAAGCAAGGTGTGTTCAATACATATTTTTTTGATGTTTTTGTTAATATATTGATTTGGATATTATCATGCCTTTGCTAATTGTATTCCTTTTGTTGCTTCTTTATAGATGGCTATTACTACCAATGGTAATCTTACTGAACTGTGGAGGTAGAAGCATAGAAAGAACCAAATAATGTTGAGTAAACTATTAAATAAAATGTTGAGCAGTCATAAACAAAAAAAAAAGAGAAATAAATTGAGTCCAGAGCTGCTATGTGGGAGCATTTTGAGCAAATTAAAGATGAGAATGACAATTTAGTAAAGGGTAAATGTTTGTACTATAGTAAATAGTTATTTGCTAAACCTAAAAATCATGGTACCTCTTCTTTGCAAAATTATGTTCTTGTCTATTTAAAAAACCAACACAATAAAGATAGTAGATAAGCTTTGTAAACTATTAAACCTGATAACCATAATGGCTTTGGTTCTTTTAGTTCAATTGGTACCTAAAAGTTTGACCAACAAACTATTAAGAAGGCACTTTCACATATGGTAGTTATTGATGAACTTCCCTTCAAATTTGTTAAAGGTGAGGGGTTTAAAAATTTCTTAAGTGTTGCTTGTCCTAAGTTTAAAATGCCTTCTAGATGGACTGTGTCTAGGGATTGCTTTGATTTATACTTAGATGCTCAGTTTAAATTAAAGAACTTCTTGAAATATTATAGTCAAAGAGTCAACATCACCACTAACTCATGGACTTTAAATCAAAGAATTAACTATATGTGCATCACTACACATTTTATTGATAATGATTGGAAGCTTCAAAAGAGAATCCTGTCTTTTGTTCCTGTAACCTCACACAGGGGTGAATATATAGCTAATTCTTTGGAATTGTGTTTGAATGAATGAGGGGTTAAGAATGTGTTCACAATAATAGTTGACAATGCCTCTTTGAATGACATTGCTTTGTTATTCTTTAAAAGGAAATTACTTAATTGGGGTGGAAGTTCTGTTAGAACAAAATATGTTCATACAAGGTGCATTGCACACATTCTGAATTTGGTTGTAAATGAAGTTCTAAAAGATGTATTCGTGTTTACGAAAAGAGTAAGAGATGCAGTGAGGTTCATAAAAAACTCTCCAGCTAGGCTACATAAATTCAAAGAGTATAGTGAGTTAGTTGGGGTGGAAACCAAGTCTTCATTAACTCTAGATGTCCCAACTAGGTGGAACTCAACTTACTTAATGTTAAGAACTGCTTGCATGTATGAAAAAGCATTTAAGAAATATATATAATAGACTTAGGTGAAGTACCTGATTTCTTAGATTGACAATCTATGAGCAAAATATTTGAATTGTTGAAACATTTTTATGAGATGACATTGAGAATCTTTAGTTCTTAATATGTGACTGCTAATACATTTTTTAGTGAAATCTCAGATCTACATTGCATGTTAACTGAATAGAATGATTCTATTGATAATTTTGTTATATTGATGGGCATTATATGAAAGGGAAATTTAACAAATACTAGGAGGATCCTAAGAAAATGAATTTCTTGATATTTTTTGCAAACATATTGGATCCTAGAGAAAAGATGGACTACATTAAGTTTTCACTGCCTCATATGTATAGTGATGTGAGAGGTCAAACATTATTCATTCTTATAAAGTCTGCATTGTTTGAATTATTTGATGACTATATAGCCTTTTATAATCCTCCTTATGTGACTATAAGTGATAGTGACCATCTATCACCCAATAGCCTTTTGGTTAATAGTAGTCAATCTATTTTTGATAAAGAAGGAAAACCATTATCGGTGTTGAAGGTTAACCTCAAAAGGCATAAGATGAATAGTGGTAGTGGTGGAAGTAAGAAGACTGAGCTTAAACATATTTGAATGAGGTAATTGTAAAGGTGAAGGGAATTTTGATGTGTTGAGGTGGTGGAAACTGAATTCAGAGAGATTCCTAACCTTTTCACGATTGGCTTATGATGTGTTAGTTGTTCCAATCTCCACTATTGCTTCTGAATTAGCTTTTAGCATTGACAGTCAAGTTTTAGATGTATTTAGGAGTTCATTGACTCCTAAATTGGTGGAAGCACTTATATGCACACAAGATTGGTTGCATTTAGCTTCAAATCCATTTCAATTAAAGAGGCTATTGATGAGCTTGAACAGTTTGAAAAGGGTAATGTCTTTTTGCATTTGAAATTCTTTCTATTTTATAATAGTTTTGAGTTTCTAAATTCTATTTAATGGCTTTTCTTTTCTTGTAGATTTGCCTGATGTTGGTGTTGGCCCATCATCACATGTAGACTAAATTGGTGGAAGCACACTTAGTAAATTAGCCAATCATTTAGATAAATATGTGTAAATATTAAGATTATAAGCAAAAAAATATTTCTAGTTATATTAATAATGAATAAATTTAAAAAAAAATATTAAATTAATAAATAAAAATTTTAGAAATTATTTTCAAAAAATAAAATTAATAAATTGGTTAACCGATCGAACTGAACTGGTTCGGTTTTGATGTATACTTGGTTGGCTTTCAGTTTGAAATTTTATATATCTTTGGTTAGTTGGTTTGGTCAGTTTCAATTTGGTTTGAATCAAAACCGATCGATGCTCACCCTTACCTGTCTATAAGGCTATGATGAAAACTTTCACCTTTTGTTTTTTGATTTGCAAAGGATTTCATTGCTATGTTTATTTGGTGACTGCTTTTAGTAAGATGCTAGAAATGTAGCATTGATCCTTATGTGACTTGAAAACAACAATTTGAGCCTCTTCTTTGACTCAATCTCTTATGTTATGTTAAATTCTTATGTGGCTTTTATATTCTATTGCTTTACTCATTGCCCCACTACTTAGTGCTTACTCTCAGCCTTCTATTATGTGAATTACTACTATGTTTCACCCTCTTGTGAACTTTACACTTGATGTTTCAGGCAGTATTCATTCAAACCTTACTTTTTATGTCTTCTTACTTGAATTTTGAGGCAGTGATGATGTGCTTCCACCTTTTATTATCTGATCAAAAGAGAGTGAAAATTTTTAATTTTTGGGCTTTGGTAGCATTTTCTTTACTGTTGCCCTGAACTAAGTCTTCATTCTTCTAATGATTTAATCAAATACACAATGGGCCTCAAAATTCACTTATTTAATGTATTTTTTTTTCAATATTAAAATATGAATTTTTAGCTTCTTTAATTCACAGGTTTGATTGAAGGCCTTTAATTTTATGGCTTTTATTTTTGGCAAGCTGTAAATATGGCTAACTATTATTCATTATTGATAATCGTAGAATAGTTCAAATAATCAAAGTATAATTTTTTTGTAAAGTTTAAGGCCATATTTTTTTTGTAAGGGCCTTATTTGAGAAATATGCTTACGTAAATGATTAAGGCCATAATTATTTGAATAGGCCTTAAGAAATATGTTGTCTATTTTGTAAACATTTATGGGCTAAGCCCATTTAATTAATGAAATATGTACTTTTTTTTCTTTGGGCTTCAATTTTATAGCCCAAATTAGTTGGCCCAAGTGAAAAACCAAATTCGAAAAACTAATCCGCCCTGCCTGATTTATTTTTCCAATCCGACCTATCAGATGTAGCTTTTATATTGTGCAGTTTAGTTACCTATTTTCCAAACCAAAGACTGCTCGGTTTTCTTCATCCACCACTTAACCCGCTAGAACCCACCCAATGCACACCCCTATGGAAGGGTTATACATTTTCTTTTTTTGTCATTACCTGTGACAGGAAACTTTATTCTTAAAACTGATAGTCTTGGGAATTTTCGCAGCATTAAAGTTAGACTAATCTAATAGGAATATTTCCTTCCAAAAAAGTAGGAATATTACTATGTGATTCTGCGTGTAGACTAATATATATATATATATATATATATATATATATATATATATATATATATTAGGAATAAGGCCAATTTAACCATTTTATGATCTTTTAGGCCATTTTAACCTAATTCTTGTCATGTTTCGACCAAGTTTCTTGTTTTCTTTTAAAAAAAAGTTCAAAGAACCATATTTTAAAAGTGCATAAAACATGTAAACAATATATAGAAAATATTTTTTCCTTCAAATTAATTTTTTGTTTAAACAATGAGGATTTTATAGTAATATCATCATCATTTTTCTCCATTGTTTCTTTCATTTTCTTTGTCACATAAATTTATTTTTTTGCAAATTTATAATTCTTGAATTTGTGTTTTACAATTTATTCTTCCTTTATACATTAGTAAGATTGACACTTCTTGGCAATGTACCATTAAATGCGACAGAGTTGGCAGTAGCCAAGATATAGGTATTGTTGTCGCTGAGTGGAATTATTGGGCAATGTACCATTAAATGCGACAGAGTTGGCAGTAGCCAAGATATAGGCATTGTTGTCGCTGAGTGGAAATATTATTTTTTAGCACTCTTATATTTCGGTTTGAGTTGGAGGGTTGTCACATGAGTTGGTGTAGGTTGTCACATGAGTTGTGATTAGGAACATTGTTTCAGGTTTTGAAGTTTTTAGAGATGCCTTAAAATTGAGTAATTTCTCATGAAGTTCTTTAAATGTGATGGGTGTGTCTCTGGCTTGTATAGCTTGGGCTAGCACCTTTATAATTTTGTTTGTAAGATCCTCATCATTAAAATGTGAGCCAAGAAGAGCAAGCTCATTAACCCAAGCCTTAGTATTTTATAGAAATTTGATAATTGATGCATACCCTTTAGTCATTTATTTAATATGAATTTTAACTTGCTTAATACGTCCTCAATAAGGCTTGGCATAGGTATCAACAAGCGTTTCCCATGCTTTTTTGGATGTTTTGGCATTAGCCACAAACGAAATGATAGTGGGTGTGACGGAGTCAATTATGGCATTGAGAATGAGTTAATCCTAACTAACCCAATGTGAATGAGTTGGATTCAAGGTTGTAGTGTTGCTGTTTATTATTGTTGGTGAAGGATAAGGTTTAGAACCATTAACATAATCAAGGAGATCATAGCCTATGAAGAGGGTGTAAAACTGCAATTTCCATAATAGGTAATTGGTTGATGTGAGTTTGAGTCGCTACATTGATAATGATTAAGGTTTTGTTAGGGTCATTGGTGTTTCAGATAGTGGTGTTAGAATGGTTATTTGCCATTGTAAGATTTTTTATTTAGAAAGGGAAAAAAATGAAGAAAAGGTAGAGCCGCTAATGCTCTAATACCATAAAAACTTAGAAAGAATGATGAGAAAATTTTATGTTTATTCAATCACAAGTATCAATTTATATGTTGTAGAATACAGTAACTTGTCTATTCTATTGATTTGTTACAATTGAAAATATTTGTACATTCAAAAGACTTTTAACTGGTTTATTCCTCGAATCATGGAGGAGAATCCTCTATCACTTTCTTCATCTTCTTTGTCACATAATTTTTTTTTTTGCAAATTTATAATTTTTATAATTCATGTTTTACAATTTATTCTTCCTTAATACAGTAGTCTTCTCTACTGTAACAGTGACTACCAAAGCATGGCAAGGCAATTATACCAAATATCTAAAGTTGCCAATAGTTTGCTTTTAATCAATGGAAGCTCTTTGATTTTGAACTGTTATGAAAGCAATCAATTTTAAATCATGAAAAAGGTTTCAATTTTAGACCATGAAGAAATTAAAAACGAATGAATAGAAAGTTATAAGTAAATCATTTGTATTAGGGACAATTGCTTAGATTTGTCACCATTGAAGGTGATGAATGAAGGAATTTGCAATGTATGACATTTATGGTATGGCTAGTCTTTTAATCTCCATCAACACTATTTATTTATTTTTTTTCCCATCTTTGTGTTATGGTTGTGGTTGATGCCACTATTGAATGATAAGTTATGATTGAATGATATAAGTTGTTATGAGTAAAGGAATGGAACCCACATGATGATAACAATAACTTTTGTGAGATGATAGTGACCAAGAAGAAAGAGGAGAGTAGTATAATAAAAGTGACAGTGTGGGTGAGGGGTGATGATACATCATAATTCGTGATAAATTACCATCGAAATTCTTGTAAAATTATCAGCTAAGTTCATATAAAAAAAAATTTCACTTTTATTTTTACCCCTTAATACAGGGGACTATACATTTGTGTAGAAATTATTTTACTGCAATTTTTCTATTGCATGTCACAAATTGTAATTTTTTGTGGGGACTAAAATATGTTAAATGAATTTAGAATAATTTATATTAGTTATTTATTTATTTTATATATATATACTTTTGAGAGAGGAATGCACAAAAAGAAAAAAAGGAATAATTTGAGCCAAAAACGATAGGTTAAAGGTTTAATTGGTCCAAAAGATCATAAAGGGATTAATTGATCCTTTACATAAAGTTTAGGGTTAAATTAACACTTATTCTTCTTCTTTTTTTTTTACATATAAATATCCTATTCATCACCGATTAAAAGAAAAGTCAAGCCCCTTAATAAAATCTCCTGCTTCTAGTAGTTCTGTTACATTCAGTCTCTTATTATTTGTATATTTCATAGCATTAATATTTATTTTTTATACTCAAACATTAAAAAAAAAATTAAATTAGATGGAATAAAAAATAAAAATAAATTACAAAGTCTTAAAACATGTTGCATTTGAAGATTGAATCCACACAATATGCATGGATTGCATATGTATATATATAATATTAAATAAATAATTTTAATAGAATAAAATTATACATAAATTAAGAATACAACAAATTATAATAATTTCATTTAAAAATATTTATTGTCATAATTTAGAATAAATAGGTAAACTAAAAATAGAATGTATCATAATAATTTTATTTTTAATTATTATTGCTATAATTTTTTAAAGTTATAATAATATTAAGTGAGGAAAATTTTTTTGTGATAACTAAACCCTTTGAACCTTTTATTAATTTATTTTATTGCTATGGTTTTTTAATATTATAATAGTATTAATTGATGGATTTTTTTTTTTAAAAACTAAGAGGTTAAGGAGAGGGAAATCAAATCATGATTTAAACCATATAATGTCCATCACATGGTCCACTAGATTATAAAGGGATGAATTTTTTTTTTATGGACGAAGGTACAATTTTGCCATCAAAGTATACCCACAGGCTAGTTTTTGGCTCAATTATACTCAAAAATTAAGTTTCATTGATATTTATCAATTGTTATATCATGGACCCTTGTCCATATTACAATATGGACCAAAAGTTATTACATGTGCGAGATAAAAAAACATGCATTTTTTTATCAACGTCAAACATCAATTTTTTTTTTTGTAGGTTCATTGACTTCTTTTTGCAGGTTCAATGAATATATAGATAAAGATCAATAAAATTGCAGCAAGTTTACTGACATTCACTTGTATGTTTATTGATCTTTACTTGTAGACTCATTGATTTTCATCTGCAGGTTCACTTCATAGTTGATATTTTTTTTTTAAATATTTTGGAACTTCTCACCATGAAGAATGGAGATAAAGGAACTTCTCCCAATTTTGGAACCTCAAATATAAGAAATGGAAGTAGAAGAACATGCAAAGAATGCATATAACCTAATTAACTACGCCTACAAAATATTTGGGAGGTGAGAATCTATTCTTTGCTGTAGCTCCTTAATTCAATCTCGCTTATTCGGTCCAAAATAGCCATAACTCCATTGTCAGACATGGATTGTAGTTTCCTATCAGTGTTACCATAAGCCATTGATATAAAAAACACAGAGTATAATTTCCTATCCCGTCAAACATTCTCTTTTTTTTCTTTATGTTATACTTCATTTTAATTAGTTAATTTCTCTTTATACTTGTAAAAATTAATAGGTTAATTGATCAAAACTATGAGTTTCATTAATTTTCACTTGTATGTTCTTAAGAATCAATGAATCTGTAAGTCAAAATCAATGAGTTTACCGTAGATTTATTAACATTTGCCTGCAGGCTCAATGAATATGCAGGTGAAAATCAATGAATTTGTAGCAGGTTCATTAACCCTCACCTGCATTTTCATTGAATTTCATTTACAGGTTCACATTCAATTTAATTTGTATTGAATAATACCTGAACTTCCAATCAATAACACATGAATCTTTACATTACAATTAATAAGTTTATATGCACAAATTAAACAAATACAACAAAATTAATGAAAATCCAATCTAAAAAAATACAAAAAGAAGAAGAAGAAGAAAGAGTAGCTGTTGAACATATATGTATTTTTCATAAATCCACCATCTTTGGCTCAAGTTATGATTTCAAGTTCTAAATCACTTGAGAGAAATCTCGAAGAAGAAGAAAAAGCATCCAATGATTTTAAAAAATAAAGTGCAAAAAAAAAAAAGTGTTAAAAAAAGAGAGGGATTGTGACCGGAGAAAAGGAAATGGAAAAGGAAGAAGGAGGGATTGTGTGTGACACCTGTTAAGGATGTTAGACATACATTATATGCATGTGACTAATAAATAATATATCCATAAATGTGCAATTTTAGTTCACGAGTCAATATATGTAACAAGATTTAAAAAAAAAATATCACACACCATAAAGACTTATAACATCAAACGATTCACATCTTTCCATATTTTATTTATGTACAATACACTAGCCTTAATGAAAAATATGAAAAGTCACTAATACATGTTACATTTTAGAAAAACCGATGACGATCTCCTGCTGACCCACCTGACACACTGCTAGTGCAAATGATGCAAGTATTATCTTCAAGTCAAAAAAAAATTCTTCTAATCCTAAAAAAAATATAGATCAGTGAGCTTGTAACTTAGTAATGAATAACATAATATCCTATGAAAAATAACACATTCAAATATGCAGTATAATCAATTATCTATTCATTCAATGTTTAACTATGAATTTATTGTATGTACATAGCATATAATTTTCTTTTGGACAACAATGAACTTATAGTATGTACATAATTATAATAGCATAACTTTTAGTATTTACAACCCTACCAAAATTTTGTACAATATATTCCTTTAGCCTTTATACAACTTAATAAAGGAATTCTATAATACACATAACATTGCCATAATCGTATTGTTTTCTTCTAGACAACAATTTACTTGTGAATTATATGTAAACCAAAACTTATTTCATTTATTTATAGATCCCCATACACACAAAACCTGCCATAATCTTATACAACATTTTTCTTTAGCCTTTTTATGGCATATCAAGTGGATTCTATAATACATACAACATTGCCTCATTCATAAGTAATATTATGTATTCATACTCATCCAACCATATTTCTTATATTTATATATACATCAAGTGATCATCACTTTATCATAACACTTTATTTATCTAGTAATCAACTGATTACATCACATATCACTCCATTAAACAATTTACATCTCCATAATACATCAAAACAATAATATACCAAAAATATACTCATTTTTAACATGGCAATTCAATGGTGCAAATTCACCAATATACCAAAAAATATACCAAAATATATTCATATTTCAACATAGCAGATTCAATAGTGTAAATTCAAAAATACACCAAAATTTTCACATTATGAGTATTAAAGCCATTTTCTCCAGATCAATAGCATTATAAGTTTAAATTAATTTGTAATTGATTTTATATAAATTGGATATATATAGAAAGAGAAACATTAAAAACAATCCACCATGGTTAAGTTGTCCACAAAATTAAGCAACAAGAAGTATTGCCTAAATTGGCTATTAAAACAATAAAATTAAACTTTGCATATTTCAATAAATTTTATAAATAACATCTTTAAGTTTTTATAGAAATAAACAACACCCCATTTGGATTTATAAATCTATAGATATGGCTTCAACATATATTATGTTCTCACATAAACAGGATACCCGAATTCAGCAACTATTATTCATATGTACACTCTCATTCATATATAGAATCTCATCTTAAAACAATCAACCATTAACACAATAGTAAAAAATCAGCATCTATCAATTAGAATATACATATTCCTCATAACTAGT
This sequence comes from Mallotus nudiflorus, assembly GCA_947683625.1. Lineage (NCBI taxonomy): Eukaryota > Viridiplantae > Streptophyta > Magnoliopsida > Malpighiales > Euphorbiaceae > Mallotus > Mallotus nudiflorus. The sequence continues at coordinate 539,582 of CANTUR010000017.1, read as the reverse complement.
CAGCTTAACAAATAAATTATAATTACTTATTTTATATGTTATGTTTACATAAAACATTAAGTTATTCTCCTACCTTTATTACTTCCTTCCATTTGCTTGCATTTACATGTGTGACTGCCTCATTTGTATTTGATTTAACTGAAATAGATCATAATTCACTTGTTTTTAAATATTAAAAAATAATAAAACTTCATCTAGCATGATAACATCACGAAACTATCTAAACATATGAAACTGCCAATTATAACAGATTTAACAGGGTGAACTTAAAAATTCACCAGTAATTCTATACAATGAATCTCAAGATGAAAATTTTTAAGTCATTAACCCTTGATACCATCTAGAATGTTCCCACCTAATTAGGGGTCATCCACCCCCCTAATTAGGAACACATGGACAAAGGAGAAGACAGATTCATCCAAGGAACTACCTCAAAGAGGAATCCTAACTGAAGTAGGAATACTCTCCTATAAGGATTCCTATTCCTCCTAGGTTTGAGTATCGCTATATATAACACCATGTACCCCTCATTAGAGGACATCTTATCTCATTCATACATACTCAAGCTATTTTTCAGCCACCCATTTTCTATTCTCTAACTTAGGCATCAGAGTGTTTATGGGGATTCCCCCCACCTCTCACCTTGCCCTCTGCTCAGTGCTTTGCAGGACGCTCAGCCCAGGAGTCCCGAAAACTAGTTATCAAGTGGCGCCGTCTGTGGGAACTCCTTAGGAAAAGCCATTCATTCACTTGCTAAGCTAAAGACACTTTCACCATGACTTCCAATCCACCTCCGGCCCAAATTCCTGAGGGCGGCACTAATCCTTCCGCACTCATCCTTTCGACTGACCTTTCAAGCCCTTTCCCAGTAATAATACCACCACCCACCTTGCAGCTTGTTGGGGCCACATTCGGCCATACATCTTTACCTCCGGAAAACACTCCCAGATACCCGTCCTTGGGAACAGATCTCCCACATTATGCTCCGCTGCAGTACCATAGATCAATACCCTCAATACCTTTTCCAAGCCTACTAGAAACACCAATAATAACCACTCCAAACCTAAACACAGTAACCCAAACACTCAGCCTTGACCAAGCAAGCAAAGACGCCATGATAAAAAATATTCAGGCACAAATTACCCTGATGCAACAACAGTTAAGCGCTATAATACAGAGCGAGCATACTGAACCAACTCTAAATAATGATAATGCAGCACCTCGACAGGTTCCAGGGACAAGCACAGGGAAGCATAAAGCACCGGAAGGGGAGTGTAGTTCGTCCATCCCAGCTCTCAATGATTCAAAATTAGCATAAAAGGTTGAGGAAGCAATGAACAAGGCCCGGACTAAACCTAGAAAGGAAGAAGAATGGGTGATGGATAGCAGAACTCTGTTTGTCAGTAGAATAATTCAAATGGAGATTCCTAGTAAGTTCAGAATCCCATAGCTCGATCAGTACGATGGGACAGGAGACCCTATTAGTCACATATCTACTTTTCGAACAAAGATGCTACTCCAGAATGTGAATGATGGAATCATGTGCAGAGTCTTCCTAAGTACACTCACAAAAAGCACCCAAAAATGGTTTCATCGGCTTCTGGAGAATACTGTCACTTCTTTTAAAGACTTAGCCGAGCAATTCCGTATCAGATTTATCACCAATATCCCTTTTACGAAAAACATCAACGACCTCCGGGTGTGCCGGCAGGAAGCTGACGAGTCCCTACGGAGTTACCTCGACCGGTTCAACAAAACAGCCATGCAGATTGAGCACCTCATTGATGAAGTCGCCATAGAAGCTTTAAAAAATGACACTAGACTCAGCAAGCTAAAGGAAAAATTAATGACTAAAGAACCGAGTACCTTTGCCGAAGCAATGGCGATAGCGGTCCGGATGATAAAAATGGACGAGGATAGGAGGATGCGTCGGGAAGAAGATAGGCCACCAACTAAAGATGAACAGCTAAAGCAGAGATGAGTAAGCTTCCCAAAAATAAATTTCAGAGTTCCGGCAGACAGATTTGATAGGGAAGTAGATAGATATACACCCCTGAACACTTCTCGATCAAGGATCCTCATATGGGTCAGGCAGAATGGAGTGAAAATTACGCCAGCCAAAAGAATTAGCCCAAGCCGGAGATTTACTCATGATAGAAGCCAATACTGCGAGTACCACAGGGAATATGACCATAACACAGAAGGCTGCAGAGAACTGAAGAGTGCCATAAAAAAATTAGTGCAGCGGGGAAAGCTTGATAATTTCACTGATGCACCAAGGAGACGCGGAAACATGGAAGACCATGACCGTGACAAAGCCGAGGCAAAGAAAGCGAGGAAAAAACCGATCGGAATGATCAACATGATTGTGGGAGGAGAAAACATCGGGAAATGATTAAAATGCAGTAGAGGGAAAATGATACCCGGTAAAAGCAACAACATTCTTAACTCAAAAGACAATTCGCCTATACATCACCCTCACAGTGATGCCCTGGTGATAACCGCATGCATAAATAAATATCAAGTCAAAAGGCTATTGGTCGATAACGGGAGTGCTATCAATGTTTTATCTTGGAATGCGTACAAAGCTATAGGCGGATCCATCACCAACTTAACTGCCATCCAGAACCCCATCACTAGTTTTTGTGGAGGAACAGTGCAACCATTGGGGATTGTCAATCTGGATCTAGAATTTGGAAACCAAGAGGATAAGGAAACGAAAACCGTCCAGACCCCATTCAACGTGGTAGACATACCACTAGCCTATAATGGGATAATAGGGCAACCGACACTTTACAAAGCAGATGCAGTCACCAGCATCTGGTAATTAACCATGAAAATCCTAGTCAGAACGGGGACACTCACTATCAGGGGAGATCAGCAGATGGTCAGACAATGCTATCAGATGACCATGAAATCTCTGGTGGAAGCTTTTCATTTGGAAGCGTGGGAAGTTGAGAAGCAAGGCGCTAATCCACAACCGATGGAAGACACGGAGACATTGCAAATCAAGGGAGGAAAATCCATGAAAATCGGTAATGCCCTTAATCAAGATATCAAAGACACATTAAGGAACGTCCTTATTAGACACTCAGAAGATTTTGCTTCTCAAGCTTCCGAGATCATCGACGTGGACTCATGGGTTGCCTGTCACAACCTAAATATTAAACTAGGGGCCAAGCCAGTAGCACAGAAGAAAAGAACTTTCGCCTATGAAAGACAAAAGATCATTGCCGAGGAAACAGCGAAGCTTCTGGCAGCCGGATTCATTAAAGAGGTTACTCACCCGGACTGGGTAGCAAATGTAGTACTCATCAAGAAAGCAAATGGGAAGTACAAAATGTGTGTAGACTACACCGACCTCAACCAGGCATACCCCAAAGACAACTACCCGTTACCAATGATTGATCAGCTCGTCGATTCCACGGCTGGCCATGGCCTGTATAGCTTCGTGGATGCGGCCTAAGGTTATCACCAGATCCTCATGAAGAAAGAAGACCAGGAGAAAATGTCTTTCATCACACATGAAGGGCTGTATTGTTACAAGGTGATGCCCTTTGGATTGAAAAATGTCAAAGCCACATACCAAAGAATGATGAACCAAGTCCTTCAGAGCCAGATTGGGACCAGCGTGGAGGTATATGTGGATGACATCATCATCAAAAGCAAACACTCTGAGGATCACCCAGCGGACGTGGATCAAGTCCTCCAGTTACTAAGCCAATCCAGGATCAAGTTGAATCCTGATAAATGCGTCTTCGGAGTTCAAGCCGGTAAATTCCTGGGGTTTATGATTTCCCACCGAGGCATTGAAGCCAACCCAGAAAAAATGGAAGCCATACTCAACATGGCCGCACCAAAGAGCATCCAGGATATACAAAAGCTAAATGGAAGAATAACCACACTGGGGTGTTTTATTTCTTGCTTAGCTAGGTGATGTCTACCATTATTCCAAGCTCTCAAAAGTTCCGGAAAGTTCTAGTGGTCCGCTGATTGCCAAGCAGCATTTGAAGACATCAAAAGATTCTTATCTTCCCCACCATTAATCAGTCGTCCAATACCGAACAAGACCTTATACTTATACCTGTCCGTTGGCCGAGAATGCATCACTTCAGTACTGATAAGGGAAGAGGGAAGCTAGCAAAGCCCTATCTACTATGTCAGCAAGATGCTCCGAGGACCTGAAGTCCGATACCCCGTACTAGACAAGTTAGCCTTAGCTGTGTTTCACACTTCTTGAAAGCTTCATCACTACTTCCAAGCTCATCATATCGTGGTCCGATCCCGTTTTCCACTACGGAAAATATTACAGAGACCAGAAACTTTAGGCAGGCTAGTGCAATGGTCGATCTTACTCGGCAAGTTCGATATTGATTACGAACCTCGACAGCAGATGAAGGCACAGGCCTTAGCAGATTTTGTATAAGAAATGGCTCCGGAAGATATAACCCTGACCAAAATGCCAGAATGGAAGCTCTATGTCGATGGAGCATCCTCAGCTCACGCTTCTGGAGTAGGAATAATCGTCAGGGGACCACATAAAGTTCATATTCAATACGCAGTCCGCATAGAGTATAACGCCACCAACAATGCGGCTAAATACGAAGCACTCATTACAGGGTTGAAGCTAGCAGCGGAAGTTAGGGCCGAACACCTCATTATACACTCGGATTCCCAACTAGTAGTCAACCAAGTTAGCGGAGCATTCCAAGTCAAAGATGCTTGCATCGCCAAGTATGTAGACAAAGCCAGGCAACTTTTGCAACACATCGAGCAAGACGGAGGCCAATGGAATATCATTTAGATTCCCAGAGAAGACAACCATGAGGCCGATTACCTTGCTAAATCCGCAGCCGAGAATAGTCAAGCATTTAGGGATATGGATTTGACCGAATCACTCACCAATCCCAGCACAGAGGACAATGAAATTTTCAGAACACAAGCAGTGTCGGAATGGATACAGCCCATCATCCAATATCTTGAACATGGCACACTTCCGGAAGATAAGCTGCAAGCTCAGAAACTCAAAGCCAAAGCAGCACACTATTCCGTTCACCGAGGGGAGCTCTACCGAAAATCCCTCTCACACCCTTGGTCAAAATGCGTTTCCCTAGAGGAGGGAAATTACATGCTAAGAAAAATCCATGAAGGAATCTGTGGTGCACATGAGTCCCACTATTCGCTCAGTAGAAAGGCCCTGCTCCAGGGATATTATTGGCCTACCATGTCCAAGGATGCCCAGCAGCTAATACAATCATGTCACCAATGCCAGCACCACACCTAACTTAGCCACAAATCTTCTCGGCCTCTGCATCCCATTGGAAGCCCATGGCCTTTCGCCATGTGGGGGATGGACATCTTGGGTCCTTTTCCTCTATCTACCTCACAGAAAAAGTTCTTAATCGTGGCCATTGACCATTTCACGAAATGGATAGAAGCAGAAGCAGTCCCAACCATCACAAAAGCCCGGATACAACACTTTTTCTGGAAAGAAATCATTTGCAGATTCAGCATCCCCCACACCTTAATTACAGACAATGGCAAACAGTTTGACAACCACAAATTCAGAAGTTTCTGCTCAGACCTTGGCAGAAAACTGCACTTCACCTCAGTAGCTCACTTGCAGACGAACAAACAAACTAAGGTCACAAACAGAATCCTCATGCAAGGGTTAATGAAAAGACTCGATGACAAGAAAGGGAACTGGGTCAATGAGCTGAACAATGTAATCTGGGCATACAGAACCACACCCCGATCATCCACTGGGGAAACGCCGTTCAGACTAACTTATGGTATGGATGCAGTAATTCCAGTGGAGATGGGATCCCCGAGTTACCGGTTAAACTAAGACCTCGACCACGCCGTCAATAACATCAACGCACGAATATGCCTTGACATACTAGAAGAATGAAGAGAACAAGCGGCAGCAACGGCAGAGGCACATAGACAAAGGATAACTCGGTACCACCATCTGCGTAAAGCAACAGAGAACTTCAAGATAGGTGACTGGGTACTCAGAAGAGCAGATATAGGTAAAGGCACCTCCGGTACCGGCAAGTTAGGTCCTAATTGGGAAGGTCCATATAAAATCTCAGAATGCATAACAAAGGGGGCGTATAAACTAAGAGAGAGGGGAGACAAAGAACCACAAAGGTTCTGGAACTCAAACTCCCTCAGAAAATATTATCAGTAATCTTGTATACGAGCACATAATTTGATTCAATGAAAACTATCTTTATTGATCAAATAATATCTTTACAACTGATTGAAAAAAAAAAGAGAGATACATAAAACCTATCTACTATAGTATCTCTACGCCCGGACCCCCCGACCCAAAAACTGCGGGGGAAGCATCATTAGCAACCTCTGGATTCTCGCCAGACCTAGCTGTCGCAACAACCCCTTCAGACTCCCTTACAGCAAAGGAACCGGCCTTTCGACGGGTCTCATCCTCTGCAGCAAGCCTGGCCAGATCAACTGGGGTTATCCGATCCAAAGCCCCCAGATCCAATCCTGAGTCTTGGGAGAGCAGGATCCTTTTGCATTCTACCTGGTACGCCTTGAGAAACCCCCCTACCATGCTCTGATATGCCTTCTTATCATTGGCACGAGATTTCTCAAGCTCAGCTAGCCTCTCATGAAGTCCAGCAATCTGAAGATCCTGTTCCTCGATCCTCCTTGTCAGTTGAGCCTGGCTATGTTCTAGCTAGGAAACCTTCTTCTGATTCACCTCCGCGTCAGATTTAGCCTCCGCGTAGCTTGTCTGGCAATGCTCCAGAGTTGCTTTAGCGCTATCGAGTTTTTTCTCAAAATCTATGGCAATCGTCCCCACCTCCGTCTCCTTCAAACTGTACTGGCTCTTCAAATAGAAGTACTAATCCTTAGCCAGCAGCAAGGCCTGGGTCATCTGCCAAAAACAACTAGAAAATTTAGCCAAAATCCCACCACAAATAGTTATATCAAAAACCAGAAACTTCATTACCTCCAGTGACTGGCCGATCATAGAATCGAGCAATCCGTCTGGCCCCTCGTCCGACCAACGCTGCATGTCTCCAGGCATCCATAGCGACTCAGCGTACTGATCCCGTACTTGACTGTTGGAGATGCTTGGGGGCTTCATCTTTTTCAATATCCAGCCACGCATATCCGGACAACCAGATAGTCGGGGCCGTTGAACATAAATCTCTTCGTCCAGCCCCTCCACATCTGACTCTGCTTCGATCAGTCGCCTTTTCCGTCATCCGATCCGCTCCGGCCGCTCGCCTTCAATTGTTGCTTTACCCTTTGGGTCGACAGGAATAGCCTCCAGAGCAGCGGAAGCCTCAGTTGGAGGAGAAGGATAATCTCGACACTCCTCCACTGCAGCTGGCTTATCTACTAAGGAAATCCCACCCGCAAAATAAAAAAAGTCAGCCATCTATAGACGAAAAGATAAGACTAGTTAAACAAAATAAAACTCAAAAAAAAAATCATACCAGAGCAACGGTCGTGAATTGGACAGACTTTCCACAGATATCTCCGGGATGCATCCTTTGCGGATCGAGCTTCAGCGAGTCTATCTAGATGTAGCCGTAAAACTAATTCCGTATCTGGATCGAAAAGTTTCGCTGGACGGGTCACTTTGTGACACTCGTCCGACCACATCCTCCGGACATCCAGGAAGTCCGATTGATGCTCCACGACAAAAAAATGGTATCTCCACTTCTTGTGAAGATCCGGCAGTTTAACAAAAAGAGAATGGTTTGGTACGGTCAAAAGGGAGAACATTAGCTCTCCCTTCTTTCTAGTCAGCCTGTACAGATACCAGAGGACGTCTAGATCGGGGATCCTACCCTCCTCATACATCAACTGGATAAACCCGGTCAGTATCTGATAACTATTCGGATGAAGCTGACCAGGTGCTATATTATTTCTATTGAGGAAATCCTTGATAAAAGGATCCAAGGGAAATTTTAGACCCCCCTCTAACTGGTCGAAATAGACCACTAATCTACTTAGCCCCGATATAGGAGTATGGGCCCTAAACCTTCTATCTACGGTGTGAAGGGCGTAATCGACGAGGATGCAAAACCGTCGCCGGTACCACCCTAGCAATTCACTATCTACATTGGACACAAAGAGGTCAGAGCTAATCTCTTCCCGAGGAGCCATAGCAAAAAAGGGAACGAAAATCTAATGACAAAAAAGGAGAGGGGCAAAAAAAGAGATGGAAGAAATGATGAAAGAATCACCTGGCAACCTCAAATGAGAGTTATGGCAGGAAGGAATAAAAATGGTGGATGCAGTAGAAACGCAGCAAAAACAGAATGAAAGAGCGAAAGAAAGCAAAATGTGCCAGTTAGCAAACGCAACAGTATTTATAGAGACATGGAAGGACCTGGAAGCACACCATTAACTGCCCCCATTATTACTGCACTCCTCCCTAGATTACCAAGGGCCTATTGGGCATAAAAAAACCCATTAGGCGAAGAGTCACGATGACGGCTGTATGAGCGTTTGATCACTGACACATGAAACGACGCATCAACCAGAGTTGAAATGAAGTCACCCTGTGATTGGCCCACTCATATTTTTAAATGGGCCGCTCCATCAAGCGAATCGGGAAATGCTCCAAGCACCACTCCCAGACCATTCCATATAAAGTCCAGTGACTGAAGCTAGCACCCTCAGGTCACTTCCGTAGTACTGAGGATCCGAGCATGTAAGCCTTGTGCCCCTGTGCCGAGCATCTAAGTCTCGCTCATATAAAGTCCAGTGACTGAAGCTGGCACCCTCAGGTCGCTTCCGTAGTACTGAGGATCCGAGCATATAAGCCTCGCGCCCCTGTGCCGAGCATTTAAGTCTCGCTCACATAAAGTCCAGTGACTGAAGTTGGCACCCTCAGGTCGCTTCCGTAGTACTGAGGATCCGAGCATGTAAGCCTCACGCCCTTGTGCCGAGCATCTAAGTCTCGCTCATATAAAGTCCAGTGACTGAAGCTGGCACCCTCAGGTCGCTTCCGTAGTACTGAGGATCCGAGCATGTAAGCCTCGCGCCCCTGTGCCAAGCATCTAAGTCTCGCTCACATAAAGTCTAGTGACTGAAGCTGGCACCCTCAGGTCACTTTTGTAGTATTGAGGATCCGAGCATGTAAGCCTCGCGCCCCTGTGCCGAGCATTTAAGACGCTTACATAGTCCAGTGATTGAAGCTGGCACCCTCAGGTCGCTTCCGTAGTACTGAGGATCCAAGTATATACCCCAGTTCTGTAGATTATGATTCGATAACAAATCAACCAAAAATACTCGGCACCAAGCTCTGCTTATTGCGATGAAGGCTGGCCACCTCAGCTTGCTTGTATCTTATCACCTGTATAAAGGCACCACTGCATCTTACTCGAACTCAACGGACATAAATATCCGTATACTCCAGGGGGGGACTCTTGATACCATCTAGAATGTTCCCACCTAATTAGGGGTCATCCACCCCCCTAATTAGGAACACATGGACAAAGGAGAAGACAAATTCGTCCAAGGAACTACCTCAAAGAGGAATCCTAACTGAAGTAGGAATACTCTCCCACAAGGATTCCTATTCCTCCCAGGTTTGAGTATCACTATATATAACACCATGTACCCCTCATTAGAGGACATCTTATCTCATTCATACATACTCAAGCTATCTTTCAGCCACCCATTTTCTATTCTCTAACTTAGGCATCGGAGTGTTTGTAGGGATTCCCCCCATCTCTCACCTTGCCCTCTGCTCAGTGCTTTGCAGGATGCTCAGCCCAGGAGTCCCAGAAACCAGTTATCAACCCTATATGTCTAAAGTAATTTAAAATTTATTTTACTTCAATTGAAGTTCTATAGAGAAAGAACTCTAAGAAATAGTCTATTATACTCAAACCAGCGATGAAAACTGAGCAATAAAATGTTTCCTCTTATTACATTGACATAGAGTTTGAATAAGATCAAGATAAAGAGGGAAAGTTTTAGATAATTCATAAGAAAACTCAATTTGAAGCTTCCTAACTCAAGATATGATCAAAATAATAAGACTGAAAACTAGTTCCTAAGAACTTGAATTCTGCATTTTATAAACACTAACTCAATTAAAAAAAAAATATTAAAATTACTTATCAAATAGACCTCTAAACCATTTAAAGATGAAGATTATGATCTGTAATGAATTATAGACCTTTAATTTCACTTCAAAATTCAACTCTCTATTTTTTTTCTTAAAAAGAAGAAGAAGAAGAATAAAAAGTAAAGACTCAAGTGCATATATCCTTTTTCTTCCTTCCTTTCCTATTTCTATCCAAATATTTTTTTTCATGGCTACCACATACCCCTAAATCTAGTTCTACAATCATCATTTTGTTTTAAACAATTAAGTGCATATATATATGTGTGTGTGTGTTTTTGTCTTCTTTTGCCATATAATCAAATTCTTAATAATAATAATAATAATAATAATAATAATAATAATAACAATAATAACAATAACAATAATAATAATAATAATCTTTTCCTATTTAACACCGAAATTAACACCATACATATTGCATGCATTTCTCATGTCTATAAGATATACATGTTATGCAAATAAATGAAAATATGTTATGTGGGTGTTACATTTCTCCCCTCCTTAGAGAATTTCATCCCCAAAATTAAACGTGATTCACCAAACTCAAAAAATAGGTAGGCGTATTGAACTCTCATGTCCTTTTTTATCAAGAATTTCAATTGGTTCTTCTTTATAACTTAAATCTTTTATCAATGGTATTTTTGACTCTTATACTACATGGCTAGGATCAGATATATATCTTCTTAATATGGACACATGAAATACATATGTATCTGAGATAATTCTTATGGCAATGCTAATCTGTAAGCCAACTGCCACCTGCAATCTAAAGGACCAACTCTTTCCACTATCGCATAAGAGTTAATATATCTAGGACTCAATTTTCCTTGCCTACTAAATCGTATAATGCCCTTTTATATCCAAATAAATAGGAATTCTATATTTTTTGCCATATAAAGCTTCATATGGAGCCATACCAATACTTGAATGATAATTATTATTGTAAACAACTTTAATTAATGGTAAGTGTTCATTCCAATTTCCTTTAAAGTCAAGCATACAAGCTTTTAGCATATCTTTTAATGTTTGAATTGTCCTCTCCAATTGTCCATCTGTATGGGGTTGGAACACTATATTGAAATGTAACTTTGCTCCTAAAGCTCTTTATAAACTTCCCCAAAATGAGATGTAAACCATGGAACTCGGTCTGACACAATTGATGTTAGTACCCCATGTAGTCTTACAATTTCTAATACATATATTCTGGAAAATTTGTCTAGTTAATCACTTTGTTGTATAGGTTGAAAATGAGATGATTTGGTAAGTCAATCAATAGTTACCCATATATAATTCCATTCACTACTAAATGTGGATTTTTAAGTAGACTCAATATTGTCTTCAATGTCTAACAACTATATTCATAACTAACTTTAAATTCTCAATCATAATGTCTCCAAGAGTAATCAACCTTTAATTACTACATATATTCTCACAAGTTATATTCTTATAAATAATTTCTACCAACACCTTATCTTTCATCACAATTCATTCATATATCTCAAATATAATAAATCAAATGTTACACTATTAAATAAAAATTACACTCATTTTTGTTTTGCTTCCTCAAATTTTACCTTCTATGAACTTATCAATTTTCTTATATACTTCTTTCACAATAATTTTTTTTCTCTAAACAATAATTCCTCCCTTGGGATGACTAGCACCCTTTAACCTACGTTATCATTCCATAAGATCAATTAGTTAAATCTCAATTCGGCCTTCTAAGACTATATACCTTTAGTTTCCTTAAACTAAACAACTCCAATTATAGATTTGAATCTCAAATTTTATTTCCTATTCAATATGCTTGTCTATGCAACTACCATTCTACTATATATATATATATATATATATATATATATATATATATATATATCTCGTATAATCTATAAATTTTATTCTTACTACTATATAATAGTCCTTTTTACCATTTAGTACCATCATGTGATAAGTTCAAGCATCCTAGTGTGCTTCATTTCCTATCTAACCTTTCATACATCCATTTTTCTCTTGATGAAATACACACTCTCTTAATATATATATATATATATATATATATATATATATATATATATATATATATTTATATAATGCCCATAAATGAAATTTGGATAAACTACTTATAACTTAACAATATTCTTTATCATAACTTAACTTTTATATCTTTAAATAAAATAAATTAATATGTTGCCTTACTAAATAAAAATTCAACTTACTACAAGCAGGAAGTTCTTATATTTCTATTACCATCCACAAAATTTATCAACTATAACCATATTTTGATTTCAAATCCTTAAATCATCAAATCCTCAAATTTTATTCTATTTCTAAATATTTTTGTTATTTTATAAATTATTGCTACTAGCACTTCAACCTTCGCTACAAATCATTCATGTATGTAAGGTGGAATAAGTCAAATTTAACTCTATTAAATACAAATTTCACCTCTAACATGCACATTACTCCATAGACTCATTATCAATCCTAAGTTTTTAAACCATAATCATACTAAGATCTTATATCCTTATTTCCAAATTCTCTAAGATAACCAATCTTTGTAGCATTCTTTCATCCTTATTTTATAAATACCTTAGAATTAATCAAACCTAAGCTTTCATATAAAGGCGCCATTCAATATGGTGCAATTGATATTGGTGCTACCCCAGGTATAGTTTCTATCTTAAAGTCAATCTCTTGATGTGGAGATAAACCTGGTTGATTCTCTAGAAATACATCTGCAAATTCCTTCACTATTAGAACATCTATTACTTTTAGAATAACTTTAGATACATCCACCACATTGGCTATATAAGATTCACACCTCCTTTTAATCAAATGAAAAGCTATTGTAGTCGAAATTAAACAAATTGGAATAATTTTTCTTTCACCCACAAAAAATACTTTTCTCTATTCGAAGGACTCAATAACCAGTTCTTTTATTTGACAATCCAACTTAGCATGATTTTTAGATAACTAATCCATTCCTAAAATAACATCAAATTCCTTAAGTTTTATTATAACTAGATCCATATTCAGTGTGTTCCCATTTATTACCATAAGATAGGATTTCACAACCTTATCATCAATTAGAGTACCCCCAACAGGCATTGATACATAAATGTTATACCCTAAAATTTCTATATTGCTATGGTTTTTTTTTCAATGCAAATTCATATGCAATAAATGAACACATTGGTCTTAAATCAATTATCATATATACATCAAAAGTATAGATAGAGATTATACCGATCACAACATCAAATTCAGAAGGTGCTTCTTGTTTTGTCATTGCATATACTTTAGATTGGGGAATGACTGCTGAGATTGGCCTATTTGTCCAGCCTGTATCATGTTAAAACCTCTTCCTCATCCCATTCCTCTACCTTTTCCTCTATTTACTCCTCCTTGAGTTATATTTTCACCTATGTTACTCTGCCTTATAACTTGACTCTTACTGGCTCGGTTCTTACTCCAACAATTTCTAGCTATATGCCCCGGTTTACCACAATACAAATAAAGTATCTGCCTTGGTCCCTAGCACTCTTTACTTTGAAACCTACCACATCTAGCATATGGTGAACTATATCCTCAACTAACTGAAACACCTCCCTTATTTCTTTTACTCTATGCCCTACTCTAACTGTAACCACCTTTTCTGCCTCTACCCGATATTGTTATGGTAGACCTGTAGACACCCAATTTTGGGATGATATGTTATGGATGTAGCAAAGGATTCTAGTGATAAAAATGTTTTCGATGCTTAATCTTTAAAAAATTCTAAGGGCTTTTAAAAGAAGGATTTAATGTTTTCAGGGACTAAATCGCAAAGTTCTTTTTAGGACCTAATTGTAAAATTTAAATTTTTTCGGGGACCTTTTTGTAATTAAATGTAAAAAAAAAGCGTGTTGAAATTTCATAATTCCAACCAGAATTATGTAATTCCGATTGGAATTACATAATTTCGATCGGAATTACAACAATTTCGATTGAGATTGTATAATTCCGATTGGAATTGAATTCTTCTATTTTTTTCTATTTCTAATTATTTCCAATTTAGTGTTTTAATTGGTTTAAACTTTCTAATTAACTCAATCCTACCCAGTTTAAAATTCCTAAATACACTTTAAGAATTAGAATCACATTAGGATTAGGGTTAGGCTTTCTGGTTCAACTATAAAAAGAAAGGAAGGGAAGCAGTAGGAGGGGAGGGAAAAAAAAGCAAAAAAAGGGCGTAGAAAAGAAAAGAAAAGAGAAAGAAGGAGAAGAGACGGGAGAAAAAGAAAAACGTGATTTTATTCTTCTTGAGTTTCTTTTTTACCAAACAAATTCCTTTTGATTTAACAATTAATTCAAGACTCGTGAAGAATTTTTGAAGAAAAAGATTTGAAGATTTGTCAAGAACGGTGAATCATAAATCTGAGGAGTACCCTAAATCATCCATAAGCATATCATCTTCTTCTATTCTTTATTTACTTATTTATTTATTTGATTATTTTACATTATATTTTTTTATTATTCTTTCAAGTTATTATCATAATTTATTGATTAATCATTATTTTTTTTGTGGTGATTATGGAGGAAAATGCATGGTGATCATGAGAGAGGGATGAATTCATGAGAATTCCGTAGAAAACTATGGATAAAGCCTCGTAGAGACTTATTTTCTAGGGTTTTATTTTATTTTTATTATCTTTATTTATTTATTTATTGTTTTATTTTTATTTTATTAATTTTTTTATGAATTAATGTAATAGCCCCAATAGTGGGAGTAATAAAATTATATGTGTGGTTGCATGTTTGTTTTGATTAAATTGGTTAGTAAAAATTAGGTTTTCAATTAGGTAATTATTTAAAATTAATGGAGGAAGTAGATTAATTTAGGTTGCATGTTAATAAAAATTAGGGTCTTAGTAAGGAATAATTTAATTATTTGTTTGATCTTATTTAATTGTTTTCTTGTATTTGTTTTGAGGCTTATTTAATATTTTTGTGTGTTTTAGGCCTTAAACCCACTTTAGATCTTGATTTTTTTATTTAAGTTTAGATAATTCTTTTAGCCCATCTCATTTAATAATTAATTAGGTTTAATTAATTAAAATATATTTTTTTTAGGTTCATAATTAATTAGATTTTAGATTAGAAATATCCTTACGCCCATTTAGTTAATTAGACATAGGTCCACCTAATTTAATTTAATTAATTTAGACTTAACCCACTTAATTTAAGCATTTTTTTTTCATAATTTGTAGATTTGAGATCATTATTTAATTAAAACATGTAGAATTAAGCTCACTAATTTAAATACCTTCATAATATGTAGAATTAGGCCCATTTTTATTAAAATACATAGACGTAGGTTCATTTAATTAAAATAAAAAGGAATTAGGTCTTTAGGTTCACTTATACATTAAAATATTTAGACTTTAGCTCATTTATTTAAAATCCATGTAGATTAGACTAACTTAGGGATTATATGATATATTGAATGTATTATTTACTTGTATATTTCATGACTAGTTTGCCTTGGAGTTGATTATTTTTTTAGGGTTTATATGAAATTGCATGTAAATAGAGAATGAAATAATAATTCATAAAATAATTCTAAATGAACACAAGACTAAAAGAAGTTGGTATTCCGTATCTAGAATCTCCTGGTTGTGGTGCTAGATTTCTTTTAGGGAATCGAGTACCACCTTTTCGATTTGTCCCAGTTATTAGCCTGGGTGGTGACTCTTCATCTCCACGCCATGTCTTTATGACAGTGTTTAGTGTGTTCTCTAGAGCTTTGAGCTTAAACAGTGTTGCAGTTGCTAAAATCTTGGACACGTGCTAAACCCCGCCGTCTACAAGACCTGCTCATACTTTGTTGGCTAATTCCTTTCCCATAATATCTACTTTCTTAAAACCCATAACCTCTAAAGGAAACATCTCTTCCTTTTCTTTCAGAACCACTATACTCACTTGTTATCTTTCTTTTCTTTATAGATATTGTATCTGTTTCTCTAACTTCTGCCATTGGTTGCATTATTGGCTGGTTGACTACTCGATTAACTGTATGTTGCACTAACAACATTACTTGCTATAAAGTCTCAAGAAATTATTGCATTACTGGTTGTAATTCATGGGCTGGTTGTGGTGGTGCATTTGCATGCTAAACTCCATGCACAAACTTAGACTCACTTGGGTTAGTAGGATTCCCTTCGTACTCATCCTATTCAAACACTTAGTTTTAATTCTTAACTTATACATGTATTTTTAACATGTAAATATGCATGCACACTTCTATCCCAAGAGATTCTAAACCATGCTTTGATATCACTAAATGTGACACTTGTTAAGAATTTCAGACATACATTGTATGCATGTGATTAATAAATAATATATCCATAAATGTGCAATTTTAGTTCATTAGTCAATATATGTAATAAGATTTTTTTTCAAACATACATATCACACACCACAAAGGCTCACAACATCAAACGGTTCACATCTTTTCTTATTTTATTTATATACAGTACACTAGCCTTAATGCAAAATAAGGAAAGTCACTAATACATATTAGATTTTAGAAAAACTGATGATGACCTCCTGTTAACCCACCTAACACACTGCTAGTGCAAATAATGCAAGTATTATCTTCAAGTGAAACTACAGTTCTTCTAATCTTTAAAAATTATACAGAGGAGTGAGCCTGCAACTCAATAAGGAATAATATAATATCCTATGAAAACTAACACATTCAAATATGTAGTACAATTAATTATCTATCCATTCAATGTTTAGCTATAAATTTATTATATGTACATAGCATAGTATTTTCTTTTGGACAAAAATGAACTTATAGTACGTACATAATTGTAATAGCATAATTTTTAATATGTACAACCCTGCCAAAATTTTGTACAACATATTCCTTTAGCCTTTATACGGCTTAACAAAGGAATTCCATAACACACACAACATTATCATAATCATATTATTTTATTCTGGACAATAATGTATTTGTGAATTATATATAAAACCAAAACTTCTTTCATTTATTTATGGATCCCCATACACACATAACCTGCCATAATCTTGTACAATATTTTTCTTTAGGCTTTTTATGGCATATCAAGGGGATTTTATAACGCACACAGTATTGCCTTATTCATAAGTTGCATTGCGTCCTTATACTCATCCAACCATATTTCTTATATTTAAATATACATAAAGCGATCATCACTCTAACACAACACTTCATTTATCTAGTAATAGACTGATTACATCACATATCACTTCATTAAACAATTTACATCTCCATAATACATCTGAACAATAATATACCAAAAATATATTCATTTTCAACATGACAATTCAATAATGCAAATTCACCAATATACCAAAAATATATCAAAATATACCTATATTTCAACATTCGATGGTGTAAATTTAAAAATACACCAAAATTTCCACATTATGAGTATCAAAGACATTTTCTCCAAATCAATAGAATTATAAGTCTAAATTAATTTTCGATTCATTTCACATCAATTTGACATATACAGAAAGAGAAACATTAAAAATAATCCACTATGATCAAGCTGTCCACAAAATTGAGCAACAAAAAGTGTTGCCCAAATTGGCCATTAAAACAGCAAAATTAAACTTTCTTTATTTAAATAAATTTTATAAATAATATCTCTAAGTTTTTATAGAAACAAATAGCACCCCATTTGGAGTTATGAATCTCCAGATATGGCTTCAACAAGTATTATGTTCTCACTCATATAGGACACTTGAATTCAATAACTATCATTCATATGTACAATCTCATTCATATATACAATCTCATCTCAAAATAATCAACCATCAATACAATAATAAAAAATCAGCATCTACCAATTAGAATATACATATTCCTCATAACCAATCAGCTTAAACAATAAATTATAATTACATATATATGTTATATTTACATAGAATATTAGGTTATTCTCCTACTTTTATTGCTTCGCTCCCTTTGCTTGAATTTACATGTGTGACTGCCTCATTTCCATTTGGTTTAATTGAAATATATCATAATTCACTCATTTTTAAACACCCAAAAATAATAAAATTTCATCTAGCATGATAATATCACCAAACTATCTAAACATATAAAACTGCCAACTATAATAGATTTAATAAGGTGAATTTAAAAATTCACCAATAATTATATACAATGCCTCTCAGGATGAAACTTTTTAGATCATTAACCTTATATGTCTAGAGTAATTTAAAATTTATTTTACTTCAATTGAAGGTCTATAGAGAAAGAACTCTAAGAAATAGTCTACTATACTCAGACCTACTATAAAAATTGAGCAATAAAATGTTTCCTCTTATTACACTAACATAGAGTTTGAATCAGATGAGGTAAAGAGAGAAATTTTTATATAACTCATCAAATTTTCCATATCATCAAAGAAAATGCAATTTGAAGCCTCTTAGCTCAAGATATGATCAAAACAAGAAGACTGAAAAACCAGTTCCTAAAAACCCAAATTCTACATCTTATAAACACTAACTCAATTCAATAAAAATTTGAAAATTACTTATCAAATAAACCTCTAAATCCTTTGAAGATGAATATTATGATCTAAAAATGAATTATAAACCTTCAATTTCACTTGAAAATTTAGCTCTCTATTTTTTTTCTTAAGAAGAAGAAGAATAAGAAAGTAAAGACTCAAGTACATATATCCCTTTTCTCCCTTCCTTTCTTATTTCTATTTGGATTTTTTTTCATGGCTACCACATGCGCCTAAATCTAGTCCTACACTCATCATTTTTTTTAAATAATCAAGTGCATATATATGTGTGTGTGTTTTTGTCTTCTTTTGCCACATAATCAATTTCTTAATATATATATATATATAATCATTTCCTATTTAAATCCTATTTGACACTAGAATTAACACCACACATATTACATTCATTTCTCATGTCTATAAGATATACAAGTTATGCAAATAAATGTAAATATGCATGTAATATGTGTGGTATTAATTCCAGTGTTAAATATGAACAGATTATATTATTATTATTATTATTATTATTATTATTATTATTATTATTATTATTATTATTATTATTATTATTATATTTCCTATTTAACATTGGAATTAACACTACATATATTACGTGCATTTCTCATGTCTATAAGATATACATGTTATGCAAATAAATGTAAATAAATTATGTGGGTGTTACATTATAATCGGAGAAAAGGAAAAGGAAAAGGAAGAGGAAGAGGAAGAGGAAGAGGAAGAAGGGAGAGATGTGACTGGAGAAAAGGAGAAGAACAGTAACTATGTTAAAAGAAAAGTAGAAGAAAGCATAAAAAAATGAAGCGTTAAATAAAAAGAGTCACACATGTAATAGAACTCTGATCCATATTGCAATATGGATGGGAGTGTAGGATATAATTTACAGCTATTTATGCCCCTCCATTAACAGAGGTGTTAAATCAATTGTTAGTGGCCCATATAATTGCCATTTCACTGTATAAAGAAGCCATGTGCTCCGCTCCTCCACTTCTTCTTCTTCTTCTTCTTCTTCAATTTCAAATCTCAAATCATGAATTTTTAAAAAATAAAGTACTTGGCAAGAGAAAAGGTGAAGTCATAAAGAGAAGCATTGCTATCATAATTAGGAAAATAAGAAGCAAATCCATAGAGAAATGTGGAGAGATAAGCATAATTTCTACTACTTAACAAATAATATAATTAGTTAACAATTCTATATTTACCATAAAGATTTCTATGATTCCAAGGATGATCTACAATGGTGAACTTTATCTTGCATCTCTCTTGCAATGCAAAATATATTCAATTGAACCTTAAATCCAATCTAGTTATGCTTGGATGCTATTCCTCCATTCCAATGCAATCTAGGAGTACTACAAAACAATCTATAAATAAGACTGTAGATGAGTCAGTTCAGACAGGTTCTATAATGAATAAGGCTGAAATAATGAGTTTGAATATTTTCATAATAACTTAACCAATCAAAGATCATGGAAAATTGAAATAGTTTATGTTCAACAGATTTTCAAATTAAGATGTCATTTTAAGCAAGCAAAAGGAAGGATCGATTCAAATATTGCATTAAACACCTAATTTTACTAAATGCAATAATCTATAGAATGAAGTAATTAAGATAAGCAAACAATTACATGTACGATTAGGTTTTTTCGAAAAGTGAAAAAAGAAAGCATTTTCCTTCTTATGGGTGTAAAAACAACCATTAAAAACATAAGAGACTAAATTTATATTTCTAAATTACTAAACAAATAGAAAGAAACCAAGAAGTGTGTTTGTCACTACCATAGAGAGCATCTCAGATACATGCTTAGTTGTCTTAAACAATGCTTGAACAATAACGACCCAAGAGAATAAGAAGTAAGATTGAGCAATGGTGAGAAACATAAAGAATACACAAGGAGTGAGGGAATTTGGAAGTTATTCAATGCAGGATATTTGAGTGGAACTTTTACATAATGATGGTGTAGCTAGGGTGAAGATGATGGTAGTGACAAATGTAAATGAACTTACATAAGTAGGAGGAGTGGTCGGTGAAGCTGGCAATGACAGTTAGGGTGAAGATGTGTGAGCATGTGTGGGATGAAAACCAATTAGGGTAGGAAGTGACGACAATAGAGGGAAAGGGGTGGTTGTGTGAAATGAAGAAATTAGGTTAAAGGTTGTGAGTTATGACATTAGGTAAGAACATTTTTTTGTGTTTTTGGGTTTTTGATTTGGAAACTACCTAGTTTTGATATGAAATAATTAAATTACTTTAGATTATATATTATTTAATATTATATCTTTTTAATTAGTCAAATACAATATTGTAATGACTCGGATTTTTAATTATTAAATTAAATATGAATTTTAAAGTGTTAAATATTATTTTTATGGAATTATTGTTAAATGAGTATTTTAGTAAATTTATTGATTATTAAAAGTGTATATATATATATATATATATATATATATATATATATATATATATATATATATATATATATATATATATATATTTATACATATAATATTTGGGAAGAGTTTATTATTATTATTATTATTATTATTATTATTATATGTAAAACAAAAAGGACAAAATGTGTTTTTTTTTCTTCTTCCTTCTTTTCTCACTTTCTTTCTTTTCTTCCCCTGATACACATCACTAGTCACCGCCACCCTTACTGCCAGCGCCACTAGCTACCACTGGACAGCTCCCCATGTCGCCGCTCAGCCCTCCTCTCTCTTCCTTCCTCCTTTCTTCCTTTTCCCATTTTTCTATTTTTTGCCAGATTAAAGGAAGCTTGCTAGCGTCGACTCTGGCCACCCCTGGATGTGCCGCTGGTGTAATTTGAATCGTCTTCTCTTGAGCTTCATTTCCCTCAAGTCAAAATTTGACCGGGTAACATTGGAAATGACTTCAATTTTGGGTAATTTGATTTTACGGTTTTGTGTTTAATTTATAAAATTGAGTTTGAATTCAGTTAAATTGGACTATGTTGTAATTATATGAAATGAAATTGTGGTTGAGATCTTGCTAAATGTGATTTTTATTTATTTTTCTATATTTTTGAAATTTTTTGGGCATTCAATTATTGTTCCAAGATCAACAAATTTTTATATTTTTAATAAATTCTATTAATTATGTAGAGTAAACTTTATGAAAGAAGTTTTGTGAAATTCTTTATAGAATTTAAGTTATGAATTTTTAAATGTTATGTTTAAATTAGTATTTTTGAAAAAATTATTAGAAATTAGTAAATTAATTAATTTTAATTAAATTATTGTTATTTATTCTACTCTAGATTATTTTACAGTATGAAAAATATTTTTATAATTAATTTTCAATTATTAGTTAATTAGTAGTAATTTGGGGAAAATAAATGAATAATAAATTTATTTATTATTTTTAAGCTAAATGAGTCTTTTATTATTTTTATGATATAATTAAATGATTTTAATAGTTATTTATAATTAATTTTAACTTGGTTGTGAAAATGAAAATTTAATTTCCATTATTAATATTTTATTTATAAATAAGAATTTTTATTATTTATTTAGAAATAAATTCTTTTATATTTTTATTATATAAATAAATTAAATTTGATGGTAAACTAAATTTTTATGATATATCGGGATTTTGAGAAAAGTTTTATTATTGTTATATATGTTATTGTGTTGATTCTCGGTTGGGCACAATATGTAGTTCGGAGGCCCAACTTGAGATGTGGTGTTGTGAGTAATATTAAAGTGCAATTTTGTATAGGAATGACTCTACTTTTAGTAGGGAGATATCCGTTTTACATAGGAGACTCTGTCGAATTTTTGGTAGATTTCTTGTAAAACGTGACATCAGGTTTGTGTTGAATTTTGAGTTTTATTAGAGTCGTGTCTTAGATCGAGTTTTTCCTTAGAAATCTAGAACGTTTAAGGTTAGGATTTTTAATCCTAATTATTTTTATTATTTTCCTATAGCCACACCAAGAGCAGAGCTTTCAGGTCAAGGTCAATCAAGTCAGTATCGAGGAGCGCATCCTACTTGTGAGTTATTATTATATGTATGCATTGCATGTAGAAAATATTATTGGCATCTATATTTTGAATAAATATGAATTTTACTTATGTTATATTGCATTAAATGTTAATTATTCTTGTTATCATATATATGTTTGCATATATATATAAATGTGAATATTAATTGTGTAATTTGGATGCTGCTCATTTTATAATATGATTTTATTATTTTATTTTTGATATAATGTTTTGGAGAATAGCAGTAGAACATGCTACCTAGTGGGTTATATTGAGACTATATGTGTAATAGTACACTAGTTGTTAGGTTATGATATGTTGATTGATATAAGATTGTATAGTCTGAGATACAGATAAATGATTATTGAGATTTATGGATAGAGAGTGGTATGGCTGTAGGAACTTGATTGACCTTCAGAAACTTAGGGCTAGTCATACTGGTAAGGGGATTGCTGTAGTTCGGTTGACCTTTCTGTGTCTCGAGGCCAGTTCACTACCAAATTAGAAAAAGGAAAATATTTTTGGATTCAAGAAAGTCCCTATCTCTATGCCACCTTATAGGATGGCTCCTACCAAGTTAAAAGAGTTGAAAGAGTAGTTATAAGAGTTGCTAGATAAAATTTTTATAAAACCCAACACTTCTCCTTAAGGGTGCACCAGTCTTATTTATAAAGAAGAAGGATGGCACACTTAGACTGTGCATTGATTACAAAGAATTGAATAAGGTAACTGTTAAGAACAAGTATCCCCTTCTGAGGATAGATGATTTGTTAGATCAGCTTTAGGGTGCACAGTTCTTTTCTAAGATTGACTTGAGATCGGGCTATTATCAATTACGAATCAGAGTAGCTGATATTTCTAAAATAGCATGACGTACTAGATATAGCCATTATGAGTTTATAGTGATGTCCTTCGGATTAACCAATGCACCAATAACTTTTATGGATTTGATGAATAGGGTGTTCAGACCATTTATGGATCAGTTTATAGTGGTATTCATTAATGATATACTGGTGTATTTAAAAAGCATGAAAGAGTATATGTATCACTTAAGGACAATGTTACAGACACTGAGGGAGCATCAGCTTTATACTAAGTTCTCAAAGTGTGATTTTTGGTTTGAAAGTGTGGCATTCCCTAGGCACGTAGTGTCTATGGATGGCATTCAGGTTGATCCATAGAAGATTGAGGCAATTATATAGATTCAATTTTTTTTAAGTTTGGCAGGATATTATAGGAGATTTGTTCATGATTTCTTAAGGATTACAACACCTATAACTTGCCTAACTTAGAAGAATATGAAGTTCATGCAGTCAGAAGCATATGAGAATAGTTTTCAACTACTAAAGGAGAAGTTGACTATGGCTCTAGTGTTGACTTTTCTTAATGGAGAAGATAAGTTCACTATGTATTGTGATGCTTCCAAAGTTGGCCTAGGTTGTGTTTTAATGCAGAATGGTAAAGTAGTAGCTTATGCTTCTATACAATTAAAAAAGTATGAGCAGAACTATCATACTTATGACCTAGAGATGGTCACTGTTATCTTTGCTCTCAAGATTTGAAGGCATTATCTATATGGGGTGACATGCAAAATTTACACTAATCACAATAGTATGAAGTATATCTTTTAGCTGAGAGATCTAAATCTCAGATAAAGAAGATGGTTAAAACTTTTGAAGGATTATTATTATGACATCTTGTACCACCCAAGCAAGGCTAATATGGTAGTAAATGCCTTGAGTAGGAAGTCCTCGATTAGTCTTGATCATATTAGTGTGGAAAGGAGACCTTTAATCCAAAAGATGCAAAAGTTAGTGGACCAAGGGTTAATGATGAATATAATTAGGAAAGGAGGATTGATAGCTCAGTTCAAAGTGAGATTGATATTAAGGGATAGGATCAAAGCAGCTCAGAGCCGAGATCCTGATTTGGTAGAGTTTATGGAGAAGGTCCATGAAGGGAAATTTCCTAATTTTAATTTTGATGATGAAGGTGTTCTATGGATTAGTGGAAGATTATGTGTTCCTGATGTTGGCAATTTGAGGGAAGAGATCTTAGAAGAAGCTCATTATGTAGCTTATAGTATACATATTGGTTCGAAGATGTACCATAATATAAAGGATCTTTATTGGTAGGATGGAATGAAGAAAAATGTAGCTGAATTTGTTTTCAAGTGTTTAACTTGTCAACAAGTGAAAGCAGAGCATCATAAGCCTTCTAAAAAACTTCAGCCTTTTTTGATTCCTGAGTGGAAATGGGAGAAAGTCACCATGGATTTTATGATAGGGTTGCCTTATTTAAAAGATGGATACAATTCCAGCTAGGTGATAGTGGATAGGTTAACCAAATCAACTTACTTTATGCTGGTTAAAGCTACTTATCCAATGGCTAAATTGGCTAGGTTGTAGATTGAGCATATCGTGTGTCTTCATGGGGTGCCTATTTCTATTGTTTCAGATAGAGGTTCAGTGTTTACCTCTCAATTTCGATAAAAGTTACAAGAAGTAATGGATACCAAGCTCAATTTTAGTACTATTTTTCATCCTCAAACAAATGGTCAGTTTGAGATAATAATCCAAACACTTGAAGATATATTGAGAATGTGTAATGGATCTTGGAGGCAATTGGGATGATTATTTTCCATTGGTAGAGTTTGCTTATAATAACATCTACTATAGCAGTATTGATGATGTCATTATATGAAGCTCTGTATGGAATGAAATGTAGATCCCCTTTATGTTAGAAGGAAATTGGAGAAAGAGAGATAACTAGACTAGAAATTATTCAGGGTGAGTTTAAGAAAGTTGCTTTAATCAGAAAGAGATTAGAAACAACAACCAATAAGTAGAAGAGTTATGCAGACCCGAAGCACAAAGATGTGGAATTTCAAATTGGAGATTATGTATTTTTTAAGGTGTTACCAGTGAAAGGTGTTATGAGATTTGGCAAGAAGGGAAAGTTGGCATCGAGGTATATAGGGCCTTTTGAGATTTTAAAAAAAGTTGGCATGGTTGCATATCAGTTGGCTTTACCTTAGAATTTATCTCCAGTGCATCCAATGTTTTATATTTCGATGCTCAGGAAGTATATTTCAGATCCTTCATAAGTTTTGCAACCCTAAAGTGTGGAAGTGAGTGAAGATTTGACATATCAAGAAGAATCAGTTACAATTGTTGACTATCAAGTTCATCAGTTATGTTCTAAATAGAGTTTAATGGTCAAAGTCTTATGGAGGAACAACAATATGGAAGAGCACACATGGGAGACTGAGGCAGAGATGCATATGGTATATCCATATGTTTTTCCTTGATGAAACTTTGTACTCCTTTCTATTTGTTAAAATTCAAGGATGAATTTTTATAAGGGGAGAAGATTGTAATGACTCATATTTTTAATTATTAAATTAAATATGGATTTTAAAATGTTAAATATTATTTTTATGGAATTATTGTTAAATGAGTATTTTTGTAAATTTATTTATTATTAAGAATATATTTTATGTATATGTGTATTTATGTCTATAAATATTTGGGAAGAGTTTTATTATTACTATTATTATTATTATTATTATTATTATTATAAAAAAAGGACAGAATGTGTTTTTTTCTTTTTCTTCCTCTCTCCTTTTCTTTCCCGCCACTGTCACTGCTGGCGTTGCCGGACAGCTCCCCACATTGCCACTTAGCCTTTCTCTGTCTTCCTTCCTCCTCCTTTCTTCCTTTGCCCATTTTCTCTTTCTCACTAGATTAAAAGAACCTTGTTGTCGTCGTGCCGCCGGTGTCATTTGAATCCTCTCCTTTTGGGCTTCATTTCCCCCAAGTTAATTTGACCGGGTAACACTGAGAACGACTTCAATTTTGGATATTTTGATTTTAAGTTTTTGTGTTTAATTTGTGAAATTGAGTTTGAATTCGGTTAAATTAGACAATGTTGTAGTTATATAAAATGAAATTGAGCTTGAGATCTTACTAAATGTGATTTTTATTTATTTTTCTATATTTTTGAAAATTTTCAAGCATTTGGTTATTGTTTACGATATTGTTTCGAGCTCAAATTTTTTTTATATTTTTAATAAATTTTATTAATTATGTAGAGTAAACATTGTGAAGGAAGTTTTATGAAATTCTTTATAGAATTTAAGTTATGAATTTTTAAAGGTTATGTTTTTTGAAATAAAGAGAAAACTTCATTAAATCAAATCTATAGAAAGAACATCAACAATAAAATGAGGACAATCCTTAAAAACTAAGCGACAATCAGACATGGAACCGGCAAACCGCGCTAGAATATGGGCTACTAGATTCACTGATCTTGAAATAAAACCAATATTGCAACTAGTAATTTCTTTGATTAAAGTCTTATAATTCAAAATAATTAAACCAAACATTGATGAGTCAAAAACATCACTATTCAAAGCTCTGACCAGTTGTAAGCAATTAGACTTTAGCTCCACCCTCTGTAATCCTTTACCCTTCAATCAGCTTAATGCTTCCCTACAACTGATAGCCTATGCAACCGAAGGAGAAGGACTGCTAGCAAAGGAATATTGAAGTGCTGTAACAAATTTGCCATCACTATCTTGGATTACAGTACCCCCACAAACTCAATTTTGACTAGGAAATAATACAGCATCCACTTTACACTTGTAGACACCAATCAAAGGCCTTTCCTATTTAGAGATGTTACTGCTAGTTGAGTTAGACATACCTTGCGAGATCATACAAGCATTATGCCATTGAGTCAAGCAAGCATGAGCAGCTGTAGCAATCTGGACACAAGAATGTTGAACTTGATTCCACACCAAATTATTTCGACTAAACCAAATCATCCAAACCAACATAGTAGAATTGTAACTAATATCCAAAGAAAAATTATCTAGAACATGATTCCACTAACTCACAAAATCAACACAAAAACCATCCAGAAAACCCACCTTTGAGGTTCGCCATACCTTTTTAATAACTGGACAAGCCACCAAAGCATGAAAAATAGTTTCAACATCACCATGACATCGAGGAAAAAAAAGATAGACATCAACATTCCAGCTTTGTAAAATAAAAAGAATAGGAAGACACCCTTTACAAGCTCGCCAAATAACATTTTTACCTTAGGAAGGAGATTCAAAGTCCAAAATTTCTGCTAATTTAGAATAGGGGAAAAGGAAGGCACATTAGAATTTTGAATAATTAAAAAATGATAGGAACTTTTGACTACATAGATACCTTTTAGATCCCACCTCCAAGAGAGAACATCTTTAGGGCGCTTAATACTTAAAGGAATATGTTGGATCAAATTAACATCTCTCTTTGTAAATAGATCCCCAATAGTATCTATATCCTAACCCATATGATTGACATAAAATAATGAATTCATCGTAATAGAACCTAAACCTTTAGGGGCTTGCGAGACCATATAAGGATTATTTTCATCAGGGAGCCATAGATTAGAAAACACCCTAACTTTACAACCATCACCTACTCTCCACTTCATACCATGTTTTATAAGAAATAAAGAGGCTATAATACTATGCCAAGAGTAGCCGGTATTATGACTTATAAAGGCATCAAGAAAAGATTTATTTGGATAGTAACTAGCCTTAAGAACCCGTGCCACTAAGGAATTAGGAGAGGTGAGAGGCCACCACCCTTGTTTGCCCAGTATGGAAATATTAAACTCATGCAACTTGTAAAAGCCCAAACCACCACCAAACTTATGGGTACAAAGCTTAGCCCAAGACAACCATCAAATCCCTCTACTCTTATAGCCATTCTACCCTCTCCCTTACCAAAACCCATTCATATCTCTTTCGATGTCATCACACAGAGATTTAGGGAGAAGAAAAATCCCCATAGCATATGAGGAAACAGCTTGAGCCACTTTTTTTAAAAGAATCTCCTTCCCCAAATGAGATAAGCACTTTTTAGTCCAACTACCCAACCTTTGACGCACTTTATCATGAATAAAAGCAAAAATAACCTTTTTTGCTTCTCCCAACCAAAGAAGGGAGGCCTAAATACTTGTCTTGTCTAGCAGAAATAAGAACTTGAAGAATCTGGCAGACATTCATCTTAACCACATCTCGTGTATTTTTGCTAAACAAGACAAATAATTTCTGAAAATTAACCATCTGCCCCGAAGCCCTCTCATAGTCACCAAGAATATGTTTAATACAAGAGCATTCATTCATATTACCTTTAAAAAATAAATTGCTATATTCTGTAAAAAATAAATAGGTCACAACAGGGGCACCATTAGCCACGTTACAACCATGAAGCTCACCCTTCCTTTCATAATCTTTTATGAGAGAAGATAACCCTTTTACACCAAGATAAAGAGATAAGGGGAAATGGGATCCCCTTGTCTCAAACCCCTCTCAGGAGTGATAAGACCAACATCAAAACCATTAAGATTAATCCAATAAGTCACAGAAGAAATACAGGACATAATAAGAGCAATCCATTTTATGTGAAAACCCATTTTAACCATCATACCATAAAGGAAATCCCATTCTAGGTAGTCATACACCTTAGACATATCAATTTTAAGCGTAGCCAACCATCGTTACCTTTAGTTTTCCTCTTTAGATAGTGTCCTATTTCAAAGGCAACCAAGATATTCTTAGAAATCAACCTCCTAAGGACAAACACACTTTCACTCTCATAAATAAGATAAGGCAAGATACATTTTAGCCTATTCGTAAGAGCTTTGGACATGATCTTGTAAATGACACTGCAAAGTGCGATAAGTCTTAAATTTGTAATACGGTATGGATTCTTCTTCTTTGGGATAAGAGTAATAGAAGTTGAATTAAATTTAGCTGGAATAATCCCTTCATTCAACCACTTTAAACAAACATCCACCACATTAGACCCTATGAAATCCAAAAATGATTAGTAGAAGCCTGGATTCATGCCATCCAACTGTAGCACTTTATCATGATGCATAGCCATAATAGCATCTTTAATCTCTAAAGTAGAAAAAGGCTAGATGAGGAAATCATTTTGAGCCTCAGTCACTCTGTTATGAACAACATTAAAAATAGAATCTCCATAACAACCATTAGATTTAAATAACAAGGAGAAATAAGTGAAGTCAGGATTCTACAAACCATCATTCTCAGAAAGCCAAGCCCCATAATCACCTCTAAGCCCGTGAATGTAGTTCTTCTTCTTGTGATCAGTGGCATAATGATGAAAAAAATGTGAGTTCTAATCCCTAAAAGTAAGTGAACACTACTTGATTCTTTGACGCTAAAAAACTTTATTTTGATTAAGTAACATATTCAATTGCAATTGAGTCTCCTAAATTCTTTGAAGAGAAGCAATATCACGCTTTAGCCTTAACCTGTTAAGAAGGTTGCGCAACTGATCAATATGACATTGGAGGCCATAAAAAAACTCTGAACCCCAAACCTGCAGAGCAGATCCATAATGACTCAATCTTCCCAGAAAATCACAATGAGTACTCTTTCTCCAACTGTCTTAAACAATATTATGACACTGAGCTTCCTTCACCTAAGCATTTTCAAATCAAAAGTTCTTCTTTAGCACTTGGGTAGAAACAGAGCAAAAACCCAAATAAATGGTTGAGTGATCAGATGAAGGAGTCTCAATATTTTCAACATAGGCTTAAGAAAAACAACGCCTCCAATTAGTAGAAGCAAGGCATTGATCTAACCGCTCTTCAACCCAATGCTTAGAACCTCTACTCTTTTCCTATGTAAAAGGATACCCAATCATACCTATATCCGCCAAACCACACTCCTCAACCACTAAGGTAAGCCCTTCAATGAGAGCATAAGGGTGATTAAAAAAAACCTTTCTTTTCATATTAGGAGAGAAGATCATTGAAATCTCTAATGCAACACTAAAATAAAGATGATTTATCCCTCAACCCACGCAGCCGATCCCAAGATTCTTGCTTTCGAGTTCTCTATGAACACCCGTAAAAGCAAGTTAAGTGCCATGACAATATATCTTTGACATTAATAATAACATCAATATGATGAGAAGAGAATATAAGGAGTTGCACCATCGAGTACTCACGCTACAGAAAAGCCAAACAAACAACACCTTTATCATTTTCTAAAATAAATAAACCTTCATACCTAATTTTAGACTTGACCCTTTATACCTTTATCCAGCCCACCTTCACCTCCATTAAAAAGATGAAATTATGCTTGAGCTTAGTAAATAGGCCTATAAGAATTTAAATTATCCATGGGTTGCCCAAAGTCATCATTTATCTAAGTGGGCTTGTTGAGCAAGACCTGCCTCTAAATCATTTTTTGGATCAACATAGGCTATATCCATATCTTGATTATTAAGCCCATGATCACTCACATCAATATTCCTTTGAAATACATCTTCGTTTTGGATCAGTAATGACCACTCTTTCGCACTCGAAATTTGAACTTCCTTCCTTTGAAATACTTGAAATCTTAGCATTTACCTTACCCAACTTATCATTAACACCTTTGCTAAGATCTCCTATCAAACTAATATGATAACCTTCCATATCCATATTATCACATCTGGTAATTCCGCTACCACCTGCCCCACCACCACTAGAAGCGATATGTTGAAGCCACCGCTCACCAATACCACCACCACCCTTCTTTTTCCCTGCACGCAACCATGTCCCATAAGGAAAAAAGGAGCACTTTTATCAGGACAGTCATAATATTTTTCACAAAGCTGATCAATATGACTTAAAATACCACAGAAGAAATAAAACTTTAACAAGCATTTATATTAAAATGTGACCCAACCCCAAGAACCTTATGTTTTCTTAATTCGCATTTTCCTCTTCAATGGCATACGAATGTCAAATAAAACTCTAATCCTCATGTAGCTCCGCCAAACAAAACCAAAGTTATTCAGATCAGATTTAATAAAAGAGCCCATATAATTTCCAATATCCCTACTCACCCTCTCATACATAAAACCACAAAAAATATTATATACCTAAACCCACATTTCGATATGGAAGAGTTCAACTTCTAAAGGAACCTCACCTCCCTCCAAATGTTTAATAATAAGGAGATTACCATCAAAAGTCTAAGGGCTGCACTTTTTAGCCCTCTCTAAATCCAGAATATGAAAAAACTAAAACAGGAAGAGGTTTGGCTTCAATTCTTTCACAAAAACCCCTTTAACCGGTTGCTATAAGGTAGCCATCATGTTTTTCATTGACTCAAAATTAACCAGTTTGTTTGTTAAGAATCGCCCCATCATTGCCAATTAAAAGGACTCGTCAGTACTAGTGCTATCTCTAACCTCATCAAATTCCAATCCTCCTGTTTCTTCATCTGCTAAAGTCAAAAGAGCACATTGATTTTCTAAAGATTAGACTGTAGCCATGGAAAGAATAAATACAATGAACAAACAACCAACCAAGAAAAAGTAGTAAAGCAACTTGTCAGGAGACAAGACAGGCCACTATTATCTCATTATACTTATTTCTCATGTTTCAAACATATACCATATTCTAAGGTTATGTTCAAATAAGTGTTTTCGGAAAAATTATTAGAAATTAGTAAATTAATTAATTTTAATTAAATTATTATTATTTATTTTATTTTAGATTATTTTAAAGTATGAAAAATATTTTTATAATTAATTTTTAATTATTAGTTGTAGTAGTAATTTTGGAGAAAATAAATGAATAATAAATTTATTTATTATTTTCAAGTTAAATGAGACTTTTATTATTCTTATGATATAATTGAGTGATTTTAATAGTTATTTATAATTAATGTTAATTTGGTTGTGAAAATGAAAATTTGATTTCCACTAGTAATATTTTATTTATAAACAAGAATTTTTATTATTTATTTGGAAATAAATTCTTTTATATTTTTATTATATAGATAAATTAAATTTGGTAGTAAACTAAATTTTTATGATTGTCATAACCCAAAACAGGGGCCATGACCGGCGCTAGGGAACGGGAATTCTTTCGAATCCGGAACCCGTAGCAAGCCTAAAAATAAAATAAACATGCAATAATAACAATAACCACATAATATACAGCGGAAATAAAAATCATAACATTTACATCACTGGATTTAAATCAAATCTCAACTTATCACATATATATCTTTAAATACAAATCCAGTTTCAATATAATACATCTCTTTAAATAAAATACATGAAATTCAATACTTAAATTCACAACTACTGCAGTGTCTAGATTATAAAAATAAGACTCAAGTAAATAATTTACACAAAGAAGCCGGGGCGGAAGAAATCCGGCGTATCGACCTGCTACTGAGGTCTGAAGAAGTTGACTCTCCTGAAAAATAGTCAACGGAGGGGAGTCAAACCTCACTGAGTGAATTACTATAATATATATACATACACACTAAGTGATAATGCATACAGTCAACAGTATATATGTAATATGTAAATATATACATGCAATTCACACAGATGTAGAAAAATCATTTTTATATATTTGTATTGAAAATCATCTTTTATGAAGGATCACATAGAACCCTAGAATATCGCAACCTCAGAAACAGAGTTAGAAAACACTCTAGCCATACAGGCTCACTTATTCCAAATATATCCATTTAATCCATTTAGACAGTAGACTGGCCCCGAGACACTAAGTCAACCGAGCTCCAGCAGTCTGACTGCCAGTGTGATTGGCCCTGAGACACTTGGTCAACCGAGCTCCAGTAATCACACCCAAACCACATCTCACACATATCAATAATCATATCAAATCAATATCCACAAATGGTTAGTAATATAGCCTAAATACTATAGGCGTACCGGTACGTACTCGGTCCTAGTGCTGCCCACTAGGTAGCACGTTCTATCGATATCCTTCATCATTAATAATATAAAACATTCATTCACAAAAATAAATGATGCATGAATGTAAATGAAATAACAATATAATCCATATATATACTAGAAATATACCAAAAGTAAACCAGGTATATTTCGAATATATATACGTCAAATAAATCCAGTCAAATCATAAATTAAACTAAAAATATATTTAAAAACATTTTAAATATATTTTATTAACAAAAAATGTATATAATTTATTATATACCAAAAATAAACCAAAATAAACTAAATATAAACTTAAGAAATAGTCAAATTATTTATGCATATTTAATCAACATAAAACATGCATTTCTAAATCATGCATCCTAAGCATATATATATAGTATAGTAACTCACCTAGTGCGCTCCACGAGACGGATCCGACGGGCCTGGTCCACTAGCCCTCGGTCTCGGTGCAACTAAACAAGCAATAATTAATCGACATCAGAATAAACCTAATAGAAATCCTAGAATTCAATCTAGAGTATTAAACACAAAATTAAAATTAGGGTTCGACCGGATATCACGTTTTACGAGAATTCTACCGAAAATTCGACAGAACCTCCCTTGTAAAACGGACATCTCTCTACTCAAAGAGTAGAGCCGACCCTGCAAAGAAACACACTTTGAAAAATAAGCTCAACACTCAACCACAACCCCTTGGTCGGACTCCAAACTACAGTCTACCGATCGGGGTCCACAAACACAGAACAATTATAAAAATATCAAAAATACCCTTATAACATTGAAATCCATTTTATAGGTAGAAATTACATAATTAACCTTAAAAACACAATAAAAACTGATAAAAATTCATTTCATTAGAAAAATCGTATTTTATATATATAATTGAAAATAATTCACGAAAAATAGTTTTAATTAGTTAAAAATACCAAATAATTGTAGAAATCATTTTTATACCTTAAATAACTATTAAAATCAATTAAATTACATTTTTAGCTAATTTTATGTAAAATTACCAAAATACCCCTATATATATAAATATACTATAATTACTTCAAAAATTCACAAAAAATAGTATAATTATCCAAAATTAATTTTCTCAACATATTTATCAATAATATCAATAATTAAACTCTATTACCCAATTAATTTCAATTAAAAACATAATTAACCCTAATTTCCCAAAATTACATAAACTTCAATAATTCAAAATAAATACATAGAAATTCATAAAAATTCCAAATAAATTCCTATAATTCATTTCAACACCTATAATTATCATAAAACACAATTTCATAATTGAAATAATTAATTTCCGAAAATTAGAAAATAATATTAAAATATTCAAAAATACCCAAAAATCCAAAAAATCTCCAAAAATTCCAAAAAAATTCATAAATGTAGATTAAGCTACTAGGATCAACATTTGTGAAGGTATTTTTCATGAATCAATCAATTCAAAGCTCAAAAAAATCGAAAACCCTAATGTGACCGAATTGGAAAAATGAAAACCTAAGAAAATCTAAACCATTTTAGCTCAAACCAAAGCTAGAATCACACTCACCGGAGCTTAAGGAGAAGAAAGAGACCGGCGGTGCTGAAAACGGTGGCCGGAGGAGGAAGAAACGGCAAAGGGAAGATTTTCGGCCAAAAAGGGAAAACAGGGGCTACCGGCGCCGGGGAAGGGAGCTGGGGGCGGCGGAGCAGCTAGCTGAGGAAGGTGGAGCTCCTGACAGCACATCGATGGTCGGAAATTAGAAGTTGCAGGCGGTGGTGAGGGGTGGTGGTCGGGCGCACGGGAGGGAAAGAAAGAAGAAGAAGAAGAAAAAAAAAAGAAAAAGAAAGAAAAGAAAAAGAAAAGAAAAGAAAAAAAAGAAAAGAAAAAGAAGAAAAAAAAAGAAAAAAAGAAAAAAAAGAAAAATAAAATAAATAAATAATTTTAATAATTTAATAATAAATTAATTAATTAAATAATAATAAATTAATAAATAAATAATTAAATATTAGGGTAATATATTAAACCTTAATTAAATAAATATACACACACATAGGCTTTATTTAGTATTCTAAAAATACGTATGAGTTCATGCAAGTCCGAAAATATATTTAAAATATTTACGTGAAAATTTCCCCGAAAATGCAAGTCCCGGAAAAATTTTACGTAAAGCACTGTAAATAAAACACAGTATTTAAAAATAGGTTTTAAATACATATTAACTCATAAAAACATCGTAATATATATACACAAATTATTAACACTGTATATCCTGGTACAATGTAAAAATATTTAAAAACACGGGATATTACAGTCTTCCCCCCTTACAAGAATTCATCCCCGAATTCCAAAAGAAAAGATTACAGAATCATGAAGGAAAGAGATACGGGTAAGAAGCTCGCATCTCAGCTTCAGTCTCCCACGTATGCTCTTCGACTCTGTCGCTACGCCACAAAACCTTGACCATCGGCATCTGTTTCGAACGCAACTGTCGAACTTGAAAATCTACGATCGCCACAGGTTTTTCCACAAACGTCAAATCTTCACTTACTTCTACACTATCGGGCTGCAACATGTGTGAAGGGTCTGAGATATACTTCCTCAACATTGAGATATGAAATACTGGATGCACTTGTGACATACTCGGAGGCAAATCCAACCGATATGCAATAGTGCCAACTCTCTCCAGAATCTCAAACGGTCCAATATATCTCGATGCTAACTTACCCTTCCTGCCAAATCTCATCACACCCTTCATCGGAGATACTTTCAGAAAAATGAAATCTCCAACCTGAAACTCCACATCTCTGCGCCTAGGATTCGCATAACTCTTCTGTCTGCTAACTGCGGTCTCTAATCTACGCTTAATCACGACGACTTTCTCTGCAGCATCCTGAACCATCTCTGGTCCTGTCAAAACTCTCTCACCAATCTCATCCCAACTCAATGGGGATCTACACTTCCTTCCATACAACGCCTCGTATGGTGCCATGCCAATACTGCTATGGTAGTTGTTATTATATGCAAACTCAACGAGTGGCAAATGATCATCCCAACTACCTCCCAAATCCAAGACACACATCCTCAACATATCTTTCAATGTATGGATCATCCTCTCAGACTGACCATCTGTCTGAGGATGAAAAGCAATACTGAAATCTAACCTAGTGCCCATCGCTTCTTGCAACTTCTGCCAAAAATGAGAAGTGAACACTGAACCTCTATCTGACACAATGGACACAGGTACTCCATGAAGGCACACAATATGCTTCACATACAACTTCGCCAATCTAGCAACTGAATATGTGGCTTTCACAGGTAGGAAATGTGCAGACTTCGACAACCTGTCTACAATCACCCGGATGGAATCGTATCCATCCTTCGAACGAGGTAAACTGACAAAAAAATCCATAGCTATCCTTTCCCACTTCCACTCGGGAATAGGAAGAGGCTGAAGCTTCCCAGAAGGCTTCTGATGCTCAGCTTTCACTTGTTGACACGTCAGACACTTAGTAACATAATCAGCGACATCCTTCTTTAATCCATCCCACCAATAAAGATCTCTGATACTGTGGTACATCTTGGTAATGCCCGGATAAATGTTGTAGGCTGTAGAATGTGCTTCCTCTAGGATCTCTTCTCTCAAATTATCCACATCAGGAACACACAATCTACCACTGATCCACAACATACCATCATCATCGAGTGTGAAATCAGTGAACTTCCCTGCTCTGACATTCTCTGTAAGCTCTTCCAGAATAGGATCTCGGCTCTGAGCTGCCTTAATCCTATCCCTCAGCACAGATCGCACTTTAAACTGAGCTAGCAGTCCACCTGATCTACTAATCTTCATCATCAGACCTTGATCCACCATCGGATGCAATTCCTGGATCAATGGTCTCCTCTCAACACCGATGTGAGCAAGACTGCCTGAGGACTTTCTACTCAAGGTATCTGCTACAACATTAGCTTTACCCGGATGATATGAGATCTCACAATCATAATCCTTCAACAATTCCAACCATCTTCTCTGCCTCAAATTCAAATGTCGCTGCTGGAAAATGTACTTAAGGCTCTTGTGATCAGTAAATATCTCACAAGTCACCCCGTACAGATAATGTCTCCAAATCTTCAAAGTAAAGATCACTACAGCCATCTCAAGATCATGTGTAGGATAGTTCTGCTCATGCTTCTTCAACTGCCTCAAAGCATAGGCTATCACTCTTCCATTCTGCATCAACACACAACCAAGGCCAATTCTAGAGGCATCACAGTAAACTGTGAACTTATCCACACTATTAGGCAAAGCTAATACTGGCGCTGTGGTCAACTTCTCCTTCAACAACTGAAAACTATTCTCACACGCTTCTGACCACTCGAATCTAACATTCTTCTAAGTCAAGCGAGTCATAGGGGATGCAATTCTAGAAAAATCCTGCACAAACCGCCTATAATACCCGGTTAAACCCAAAAAACTTCGAATCTCTGTAACAGAAATAGGTCTAGGCCATTCAGATACTGCCTCAATCTTCTGTGGATCAACCTGAATACCTTCTTTAGACACTACGTGTCCAAGAAAAGAAACACTCTCCATCCAGAAATCACACTTTGAGAATTTAGCATAAAGCTGATGATCTCTCAGTGTCTGTAGTACAATCCTCAAGTGATATACATGCTCTTCCATACTCCTCGAATAAACCAGTATATCATCAATAAAGACTACTACAAACTGATCCACATACGGTCTAAATACCCTGTTCATCAGATCCATAAAAGCTGCTGGTGCATTAGTCAAACCAAAAGACATCACCAGAAACTCATAATGGTCATATCTAGTGCGGAACGCTGTCTTAGAAATATCAGATTCACTAATCCACAACTGATGATAACCTGACCTCAAGTCAACCTTAGAAAAGAATTATGCACCCTGTAGTTGATCAAATAAATCATCTATCCTCGGGAGAGGATACTTGTTCTTCACTGTCACCTTATTCAGCTCTCTGTAGTTAATGCACAGTCTCAGGGTACCATCCTTCTTCTTCACAAACAGGACTGGTGCACCCCAAGGAGAAACACTAGGTCTGATAAAACCTTTATCCAACAACTCTTGCAACTGCTCCTTCAGCTCTCTCAACTCTGCAGGAGCCATACGATAGGGTGGCATAGATATAGGAGTAGTACCTGGTACCACATCTATACATAACTCAATCTCCTTATGAGGTGGTAAACCTGGCAACTCCTCGGGAAAAACATCAAGAAACTTACAAGCAACAGGAACATCTGTGAGTGATAACTTCTCCACTGAAGTATCCCTGACCAATGCCAAATATCCCT
The DNA here is from genome assembly GCA_947683625.1 of Mallotus nudiflorus. Classification (NCBI taxonomy): domain Eukaryota; kingdom Viridiplantae; phylum Streptophyta; class Magnoliopsida; order Malpighiales; family Euphorbiaceae; genus Mallotus; species Mallotus nudiflorus. The sequence goes on along the minus strand of CANTUR010000017.1, from coordinate 500,741 downwards.
GGCAACCCTTCTTCAACAACTTCCTAGCCGTAATAGCAGAAATAAGATTCTAAGGTGCTAAACTCCTATCACCCATAAATTTAAAATCTTCTTCACTAGGAATTCTAAACGTCACCTCTTTATTCCTGCAATCTACCACGGCATAGTGCTGAGATAACCAATCCATTCCCAAAATAACATCAAACTCCATCACATTCAACAGAATCAAATTAGCGGGTAATTCTCTATCTCCTACGAGAACTGGACAACCAGAAAGAACAATATCAGTGTCCAAAGAATCGCTTAGAGGAGTGGCAACTGACAAAGGAAAAGCCATCCTCGAAGCTTGCCAATAAGATTTAGAAGCAAAAATGGGAGAAACAAACGAATGCGTGGCACCCGGATCAAACAAAACCCATGCATCCAGGTAACAAATAGAAACAATACCTGCCACGACTGCATTAGATGCCTGAGCATCCTGCTGAGTAAGATGGAAAACTCTGGCCTGACCTCGACCTCCCTACTGACTGGTAGAAGCCTGGCCAACACCTCTGGCACCTCCTCTAGTACCTCTACCACGACTCTGCTGTGGAACAAACTGAGTGGAACTCTGATGCTGAGCTGGTGGTAACTGAAATGGCACGGGTGCAGCACTAGCAATCGACTGCTGTGGGAATCGCGGAATCTGCTGCTGCTGATACCCAGAATAAGGACACGATCTGGCAAAATATCCTGTCTGCCCGCATCTGAAGCATGTCAGTGGTGTCAGATAACACGGTCCCTGATGGACTCTACCACAAGTCTGACAAACACTGGCCGCTGACCCAGAACTATAACTACTGCTGCTGCTAGAAGCACCTGATCCAAATCTGAATGATCTACGTTGACCTCCACGACCATGTCTACTGCTCCGATGCACTCGCTGCTGCTGTCTCTGACTCTGCTGAGTCGGACCTCGCTGCTGACTACTCGAACCAACGTGAAAACTCGAATATGGAGTACCCTAAAATCCACTCGACTGAACTCCTAACTGGTAATAATTAGGCATCGCTCCCTGCCTAACTAGCCTCAGCTCAATCTCCTTAGATAACTCAATCACAGACTCGAGAGTAAGGCCTGCTGTAGGCATACCAGCAAAAGCTGAATCCAAACCAGTAACATACGTAGTGACCATGAAATACTGATCTCGCATCAGATCCTCGACATATCTACCCAGACGAAGAAACTCTCGGGTGTACTCTTCTACAGATCGATCTCCACAAGAAATACTGGTCAATCGAAGGCGATAGCTCAAACGAAGAGGCTCTGGATAAAATCTCCTTATAAATCGCTCTCGGAACTGAGCCCAGGTCATCGTCATCATATAAGGCTGGATCATCTGAATGAACCAATCTAGAGCTGGTCCCTCGACAGACAACTCAACGATCATGATCTGCTGGTACTCGATATAAGCAGTCCGAGTCCTAGTCTCAATCGTATGCAGAAAATCTAACGGATCAGAAGTCCCATCGAACGTAATCCTGCCAACTCGGGCATAGAACAAAGCTGCCTCAGGGTTAGACATACCCTGCTGATAGGCAGGCTGAACAGGCTGAACAACCGAAGGAACAGGAACATCAAATTCAGGCTCTACAGGCTCCTCGTCCTGTAACTCTCTTTGCCTACGGCGACCTGCCGCTCCTCGAGGTCTACCTCTGCCACGACCTCTACGCCTAACTGGCTGCTCAGGAGGTAAAACCTCATCCTGAAAAGACTCATCATCCTCGGCCTCAACGACCGGTGGAGCGACATGAACTCTCCTCCTCATTCTGAAAAGACAAACGAAAAGATTCAGATAAAACAGACAACAGAGGAATAACGCTGAAAACTACAGCAAGGAATACTTATCAAGACATACTCGAACCTAATACACTGCAGTAGTTCAACAGAAAACACAACTTTGAAAACTAGGGCCATAACTCACACAACTAAGCCCTGACACAGAACTCCGCTCTGATACCAACTTTGTCATGACCCAAAACAGGGGCCATGACCGGCGCTAGGGAACGGGAATTCTTTCGAATCCGGAACCCGTAGCAAGCCTAAAAATAAAATAAACATGCAATAATAACAATAACCACATAATATGCAGTGAAAATAAAAATCATAAATATAATAATAACATTTACATCACTGGATTTAAATCAAATCTCAACTCATCACATATATATCTTTAAATACAAATCCAGTTTCAATATAATACATCTCTTTAAATAAAATACATGAAATCCAATACTTAAATTCACAACTACTGCAGTGTCTAGATTATAAAAATAAGACTCAAGTAAATAATTTACATAAAGAAGCCAGGGTGAAAGAAATCCGGCGTATCGACCTGCTACTGAGGTCTGAAGAAGTTGACTCTCCTGAAAAATAGTCAACGGAGGGGAGTCAGACCTCACTGATTGTTGTGAATGTATATCACAAAAATTATATACATTCACAAAAATAAATGATATACATTTTAAATATATTTTATTAACAAAACATGTATATAATTTATTATATACCAAAAATAAACCAAAATAAACTAAATATAAACTTAAGAAATAATCAAATTATTTATGCACATTTAATCAACATAAAACATGCATTTCTAAATCATGCATCCTAAGCATATATATATAGTATAGTAACTCACCTAGTGCGCTCCACGAGACGGGTCCAACGGGCCTGGTCCACTAGCCCTCGGTCTCGGCACAACTAAACAAGCAATAATTAATCGACATCAGAATAAACCTAATAGAAATCCTAGAATTCAATCTAGAGTATTAAACACAAAATCAAAATTAGGGTTCGACCGGATATCACGTTTTACGAGAATTCTACTGAAAATTCGACAGAACCTCCCTTGTAAAACGGACATCTCTCTACTCAAAGAGTAGAGCCGACCCTGCAAAGAAACACACTTCGAAAAACAAGCTCAACACTCAACCACAACCCCTTGGTCGGACTCCAAACTACAGTCTACCGACCGGGGTCCACAAACACAGAACAATTATAAAAATACCAAAAATACCCTTATAACATTGAAATCCATTTTATAGGTAGAAATTACATAATTAACCTTAAAACACAATAAAAACTGATAAAAATTCATTTCATTAGAAAAACCGTATTTTATAGATATAATTGAAAATAATTCACGAAAAATAGTTTTAATTAGTTAAAAATACCAAATAATTGTAGAAATCATTTTTATACCTTAAATAAATATTAAAATCAATTAAATTACATTTTTAGCTAATTTTATGTAAAATTACCAAAATACCCCTATATATATAAATATACTATAATTACTTCAAAAATTCACAAAAAATAGTATAATTATCCAAAATTAATTTTCTCAACATATTTATCAATAATATCAATAATTAAACTCAATTACCCAATTAATTTCAATTAAAAACATAATTAACCCTAATTTCCCAAAATTACATAAACTTCAATAATTCAAAATAAATACATAGAAATTCATAAAAATTCCAAATAAATTCCTATAATTCATTTCAACACCTATAATTATCATAAAACACAATTTCATAATTGAAATAATTAATTTCCGAAAATTAGAAAATAATATTAAAATATTCAAAAATACCCAAAAATCCAAAAAATCTCCAAAAATTCCAAAAACATTCATACATGTATATTAAGCTACTAGGATCAACATTTGTTAAGGGAGTTTTCATGAATCAATCAATTTGAAGCTCAAAAAAATCAAAAACCCTAATGTGACCGAATTGGAAAAATTGAAACCTAAGAAAATCTAAACCATTTTAGCTCAAAACAAAGCTAGAATCACACTCACCGGAGCTCAAGGAGAAGAAAGAGACCGACGGTGTCGAAAACGGTGGCCGGAAGAGGAAGAAACGGCAAAGGGAAGATTTTCGACCAAAAAGGGAAAACAGGGGCTGCCAGCGCCGGGGAAGGGAGCTGGGGGCGGCGGAGTAGCTGGCTAAGGAAGGTGGAGCTCCTGGCGGCACACCGACGGTCGGAAATCAAAAGTTGCAGGCGGTGATGAGGGGTGGTGGTCGGGCGCACGGGAGGGAAAGAAAGAAGAAGAAGAAGAAGAAGAAAAAAAAAGAAAAAGAAAGAGAAGAAAAAGAAAAGAAAAGAAAAAAAAAAGAAAAGAAAAAGAAGAAAAAAAAAGAAAAAAAAAAGAAATAAATAATTTTAATAATTTAATAATAAATAAAATAATTAAATAATAATAAATTAATAAATAAATAATAAAATATTAGGGTAATATATTAAACCCTAATTAAATAAATATACACACACATAGGCTTTATTTAGTATTCTAAAAATACGTATGAGTTTATGCAAGTCCGAAAATATATTTAAAATAATTAATATTAAAATATTTACGTGAAAATTTCCCCGAAAATGCAAGTCCCGGAAAAATTTTACGTAAAGCACTGTAAATAAAACACAGTATTTAAAAATAGGTTTTAAATATATATTAACTCATAAAAACATCGTAATATATATACACAAATTATTAACATTGTATATCCCGGTACAGTGTAAAAATATTTAAAAACACGGGATATTACAATGATATATTGGGATTTTGAGAAAAAATTTATTGTTGTTTTATGTGTTATTGTGTTGGTTCTCGGTTGGGCATAATGTGTAGTTCAAAGGCCCAACCAGAGATGTAGAGTTGTGAATAAAATTGAAGTGCAGTTTTGTGCAGGAATGACTCTACTTTTAGTAGAGAGATGTCTATTTTACAGAGAAAATTATCGAATTTTCAGTAGATTTCTCATAAAATGTGACATCGAGTTTGCATTGAGTTTTGAGTTTTATTAGAGTCATATCTTAGATCGAGTTTTTTCTTAAAAATCTAGAATGTTTAAAGTTAAGATTTTTAATCTTAATTATTTTTATTATTTTTCTATAGCTACACCGAGAGTAGGGTCTTCAGGTTGGGGCCAATCGAGTCAGTATCAAAGAGCACATTCTACTTGTGAGTTATTATTATATGTATGCATTGCATGTAGAAAATATTATTGGCATCCATATTTTGAATGAATATGGATTTTATTATGTTATATTGCATTAAATGTTAATTGTTATTGTTATCATATGTATGTTTTTATATATATAAAGGTGAATATTAATGCGTAACTTGGATGCTGCTAATATTTTAATATGATTTTGTTATTTTATTTTTTATGTAATTGTAAACATCTAATTTCTGGATGATTTGAGTTTGGATGTGATAGAGGACTCGATGATGAAAATTGACTTTGAAATTAAATTTATTGGTTTTAAATTAAATTGTAAATTATTTTTAAATGTTATTTATTTATTTATATTTTTTTCTTTTTTAAAAAATTAAAAAAAATTAATAAATTTAAAAAAAAAAGAAAAAGAAAATTAAAAAAAAAAAAAAGAAAAAAGGGCCAAAGTTTGGCCTATTCAGCCAAAAGAATTCAAAAGAATTGAAAGTGGTAAAATTTGGCCATAAAATTCTTTGATCGACTAATCAGTGGCAAGATTGGTCATTTGTTTTCCATCGGAAATATGGATTTCGATTGAAAATTTATATTTCTAATCAGAAATATAAATTTTCAATTGGAAATCCAAACTTTCTATTGGAAATAGTACATCTTGCAAATGTTTTTTTTATTTTTTTAATTACCCTTATTTTTATTGATTGTTATTTTTATTTTATTTGATAAATGTGTTTGTTTTATTTGATAAATAATGAAAATAATTTGTTTTTTAAAATTTTTTTTATGATGTATCTAATTTAGGATTACATGGGTGTTTTGTTTATATAAATACGCATTTTTCCTTTTTCAAGGGAGGCTCCTAGGGTTTGATTCTTTTTTCATTTACTTTCTTTGATTCTTAGTCGTGAGCCACAATACACCCATTTAGATTTTTTTTACATACTTTTCTTTAGTTATTTGCCAAAACAAAAATCAGATCAAATAAACTAAAATTACAGACAAACATAACAAAAGCCACAAACTTTCATCAACAGTGATCATCCTTCTGAGGGAAATCAATACTGCATCTCATTCTCAAATTTTCTTCTATTTCTTCTTTTATTTTGATTTTGATTTTATTTTATATTTAATTTTTATTTATTATTATTATTATTATTATTATTATTATTATTATTAGTTATTCATTGACTAATTTTTTTTATTTTTATTCTCTTGATAGATAGGGTGACATGAACACTATGTAGAACCCATGAAGGTCCATGGATTTGCCCATGTATCATTTGAATATAGATTAGGGTTTTAATTTATTTTAATTATTTCTATGTTTTTGTTATTGGTTTGTATTTTTATTATGAGCCTGTATTGATTATTTTATTTATTTTTGTAGTAGGTTGTAATAGCCCCAATAATGAGAAATAGTGAATTTTTTTTTCTATCATTAAAATTAATTAGTAAATTAATTAATTAGTAAATTAATTCGGTAAAACCCTAATAAAATCAGTAGTGGCTGTAGATTAATATTAGGTTGCATGAAATCCAATTGTATTATTATTATTATTGTTAACATTGTTATTATTATCATGGGTATTATTATTATTACTTTTATTGTTGTTATAATTATAGTTATTATTATTTTTATTATTACTATTATCATTATTGTATTATTATTATTATTATATGCATGTGCATGTGTTATGTGGGTATATTTGTGTTAGTGTGTGTTATGTATATATATATATATATATGTACATGTATATATAAGTTAGTATTGTGTGTGTGTGTATATATATATATATATATGTATTATAACATGAGGGTCAGGATTCATGGGTCAATTCTTTTTCTTCATAACTTTTCTTTTATCTTTCTTTTCTTTTCCTTCCGGTAAGAACGCAACACCACTGCCACCTAAGCCACCATCCCAAGCGTCGATCAACCACCACCTGCCACCCTTGAACCTCGCCATCACCTTCTCTTCTTCTCTTCTTCGTTTTTGCTATTGACAAAGCCTCCACTTCTCGGTTTTCCGGCGTAGGCAACATCTCCTTCTTACGACATCAGCGACATTTTTTGTTGTGAAAGCTTGTTGTCCAGGGCTCGATCAACTCCTTATGATCCGGGCTAGTTGATTCTTAGGTCACCTTGAGTTAGAGATGTCCGGTAACTATTTTATCTTTAAATTTAAGTTTATGTCAATTTTGGTTTTCTTATTTTTTATTTTTTAAGTTTGATTGCTTGAGTTTTAGATTAATTGCCTTTGATTGTAGTAGCTTTAGCTTTTCAAATATATTTTTTGTGTATTTTTTTGAATTAATTTGAATTTTGGGTAAATTTTGATTATTTTAATATTAAATATTGAATTTTTGATAATTATGTTAATTAATTATTTTAATGGAAATTTGGTTAAATTAGTATTGTTAATTTAAGTTGTTAATTTTAGTAGTGAGAAAATAATTCTTAGAAATTTTATATAATTTTTGGGAATAGATAGTGTATTATGTGATTTATACATTTTGTGTAGAAATTATGATAAATTGTGTTATTAATTTAAATTATTAGCTTTGAAAATGAGAAAATGGATTTTCACAAATTTTTAGTAATTTTGGTTAATTTTTGGATAATATTTTGTATTATGTAAATATTGGATTTATAGGTTAATTATGTGTTTTTGTTGAAATTATGGTTAAATTACATGTTTTAAATGATTTTGAAATAATAATTGGTATTAAAATAAATTTTACAAATTATTTACTATTTTTAAATAATTAATATTAATTTTTTAAAATTATATTTAAATAATAAAATTATATGCTTTTTTTTTGTGATTAAATAGGTTTTAACTAATTTTATTATATAATTAAATTATTTAAGTAAGTAAATGTGAATTTTAACTATTTTATGTTGAATAATTGTAAAATTGAATTTTTATTAATATTATATAATATTTAAGATTTTATTAATTAATTTGTGTTAATTATGGAATACTATGTAAATGATAAATTTATTTATTATTTTAAGCTTTAAAGGGTATTTTATTATTTTTATGATATTAAATTGTGATTTTAATAACTATTTGCAATTTATGTTAGTTTAATTGTAAAATGGAAATTTTATTCCATTTATGAATTTTATTAGTAAATATTACTTAAAAACTAGAATATTATGATTTAGTTGAAAAAATAAAGATTTTTAATATTTTTATAGATTTTTGATGATTTTTATTATTTTATCATTAATATTGTTGGTTTGTGTATTGTGAACTTCGGTTGGAAATTTTTGTAGTTCGGAGTTCCAACCCAAGGTGTTGTGCTATCGTGTTTTTAGAAGTGTATTTTCTATGTAAGATCGACCCTACTTTTGTAGGGAGATGTCCGTTTTACAAAGAAAGTCCTACCAAATTTTTGGTAGATTTCTCGTAAAACATGACAATCGGTCCGAGTCTAGTTTTGGAAATTTGATTGAAATATGTCTTAAAATGAGTCTTTCTTTAGAATTCTAAAAGCATAAAATTAGAAGTTGATTCTAATATTCTATTTATTGTTTATTTTCTATTCGATTGGGCCCGTCGAGCTAATCTCGAAAAACGCAAACTTGTGAGTTATTATTTTATATATGCATTGCATGTAGAATGCATAAAACTTGTATCTATGAATTTTATAATAAAATTGAATATGATTTTTTTTTAAATGTAAAATATATTTTTAATATATTTTTAGTATATTTTTGGTATATTTTAATATACATGCGACATGTACATATTTGATATATTCCTAACATGAAATTGGTATATTTATGGTTTATTTCTGGTATATTTATGGCTTATACATTTGGAATATTTTTAGTATATATTCAGTGTATAATCGGTATATTTTCTATATATTATGGGTATATTTTACTATGAATGGATGCTATTACATTTAAATTATGCATTTTTATTATTTTAATAATTGTTAAATTTATTTGAAGGATAGTAGTAAAATATGTTGTCTAGTGGGCTCCATTAGGACTATGTGCACACCAGTACATTAGAATGTTAGGAGTGATATCATGAGATTATTTGATGAGAGATTTGATTGATATTGATCATTGTGATATTGTGGCGAGAGTAGTGTGATTATTGGAGCTCGGTGGATCTAGTGTCTCGGGGCCAATCACACAAACGGTGAGACTGCTGGAGCTCGATTAACTTAGCGTCTCAGGGCCAGTCTACTGTCCAAAAATGGATAAGAGATATATATTGGAATCAAGTGAGCCTGTATGGCCAATGAGAAATTGTGATCGAGGTTGCGAATGGTTAGGGTTCTGCTCCAATTCTTCAATCAAAAGTAAAATGTTTTATGCATTTATTATTACTAAAAAGAGATTTCAACATCTATATGAATTGCTTATATATATATATATATATATATATATATATATATATAAAATACTGATGTTTGACTGCATATGGCATTAGGAGGTAAATGTATATATAATATAATAATTCACTTAGTGAGGTCTGACTCCTCTCAACTATTTTTTTTTAGGAAAATCTTATATTATCATATCTTAGTAGTAGAGCTCCTCGCAGGTGTTCTTCCGCCCTGGCTACTTATTGAAAAATGTATATTTAAACTCTGATTTGTAATATAAAAACTGCAATAGTAATATTATTGTAGTAGTTGAGTGTTGTATCAGAGATTTTTGTATCCGAATGTTGTATAACATATTTTTATTATGTATAATGATAAAGATTATTTTTATATTATTTAAAATTTTTTAATTTTAGTGTATTTTTATTTATTTATTGTATACGTTTTTATTTTTAAGAATTATTACGGATTTCAAATTCGAAAGAATTTTCGTTTCTTAGTGCCGGTCATAACTCCCAATTTGTGTTGTGACAAAAATTACTTAGTTTTGAATTTTGATAGTGCCTAACCAAAACTAGGTAGTTTTAGCAAAAATTATATAGCTTTTTTTAAAAAAAAACATTATATAGCTTTAGTAATTAAAAGTAATTTCATTTTTATTACTAAATAACTAACAATTGATTTGAATAATAATAACTTATTAAGTAATTAATAACTAACAATTAATTTGTTAATACGAATTATTTTAGAATAATATTATTTCTTTAATATTGTTTATTAATATTATTTTACATCAATATTATTATTTATTAAGAATAATAATTATTATTTATACTATATTTATTTTAGAGTGGTATTATTTCTATTAATATTTATTAATGTTATTTTATGTCAGTATTATTTATTAATGACTATCAATGTTCATCGTGTTAATAGAAATAATACTGCTTTAAAATAAATACTAATATAAATAATAGTAGTTGAAAGAAAATCTTAATTGAACAGAGAATGATACTAATCTGGGCAACCCAAGACCTTGTTTGCACAGAATAGGTCTAAGCCATATACACACCAATTGTTATACCATGCACCATGTCTACATTGCAATATGGACACACATATATGAATAGGCAAAATACACCTTTTTTTTAAAAAAAAAAAAAAAAATTATCTATATTACAATATTAATACACAGTATGAATTAACAAAATACGCCTTTTCTTTTAAAAAAAAAAAAAAATTGGATGTTTTCGGATGATAAGATGAGTTACCACCCAAGAAATATACCCTTACACCAACTGCAGCTCTTTGTAAGATGAATTAAAATTAAGATTTTGAAACAAAGATGTCTAACGCCAATCAACTTGCATAATATTAATAAATTTTCTTTTCTTTTTTACTCTAATTATTTTTTTAAAAAATAATAGAAATGAACACCAAAGTATTTTTTATTTATCAAAAATATTTTTTTATTAGTTCCAATGGTTTATTTTAATTTTTTAATCATAATTTCAATCAAAATAAAATTTTTATTCATTGAAAAATTATTCAACTTTTTATTTTTTAATTATAATAAATAGACTTTTACTTGTATTTTTTTTAATTTTAGTTAAACAATATAGGTTCATTACTTAATTAATATATGTTCATAAGATAAAACATATAAAGTTATTACTTAAATAATGTATATTCATTAATTTTCACCTGCAGGTTTATTCACTTTCACCTATAAATTCATTCACCTGCAGATTTATTCAGCTTTATCTGTAAATTCACTTTCAATCTCATTAAAAAATTAAAAATATTTTTTATTTATTAAAAAATTATTTTTTTATTTTATTAATTACAGTGATTGAATTTATTTTTTATTCATTAAAAATTATTTAATCCATCTATGTTTATTTTATTTGGTGGTTAAATTAATTAATTTTGACAAAACATTCTGCAGTGCATGATATTGATGACGCAGCTATGGCATTCATGCTTCTTAGACTATATGGTAACCAAGTTTCTTCTGCTAAATCCGTGCACAATGAAGAAAATGTTTAAGGCATACGTATGACTTTTCATAGTGCTCACAACATGTTTTTTCCATATCCCAGAGAAAAATATGGAAGAAGGTGAGGAATTCTTGTCCAGTTGCCTGAAAGAAAAGCAAGAAGCTAGAGAAGGAGGAAAGTCAGAGAGAGAGAAAAAAATAAAACTGCATTTTACTCTCACGTGTAATTGACCCCTTGTCCATAAGAATGATATAAGTTGACATACACACATAAAAAACGTTAATTATAAATTTATTTTAAAGTAGATAATATTAATATTACTATTTTCATTACATTCCAATTTTCATTTAAAATAATATTACAAAGATTAAAAATCATATTTAATAGGTATAATTATAGATGTAAATGACTATATAACTCTCTTTCAGAAAGAATAAAAGTTAATGTTAATTATAATTTCCCTAATAGAAAACTTACTTCAAAATCAAGATATAAGTAAAATTAGAAAGAAAAATTTATTTTTTATTGGTAATCTAAAAAGGTTATTTGAAATGGAACAAATTTTATTTTTTTAAAAGACAATTGGAATGGAACGAAGGAAATATTTATTAAGATGTTATATTTATATATAAATTATTATAAGTTAATATTATTAATTGTTTTTAAACATTAATATTATATCTATTAACATCATTTTATTTCAATATCGATTATTTTATAGTAATATTATTTCTGAATATTACTTTGCATTAACATTTATTATTTTATACTAATATTATTTCTGTTAATATTTACTCCAAAATCTTTTTATTAGAGTATCATTACACAAAACCATTTCTCATGATGCATTCACAATTTGCTAGTAAATTAAGTGAACAACCATATTGTTTTGATTTGCAACAATATCAAAAATAGACAATAAAATAGTAATATTTAATTAGAATGAGATTCAGAAATAAAAACAAAATAACAAAAAAAATTTACAAAAACATATTTTAAATATGAGTTGCATGACTTCTTGGTTAAGAGTAGCCATGGCATCTTTCATCCCTCGGGTCGATCAGCCCTCAATCACATCCTCGAGCTCCTTGAGTTTTTGCCTCTACCTTCTCTGGCACAAGGCCTGGAGCCTTATCTCATGGCTCCTTGATCTGCTTTTTAGTCTAGTAGACAATAGAATCTGCCTGGTTCTTTGTGTCACCATCCTATCAACTTGCATTATTCAAAAACATCCTATCAGCCTCTCAACCATTGCATCTTTTTGTAAAAACTCTCAACGAATATGTATGATCAGCTAAAATATGATGACCATTATATATACACATGGCAGTTCACTTTAGCACTAATAGCTCATATGAAAAACATGTGCAAGGTTTGAACTAAGTTCAATAAGAATGCACCTCAAGGTTGGACCTAATTTCCTAGAAGAATTCAATCAACATCTTGCTCAGTGAGAAAAACATACCTCTCACTAGGTACGGTGCTTCTTAATTCTCAATCCCAAATCCAGATCTCCAAGCTCAACACACACCGAAAGTAGAATCACCAAAGTAATCCCATTAGAAGAAATTTGCAGCTAATATCCTCCCAAAAGTCTTTATCCCCACAACAAAATAACAGCTACACGCATGGTAAGAAATCATAACGCACCAAGAAACAACAGTCCTCTCTTGTATTGAAACGAATAACTACGTTGCAGCTATGAAACCCTCAGCTTTTGAATACCCAGTAACCAGATAGTTATTACAAATAGGACTTCAACCAAAATCCCATAAAAAACTTTCCTTGCCGATCCCAACGCACCCATCTTGGCATAGAAATTAATCAGAGAAGTTTGAACATAAACACTACAATTAAAACCACAATTTACAATTAAGGAATGAATCTGTAATATCTCAGGTAACTATTATAAGAAACCTACACAGACAACAAGTTCAACAAGGGTGAGTGTCAGAGAAACAAAATGTAACCTGATTTTCAATAATAACCAGGTCCAAATACTCACTAAGTAATGCAAAAAGGGAAAAGTAATGTCACTAAAAAGGAAGGTAAGAATCAACACAATTCCTCAAACTTAGCTCTCGTAAGGTTTGAGACCCAAAGCATAAATACCAGCTTAACTGTCCTTAAACATCAAATTAACATGTTCATGTACCAAATCCTTATATGATTGAAGCTCAGCCTCAAGGGCTTTATATTTTAGATCACTAGAAGAACTAGAGCAACCAGCTTCATCTTTGATCTAGCAAGAAGAAGATATGAAAGGCTAAATCAGTGAAAAGATGAAAAAAACATGAAGACTTTTAGCCGTTACTAAGTAAAAAGAATCCTAAGCCATTGGTGTCTCGAATACAAGATAAACTTACAATATGGAGATATTGGTGTTTCATCTTTACATCTGCAACCCATGCATGATAACTACAGCCCTTAGTTTTACAGGTATAATAATGCTTTCGCGCGAATCGAAAATTTGAAACTCAATACATTATTGACAGGAGGAGCAAACATACATAGGATTCTAGAAAGGAAAGACAAATGTTACATGAATACTAAGTTTCATAAAACATATAATAAGAAAATAGATCCAAGAGGAAGAATTCCTTACTTCAGAACACCATTTTCTGTCTTCTTCAAATACTAAATGAGCAGCTAAAGCCTCATCTACATTGCCAAACTTACAATTTACAACATTAGAAAATTCGCTAACCTCAGCTTTGCACTTTTTTCCAACTTGTGTAAAAGTCAGGCACTAGACCAACAAAGACTACATACATTTTCACCATCTGAAAAGAGGAGGAAAAAATCACAATACAAAGCCAGACGCTTTATGTTGAGTTCTCTTCAACCAGAGGAGAATGACGCAAAACAGGAATTTTGAAGTTAAAAATTTAATTCTTAAATATAACAAAGAAAAGAGAAAAATACCTTAAAGAAAGAAAACAGCGATGGTACAAGAGCAGAAAGGAACAACAACAGCAATACACCAATTGCAAGAGGAGAAGCAATACAAGAACTTGAAATAATTAAAAAGACTTAGTACAAAGGTGAATTACAAATTTAATTAATGACTATAAAATTGCCTGCATGGGAAGAATTTCCCAAGGTAACATTTCTGAGTCATTTCTATGATAAATTTAAAATAATAAAAAAAGACCTTTAAAACTAGACCATCAAATTAATCGTATGGCCATATGTATCTTGATCCAACAAACAAATATAAGAATTATCCAAAAATCCAAATTTAAGAAAAAAATGAAATCAATATGTTACAAACTTAACAAAAAGAACAAAAATGAATCGTTAAGGATGGCGGTGGGGATAGAGGTGAGTGATTAATTTCAAGCAAAGAACAAAAATGACTTAGTGCTTTAATGGAGAACTAAAAAAAAAACACTTAACTTTTCCAGAAGTCGACCAAAGCACCCGATTTGGTATAGCCTTGTAGGTGAAATGTAGAGCTAAAAGAGAGAGAAGGGGGAGAAGATGGAGTAAAAGGTAGAATAAGAAGGAAGATGAATATTTAATTTAAATTACCTTTCTTCTCTAAATGTTTTCCCACATATTTAAACTATTTTTTTTATTTAAAAAAAAAAAGTATTTTTCTAAATTTTTTGATATATATGATCACCTTATTTTCTAAATTTTCTAAAGACAATTTATTTGGTTGTGCCTCAGTCGCACGGTCATGCTATCACCTTGCAAGTTGAACCAGGCTCCTATGCACATCTGTGCATTTACATCACATGGTTGTGCGATTGAAAGATCTACCTAATGTCACGGGTCCTCCATTTAGCCCTGACATTCGACCCGTATGACGCTTAAATTTTTCTAAGTTTAGGTAAGCCAAGATTCATGAACATGATCTTAGCATTAATACTAAGTGTCCTTCAACTATAGTCGAATGTTGGCGAACTTAATCAACACCGCATGTTCACTACTATCGTTGTTCTTATATTTCTCGCATACATTCGAGACTCATGCTCGCATTGTATCCCACATATGTGTTCGAGCCTTATTCTTATCTTAAGCCTCACATTCACCTCACTGTTCCCACATATCACTGAATCCCGCATTAGCCTCATGTCTCTTGCATACTCAAGGTCATGTACTTGCTTCATAAGTCTCACAGATATTCAAATCCCACAGTGCCTTGAAATTCCCCTATATGCTAGCGCATAACGCAAGTCATATAGTAACCTCGAGTCAAGGAGAACTACGGACTACGAGCACCTCGACCTCATAATGTCCATAGAGCTCATTCTCTATAGAGACACCAAATTTCTCTTTCCTGAACTCGATGCCCGTCACCTAGCTTCACATTAGGGAGCTCACTTAAGGTTGTGTCGTCGAACATGCACACAAGCCTCGGGGATGGTGGAGAGCTTCCACCAAAGGTACCCCCTAAAGAGCATAAGAAGCACCTTAAAGGTTAGTAGGAGGAGACATTAGAATATTCCACCCATCACACCCTCATAAAATATAAAGAATAATATTTATTCATATTTATCAAAATGCCCTTCATTGTACTTTTTCTTTCACGTACGTCTTTGCTCGGTCATATTATACTTTTCTTATCCCTCCATGTCCTTAGGATAAGCTAAGGATTCTCAGGGTGCATAGCCCCTAGGGCCCCTTTTGTCACTCCGTTACATTCTCCCCCACTTGAGCAATTGACGCCCTTGTCAATTGGCCTTGGCCATAGGGGTTCACAGCTCTCATCTCTTGTTGTATTCTATGTCTTCTTCTATTTTATCTCCATCAGCTTGCACTGCCAGTTTATGCTCTTAAAACTATGTCAACTCTTGACCACTTCTCACTCTTGTCCATCATGAATTTTCGCTCTCCACCTCTGTATTTGCATGTCTTCTCTTAGGTTCTTATTTTTAGTTCTCAATAAGGTTTCCCATGCTTTCGTTGCTTTATTCCTATCTCGAGTGTAAACTGTACCTCGCAAGATAAAATAAAGAAGCAACAACAGTACATATTGAAAAATAATTCTCATGTCTCATTTGCTCTTTTAATACAAATTCAATGTTAGATAAATTTGCCATTTATACATATTTGTTCATCAATTAACTAAACATCACAACTTACTATTTCTGTCAAGGAATTATAAAGGAGCATAATATGACTTACACATTTTCCTTGTGTTCATTGAACACTGTTATTGTTCATCGCTCTTAGCACTCATAGTTTGCTATTTTTCACCTTCCTGAATCCTTGCATCTTTTATTTCCAGGATAGGGTCTCTACTAGCCAACATCTTACTTTGGTTTAATGCTCTTCCTCCATCGCTTGTTACTTCATATGAGCCTTCATGTATTTTGTTGTTCACACGCCAAAAGGTAGATATCTTGTCCCATTTATATCTAGGGTCTTCCTTGTGTACATTCCACTTGTAGAAGTAACTTGTAGGAGAATATATCTCTACAAGATCTTTTTAAAGTGTGTTTTGGTACATTCGAGTCTGATAGGTCATTTGCAAGTAGTATTTCCTCTTATCTTAATAATAGTAAGAGTTTATGATTTTTGGGATCAACTTGCTTGTTCCTTTGCCTTGAGCAAAGATGTCATCTTCATTTATAAAAACCATAACCCTCCATCCGTAAGTAAGTCAATTCGATGAATCTCCTTTCTTGCTTCTTGAAAGTTATTGCATGTCATCCGAGTCATTTGCCATAATGTTTTCGTAGACGTTTCAAGCTTCGGTAGCATTACACTTTGTTTACCATACTCGTATTCCAACCCCTTGGTGATTTCTTTATTTAGCTATATCGACACTTATTGTCACTTGCACAGAACACATATATGTATTTTCTCGAAGGTTGCCTCAAGCTCTATTGGCAAACTCTTTTGTAACACACAAGGCTACCACAACCTTTAGCAAACGCACATCAAGGCTACCGCAGCCTTTAGCAAACACAAATCAAGGCTACTGCAACCTATAGCAAACACACATCTCGCATAACCTGTTTTCGCTCACACTATTTTTTTTCTTTTCTTTTCTCTCTTTCTTTTCACTTTCTCTTGTTATTTTCTTTTCTTCTTTTCACTCTATGTTCTTTTCCTCTCGCTCTCACTTTTTTTCACTTTTTTTTGTTATTATTCTTATTTTTTTCCCACATTCTCACATAATCATAAAAGTGGTTACCGTAACCACACTCAAATCACAATATTTCAATTATCATATCATTTATTGTCGAGTGGGTTTTACTCCCCCACTTTGAGTTATAATACCCATGAAAATTTCATCTCATTGGCTTCTCAAGCCTAACTCATGCTCAACACCTCACTGGCCCTTGAGCCACATCACGCATTGCTATAAGTTTGTACCACTATATGATAACTCTTATAATTAGTCAATCGAAAAATATATCTCAACTCTTGCACTTCATTACTTGTGCATTGTCATATTTTCAATTGTAAGGTATCATCCCTTTAATAGTCTTATAAGACTAATAATATTTCCAATTTTGCCACATTTAATCTTATACCAATGGGTACTACCACAACCCTTATTCACATTGTGAATTTTAGCGCACTTAATCGTCTCGCACCGAATCACATTCATTGCATCGAAATTTAAAGGACTCTGTACCCTTTATGTTTTCACTTATAAATTATTCAATCGTAACATCGATATTTTTATCTTATGATTGGCACTATCGGCCTCTCGTTTAGCACGTTTCTCATCCCACCATGGTTGGCCTTTTTACACCAATAAGCAATCCTGCTATAATTTTATAAACTATTCCCTTATTTGGCTCGAAGTTTCTTTTGAGTCTTTGTCAATCGTATAAATTATCCCTTAAGGATGTGTATCAATACAATGATGCTATTATAGTGTCATATCTGACCAAAGTCTCAAACTCTTTTCGCTTCACATGATCGCATTTTATTTCTCATGTATGAGCTCACTAATAAACTTAAGTGTCTCTTCACTTGCTCGCTCTCCACAAGTAAATTATGCCTCAATAATTTATTGTAAGAGTCACAAGTATGAAGGATCCACTAATTTTATTAGGTTGTCATATACCTTTCTGCCTCGCCTCGATGTTTTATGATATTCTTTTAATGAATATCCTCTAATTCCCACAAGTTTTCATTTACCGATTTTGACATATTGATGTGCCACTAACAACTACATCCCACACACTTATTTCACTTCAAGAAAATATATTTGATTAAATAGTCACATACATGAATAATTGTGGGTTTATAATTATTCATCTTTGCATCAATAGCATCGTACTTATATATTAATATTTCCCACATCGCACGTTTTCTTTGCTTTGATACCAAATGTCATTGGTCCTCCATTTAACCCTGACATTCGACCCATGTGGTGCCTAAACTTTCCCAAGTTTAGGCCACCCAAGCCTTATGAACATACTCTTAACATTAATATCGAGTGTCCTTTAACTATAGTTAAATGTTGGCGAACCTAACTAAAACCACATATTCACTACTATTGTTGTTCCTATGTTTCTCGCATACATTCGAGGCTCATGCTCGCATTGTATCCCGCATATGTAGCCAAGCCTTGTTCTTATCTTAAGCCTCGCATTCGCCTCACTATTCCCACATATCACCAAATCCCGCATTAGCCTTATGGCTCTTGCATACTCAAGGGTCATGTACTTGCTTTATAAGTCCCGTATATATTCAAATCCTACAGTGTCTCAGAATTTCCCTATATGCTAGCGCATAGCGCAAGTCATATTGTAACCTCGGGTCTAGGAGAACCACACACTATGAGCACCTTGGCCTCGTAGTGTCCATAGAGCTCCTTCGCTATAGAGACACCAAATTCCTCTTTCCTGAACTTGATGCCCATCACCTAGCTTCACAGTAGGGAGCTCATTTAAGGCTGTGTCGTCGAACATGTACACAAGCCTCGGGGATGGTGGAGAGCTTACACTGAAGGTACCCCCTAAAGAGCATAAGGAGCACCTTAAAGGTTGGTAGGAGGAGACATCAGAATGTTCCACCCATCACACCCTCATAAAATATAAAGAATAATATTTATTCATATTTACCAAAATTCCCTTCATTGTACTTTTCCTTTCACGTACGTCCTTGCTCGGCCATATCATACTTTTCTTATCCCTCTATGTCTTTAGGATAAGTTAAGGACTCTCAAGGTGCATGACCCTTAGGGCCCCTTTTGTCGCCCCGTTACACCTAACACACCAATCAAGCGTAAGCTCACGGTTGTGTGTTATGCGATCCCTCTGCATCTCAATCCATACACCACCACACCATGCAATTACTTAAATTTTGATAAAAATTAACCATTACAATAGTTAGTTTTTCCTTAATTGTGCTTCCCCATTCAATTTTTCCACCTTCACAACCTTTCCCTTTCTATTTAAACTTCCCTTAGGATTAGCAAACCATACATCATTCATTCTTATCTGTTTTCTTAAATTTTTTTTATTTAGTTTTCTTCTCCTTCTTCAATTGGAACTTTTTTTACACAACTTTTATTAGGTTCTCTACTTCCTCACACATAACATATCCCTTTTTTGTCTCTACACATCTTTATCTTTTCTTTTCTTTGCCTTTCTTCATTTTTCTATCATCTACTCTTCCATCATGTCAAGAAGAGAAGGAAAGTGCGCTAGAAAAGACAAAGGAAAAAAGGTGCACTCCACAACTCCAAAACCATTCCCCTCAACATTTAAGTTCAAAAATTCAAAGCATGAGAGAAATTCAAACAAGTGAGCACTAGGAAAGTTGTTTTTGATAACTACATTAATGTTGAAGCTTTGAAAAGTATGGGCTTATTGAAAGAAATTGATTTGTATGTCAAGAGACTTGGTTGGGAGGAATGGGTGACAATGCAATATACAATATATGAGGTATTAGTATTTGAGTTCTATAATTAGTTTTCTTTTAATGAGAACAATTATGGGCTACGGAATATCGATCATACTATGTCCATATGGAATATTAAGAAAGCCTTTAAGATGCCCTTCTAATACAACAAATATGGACCTTTTAATAAGAATGAATTTTGGAGGCATGTAACTGTTCTTAATGATCCATCTATCACTAGACATGCTAAAGCCTTAAATATTATTTCTCATTCATTAAGGTATACTCCATATGGACATTGAAAAATCGAATGAGGAGGCACAATTAAGGAAAAACTAGCGGTTGTAACAACTAGTTTTTATCAAAATCTAGCATCGCACAGTCGTGCAGTGGTGTCTGGATTCAGATGCAGAGGGATAGCATGACTGTACAATCTAAGCGCAGTGAGCTTGTGCTTGATTGGTGTGTTGGGCAGGCAGGTCTTTCAATCGCACAGCCATGCAATATGAACACACGACTATGCACAGGAGTCTAATTCAACTTGTGATCACACGACTGTGCAATTAAGGCACAACCAAATAAAGTGTCTTTGAAAAAATTTAGAAAAATAAGGTGATCATATATATCAAAAAATTTAGAAAAATACCTTTCTTTTTTTTTTTTTGAAAATAGAAAAATAGTTTAAATATTTAGAAAAACATTTAAAGAAGATGTAATTGAAATTAAATATTCATCTTCCCCCTTCTCCTACCTTTTTGTCCATCTTTCCCCCCCTTCTCTCTCTCTCTCTATTACCTCCATGCTCATCCTACAAGGCTTCACTAAATCAGGTGCTTTGGTTGAATTCTGGAAAAGTTAGGGTTTTTTTTAATTCTCCATTAAAGCACTAAGTCATTTTTGTTCTTTGCTTGAAATTAGTCACTCACCCCTACCCCCACTGCGACCCTTAACGATGCATTTTTTTTTCTTTTTTGTTAAGTTTGTAACATACTGATTTCAGTTTTTTTATTAAATTTGGATTTTTGGATAATGCTTTAATATGTTTATTAGATTAAGATACGTATTTTGATGGTCTAATTTTAAAGGTCTTTTTTTTCCTTTTAAATTTATCATAGAAATGGCTCATAAATGTTAACTTGGGAAATTCTTCCCATATAGGCAATTTTACAGTCATTAGTTAAATTTGTAATTCACCCTTGCACTAAGTCTTTATATTGATTTCAGGTTCTTGTACTTCTCCTCTTGCCATTGGTGTATTATTGATGTTGTTCCCTTATACTCTTGTACCATTGTCGTTTTCTTTCTTTAAGGTATTTTTCTTTTTTCTTTGTTCTATTTAAGAATTAAATTTTTAACTTCAAAATTCCTGGTCAGCGTCATTCTCCCCTGGTTAAAGAGAACTCAACATCTAGTGTCTGGCTTTGTAATGTGATTTTTTTCCTCCTCTTTTCAAATGGTAAAAATGTATGTAATATTTATTGGTCAAGTGTTTGGCTTTTACATAAGTTGGCAAAGGTGCAAAGTTGAGGTTAGCGGATTTTCTAATGTTGTATATTGTAAGTTTGACAATGTAGATAAGGCTTTGGCTGCTCATTTAGTATTTGAAGAAGATTTGGTGTTCTGAAGTAAAGAATTCTTCCTCTTGAATCTATTTTCTTATAATGTGTTTTATGGAACTTAGTATTCATGTAACATTTATCTTTCCTTTCTAGAATCTTGTGTATGTTTGCCCCTCTTGTCAATAGTGTATTGAGTTTCAAATTTCCAATTCGAGCAAAAGCATTATAATGCCTGTAAAACCAAGGGCTGTAGTTATCATGCATGGGTTGCAGATGTAAGGATGAAACACCAACATCTCCATATTGTAAGTTTATCTTGTATTCGAGACACCAATGGTTTAGGATTCTTTTTACTTAGTAACGGCTAAAAATCTTTATGTTTTTTTTATCTTTTACACTGATTTAGCCTTTCATATCTTTCTTCTTGCTAGATCAAAGATGAAGCTAGTTGCTCTAGTTCTTCAAATGATTTAAAATATAAAGCTCTTGAGGCTGAGCTTCAATCATATAAGGATTTGGTACATGAACATGTTAATTTGATGTTTAAGGACGGTTAAGTTGGTATTTATGCTTTAGGTCTCAAACCTTACCAGAGCTAAGTTTGAGGAATTATATTGACTCGTACCTTCCTTTTTAGTGACATTATTTGTGGGTTTTTGCATTACTTAGTGAGTATTTGTACCTGGTTATTATTGAAAATCAGGTTACATTTTATTTCTTTGATACTCACCTTTGTTGAACTTGTGTATTTTTGGCATCAAAAAATAAAAATGGATTCTTATTGTCTGTGTAGGTTTCTTACAATAGTTACCTGAGATATTGCGGTTCCATTATATAAGGATTTAGTACATGAACTTGTTAATTTGATGTTGAAGGACAATTAAGCTGGTATTTATGCCTTGGGTCTTAACCCTTACCAAAGTTAAGTTTGAAGAATTGAGTTATTACTCGCACCTTTCTTTTTAGTGACACTATTTATGGATTTTTGCATTACTTAGTGAGTATTTGGACCTGGTTGTCATTGAAAATCAAGTTACATTTTATTTCTTTGATACTCACCTTTGTTGAACTTGTGTATTTTTGGCATCAAAAGATAAAAATGGGTTTTTTGTTGTCTATGTAGGTTTCTTACAATAGTTACCTGAGATATTGCAAGTTCATTCCTTGATTGTAATTTGTGGTTTTGATTGTAGTGTTTTTTTTCAAACTTCTCTGATTAATTTCTATGCCAAGATGGGTGTGTTGGGATCTACAAGAAATTTTTTTTATAGGATTTTGGTTAAACTCATATTTGTAATAACGATTTGGTTACTGGGTGGGTATTCAAAAGCTAGTGGTTTCACAATAGCAGGGTAGTTATTTGATTCAATACAATAGAGCACCATTATTTCTTGGTGCGCTATGATTTCTTACTATGCATGTAACTGTAATTTTGTAGAGGTATAAAGACTTTTAGGAAGATATTGGCTGCAAATTTCTTCTAACAAAATTATTTTGGTGACTCTACTTTCGATGTGTGTTGAGCTTGGAGATCTAGATTTGGGATTGAGAATTAAAAAGCACTTTACCTAGTAAGAGGTATGTTTCTCTCACCAAGCATGATGTTGATTGAATTCTTGTAGGAAATTAGGTCCAATCTTGAGGTGCATTCCTGTCAAAATTAGTTCAAAACTGCACATGTTTTTCATATGAGTTATTAGTACCAAAGTGAATTGCCATGCGTATATATAATGGTCATCATATTTTAGTTGATCATACATGTTCGTGGAGAGTTTTTATGTTATAACCCATATTTTTAATTAAGTGTTAAATTAAATTTTAAATTTAGTGTTTATTATTATTGATATCCTATATATATATTCGTATTTAATTAAGATCTTTATTTCCTATACAGGTTACTTGGAAAGAAAAAACTACCAAAGACATTTAGGAAAAAGTTCATGAGACAAAAGACTCCTAAAAAAGAAGAAATACTCTCCCAATTAATTTAGGACTCCTAATCAAAGAGGAATCCTACTCCTTTCAGGTTTGAACATCATTATCATTATAAATAGAATCTCATATCCCTCATTTTCATTCATTACATTCTCTTGTATTTTGATTGATCTCCTTCTTTCTTTAAATTCTCTCTCTATATACTCTAACTTAGGCATTAGAGGGTTTGTAGGGATCCTCCCCACTTCTCAAGTTACCCTTTATTGACCACTTATAGGGTTTCCAGCTCAAGAGTTTTGGAAAGAAAATTATCAAATGACGTCGTCTGTGGGAAACTCTTGGGAAAAACCATTTGTGCATCTGCCAAATTAAGATGTTGACGCTATGACTTCCAGCCTGCCGCCAATCTCGACTCCTAACACTCACATCAACCTCTCCATCCCCATTCCTCCAATCAATTTGTCAACACCTCTCCCAACGACAGTACCTCCAACCCTTTTCCAGTTTGTCAGACCTTTATCTGGTGGTACACACATTCCTCTTGGAAACACCCAGGGGTGGCTAGCTCTTGGCACCGACTTCCCATATTATGCCCCTTTGTAACACCATCACCAACCTATACCTTCCATACCTTTTCCAAATCTAACAGATACACCAGCTATAACTACACCTAATCTAAACACTATGACCCAAACACTCAACCTCACCCCAACAAATAAAGAAGTAATAATATAAAACATCCAAGCTCAGATAGCCCTAATGCAATAATAATTGAATACCTTGATTCAAAGCGGCAACCCTAGACCAGCTAACACAGAAAATAACACCACATCTCCAGAATTACCCAAAGGGAAGAGTAAAGTTCTAAAAGGGGAATCTAGCTCAACAATTCTGACTCTCAACGATTCAAAATTAACCCAAAAGGTTGAAGAGGTTATACACAAAGCCAGCATGAGACCAATGAAGAAAGATGAATGTGTTATGGAAGGCAGAACGCCCTTCATAAGGAGGATAATCTAAACAAAGATTCCAACTAAGTTCAAGATGCCACAACTGGATCAATATGATGGAACCGTAGATCCTGTTAACCACATATCCTCATTTAGAACAAGAATGTTGCTCCAAAACGTGAATGATAGAATCATGTACAAGGTTTTCCTAAGCACGCTCATAAAAAATACTCAAAAATGGTTTCACCAGCTTCCTGAGAACTCCATCACTTCTTTTAAAGACCTGGCAGACAAGTTTCAAACTAGGTTCATCACCAATATTCCCCCAACTAAAAACATCAATAACCTCTGAATATGCTGACAAAAGGTTGATGAATCACTATGAAGCTACCTAAATCGGTTCAACAAGGTGGCCATCCAAATCAAAAATCTTGTAAATGAAATTACTATCGAAGCCCTTAAGAATGACACTAGACTCAGAAAACTCAAAGACAAGATAATGACAAAAGAACTTGGCACTTTAGCGGAGGTGATGGTCATGGCGGTTAAAATGATAAAGATGGATGAAGACAAAAGGATGCGAAGGGAGAAAGAAAAAGCACCAACTAAAAAATAAAGGACAAGACCCATAAGAGGAAGCTTCCCACAAATAAATTTCAGAAACCTGGTAGAAATATTTGAAAAGGAAGTCAATAGATACACACCTTTAAATACCTCTAGATCCAGGATCCTCATGTGGGTCAGACAAAATGGCATGGGAATTACCCTAACCAGAAGAATAAGCCCAAATCGGAGAACCGTGTAAGATAGAGGGCACTACTGCCAATATCACCGGGACTATAGGCATGACAACGAGGCCTGCAAAGAATTAAAGAATGCCATAGAAAGGCTGGTGTAAAAGGTAGACTCAGTAACTTCACTTACACACCCAGAGGAACCAAGAATCCGGATGCGCAGGTGAGATAGGCCAGAACCAAAGAAGGCCCGGAATGAACCAGTCGAGGTCATTAACATGATAATTGGAGGAGAAAATGGTAAGAAAAGACCTAAAAGGAGCTGCGAAGAAGCACCTGGCCTCAAAAAGAGAGAGATTATAGTGTTTGATTCTAAAGATGAGGACCATGTTCGGCACCCCCATAATGACACCCTGGTGGTAAGCGCATACATTAACAATTATCTAGTGAAGAGGTTACTGATCTATGATGGAAGTGCCATCAACACACTATCTTAGAATGCTTACAAAGCAATGGGAGGTTCCGTCACTAACCTGAAGGCTATCTAGAATCCCATTACAAGCTTCTATGGAGGAATTATACAGTCGATGGGAATTATAGAGCTAAGTCTGGAATTTGGAAATCAGGACATTGAAGAAAAGAAAGTCATCAAAGCCCTATTCAATATAGTGGATCTCCCATTGGCATATAACAGTATCATAAAATGGCCAACACTTTATGAAACTGATGCAGTCATAAGTATTCGACACTTGACTATGAAGATCTCAATTAAGGGAGAATTCTTACAATCCGTAGAGATCAACACATGACTAGGCAATGCTACTATATGGCAATCAAAGCTCATACAGAAGCATTCCCCCGAGGAACTTAGGAGATAGAGAAATAAGGAGCTGGACCTGAACCAGTTGATGACACTCAGACATTACAGATTGCTAATGGGAAAATGGTAAAGATCAACAATGAACTTGACTATGAAACTAAGCGAGGAATAAGTCTCCTTACTAAGCACTCAGAAGGTTTTGCCTCTCAAGCATTTAAGATAACTGGAGTGGATCCATATATTACCTCGCACAGCTTGAACATCAGACTAAGGGTGAAGCCAATGATCCAAAAGAAGAGAACTTTTGCATTCGAGAGGCAGAAGATAATAATCGAAGAAACAAAAAAGTTATTAGAAGCCAGATTCATCAAAGAAGTTACCCACCCCGAATAAGTAACAAATGTGGTGCTAGTAAAGAAATCAAATGGAAAATATAGAATGTGTGTGGATTATACTGACCTCAATCGGGCATGCCCTAAGGATAGTTACCCACTACTAATAATTGACCAACTAGTAGACTCCACTGCTAGCCACGGTCTATATAAGTTTATAGACACAGCACAAGGATATCACCAGATGCCGATGAAGGAAGAAGACTAAGAGAAAACATCCTTCATCACCCACGAAGGTCTTTACTACTACAAAGTAATGCCCTTCGGATTAAAGAATGCTAGAGCAAACTATCAGAGGATGATGAAACATGTACTATAAAACCAAATGGAGAGAAATATGGAAGTATATGTGGACGACATTATTATCAAAAGTAAGCATGCAGAGCAACACTTCACGGATCTAGATCATGTCCTCTAATTGTTAAGCCAGTCCAGGATTAAGGTGAATCTAGAAAAGTGCATCTTCAGAATCAAGGCAGAAAAATTCCTAGGATCATAATATCCCATAGAGGTATTGAAGCCAATCCAAAAAAGATGGAGGTTTTTCTCAACATACAAGCTCCGAAGACTATCCATGAGCTATAAAAATTAAATGGTAGAATCACAGCTTTGGGATGTTTTATCTCTTGCTCGGCCAAGTGGTGCTACCACTATTTTAAGCTTTAAAAAATTTCACAAAATTTATTTGGACTGAAGACTGCCAAGTAGCCTTTGAAGATATTAAAAAATTCATATCCTCACCACCTCTGCTCAACAGGCTGTCCTAGAGGAAATGCTCTACTTATACCTCTTTGTTGGCCAAGAATGCATACCTTCGGTACTGGTGAGAGAGGAAGAGGGCTAGCAAAGTCCGATATACTATGTCAGTAAAATACTTCGAGGATCTAAGATTCGGTATGCAACACTAGATAAACTGGCCATGGTCGTCATCCATACATCCCAAAAGCTCAGACACTACTTCCAAGCTCATCCCATTATTGTAAGAACCAGCTTCCCCTTGCAAAAAATTTTACAAAGACTTAAGACTTTAGGCAGATTGGTCTAATGGTCGGTATTACTCAGAGAATTCAAAATCGACTACGAGTCCTAGCAGTAGGTGAAGGCTCAAGCATTAGTAGACTTTGTCCAAGAAATGATGTCGAAAGATCTCACTACCACCAGGGCACTAAGATGGAAGCTCTATATTGACTGGGCATCCTCCACGCAAGGATCCGGCACCGGGGTTATCCTTAAAGGATCATATAAAGTTTATATCAGGTATGCAGTTCAAATAAAGTATAACATAACTAATAATGCTGTGGAATATGAGGCACTCATCACAGGTCTAAAGTTGGCTATAGAAGTCAAAGTCGAGCATCTCACAATACACTCAGACTATCAATTAGTAATAAACTAGGTCAAAGGGACATTCCAAATTAAAGATCCATACATCGCCAGATAAGTTAGAAAAGTCATGCAACTCCTAAGGAAGATTGTGCAAAAAGGGGGACAATGGGAAATAGTCCAGATACCCCAAAATGAAAACTCGGAAGTTGATCTCTCAGCCAAGTCAGCAACTAAAGACAATTAGGCGTTTAGAGATATGGAGCTCACCAAAGCACTGACAAGACCTAACACTGAGGATTTGAATATTATGGATACATGGGAAGTCTTGGAATGGATAAAACCAATCGTCCAATATCTAGAAAATAGGACACTTCTAAAAGACAAACTGAAAGCTCAGAAACTAAAAATGAAGGCAACCCACTACTCTGTCCATCACAGAGAGCTCTACAGAAGATCTCTCTTACACCCATGGTCTAAATGTATATCACTAGAGGAAGAGAACTATGTACTCAAGGAAATCCATAAAGGAATTTATGGAGCACACGAGTCACATTACACATTAACCAAGAAAGCACCACTACAAGGATACTACTAGCCCACCATGTCCAAAGATGCTCATAAGCTAATTCAGGTTTTGTTACAAATGCCAGCAATTTGGCCGTCTCAATCACAGACCCTCCCACCCTCAACATCCGATTGGCAGCCCTTGACCCTTCACTATGTGGGGAATGGATATCTTGGGTCCCTTCCCAGCCTCTACATCATAAAAAAATTCTTAATTATAGCCATAGACCATTTCATTAAGTAGGTAAAAGTGGAAGCTGTATTGACCATCATAGAAGCCCGGATTCAATACTTCTACTGGAGAGAAATCATCTGTAAGTTCAAAATACCGCACATCCTGATTACGAACAACGAAAAGTAGTTCAATAATGAGAAGTTCAAAAGGTTCTGCTATAACCTTAGAATAAAGCTTCGTTTTACCTCGGTAGTTTACCCACAAACAAATGGGAAATGGAGGTCACCAATAGGATTTTTGTGCAAGGATTGAAGAAAAGACTCAACGAAAAGAAGGAAAACTGGGTTGAAGAACTTAACAATGTTATTTAGGCTTATAGGACTATACCCAAGTCATCCATGGAAGAAACACCATTCAGATTAACCTACGGTATGGACGCAGTGATTCTAGTAGAGATCGAGTCACCAAGTTACAGGGTCAGTAGAGAATTAGATTTGGACATCAACAATATTAACACCCGGATATGCCTGGACCTACTGGAAGAAAGAAGAGAATGGGCCTCAATTATAGCAGGGGCACATAAGCGGAAGATAGCACAATATCATCTCCGGTGTATCCACCAAAACAGTATAATATAGGAGACTAGGTGCTCAGAAGGACAGACATCGGTAAGGGAAACTTCAGCACCAATAAACTTGGACCCAACTGGGAAGACCCTTATTAGATTACAAAGCGAACATCTAAAGGGGCATACAAAATAAGAGACAAACAAGGCAAAAAATTACAACGATATTGGAACTCAAACTGTCTTAGAAAATATTACCAATAGATGTACTTGAAATACTATTAAATAAATTATTTTCATTCATTTATGGGAAAATTATATTACAAAAGTAAAAAAAATCTCTAGTCTAATAATTGAGCATTAAACAGCTCAGACTTAGAGATAGGAGGGGGAGCAGCTCTAATGACACTAATAGACACAGAAGGCTCAAAAGATGATCCCCCAACTGATTTGGAAACATTTCTCACATGAAAGGAGGAGGCCTTATTCTGGGCATCCTCTTCAGAAGCAATCCTGGCCAAGTTAGTCGGCATTATCTTATCCAAGTCAATCAAGTCTAAATTCAGATTCTAGGAAAGTAGGACTCTCCTACACTTGGATCTATAGGCCTTAAGAAACCCCCCAACCATGTTCTGATAGGATCTCTTATCATTTTCTCAAGATTTCTCGACCTCACCTAGCTTCCTCTCTAGATTGGCAATTTGAGAGTCTTACTCCTCAATCCTCCTCGTTTGAGCTTGACTATGCTCTAGCTCAGCCACCTTCTTTTGGCTCACCTCCGCCTTAAACTTAGCCTCTGCATATTTAGTCTAGCAAAGATCTAGCGCCGCCTTTGCATTGTCTAACTTCTTTTCGAAGTTGATCGCTATGGTCCCAACCTCCACCTTCTTTAGGTTGTACTGGCTCTTCAAAAAGAAATATCCATCCTTTGCCAATAACAAAGCCTGAGTCATCTGAGAAAAGAAAACTTATGTCATTACCTTAAAACCAGAAGTATAAAAGATCAAATAATGTTGAACACTTACTTCTAGCGAATGTCCGATCATGTTGTTAAAAAGCATATCGGCCAGTAGCCTCAAGGACTCAGTATACTGATCTCTAACCTGGGCGTTCGAGACACTTGAAGGTTTCATTTTGTTCAAAATCTAAATCCTCATGTCCGGACACCTAGAGAACCTTAGACGCTGGATAAATATCTCCTCATCTAGCTCCTCAACATCAAAGTTTTTGTCTATGAGCTGCCTTTTCCACCTCCTACCCTTCTCAATTTGAGAAGACCCGGCTATAGATTTCTCCTTCAAACTGATGACAACTTCATCTGGGACTGCGGGACCTGCAAGCTCAAGCGATGGAAAGGGGACCTGAGCTTCTACTTGTGTCTCTAGCTCATCACCTACAAGCCGAATCCCATTTACAAATGTAAAAAAGTCAGTCATCTATAAATAAAAAGATAAAAACAGAAGTCAGAGAGATACCTTTTGATAATGAAAATGTACCAGTAGATTGTACACGATATGGGCAGACTCTCCACAAATATCTTCTTGATACATTTTCGGTTGGCCAAGCATTGGCCAGACCATTAAGATGAAGTCTCAAGACCATCTCGATATCATGGTCGGACAACTTCGGAGGCCGCTTCTGTAATAATCCTAGTTTTTAAATTATTTTATTATATTATGAGATATGCAATGTTAATAAAAATTTAAAAGTTAAATTTAATTATTTTACTATTTTGTGATTAATTATTATTATTTTATGTTTAATTGAATTTTCTACATAAATATATTATTCTGGAACTTATTATTTTAGACATTTAAATTCCATTGTATATATTTATTATTTTTTAATACTATTATTTTAATAACATTAATTTAGTGCATGGTTATTTTAATATTATTTTTAAGTACATTATTATTATTTTATTTTTATTGGTTGACATTATTGCATTATTAAATTATTTCATAAATATTGTTTATGTTATTGTTATTTTCAAATGTGTTGTGTGTTATTATTATGATGGTTATTATTTTTATTATTATCATTAGTATTATTTGATAACACTAGTTTATGTGCATTATTATTTCTATTATTTTTATTTTATTAAATATACATTATTTGTATTATTAATTATTTAATAATTATGGTTTTATTATTATAACTTTTAAATGATATTTTATGTGTTGTTACTAGTTTAATATTTATGTGTTTATTTTTATGTGTGTGTAATTATATATGTGTATATATGTATATATGAGTGAGATATTTTTATTTTTGAGTGCTGGAGATTGAATAATATAAAGAATTAATATTATAAAATATATACTTTTAATATATAGTTCATTTAATATATATACATATATGTATACTTTCAAATGTGAAGAAACAAAAAAAAATGCAGAAACTCACCCTCTCTCGCACACTGCAACCTGAGCCACCTACCTTCACTGTGCCTCTTCCCACAGCTCGCTGGACCACCTCTCACTGCCACCATCTTCTTCCCTTTTCTTCCCCATCGTCTTCGTCACTATCTGCTCGTCGGTGTGTTGCCGAAGAAGACAGAAACAGCAACAACAGTGAGTAGCATCGATGAGTATGAATCTAACCTCTGTTTTAGCTCAAATCCATCCATTTTTGTATTTTCTTGAATTTTTATTTTTGAGCTTTTAGAGTTTCTAATTTTTTTAAAGGTTGATTTTTATTAATTCAAGCAAACTCCCTTTGCAAATGATGATCCCTATAGCTTGAGCTTCATGAATATATTTTTTTTATACTTTTTGGAATTTATTTTAATTTTGGTAAATTTTTTATTATTTTAATATTATTTAATGAATTTTCATTAATTAATTAATTAAATTATGAATTTGGTTAAATTATTGTTACTATTTATTGTTATTAATTTTGGTGTTGAGAAATTAATTTTTTGAGAATATTGTGTAATTTTTAGAAATATTTATAGTTTATGTAAAGTTTAGATATTGAGTTAAATGTGTATTTTTGGTTGAAATTAGAGTTTAATTGTGTGTTTTAGTTGACATTAGAATGTTATTTGTTGATAAAATAATTTTTATGAATTTATATAATTTTTATGGAATTTTATATAATTTATGTGTATGTTGAATTATTAAGTTAAATAAGTATTTTTGTTGAAATTATTGGTTAAATATGTGTTTTGGTTGATATTAGTGTGATATATGTTTATTAAATAATTTTAATGATTTTCTATAAATTTTGAGGAAATTATTTACTATATTGGATATTTTATATTAAAGGGGTAAATGTGTAATTTTGTGTTAATTATAGTTAAATATTATATTTTAGTTGGTTTTATAATTATTTATGATATTAAAAATGATTTTTTACAAATTAATTACTATTTTTAACTAATTAATACTATTTTTTTCAAAAATTGTTTTCATAGGATATATTATATATTATTTTGGAAATAAAATGGATTTTAAACTAATTTTACTATAAAATTAAACTATTTAAGCAATTAAATGTGAATTTTATTATGTTATGTTGAATAATTGTAAAATTTGAATTTTTATTAATATTATATAATATTTGAGATTTTATTAGTTAATTGCGATAATTTTTGAATATTATGTTAATAATATATGTATTTATTATTTTGAGGCTAAATGTGTATTTTATTATTTTTGTGATGTTAAATTGTGATTTTTAAATATTATTTACAATTTATGTAAATTTAATTGTAAAATGAAAATTTTATTCCATTTATGAATTTTTATTATCAAATATTATTTCAATTAGATTTTTATGTTTTAATTGAAAAATAAAGGTTTTTAAATATTTTTATGGGTTTTTGATGATTTTTATTATTTTACTGTTTAATATTGTTTGTTTGTGTATTGTGAACCTCAGTTGGGGATTTGTGGAGTTTGAGGTCCCAACCCTAGGTATTGTGCTTTGAGATTTTAGAAGTGTGATTTCTGTACAGGATCAGCCCTACTTTTGTAAGGAGATATCCGTTTTACAAAGGAGACTCTGTCGAAATTTTGGTAGATTTCTCATAAAACGTGACAATCGGTTCAAGTCTAGTTTTGAATTTTTGATTGAGTCTGTCTATAGTAATCCTATAAGTGTAAAAATTAGAAGTTTATTCTGATTGTTGATGTTATTTTATTTTTCTAGCTGCACTGAGACCGAGGCCTAACGAATCAAGCTCGCTGAGTCTGTCTCGTGGAGCACTAATTAGTGAGTTATTATATTGTACATATATGTATTGCATATAGGATGCATGACTTAGGATTTTTCATTTTCAGTATATGTTTTTAAAAAGTAATTTAATTTATAATATCATTTGGTATATTTTCGGTTTATTTTTAGTATATCTTGATATATATGTTTGCATATTTTCAATATACATTTACTATATCTTTGTATATTTAGGGTTTATTTTTTATATATGCATGTTAGATAATTATGTTTATTTTTAGTATATTTTAGGTATATTTCTAAATAAATGCATGTTATTTTTTTTTATTTTTACTTGCATGATTATAGTATACTATTGGTTTATTTTTTGTATATTTTATAATTAATTTGAATTTATCTGACATATATATATAAAAAAATATACTTGGTTTATTTTAGGTATATTTCTGGTATATATATGGTTTATTTTACTATTATGAATGATTGATTTTAAATGAAGGATATCAATAGAACATGTTACCTAATAGGGAGCACTAGGACCGTGTACATACCGATGAGATAGATTTAGGTTTGAGTGAGGAATTACTTATGGTAATTACTATTTGATTGAGATGTGATGTGATTGATAGTATGATTGGTAAAGCTCGGTTGACTAAGTATCTTAGAGCCAATCACACTGACAGTCAAACTGCTGGAGCTCAATTGACTTAGTGTCTCGAATCCAGTCTACTATCCTAAATGGAATAAGTGATCTATTTGGATTTAAGTGAGCCTATATGTCTAGAGTGATGATATGGTTAATTAAGGTTACGATTAATAGGGTTCTATTTGATCCTTCATGTATTAAAATAAATGTTTTATGCACTTATTATATTTATTAAAGCAGAGTTTGGCATTTGTGTGAAATGCGTTTATATGCATATATATATATATAAGAATGCTTGACTGGATATGGTTAGATTGCATGTATATATAGTATAATAATTCACTCAGTGAGGTCTGACTCCCCTCAATTATTTCTTTCAGGAGATCCTATATTGTCAAACCTTAGTAGTAGAGCTCTTCGTCGGTGTTCTCCCATCCCAGCTACTTTATGTAAATGTATATTTTGAACTCTGATTTGTATTCTAGAAACTGCAGTACTAGTGTTATTATATCAAAGAGTATTGTTTTGTTTTGAGACTTTGTACTCTGAAAGTTGTATTTGAATATTGTATATATATATATTTATTTATGAAAGGATATTGAGTATCCATTTTTGTATATCGATTCAAAAAATTTTAATCCAGTCTTACTTTTTATTTTTGTATTGCATATTTTTATTTTCTAAGGCTTACTATAGGTTCCGAATTAGAAAGAATTCATGTTCCCTAGTGCCAGTCATGGCCCTTGGTTTGGGTCGTGACAGCTTCATCCTATGGCACTTATCGGACTACATTTGCCGAACATCCATGAAATCTAAGTGGTGCTTGACAACGAAAAATTTATGCCTCCACTTCTTATGAAAGTCTGGAAGCTTCACAAAAAGGTTGTGGTTAGGGATGGCTGATAATGAAAACATCAGCTCCCTTTTCTTCTTATTTAGACTATACAAGTATCGCAAGACGCTTAAGTCCAGTTCCCTACCCTCCTTATGCATCAACTATATAAAACCGGTCATAATTCGATAACTATTGGGATGAAGTTTATCACGACCCAAAATAGGGGCCATGACCGGCGCTAGGGAACGGGAATTCTTTCGAATCCGAAACCCGTAGCAAACCTAAAAATAAAATAAACATGCAATAATAATAATAACAATATCAAATGCAGCGGAAATGAAAATCATAAATATCATAATATTATTTTCACCAACTGGATTTAAGTCAAATCTCAACTCATCACATATATATAAAATCTTTATACAAATCCAGTTCAAATATAATACAACATCTCTTTAAATATTTAACGACTACTGCAGTGTCTAGACAAAATAAAACTCAAGACTCAGAGAAGCAGTTTACACAAAGAAGCCGGGGCGGAAGAAATCCGGCGTACAGGCCTGCTACTGAGGTCTGAAGATGTTGACTCTCCTGAAAAATTATCAACGGAGGGGAGTCAGACCTCACTGAGTGAATTACTATAATATATATACATACACACTAAGTGACAATGCATACAACCAACAGTATATATATAATATGTATATATACAGGCAAATTCACATAGATGCAGAAAAGTCATTTTATATGTTTTTATTAAAATCATCATTTATGAAGGATCACATAGAACCCTAGAATATCGCAACCTCGAAAACAGTGTTAGACAACACTCTAGCCATACAGGCTCACTTAATCCAAATATATCCACTTACTCCATTTAGACAGTAGACTGGTCCCGAGACACTAAGTCAACCGAGCTCCAGCAGTCTGACTGCCAGTGTGATTAGCCCCAAGACACTTGGTCAACCGAGCTCCAGCAATCACACCCAAAACACATCTCACACATCAGATAATCATAACCAATCAATATCCACAAATAAGTTAGTAATATAGCCTAAATACTATAGGCGTACCGGTACGTACTAGGTCCTAGTGCTGCCCACTAGGTAGCATGTTCTATCGATATCCTTCATCATTAATAATATAAAACATTCATTCACAAAAATAAATGATGCATGAAGTTCAATAAAATATCAACATAAACCATATATATACTAGAAATATACTAAAAGTAAACCAGGTATATTTCGAGTATATATACGTCGAATAATTCCAATACAATTACAAAATAAACTAAAATATACCAAAATATACATAAAAGCATTTTTAAGAATAATTTAGTTATACAACATGCATATAGTTGAAAATATACCAAAATATACCGAAAATAAACCTAAGTAATACTTAAATCATTTATGCATATTTTATTAAAATAAAGCATACTTTTCTAAAACATGCATCCTAAAGCATATATATATAGTATAGTAACTCACCCTAGTGCGCTCCACGAGATGGGTCCGACGGGCCTGGTCCACTAGCCCTCGGTCTCGGCGCAACTAAACAAACAATAAATAATCGACATTAGAATAAACCTAACAGAAATCGTAGAATTTGATCTAGAGTATTAAACATAAAAATAGAATTAGGGTTCGACTGGACATCACATTTTACGAGAATTCTATCAAAAATTCGACAGAACCTCCCCTGTAAAACGGACATCTCTCTACTCAAAAGAGTAGAGCCGATCCTGCAAAGAAACACACTTCGAAAAACAAGCTCAACACAAATCCACAACCCCTTGGTCGGACTCCAAACTACAGTCTACCGATCGGGGTCCACAAACACAGAACAATTCTGATAATACCAAAAATACCCTTAAAACCTAAAAATACATTTTATAGGTAGAAATTACATAATTAACCTTTAAACACAATAAAAACCGATAAAACTCATTTTATTAGTAAAACCGTATATTATATATATAATTGAAAATAATTTACGAAAAATAGTTTTAATTAGTTAAAAATACTAAATAATTTGTAGAAATCATTTTTATACTTTAAATAACTATTAAAACCACTTAAATTACATTTTTAACCAATTTTGTGTAAAATTACCAAAATCCCCCTATACATATAAATATACTAAAATTACTTCAAAAATTCACCAAAAATTATACAATTATCCAAAATTAATTTTCTCAACATATTTATCAATAATATTAACAATTAAACTCAATTAACCAATTACATTCAATTAAAAACACAATGAACCCTAATTTCCCAAATTACATAAACTTCAATAATTCAAAATAAATATTTAGCAATTCATAAAAATTCCAAATAAATTCCTATAATTCATTTCAACACCTAATTTAACCATAAAACACAATTTCATAATTTAAATAATTAATTTCCGAAAATTAGAAAATAATATTAAAATATTCAAAAATACCCAAAAATCCAAACAATCTCCAAAAATTCCAAAAAAATTCATAAATGTAGATTAAGCTACTAGGATCAACATTTGTTAAGGGATTTTTCATGAATCAATTAATTCAAAGCTTAAAAAAATCAAAAACCCTAATGTGACTGAAATTGAAAACTCGAAACCTAAGCAAATCTAGACCATTTAAGCTCAAACCAAAGCTAGAATCACACTCACCGGAGCTCAAGGAGAAGAAAGAGACCGACGGTGTCAAAAATGGTGGCTAAAATCATCATGATCGACGGTGAAGAGAAGTTCGACTTCTCCGGCCAAAACCGACTTCCAGGCGCCGGAATCCGCTGCTACAGGCGACGAGAAAGGCTGGAGAAGGTGGTGGCACACCGGACGGCACACCAACGGTGAGAAATCGACAATTACAGGCGTCGGATGGCGAGGGAAACGATCGGGAGGGAGAAGAGAGAAGTCAGGGGCAAAATGGTAATTTTCCAAAAACTTGATTTTTTGATATATTATATGTATATATATATATACTTTATACTATATAATAAAATAATATTAAATTACACACATAAAATTTAATATTTTAAAATATAATAATAAATAAAAATAATTAAATAATAATAAATTAATAAACAAATAATAAAATATTAGGGTAATATATATTAAACCCTAATTAAATAAATATTGCACACATACACGGTGTTTAGTAATTTAAAAATACGTATGAGTTCATGCAAGTCCGAAAATATATTTAAAATAATTAATAATAAATTATTTACGTGAAAATTTCCCCGAAAATGCAAGTCCCGGGAAAATTTTACATAAAGTACTGTAAATAATACACAATAATTAAAATAGGTTTTAAATACATATCAACTCGTGAAAATATCGTAATATATATTCAAAATTATTAACACTGCATATCCTGGTACAGTGTAAAAATATTTAAAAATACGGGATATTACAAAGTTGACCAGGCGCTATGTTATACCTATTCAAGAGTGTTTTTATAAAGGCATCCAGAGGGAACTTCAGACCCCCCCCCCCCTCTAGTTGGTAAAAATACACAACTAACCTATTGAAGCCTAGTATGGGAGTATGGGCTCTAAACTTCCTATCGACGGTGTGCAGGGTAAAATCAACGAGAATACTAACGCCTCCGATACCACCCTAACAACTCCTCATCTATTCTAGAAATGAACAGATCAAAGCTAGCTTATTCTCTTGATGCCATAGATTTATCTAATAAGAAAAAAAAAAGCAATGTATAAAGGAAGAAAAGGATCACCTGGTTATTGCGAGAAAAGCTTGATGATAGAAGCAAGAGGAAGCAAAGATAGATCGAAGAAGCCAACAGGATAACAATAAGCAAAATGCAACACATCGAGGAAATAGAGGTACTTATAAGATGATAGAAGGCTCTAAAAAAGATCATTAACTACCCTTATAAATACTTTGGTTCCTCCCACATCATTAAGGACAGTCTAGAAAATGGAAAAACCCATTAATCGAGCAGTCGTCATTATGGTAGCAGAAACGTCTCATCTTCTGACACACGAATAGACACGATGGTTACGCAATTCAAATTTTTTTTAAAAAAAGGGACATTGAAATGACATAGCAATTATTCTTCTCGAGTGTATCACTACTAACTGTCCCTCTATACTGAGCATCACAAGCTCCAGTATCAATGTCTAGTAACCAAAAATGGGCACCCTCAGGTCGCTTCTATATTACTGAGGTTTAGCATCCAAGTCACACTTTTAAGGCACCAAGACTACACGGAAATTGGGCCACACTTCTAGTGCACCAAAAATCTAAGTCCAGTGACTGAAGTTAGCACCTTCAAGTCGCTTTTACAATATTGAGGTTCTGAGCATGTAAGTCTCACATCCTTGCACTGAGCATTTAAGTCAAGTGACTGAAGCTGGCATCCTCAGGTCGCTTATATAGTACTAAGAATTAGCACTCGGACCGAGCTTTTAATGTACAGACATTAAAACTCCAATGACGGCTGGTTCCATCACATTGTCTCCACACTGACGGGTTAATCCATTACATATCCTTTTTTATTACAGATTTTATGCACTCAAGTCCAGTTGCCACTTCAACGATGTTCTTACATAATAATTTCAAGACTTATTATCGAGCTTTATCTTTTCTTGTGACTGAGGTTGGTCACTTCAGCTCACCCTTCCACATCATATGTAATTACTTAAGCAGTCTCTCTCTAGATGGAAGAGTGATGTTTCCATCACCTTACAAACCTGGATACATCGGATATAAATATCTGAACAAACTCACAGGGGGGACTCTTAATACCCCATGTATATATATTCCTATTTAATAAAGGTCTCTATTTCCTATACAGATTACTCGGAATGGAAAGACCATCAGAGACATTCAGGAAAATGTTCCTAAAACAGAAGACTCCCAAAAAAGAAGGAACACTCTCCCAATTGGTTTAGGACTCCTAGTCAAAGAGGAGTCCTACTCCTTTCAGGTTTGAACATCACTATCACTATAAATAAGACTCTATATCCCTCATTCTCATTCATTCTATTCTCTTGTATTTTGATTGATCTCCTTCTCTCTCTAGATTCTCTCTCTATATACTTTGACTTAAGCATCGGAGAGTTTGTGAGGATTCTCCCCACTTCTCACATTGCTCTTTGTTGACCACTTATAGGGTTTCTAGCTCAAGAGTTCTGAAAAGCAAGTTATCAATTATTATTTTATTTTATGAAATTATTATTTTTATAATTTAATAAATTATATTGGTTTTAAATGTGTTAATAATATTGGTTTTTAAAATATTATGTGGTTTATTATTAAAATAAATTGTGGTAAAGATTTAAAGTGGAGTTTGGTGAAAAAATAATATCTAATTTATTATTAAAAAAAATATGGCAGTAGCCACTTCTTCTTTTCTTCCTGATTTAGCATAGTGCTGGATTGCTCTTGGGCTTGCCGGCCACCTCAGGCCGAACTTAATAGCTTGTTCTTTTTGTCTCGGAGTGGACTTCATCTCCCCTCAATCAATTTGTCTGAGTAACTCCAGTAATAACTCCAATTTTATGAAATTGTTTTTATGTTAATTTTAATTAATTTGTGAAATTGAGTTTGAATTCGATTTTGTTAGGTTTTTTGGTTAGTATATTATTGAAATTAAGATTGTGATCTTGCTTACTATGATTTTTATTTAAGTTTTTAAATTTCTCGGGTGTTGGGTACTATTCAGTCATTATTTCGAACAGCCTCCAGTTGAAATTTTTTTTATATTTTTAATAAATTCTACTAATTATATAGAGTAAACTTTGTTAAGGAAGTTTTGTGAAAT
The DNA here is from genome assembly GCA_947683625.1 of Mallotus nudiflorus. NCBI lineage: Eukaryota > Viridiplantae > Streptophyta > Magnoliopsida > Malpighiales > Euphorbiaceae > Mallotus > Mallotus nudiflorus. The sequence goes on along the minus strand of CANTUR010000017.1, from coordinate 460,116 downwards.
TATATGTAAAATTTTTATTATGAATTTTTTAATGTTTATGTGAAAAATGAATTTTTAAAAAAATTAGTATAAATTAGTAATTTTTATATTTTATTTGAAATTATTATGAATTATTATGTTTTTGATAGAATTTAAGTAATAATAGCATTAAAATAATTTTTATAATTTATTTCCTATTTTTAGCTAATTATTAGTAATTTCCAAAAAAATATATGAATAATAAGTTTATTTATTATTTTTAAGTTTAAATAAGTTTTTGGTTATTTTTATTATATATTTTAGCAATTTAAATAATTAATTGTAATTAATGCTATTTATTTGCAAAATTAAAAGAATGGATTTTACTAATATAATTTAATTACAAATTAGAATTTTATTATTTATTTTGGAAATAAATCTCTTTTATACTTTTATTATGTAAATAAATTAATTTGTGATATTTAAATGAATTTTTATAATTTTTGATTAATAATTGGAATTTATATTATTTTATTAATAGTGGATTGTGTTGGTTCTTAGTTGGGCAATAATTGTAGTTCGAGAGCTCAACTTGAAAAGTTGAATTTTGTTGATATTTTGAAGTGTGTTTGTATGCAAGATCGATTCTACTTTTGTAGAGGATTGTCCATTTTATAAAAAAGATTCTGTCAAAATTTTAATAGATTTCTCATAAAAAGTGACATCAAGGTCGATCCTAAGTTTTAAGTTTTAGATCGAGTCATTCCTTATAAAATCTAGAAAGTGCAAATTAAGAAATTATTTCTAATTATTTATTATTATTATTATTATTCATTTTAGTTACACCACGAGTTAGATCAACTGGACCGGGCCAACCGAACCAAAGTAAAAGAGCATAATAGAACTATGAGTTATTATTATATATATGCATGGTATATAAAGATCATTGTTAGCATCCATATTTTGATCATATGAATTTAATATATTAGTTTGCATCAAATTTTATTTATTTATTAATTATTATTATCATTATCATATTTGCACATATATGTGATTTCATATATATAAATGTGAATATTAATTTTTATTAATGGATCCTGCTATATTTTAATATGAATTTCATTATTTTATTTATAAAATGATGTTTTGAAAGATAGCCGTAAAATGTGTCACCTAGTAGGCCACACTAGGATTGTTGCGTAATAATGTGCTAGATGATAGGCTATGATATATTGATTAATTTGAGTTATGATAAAGATTTGATTTTTAAGATTATTTTTAATTTGAGTTATTTTTAAGAGTGGTGTGACTGCGGGAGCTCGGTTAACTCTGTGTCTCGGAGCCAGTCCATTCTCAAATTGAGAAGGAAAATATTTTTGAATTTAAGTGAGCCTATTGGCTAGTGAGATTCAGTAGTTAAGGTTACAGAAAATTTTAGAGTTTTGCTTCGATCTTCCAATAAAAAAAAATGCGACTAATGTTTTCAGGTATCTGTATGAACTACATGTATGCATTATATAAATATAAATATATTAATATAATTATTGATGCTTGTGTGTACGTGAATTAGGTTACATGCATATATATAATAATCATTCACTTAGTGAGGTCTGATACCCCCTCAACTATTTTTTCAAGATTCTTCTTCTCAAACCTCTCCTAGATTCCCTCTTCATCAGGTTCTTTCTTTCCCAGCTAATTTATGTAAACTTTGAACTTTTATCTCTTTATATTATTAGATGTTTTAGTAGTAGCATACTCTTGTTGTAGTATAACTGAATGTTATGAGTTGTACTATTGATCTGGAGTATTGTAAAAGACCTTAATTTAATATTATCTATGAAGTTTTGATATGACATTTTTATTTATGAAAGATATTGATTATGCATTAAAAAATTTTATTCCTTTATATTATTTAAAATTTTAATTCTGAGATATTTTTGTAGTATGTTTGGTATGAGTTTTTATTTTAAGGCTTGCTACGGATTATGGATTGGTGTGAATTCCCATTCTCTAGAGCCGGTCATGACTCTCGGGTTAGGTCGTGACAAAGTTGGTATTAGAGCCTAGGCTTAGTATTGTGGACCTAGGTTACTAAAGTTGAGTTTTCTTTGAGACTATGATAGCAAATTAGGTTTGATTATGTCCTTGAAATGTTTTCCTTGCTTATAGATTTCCATACAACTATTAGGATGTCTGTTATTACCTGAAGTGTATGTATTATATGTTTTATTTGTTTTCTTTTTGGAATATGGCAAGCACGAGTCGTTCTACCAGTCAATGAGGCTGAGAAGGGAGTTTTACCAGGATAAGACTCTACCCCCTGAAGTTCCAGCTAGACGTAGTGGTAGAGGTAGAGGTAGACCTAGAGGACAGTAGGTTACAGTAGATAAACAAAGTTGCAGGATAAGGAGCCTACACACTATTTATACACCAGGAGTTCAATAGGGGTGCAGCAACTATGCCTCAAGCGATACCATCTATGCAGCCTTTGTTTCAACAAAAAGCTTAGGATCTATTCTGTGCATACTCCATGTTTTGAATCTTATTAGTTTTCGTGTCTTTTTAAATGAGGTGAACGCGAACTGCTTTTACCATAGAGACATCATATATTGATAAGTAGTCCTTTCAAGTTAAAGTTTTTATTCTAGTTTCATCCCCTACTACACCTATCAAGTATAGGGGTAGGTCAGAGGTAGTTGTAACTCAAAGGTCAAAGTAGTTATTGTAAGAGGTACAAATAACCTTTGAACTTGAACTTACAGCATTTACGACTGGGATAGCCAAGATTAATTAGGGCTTGGTAGCACTTAATCAAGCATGATAATTGTTTTGAATATGCTTTGATGAAGGAATCAAAAGATGTTTAATACGAATGAAACACTTTTGTACTCTTTCATGGTGAAGTTATCAGTTGACTACAGTATAAGATTAGTACATGCAATCAAATGATCTTTATGTGACTACTATGGCGTGGTTGGAGTTTACAGAGTAATTTTTAAAATAATTCTATCCACCTTTAAGGAGAGATAATTACATATGAAAACTATTGCGTAGAGTATGAGAAGGATGGTTAGTTGAAAAGAGTACCTGTAAACTCTTTAATCATTATTTAACAGACATGATATAGTATAAGAGGAGGCTAGTAGAATTATATGATATAGGATTAACTTCAATATATATATTAGCATCCAAGTTGAAGATTGGAATTTAGAAAGTTATTTACGGATTCTGTCCTTTTGGGGTGTAATTAATTTAGGCATGATTTTGGGAATGGATTTGTTAGCTTGACATTATGCTACTCTGGATTGTTGAGAGAAAGAGGTGAGGCATTCTGCACTTATAGTTGTTAGGGATTTCTAGGACATAACTATGAGTGCATATAAAAGGATGATTGATTGTGTTTTCTTTAGTTTTGATTTAAGCTATAAATAAGATTGAGTTTTGTGATGAAGAAGCTTTAAAGAGTTGGTTGATGATCTTATTGGTATTTTAACGTGTTCATGATATGATTTGAGAATGTGTGTTTGTGAACTGAATTTTAGTGAAGTCTACTTTATGAACTTATTATTATTATTGCTGTATTCATTATGATTTCAGTTATTTGAGGTGATTTAAACTTGTTTTATATGAATTAAGGAATACTAAATTTGGAGGATATTGGTTGATGAACATAAACTTTAATGATATTGTAAGCACCCAATTTTGGGATGCAATTATGCACAATTATTACATAGGCTCCTATGATGAAATTTATTTAAAAATTGAACTTGGTTGTCAATTTTCTAGACTTTAAGGACTATATTGCAACGCTTTTAGGATTTGATTACAAGGAAGTCAATTTTTCAAGGGTAATTAAAAGTTAAAAAAAAAGGTTGGCATTTAATAAAGGTTGGCATTGGTATAATGCCGACCGGAATTACACAATGCCAATCAGCATTAGATAATGTCGATCGGTATTACACAATGTCGATCGACATTGCACAATTCCAACTCGTAAAAGTCTCATTTTTATCAATTTTTTGCATATTTTTTTCATTTTTTCATCTATTTTTCAGTGTTTTTGATTGGTTAAAAATTGAATTTTATTATTATTTTTATCCAGAAAAGATTTTGATGCATTCAAAACACGTAACTTTCAAAAATCAAATCCTTATCCTATCAGTCTGTTTTGAGGAAATGAGTCTGTTCCTCCAAAGGAGGAAGTTAGTACGCAGGTAAACTCTACATTTAAAAGCAGAGTCTGCATGTGTGTGTGGGGGGAATTTTTAGAGACTCACAGAGAGACGGAGAGTTTTACACAAACATAGAAAGACGGAGAGACTCACACACACACACACACTAAAAAAGACGAGAGAAGAAAAAAAGAGACTGCGAAAGAGAGAAGAGGGTTACGTAATCAAATCCTAGTCCAGAATCAAATCAATACTGAGTCAATTTTAACGATGATAATCCAATTTGAGGGGCTATCTCAAGGGCATTTACACAACATCTAAAATCATCAGTGTTTTTTTATTTTATTCTTTTTTATTCTTTTCTTTTGTGATTTTTATTTTATTTCATTATTGTTTTTATTATTCAATTTCATTACTAATGTAATTATTTCTGTGTTTTTATTTTGATGTGTGAATGTGGATTAAGGAGGATGCTACTTGCGTTTAAACTGAACAGAAGGTCCATGGAATGCCATGGAAGAACCTGTGTTATTTTCCAGTAGAATTTAGGGTTTTATCTTTATTTTTCATTTTGGTGTTCTGTGTAATTATTTTAATTCATGGGTGTATAATTGTTTAAATTTAATTTTGTACGTAGTTTGTAATAGCCTCAATAATGGGAATAATAAAAGATTTAATTTTCTGCACTTTAAAATCAATTAGTAATTAGGTTCAATTGGGTAAAAAATCAATTAAAATTAATGGTGGCAGTATCTTAATTTAGGGTTTGCAGGTAATTAATTTAGGGTTTCTAGAAAATCACTACAATATTTGTTTGATCCATTTTTTTGTGTTTTATTTATTTTGGGCTTATTTTTATATTTTTAGGCCCCAAGCCCACGCTTAGGTCTAACCCACTTAATAAATAAGCTTAAAAATGATTTAGGGTTTTAAATAATTAAAATCAACTTAGGCCTATTAAGTTAATTAGATTTTAGGCCCACTTAGTTAATTAAAACTTGTTTAGACTTAACTCAGCCCACTTAATTTCATTTCTTTTAAAATAAATAGAGCTAAGCCCATTTCTCATTTTAAATAAAACTAAGTTAGACTTAGGCCACTAATTTAACTTTTCCTTAAAATTGAATAGACTTAAGCCCATTTCTTAGATAGACTAACATAAATTAATCTAGGCTCACTAATTAATAATAATGTAGGTCCACTTTTAGTCCATTTCTCACTTATAAATAAAATGTAAATCTAACTAACTTTTTAATAAAATTAATATAGTTTAGACTTAGGGACAACGCGATCTTGAGTGCATTTTTTATGTAATTTTATTGACTAAATGTCTAGGTTTAGATGGATGTCAAATGGGGTTTAATAAAATTGCATGTAATTAGAGGATGAAATAATCATTTATAAAATTATTCTAAATGAACACGAGACTAAGAGAAATTAGTATTCCATATTTAGAAACTCCTGGTTGTGGTTCTAGTTTTCTTTTAGGGAATCGAGTACCACCTTTTTAATTTGTCCCAGTTATTACCCTGGGTGGCGACTCCTTATCTCCATACCATGTCTTTGTGACAGTGGTTAGTGTGTTCCCTAAGGTCATGAGCCTAAACAGTGTCACGGTTGCTAAAATCTTAGATGCACACTAAACCCCGCCATCTATAGTGGCGACTCCATTGGTGATAAGAGATATTGATTCTACTTGTGTTCTTTAGAATTATTTTATCGATTGTTATTTCACTCTTGCATTCATTCTGCATGTCCCTACTAAACCGATGGCATTGGTTTATGATTCCATTAGCTTCATGGAGTTATAGATTGACTAACCATCACTCTTAGCCTTAACTCGGTTCAAGAGAGATTACCAGGCTCATCCGACCAGAGTCTGTAACCCAAGTCCTTAAGGGGGATAATCTTCTCTCGAGTTGGTAAAGGATGTTGGGCCCCTCTGACCTTGGCCTATAACTTAAAGTCCATAATGGAGAGCATCTTATTAAGGGAACCTTAACTTTTCACCAAACCCTAACCACATATAATGGCCTAGTTACTTCCCCTAGGATCTTTACCCAAAATACTTGTTTGTTTGAATTGCCATAAGGTATTTTTATTTATAAAAGCCCAGGCCTATACCTTTGAAGCTCATTCAGGCTAATAAAGATTAGGCTAGACCTTTATATTTAGAAATGTTATTTCTATGCTTTTTGTTTTAAAGAGAGATTTGGCATGCGCATCAGCTCTTAATATCCCTTATTGATATAAAGGCCAAGACTAAAAAATCCTAGGAAAAAGAGACTCGCCATTGAATATGTGTGTGGGACGAATAAGGTTGGAAGGCTTATGCTTGTATGTTGCCTGTTGATTGCTTCTTGATACTTGCTACTTGCTAAGTGCTTGCTTGCTATTTGTTGCATAAACACATGCATCATGCATACATGCATACATACAGTCCATGCATCATACTAATACCTTATTTTGAAGCCATCATAAATTAATCTGGGTCTTCTCGTGTATAAGGATGAAGAGGTGGAAAATTGACCAGAGTTGATTTAAGTCCAAAGTCCATAGCTCAAGGCATTCTTCACAGACTGGAGAGACTAGAAGGGAGTCTAGTCAATCCACTATTCCTAGAAGTTGAACCAACTCAGACTGAACAAACTGAAATGGAACAATAACCAAAGATATGGACCTTGGGGGACATTAAGGGAGCTTTGATGGATGACATAAGAGTTATGATGCAAGATGAACTGAGACAAGCTTTAGCCAGACTAGTGCAACCTGTTGTTGAATAACCACTTGCTGCTACTATTGAACAGCCACCTGTTGTAGGAGCTCCACCTATTGTTGTAGCTCCTCCACCTGCTACTAACAATGTTGGGGGGCAACCTACTACTAGAAATGTGCCTGCTATTGATGTAAAATTGAAAGACGTTACAAACTATATGGTAGAAAAGGCGAAGAGAGAATCACTTGAATTGGTTCAAGACCTTGAGTCCAAGCATATACAAGCACTAACTCAGAAATTATCCAAGATGGAAGAGCTGATTAGAGGACAAGGAATGGGATATTCATTTGACTTTAATGATATACTGTAAATGGAGGGAGATAAGCTGCCTGAAAAATTCAAAATGCCTCAACTGTAGAAGTTTGATGGGAGAGGAAATCCTATAATTCACTTGAGTTAATACACTATAACTATGAGTACTACAAAAGCACCTGTAGCGGTAGTCACTAGGTTGTTTGTGCTGTCTCTGGAAGGAATGGCTGTGAACTGGTACCATGGGTTAATAAAGTCTATTATAGTTGACTGGAAAGAACTGTGTAATGCTTTTTTGAAATAATATGATTACATACCAAGTTGGAGGTGTCCATCAGGGATCTACAGTTAACTAAACAGAAATCAAATGAGTCTTTTTTTATTTCTTAACTCTTTTCATGAATAAAGCAAGGATGATGAAAAGCAAGCTTGCTGAGAAGGATCAAGTTAGAATGATAGTTCATAATATGTCACCTAATTTAGTCGAGAGGCTACAGATGATGAATCCCAAAACCATAGTGGATTTGTATGATGATGGCTTACAAGTTGAGGAAATTGAGAGTGAGAAAAAGAAAATTGCTAGAGGCACAGGAACCTAAAACTACCTAACTGAGGGCATACAACAAGGAAGTACTGGCCAAGCTGTAGAGGTGCGTGCAATTCAGTAACCCAAGAGATTTTTTAACTTCAACCAGCCAGTCTCTAAAGTCCTAGAGAGGCAAATTCAAAAAGGCCTGCTCAGACCCCTAACCTTTTCCAAACCCCCAAATCCAAATGTCCCTGGTTATGATCTAAATAGTTACTACAAGTTTCATCAAGTAGCTGGCCATTCCACAGATACCTGCATTCTCCTAAAACACGAAATCCAAAACCTAATAGACTCTGGAAAAATCACTGACACTAAGAAATCCAATTCCAACCTAAACATTAGAAATAACCCTTTTCCAGACTACCGAAATGTTCCACCACCAGCCACTATGATGATTAACTCAGGGGTAAGCGAAGAAGAAGTGCTAAGCTCCTTCAAGGACCTTATCCTTATACCTAATGGAGGACCTTTCGAACAGCCACAGAAAGGAGTAAAAGATTTACTGGGCTAGCCCTCAGGCAAGTTTGATTACAGAGTATTTTACTCAAAACCACCCTCTACTGATATCCCTATTTAATCAATCAAGCCCTCAGGTTGGGGAGATGAGTTTTATGATAAGTTGGTAAAAAAAGAGCCTGAAATTCTTGAGCAGCCACCAAGAGGAATTGAAGATCTATTGGGACAACCTTCGGGCAAGTTCGATTGTAGAGTATTCTATTCTAAACCCGCTTTCGCTGACATACCCATAGAAGAGATCGTGCCGACAGGATGGGGTGATGAGTTTGAAAAAAATGAATTCTTAACCCCAGAACTGTCCTAAGAAGGGGTTGAAGAGCTACTAAGCCAACATATGGACAAGCTGAGGGAGTTAAAAGGAAAAGAAACATGCATAGTGGAAGTTTGGAAAAATGGGAAAAGGGAATGAATCGTTGGGGCCGTGGACATCTGGTATGATTCTGATAAAGAAAAACCCAGTTGAAGTAAAAGGGAAGAGAACCAACTTTGTAATGGTAGATGATGGTTCAGCTATAAATGTATGCCCGCTAAAGATCCTGCCTAATTTAGGTCTGAAAGTATATGACTTGACAGTTTCAAACCTCATAATCAAAGCTTATAATGACAGTATTAGGAATGTGGAGGGAACATTTTAAGCTTTGGTCAAAACAAGGCCCATAGAGTCAACTGTTGAATTTACTATACTGGACATCCCTATTACCTATGCTCTGCTATTGGGAAGGTCGTGGTTTTATGTCCTAGGAGGAGTACCTTCAACTGTGCACCAGAAAATAAAATTCCCTCATGAAGGAGATGTCGTGACAATAGAAGCAGGAACCAATATAGCTGTGGTAGCTATACTTGATAAACAGAAGCAAGTGTGTGTTTCACCTGGTTTTCAAGTTACTAGAATATTTGATGGGACGGATCCCAAGGTTGCAAAAATGATGGAAAGCATGAATTATCAACTTGGACAGGGGCTCAAAAAGAATGAACAAGGAAGTCCTAAGCCCCCGAACATTAAGACCCAGGACCATATGAAGGGTTTAGGATATACTGAGGCAGGACCAGCTAGTAAAAGAACAAAGAACAAGGAGAAAGCAAAAAGAAACAAGCCCTTTGGAAGAATTGGACCACTAAGTGAGAACTTTATCAAGCCAGGGGAGGGCAAGTATTATTTGCGCACTAAAGAATCTATTAACGTGGCTGGAAAGGATGTCTCTGGGTTTGAGATCTTCAAGGAGCAGATTATGAAAAACCTAGTAGCCAGCAACAAAAAGGAAGTCATGAAGCAAGTAACTAAAAGGATATGTGATGATGCTGTTAAGGAGTTGCTGTGTCTGCCACCTGAGGAGGAACCACCCCAGGACTTAGCTACTGTCATTAGTGATAGTCTTATTGATTTTTTTTATGAAGAAATTGATGCAATAATGTCTGATCATTACGCGAATGAGGATGTTATTTTTCGTGTGGTTAATGATATGAATGCTGGTTTTGCTTACTTATGTGATGTGCATCTTGATAGTTCTATGCATTATAATTTTGATAGGTCATGCATGTTTGACATTAATTCAATTCAATTTGATTCATTTAACATGGGCACAAATGATAATCCAAAGAACATTTCTATATCATATGATGTAACTACTAAATAGAGGAAAAATTTTGAGAGAATATTAACAAAAAGAAAGGTAGTATTTGCTTGGACTTATGAAGACATGCCAGGTCTGGATAGGGAAATAGCAAAGCATCACATTCTAACTCATCCAAAAACCAAACTGATTAAATAGAAATTGCACAGATTAAGACCAAAATGGACATAAAAGATAAGAGAGGAAATTGCCAAGCAAATACAGGCTAACGTCCTAGAAGTAGTAGACTACCCTCAATGGCTAGCAAACATAGTACCTGTTCCTAAGAAAGATGGTAAAGTACGAATGTGTGTAGATTTTAGGGATCTGAACAAAGCATGTCCAAAAGATGACTTCTCGTTACCTCACATTGACGTAATAGTAGATAGAGTTGTAGCAAGTGCAATGTATTCTTTTATGGACAGATTATTCGGGTACAACCAGATAATGATGGCATTCATGGACAAGATTAAAATAGCTTTCATCATAGAATGGGGGACCTATTGTTATAAGGCGATGCCTTTTGGACTAAAGAGTGGAGGTGCAACTTATCAAAGAGTCGCTACTGCACTTTTCCATGATATGATGCATAAGGAGGTTAAAGTGTATGTGGATGACATGATGATCAAATCAGAGATAAGAGGAGGACACACTTTGAAGCCTTAGACAAGTTCTTGGCCCGAATTGAGAGGTACAACCTGAGACTCAACCCGAAGAAGTGCATTTTTGGGGTTACTTTAGAGAAGCTGTTAGGGAATATAGTAAGCAGCTGAGGAATTGAAGTGGATCCGGATAAAGTGAAAGCCATCCAGGAAATGCTAACACCAAAGACAGAGAAAGAAGTAAGAGGATTCCTTAGCAGGTTGTAGTATATTAGTAGGTTTATCGCAAAACTCACTAATATTTGTAACCCTATCTTTAAGCTCTTAAGGAAAAATCAGCTGGTTAAGTGGAATGATGATTGTCAGAAAGCTTTTGATAAGATCAAGGAGTATCTTGTTAATCCACCTATTTTGAAACCTCCTCAACGGGGTAAGCCATTGGTTTTATACTTAGCTTTGGAAGAGGATGCAATGGGGGTAATGTTAGCACAAGAAGGGTCAGATGGAATAGAGCACGCAGTGTACTATCTGAGCAAGAAGTTTCTGCCATACGAGGAAAAATATGATTTAATAGAAAACACATGTTTGATCATGATTTGAGGAAAAATGAAGAAATTGAGGCATTATTTGCAATCTTATAAGGTTCAAGTTATTTTAAGAATAGACCCCCTAAGGTATCTATTTCAAGCATCGACTCTAACTGGAAAAATGTCTCGATGGTTGGTAATCTTAACTGAATTTAATATAAAGTACATTACTACAAAGGTAATCAAGGGAAGAATAGTAGCAGAATTCTTAGCTCAAAATGCGATCGAAGGTAAAGAGTAATGGAATTTAGAGTTTCCAGATAAGAACTTAGTAGTTATAGAGCGCTAAGAGTGAAAACTTTACTTCGATGGAGCTGTAAACAACAAAAGAGCTAGAATGGGAGTGATTATTGTTACACCAAAAGGGGAAACCATACTAATGGCAAAGAAATTGGATTTCAAGGTCACAAACAACACGGCCAAGTATGAAGCATGTATCTATGGAGTTTAGGCAGCTATGGCAGCTGGAGCGAAAGATTTATTGGTTTATAGGGATTCAATGTTAGTCATCAGTCAGGCTAATGAAGAATGGGAAGTAAAAGAGAAAAAGCTAAAGCCTTATATCTACTATTTGAAAGCCTTAATGAAGAATTTCACCAAATGTCTCTTTATCCATCTATCCAGAGGTGATAATTATAAGGCAGATGCACTGGCAACACTCTTTTCAATGTGGGATAGTGCAACTGGGTTGGCCATGAAACCTTTAGTGATCATGAAGTCTAGAGCACTGTGTTATGAGGGTGAGCAGATTATGAATGTTCAAATGGGGCCTGAAGAAAAGCCCTAGTTTTATAATGTCCAGAGATTCATTAAAGAAGGAAGATGAAGTAGCCTCAAAAGAAAGATATGCCCTTCGTGTCCTTTCACATAACTATGCAAGTCATGATGGGGTATTATACAAAAGAATGTTAAATGGGACGCAGCTCAGGTGCCTCAAAAAGGATGAAGCTGAAGAGGTGATGCAAGAGATTCATACAGGGGCTTACGGTTCTCATATGAATGGGATGATTCTAGCTAAGAAGATACTCAAACAAGGGTATTACTGGATGACTATGGAAAAGGATTGTATCAGGACAGTAAGACAATGCCATCAGTGTCAGATCCATGGGAATCGTAGTCACATGCCTCCAATAGTGCTGAATAGTTTATCATCCCCTTGGCCCTTTACAGCATGGGGAATTTATATCATAAGAGAAATAAGATCGACAACATCAAATGGGCATAAATACATATTAGTGGCAATCGATTACTTCTCGAGATGGGTAGAGGCAGAATCTTTCAACACTCTGAAAGCAAAACAGATGGCACAGTTCATCAAGAAGAGCCTTATTTATAGATATGGGGTTCCACATAATATTATGATAGATAATAGGGTTCAATTTCAAGCAGAAACAACAGAGTTGTGTACAAAAGTATGGGATTGAGCACAATAAATCTTCACCTTATCGACCTCAAGCTAATGGAGCAGTGGAAGCAGCTAATAAAAATGTTAAGAAAATCCTTTCTAAGATGGTAAAAACTTACAAGGATTGGTCTAAATATCTTCCTTTTGCCTTGTGGGGATATAGGACTACAGCTAGAACCTCCATAGGCCAAACACCATTCTCATTGGTATATGGTTGTAAGGCAGTTTTGCCTATAGAAACTGAGATTAAGTCCTTGAGAGTAGTCATGGAAGCTAAAATAATTGAGAATGAATGGACACAGAAGAGATATGATCATCTCGTATCTCTAGATGAGAAAAGGATGGATGCTTTATTCCACACTCAGATATATCAGAGAAGGATAGCAAGGGCGTTCAATAAGAAGGTTAAGCCTAGGAAGATCAAAGTTAGAGATATGGTGCTGAAACAGTCTAGAGTTGTGGTGTTCAATCCAAGAGGTAAATTTAGACCAAATTGGGAAGGACCGTACTTGGTCAAATCAATCCTACCTAAAGGAGCTGCTAAGATATCAGATCTTGAAGGGAATGAGTTCATGGAACCTGTTAATCTGGATCACCTTAAAAAGTACTACCCGTAAAAAAATAGAATAAAGAAAATAAAGTTCGCTAGCTAGAAAACCTAAAAAGGCTAGTCAGGTAAAAGTTAGGACATTCCTGTTGTTCAGGAAACCAACAAAGGGCTAATAGGAAAAAGTTAGGGAAATAAATAAAAAGAGAATGGTCCCACTAATTAGAAAACCAGTAAAGGGCTAGTCAGGAAAAAATTAGGAAAATAAAATGTGAGCAAAAAATATTAAGTTAGAAAATATGTGAGGACTAGCTGATAACAGGAGTCATGTCATGTGATCTATTAAATGTACTCATTTTGGCCCTAATTAATGAATGAAATTGAAATTGAAGTTTTGTTAAACTTTGCATGTCCTTCTTTATTATAAAGCATAGGTCCTTAAAGGGAAAATAAAATATAAGAAAGCCTAAGACTAGCTCTATGAGACCATTCTATTTAGTGATGTCTTTGTTTCTTCCTTTGTGACTCATCATACAAAGCTTGAGTCCTCTTGTACCTAGTAAATCTTGGTGGTTATATCTTTTGGATAACCACCCAAGTTTTGTAATCATTATCAGTAGTCACATCAGCATCCAGGTGTATGTTCCATTCAAGAGCTCTATAAGACCATAAGCTCTTAATCTTATCCAGAGAATCTTGTCTCAGAGGAAAGCCTTCAGAGTCAGCCAGAATAGTAATAATGAACTGAGGGCGACCATACTGACAGCAAAGGTGTAAAGGGGTAAAAAAGGTAGAGATGTGCAGCCCTAGAATAGGAACATAGTGATCATATAGCTCAATAGTCATGAACTTCAATCTCCACCAAGGGTAAACCCATATGATCTTAGCATCTAAAATCTTCTTTAACCAGTTAACCCATTGGTCCATAGAATTTTTGTCCTTCATTTTTAAAGGACGAGATTATAGCTGATGAGGTTGATAAGTCAAAGGATTGAGGGGTACATTAAGTAAGCTCAACTTTTCCTATAACCAAATCTAAAAAAAGAATAATAAAATAAAATAAAAGCCCGCTAAGTTGAAAACCCGAAAGGGCGGCTTAGGCAAAAGTTAAAGCAAGCCCACTATATTGAAAACCCAAAAAGGAGGCTTAGGCAAAAGTTAGGGCAAGCTTGCTAAGTTGAAAACCTGAAAGGGCGGCTTAGGAAAAAATTAAGGCAAAATAAAATAAATAAAAGTTTTGGTTGCATACCTGAAGAAGAAGTAAACTGCCTGAAAAATGGTTATAAGTCTTGAAACTATCTAGCCCAATGATGGTCTCAATAAGGATAACTGGCATAAGGTTAGCTCCAAGCTCCACCTATTCCAAAATACTAACAATGCATGTATCGACATCACCATGATGAGAGACTAGCAAATATTGAGAATATAAGTAGAAAGTAACTGTTCTGGTCCAAGAAGCAGTGTTCTTATCCCAAGTCCCACAGACGGTGATCAGAGAAGAAAGATTAATGGTCCTAGGGTTATGTGCATACATGTAAATATCATCTAGGGCCAAATCAAAGAACGTAACCAATCTGCTAGGAAACTGCATCTCCAAATCAAGAAGGGCTATCATAGCAGTCGAGTCTAATATGCATCCCAAAATTGCAGCAAACTCTTCAATCATTGGACAAAGCTCTTGCTTATTAAACTTGAATACATGGCCCTTGACATCCTAAAAGGTAGCAGCAGCAGTAGGAGATTATTATCAATAATCAGGTGCTGAAGAGATTTCAGGGATTTGATGTGGAAAGGTTGAAGTTTATTCCAGTCATCACCATTGAGACTTCTAAAAAATTTCTTCATTGTTTGGAGAGATGCTTGAGTCATGATGAGGGTGTAGAGAATGAAGGAGAATGCCCCTTATATAGTCTTATAGAGGGAAAGAAGATCAATTTATGTGGGAAAAGGATTCTTTGAAAAGGATTAATGAATAATTAATTAAAAAGGATAATGTTCATTAACTATCTTTTTTTAATTAGTTATTTATGGGAAAATGATTCTTTGAAAGGATTAATGGATAATTATTTAAAAAGGATAATGTTCATTAACTATCTTTTTTAATTAGTTATTTATTAAGGAAAAAAATCTATTAAGATGCAAACACTGTTTGAGTTTATCTAATAGTGTTTGAGACAGTGCAGGAATAAAAATAGTAGTACAATAGAGAATAGTCAAATACAGACATGTAAAAATTTAGGAATATAGAAACTCTAAATCACTCATCTTGAGCTCTGGTATTAGGCCATGGGCTCCATCATCTGGTAGGGTCATCATGATGATAAGTGTCTAGAGGTCTGGCAGATGAAGTCCTAACACTGTACGGATCAAAGCCTAAGTCTGTAAGCTGCCGACGAAGCATCTTGTTCTCCCGCTCTAGATCGCTGGAATAGCTCTGCTTACACAAAAAACATCATATCATATGCATCTCATGCATAGCATGTATACATTTTGCATTTTCTCAATGTCGACGCTTACCCTCCAACTATCTGTAACCTGCATAGTGAATAACCTCTTAGATGAGGCAAGTCCATGTAAATACTCCACCTGTGTCCAACGGACCTATTTTGTAAATTTATTAACATTAGTGTTGAGTGTATTGATTAGGCAGGAAATAAGTCTAAAAAAAACTCACATGAGAGGCATTTGTGGGAGAAAAGATAGAAAGCTAAGCATTACTAAAATGCATTTGTTGCTCAACTAGAGTCTGAACAGTATGAGCCCAATAGAACATACACTTATCTAGAAGCGAGATATCACCAAGGGTAATGCTCGCAAAAGCACCATCCGACTAGTCCCAACATGCTGAGTATGATGAATAGGACTAGGTCTAGGCTTAGGACTCTCAATATCAGGAGCAACCTCAATCTCTCGAGCAATCTCAGTCTCCTCATCTGCATTGACAGAAGAATAAACCTCCTCAAACTGTAAAGAGAAAGAGTGATTCATAGGTTCTATAAGTAGAAGCTGAAATAATGAGAAATTACCTCATCATCGTCAATGGGAACATGCTCCAAGAGGCTCTCACGGATAAACTGCTGATAATGTCGAGAACGCTTAAGAAAATCTGAGGCAGCATATCCCTGTAGTGCATCCCTTAGCTCTAAACCTATAAGATGTGAGCTGCGGAGCATAGAGGAAAGGACATCAGATGGAATGCGACATCGAGAAGGGCCAGAAGACCAGCAATACACTCGCTCCTCTAAATACCACATCAAACAACTATAAGTAGATAGCAGGATCCTCATAGGCTAAAGGCGAATTGTAGTTGCCATGAAATCATATCGTTGGATGTCCTCAACACCCTCCAACCAATTGGAGTTTATATGCAATTTATGTAAATTAAGTCTAACGTCTATTAAACTGTAACATACTAATGATTTTATTTTTTTTCGTACCAGGTGCCACTCGACAGTGTTCAGCTGATCATGATACGTCTATAAAGTATTCCTGTTGCTAGCAAGGTGGGAAGAACCCCATCTCATCATCAAAGGAAAGGTCCTATCAGAACTGATAGCGTCAAAGCCTCGAATCAGCCCGAGCTCTATGCTCCAGATTTGGAAGAAAGAAAACATATCAAAAAAAGGTAAAGAAAGGCAAGACTATAAAGATCAAAGGAAGGAGAACATACATACAAGACATGCCAAAAGCCACACATCATGACAGCACCTCTATAGACAGTGCCCAATCTATAATAAATATAAGTGAGTGCAGCAGATCCCCAATCTAGTGTGGCAACTCGATCCAAGTTATGAAAAGGACCCAACAGAGAACTACTGACCTTATGACCGATCTCATAAGAAAGGGTCGTGCCTAATGATATCAAAAGGAAACACCTCGCGTTATGGATAATCTGACAAGGAGTAGAAATAGGAAGGCGTCTAAATCCCTCAACTAAGGATGAAAGAAGAACATTCTTTCGATTCTTCCATGCTGGAGCAAACCCAATCAAATCTCGCACGTACTGACTCTGTGCATGCTTTAGAAGACTACAATAGCTGACATCAAATGGAACTGGGGATCCTCCAAAGGCAATCCCGATGATAGTAGAAAAACTCATAGGTGAAACGGTCAGCTCACCCACACGAGTATGAAAAGTGTAGGTAGTATCCATCCATCGCTCGATCAAAGCGAACAACGAGTAACAGTCAAACTGGCCTCGAACAATCGAAAGTGCAGCAATGAAATGCCTGAATCTGGAGGCCCAAATCAAATGTGTCACCTCCTCTAGCAATCCAAGAAATAATTCCCAGGCTAGATTAAAACAGCCTGTGAACTTCATCGAACGTTATTTCAATTTCAAAATAATAATTAATTAATTGAAAGATTAATTAATTAATTAAAGGATTTAAATTGAAGGATTTGATTAGTTAATTAATTAATTGACCCTTAAAAAAATTTAAAATTGATCCGCAATGTAGATTGCAGATCGACATTCCAGATTACCGATCAACAATCTACTATGCCGATCAATATTAGCCTGGCCGATAAAAAATTTAGAATTTTGACTGGAATTCCAGACATCCGATCAGTCATTTGAACAACCTAGAGGCTAAATTTCATATTTTCAGAGTTTAATTTTATCATGCATTTTCATGTTAATTTCTGACTAATAAACATGTCAATCCCTACTCTGAAACTAACTCTGATTGCTAATCATACAGGTGATATTTTTGCAGAAATAAACAGAAGCAAGAAAAGTTACCTCATTATCCACATCTCTGCACTTGTGGGTATATAAATGAGTAAAAGGAAAGATAGTTGAGTCTTCTCGAAGTCCAAGATCATTCTGAGGAAAATGAGGAGGCAAAATCCTCTAACATTCTGAAGTCTTAACTCTTTCATGTTGTCCATGTGACGAGGAGGCCATAGGATCAGACAAATTGCAAATCAGACGAAAAATGGCCAAGAAATCAAGAAAAGGAAAATCAAGATCAATTGAAAACAAAAAAGAAGAAAAGAATAGGAAGAGAAGGGAAGTGATCGACAAAAGGGGAAGGATATATAAAATGGAAAATATCCATTTTAATCCTTCCAACTTACTTACATTTTTATCCATCTTTTCTTTCTTATAATTTGGTTCATAATTGCATTCTGATTAAGAACATGTTCCTAATTAAATTATGACATTCATCAAATTAATAATTCATTGAATTATTAAAATTGCATAATCAATCTGTGATTCTAAATTTTTTATCAAGTACAGAATACAGAATAAGATTACAGAATTCATTTTTTGCATTTTACATGCATCATTTCAATCAAAGGATTCATATGTTGCACAGTAGCTATGAGATAAATTTTAAATGATTATGTTATGTGCTGCACAGTAATCATAACCGTCATTATGTTATGTATTGCATAGAAGTTATGACATAAACTTTCAAATTCATCAGTGCTAGACGTTCTATATAAACTATAGCAAATTTTCAATTCAACTTCACTAGACGTCCCACAGGAAATATAGTGAACATCATTAGACATCCCACAGGGAATATAATGAAATTCAACATTACTAGACGTTCCATAAGAACTATAGCAAGTTTTTAATTTATCATCATTAGACGTCCCACATGGAATATAGTGTACATCGTTAGACGTCCCACAAGGAATATAACAAAATTCATCATTGCTAGATGTTCCACAGGAACTATAGCAAGTTTTTAATTCATCATCACTAGAAGTCCCACAGGGAATATAGTGTGCATCATTAGACGTCCCACAAGGAATATAACGAAATTCATCATTGCTAGACGTTTCACAGGAACTATAGCAAGATTTCAATTTATCATCGCTAAACGTCCTATAGGGAATATAGCGAAACTCATTTGCACAAAGCTCACTAGACGTTCAGCATGAAATATAGTGAGACTTATTAAACATCATACCTTGCTTAGTAATTTGAGCATCAATCTATCATTTAGGATACAATCAAGTGTCTTAATTTATTTCTTTCGAAATTGTGTGCTTCTATTGTTTTGCTGTAATTTGTCAAGTAAACAGTGATAAAGGGCCCAACTGTCAGCACCTAATTTTGGGATGCAATTATGCACAATTACGACGTAGGCCCCTATGATGAAATTTATTCAAAAATTGAATTTGGTTGTCGATTTTCTGCACTTTGGGGACTAAATTGCAAAACTTTTTAGGATTTGATTACAAGTTAATTTTTCAAGGGTCTTTTGGTAATTAAAAGTAGAAAAAAGGTTGGCATTTAATGTCGACTGGCATTAGACAATGCTGATCAACATTAGACAATGTCGATCAGCATTACATAATTTCAACACGTAAAAGTCCCATTTTTTTAAATTTTTCGCTATTTTTTTCATTTTTCGTGTATTTTTTAGTGTTTTGATTAGTTAAAAATTGAATTTTATTATTATTTTTATCCGAAAAAGATTTTAACACATTCAAAACATGTAACTTTCAAAATTCAAATCCTTATCTTATCAATCTGTTTTAAGGAAATGAGTCTGTTCCTCCAAAGGAGGAAGTCAATACACAGGTAGACTCTACATTTAAGAGCAGAGTCTACATGCGTGCACGGGGGAAATTTTTTAGAGACTCACAGAGAGACAGAGAGTTTTACACAGACACAAAGAGACGGAGAGACTCACACACCACACACTAAAAAAGACGAGAGAAGAAAAAGAGAGACTGCAAAAGAGAGATGAGGGTTATGCAATCAAATCCTAGTCCAGAATCAAATCAATACTGAGTCAATTTTAACGGTGATAATCCAATCTAAGGGGCTATCTCAAGGGCATTTGCCCAACATCTAAAATCATCAGTGTTTTTTTATTTTATTCTTTTTTATTCTTTTCTTTTGTGATTTTTATTTTATTTCGTTATTATTTTTATTGGTCAATTTCATTACTAATCTGATTGTTTCTGTGTTTTTATTTTAACGTGCGAATGTGGATTGAGGAGGATGCTGCTTGTGTTTAAACTGAACAGAAGGTCCATGGAATGCCATAGAAGAACCTATGTTGTTTTTTAGTAGAATTTAGGGTTTTATCTTTATTTTTTATTTTGGTGTTCTGTGTAGTTATTTTAATTCATGGGTGTATAATTGTTTAATTTTAATTTTGTACATAGTTTGTAATAGCTCCAGTAGTGGGAATAGTGAAAGATTTAATTTTCTGCACTTTAAAATCAATTAGTAATTAGGTTCAATTGGATAAAACATCAATTAAAATTAATGGTCGCAGTAGCTTAATTTAGGGTTTCTAGAAAATCACTATAATGTTTGTTTGATCATTTTTTTGTGTTTTATTTGTTTTAGGCTTGTTTTTATATTTTTGGGCCCCAAGCCCACGCTTAGGTATAATCCACTTAATAAATAGGCTTAAAAATATTTTAAGGTTTTAAATCATTAAAATCAACTTAGGCCCATTAGGTTAATTAGATTTTAGGCCCACTTAATTTATTAAAACTTGTTTAGACTTAGCTCAGCCCACTTAATTTCATTTCTTTTAAAATAAATAGACCTAAGTCCACTTCTCATTTTAAATAAAACTAAGTTAGACTTAGGCCCACTAATTTAACTTTCCTTTAAAATTGAATAGACTTAAGCCCATTTCTTAGACAGACTAAAATAAATAGATTATAGCCTCACTAATTAATAAAAATATAGGCCCACCTTTAGTCCATTTCTCACTTGTAAATAAAATGTAAATCTAGCTAACTTTTTAATAAAATTAACATAGTTTAGACTTAGGGAAAACATGATCTTGAGTGCATTTTTTATATAATTTTATTAACTAGATGCCTAGGGTTAGATGGATGTTAAATAGGATTTAATAAATTACATGTAATTATAGGATGAAATAATCATTTATAAAATTATTCTAAATGAACATGAGACTAAGAGAAGTTAGTATTCCGTATCCAGAATCTCCTGGTTATGGTGCCAGCTTTCTTTTAGGGAATCGAGTACCACCTTTTCAATTTATCCCAGTTATTACCCTAAGCGGTGACTCCTCATCTCCATGTCATATCTTTGTGACAGTGGTTAGTGTGTTCCCTAAGGTCCTGAGCCTAAACAGTATCACGGTTGCTAAAATCTTGAACGCGTACTAAACCCCGCCGTCTATAGATACAGATTATTGAAATTATTTAATTTTAGATTTTAGGAAGATGACAAGAACTGGAGATAGAAGCATAGGTAGAGACCATGGTTTATAAGTCAATAAATTTATAATTAATAATGAGTTTATTGGAATTGGATGTTTATTAGGTATATGATTTATAATTAATGGAATCATATCTTAATTTATTCCACTTTATAATGGAAAGATAATATATGTGAGAAAAAGTGAAGGTATAGGAAAAGATAATCTATGTCTTATGAGAATGAGAACTATAAATTATGGTGAGATATGAAGATTTGAGATTTGAATATATGATTGATGGACATTAAATATGTTAATAAATTTATTGAATTTTATCTTAATGATGGATGGAATTTGTATTAGAATAAACTGATTTATTCTATTTTATTATATAAGAGTTGAATTATAAGCATGATTGAGACCTTCTTATAAATGAACTAATGGAATGATGTTTCATAAGAAAGTATAAAAGTATTCCAGAGAGATTTGTTTTACTTAGAAAAGAGTAGAGATGAGGAAGGTTGGATAAGAAAGCAAAATGTGTAAATGTGTTTGAACTTGTTATTTAGTTTAAGTAAGAGATGAAATAATAATGACAGTGTGGAATAAGTATAAATTATAGAATATTTAGTAGTAAAAGGGGCAATTATATGGTGATAAGTAAATAATTCATAAATATATGAAGTGTGAATATAACAAAGTAGTGGTTGCATGAGTAAATGTGTGGAGTAAGAAAATAGAATTACGAATTTAAAATTTTGACCATAGTTGCTTTAGCCTAAGAAAACTAAAGGATTAGTTAGAAGAAAAGCTGACCAGAGGATTTAATTGTTTAAATTATTAAAGAATGAATATATATTTTCGAGGTTAAGTGGAAACCTTAAGTATAAGTATATATTTTTGAGGTTAAGTGGAAACCTTAAGTACGAGATGAATTTGCATCATTTAAATGGTATAAGTTACCTTGAAGATGTTAAGTTTAGTATACAAATAGAATAATACATCAAAATCATAATGTGGGAGCTTGATACATAATCTCTTGTTGGATTTAAATTGATGATTAATTGAATATTCAAGATGATAGATATTGAGTTTAAGTTTGCTAGGTTTTGCTAGCAATAGAAAACATTAAAAGCTTATGGTTATTAGATGGTGAATTAATAATCTAGTAAATAAGGATTTGTGATATACCTATTGAAATTTTATTATAGGTTTTGGATGATCAATGGATGTAAGCATAATTGTGGAAGCAAATATTAAATGTGCTATGGTGTATAGGAAATTAATAGAGTATACAATGGTAAGAAGAATAACGAAAAGAGGCTATTAGTTATGATAATTGAAAATATAGAGTTTGAGAAATATAGGTGATTTAAAAAAAAAAGATAATAAGAAAGAAAAAGAAAAAGAATGATAATATTATTGAAAGTGTGAACTTGAGGCTCAAAAATAAAGTTCAATTATGGCTATTGTTAGTGGCTATTATTATTGAAAAATATGTTAACTAAGAAATATATGAAAAAAATTATGAAACTGTGCAATGATATAAAGAGTTTTAGAAAAAATTTGGGTTGTGATAAGATTTGAAGTTATGACAAGGTAATTACAAGATACAAACTAATGGATGCTATGAATGTGGTGAGATGGTCACTTTCAAAGAGAGTGTTCTCGTAAGCAAGGATTTGTTATACCTAGGATTCAAGGAAGTGATAGGACCCGATCTTTTAATGGGTCTTCAATAGAGGATTTAGAGAGTAGCAACCACAAGCTAAAGTTAAAGTGTTTGCTATAACACAATGGGAGAAACTAGCATCTCCCGAGGTTGTAACTGGTATGTCACATATCTTGTTAAAGATGTAGTTGAATTTGTCTCAAGTGCATCCAGAGTTCTATGTTTTAATGCTCAGGAAGTGTATTTTAAATTTTTTGCACGTTTTACAGCCTTAGAGTGTGGAAGTGAATAAATATCTGACTTATGAGGAAGAACCAATTGCAATCATTGACTATCAAGTTCGTCAATTATATTCGAAGCAGATTTCGATGGTCAAAGTCTTGTGGAGGAGTAACAATGTGGAAGAGCACACATGGGAGATTAGGGCAGAGATGTAGGTGACATATCCTTATCTTTTTCCTTGATAAAAATTTTGTACTCCTTTTTATTTGTAAAATTCAAGGACAAATTTTTGTATGGAGGAAAGATTATTATAACTCATATTTTTAATTAAATGTTAAATTAAATTTTGGATTTAGTGTTTATTATTATTATTTTATTTTATGAAATTATTATTTGTATACTTTAATAAATTTTATCATATGTGTTAATAATATTGATTTTTTAAATATTATGTGGTTTATTATTAAAATAAATTGTGATGGAGATTTAAAGTGAAGTTTGGTAGAAAAATAATATTTAGTTTATTATTAAAAAAAATGTGGCAATAGCCGCTTCTTCTTCTTCTTCTTCTTTCTCCCTTTTCTTCTTTAATCACCAACACCACCACCAACCATCACCACCACGCCACCTCCACTTGTCAATGTTGCTGCCAACAACAGTCCCTCCTCTCCCCAGCTACGCCACCACTTCCCTCCCTTTCTTCTTTTCTTCCTAGTTTAGCATAGTGTCAGATAGCTCTTGGGCTTGCTGGTGACGTTTCTAGCCACCTCAGACCGAGCTTGATAGCTCATTCTCTTTGTCTCGGAGTGGGCTTCATTTTCCATCAATCAATTTGTCCAGGTAACGACTCTAATTTTGTGAAATTATTTTTATGTTAATTTTAATTAATTTGTGAATTTGAAATTGAATTCGATTTTATTAGGTTTTTTTGTTGGTATATTATTGAAATTGAGGTTGTGATCTTGCTTACTATGATTTTTATTTAAGTTTTTGAATTTCTCGAGCGTCGGCTACTATTCATATCATTATTCCGGACAGTCTCGGGTTGAAATTTCTTTTATATTTTTAATAAATTTTACTAATTATATAGAGTAAACTTTGTTAAGGAAGTTTTATGAAATTATGTGTAGAATTTTTATTATGAATTTTTTAATGTTTAGTGAAAAATGAATTTTTGAAAAAATTAGTATAAATTAGTAATTTTTATATTTTAGTTGAAATTATTATTAATTATTATGTTTTTGACATAATTTGAGTAATAAATAGCATTAAAATAATTTTTATGATTTATTTCCTATTTTTAGCTAATTATTAATAATTTTTGAAAAAATATATGAATAATAAGTTTAAATAAGTTTTTTGTTATTTTTATTATATATTTTAGCAATTTAAATAATTAATTGTAATTAATGCTATTTAATTGCAAAATTTTAAGAATGGATTTTATTAATATAATTTAATTACAAATTAGAATTTTATTATTTATTTTGAAAATAAATATCTATTATACTTTTATTATGTAAATAAATTGATTTGTGATATTTAAATGAATTTTTATGACTTTTGGTGAATAATTGGAATTTATATTATTTTATTAATAGTGGATTGTGTTTGTTCTTGGTTGGACAATAATTGTAGATCGAGGGTCCAACCCGAAAAGTTAAACCTTGTGGATATTTTGAAGTGTATTTGCGTGCAATATCGACTTTACTTTTGTAGAGGGATATTCATTTTATAAAGAAGACTCTGTCGAATTTTCGATAAATTTCTCGTGAAACGTAACATCGGGATCGGTCCTAAGTTTTGAGTTTTAGATTGAGTCATTTTTTAGAAATCTAGAAAGTATAAATTAAGAAATTATTTCTAATTATTTATTATTATTATTATTCATTTTAGTTGCCCTACGAGCTAGGCCAACTAAACCAAAGCAGCCGAACCAGAGTATAAAAGCACTGTAGAACTGTGAGTTATTATTATGTGTATACATGGTATATAGAGATCATTATTAGAATCTATATTTTGATCATATGAATTTAATATATTAGTTTGCATCAAATTTTATTTATTTATTAATTATTATTCTCATTGTCATATATGCGCATATATGTGATTTCATATATATAAATGTGAATATTAATTTTTATTAATGGATGCTGCCATATTTTAATATAAATTTTATTATTTTATTTATTAAATGATGTTTTGGATGAAAGCCGTAGAACATGATACCTAGTAAGCCATATTAGAACTATTGTGCAATAGTACGCTAGATGTTAGGTTATGATATATTGATTAATTTGAGTTACGATAAAGATTTAATCATTAAGATTGTGAATAGAGAGTGGTGTGGCTGTAGGAGCTCGGTTGACTTAGTGTCTCAGGGTCAGTCATGCCGACAGTGAGACTACAGGAGCTCAGTTAACTTAGTGTCTTAAGGCTAGTCCACTTTCAAA
This sequence comes from Mallotus nudiflorus, assembly GCA_947683625.1. NCBI lineage: Eukaryota > Viridiplantae > Streptophyta > Magnoliopsida > Malpighiales > Euphorbiaceae > Mallotus > Mallotus nudiflorus. Next base: position 434,599 of record CANTUR010000017.1, on the reverse strand, counting down.
TTTGAGAAAGGAAATATTTTTGAATTTAAGTGCGCCTATTGACTAGTGAGGTTCAATGATTGAGTTGCGGAAAATTTTAGAGTTCTGCTCCGATCCTCCAATAAAATAAAATGTGAATAATGTTTTCGAGCATCTGTATGAACTGCATATATGCATTATGTAAATATAAATATACGAATATTATTATTGATGCTTGTGTTTACATGCATTAGATTACATGCATATATATAATAATGATTCACTCAATGAGGTCTAATCCCCCTCAACTATTTTTTTTCAGGATTCTTCTTCTCAAACCTTTTCTAGATTCCCTCATCGTCGGGTTCTTTCTTTCCTAACTGATTTAGTAAACTTTGAACTTTTATCTCTTTGTATTATTAGACGCTGCAGTAATAGCATATTTTGATTGTAGTATGTCTGAATGTTATGAGTTGTACTGTTAATCTAGAGTATTGTAAAAGACCTTAATTTGATATTATCTATAAAGTTTTGATATGATGTTTTTATTCATGAAAGATATTAATTATGCATTAAAAAGTTTTATTTTTTTATATTATTTAAAATTTTAATTTTGAGGTGTTTTTATATTATGTTTTGTATGAATTTTTATTTTAAGATTTGCTATCGATTATGGATTCGTGTGAATTTTCGTTATCTAAAATCAATTATAACTCTCAAATTGTATCGTAACATTTTACAAAAGATGCAATTTGAATAATGCATGTTGATAGAATATTGATTTTTCCTGTGAAACGATTTAAACAACCTTAATTCCAAAATCTTTGCACATAAACAACACAACACACTCGTTTCATTCATCAATCAATTCATATAACATCAATTCAAAATTACCGGTGCCGCCATCACCGATAATAATGAGCTTAAAGCTGGGATAATCAACCGTCTATTTATTTGTTAAAGCCTTCGAACGAAACGTTTATTGATTTGTTAAAGCTTGTGAATGAAACAATCAATCAATTTTGCGATGAGCAAAAAAAAAATCAACAGTGCAATGTCGTTTGAGGTTAAGGTTGCAATAGTGTGGCTTTATGTTGATGGTACTGTTTATTGCCATTAGATTTATTATCTTCTCTGGTACTTATGACTTCACCTCTCTTCCTGCCAGGTATTTTATTTTATTTTTAATGAGATTTGAGATTGAAGAAGAATAGGAAAAGGAACAAAGCACGTGGCTTTTTTATATTGTGATGTGGCAATTATATGGGTACATTAACAGTTGATTTAACGTCTCTGTAAATAAATGAACATCAATGAAATTTGATTTTTAAATATAATTGAGTGAAAAAATTAATTTAGAGACATATATGAGCTTGTCTATATATTTTAGGGATAAAGTTGTATATTTACCCTTTTTTTTTTATTATAACTAAACATGTTGAAGTTCATATAAATTAAAGGTGCATTTTATGATCATTTTATTTTTCATAAAGATAATTTTATTTAAGTATTTTTAGAAAAACAAAGTAACTCTAAAATCTTTCAAAATTAAATTATTTATTGATACATGATTCAACCCTAGCTCAAAAGTTCAGTCGTACAAATGATTTTTTTTCCAAATTTTCATGTTAAAATTTACTATTTTAATTAAAAATTAGTTTAGGAATATATATTTTTTTTAAATAGATAGAAAAATTAAGGTTTATGTCAAAATCAGTTCATAAAAAAGACAACAACTTGATCCATATTTTAATTGATATAGTATATTTATTTTTTAAATTTTAATTTTTTTTACTAGATTATTTTTTAACGTATGAACTGATATTAAATATTTTAATTTAATAAAAAATTTATAAAGATTTCTAATATAATTTAAAATATTATAAATAAAATTATTTAGATGTTTAAAAAATGAAATACATTTATAAATTATATTTCAATAAGTTAAAATATTGGATTAATTATTTTAAACTTTAAAAATAAATTAATAAAATATATCCAATTTAGGTAACAACTACTTTAGCACCCGTGTGATGCGTGAATTATATATATATATATCTATATATATATATATATATATATATATATATATATATAATTAATATAAAAATTAAAATATTATAATTAATAAAATAAAGGATTACAAAATATAAAATAATGACTCATTAAGATAATATTTAATGTACATAAATTATTAAAATTAGAAATATAATTAATAAAAAATACCAATTAAAAAATAAAAATAAAAAATATAATACATGAAAAAATAAAAAATAAAAAAACTGTAGCAATTTAATAAAGAAATATCATTTTTTAAAAATAATTTATCATATTTATAATTACTTTTTATAGCTAAGGGTGTAAAGTTAAAATAGTTATTTTAAACTCAATTCATATAAAATGTAAAAAATATATATAAAAATTCAAAAAATAAAAATATTACTTAATATAAAATTTACATGCATCAATAAAATTACTAATAAAAAATAAAGAGAAAAAATAATAAGTGTCTTACCTATATCATATGAGCAGGATCATAAAAAAAATCAAATCTTCAAAAATATTTATCATTCTTATGTCTATTTTTTATAAATTAAAAAAAAGGTGAAAATAATTATTGTGTTCTTTTTAAAATTATAAACAAATTGCAGAAAGGCAATAACATATCAAACAATTGAGGAAATAAAGAAGAAGCAAAACCTCAGTATATGCACACAGCTTTTAAAATTTTATTTTAATTGCATTACTTAAACGCTATACATCAAAAACTTACGTCGGCGTTCGGTAGTGACGTTCGAATTTCCATTTAGCATCTCAGAATACACGTGTCCAATTTTGAGGGATATAAAAACAACAGCAAAATATAAATAAAATAATATTAACATAATTTAACTATCACAGAAAATTTTGATGAAAAAAATAAAAACAAATTGTCCAATTCACAATTCAAAAAAATAAGGCTGCAACTAAAATTTGAAAAGCTTGAATAGAGAAAAAAAAAAGGATGAGACGGAAAATAAAAATTTTTACATGAATATATTAAAAATTAAAAAAATTTCAAAAAAATCATTGACCATTAAATCTTTTAAAAATATTTTTACAAAATTAATTATTTTAAATATAGTTTATTTTTCTTGCCATATTTATTTTTAGAATTATCTTTTTTTTCAACATTTTTTTCATTTTTACTGATTTTTTTAACTTTTTTTTTACTTTATACTTTTTTTTAATATTTTTTTATTTTTTTAATAATCTTTTTTACTTTATATTATTTTCATTTATTTTTTAATATTTTTTTACTCAATATTTTTTTATTACCTTCATTTATTTTTTTTCAGTATCTTTTTACTCAACGTTTTTTTAATTTTTATAGTACTATATATATTTTTTTTCAACAATTTTTTTCCAATGTTTTCATCTTTTTTTTCAACTTTTTTTTATATATTTTTTTCTCTTAATACCTTTCTTTTTTCAAATGAATAATTATGAATTAAATATTTTTAATTGTTAGTTAAAATAAGTAATAAATATCTTCAACTGTTGTAATAATAATAAATAAATAAAATTTTCTACTTTTATATTTTTTAAGAATAAGGATTTTTTTTTTTTTACTTTAACTTGTTTATTAAAATGTCTAACAACTTTTTTTTTAAAAAAAAAATTATACCTATTGATCATCAATATGTAACAAGTTTACAAATTTTATGATGTATTTGTAATATCAACAAAAAAATCTGAAAAAATAAAAAAAAATCAACAAATTGAAACGACAACAAAAAACTAAAAACAACACTAAAACAATGTCACGACCCGAACCCGAAGGTACGTGACCGACATTAGAAAATGGATAGGTATAACGCCCCCGAAACCCGTAATAAACCTTAAAGAAAAGAAAAATAAAACCTTCAAATTTAAAGCTTTATTTTATACAAGAACACATTATCAAACTGATTTTTCAAAAAAATAAACATAATCGTGCGTAATGTAAAATATTCTCCATCATCAAATGTCATAAATCAATCTTAAAACATTATACATAAGTGTGGTTCATTAAAATGCAATACATAAATATACTTAAGTTATACAAACTCATAGTACCAACACTACTGCAATATTCTAGAGTTACTACTATAATACAGCTCACAATAACCTACATAATATAGTCAGTGATGAAGAAATCCGGCGTAGAGGCAGTTTAAGGTCAAACTCCCAAGCTCCTGAACAAAATAGATTGAGGGGAATCAAACCTCACTAAGTAAGTTAATAAAAAGAGTTGTACAATTTGAAAACCTTTTTGAAAACCATATAGTTATAGTGAAAATAATTTATAACGTATATATATAACTTTTGAAAAATCTCGATAGAACCCTAAATCTAAATTTCTAAATGGCCAATTGGGCCTACTTAATCCACATAGACTGCTGATTCCTGAGAGTAAAGGCATCAACTGAGGCACCAAGCCGCAATCATCTACTTAATCCAAATACATGGCATTGACGGTCCCCAAGAGCTAAGGCATCCACCGAGGTACTCATCCCAGTCCATTATTAACTTTCCAATCACTGGCAGTCCCCGAGAGCAAAGGCTTCCATCGAGGCACCCATCTCAGTTCATATCCACAAGTCATACATATATCAGATCTATCTCTCAAAATCTACCATGTGCACACAGTATTGGTGAAACCGACCATGTAGCCCGTTCTACCAAAATTTCTCAAAACTAATTTTAAATTAATAAAATGCACTTAAATCTTAAATAGCAACATTTAAATTAAATAAATCATATAATAAATACTAAAAATATGAGCGCACGCATCTTTAAATAAAACACACGCGCAGATCAATTTATCAACTTACATGACGAGCGAGAAGGCTGACGACTATGCGTATGCCTCAATCCAACAACTGCCGCTCTGGTATTCTCTAGAAAAAATAATAGACCTATTTTAAAAACACGTCTATAGAGTTAAAATAAAAATCTGATAGAAATAGCAAAATTCTAGACTGACTCGAGGAAGACCATATAAGACTCGATAAATAGGAAAAAACCCTAATTAACGCTAGGAATTTACAGAAAATGTTAAGTTTTATGAGAAAATCTACCGAAATTTTGACAGAGTCTCCTCTATAAAATAAACATCTCTCTACCATAGGTAAAGTCATTCCCGCACATAAAACGCATTTCTAAAAATTTGCACATAATATACACTCGGGTCGGCTCTCCAACACAGTATTAGCCCAACTGAGTTCACAACTCAACAAAACATCACAACTTAATTCTAACTAATAAAATTCATGAAAATATTACTTTCATAAATAAACATTAAAATCATACTTAAAATATAACATAGCACTAATTAAATTTAATTAGACATAAATATATAAAAATCCATAATTTCCAATAATATATATTATTATTAAAAAATGCATATATAATCCATAATTAATATATATATATATATATATATATATATATATATATATATATATATATATATATATATATATATATATCTGTCACCAAAATAACATATTATACATATATATATAATATTTGGAAACAATATTCAAAATTAACATTACTTAATTAAAATACCAATTAATTTATAAAAATCCTCTAAACCTCTTAAATATTAATAAAACTAACTAAAATATATATTTAACTATAATTAGCATAAAATTACATATTTATCCATATAATAGAAAAAAAAACATAATACTAAAAAATAATACCTAATATATTATTTGAAATTAATTTTCAAAAATTAGTGTTAATTAGTCAAAAATAGTAATTAATTTGTAAAAATCCTTTTAAATTCCTTAATTATTATTAAAACCAACCACAATCCATTATTTTGTTATAATTAACACAAAATTACATTTTTACCCCTATAATATATAAATTTACATAATATATTATTATTACTAAAAATATTCTCTAAAAATTATACAAATGCCTAAAAATTATTTTCTCAACATCAAATTTCTTAATATAAATAAAAACATAAAATTAACTAATAATTTCTTCCAAAATATAAATTTAACCTAATTATCCACATTTGACATAAACTTAAAAATAATTATAAAAATAGTATAAAAATCACAAAAACCATAAATTAAGTTCTAAAATTAATAATATTTAATAATAATACCAATTATCAAAATTTCATAATTTTTAATAATTAATTTTTGAAAATTAATAAATTATTAATAAAATGTCCAAAATGTCCAAAATTCACAATTAACACAATAATTTTATATAATCTTAAATAAAATCCATATACCAAAAATAATTAACATTAATTACTCTAAATACTAATTAAACTCAAATAAAAATCAAATAAAATTCTGTACAATCAAGAAAAATCAAAATAATATACAAAAATTGGATTTAAACAATTAACTTAGCATAATTAATCATCTAATTTAGAATAAATGAAGCTTAACAAATAAATCAACTCAGACAACCAGAAAACAACCCTTAAATAACCTAAAAACAACCCTGCATAACTCACCTTCACCTTCAATTTCCAACGCCGGAAATGGGTGGCAATGATGGGGCTTGGCATCAACCGACATTTGAGAAGGTGAGGAAGGCTGAGGGAGCAACGGCAGCACCGATCCAGCTTCAACAGCAGCAGTGGAAGCTCAAACCTAAAGAGAGGGAGACCAGAGGAAGAAAAGGAGAAAAGGGGAGAAGCTGGCAGTTGCTGCGGTGGTGATGGCTGCTTCAGGAGGGTCGTGGTGCGCCGGAGGGAGAGGGAGTGACAGTGATGGTGGCGGATGGGGAGGAGGGGCAGTGGGTATGTGTAGTTCAGGTTTCTTGGGTAGGTTTCTATACTAACACACACACACACATATATACCCAAATATAATACTTACATCAAAATAATAAAACCCTATATAATATATAGTATATATATTACATATTATAAGCTTGAAATGAGCAAGGGTAATATAGAATACTCACACTTATAAAATAGCTATCTGATATTTAATATTATTATACAAAATATATTTCCCTAAAATAATAATAACATAATTCTATCTCAATTAAATAGCTAGATAATTAACAATTGTATAATATAATTTAAAATTATTTATTAATAATACAAATTCAAAAATTACTTTATTTAAATTAAAATATAGGGTATTACAAACAACATAACAACAAAAATAAGAAAATTTTATATTGTTGATTAGTGTTGACTTTTGTTATTTGTCAGTTGTTGATTGTTATTTATTTTTGTTGATTTTTTTTTATTTTTTACTTTTTTAAATTATTTTTTCATTATTAATGGCAAAATTAAGGTCATAAATAAAATTTTTACCTTTATTAGTATTAATGATAAAAATAATAATTTGTTTATATATATCTTATAATTTTTATTATTTTTTTTATTTTTAACAAAAATCAATAAATATAAATAAAGAGAAATAACAAAAACTATTGAAACCTACAACTGGAAAAAAAAATCAGCAAAAGTAAAAAAATTGTAGTTCTTGATTTTTGTTTATTTGTATTGATTTTTGCTGTTATTTATTGTTTTTCTAATTTTTTCATCATTAATAATAAAATTAAGACCATAAATATAGTATTTACTTTTATTAGTATCAATAATAAAAATAATAATTTTTTTGATATATTTCATAATTTTTTTGTTATTTTTTATTGAAAAAAATAATTATTAAATACTATGGGTAATTTTTACTCTAACTAGTTTAATTTCTAAATTATAAATAATTATTAAAGACTATAGGTAATTTTTTATTTTAATTAGCTTAATTTTTATAATCTAAATATTAGTAAAATTTAAAAATTTTAAAAAAATGTTATTTAGAATATAAAATTAAATTATTTAAAATATATAAATTAGATAAAATATATACAATCAACTTAAATTAAATATACCTTTAAAAATCATATATAGATAAAAATTATAAAAATAAAATCACTAAAATTATTAGCTAACTTTTAAAAATGGTCCAAAATCAAGATAAAAATAAAAAGAGTAAAATTACAACTGAAAAAAAGAATAAATACCAGCTACAATAGTATTAATGGTGTTGACTAGTTAAATTTCCTCAATAAAATGATCTAAAATTTTCCTTATAATGAAAAGCTTAAATAGAGGGAAAAAAAAAGGCTGGGACGTCTTTTATTAATTATAGGAGTTTCAACTTTCTCAAGCCTGGACACTTTCAACTTTCTAACTCTTTTCTCTTTCATTATTACCTTCCTTTATTACACAGGCCATTCACTTTCTAGCATTTCATAACGTCACATCAAATTCACCGACTCTTACCATTTTTTTTACACAGAATTTGATATTTTCAACCCACAAAATTTTGGAACACCTATGAACTAATAAAATGCCACATGACACAATGTATATTAAGTGGCAATTTTAATGTCTTCAGCTTTTATTTATTTTATATGGATAATTAGCGTGTAGCATGTGCAATGCACAAATAATTATTTTTTATTAATATTATTTTATTTGAAAATATGCAGTAAAACCGTATTTAATAATCTGTTCAAATAATTTTTCTTTTAATTCAATGAAACATACAAATCTAGTTTCGAGCAACCTGAAAATACTATTTTATCAAATCATATCATAATCATAAAATCCAACCTTCCATTTCATTCTATAGTTCCCTCTAAATAATTCCATTCAAGAAATGTCATTCAAAGTCAAACTACACCTGTTCTTAAACATTTCATACAATATAAAAGGGAGGAAACACCTCTTCTTCTCCCTTTTTCACGGCCTCTTCAAATGCTACCTTCTCAGCCTGTAAAATTTCACAATAGCATCAGCACAAATGATCAATGTGTAAACATGAGTTAGCTGGTCAATTTCACATGGAACTTCCTTCTTAATCAAGTGGTTTTAACCATTGTAGTTAAGAATAGCATGAACTTTCTTGGTCCTGTAGCCACAGATATCTGGTCCAAACATGATACTGAAGTCAACCAACAAAAACCAAATCAACATTTCCACCGAACAAAGATGACACAGTGAAAGAAAAAAATTGTAAGCTGTTTTACCTATGTGTTGCCACTGAATTACTTCTGGTCAACGTCACGGCTAAGCAATTTCATGTACCCACCACCACAGTCAAGCTTCTGCTCATCCTTGACATAAAATTGGAATACTAAACTCTTTATCTTTGTTGCTGAATTTGGAGAATTCAGCTGAGATACCATAGAACCTGTAATCTCCAATTGTTTGGATATACCTATAAAACGAAGTATGCAAACAATAAAAATATAGAATTGAAAGATGTTTCTTATTCGAGAAATCCCACTTTGAGCCCATAGTTCAGTGACCAATCATAGGCTATATCTTATATTGAATAGAGATAATTTTCAATTCAAAAACTTGAGAAGGTTGATTACAGATGCAAGCTAATCTCCCTTACTCCACCTAAACAAAGAAACATCTGTTAGGACCAATAGAAGTACGAAAGTAAAAATACCTCTATGTTGATTCCAAGCTTTCAAACAGCTCTTGTGATACCTCTTGCCACAACTTTTGCATGAAAGCATCCTCCTTGCCCTCTTACTTCCTTTTGTTTCAACCAAAAAGCACATTCAGCACATTACATTCATATTGGAGAGACCTTGATAATCTTTAATGACATCTTTCGAGGCAACCTGAAAAGCAACATTTGACCCATTTAGTAATCAGAACCAACATCTGACCTAATTGTCGAAGTCCCAAGATTAAATGCAAATGACTCTGCTAGTTTAACAACATCCTGAATTCTAAGTCGAGTGCCCTATTGGTCAACTACTATGGCTGCAATGCTAGCTGCTAGTGTACCCATTCCTTTCAAATCTGATACACTGATGCCATATAAAATGCCAGATGCATATGCATCTCCTGCACCACAGGTGTCAACTGGTACACAAGGTTCAATTACTACAAGAGTTCCACTCTTTGAAAGGTTTCAAGATAATTGGAGTTTCAGTTTCAGCAGAATCCACACCTAACATTGTTTTGTAGTCATCATGCCCCAAGTATTGGAGAGCCTTGACTTTTTTTGTCCCAAGGATTCCGCAAAACTGCATAATTAATAATATCGAACATATGTGGTTAAAGAAAACAAGCAATTGAAGAAGTTTAATTTCTCTCAAAATACGTGTGGCATCAGAAACATGCTCAAAAACATCATTGATCTTCTTGATTGCAACTTTTTCTCTAGTGTAGGTGTCAATTGCAAAGCCAACAACACCATAACTGCCTTTCCCAACGACTTCCTGTATTTGGTATCAACTTCCCTCTCCATACTCTCTGAAAAATTCTGCTTCAGCTGAGCCCTGAATAAAGATTAGCAATCTCTTAATATTAACTTAAAACTGCAAAAACTACAGACACATAATATAGAAAACAAAACACATATTAAGAATATGATTTCATCCAATACATCATCAATAAACAATTAACAGAAGGAGCTCTTTTTGGCATATCATTCCATTTAAATCAATGATAAATAATAAACTTGCACAGTTAACATCAACGCTAATTGAAATTAAAACTTAACCCACCGTGAATGCAAGGAAAAAGATGAAGAAAGTGGGCGAATCATGCCCACATCATCAAATTATCATAAGAAATAATGCGTTACTATTACCTCCTGAAATTCAAGACATACAAACATACAGAACAAACATGAGATTACCAAAAAGGATGAATAAGATACCTAATTGAAATCCCCCCACGAAGCACACTACAACAAATTGATTCATCTTTAGAATATTTACTATCCAATAAACAAAACCCAGATTTGTTTTATTATATTTTTTGAACTATAGCTGGAGCTTTATGACATTCCGCTGTTCAAAAGAAAACAAATTTAAAACGCATCAAAACAAAAACAAAGAAACAAACATATCCTCAAATACCCAGTTAAAAAAAAAATCATCCAAAAAACAAAGAACACCCAGAATCAAAAATGTAATTTTTTTCTTTTTTAAAGAAGAAAAAAAAAACCTTCTTGTGAGGATCCATAGGAAAATGAGTAATGCATGATAATGGAACAGTCTTCCACCAAGGTATACAGTCTCTACCTTTACCACGGTGCTATCACCTTCACTAAGAAAACGGTTGGAAATTTTTGCTGCTGAAAATTTTCACTGTTTACTAGAGACGAGAGCTGTCTGCTATAATTTAGAGAGGACAGGTGCCTGCTCAATTATTTTTCCAGCGTTTGCTTCTCTTCACCTCGAAAGCATCAGAGTTTAGACCAAGAAAATGTTTTAAAACTCCTCATTCTCCACAACTTTTCACTTCTGTAACTGAAACAAAATATATTCCAACAAATTTAAACCTAAAGAGCAAAATGGAAGCACAACCTTTGAAGCATATACAGAGTGTCACATGGTACTGATGCTATGAGGTGGAAAAATTTATGCAATTAATTTTTATATATTTATATATGATAGTTATTTATACTGATGTTATCCAATTTTTTAATTAAATATTATTAAAATATTTAACCATTAAAATGTAATATAAAATTTCTTAACCTTTCGTTTAATTACTAATAACACGTCATATGACATCTGATATAGTAACACGTGTCACCTTATACTAATATTGCATCACATAATATAATAGAATTATTACTAAAAATGAGATATTATAATTGGATCAACGCAAAAAATTGAATACCATGAATAAAAATTTCTGATTTTTTAATTAATTTTTGTTTGTTTAATTGATTTTTGTTTTCTAATGATAAAATTTTGAACTTTATAGTCTTTAAGTGAAAATTTGTGTTTTTAATGTGTATCTCAATTTTTAAATAAAATGAAATGTTCATTATGTAAATTAATATCCATTTCAATAAAAATTATTTAAAATTTATTATATATTGTTAACTCGTAAACTCGTTCGAATATTAGTTTAATACACTATTATTTTGATATGAAATATATAGTGTATATTTTTTAGCATATAATAAATATAAATTTTTATTATAAAATATTCAATTATAATTATAATTTAATTTTTAAATAAAATGAAATGTTTAATTTAAATTAATATTCAATTCAATAAAAATCATTTCAAATTGATTATATAGTATTAACTTTTAAACCGGCCCAAATAGTATTTTAATGCACTACTATTTTGATTTAAAATATATATTTTTTAGCATATAATAAATATAAAATTTTATTATAAAATATTCAATTATAATTATAATTTAATTTTTAAATAAAATGAAATATTTAATTTAATTTAATATTCAATTCAATAAAAATTATTTCAAATTTATTATATAGTGTTAACTCAAAAATCAGCTCAAATTGTAGTTTAATACACTACTATTTTTATATGAAATATATAGTATACATTTTTTAGCTTATAATAAATATACGTTTTTTATTTTTATTATAAAATATTCAATTAATATAATAAATACAAATTTTTTATTTTTATTATAAAATATTCAATTAATATAATAAATACAAATTTTTATTTTTATTATAAAATATAATAAATATAAATGTAGATATTTCATATCAAAATAGTAGTGCATTAAACTAGAGCCGGTTTACGAGTTAACAATATACAATAAATTTTAAATAATTTTTATTGAATTAAATATTAATTCAAATTATGAACATTTAATTTTATTTAAAAGTTAAATTATAATTAAAATTGAATATTTTATAATAAAAATAAAAATTTATATTTATTATAAGCTAAAAATTATATGTTATACATTTCATATCAAAATAGTAGTGCATTATACTACTATTCGAGCCTATTTACGAGTTAACAATATATAGTAATTTTTAAATGATTTTTATTGAATTGAATATTAATTTAAATTATGAATATTTAATTTTATTTAAAAATCGAGATACACATTAAAACACAAATTTTCACTTAAAAACTATAAATTTTGAATTTTTATCATCAGAAAACAAAAACAAATTAAACAAATAAAAATAAACAAAAAAATTAGAAATTTTCATTCATCGTATCCAATATTTAGCGTTGATTCAACTATGATATCTCATTTTTAACGATGGTTCCATTATACTAATGTATCAGGCTTGTAAATGTCACGTTAGTACAGTGTGACACATGTTACCATATTTGATGTCATATGGTGTGACATGTGTCATCATATAAGATATTATGTGGTGTGACACATGGTCATATTTGGCATGAAATCAAGTTTAGGTATTTTATTGGTAATAAAATGAACTATTAAGGAATTTTGTGTTACATTTTAACGGTTAGATATTTTGATAGTATTTAGTTAAAAAGTTAGGTACCTATTTATATAGATAGATAAATATAGGCCAAAATGTCAAATTGAGACCTCAACTATACCCCGAAGATAACATTGGACCTTAAAGTTTTTTTTGGTCCTATTAGGAACTTTTTCTCATAAAATTGGATTATTTTGGATCTTATCTTAAAAACTCTTACAATTAAGTCCTATACATCAAATAAAATTTTGATTTTAATGGTTAACTAATGAAAAATTATTTATATTAATAAAGAAAATTGATATTTTTTCTCAAAAATATATATCACCTAATTAATTTTTTTTAAAAAATTTTAAGCCTACACACTAATGTTTTATTTTTTAAAAGAAATTTATATTTTTCTTAAAAATTTATTTAAAATTTTCTTAATTTTTTTTAATAAATCTTAAATTTTTCTAAAACTTTACAATTAAATGATATATATTTCAAAAAAACTTTCATCAATTTTAATCATTAATTTAAATAATTTTTGGTTAGTCAACTATTAAAATTAAATTGATGAATATAATTTTATTATTGAATTGTTAAAATTAATTTATGAATTTTGCATATGTGTATCACTTAATTCTAAAGTTTTTAAATTTAGCCTAAAAACATTTTTTAAAAATTTTAAAAATTCAAAAAAAGAATTAATTTTTTTTTCTGATAATTAGTATATAGGCTTAACATTTTTTAAAACTTTATAATTAAGTAAGAAAATAATTATTAATTTTATTTATTAATCTAAATAATTTTTCATTAGTTACCATTAAAATTTTGTTTAACTTATAGGATTTAATTGTAAGAGTTTTTTAAGATAAAATTCAATATGATATAATTTTAGAAGAAAAAGTTTGTATTAAGATAACAGAAAACTTTAAAGTTTAATGTTAAATTTATACCACCCACCACTTGGTTCAAGAGGTAATGATAGTACCCATAACCTTCAAAAATCATAAATTTAAATTTTAGGGACGCAAAAAATAAATTGAATTATTCACTTTAAACAGACTACAATTGTTCTAAAAAAATATTAAATTTAGAATATAGTTGAGGGTACAATTTGAACTTTGGCTGATAAATATATTAACTCATGATACATTGCTAGTTTAGGAAAAATAAATCAAAGAAATAAAAAAAATTAATAACATTAAAGCATGGCTTTCAAAAAAATAAAAAAAGCTTAATTTGCCCGCCACCTCTTCAAAAACCCTACTACTGCTGTGCTCCTACTACTGCTGTATCTATATGATTCCTTTGGCTTTCTTCGTACAAACCACACTCGGAGGCTGCCTCTCGCTCTCTCCCGCGCTCATTGGTGCTTCAAGTATTCATACTTGAATTCCTTAATTGCTCTTCAATTTCATAATCCGCTGCTCAAAAACCCTAGAATTCTTTTGAGTTTGTTCAATTGTAGGATTATTGTAGCATGTCGTGGGAGGAGGAGGTTGTGCTCCGCGATGTTTCGAGCGCAGGTATTGCCGTCGGTGACCGCATTGGACGAGAGGTTGCATCTCAGCTGGACCTAGAAGAAGCTTTAGAAGCTTCTAGATATACAAGCCATCCTTATTCTACGCACCCTAGAGAGGTATGTATCTTCCTGTTAAGAATTTGGCTTGGTTTAATTGAGTTTTTGATGAATATTGCGTGTGATTTTTTCAATATGCAGTGGCCTCCTTTGATTGAGGTTGGCGATACAAGGGAGTTACCTCCTGTGCTTATTGAAAGATATAATGCTGCTGGTGGTGAAGGTACTGCTTTGTGTGGTATTTTTCCGGAGATTAGGAGAGCATGGGCTTCCGTTGATAATTCACTGTTTTTGTGGAGGTTTGATAAGTGGTGAGTCTTTGGTTTTTGGTTGTTCTTGACTGCTGTTTATTATTGTTGCATCTGACATCTATTGATCGCAGCCTGTTTAATATGACATTCTCTGGGTTTTAACATTGTTTTCATGATTAGGGATGGTCAATGTCCTGAATACAGAGGGCAGGAACAAGTCATTTGTGCTGTTGGTCTTGCCAAATCTAAACATGGTGTTTTTGTTGAAGCCATTCAATATCTGTTAGTTTTAGCCACTCCTGTTGAGGTATTAAGTCCAAATCTTTCTACTGCTTTGAATTCCCTTTTGAATAAAATCCTGTCAGTGCTTAGCTCACAACTGATTCTTATGACATAGACATGTATTTAATATGCCTTTGATGGAAATAATTGATGGAGGTGTTGTTCATCTTCTGCATAATGTCTTGCTTGTATGCTATGAACCTGGATAAAATGAGTTTAAAGGAAGTGAAATATGTGGATTTCATGGTAGATTCATGAACATGCTGAAATTTGATGGTTAATGGTGCGGGGTTATTTTTAATTTTGATTTATGGTACTTTTGTGAGTACAAAAGTGACTATGGAGTAACTTTGGTTCTGTAAATTACTGTGTGTATGGCAGCTTTACGAACACTTGGAATTTGGAAATTAAATAGCACTTGAATAATGAGATCATTTTACATTTTGTCTTAGCATTATTCACCTTGTTCTTAGAAATTTGTCTTTTCTTGTAAAAAGAAACCATTAGAGATGATCCTATTCTCACCTAGCTGAAAGGAATTTCAACTCTGTTCTGGTCTTATCAAGGTATCATGTTGTCATCGCCTACTGGAGCTTGATGACTAACCTGGCCATGTTAAGGCAGGCAGTGGCTGGCTCAGCTTTTGGACTGGTGGTGGTTGCCAAGGGACACCATCAGGTGCTTTTAAGTTATAGAACTTAAGGTGTTAGAATGAAAATAAGAAAACAATAGAAATGAAAAGGAAAGAAGAAAGAATTGAGGATTGTTCTACTTCCTTTTCTAAACATCATTAAACTTTTTCTAATTTATTACAGCCATTGGATTTATGATCTTATCTGTCTTTCCCTGTTATCAGCTGATTCTTGTAGGAGTATGCTGTTCTGGAGGGGGTGATGGTACTGATCCATATGCAGAGATTTCACTACAGCCTTTGCCAGAGTATACAGTCCCATCTGATGGTGTTACTATGACTTGTGTCGCATGTACTGATATTGGTCGCATCTTTTTGGCTGGCCGTGATGGCCATGTTTATGAGTTGCATTATACAACTGGTTCTGGCTGGCATAAAAGATGCCGTAAGATTTGCCTTACTGCAGGGTTGGGTAGTGTCATCTCTAGGTAAGTTGTCATTCTATGCTGTGGAGCTTGTATGATGGTATCACTTGTCCTAGTTATCCTATTGTGATGACTTCAGTTTCTGTTTGATGATGGTTTATTTTTGGAGAAGTTGAACACAATGTTGAAGTTGAAGGCTATAGTTAACTTTTGAATGTCTGTGTATCTCCTGGCATTTCAATTCTAAAATGTTGCTGTTTCTTCTGTTTGTTTACTTTAAGCATGCATTGCTGTTTCCAGGTGGGTTGTTCCGAACGTATTCAAGTTTGGAGCCATTGATCCCATTATTGAAATGGTTTTTGACAATGAGAGACGGATATTATATGCACGAACCGAAGAGATGAAGCTTCAGGTTTTCTTTCTAGGGCCGGATGGAGATGGTGCTCTGAAGAAAGTGGCAGAAGAAAGAAATCTGTTCAGCCACAGGGATGTACATTATGGAGGTAGACAGTCAACAGGACCAAGAACCCCAAGTAGATCAGCAAAGCCATCTATAGTTGGCATTTCACCTCTATCCACATTGGAATCCAAGTGGTTGCATCTTGTTGCTGTTTTATCAGATGGCAGAAGGATGTATCTTTCCACTTCTCCATTGACAGGAAATAATGGTACAGTTGGTGGTTTGAGTCAATTCAGTCAGAGACCAAACTGTTTAAAAGTTGTAACAACTAGGCCTTCTCCTCCTATAGGGGTCAGTGGTGGACTAACCTTCGGAGCCATATCACTTGGCAGTAGAACTCCAAATGAGGATCTCACACTAAAAGTTGAAGCATCGTATTGCTCTTCTGGAACTCTTGTCCTGTCTGATTCATCACCCCCAACCATGTCTTCTCTTGTCATTGTGACTAGAGACTCGAGCTCACAGTCATCTGCTTCAGGCAGTTTAAGTACAAGCACCAGAAGTTCTCGAGCTTTAAGAGAAATTGTGTCTTCCCTTCCTGTTGAAGGTCGAATGCTTTTTGTGGCAGATGTTTTACCCCTACCAGATACAGCTGCCACTGTGCAGTCACTTTATTCAGAACTTGAATTTTTTGGATTTGAAAGCTCAAGGGAGTCCTTTGAAAAGGCATCTGGAAAACTTTGGGCTAGAGGTGATCTTGCAACGCAGCATATACTTCCAAGGCGAAGAATTGTTGTTTTCAGCACTATGGGTTTGATGGAAGTAGTTTTTAACAGGCCTGTGGATATTCTGAGGAGGCTGTTTGAGTCCAACTCGCCCAGGTCAATCTTGGAAGATTTTTTCAATCGTTTTGGAGCTGGTGAGGCAGCAGCAATGTGTTTGATGCTAGCTGCAAGGATAGTTCATTCCGAGTCTCTTATAAGCAATGCTGTTGCTGAGAAAGCGGCAGAAACATTTGAGGATCCGAGGATTGTTGGAATGCCTCAACTTGATGGCTTGAATGCACTGTCAAACACTAGAACAGCAACAGGGGGTTTCAGCATGGGACAGGTTGTTCAAGAGGCTGAGCCTGTATTTTCAGGTGCATATGAAGGGCTGTGCCTGTGCTCATCAAGGTTACTTTTTCCTCTGTGGGAACTCCCAGTCTT
This sequence comes from Mallotus nudiflorus, assembly GCA_947683625.1. Classification (NCBI taxonomy): domain Eukaryota; kingdom Viridiplantae; phylum Streptophyta; class Magnoliopsida; order Malpighiales; family Euphorbiaceae; genus Mallotus; species Mallotus nudiflorus. Next base: position 416,638 of record CANTUR010000017.1, on the reverse strand, counting down.
TGTCAGCAAAGGTGGACCAGCTTCATCTGATGCTGCATCTGAAAGTGGAGTAATCCTTTGCAGACTCTCTGCTGGAGCTATGAAAGTCATTGAAAACAAGGTTCGCTCTTTAGAGAAGCTCTTAAGGTCCAGAAGGAACCAGAGAAGGGGGCTTTATGGCTGTGTAGCTGGTTTAGGAGATGTTACTGGTTCTATATTGTACGGAACTGGTTCTGACCTAGGTACTAGTGACAGAAGTATGGTGAGGAACCTATTTGGTGCATACTCATGGAATGTTGAGTCTAGTGGCAATGGGACATCAAATAAAAGGCAGAGATTACCCTATAGTCCTGTGGAATTGGCTGCCATGGAGGTAGGCTCTTTGTGTATTCACTTATAGCTGTATCTACAATATCTTGTTTAGACTTAGCAATCTACTATGGTACAGGTCAGGGCAATGGAGTGCATCAGGCAGTTGCTTCTTCGATCTGGTGAAGCTTTGTTTCTGCTGCAGATTCTTTGTCAGCACCATGTAGCACGCTTGGTTCAGGGTTTCGATGCTAAATTACTAGAGGCACTGGTTCAGTTAACATTCCACCAGCTAGTTTGTTCTGAAGAAGGCGATCGCATTGCTACAATGTTAATATCTGCACTAATGGAGGTAATTAAGTCCTTAGTTGCAGTCCAGAAGTTAAGGTTTTATTTAAATGGGAATTCCATCTTATTTTTACATCTGATATTACTATCCTTCATTCTGGATCATGTTCATGAATTGCTGTGGTGATTGTGCCCCAGTATTATACTGGTCCTGATGGCAGAGGAACAGTAGATGATATTAGTGGGAGGCTACGGGAGGGTTGTTCAAGCTATTTTAAGGAGTCAGATTACAAGTTTTTCTTAGCTGTGGAATGTCTTGAAAGAGCTGCTGCAACTGCAGACCCTGCAGAGAATGAGAATCTTGCTAGAGAGGCCTTCAATTCTTTAAGCAAAGTTCCAGAGTCTGCAGATCTAAGAACTGTTTGCAAAAGGTTTGAGGACTTGAGGTGAGTATTGTCCAAGTCAAGGAGCCAAAGACTGAAATCATTGCTATACTGTTGTTATATTGCATCTTAAAACTAAAGTGAGATTCCTATACAGATTTTATGAAGCTGTGGTACGCTTACCTCTGCAGAAGGCACAGGTTCTTGATCCTGCTGGTGATGCTCTCAATGACCAAATCGATGCAGCAACTAGGGAACATGCATGTGCTCAGCGTGAACAGTGCTATGATATCATTACTAGCGCTTTACGTTCTCTGAAAGGTGAGTCTCTGCAGCGAGAGTTTGCATCTCCAGTGAGGCCTTCTGCCATGCGACCGGTGCTTGATCAAGCTTCTCGAAAAAAATATATCAGCCAGATTGTTCAGCTGGGTGTCCAATCACCTGACAGACTGTTTCATAAATATCTGTATCGGACAATGATTGATTTGGGCCTTGAAAATGAACTTTTGGAGTATGGAGGACCAGATTTAGTGCCTTTTCTGCAAAATGCTGGCCGCGAAACATCACAAGAGGTAAGAACTGTCTAATTAAGCATAGACTTGCTCAATAATTTGATGGTCCTCTTTTGGACCTTACTAAGTGTGTGCTTTCTGACCTTGTCAGCTATTGAGAATATATTGGTCATTTTCCACAAGAAATTCACATTAAGAATAATTATTCTTTGTTATCTGTATCTTAGGTCCGAGCTGTTTCTGCGGTAACATCTGTAACTTCTTCCAGTAGTCATTCAGGAGCACCAATCACTGCTAATCAAGCAAAATACTTTGATCTTTTGGCACGGTATTATGTTTCAAAGCGGCAGCATACGCTTGCAGCTCACATTTTGCTTAGACTAGCTGAAAGACGTTCAACCGATGCAAGAGATGCTCCTACTCTTGAACAGAGGTCAGTAGTCTCTCTCTCTCTCTCATATCATCTGTTTCTTGGTCACTCTCTCTCTGTCACTTCTAGCACAACTATGTGTTTTTCTGGTCATGCTTTTGTGCTGCAAGTTGCTCTTTTGATGATATACTTAACACATGTTTTAAACTACCAGAGACTAATGGATATAAAAAATAGTTAAACTATCAGAGACCAATGGATATAGAAAATAGTGCTAATTAAACATATAAACAAGGCTATATTAGTCTTGTGTAATTCAATACTTCACAAGAAAGCAATATCCATTGCTGCCCTCAGTCTTGACTGGGATTGATGAGTTCATTATAGTTATACCTAAATTTATAGTTATAAACACAGACATGCACATATACAAATAGCTTAGGAGGACAATATTAGTAAGTAATTAGGGTGAATTCTGTGCAGGATAATTAAGTCTTATTTGTTTCATCATTGCCATGTTGATCCAGTAGGTTGATGAATGGGAGAAAACCAACTGAAGTTATTTCAACCTTTTAAATTTCCAAATTCAGTTTCTCTCTCTATTGAGCAGTCAATATCTAACAAGCATTTTATTTCTTGCTGTCAGGCGCCAATACCTAAGCAATGCCGTTATACAAGCTAAGAATGCAGGTGATAGTGGTGGTTTGGTAGGTTCTATGAGAGGTTCCTTGGACAGTGGGTTGCTAGATTTGCTCGAAGGGAAACTTATGGTTCTTCGGTTTCAAATAAAAATAAAAGATCAACTGGATGCCATAGCTTCCAGGTTAGAATCTTCATCTAGCATGTCTGAGCCAGCCCAAAATGGATCAGTCCCTGATGACAATGCCAATCCAGACTATGCAAATGTTGCACAAGAAAAAGCCAAAGAGCTGTCATTGGATTTAAAAAGTATAACTCAACTATATAATGAATATGCAGTTCCTTTTGAACTCTGGGAGGTACACATCTTGTTTCCTTATCCATTATGATCAGACCATTAGATGGCTACATTGCTGAGGATAATTTTTTAGGACAAATTAGTTACCCATCATGAGTTTCAAATAAAACTAAGATACAATGAGTTTTTTATTTTTCAGATTTATGACAGGGTGTTTTACTTTTTTCCTTTTTCTCTTGCAGATATGTTTGGAGATGCTTTATTTTGCAAATTATTCTGGTGATGCTGATAGCAGCATTGTAAGAGAAACCTGGGCTAGGCTAATTGATCAGGCTCTTTCAAGAGGTGGCATTGCTGAAGCTTGTTCAGTCTTGAAAAGGGTTGGTTCCCACATATATCCTGGAGATGGAGCTGTTTTGCCATTAGACACACTATGTCTTCACCTTGAGAAGGCTTCACTGGTACGCTCGAATTGGCATGAAAATATGTGTTGTATGCTTATCATCTGCTGTTCATTGGAATTTGAAAAAAAAAATTTTGCACTTCTTATTTTCGTCTGGGATTATTGTGCCTAAACTAAGGTTAAGTATTTTTCGTCTTTAAATGTGCTAATCCTATTATATGGATGATTGGATTTTTTACTTGATGCAGGAGAGGTTGGAATCAGGGGTTGAATCTGTTGGGGATGAAGATGTAGCAAGGGCTCTCCTTGCTGCTTGTAAGGGTGCAACTGAACCAGTACTGAATGCATATGATCAGTTGTTATCAAATGGAGCTATTTTGCCTTCTCCCAGCCTTAGACTGCGTCTTCTGCGGTCGGTGCTAGTGATACTTCGAGAATGGGCAATGTCTGCATTAGCACAGAGGATAGGTACAACTACAAGTGGAGCTTCCTTAATATTAGGTGGAACATTCTCACAGGAGCAAACAACAGTCATTAACCAAGGGATTCGTGATAAGATTACAAGTGCAGCAAACAGGTGAACTTGTCCTTTAAGCTACTTGTTACTCAATGCTCCTCTTATGTTATTCATGTAGTCAATGCATTTTTGTGGCATGAAATATTTTGCAGTTATAATCTGATGGCTCTTTTATTTGGTGAATTTTGAGAGGTGGGAAAAAACAAAAAAGTTGCGAGATTCTAGATCTTATTTGCACACTAGAATTCATGGAAAACTTGATGCAAATAAATGAGACTCAAAGATTAAGTGGATGATCAATGTTGGAACTGTTCTGAATTACACAAATTATCTGGTTACTGTTTATGTTGGCATTAATGGCTAAGAATGTGACAAGATGACTTAGGCTTCCAGGTCTTTGTTTTGATTCCAAATTCCATGAGTAACCCCATATAGTGGACTAAATTGTTCATGGTCCAATTATTACGGAACTAGCAACTATTCAGTCTATCAGGAATTCAGGTTTTAGAATTTTCATTTTTGCTTATTATAGAGCCTATCTAATTGAAAGTTCTTTTTCTCTATGGCCTATTGAATGGTGAACCAGGAATTATCTGCACTAGTCATGAATTGCCTGGTTTTTGTTGCTGATGGATCTGCAGTGATTTGATAAACCACTTTTTACATTTTGTTTTGGAATAAAGGTCAAATTCCCCCCCTGAATTTTTCAACGAAGATCGGATTAGTCCCTTTGTTACCTTTTGGACCAATTTAACTGTTGAAATATCCATTATAGGTCAAATTTGCCTTGACAATTACACTTGCCCCCTTATTGTTTGACAAGTAAACAAAAGACCCCTAAATATTTACCAACACCTCCCTAATACTTTACTTAGTTAGCAAATTATTCCTTATTTGAATAAAAAATATTTTCAATAAAAAAATTAAAATTTTTAAATTATATTTAATACCTGAATTTTTTTATACCATATACATTTAATTATCCACCAATATATATATAGCTTTTAAAATAATTTTTTTTATGATATTTTAATCACTTAATAAATTAATTCTGAAAATAGTTTAATCTTAGCTTATTATTATATTTTTAATAAAAAAATTTAAAAGCTAATAATTTATATACGTATTAAATTATACATTTATTTTTCTAAAATATAAATAAAGTTGAGGGTTATTATAATTTAAAAATTAAATATAAAACATGAATATCTTAAAAAAATATATTTTATGCATAATTAAATTTATATGTTTATGTAATATACTATTAATTATTTAATTTTGTATGATATAAATGTATTTGAGTTTTAAATATAATTTAAAAATTTTAATTTTTTATTAAAATTATTTTTTACTTAAATAAGAACTAATTTGTTAAATAAGTGCCTAGGGGGTCTTTCAATCACCTATCAACGAGCAAGGGGGCAAGTGTAATTTTCACGAGTAATTTGACAAATGGACTAATCTGGTCTTCGTTGAAAAGCTCAGGAAGGAAATTGACCCTTATTCCTTCTGTTTTCCATGTTTTGATCTGTTGAGGACCATTTTGAGTGTCCAGCTGTTGTGAATTTTATTTTTCTAAGCATTAGCTAAGAGAGCCAGCGTAAGTTGGTCCCTTCTGGTGAGACCTTTTATGAGAACTCCTGCCCGCTAGTGAGACCATTTTCTCTAAATTTTCAATTAATGACGCAGCAGAAGTTAGGAGATTTATCTTATTCTCTCCTCTCTTTTCCATTTTTTTTTTAACCTGAACTTGTATCACTTTTGTGGAAATTATGTTGTGCTTATCCATCACTGGGCGACCAAGTTTTTGTAGTCACTGTTGTTATTTTGTTTCATTATTACTAGAGTTTTTTCTATCTTCGTAATCGGGGTTTATCTTTGGCTGAGATTCAGCTGTGTTGGATGGCATTGTACTTCATTAGCTATCCCTTCCTTTAGAAGATGCCTTTTCCTCCATTTTGTAATCTTCGCTGTCTCATTCCTAGTGTTTTGTCCGTGATGAATTTTGGATTGCAGGTACATGACAGAGGTGAAGAGGCTGCCTCTTCACCAGAGCAAGTCTGAGGCCGTGTACCGTGGATTTCGAGAGCTTGAAGAGTCTTTGATAAATCCTTTTTCTTTTGATCGATTCTAATTCTTTGGTATCCCTTACTCTGTTGTATGAAATGTGTTTCTGTTTTTCCAAATAAAAAGCTATTAGTTTTAGTACGTATTCCCATAACACTATGCCTTGAATCTTGACTGTTCAAATGTAAAATTAGCCCTTGTTTCATAGAATTCAATCCTGATGCCAAGGTTCATACGAAATCTTTTGGGTGTCAAGACCTGCAATTGTAAAATGGCATTACTTGTGAATAAGCTACAATGCTGAGACCTGCTCTGACAACCAAGGACGTAAGTGTCAAAGCTATCACTGCAAGATGCTCGTTTTTCTGGGAGAAGAGAAAGAAGCAGAGTTCCATACTTCACATAATGACAACATTGTTCCTGCCTGTCTGAGGATTAAAGAGTTCGATTTTATTAACCATATAAACTGAATGACATGAAGTGGTGAGCAACATTGATTGAATTTTCGAAAGACCCAGCTAGCCTGCTTAGACTTTGATCCTGGAATTGAGGCTTCATAAGCACCTAGTTATATTTGTCTTCTCTTCTCCCTCATTGTCATTTATCAAAGAAGTGCAACGCCCTTCTCAGTGGAGAAAAAAACAAAACTCTGCTTCAATAATCAACTGTAATTATGACTAAGCTAACCTAAAAAAAAAAAAAGGAACTTTAGGTAAGCATCCGAGTTTCTCTTGTATTCTTAAGAATAAAAATAGAAGCCTAGCCTGGCCTTACAGGCCTAGCGACCTGCTGTTCACTAAATTCACACGAGCTTTCCCCCATACATATGTATTATTATTCAGTTACATGTTCGTGGCACTTCAGATTTTAGTTATCTTTTTTCCCCAGGGGTGAGGAGTCAATTTTCAGATCACCTACTTATTGTGTGACTGCTAATGCTAATTAAAAGCTTTCTCAAAGTGAAAACACATGATCTTTTTTGTTCATTCAGTAATATATGTATGTATGTGCGTGTGTTTATATATATATATAATTATCCTTACCTTTTACCCATTTTTAGTACATTGTTATAATGTTGTAATGCTATTTACTTTTATTGATTTATAATTTATTTATACACGTCAATTCAACAAATACAAAATAGTATTTTTGCAAAATATTAAAAAAAATAACAGTAAAAATTCTATGCACTAATTTATCATAGTAATTATGTATTTAAAACTGAGAGGAATATAAATCATCAATTCTTCTTGTGTTTTTATTAAAATGTATGTATACGCACACATTATATACATGAGAAACAATTACAAATAAAATGTAGGTTTATGTCTTAATCAATCTAATCATACGTCCAACACAAAATACAAATACAAGGCAAATAGGCAAGAAGTGCTCGCACTACATGTACAAAAAGCCTCCTCATTTTTCTAAGATGACATGCCTTACTTTTTTTTTTTTAACCACTATTTTAGGATAAGATCAATTACAATATTATCGTATACAAAAAATAATCAGAAAAATCACCTTTATGATTTTTTTTTTGAAAAAAAAGAAGTCATTGTTGTTCGAATTGGTTTTCATACTTTAAGCAACAAAACATAGTCCATATTATTAATTAAAAATAATAAAAGTTTTGATGTAAAGTCCAAACATGCTAATAGTGTCTGGATAATGGAGTCATTGTTTTTTGTGTTGTATACTTTATTCTCCTTTTTCCATGTTTCCCATCAACACTTTTGTTATCCAAATTGGGATTTGGATTGACAATTCTGTCAACTTGATTGTTATTTTTGTTTGTCTTCTATTTTTTTCTTTATTTTTGAAAGCAATGCGATGAATTGTAACATACATATATAGCGTAAATTTTAATTTTATACTTTATCCTCTCAATTAGTCATCATCTATTATAAGCATTTGCAAACTTTAAAAAAATGTTTACTATGGAAAGTCATTTTCATATAGAAAGTAAAAATGGATAAGAAGTAATTACAATTTCCATCTATTTCACAAAATTTATATTATATGGTGTGATTTATAATGTTTAATGTATTTTGTTAGATTTCTGTTAGTCAAAAATAAAATACTTAATGTTTAGTCTGCCTAATATGGTAAAATATCATGTTACTGGTTAAGACAATTTGGTTGAGTCAATTCACAACTTCTTAACTCTCTCATTTCAAGTGTAATAGACTTAGCTATTTATTTAAAAAAAATGGTTAAAGGTGCAAATTGGACCTCATATTTTACTTTAATTTTACATTGAACCTTGTCGTTTTTTTTAACCAAATTGAAACTTTTTCTTTATAAAATTAGACCATATTACACTTTTATTGAGTGGAATCAAGTCCTATAACTTTCTTTTAAAATACAATTAAGTCATGTAAGCTAATAAAAAATTAATTTTAACACTAAAATAACAAATAAAATTGATAATCTTTTCAATATATATATATATAACATAATTATAAAGTTCTAAAAATTTTTAAACTTACAAAATAATTTTTTAAAATTTTTTCTTGAATTTTAAAAACTTTACAATTAAGTGATATATATTTCAAAAAGTGACTACTTTATAATTAGGTTATATATATATAATTTATCAATTTTATTTTTTTGGTAGTAATTAAAATTAATGTTTTATTAATCTACAAGACTTAATTGTACGAAAAAAAATTATAGGACTTGATTTTATTAATTGAAGATCCAATATGATCTAAATTTAAAAAGTAGAAGTTCCAATTTATCTATAAAAAAAAAAAAAGATCCAATGTGAAATTAAAGTAAAACATGGAGTCCAATTTTCACATTCGAACCAAAAAATTACCTAGTATAAATATATACGTACAATCAACGATTGAATGCAATATTTTGAATATATTAAAAAATTAGTCTCATTTGCATTTATATGTAATTACACTTGATGTATAAAAAAATAAGTCCCCAAATCTAATACATCATTATAATATAATATTATTTTCCATCTAAATAAAGATATAAATCATTTACCATGATCATTATTTGATATAATTGTATATCTTCATAAATTTCACATGAGAACATAATTTTCATAAAGTTGGCAAACCATAAATAAATTATTAAATTTAAATATAAAACAAAAATTTTCATTTGCATTTTATGAATATTTCTTTTTAAAAAATCGTCTATAGCCATTGTTGGATTAAAAAACAGATGGCAAAAGAGTATATTTCAACTCATTTTGGAGGGCATTTGAATTAGCTAATTGAGATAGTTGATAATTTTTTTTTAATCAATTATAATTTAAGTGTTTGATAAAATTTTAAAATAAAAAAAATATGAATTTGATAAGTTGTATTTTAAGGCACTGTTTAGTTTAGCTGATTGAGATATTCAATACATTTTTTTGATAAAAATATTTTTATTTAAAATAGATTGTGAGTTTGATTAGGTATATTTTGGAATTTTTTTCACTGATAACTAATTTATATCTATTTTTTATTTAGACTATTTTACACTTATTAAAAATAACTAATAACAAATAACTTTATTTAAATTAAATGTATGTAATTAATTTTTTAAGTTCATAATTAAATAAATATTATTTTAAATTATAATTAAATAATTAAAATATTTAAATCAATAATTATTTTTAAAAAATTTTAAAATAATATTTATATTTTAAAATTTATATTAAAATAGTTTTTATTAATAATTTTGATAATATATAAATTAAAGACAACAAGTTATTACTTATTGCTATATACAATTTATAAATACTTTAGATAACTAAAAAATATATTAAAAAATATATAAAATTATATTTACAAATAAAATATATTTTTAATAGTTATTTAACATAATAATAATAACAATTAATAAAATTTTACTAAATAATTTATATCTATTAACTAATAATTATCAACTAATTGAGAAAATTGATAAAAAATATTTTACAATCAACTGTAATTTAAAATTTTGGTAAATGAATCAAATGGTAGGCGGATCACAATTTCAAAATTCCATATTTCATTTATATATATATATATTTATATATATCTAACTTTTAATTAATTGATGCTTTACAAAATTTATATTATATTATTAAACTACCTAATTTTTGATATTTTTATTATTAAACTCATGTGGAGGAATTAATTCACGTAATTATCCACAAAGCAAAGTACCGTCACCAGTACCAACATCTCCGTAATTAATTTAAAAACTCCCCAAAAAATATTTATACATTAAAAAAACGGAAAATAGCTAATTTTCTTTCCAGTAACACAGGAAAAATAATTATCTTTATTATTATTATTATTATTATTATTATTAGGATGGTCGATTCATTTTTTCATTTCATATTTTTGGCGTCACAGATTCTCTCTCTCTCAGATCTGATTTCCCTCCAAATTAACAAAAACACAAACCCTAATTGAAATCCACCAGCAATGTTTAGATTCGAACAGGAAAAGATCAGGAAACGAATTTGATTTCCGTTTCCTGTTTCTTGAGAATTTCAAAAATTTCACGGCGCAAATTGCCAGGGTTTTTTCTTAACTTTTTTTTCAACTGCTTTTCTTTTCTTTTTTCTGCTCCTGATATGGCCGACGCGCATTCTGTGATTCCTGCCTCTGTTATTCGTAATCTTTCTGATAAGCTTTACGAGAAGCGCAAAAATGCCGCTCTTGAGGTTTTTCCCTCCTTTATCGCTTTCTGATTTTGTGTTTCGTTTGGGGTTTTCAGATGGTTTAGTTAGGCGATGATTGTGTTTTGTGTTAGGTTGAAGGTATAGTGAAGCAGTTAGCTGCGGCTGGAGATCATGATAAGATATCTGCGGTGATCGATTTGTTAACTACGGAGTTTACTTACTCTCCTCAAGCTAATCATCGTAAGGTTTGTAACGAAACCGATTACTCTCATGAAATTTGATTTTTTTTAATTCACTTTTTTTTTTTAATTTAATTTTTACTTTGAATTTTGATGTAAAAATGAATTATTTGTAGCATAATTTTTAATATTATTTGTTTATTTATTTTGAATTTGATATTGCAGGGTGGATTGATAGGATTAGCTGCTGCAACTGTAGGGTTGACTGCTGAGGCAGCTCAACATCTTGAGGTAATTGATCTAATATTGTTTTGTATGCTCGTATTAACTGATGATTTTGTTCAGTTGTCAAATTGATAAAAATTTCAGTTGAAGCTTTACGACGATTATGTGGATTTTGTTTCATTTTAGAGAATTATGTAGAGGCAATTTTCCATGTAATTGGTATGATTTTTAAGACAGGTCTACTATCCTTTTTGATGGAAGACTGTAGTTAGGACTGAAATTAGGTTTTGGAGTAAATTCTTACGCACTGATTGTTGTTTTGTGTTCAGGTTATTAGAAGTTGGAACCAACAACCTATATTACATGAAAATTAGAACTTTTATTTCTTGTTATAATATTACAATGAATTATGAGTTTACATCTATCCAAGTGGATTTTATGCTACATAATGAACTGATAGCATTTTATTTGGTTTACTTGATTTAAAATAATAAGTTATTGTACTCCACAAATTTTTAGGTAAGTAGGTTTAAGTTTCTAGAAGATGATAAAAAATAGATTTAATGTCTTCTGTTGAAAAGGGCTGAATAATAAAGGATGTAGAAGTATGATTGGCATTCTCTAGTCTAGAATGATAATATATGATATATTTTGGTCAATTGAGGATTGTATAATGTGTTTTCCTTAAGAGTAGATACACTAAAATGAGGTTTATGGTCAATTTTGTTTAAAAATAACTGCAGGCAATCTAACTGAATTTGCAAGGCAGAATACTTTGTGCATTTTGAGAGAGGTTTATAGCATTGTCCACGTGAAAAGCATAAGTATTTTCAAAAAGTATTTCATAATCTTTGCTATTGTTGTAGCTAATGAAATTTCTAGAAGAACATTTGCCAATTAGTAGGAAAGTACCGTGATTAGGAGTTGTGTACATGATATACTTACTATTAGCGTGATAGGTAATGATTTTTTTGTTATTTGTGGATAATTGTGTATAACATGTATGTTACAAAGAACTTGCAAAGGGATATTCATTGAGAAATATCTTAAGCTAGCCACTGGCGCAAAAGCTACTGTATGTAGTCACGATTGATGATCCTGGTTAATTTGTTAATGGTTGATTTCTTTCCACACCTTGGAATTTGTCCATGACATTTGTGCCATATTACTGGAATATAGAAAATAATGTTACATAATATTTTTCTCCTTTTCCGTGGTTATTCATTGTTATTACTCAGTTTTCTCAAACATGGTTGAAATGTCTTCCTTGTACTCATCTGCTCTCTCGGATGAATCTTATCAGCAAATTGTGCCACCTGTGCTTAATTCTTTTTCTGACCAAGATAGCAGAGTTCGTTATTATGCTTGCGAAGCCCTGTATAACATTGCAAAGGTTAGAATGGAATAGGCTTTTTTATATTTAATTATTTTAATTTTTTCTTTGTCCAAATTTATACTGGTTTTAATGTGCCATATCTTATTGATGTGCAGGTGGTGAGAGGAGATTTTATTGTATTCTTTAATCAAATTTTTGATGCTTTGTGTAAGCTTTCAGCAGACTCAGATGCCAATGTACAAAGTGCAGCTCATCTTTTGGACAGGCTGGTGAAGGTGAGTAATTTCTCTCACCCACAAGTATTTTTTGGTTACCTACATTGGTTGATAGGAACCCCTAAAAGTTGAAATTAGCTCATATTTTATTATAATGAAACAGGATATTGTCACCGAGAGTGATCAATTCAGGTATGTTAGTATTGGATATGCCTGTTAAGATCAACAAGAGACTTTCTTTAGAGCCATATATATATATATTAATGTGTGTCTAATGTTTGTACCATGTTCTCTCTATTAGTATTGAAGAATTTATACCATTGTTGCGAGAACGTATGAATGTCCTGAATCCATATGTCCGCCAATTTTTAGTTGGGTGGATCACCGTGTTGGACAGCGTTCCAGATATCGATATGCTGGGTTTTCTGCCTGATTTTCTTGATGGTAACTATCTGAATTCTAACATGCTCCCTTAAACTATATATTTTTTTATGTTCCTGTTTAAAACATATGTCACTCATGAAATTCTGTATTACCTCAGGTTTGTTTAACATGTTGAGTGATTCTAGTCATGAAATAAGACAGCAAGCTGATTCTGCTCTTTCAGAGTTTCTCCAGGAGATCAAAAGCTCTCCAGTAAGTCATCTACTTAACATTAAATTCCAAATTAGAGTTTTTGCTTCTGGTAACTTTTAGAAAAGCTTGTGTTTGTGTGCGTGTGTGTTGGCCTCTCAAGAAGTTATATGATTTGATATCAAGCATTTTGACAAAAAAACAAAATCTTTTGTTCATTTGTAATTTTCTGACTCGAGCAGTGCTACTGTTGAAGTCTGTAGATTATGGTCGAATGGCTGAAATACTGGTGCAAAGGGCAGCTTCTCCAGATGAATTCACTCGATTAACAGCTATCACATGGGTAAGTAAGGCTCACAGACCAGGCACAATTTACTCGCATGGATATATGCATGTATCTATCCTTCCAATTTGCCCTTAATGTCATTGGAAACTGTTATTGGGAATTAAATATCCTGCATTAGAAATTGCTCTTGCAATTTGTTGTTTCAGTTGATTTATTTCAGCTTCTTATACTTTTTCATTATGCAGATTAATGAGTTTGTGAAACTTGGGGGGGAACAACTTGTTCCTTACTATGCTGATATCCTAGGAGCCATTCTTCCTTGTATATCAGATAAAGAAGAGAAAATTAGAGTGGTAAGCTGGTTTACAGGTTAAACCTTCTTGAACAGACATTTTTCTGCCAAAGCACATTTATGCTAATCATCTTTCTTTTTATGTCATAAGGTTGCTCGTGAAACCAATGAAGAGCTTCGGGCAATGAATGCTGATCCTGCTGAAGGATTTGATGTGGGAGCAATACTTTCCATTGCAAGGAGGTGTAGTTTTTATAACCTGGGTTTAAAAGGGAAAAAGGGGAAGAAAAAAACTGCATTGAATTATCACTTGCAATTGCCTTTTATCATAGCACTTCTGCCCTATGGAGAGTTATGGTGAAAGTGTTCACCATGGTCTCTTGTTTGAGCCTTTTTTTTTAAAAAAAAACCTGAACTGATTAATTTTTAAAATGATCTTGTATTGATAGTTCACCCTTTTGACTAATCAGACAATTATCTAGTGAGTGGGAGGCTACTCGCATTGAAGCATTGCACTGGATATCAACCCTTTTAAACAAGCATCGTATTGAGGTAATTGAGCATCCCAGATATTTTCATGAATATTTAATGCTGTAAATCAATGTCAAATCATTTTTGAATTTTTAAAGCACTCCTGTAGTTGAAATCATTTTTGAAATTAAAACACGTGCTGAGAGTTCCAAAACAATATGAACCCACATCTTTTGGTATTCTTTCTGCATAGGATAAAAGATTGTTGAATATTGGTATCATAAACAAAGTCAGATCATGTTTTAATTTTTAAAATGCTGTTGTACTTGAAATTATTTTTGAAATTGAAACACTCCCTGAGTTCCAAGCCATATTTACCTGCAACGGGTATACATTCAGGTTTGTGCAAGTGTGCAACAGTAACATGATGTTTTATTAGGGAACACTAGAGGAGTAGGTTCTTTAACATGCTCTGGAATGGGAAGAGATTCATATTCTTCGCTGTCATTGCAGCATTGGTTTGGGCTTTATATATTTGCTGAATTTGTGTTCATCTTTTCTGGTCAAGGGTGGTAACAAAGTATGGATAGTGTTTCACTTATTGTTTTTAATGTGAAACAGGTCTTATGTTTTTTGAATGACATATTTGATACACTTCTGAAAGCCCTTTCAGATCCGTCAGATCAGGTAATCATTCACAACAGCTGTGTGTTTTAACTGACTATTTTGTTTATTTGTGTTTTGTGTTCATTTCATTATCACAATTATTTGATGTCCATTGCTTTATTCTAATATTAAATGTCGTTAGTTTATTGTGCTTTTAATTCAGTTCATTACACTCATATTGCCTCTCCAATTGGAATCTTGCTATTTGTTCTCTGTGTTTCAGTTTGCAAAATTTTTATATTGAAGTGGTACTCTCAATTTTTCATCATTGTTGCGTCATGTAGCTTGTAGCCCTAAACAAGTTGGAAGTTGGAATTGAGGAAAAGTTATGGTATAAAATTTTCAAGAATGCAAAATTTGCCTATTCATTTTGGAGTTCTTTGATTACTCGATTTGCATTTCATATCCTTTCTAAATCGAAAAAGTGCAAATTAAGCAGAAATGAGTCCATGGACAGAAAAAGATGAAAATACTAGTTTATAGATGGTGAATCTGTGTTGAATTTTTTTCCATGTAGCATCCAAGAGAGTTAAGTACTGCATGTCATTAAATTATTAGCCCATGCAAAGTTTATCTTGGATCATGTGCCTTGTTAATACTTGCTTATGGAAGTGAGTCAAAAAGAACTGGTAATTGAGTCATAGCATTCTGTAGTTCAATATACATATCCTCCCCCCTTATTTTTCTAAAAATATTGTTTCTCATTTATTTAATACTGTTCAATTTTGATTATCTTACCAGGTGGTACTGCTTGTTCTTGAAATTCATGCATGCATAGCAAAAGATCCTCCTCATTTCCGCCAACTTGTTGTTTTCTTGGTGCATAATTTTCATGTTGATATTTCTCTTCTGGAGAAGTGGGTCTCTCTCTCTCTTATTGTTTCAGTTCTATTTCATTTTCTTATATTTCATGATTTGCTACTGGAACTTTATCAGGAAGTATGAATAATCTTCGTATTTGCTTATGTTGCAAATGTTCTCTCTTCTCTTAGGCGTGGGGCTTTAATAATTCGAAGACTCTGTGTACTTTTAGATGCTGAAAGGGTATATCTGGAACTTTCTACAATACTAGAGGCTGAAGCTGACCTCGATTTTGCGTCTATTATGGTTCAGGTTTAGTCATTTTTTCTGAAAAGTAAAATGAAACATCTTCATTAGTTCACCTACATAAAGCTGCATTGGTACATAATATAATTGGACCTTGTGATAAAGGTTAAAATTATCTTTTTTTTTTTCCCTTTTGTTCAAACTCTAATATCTTAATTTATGTATCTTTTTCAGGCTTTGAATTTGATCTTACTTACATCTTCTGAATTAGCTGAGCTTCGAGATCTTTTAAAACAATCACTTGTGAATCCTGCTGGTAAAGACTTATTTGTTTCCTTGTATGCTTCATGGTGCCATTCACCCATGGCAATCATAAGCCTTTGCCTACTAGCACAGGTAAGAATTTAAAATTGTTTGACATTCAAATTCTTATAATCTTTCTCAATCCATTTGTCTTGAATTCCTGCTAATCTAACCTTTTGTTGCATATGTGCTCATTTGTTGTTCAGACATACCAGCATGCAAGTGTGGTGATTCAATCACTAGTAGAGGAAGATATCAATGTCAAATTCTTGGTCCAGTTGGACAAGCTGATTCGCTTGCTAGAAACTCCAATCTTTGCTTACCTTAGATTGCAGGTGCATTCTTGAAATGCAGTTACAGTTAGAACCCTTCTCTTGGCTAAAATAAAGTGTGCTTAGTTTTGCTATAATTTGTTAGGGTGTAGAAAAAATTTGATACTGCTTCATTTATTTACTAATTGTTATTTTTTGATTCATTGCATGGTAATCTTCTGACCAGTATCCTGGGTTCAGAAGTTGCTCTGTTGAGTCAGCTCTGATGTCTACTGTCATGTTTTCCCATGTCTCTCTGGCTACTCCTTGCAAGATTTTGCTCAAGTCTATTTATCTAGTCTTGCTTCCTCCAGTGAAGTTTACATATTTTCACGTTTGATGGGATATTGATAGGATATACCCAAGCTAGGCCACCAGTGGTCTTGCCTATAAATCAGTGTTTCCCTTCTCAGTATTGCAATATAGGCCTCAGAAATCAGAAAGAGTGAATTATGGTTGGCTGGTTTATGCTAGTATTACATACATGATCTGTATGTTTTGGTGATTAATGCCATTCAAAACTTCTACCTGGTCATAATGGTTTGCTAGTTTATTGTTTCTGCATTGCCTCCCTTATTTAGTGGGAGATTTTTGGTTGCGTATGTTAACCATCTTGTTGTTTTTGCAGCTTCTTGAACCAGGAAGATATACTTGGTTGTTGAAAGCCTTGAATGGACTCCTCATGTTACTTCCTCAGGTACAACTAGATATCATATTTAGTTGCTTTTTAATTTATTGTCACTGTTATGGGTAAAAGCGGCTATTTTAGAGTTTAGACACGTGATTGTGTCTTATCTGTTGAATGTAAACATGTTTGGGTAGGGATGGGGCTTTGCTCACGTGCTTCATGTTTAGTTCCAATTCTCATGGTGCATCATAAGAGCAGGATATAGTTATTTTATGTTACTGGTGATCTATTGATTATCTTGGTGGATGAAAAACTTCTAGAAAGAACCAGAAAAAAATGAAAGGAAAACGGAGTAGTTCTGTAATAAGCAAAGCCTGCTTTAAAAGAAGTTCACAATAATCCAAAATTTCAAGCTGTGTTTTTTGTTTCAAAATTTATGGTAACAGTAATTCATGATTTCTGCTATCAGTCCATAGCTTCTTATATGCCTTTTCATTTGATTCTTTGACACAGCAAAGTGCTGCTTTTAAGATACTACGTACTCGTTTAAAAACTGTTCCTTCATATTCCTTCAATGGTGATCAAATTAAGCGAACATCTTCAGGAAATCCCTACTCCCAAATTATACATCACATTCCAAGTGGATCACAAATCTCCGAGGATGGTGATGTAAATCAGGAGGTTGGGAATTCTAGTTTGCATAATGGAATTAATTTTTCTTCAAGATTGCAACAGTTTGAGCAAATGCAGCAGCAGCATCGCAGGCATGCAAAGGGACAGGCGCAGTCTCGCAACAGTTCTACTTCTTCATCAAAGGTTTACAGAGTTTCTTGTAATTGTTAAATGTATTTTGTTTATGCTCTGCATTTATGTTTTACTTGGGAATTACATTTTAATGCAGGAAGTACAAAGACCAGAAGAAACCCGACGGCAAACCTATGCATCAGATATTAATAGGCCGCCTTCAAGGTCATCTAGAAGAGGCCCTGGGCAGTTACAACTTTGAACATGATATTTCCTGCATTTATTCAGAGGCAATTGTATGCCCAACTCAGCATACAGAGGGAGTGGATGAGATCTGGTATAACTTGTAAAATTGTATATCTTAGTTTGTTCTGTTAAATTTGTGAAGGTTGGGAATAGTAAAAATTGGTTTTGAACCAAGATAAGCTTGGGCTTTCCCTAGCTATTCTTTTTTCTTTGTAAACAGAGTTCGCCCATGTGGTTCTGTTATTTTTTTATTGAAAACCATATGGGCAAGAGCCAAGGGCAAAATATTTTAGAGAATATGCAGTTTGTTTTTGTCTTGTCCACTGCTGGTACGCAGTCCCTATAAAATAAGGAATCAGCTAATTCATGTACACATCATTTTTAGCCAAATTTGCAACTTTTGTTGATTAATTCTTGGCATTTCTCTCGGTTCATGCTTATGTACTTTGTTTTCATTTCTGAAATACTGTGTAAGAAATGTTCTTTTGATCGCTTTTTGACTGGTAAAATTTAATTGCACTGATACTTGTAAATTCAAATGGTTGTGCCGTTGGTGGATGCGGCTGAAGTTTGTTAGTCAACATGTGCTTCACAATTGTTTCTTATCAACTGGATGTTTTTGTACAAGCATGTTATTTTGTCAATGCTGATTGTGTTCTCATCTATTGTATCTCAACTTTTCATGACCATTCCTGCTAATTTTGATTTGAGGCTAGTGTTCCTAAAATAATATCATGTTTTTGTGTTCATCCTTATTTTGTCACCCCAAAGACAGAATTATATACTATGTCAGCTAGCTTCAATATGATTGGTGACCATCGGGGAATTAGATGACTAACTGTCACCTCACATATGCTGTCAATTTGATAGGGTGGGAAAAAGAAGCATTGCATTATGAGTATTTGGAGTTGCCGTTGAAAAAAAGAAGCAATGCATTATCAATTATTGCTCTTGCGTTTCTCTAGTAGTGGTCAATAATTGTACTGGCTCACAAATGTTGAATGATTCCCGGACAGTGTGTGAATGTAAAATGCCCTTTTGATTGAGCTGGAATATCGAGGGCTTGTTCCAAGCACAGATTTCACTTCGTTAAATCCCTAAATCTGATTTCCTTGAGGGTTCACCAAAATAACCAGCCCTAACACAAAATTTGCCAGTGTTCATTGCATCGCTTCTACAAAATTTAAGCTGAGAGATATATATATTGCGGCCAAAGGCGCAAATTGGACTACTACGTTTTTCCTAATTTTACATTGAACCTTTTCCTTTTTTTTTTTTAGCTAAATTGAAACTTCTCCTTTCTAACGGGCACCTTAATATTCTTACAAAATTTATAGCTGGACAATGGGTGAATGACGGAAATTGAACCCACACATGGTGAATTCACAATACACTGCCTTGATCTGCTTGGCTACACATTGAGGTGTGCAACGGTCGAGTCGGGTGAAATAATAATTGAAATTGATTGATTTTAATGAGGAAAAAAATAGAACCGACCCGAACCGATTTAAAAGAAAAAATCTATATTTTAGAAGTCGAAATTGGTCGGATTAGAAATCAGATTAGGCTCGGTTGAGTTGGGTCCTTTTTTGAACTCTAATTAAAAAATAAATAAACTATATATTTATTCTATTAATCATTTGGGGCCAACCCAAAATAGTTACATTGTTCAAAATACACTTTTTTTTAAACACTTTAAAATACACTTATTTGACTAATACTAACTTAGATACAAAAATTAATACCTAATCTTAATACAAAATAATATTTAAGCAATTGCACTGCATTTCTGCATACAAAAAATAAAGCAGAGACAATTTGCAAGCTCAAGATTAATAATTGTTTTGCACCCCTATAACTAACAATATACAAAAAGCTTCCATATGCGCAAAAACCCCAAAAATTAGACTGCAAAATTCCAAAAAAATGCAATTGCAGCAAGTTGATAAAAAAAAGTTGTAATTTACCTGCATATTGAAGGAACAAAAACACATAATTTCAATTAGAACAAAATCATTGTTCTAATATAGAACAAGGTAATTAAAGAAAAAAAAAAGGACGCTCAAGATGCTTATTTTTAGAAAGCATTTAGAATATGGCCCCAATTGTTGGCAATAAAAAAATAGCCACCTAGTCAAATAAGACAAGTACTCTAATATATTTAAAAAATATAGAACAAGAGGCTCAGAATTGAGCATTTACAATTCAAATCAAGAATACATCCACATTTCTAATAGCTAAAAAAAAAAAGCCACCAAAGAAACTTAAGCATGCATTCATTGAAGATCATATAATCCTAGGGGTGGAAGCATCATCATTGCTTCTGTTCTATGCACACACACACACACATAGTTATTGCAACAACAACACAAACACAGACACCTTA
Organism: Mallotus nudiflorus; assembly: GCA_947683625.1. Taxonomy (NCBI): domain Eukaryota; kingdom Viridiplantae; phylum Streptophyta; class Magnoliopsida; order Malpighiales; family Euphorbiaceae; genus Mallotus; species Mallotus nudiflorus. The sequence goes on along the minus strand of CANTUR010000017.1, from coordinate 396,338 downwards.
ACCATTAAAAAGAGGCACTTTAGGTCAACTTGGTCACAAACAGTACACACAACAATAGCATTTTAAAAAGGAGGCAAGCAAGCAAGCAGACAACTTTAGCAATCAAATAGCCACATATTAATAGAATCAATAATGAATAATATTAATAGAGCAATTATCATCAGTGAGCAATTTAATTGAGTTAAAGAAGGGCCATTGCCCACTGGATCAAAATCTGTAAATAAAAGAAAAGAAGAGAATTAGAATTTAAACAAATGTTGCATTAATATAATAAACAAATGCAAGTAATTGAACACATTTTAAAAACATGACCTTTTTTAAATGACTCCAAATCCTTTAAAGATTCTTCCACCCTAACAGTTTAGTTTGGCATTTTAAGCCAATCCTGTATATATATCAAAGCTTCCATTATTTTTGGAATCAAAGAATTTCGAAAATAATAAAGAACTCTACCTCCAGTACTAAATGCAGACCAGAAGCAATAGTAGAAACAGGAATAGCTAGAACATCTCTAGCCATATAAGACAGAACTAGGAACCTCTCAGAATTCAACTTCCACCATCTGAGGATATCAAAAGTTCCCTCATCTTCCACAATAGCCTCACTAAGATATATTTCGAGTTCAAATCATTTACTTCCACCCAAACCATAATCAAATTTATGCTTTTTGAATTTTTCTTTCATTAAAGACATAGTGTTTCCAAACAGAGGCAATTAAGGTTTAAAAACTATTTGGCTAAACTGTGTACTAACACCAGACTCAGAGGCAAAAGAAGAGCCATAAGTAGACAAATAATCATCAAATAACAGATAGAGATCAGACTTCATTTTTAAATATAGTGTGCTTCCCAGCATTGGACCATACATTTGATTCATAGAGAATTCAACAAATTCAAGTTTATACTGGGGATCAAGGATTGTAGCAAAAAAAATCACATAGTTCATTTTCTTTGGATCTCCCCAACATTTATCAAATTTCTGCTTTATGTTGTTGCCCATGTTCTTAACAGACATATCAGAAGATGATTGCATCTTAATAATATTGCAATTCAAATAAAAAATTTCAAAAAAGAAGTTATTTGCAGTCACATAATTTGAACAAGATATTCTTAGTGTCATATCATAGAAAAGCTTTAACATGTCAACCATTTGTTTAACACATAACCAATTAAGAAAATCTGGAATATCATCCCCTAAATCATGTCTGTAAGAAGATTTAGTTTCTTCATATTTATCAAAAGTCGTCTAAAATAAATAGGCAGTTTTAAGCATTAAGTAGGTGGAATTCCACCTTGTAGGGACATCAAGAGACAATAAGCATTTGGACTCAATCCTTAGCAGTTCAGAAAGCTCTCTAAATTTACTCAACCTAGAAGGTGAGTTTCTTATATATCTAACTGACTCCCTTAATTTTTTAACAAAAGAATTAACTTCTTTTAAGCCATCATTCACAATTAGGTTCAATATATGAGCTATACATCTCATATGGAGAAATTTTAGTCTAACAGTAGAGGCACCCCAACTTAACATTTTCTTTCTAAAATACCCCACAACAGTGTCATTAGAGGATGCATTACCCATTGTGATTGAGAATACATTTCTAATTCCCCACTCAATCAAATAATTTTCTAATGCTTTACAGATGTATTCCCCTTTATGAGAGGTAACAGTGACAAAAGATATTATCTGTTTATGCAAATTCCACCCATCATCAATATAGTGAGTAATCATACACATATAATTGATTCTTTGAATTGATGTCCAAGAATTAGTATGTAGTGATACTAATTCTTTGATAGTGTGACTTAAAAAAATTTTTAAGCTTAAGCCTCTCATTAGCAAATATGGTATAACTGTCCCTACTTATAGTCCATCTAGGTGGTATCTTAAAGCGAGGACAAGCAACAGATATGAAATTCTTAAAACCACCCCCTTCTACAAATTTAAATGGAAATTTATCTGTAATTACCATTTGTGCAAGTGAATTTCTAATACTTTCTTACTCAAATTTCCAGAATCCTAAGACAACAGACTCAGTATTTTCATATGCTCCCACCCTAGCAGGTTGCAAAGTTAATAGTGACTGCCTAGCATCCAAAGAATATGAAAATTTTAAACAACTTATGACATGGTTTTTTAAAGATGAAGTGCCATGTTTTTTAGAGGGAGCATTATAGGAAGTAGCACAATAGATACATTTACTCTTGACGACAACACCATTCTTGTCCTTAATTCTCTTAAAGTACTGCCGAACTTTAGATTTTGATTTAGTCTCCTTTCATTTTTTAGTAGCAACTTTAGGCCGACGCTTAATATGTGTCTGCTCAGTAGTAAGAACACTTGGGGCTTCCACCAACACCTTAGGGTTCAAACCAATGACATTGGTATTGCTACTGGTATTGGCCATCTCCATTAATGACATAAAACAGAAGGATAAAACAGAATAAAGAATCAGTTTACAGGTTGAAACAAAATAATTTTTCACATCACAATCTCACATAAAAAAAAAAATTAAAGTGAGTACTCAATACCTTTATATTATTGCTAAAGCAATATTCATAATTTGAGATCGTAGTGAGGCAGTGACTACTTCCACCCTTTTTATTTGGAAAGTTACAAAGTTATAACTGAATTTGTAAAAGCTTATGCTTCTACCCCTTTATTTTTGTTATAACTTTAAGCTTCCACCACCTAGGAACTTTAGAACATTAGAAATATACACAAGACAGAACAACAAGACGAAAAAAAAAATTATTTACATGTTATTTAAATAAATCATTATTAACACAAAATCTTAAATAAACAAATAGGCACAAAAATAACACCCAAAATCCAATAATCTCTTGAAACATTAAACACATTAAAAATAAAAATTATTTTACAATATACATACGATAGATAAAAAACGATAAAAAAAATAAAAACTATTTTTTATCAAATGAAATAAAATACTTTTACAACTTTTAATTAAAATAATTATAGATCTATAAGCAATATCTTTTTTGTTTACTTGCATGTTGCACAGATGAAAAATTAATAATTTTTCACAAATAATTACAAAAAAGTATCATCCAGCATAGATCTATACAATATAACATATATAACACAAAATTTTTTTACACAGATCAAACAAAATTCCCAAAAAATAAAAATTTATCACAAAGAAATACAAAACAATTATCATCAACCACAGATCTAAGCATATAACATATATATAGCAAAAAAATTTACACATATAAAAAACAATTTCAAAAAATAAAATTTTTTCACAAATAAATACAAAAAATTATCATCGACCATAGATCTAAACATTATAACATAAATATAACAAAAAATTTATATAGATCAATAATTTAAAAAAATAAAAAATTTTCAAAAAAATTTTATCATCGACCATAAATATATAAATATAAGTATATAACATAGATCAAAAAATATATTTTACTCATATCAATATAAATATACTCATATACTATACTTTTAAAAATATAAACTATATTTTTATACAAATAACCACAAGAAATTATGAAAATATCAAAAACCAAACACATGAATGACAAGATTTGTAATGTATTACCATTAATAAACAGTATGTCATTTGAGATGACGATCTGTTAAAAAATATTATTGCGATTTCAAAAACATGAAAGGAAACTGAACCGAGATTGAGAGAACAAAGGAGAGAAAGATGAAGATCAAGAGTTGCTAGGGTTTCTTTGAGGTTCAAAAGAGACAGAAGGGTTAAAGGGGTAGAAGATATGCTTTGTTAAGAAGAGAAAGGACATAAGAAAGAAGGCTTTAGAAGAACGGCGAAAGAGAGAAGTGTAAAATGAAGGGAACTAGGGTTTTATGTATATATATACATACTAACCCTAGTTCTAAATGACATCGTTTTAGTAAAGGGTAATATTGAAAATTCGGACGGGTCGGGAAATAAAATACCTCCCCCGACCTGTCGCCCAAAATCTAAATATTCATTCAATCCTCACTCGAACTGAATCACCTCTCCACTTAGTAGCTGAACTGGTCATAATTCTCACGTCAGGTTAGTTCGAAAATTCAAATTCGGACGGTTCTTGCTCACCCCTAGCTACACACACCTTTATTTTTAAAGTCAACAAAATATTTGAAGATACAAGAATTTTACTTTTTGGCATGCAAACTTCAATTTCTTATACAAGCTTACAAGATACAAATACAAGAAATTAGAACATATTGAAACTCTGGTGAATACAATTAAGTCCTGTTATTTAATAAAAAATTAATTTTAATGATTAACAACCAAATAAAATTGATAATTGTTATATATATATAAAATCTAATTAAAAATTATAAAATTTTTAAACCTATAAAATAATTTTTAAAGATTTTTTAAAAATTTTAAATTTCCAAAAAAAATGATCAATTTTATTTGTTGATATAAATGACAAATTGATAACTTACCCAAAATTTGATTTTAACAGTTAATAAAAACTCATTATATTTCATTCAGTAGTTTAAATTTTTAAACGTACATTAATTGCTAAATAAAATTTTTTATTTAAATGTTATAATTAAATTTTGGATCAATTATCAATTTACTATTATTTGTTAGTAAACCTTTAAAATTAATTTTTTATAAATTTTAATTGTACTAAAAAAAAGTTATAGGATTTAATTGTATTCACCAAGGTCTAATTTGATCTAATTTTATAAAGAAAAATTTCCAATTTAGCTAAAAAAAAAAACAAAAAGGTCCAATATGAAATTAAGGCAAGACGAATGAGTCTAATTTGCACGTTTGGCCTATATACTGCTTTAATACTGAGTTAATAAAACATGCTCGAATATTTAACAACTCTCAAGCCTGTGCCATATTGCGAATTCGCAATAAAAAAGTAGTAGTAGTAGTAGTAGAGACGAAGTTACATGGACCATAACTTGCTGTACAAAAGTATACATTCGTCGACCTTCTGCTATGCTATCACACAGAAGAAAAACTAGCTAATTCTTGCTTTCACGCCCTTATGATGCAAAACTGAAACCAACCAAAGCAAAGTTCTTTTCTTTTCCTTTCCCCACTCTCTTTTTATCTTACAGGTCAGGAAAAACTATATTTCATCAGCACATATCAACAGTCAAGAGATGACAAGAAAAGCTGAAACATTACATATCAACAGTCAAGAGATGACAAGAAAAGCTGAAACATTCTTTGGTTTTGATCCCACTACATAGTGCGTTTTTGCTTCATATGATGTTCACAAAGCATAGATCTTCCCCATATCAGAGTTGTACTCATCAACATCTGATATGTTTGCCGAGTACGACCGTGAGAAAGACTTGTTGCTTGATATAATGTTCACAAAGCATATATCTTCTCCATATCAGAGTTGTACTCATCAATATCTGATATGTTTGCCGAGTACGACCATGAGAAAGACTTACTTCCACTAGCTCTTTTTATGCGCCTTTGTGAATCCCTGAAAACTCCAAAACGTTGTCGGAAGACAAAGTAGCACATGCTTGCAAGTGTTCCTACAAGAATCGGTGCTCCCATTACAGTTATTGTTATAGCCATCCATGAACTTCTGTTACCCACAACCACGAAAGCAATGGACAGAAAAGACCCACAAGTGCAAGCACAGGCAGCCCACATCAGCTTGTTAACAACAGATACAACCTGTTTCTGAGCAGTTGTGTCCCAGGCCACCAAAGTGATCTGAACCACCACCACTGCTAGAGAAATGAAGAGAGATGTTGCATTTAGAAGGCAAAAAACTCGGAAACCAACACTGTCAGCTATGATAGCCTTCCCAACTTCACCTCCACTTTCTTGATATAGTCCAGGCAAGTTGAATATCGCTAAGAAAGCAATTGAAGCAAAAAGGACAGCAACAACAGTTATAGAGTTGGTGGTATTTTGGACAGCCTCCCAGTGAAGTTTTTTTAGCTCTTTTGCAATGCCCGAAACTCTTCTGTTAGTTTTCTCATTTTGTATGAGCTGCGAGTGGACCTCATGTTTTATATCACTTACAGTTCTCTTAAGTTCCAAGGCTTCATCCACTTGACCAACATATCTAGCATGCTTCGCACCTGCCTCCATGAGAGCTTCCTTGATTTCTATTGAAGATTCTCCATATTGGAGTTTATCAGCCAAATCCATTGCAGTTTCCCGTTGATTATTGATGACATTGACATCGATAGATATATAGCTTAGCAAAAGGGCCACTATCTGAAACACATAGAAAAGAACATAAGTACCTGGCTGGAAAGAAATAGAGACCCAATGCAAGCTGCTAAATGAAGTCACATAGAAGCAATTCTATTGCAACTGCACCTTAATGTTAGGAAGAGGATTCTGCTAGTAATAGAGAACTGTGCCACCTAAGTTTTTCAAACTAGTATGGCAGTTGTCCATTTAGGTTGTATTGAGTATATGTTTGATGACTGCATATAAATTCTTTATTTAGTGTTACATCTTGTTTAGCTAATTACTAAAGTTCTTATTTATCTAATCTGTATAAACTCACACATGAGCCTAGGATCAAACAAGTGATAGAGAAATAAAAATTTTCTTTAGATTTAGGCAGGAGAAGGAAATAAGAACATTTGTGTCAGAAAAGCATCCATCTTTACATTTAAGCTCATTCTGCAATAAGCAACTGGGAATGAACTTAAAAGGTTTATGATGAGTAGAGCTCTGAGGTTACCAGCAGCCAGAAAACAGAAATAAACATGGATGATATGACTACCCGACCTGTGCGGTTCTTTTACTAAAGATTTTAAATGTGAAAATTTGCTCACAAAATTTTACCTTCCTATATTGTTTTATGTTTTGATTATGAATTAGTTAAACTTCTCACTCATATAGGTTCATCCTTGAAGAGCAGTGCAAATAGTATCCACAAAGAGAGAAAAATAAGGTAGCTTATGTAACCCAATAAAATAAAGAATAAAACAAAAACAAAGCATGTTGCCTACTGTACTCTGCATGGTAGGTGATGACTAAGAGAAGTTAATGACAAAGCTCATGTGACATGTTTTCATTTTGAATTCAAAATGTATTAACAAATTACCAGTGGACGAGATTTCCTTGTGGCTATATGCACTGCCGTGTTACCCTTCTTGTCACGCTCATTAAGTATTGAGCAATCAGCAGCTAATATCTCCTCTACTACAGCAGTATTCTGACCCTTTACAGCCATATGAAGAGCAGTTTGGCCTTTCTTATCTTTGACTCGAACAATTTCTGGATCGCGTTCTATGAGTGATTTTACCATTTCAACAAGGCCATACCTAGCAGTTGTGTGCAGTGCAGTTTTTCCATTTTTCCTCACTGTCCTCAATGAGCTGACATCAGCATCCAAGATGGCATTAACTACATCCAAATGATCTTGAACAGCTGCTGAATAAAGAGGGCTAGTATTTGTAGAATCACATGACTTGCAAAGCTCAGGCCAAATGCTCAAAAGTTCCATCACAATTCCTAAAACCAACAGCAAAATGACATGCAAAATCAAATGGCCTGGCAAACACTTAAATTATAATTATTTGTGGCAAGGCATACTCAAAGGTATAAATGTTATCCCCCTAGGATTATTAAGCAAGCAAATACTTTCCTAAAAAGGCAATAGACTTTCTATTAGCAGCTCTGAAACTTGAAAATGATAATAGATACAAGCTTGATCATTAACTTCTAATAAGCATAACAAGTTAAGTAACTCAAGCTTGCCAAGCAGATAACTTTCTATTCTCTATCTTCCAGCCTATCGCCCTTACATGGGCATATCAAAACCAAAAAAAAATAAATATTAATATAAACATTAATTACAAAGACTTGCCAGTATAGAATTAAACTAATTACAATAGCAAGTGCAACTTCAGACCTCACAATCACAAGAAAAAATAAGAATTAAAAGCAATTTCCTGTAAGAAAGAGCAAAATCAGACCAAACACTGAAGCTTAAAAGGAAACATAGAATCAGAACCATACCCAGATGACCCTTCTTAGCAGCAACATGGAAAGCATTCATATCAGACTTGGACCTAATCTTGACAGCTTCAACATCACAAAACTTGACCAAATACCTAAAAACCTCTTCTAAATTATTGTCTGCAGCTATATACAAAGCAGTCTCCCCTGCATCAGTTTGCATAGTCATTAGATCAGAAACAGGAGAGGACCTATCAGACGGCTCATCTTTTGTTAACTTCTCCACAATCTCTTTCACAGAATCAAGATCACCTGATCGCACAGCTGAGAAGAAAGACTGGTGGGTCAAGAAGCGAAATGATTTTGCTTCCAACATAATTAAGTTCAGATCTCTCCCTCTTCTTTCTCTCTACTTTCTAAACATATATACACACAAGTAAAGAAAAGATGATGGATGGAGAAAGAGTCTTTCTTGTTCTTGAGCTGTTAAAGAGCAAGAAAGGTGCTTTTTTTTTTTTTTTTTAATAAAGGTTTGATTTCTTTAAAGAAAGAGTCTAACTTTCCCTGCTGTTTCTTGATTTCAAGAAGTGGAGATGACCAGGTGTAAAGGATTAGAGTGCAGGACTGTGGTGGATATGAGCTGATTCGCTTTTTATTTAACTTCTGATTAATTATTGAGTTTGGACTGATGGAGATGAGGCTGATGATAATGGGGTCATCTATTTGAGACCATTTACTCGTTAAGTTCTGTAAGATTTTTTTTTTTTGGTTAAAGTCAACAGAGTTGTCATCTAGTTACTTGCCAGCATTATTCAACCAGTTACCTTTTCCAGGGTTCTTGGTTTGCTCCTAAAACATATCCATAACACGGTTTAGAAGGTAAGACAAAAAAATGGTAAATTAATTTTTTAAAAAATAATAAAATAAACAATTTAAGATTAAACTAGTTGTATATCGGAAGCGTTGTACGGATTATTTATCATTAAATTATTAATTTATATTTTAATATATTTTAGTAATGAAAATTTTAAATTATAAAATATATATAAATAATAAAATTTACATAGAAAATTTATATAAATTAAAAAATAGTATAATAAAATTTTTTAATACAATATATAGTATAGAGGTTTATTTTGAAGTTTAATAATATTACACATAAATTTTTAAAAATAAATACTTAAATATAAAATTAATTATAAATATTTGAATAATTTAAGATAAAAAAATATGCAGTATATAAAATTTCTAAGTAAAATCATATACCAACATAATCTTAGTAATATGTGTGCAATTTTTTATATTAATATTCAATTCCTAATGGGAATAAAAAGAGCTTGAAATTTGACAATAGTGCCAAAAAAATTCAAGAAAATATACAATTTCTCTATTCCATAACAATTCCATAGCTGATAGATCATAGAAACTCTTTTCTTCAAATAATAAAGTCACTTTTGAAAATCATTAAATGTTTGCTGGTAATTTTGACACAATAACACTGACTTTTTTATTTTTATTTTTTCAGAATGCATTTGACAACTCCTATCACATGCCCTCGCTCTTTTTTTTACAAATGCTAATAGTAGTCCATCTAATGGGCAGATATTGTATTCTCTTTTTATTTTTAAAATTCAATAATAATAATAATAATAATAATAAACAAAATTTATCCATAAATTATTACATAAACACTCTTATATTATATATCATTTTTTTTTGTGTTTAAATCATTTTTTTTAAATTAATGTAAAAATTAAATTTTATTAATACCAGCACTAATGGGTGAATCCGATTCTTCAAAGCTGAAATTGACTTGGATTTTGTACGGTGGTTCTCCACATTTCCACAAATTTGCCTGCTCCATTTTTTAGAGGATCTAAGTCAAGCCCATGAAACGATTATTCAAACCCAATCCATTAAATACATTTTTTTATATTGATTTAAATATTTGAATTGCTTATTTATGTATTTTTTTTTAATTCTGTTTCCTAATTGATTCATTGTATTTGAATTTGATTATGATCAAGTCTATCCATATCTTAACATTTTTTTTATATATTTTATCATTATTGTTACTATTCTCACCTTATTTGATAGGTACTTTTATGCGATCTTTCATCATAATAGACTATAATTCATTGTTGAAGAATAAAAATAATGATATTGATGAAAACTTATGATAAACTATATAATTTTTTTTTATCTAATCCACTGATATTTAACATTTATTGAACTTTAATTAGTTCGGTTTAATTTGAATAAAAATTATAGGAATAATAATAAATACTTATTTAATATAATTACATATATTAAAAATCAAAATTAACAACTCACTATCTGTTGATTTTAACATTATCAGTCTGATAAAATGTAGTATCTGTTGTGAAATAAAGATTGAATTGCTTAGTTTATTATAAAACTAAACTTGAGTTTAGTAGTATTTAATTAGAAGAAAAATATTTTATAGTAAAATAATTTTAAGAGAATTTAGAGAGAGTTTAGAGAAAATTTAGAGAACTATAATATTGAAAGAATTTGGAGAGTAATCTATCTTTTTCTTCACCTCATCATTAATGAATTTCAATCTCTTTATATAGAGATTTTCTTTTCACTATTTGAGAATTATTTTCTCACAAGCAATATATTGTTCATTCACAAGCAATATATTGTTCATTCACATTCATAATACTCCTCCTTGAATAACAATATTTTGCAACTGCCTCATTAAAACCTTACTAAATAAAATCCAGTGGGAAAAACTTTAGCTTAAGGAAAACGAGTACAGTGCATGATTTTCTTCCCCTCAAATTGATATGTATAATCTTCCTTCACATAGTATGCAGATGTCGCATTCCAATATCGTGAACATGCCTTCTAAAGATTGTAGTTGGAAGCGCTTTTGTGAAAAGATCAACTGAATTCTTACTAGACTGAATATACTTGATATCTATATGATTGTCTTTTATTAGCTCTTGAGTGTATGAAAAGAATCTTGGAGGTATATGTTTGGTTCTATCACTTTTGATATATCCTTCCCTTAACTGTGCAATGCATGCTGCATCATCTTCATATAAAATTATTGGACTTTCGTTGACTGGAAAACCACAAGATTCTTCAATATGATGTGTCATTGATCTAATCCATACACACTCTTTACTTGCTTCATGTAGTGCAATAATCTTAGAATGATTTGAAGAAGTAGTGACAAGCGTTTGTTTCTGGGAATGCTAAAAAATTACAGTTTCGTTATTTGTGAACACATAGCCTGTTTGAGATTTCGCTTTATGAGGATTAGATAAATGCCCTGCATCTGCATAACCAATTAATTCTTGTTTTGAATTGTTAGAATAAAATTTACCCAAATCAACATTTCCTCGAAGGTATCGAAGTATATGTTTGATCCCTTTCTAATGCCTTTTTGTTGGAGCTAAACTGAACCTTGCTAATAAATTTATTGCAAAAGAAATGTCAGGTCTAGTACAATTAGCAAGATACATTAGAGCTCCAATGACACTGAGATATGGAAATTCAGAACCAAGAATTTCTTTATTTTCTTCACAGGGTCGAAATGGATCAGTCTCAATATTGAGTGATCTAACGATCATTGGAGTACTTAAAGGATTTTCTTTATCCATATTAAAGCATTTCAAGATCTTTTCTATGTAATTTGATTAATGCACGAATATCCCATTGTGCATTTGCTTAATTTATAAACCAAGGCAATACTTGGTTTTTCCAAGATCTTTCATTTCAAATTCTTCCTTTAAGTATATTGTTGCTTGATGGATCTCATTTTTTATTCCAATGATATTTAAATCATCAACATATACAACTATAATCACAAATCCGGATATTTTTTTCTTAATAAAAATGCATGGGCAGATAATATTACTCACATATCCTTTATTAATCAAATAATCGCTTAAACGATTATACCACATGTGCCCAAACTGTTTTAACCCATATAAAGATCTATGGAGCTTAATCGAATACATTTCTTTGGGTTTTGTACTAATGCTTCAGGCATTTTAAATCCTTCAAGGATTTTCATATAAATGTCACTATCAAGTGATCCGTACAAATAAGCAGTCACAACATCCATAAAACGCATTTCTAATTTCTTAGAAACTACTAGGCTAATCAGATACCTAAACGTAATTGCATCCATAATAGGAGAATACGTTTCATCATAATCAATTCCCGGCCTTTGTGAAAAACCTTGAGCTACAATTCTAGCTTTGTACCTTATTATTTCATTTTTCTCATTTCTCTTTCGTACAAAGACCCACTTGTATCCTATAGGTTTCACAGTTTTAGGCATAGGAATAATTGGCCCAAAAATATTTCGCTTGTTTAGTGAGTCCAATTCAGCCCGCATAGCATCTTTCCATTTTATCCAATCATGCCTATTTTGACATTCCATGATTGAATTGGTTCAGGATCATCTTTGTCATTTATGATTTCACATGCAATAGTATATGAAAATGTTTCATGAATTTTTTTATTTTCTATTTCTTCAGGGATATTTTCCTTGTTATCAATATGATTATCTACTCCTTTTCTCTTTCGAGGATTTTTATCCTTAGAACCAATTAGTCTTCCACGCTTCTAGCGTGTTTTAACTCATGAGTGTCTTTACTCTCAGGTTTTATTTCTGGAATTTCAATACGAGTAGGAGCATTGGCTGCTGGTATATATGATTTAGTCACTTTTTTTGTATCAGTAAATGAATCTGGCAATTGATTTGCAATTGCTTGTAAGTGCACAATCTTTTGCACTTCTAATTCACATTATTTTGTGTGAGGATCCAGATGTAATAATAATGGTTTATTCCATGAAATATCCCTTTTCCCTTCTTTCTCCCCTTTTCCTAATGTTGAAAAAATAATCTCATTAAATTGGCAATCAACAAAATGTGCTGTAAAAATATCACCAGTTAAAGGTTCAAGATATCTAATAATCGAGGGTGTTTCAAACCTAACATAAATTCCCAATCTTTGTTGAGCACCCATTTTTATGTGTTGAGGTGGCGCAATGGGTACATATACTGCACAACCAAAAATTATGAGATGGGAAATATTTGGCTCTTGACCAAATGCCAATTGTAGTAGGGAGCATTTATGATATGCACTAGGTCTGATGCAAATTAATAAAGTAGCATGTAGGATTGTATAACCCCAAACTGAAATGGGAAGCTTTGTTCTCATTATTAATGGTCTAGTAACAAGCTGAAGGTGTTTAATCAATGATTCAGCTAAACCGTTTTGAGTATGTACATGGGCAACATGATGCTTAACAATGATCCCAATAGACATACAATAATCATTGAATGCTTGAGATGTAAATTCACCAGCATTATCAAATCTTACCATTTTGATTATATAATCAGGGAATTGTGCTTGTAATTTAATAATTTCAGCTAGCAACCTTGCAAATGCAACATTACGAGTTGACAATAGACAAACATGTGACCATCTACTAGATGCATCAATTAATACCATAAAATATCTGAATAGTCCACATGGTGGGTGAATTGGCCCACATATATCACCTTGAATTCTTTCAAGAAACATAGGTGATTCATTCTGAATTTTAGATGGTGAAGGCCTTAAGATTAATTTTCTGAGAGAACAAGTTGTATATGACATTTCATTTGATTGAGGAATTCTTTGCCCCTTCAATGGATGCCCATGTGAATTCTCAATTATCCTTCGCATCATTACTGATCTAGGATGACCTAATCTGTTATGCCATAAATTTATTGTTGAAGGATCATAAGATTTTTCTTTTACTGCCATATTTGATTCAATTACATGTATATACATGTAATGCAATCCAGTAGGGAGTTTTGATAGTCTTTCCAATACTTGTATTTTTCCTAATTCATAGGAAACTATATTTAAATATTTGTTACCATTTATAGTAATGGATTGGGTATCACACCCATTTCGATATATGTCATCAAAACTCAACAAATTTCTTATTGATTTTGGTGAAAACAAAGCTTCATCAATTATAAACTTTGTTCCATTTGGTAACATAAATTTAGCTTTGCCAATTCCTTTAATCAGATCTATAAGACCTGATATTATTTTTACAACTGCCTTTGTGGGCTTTATTTTAGAGAAATAATCTCTATTTTTCAAGATAGTATGTGTAGTACCACTATCTGGTATGCAGAGATCTCCAATATTGTCTTTATATTGAGTATAATTCATATTAAACTTCAAAATAGATAAACACATAATTAATTAATTAAGGTAAAAACATAAAATAATTGTAAAGTAGGACATTTTATTTAATTTGAAAATAACATACATAACAATAACATATTCTTCAGAATTGAAAATAAAATAGATAATAACAACATACTTAAAAATTATAGACGTCTCAATTTCCATTGTTTGTAAAATCATCAGTAAAATCAGAAACATCTAGATGAGTTGTATCATTAACAAGAGTATGATGCTCATTGAAGTTTATTTCCTTTTCTTTGCCTTTCAATGATGCCTTATAAAGTTGGCAAAGATGTGGTGGTGTACGACAAACTCGTGACCAGTGTCCTTTACTACCACATTTGAAACACACAGTTTCAGACTTATGTTGAGGCCTTTCTTGAACACCACTGATGACTAATTTTAACTTCTTTTGAGGTTGAGTCTGAGTTTGTTGTGGAGTATTATTATGTTTATTTCCACGACCACGGCCAAAGAATTGACTTCTTCTACGTCCACGACCTCTACCTCTCCCACGTCCATGGCTATTGTAATTTTTATATCTAGAATAATTTATAGCATTTGCTTCTGAAAATGCTATTGAGCCAGTGGGATGGGACTGATGATTTTTCATTAAGAGTTCATTATTTTTCTCAACTACCAGTAGGCATAAAATTAGTTCAGAATTTTTTTTAAATCTCTGCATCTTGTATTGTTGTTGTAGTGTAACATTTGATGCATGAAATGTGGAGTAAGTTTTCTCTAGCATATCCTCGTCTATAACTGTCTGTCCATAGAATTTTAATTGTGATACTATTTTGAACATTGTAGAATTACAGTCACTCACTTTTTTAAAATCTTGAAAGTGTAAAGCATTCTATTCATCAGTGACTACTGGTAGTATTACATCTCTTTGATGATCATATATGTCTTTTAGATCCTTTCAAAGAACACTTGGATCTTTGACAGTCAAATATTCACATTTTAATCCTTCATCAATATGACGACGGAGAAAAATTATAGACTTGGTCTTATCTTGTAATGAGGTGTTATTATTTTATTTTATGATATCAATTAACCCTATTGATTGAAGATGCATTTCTACATCTAGAATCTAAGACATATAATTTTTCCCATGATGTCAAGAGCAACGAACTCAAGCTTGCTAGATTTTTCATTATGATAACTTATTGTTTTGATCAAGAGTTTTTCATGCTGATAACATGTTGTGAAATAAAGATTGAATTGCTTAGTTTGTTATAAAACTAAACTTGAGTTTAGTAGTATTTAATTAGAATAAAAATATTTTATAGTAGAATAATTTTAAGAGAATTTAGAGAGAGTTTGGAGAGAATTTGGAGAACATAATATTGAAAGAATTTGAAGAGTAATCTATCTTTTTCTTCACCTCCTCATTAATGAATTTCAATCTTTTTATATAGAGATTTTCTTTTCACTATTTGAGAACTATTTTATCACAAGCAATATAATGTTCATTCACAAGCAATATATTATTCATTCACATTCATAATAATATCAACATTTTTTTTATGGACTGTAGTATCTGCTTATTTAATTCATGGGACTTCTCATGAATAGAAGAATTTGAGGTATATTCATTTATATGTGCTTGCCTAATTAGTATCTAAATTTTTTATGATAAAGTGTGCTTCAATTATTATATTTTGAATCTGGTGGCATTATAAATTTAGCTTTATTAACTATTTATCATTTTCTTAAATTTCATAATAGACACTAAAACAAAAAATATAAATAATTCATATTTAGTATCCTAAAAAATAAATAATAAACTTGTGAGGCTTGTTCTAGTCGTCAAGCACTCCAAAATGTAGAGAAAGAGACTTGGTTATATATATATATATATATATATATATATATATATATATATACACACACACACATATATATATATATATATTAGAAAGCAAATTAAATTTTGAGATTTTTTTTCATAAACATTCAAAAAAGAAGCAAAATGATAAAAATACCTCAAATTTTCTAAATTTACGCAAATGTCACCTTGTGTAATTTTATTTATGCGAATGCCCCCTTATTTCACCAGTAATTTGCATTCTTCTTCTTCCTTTTCCCTTTGTTTTTCCTTTTCCATGACTTTGCCTTCATAGGCATCTTCTCTTTTCTTCCCTTCTAATATTATTCAACACCATATTTCCATTCCCTCCCACATCAGTAATTTCAATACTCAGATCGTAAATACATCTCATTTTGATTTAATTTCTTTAAATCCTTGAATTTGATAGAAATTGATTTTCCCTTCAATCACCTTTCTTTCTCCTTTCCCTGTGTTGTCCCTTTTATCTCCTCTTCTTGCTCACCAAAAATTTTTTAACACCAAATTACTCCTCACCTCCCTTATCTCCATAGACATGATCCACTACCTCCTCCAATGCTACCTCCTCAATTTCTATCCTTCGATCTAATATTCTATGTGCTATTTTGGTTGTTCCTATCTTGCAAATCAATGTTGTATGTGGAGATGAAAGGTAAAAGAAATATTAACATAAATATTCAATTAATGATACCATTTTTATGTAACAAAATTACTTCTTTTGCTTACTTTCAAGTTGTATTGTGTTTTTTACCAAAAGAAATTGTTACTAAAATGTGCTTTCAAGATTATGGTTTTACGTTCGCTATAGGGGGAGAATTATTGGATCAGAAAGTGTTATCTTATGGATTACTCATTTTATTAAATCAGATTAGATGGATGAAGGTTCTATAAAAGAGTTAGCTTTTGCCATTTCCAAAGTCTTTATATTTCCTATAGGTGCATAAATAACTAGTCCAAATTTTATTCATAAATTGTTGTGGGTGAATTTTAAATGCAATCATTAAGGTAGGTGGGCTTTAATGCAAAGTTGTGGTTTTGTGGGTTTTCTATTTTAATTGCATTTTTTTCCCTATTCTACATTGCATGTGTTTGAGAAAGTGCTTGTGTGAAGTGCTGTTAGCCGATGAATATATTTCAAACTAACATAAGTTGGATTTTGCAGCTTGATATGTTATAAGAGAAGAATGAGTTTAGACTGAACAAGGTGTGCAATCCCTTACCCAAAAGTAATTAGTCATTTTCACAACGATTGGTTATGTTTAACCTTCTGAGTTTTCTATCAAGGTTTGTTGTGAAAAATAAAGATGTGAAGAGGTAGAAGCTAGAGCTAGGTAGCTCGACAAAAGGTAAGTTATCTTGGTTAATAATAAAGTATCTTCTCAGTTCTCACACATTCTTATTTCATTAGGTTGACATTGAATTGAGTTGCTAACTTGCATACTCTTTTATTGCTAAGCAACATATATTTTTTTAATTATGGATACATGATTAAAAAAATATAGGAAATAAGACTATCACATGGTATGGATGTGCATGTGAAGTTGTTGATTTCTATTTTTAATTCTGTGTTTACAAGTTGCTGCCCTTAGAGAAGGTGTATCCCTTGAATCTAAATTGTTGAGCAGGTAAATTCTGCTTGGCTATGTCTTTGCTGCTATTTATTTAATGTTCTAATTTCTTTACTATGTAGTTTTAGGAAGCAAGTAGCATTGCATCAACGAGAGGTGAGTTGGTGTTAGGTGTTGTCAATGTGCATTTGACAGATGGCACATCAACTCAGGGAAATAATCAAGACACTATTAGAGGTGCAAAGCTAATTGGGAATATAGTTTCATTACCGGTCTAATGTACTATTATTATGTTTTTTTAATTGGTCTAATGTGATTTTTTTTTAAGTTTGTAGTTTGGGATTCAAAAACAACTAGAATTTTGTTCTTGATTTTATAATCAGAAGTAATGTCAATTTCACTTTAGAAGTTCTGGTAAACGTTCACGTTCTCATTTTTTTATTTTTTTATTATTTTATCATATTATCCTTTTTTCTTTTTCCATTTTAAGTTGATTATTATTATTATTATTATTATTATTATTATTATTATTTGAATATATAAAACAATATCAAAAACCAAATATAAACCAAAAAACAATAAAATAAATCACACATAAAATAACTAAAATAGCATTAGAAACCAAACATAAAAAAAAAAGCTACAGAAATAAATCATACATAAAAAAACTAAAAAAATACTACAATCTCTTACATTTTTATTCAGCTTATTATATTTTTCAATTAAATATATTATTATTATTATTATTATTATTATTATTATTATCATCATCATCATCATCATCTGCATATCTACAATAGTATCAGAAACCCAACAAAAATCAAAAAGTAACAAAAAAAAATATTATAGCAACATGTTTAACACTCTGTTCACCAATAACATTATATTGGTTAGAAAGAGACACAGAATCATCATTTTCAACAACTTAATCAAACAAAAAAAATTCACCCATAAACAAAATACAAAAAAAAAAATATATATCTCCACTCAAATAACAAGCAGCATTTATAGTAGAATAAATAACACTGAAAAGATGATCAACATAATCAAGTACAATCTTTTCACCCTAAAAATAAAATAACACATCAAAATAAAAATTAGAAACCAAAATGAAACAAAAAAGATACTAAATTAGTATATAGATATATATAAAGAACATGCCAAATTAGAATTCTTTGATGCTTCATAACCATCTGTAATGGAAATATCTTTAATATTGAAATTAAAACTAACATCCTCAGATAATTTCTTATCAGCCTTACAACAAAAAAAACAAAATAAAGTATCAGAAATAAACGAAAACCAAACTGATACAAAAATAATAAAATAAAACATACCCCAACAAAATCCTTTAACTCATCACCACCGTCAATAATTTTGACAAACTCTGAATCATAGGCACCCTTTTTACAACTAGCAATATCTCTTAAATCAGAACTAGAAGTACCAAAAGCACATCCACCTTTCTCTGCACTTTTAAAAGAAGATCAAAAACTAAAAGCAAACCAAAAAGCAACAAAATTAAAAATATACTACCTAATAAAAGAAAGCCTTTAACTCATCATCACCACTAACAATTTCAACAAATTTTGAATCATAATTACCCTTTTTCACAACTAGCAATATCTCCTAAATCGAACTAGAAGCACCAAAAGCACATCCACTTTTCCATGCACTTTTAAAAAAAGATCATAAACTAATAGTAAACCAAAAAGAAATAAAATTAAATACATACTACTTAATAAAAGAAATCCTTTAACTCATCACCACCACCAACAGTTTCAATAAACTTTAAATCATAAGCACCATTTTCACAATTAGCAACATCTTTTAAATCGAACTAGGAGCACTAAAAGTACATCCATCTTTCCCTACACTTTTAAACAATATCAGAAACTAAAAGTAAACCAAAAAGCAATAAAATTAAATACATGATACCTAATAAAAGAAATCCTTTAACTCATCACCACCACCAATAGTTTCAATAAACTTTAAATCATATGCACCTTTTTCACAACAAGCAACATCTCCTAAATTAGAACTAGAAGTACTAGAAGCACATCCACATTTCCCTACATTTTTAAAATAATATAAAAAACTAAAAGTAAATAAAAAAGCAACAAAATTAAATACATGTTACCTAATAAAAGAATGGAGATATGAAGTATCGATTATTGTAAGTCTTGCATGCTAAGAAAGTGCTTTACCATCTAAGATACACTCATCTTCATATTTCATTTACTGACATATTATTAAATTAAGTTTTGATTTGTTTCGGGATTGGTTTTTCAATTTGAAATTATAAGGCATTATTTTGTATTTTACAAACATATTAAACTACTTGAAATCTTAAAAATGTTAAAATTATATTTTTCGTGCTTGAAATATATTGATAAAATTGATTCTATTTTAGAATCATTATAAATTTAAATTATGACTTTATTTTCCTTACCCAAAGTTCTATTATCGCTTTTTTGAAATACTTATGTTGGTTCAATTATAATGAATGTTACATTTTTTACACATTAAGAGCTTGAATAATCAATTTTGTATAAAAAATTTGTTGCATGTGAGTTACTTGTATTTGGACCATCACATTTTGTGTATTCTTATAACCCACTTGAGGAATTTATAAAATAAAACCTCAAAAAATATTTGGCTAATGTTTCACTAATAAAAAAAGAGGAAAAAGTAAGGAAAATATTTTTTTAAAAAAAAGAGAAAAAAAAAGAGAGAAATACAAAATAAAGAGAAAATAAAAAAAGAAGCGAAGTACAAAATAAAAAATAAAAATGAGAACAAATAAAATAAAAATTTATTAAAAAGAGGAAAAGGAAAAATAAAGAGAAAATAAAACTAATAAATAATGAAAGAAAAAAGGGAAGGAGAAAAATATAAGAAAAAAGATAAAATAAAAATTTATAAAAAAGAGTAAACCATCAAGAAATTAATAAAAAAAAAATAAAAGAACAAGGTAGAGAAATGAAAGAGAAATTAAAAAGAAAAATATGGGTACATTTTTTAAGATATAAAAAACATTCTTATAATTATGACAAGGTAGATTTGTAAAAAAAAAAACTTGAGGTATTTTTGTTGATAACATTTAAAAATTGTGTATCTTTGTAAATGTCCCTGAAATTTTCTCAATCACTTTTTGTATTAATGTGTTACATAATTTTTTTTTTAAAATATACATTTAAAACAAAATCTAATGGCTAAAGTAATATACAATATCTATTAGATTTCATATTAAAATTTTAATCGCTCAATGTAATAAATAAAATAAAATAGTACATAATAGAGTAATTAAATAGTATAAATTTAGTCCTCAATACAATAGGTGTTGAAATTGTAACATCCACCTAATGCATATTTGCATTTATTTGTATAACATGCATCTCATATAGACATGAGGAATGTATGAGATATGTGTGATATTATTTCCAATGTTTAATAGGAGAAGATTATAAATGTTTACAATTAAATCCATAATAATAAATAGAAAGTTAAGGGTTTAAATTTGATTATTTTCACATAATCAAATTCTTATTATATATATATATATATATATATATATATATGCACTTGATTGTTTTAACCAAAAGAAATGATGAATGTAGGGATTAGAATTGGGTATATGGTAACCATTTATTTTAAGAAAATAAAAAAAAAAGAAGAAACATTTGATAGAAAAGGAAGGAAGGAAGAATAAGGTTCTGTTTCTTCATCTTGTTATTTTTCTTCTTCTTAAAAAAAAATTAAGAGCTAAATTTTCAAAATAAAATTTAGAGGTTTAGGATGTGACAAAGTTGGTATCAAAGCCTAGGTTATTAGTGATGTGGACCTAAGTTATCAGAGTCGTGTTTTCTTTGAAACTACTGCAGTAAATTTGGTTCGATTATGTCTTCGATAAGTTTTACTTGATATATTTTTCTGTGTAATTGTTAGATTGTTTGTCTGTTGTCTGTTTTACCTAAATCTTTTTGGTTTTTTCCTTTTCAGAATGAGGAGGCGAGCGCGTGTTGCTCCACCGGTCGTTAAGGCTGAGGATGATGAGTCCTTTCATAACGAGGTTTTACCTCCTGAGCAGCCAGAGAGGCGCAGAGGTAGACCTCGAGGAGCAGCAGGTCACCATAGATAGAGAGATCTACAGGATGAGGAACCTATAGAGCTAAAGTATGAGGAAGCTGAGATACCTCCAATTGCACTGTAGATGCAACATGTCTATTAACAGGGTATATCTGACCTTGAGGCAATGTTTTTCTATGCTTGAGTTGGTTGTATAACTTTTGACGGGACTTTAGATCCACTAAATTTTTTGCACGCCATTGAGATGAGGACTTGAATTGCTCATACCGAGTATCAGCGGATCATGATCGTTGAGCTGTCAATAGAGGGACCAATTTTGGATTGGTTTGTCCAGGTGATTCAACCGTATATAATAATGATGATCTGGGCGTAGTTCCAAGAGAGGTTTATGAGGAGATTTTATCCAGAGCCATTGCAGATGAGTTACAGACTCAGATTGACCAGTATTTCCAGAGGTGACATATCTGTTGAGGACTACAGTAGAGAGTTTCCCCGACTTGGTAGATATGCAAAGGACCTTATACGAGTTTATTATTTTTTTATTACAATGTACGTTACTGGTCTAGGTTGTGCTTTTACTGGGATGCCTACTGTTGGCCTTACTCTTGAGTCTGTGATAGAGTTGACTAAGGAGATAAAACTAAGATTGGTCAGGCAAAGAGCTATGTCTGATCACTATCAGCTAGAAGGTGTTCAGTTAAGAGGATTTCAGAGTACCCCATTCCAGATGTTTCAAATTGGTTCTAGTACTCAGCAGAGAGGCTTAGTACAACAAAGTCAGAGGCAGCAACTGAGATATCATGGTAGTAGGAGGCATGGCCATGGTGGAAAATGTAGGCCTATTAAATTTGGTTCTGGTGCTTTTAGCAGTAGCAATGGTCAGAGTTCTGGTTATGGTAGTTCGAGAGCAGCAACCAATGCCTATTAGACTTATGGTAGAGTCCATCAAGGGCCCTGTTATATGGTACCACTAACATGTTTTTTATGCGGACAGGTAGGGCATTTTGCCAGATCATGCCCATATTTTGGTTTTCAACCACAATAGTATATTTTCAGTGCAGCTCTAGCTCTTTTTCAGTTATTTCCAGCTTAGTATCCGAGTACGACTCAAATTGTTGCCTAGTAAGGGCGTGGTAGAGGTAGTAGAGGGGGTGCCAAGGGTTTTGGCCAGACTTCTACCAGTTAGCAGCGTGGTTGAGGTCAAGCCAAAGTTTTCCACCTCACCTAGTAAGATGCTCAGGCATCTAATGCCATTGTTGCAGGTATACTTCCAGTCTGTTACTTGGATGCTAGGGTTTTAATTGATTTGGGTGCTACACATTCTTTTGTGTCCTCTATTTTTACTTCGAAGTCATGTTGGCACACTTCAAGGATGGCTTTTCCTTTGTCTATCACCATTCCTCTAAGCGATTCGTTGGACATCGACGTTGTTATTTCTGGTTGTCCAGTGTTAGTGAGAGATAAAGAATTACAAATAGAATTGGTGATGTTAGATGTGATCCTTGGTATGGATTAGTTGTCTCAACACTATGCCATTATGGATTATCAGAGTAAAGAGGTGATTTTTAGAATTTCAGATGAAGAAGAATTTAAGTTTGTGGGTAATAAGAGTTCTGCACCTCAGAATCTCATCTCTGCTATCATGGCTAGGAAGATGCTCAGAAAAGGTTGTCAAGGATACTTGGCACTTATTAGGGATACTTCAGTGGAGAAGTTATCTCTCACAGATGTTCCAGTTGCCTATGAGTTTCCTGACGTTTTTCCTAAAAAGTTACCAAGTTTACCACTTCATAGAGAGATCATGTTCTGTATAAATGTGGTCCCAGGTACAACTCCTATTTCAAAGCCGCCATATAGAATGGCTCCCGTAGAGTTGAAAGAGCAGTTGCAAAATTTGTTAGATAAGGTTTCATTAGATCCAGTGCTTCTCTTTGGGGTGCACCACTCCTTTTTGTGAAGAAGAAGAATGGTACCCTGAGACTGTGCATTGATTACAGAGAGTTGAATAAGGTGACAGTGAAGAACAAATATCATCTTCTAAGGATAGATGATCTGTTTGATCAACTTTAGGGTGCATAGTTCTTTTCTAAGATTGACTTAAGGTCGGGTTATCATCAGTTGTAGATCAGTGAGGCTAACATTCCTAAAATGGCATTTCACACTCAATATGGCCACTATGAGTTTCTGGTGATGTCATTCAGGTTAACTAATACACCAGCTGCTTTTATGAATTTGATGAATAGGGTATTCAGACCATTTATGGATTAGTTTGTGGTAGTCTTCATTGATGATATACTGGAGTATTCAAAGAGTATAGAGGAGCACATATATCAGTTGAGGATAGTACTGTAGACTCTAAGAGAACATTAGCTTTATGCTAAATTCTCAAAGTGTGATTTTTGGTTGGAGTGTGTTGCGTTCTTTGGGCACATAGTGTCTAAAGATGGTATCCAGGTTAATCTATAGAAGATAGAAGTAGTGTCTGAGTGGCCCAGATCGACGACAATCATGGAGATTAATAGTTTTCTAGGTTTAGCTAAGTATTATAGGAGGTTTGTGCAGGATTTTTCTAGAATTGCAGCTCCTATGACTTACTTAACTCAGAAGAATGTGAAGTTTGTATGGTCAGATGCTTGCAAGAACAGTTTTCAGTTACTGAATGAGAAGTTGACCACAACTTCAGTTTTAGCTTTGCCTAATGGAGTAGATAAGTTCATTGTGTATTGTGATGCCTCCAGAGTTGGTCTAGGTTGTGTGTTGGTGCATAATGGTAGGGTGATAGCTTATGCTTCGAGGCAGTTAAAGAAGCATGAATAGAATTATCCTACTCATGACCTAAAGATGGCTGTAGTGATATTTACTCTTAAGATTTAGAGAGATTATCTATATGGGGTGACTTGTGAGATTTCATAGATCACAAGAGCCTTAAGTACATTTTCCAATTGAGAGATCTGAACTTGAGACAGAGGAGATGGTTAGAACTCCTGAAGGATTATGACTACGAGATTCTTTATCATCTAGGCAAGGCTAATGTGGTAGCAAATGTTTTGAGTAAAAAGTCTTCAAGTAGTCTTGCTCATATTAGTATAGAGAGGAGACCTTTGATCCAAGAGTTGCATGAGTTGGTGGATCAAGGTTTGATGATAAAGATTAGCATATCAGGTGGACTGCTAACTTAGCTTAGAGTTTGATTAGTATTGAGAGATAGGATTAAGGTAGCTGAGGGTCGAGATCCTATTCTAGCTGAACTTGAGGAGAATATTCGTGTAGGGAAGTTCACTAATTTCATACTTGATGATGAAGGTGTTTTATAAATCAGTGGTAGATTATGCGTTCCTGATATGGATAATTTGAGAGAGGAGATCCTTGAGGAAGCACGTTCTACAACTTATAGCGTGCATCCAATTGTCACTAAGATGTACCACAATATCAGAGATTTGTACTAGTGGAATGGACTGAAGAAGGATGTAGCTGATTATGTTTCTAAGTGCTTGACTTGTTAGTAGGTGAAAGCTAAGAATTAGAAGCCTTCTGGGAAGCTTCAACCTCTTCCTATCCTTGAGTGGAAGTAGGAGAGACTTGCTATGGATTTTGTGGTAGGGTTACCTCATTCTATGGATGGTTATGATTCCATCTGGGTGATTGTGGAAAGATTAATCAAGTCTGCTCATTTCTTTCCAGTTAAAGCCACTTATTCTGTAGCTAAGTTGGCGAAACTGTAAGTTAATGTAATAACCCGAGTTTTTAAATTATTTTATTTTAAAATAGGATATGCAGTGTTAATAAATTTTAAAGATAAATTTGATTATTTATCGATTGATGAGTTTTATTATCATTATTTTATGTTAATTAGGGTTTCGATATAAATATTTATTTTAAGACTAGTATTTGGATAATTTATTTGTGTAATATACATATTTCTTATTTTGAATAATATTTAACTTAGTATATTTTATTTTAATGTCATTTTATCTTATTAAATCACATTATTTTATACATTATTATTTTATGTGTTAATATATATATAATTACATGCATTAGGGTTTAATATTTATTTAAATGTGTATATTATTAATATTAGTGAGTAATAGATTAATATATTTGTGTGTATATATATATATATATGTGAATGTATTTAAGTGTGTGGTGTGTGCATTTTTGTAGTATACAATAAGGAATAATATATTATATACTTTATTAATTTTTATTATAAAGTTTTATGAATAATATATATATATATATATATATATATATATATATATATATATACAAAATAAACACAAAAAACACCCTCCCTCACTCTCATTTTCTCGATCACCACTGTCTGCCATCCCGTTAGCCGACCGTCGGTGTGCCTCTCCGCCTTTCGCCGCTTGCTAGCTTGCTCCGCTGCCATCAGTCTTCTTCTCCAGCGCCGTTTGGTCCATTTGAAGTCGAAAAATCCAAAATTTCTCCTCCTCCGTTCTCCTCCGTCCGGCCACCAAATTGGACTATTCTGGTGCTGTTGGACTCCTGGTACTTCGAGGAGGAGGATTCCAAGCTTCTTTCAGCTTGAAAATACAATTCAGTAGGGTTTCTAGCTTGATTTCATTTTTGGCCATTCTTGGGTTTTTAATTTTTTTCGATTATTTTTGCTTGATTCATGAGAAATGCCTTAACAAATGTTATTCCCCTTAGCTTAATATACATACCAAAATTATTTTGTAATTTTTGAGAGTTATTTTGATTTTTGTGAATTTTTTATTGTTTTATTATTTGTGTAAATTAATTAAATAAATTATGAAATTGTGATTTTTGGTGTTATTGATGGTTATTGGTAATTTTAGAATTTAATTTATAATTTTTGTGTATTTTTTTAATTATTTTTAGTTTATGTTATTTTGAAAATATAGGTTAAATATATATTTAATTAGAAATAATGGGGGTAATTAAGTGTATTTTTTGATTTTAATGAATATATGTTGACAAAATAATTTTTGTGTAATTATATAATTTTTATTGAATTTTTGAATGTTTTTAGTATTTTATGTGAATTTTTATATATTAGGGGTATTTTGATAATTTGGTGATAATTTTAGTTGAATATTAAATTTAATTGGTTTTAATATTATTTGAGGTATAAATAGGACTTTTACAAATTATTTACTCATTTTAACTAGTTAATACTATTTTTTGGAAATTATTTTTAAATTATATATAATATACTATTTTTGTAAATAAATGGATTTTTAGTAACTTTTAATATGTTTTTGGACTAATTAAGTAATTTGGATTTATAAAATGAATTTTTATTAATATTTGTGGAATTATCGAGAAATATCGATTTTTAATAATATTATATTATTATTAGGGTTTTTAAGTAATTATTGGTAAAATAATTACTTTTGGTGTTTTAATATTTAAATTGCTATATTTTGGTATTTAAAGGGTATTTTTGGTATTTATTAAATTTCTATTTATTTTATTGTGAATTATGGACCTCGATCGAGGGAATTTGTAGTTTGGAATCCTGACTAAAGAGTTGTGAGAATTCTGGTTTGAAGTGCATTTTTCTTACAGGACCAGCTCTACTTTTTAAGTAGAGAGATGTTCGTTTTACAAAGAAGGTTCTATCGAATTTTACTTAGAATTCTCGTAAAACGTGACATCGGGTATAATTCTTATTCTCTGTCTATGTTAGTAATCCTAGATTGAGTCTCTAGAAGTTAAGTTAAATTTATTATGATTTTCATGTTATTATTTTATTATTAGTTGCATTGAGACCGAGGCCTAGTGGACCAAGCCTGTCGAACCCGTCTCAAGAAGCGCATACCTGTGAGTTGTTATTTTATATATGCGTGCATTTAGGTTGCATGTTTTATATATATATATATGTTTAATTGTATAATTTGTGCATAAATGACTTAATAAATGCTTAAGTGTATTCTAGTTATATTTTCAGCATATTATGAAATAAATTCATGTTTTTCTTTTTACTTAAATCTAGATTACTTTCAAATATATCATTAGTTTAATTTAATATATATTCCATGATTTATTTGAATTGATTTTATGTATATATACTTGAAATATGCTTAGTTTATTTTAGGTATATTTCTAGTATATATATGGTTTATAATATTAATTATAATGATATCATGCATCATTATTTTATGAATGAAATGAGTTATTTTTAATGAAGGATATCAATAGAATGTGCTTTCTAGTGGGCAGCACTAGGACCGAGTACATACCGGTACGACGATAGATTATAGGTTAAATTACTAACCTATTTGTGGATCATGACTTGATTGATTTGATTGTTGTGTGAGGTGAATGAGAGTGTGATTGCTGGAGCTCGGTTTACCTAGTGTCTTGGGGCTAATCACATTGACAATCAGACTGCTGGAGCTCAGTCGACTTAGTGTCTCGGGGCCAGTCTATTGTCAATGAGGATTAAGTGAATTTATTTGGAAACAAGTGAGCCTGTGTGGCTAGAGTGATATTTGTTGTTATTTGAGGTTGCGATCATTTAGGGTTCTATTTAATCCTTCTTAAACTAATATTTTTCAGTATTATAAACAAAGTGATTTTCAGCATTTGTGTGTACATGCCTGTATATATATTTATCATATACATATGATTGATTGCATTTGACATTTAGTAATGCGTGTATATATATTATAACAATTCACTTAGTGAGGTCTGACTCCCCTCCGTTGATGTTTTTTATAGGAGAGTCCTCTTCTTCAGACCTCAGTAGTAGACCTATCCGCCGGATTTCTTCCGCTCCGGCCCTTTTATTTAAATCACTTACTTGAGTTTTATTTTGTACTCTAGACGTTGCAGTAGTAGTTGTATTTGATTCTGTCAAGAGTTGTATTTGATTTTATGCATGTATGAGATTTTAATTCAGAGTGTTTCTCTGAAGATTTGTATTAAGAAATTTTATTTATAATATACGATGTGATATTATTTTATTCAAGGAAGTTATGGAATTTATTTTATTATTTGAGATTTAATTTCCTCTGAATATAATATTTTATATTTTATTTATTTTATTTTATTGCACGCTTTTCTTTTAAGGCTTGCTACAGGTTCTGAATTCAAAAAAATTCTCGTTCCCTAGCGCCGGTCATGGCCCTCGATTTGGGTCGTGACAAAGTTGGTATCAGAGCGGAGTTTTATGTCAGGGCCTTAGTTGTTAGAGTTGTGGCCCTAGTTTTCAGTGTTGTGTTTTCTTTTGAAACTACTGCAGTTAATTAGGTTCGAGTATGTCTTAATATATATTCCTTAATTTAGTTTTCTGTGTTATCATTTTTTTTATATTTCGTCTGAATCCTTCTATTTGTCATTTTAGATTGAGGAGGCGAGCGCGTGTCGCTCCACCGATCGTTGAGACTGAGGATGATGAGTCCTTCCAGGATGAGGTTTTACATCCTGAGCCGCCAGTTAGGCACAGAGGTAGACCTCAAGGACGATAAGTCACCGTAGACATAGAGAGCTATAGGATGAGGAACTTGTAGAGCCAAAGTATGAGGATATTCCAGTACCTCCTGTTGCACCGCCTGTTCAGCCTGCCTATCAGCAGGGTATGTCTGACCTTAAGGCCCTATTTTATGCCAGAGTCGGTAAGATCGCATTTGATGGGACTTCAGACCCTCTAGATTTTTTACATATGATCGAGATGAGGACTCAGACTGCTCACACCGAGTTCTAGCGGATCATGATAGTCGAGCTGCCTGTAGAGGGACCAGCCCTAGATTGGTTTATTCAGATGATCCAGCCATATATGATGACGATGACCCGAGCTCAGTTCAAAGAGCGATTCATGAGGAGATTTTGCCAAGAGCCACTTCGTATAAGTTACGGACTCCGATTAACTAGCATTTCCCGAGGTGACAGATCTATTAAGGACTACACTAGAGAGTTCCTTCAGCTTGGCAGATATGCAGAGGATCTGATGCGAGACCAGTACTTTACAGTCACTACTTATGTCATCGGATTAGGTTCTGCATTTGCTGGTATACCTACAGTGGGCCTTACTTTGGAGTTAGTGATAGAGTTGGCCAAGGAGATTGAGCTGAGGCTAGTCAGGCAAGGAGCTATGCCTGATTATTACCAGTTGGGTGTTAAGTCAGGTGGATTCTAGACTACTCCATTCTTAATTTTTTAGATTGGATCGAGTAGTCAACAGACGGGTCCAGCCCAGCAGAGTCAGAGACAGCAGCAGAGGGTACATCGGAGTAGTAGACATGGTCGTGGAGGTCAACGTAGACCATTTAGACTTGGGTCAGGTGCTTCGAGTAGCAGCAGTGGTCGCAGTTTTGGGTTCAGCTGCCAGTGTTTGTCAGACGTGCGACAGAGTCCATCAAGGACCGTGTTATATGACATTGTTGATGTGTTTCAGATGCGGACAGACGGGACATTTTACCAAATCATGTCCCTATTCTGGCTATCAACAGTCACAGATTTCGCGATTCCCTCAGCAGTTGATTGCTAGTGTTGCACCTGTTCCTTTTCAATTGCCTCTAGTATAACTCCAGAGTTCTACTCAGTTTATTCCCCAGCAGGGACATGATAGAGGTACTAGAGGAGGTGCCAGAGGTGTTGGCTAGGCTTCTACCAGCCAGCAGGGAGGTCGAGGACAGGCCAGAGTCTTCCATCTTACTCAGCAGGATGCTCAGGCATCTAATGCAGTCGTGGCAGGTATTATTTTTATCTGTTACCTGGATGCATAGGTTCTGTTTGATCCGGGTGACACACATTCATTCGTATCTCCTATTTTTGCTTCCAAGTCTTGTTGGCAAGCTTCGAGGATGGCTTTTCCTTTGTCTGTTGCCACTCCTCTAAGTGATTCATTGGGTACCAATTTTGTTCTTTCTGGTTGTCCAGTTCTTATCGGAGGTAGAGAATTGTCTGCTAATTTGATTTTATTGAATGTGATGGAATTCGATGTAATTCTAGGTATGGATTAGTTATCTCAGCACTATGTCATGGTAGATTGTCGAAGTAAAAAGGTGACTTTTAAAATTCCTAGTGAAGAAGAATTTAAGTTTGTGGGTGATAAGAGTTCAGCACCTCAGAATCTCATTTCTGTTATTACGGCTAGGAAGTTACTGAGGAAGGGTTGTTAAGGATATTTGGCATTAGTTAGGGATACTTCAGTGGAGAAGTTGTCACTCATGAATGTTCCTGTTGCCTGTGAGTTTCCTAATGTTTTTCCTAAGGAGTTGCTAGGTTTACCACCTTATAGAGAGATTGAGTTCTATATAGATGTGGTTCCAAGCACTACCCCTATTTCTATGCCATCCTACAGAATGGCTCCTATAGAGTTGAAGGAGCTGTTGCAAAAGTTGCTAGATAAGGGTTTTATTAGACCCAGTGTTTCTCCTTGGGGTGCACCAGTCTTATTTGTGAGGAAGAAGGATGGTACCCTGAGATTGTGCATTGACTACAGAGAGCTAAACAAGGTGACAGTGAAGAATAAGTATCCTCTCCCAAGGATAGATGACTTTTTTTATTAGTTTCAAGGTGCACAGTTCTTTTCTAAGATTGATTTGAGGTCGGGTTATCATTAGTTGCGGATCAGTGAAGCCGATGTTCCTAAAATGGCATTCCGCACTCGATATGGCCATTATGAGTTTCTGGTGATGTCTTTTGGTTTGACTAATGCACTAGCAACTTTTATGGATTTGATGAACAGGGTATTCAGACCTTTTATGGATCAGTTTATGGTAGTCTTCATTGATGATATACTAGTGTATTCGAGGAGTATGGAGGAACATGTATATCACTTGAGGACTGTACTACAGACATTGAGAGAACATCAGTTTTATGCTAAATTTTCAAAGTGTGATTTTTGGATGGAGAGTGTTGCATTTCTTAGACATATGGTGTCTAAAGAGGGTATCCAAGTTAATCTACAGAAGATTGAGGTAGTGTCTGAGTGGCCTAGTCTGACTTTAGGTATCGAGATTCAAAGTTTTCTGGGTTTAGCCGGGTATTATAGGAGGTTTGTATAAGATTTTTCCAGAATTGTAACTCCCATAACTCGCTTGACTCAGAAGAATGTAAGATTTGAGTGGTCAAAAGCTTGTGAGAATAGTTTTCAGTTATTGAAAGAGAAGTTGACCACAGCTTTAGTTTTGGCTTTGCCTAATGGAGTAGACAAGTTCACAGTGTATTGTGATGCCTCTAGAGTTGGCCTAGGTTGTGTGTTAATGCAGAATGGTAGGGTGATAACTTATGCTTTGAGGCAGTTGAAGAAGCATGAATAGAACTATCCTACTCACGACCTAGAGATGGCTGCAGTGATCTTGGCTCTCAAGATCTGGAGACATTATTTGTACGGGGTGACTTGTGAGATTTTTACTGATCACAAAAGCCTTAAGTACATTTTTCAGCAGAGAGATATGAATCTGAGGCAGAGGAGATGGTTGGAACTATTAAAAGATTATGACTGTGAGATTCTATATCACCGAGGCAAGGCTAATGTGGTAGCAGATGCCTTGAGTAGGAAGTCCTTAGGCAGCCTTGCTTACATCAGTGTAGAGAAGAGATCGTTGATCCAAGAGTTACATCAGTTAGTGGATCAAGGTCTAATGATGAAGGTGAGCAGATCAAGTGGACTGCTAGCTCAGTTTAAGGTACGATCTGTGCTAAGAGATAGGATTAAGGTAACTCAGAGTCGAGATTCTATTCTAGAAGAGCTTGCAGAGAATGTTCGAGCATGGAAGTTCACTGATTTCACACTCGATGATGATGGTGTTTTATGGATCAGTAGTAGATTGTGTGTTCCTGATGTGGATAATTTAAGAGAAGAGATCCTTGAGGAAGCACATGCTACAACATATAGCGTACATCCAGGTGTCACTAAGATGTTTCATAGTATCAGAGATTTATATTGGTGGGATGGACTGAAGAAGGATGTCATTGATTATGTTACTAAGTGTCTGACGTGTTAGCAAGTAAAAGCTGAGCATCAGAAACCTTCTAAGAAGCTTCAGCCTCTTCCTATTCCTGAGTGGAAGTGGGAAAGGATTGCTATGGATTTTATGGTTGGTTTACCTCGTTCTAAGGATGGATACGATTCCATCTGGGTGATTGTGAACAGGTTGACCAATTTTGCACATTTCTTGCCTGTGAAAGCCACTTATTTTTTAGCTAGATTGGCAAAGTTGTATGTGAAGCATATTCTGTGCCTTCATGGAGTACCTGTGTCCATTGTGTCAGATAGAGGTTCAGTATTTATCTCTCATTTTTGGCAGAAATTGCAGGAAGCGATGGGCACTAGGTTAGATTTTAGTATTGCTTTTCATCCTCAGATAGATGGTTAGTCTGAGAGGATGATCCAGACACTAGAATATATGTTGAGGATATGTGTTTTGGATTTGGGAGGTAGTTGGGATGATCATTTGCCACTCGTAGAGTTTGCATATAATAATAACTACCATAGCAGTATTGGAATGGCACCATATGAGGCTTTGTACAGAAGAAAGTGTAGGTCCCCTTTCAGTTGAGATGAGATTGGTGAGAGAGCTTTGACTGGACCTGAGATGGTTCAGGATGTTACAGAGAAAATTATTGTGATCAAGAGCAAATTAGAGATCACAGTTAGTAGGTAGAAGAGTTATGTCCATCCTAGACACAAAGATGTGGAGTTCCAGGTAGGAGACTTTATTTTTCTGAAGGTGTCTCCGATGAAGGGCGTTATGAGATTTGGCAGGAAGGGTAAGCTAGCATCGAGATATATAGGACTGTTTGAGATCCTGGAGAGAGTTGGCACTACTGCATATCGGTTGGCTTTACCTCCGAGTATGTCCCAGGTGCATCCGGTATTTCATATCTCGATGCTGAGGAAGTATATTTTAGACCCTTCACACATGTTGCAGCCTAATAGTGTGGAATTGAAAGAAGACTTGACATTCGTAGAAAAACCTATTGCGATTGTTGACTATTAAGTTCGGCAGTTGCGTTCGAAGCAGATTCCGATGGTCAAGGTATTGTGGCGCAGTAATAGAGTAGAAGAGCATACTTGGGAAACTGAAGCTGAGATGCGAGCTTCTTACCCATATCTCTTTCCTCCTTGATCTTGTATTTTTCTTCTTTCTGGAATTCAGGGACGAATTCTTATAAGGAGGGGAGGCTGTAATAACCCGAGTTTTTAAATTATTTTATTTTAAAATAGGATATGCAATGTTAATAAATTTTAAAGATAAATTTGATTATTTATCGATTGATGAGTTTTATTATCATTATTTTATGTTAATTAAGGTTTCGATATAAATATTTATTTTAAGACTAGTATTTGGATAATTTATTTGTGTAATATACATATTTCTTATTTTGAATAATATTTAACTTAGTATATTTTATTTTAATGTCATTTTATCTTATTAAATCACATTATTTTATACATTATTATTTTATGTGTTAATATATATATATATATATATAATTACATGCATTAGGGTTTAATATTTATTTAAATGTGTATATTATTAATATTAGTGAGTAATATGTTAATATATGTGTGTGTGTGTGTATTTAAGTGTGTGGTGTGTGCATTTTTGTAGTATACAATAAGGAATAATATATTATATACTTTATTAATTTTTATTATAAAGTTTTATGAATATATATATAAATAAAATAAACACAAAAAACACCCTACGTCACTCTCATTTTCCCGATCACCACCGTCTGCCATCCTATTCACCGATCGTTGGTGTGCCTCCCCGCCTTCCACTGCCTGCTAGATTGCTCTGCCACCATCAGTCTTCTTCTCCAGCGCCATTTGGTCCATTTGAAAACGGAAAACCCAAAATCTTCTCCTCCTCCGTTCTCCTCCGTCCGGCCACCAAATTGGATGATTCTGGTGCCGTTGGACTCTTGGTACTTTGAGGAGGAGTATTCCAAGCTTCTTTCAGCTTGAAAACGCGATTTGCTAGGGTTTCTAGCTTGATTTCATTTTCGACCATTCTTGGGTTTTTAATTTTTTTCAATTATTTTTGCTTGATTCATGAGAAATGCCTTAACAAATGTTGTCCCCCTTAGCATAATCTAGATCCCAAAATTTTTGTGTAATTTTTGGGAATTATTTTGATTTTTGTGAATTTTTTATTATTTTATTATTTTTGTAAATTAATTAAATAAATTATGAAATTATGATTTTTGGTGTTATTGATGGTTATTGGTAATTTTAGAATTTAATTTATAATTTTTGTGTATTTTTTTAATTATTTTTAGTTTATGTTATTTTGAAAATATAGGTTAAATATATATTTAATTAGAAATAATGGGGTAATTAAGTGTATTTTTTGATTTTAATGAATATATGTTGACAAAATAATTTTTGTGTAATTATATAATTTTTATTGAATTTTTGAATGTTTTTAGTATTTTATGTGAACTTTTATATATTAGGGGTATTTTGATAATTTGGTGATAATTTTAGTTGAATATTAAATTTAATTGGTTTTAATATTATTTGAGGTATAAATAGGACTTTTACAAATTATTTACTCATTTTAACTAGTTAATACTATTTTTTGGAAATTATTTTTAAATTATATATAATATACTATTTTTGTAAATAAATGGATTTTTAGTAACTTTTAATATGTTTTTGGACTAATTAAGTAATTTGGATTTATAAAATGAATTTTTATTAATATTTGTGGAATTATCGAGAAATATCGATTTTTAATAATATTATATTATTATTAGGGTTTTTAAGTAATTATTGGTAAAATAATTACTTTTGATGTTTTAATATTTAAATTCCTATATTTTGGTATTTAAAGGGTATTTTTGGTATTTACTCAATTTTTATATATTTTATTATATTTTATTGTGAATTGTGGATCTCGGTCGGGGGAATTTGTAGTTTGGGATCCCGACCGAGGTGTTGTGATAATTCTGGTTTGAAGTGTTTTTTTTTTGCAAGACCGGCTCTACTTTTTAAGTAGAGAGATGTCTGTTTTACAAAGGAGGTTCTACCGAATTTTCGATAGAATTCTCATAAAACATGACATCGGGTCTAATTCCTATTCGCTATCTGTGTTAGTAATCCTAGATCAAGTCTCTAGAAGTTAAGTTAGATTTATGCTAATTTTTGTGTTATTATTTTATCATTAGTTGTGTTGAGACCAAGGCCTAATGGACCAGGCCCGTCAAACCCGTCTCGAGGAGCGCACACCTGTGAGTTGTTATTTTATAAATGCGTGCATTTAGGTTGCATGTTTTAGAAATATATATGTTTTAATTGTATTATTTGTGCATCAATGACTTATTAAATGCTTAAGTGTATTCTAGGTATATTTTCAGTATATCATGAAATAAATGCATGTTTTTCTTTTTACTTAAATCTAGATTACTTTCAAATATATTATTAGTTTAATTTAATATATATTCCATGGTTTATTTGAATTGATTTTACGTATATATACTTGAAATATATTTAGTTTATTTTAGGTATATTTCTAGTATATATATGGTTTATAATATTAATTATAATGATATCATGTATCATTATTTTATGAATGAAATGAGTTATTTTTAATGAAGGGTATCAATAGAACGTACTTTTTAGTGGGTAGCACTATGACCGAGTACGTACCGGTACGACGATAGATTGTAGGTTAAATTACTAACCTATTTGTGGATTATGACTTGATTGATTTGATTATTGTGTGAGGTGAATAAGAGTGTGATTGTTGGAGCTCGATTGACCTAGTGTCTCGGAGCTAATCACACTGACTGTTAGACTGCTGGAGCTCGGTCGACTTAGTGTCTCTGGGCCAGTCTACTGCTAATAAGGATTAAGTGAATTTATTTAGAAACAAGTGAGCCTGTATGGCTAGAGTGATGTCAGCTGTTATTTGAGGTTGTGATCATTTAGGGTTCTATTTGATCCTTCTTAAACGAATATTTTTCAATATTATAAACAAAGTGATTTTCAGCATCTATGTGTATATGTCTGTATATATATTTATCATATACATATGATTGATTGCATTTGACATTTAGTAATGCGTGTATATATATTATAATAATTCACTCAGTGAGGTCTAACTCCCCTCCATTGATGTTTTTTACAGGAGAGTCCTCTTCTTCAGACCTCAGCAGTAGATCTATCTGCTGGATTTCTTCCGCTCCGATCCTATTATGTAAATCACTTACTTGAGTTTTATTTTGTACTCTAGACACTGCAGTAGTAGTTGTATTTGATTCTGTCGAGAGTTGTATTTGATTTTATGCATGTATGAGATTTTAATTCAGAGTGTTTCTCTGAAGATTTGTATTAAGAAATTTTATTTATGATATAAGATGTTATATTATTTTATTAAAGGAAGTTGAGGAATTTATTTTATTATTTGAGATTTAATTTTCGTTGAATAAAATATTTTATATTTTATTTATTTTATTTTATTGCATACTTTTCTTTTAAGGCTTGCTATGGGTTTCGGATTTGAAAGAATTCCCGTTCCCTAGCGCCAGTCATGGCCCCTGGTTTGGGTCGTGATAGTTAAGCATGTTGTGTGCCCTCATGGATTACCTGTGTCCATTGTATTTGATAGAGGTTCAGTGTTTACCTCTCAGTTTTGGCAAAAGTTACAAGAAGCAATGGGCACTAAGCTTGATTTCAGTATTGCTTTTCACCCTCAGACAGATGGTAAGTCTGAGAGAATGATCCAAACACTTGAGGATAGGTTGAGGATGTGTGTATTGGATCTTGGAGGTAGCTGAGATGATTATTTGTCACTTGTAGAGTTTACATATAATAACAGCTACCATAGCAGTATTGGGATGGCACTTTATGAGGCTTTGTACGGAAGGAAGTGTAGATCCCCTCTGTGTTGGGATGAGATTTGGTAAGAAAGGGAAATTAGCATCGAGATACATTGGACCGTTTGAGATTCTGGAGAGAGTAGGCATGGTTACATATCGATTGGCTTTGCCTTTGAATTTGTCTCAAGTGTATCCAATGTTCCATTTCTCGATGCTGAGGAAGTATATTTCAGACCTTTTGCACATGTTATGGCCTGATAGTGTGGAATTGAATGAAGACCTGACATTCGAGGAGGAGCTAGTCGCGATTGTGGACTATCAAGTTCGTTAGTTGCGTTCGAAGCAGATTCCGATGGTCAAGGTGTTATGGCGGAGCAACAACATAGAGGAGCCCACTTGGGAGACAGAAGCCAAGATGCGGGTTGTCTATCCTTACCTCTTCCCTCGATGATTCCTTGTTTTCTGTTCTTTTATTTGAATTCGAGGATGAATTATTATAAGGGGGTAAGATTATAATAACTTGATATTTTTAAATTATTAAAGTTTATTTTGAGATTTGCAGTGTTGATAATATTTTAAATATTATTTATATATTATCATTATTTGTGATTAATATTTGTTATTTTTACATAAAATAAGTTATTTGGAAGTTTTATTATTTAAAAACATTTAAGTGTTTGTTATTATTATTATTATTATTATTATATATGCATGTGATGTGCATGTGTTGTGTGTGTATTTGTGTTAGTGTGTGTTATGTATATATATATATATATATATATATATATATATATATATATATATATATATATATAAAAGAGGTCAACATGTTAAAACCGGGTCAACTCCTCTCCCCACCCATTTCTTTTCTTTCTTCTTTATTTCTTTCTTCTCCTTGTTCCACTATTCTAGCACCACCCGAAGCTTTTTCAATCATTGTTTGAGCGCCTGACCACCACCAGCACCACCTGAGCTTGCCACCTTCCTCCCTCTTCCTTTCCGTCGCCTTCAGGGAGCTCCGGTTGTCGATTTCTGCTTGAAATCGTGAGCTTGCTACTATAGCTCCAACAAATTTTTAGTGGATTTAGCCTATGTTTTTGGGCTCTTTAGACTCCTCTCGATGTGTACTTCTCAATTCTCAAGTTGTTTTAACTCTATGACGTCTGGTTAGTTAGAAATCTCTAAGTTTAGTTTATGTCTATTTTAGGTTTTTATTTTTATTTTTAGCTTATTTGTGTTTGATTCTTGATAAATCCTTTTGTAAATGTTGTTATATGGAACTTAAGCTTCTCAAATATATTTTTATTTTATTTTTTTGAATTTTTTTGAATTGTGGGTAATTATTGAATTTTTAATAATTAAAAATGAATTTTTATTAATTATGTCTTTTATGTTTTATTATGAAAAATTATGTTAAATGATTATAGTTAATTTAAATTATTAATTTTAGAAGTACGAAAATAAATTTTAGTAATTTGAGTAAATATTTTGTATTATGTGAATTTTGGATTTATAGGTAAATTATGTATTTTAATTGATATTATAGTTAAATTACATGTTTTAAATAATTATGGAATAATAAATGGTATTAAAATAATTTTTATGAATTATTTACTATTTTTAACTAATTAATACTAATTTTTGAAAATATATTCAAATAATAATTTTATATACTATTTTTGTGATTAAATAAGTTTTTAACCATTTTTATTATATATATAACCTATTTAAGTAATTAATTGTGAATTTCACTATTTCATGTTAAATAATTGAAAATTCAGGTTTTTATTAATATTATATAATTTATTTGAGATTTTATTTAGTTAAGGTGAAAATAATTATATTTAATATTTTTGTTATTTAAATAAATTGTATTTTGGTATTTTATTTATATTTATGGATTTTAATGATTTTATTATATTTATGATTTAATATTGATTTTTGGTGAATTGTGCACCTCGGTTGAGAATTTGTGTAATTCGGGGTTCCAACCAGAGGTGTTGAGCTCTATGATATTAGAAATATGTTTTCTTACAGGATCGACTCTACTTTCAATAGAGAGATGTCCATTTTACAAAGGAAACTCTGCAAATTTTTTGGTAGAATTCTCATAAAATGTGATATCGAGTCGATTTTAAGTTTTTGTATTTTATTTGAGTTTTGATTTCTAGATCAAGTCTTTCTTTAAAATTCTTAGAAGTATAAGTTAGAAATATATTTTAATTTTATTACTATTTATTTTTCTGGCTGCGCCGAGACTGAAGCCTATCAAACTAGGCCCTTTGAGTATATCTCGAGGAGCGCAAACTTGTGAGTTATTATTTTTATATGCATTGCGTATAGGACGCATGAAAGTAAGCTTTCATATTTTCATTATATGTTTAAACATGAATTATTTCATTAAATGAGTTAGTATATTTTTGGTATATTTTCTATATATGAGACATATATGCTAGGTATATTGTTAGTATATCTTTTGTATGTATGTTAGTATGTTTTGTTATATATTCAGTATATTTTGACATATAGTTTGGTATATTAGTGGTATATTCTTCTTAAATGAATGCTATTATATTTAAATGATGCATTTTATTATTTTCCATAAATATATGATTGATTTAAATGATAGCAGTAGAACGTGCTACCTAATAGGCTACGCTAGAACTGTTGCGCGATGGTACGATAAAATTAGGTTGAAATTTGATAATTGTTATTGAGATGTTGGTTATTAGAAAAGCTATGTAATATCCCGTATTTTTAAATATTTTAATACTATATCGGGATATGCAGTGTTAATAATTTTGTATATAATTATGATATTTTACGAGTTAATATGTATTTAAAACTTATTTTAATTATTGTATACTATTTTAAGTGTTTTACGTAAAATTTTTCCGGGACTTGCATTTTCGGGGAAATTTTCATGTAAATAATTTACTATTAATTATTTTAAATAGATTTACAAACTTGCATGAACTCATATATATTTTTAAAATACTAAATAACGTATATATGTGTATTTATTTAATTAGGGTTTAATTAATTACCCTAATATTTTATTATTTATTAATTAGTTTTATTGTTATTTAATTATTTTTATTTAGTATTAAATTATTAAAAATATTAAATTATATGTGTGTGGTGGGTAATTTTTCCAAGCATTATATTAATATACTATACTATAATATATATTAATATTATATATATATATATATATATATATATATATATATATATATATATATAAATGTTTTATTTTTTTTTTCTTTTCATTTTTTTCTTTTCCTTTCTCTTCTATTTCTTTCTCCTTCCCCCGACAACCCATCCCCTCACCCTTGCCGTCCGATCACCGGTCATCAGAGTGCCTCCCTTACATGTCGCCATCCTTCTCCGTTGCCTCGCCATTCCGGTCGTCTTCCCCGGCGCCGACCAACTTGTTTTCTTCCATTTTTGGCCGAAAGTCCCATTTTCTTCACAACCCACTATTCTGGCCACCAAATTCCTTCATTCTTGTGTTGTTGGAATCCCCTGAGGCCATAGAAGATGATTTCAAGCTTTTTTTAAGCTCAAAACTTGATTTGGTATGGTTTTTCTCAATTTTTCAATTTCGGCCATAAATGATTTTTGAATTTTTTTGAGCTTAAAATGATTGATTCATGAAAAGTCCCTTAACAAATGTTGTTAGCTTAATATACATGTGTGAATTTTTTTAGAATTTTTGGGAATTATTTTGATTTTTGGGTATTTTTGAATATTTTATTATTATTTTCTAATTTTCAAAAATTAATTAATTAAATTATGAAATTAAGTTTTATGATAAATATAGGTGTTTAAATGAATTATAGAAATTTATTTGGAATTTTAATGAATTTATATGTATTTATTTTGAATTTATTTAGGTTTATGTAATTTTGGAAAATTAGGTTAATTATGTTTTTAATTGAAATTAATTGGTTAATTGAGTTATTTAGTGATATTATTGATAAATATGTTGAGAAAATTAATTTTGGATAATTATACTATTTTTGGTGAATTTTTGGAGTAATTTTAGTATATTTATAAATATAGGGGTATTTTGGTAATTTTACCCTAGATTGACTAAAAATGTAATTTAATTGCTTTTAATAGTTATTTAAGGTATAAAAATGATTTCTACAAATTATTTAGTATTTTTAATTAATTAAAACTATTTTTCGTGAATTATTTTCAATTATATATATAATATACGATTTTTCTAAATAAAATGAGTTTTCATCGGTTTTTACTGTGTTTTAAGGTTAATTATGTAATTTCTACTTATAAAATGTATTTCTGTGATATAAGGGCATTTTTGGTATTTTTATATTATTTTATGAATTGTGGACCCCGGTCGGTAGACTGTAGTTTGGAGTTCGACCAAGGGGTTATGGATGTGTTTCTGTGTTTGTTTTCCGAAGTGTATTTCTTTGCAGGGCCGGCTCTACTCTTTGAGTAGAGAGATGTCCATTTTACAGGGGAGGTTCTGTCGGATTTTCGATAGAATTCTCGTAAAACGTGATGTCCGGTCAAACCCTAATTCTGTTTCTGTGTCTAATATTCTAGATCGAGTTTCTAGGATTTTTTGTTAGGTTTATTCTGATGTCTGTTATTATTGGTTGTTTAGTTACGCCGAGACCGAGGCCTAGTGGACCAGGCCTGTCGGACCTATCTCGAGGATCGCACTAAGTGTGAGTTACTATTTTATATATATATATTTAGGGTGCATGATTTAGAAATGTATGTTATTTTGATTAATTATGCATAAATAATTCATTTGGTATTTAAGTTTATCTTTAGTTTATATTCGGTATATTTTGGTATATCTTAAATTATATGCATGCTTTATTAAACATTTAAATTTAAAATGTTTTTAAATATATATTTAGTTTATTTTACGATTATATTGGATTTATTTGACGTATATATACTCGAAATATACCTGGTTTACTTTTGGTATATTTCTAGTATATATATGATTTATGTTGCTATTATTTCAAATTCATGCATCATTTTTTTTTGTGAATGTATGATTTATATTTAAAATGAAGGATATCGATAGAACGTGCTACATAGTGGGCAGCACTAGGACCGAGTACGTACCGGTACGCTTATAGCATTTAGGCTATATTACTAACCAGTTTGAGGATATTGATTGGATATGATTATTTGATGTGTGAGATATGGTTTGGAGGTGTGATTGCTAGAGCTCGGTTGACCAAGTGTCTCGGGGCCAATCACACTGACAGTCAGACTGCTGGAGCTCGGTTGACTTAGTGTCTCGGGGCCAGTTTACTGTCCAAATGGAACAAGTGAACATATTTGGAATAAGTGAGCCTGTATGGCTAGAGTATTGTCTAACACTGTTTTGAGGTTGCGATTTTCTAGGGTTCTATTTGATCCTTCATATACGATGATTTTAAATAAAATATAAAAATGATTTTTATTGCATCTGTGTGTATTTGCCTGTATATATACATATTAGATATATATTGTTGATTGTATGCATTGTCACTTAGTATGCATGTATATATATTATAGTAATTCACTCAGTGAAGTCTGACTCCCCTCTGTTGACCATTTTTTTCAGGAGAGTCATCTTCTTCAGACCTCAGTAGTAGGCCTGTACGCTGGATTTCTTCTGCCCCGGCTTCTTTATGTAAACTGCTTATCTGAGTCTTGAGTTTTATTTTATAATCTAGACACTGCAGTAGTTGTAAATAAATTGTGGGATTATATGTATTATATTTGTGTGAGTTATGTATTTTTAAGAATTTGAACTGAAACGTGTAATAAAGGATTTGTTTATATATATGATTTGAGAATTCGATTTAATTTCGTTTGACGGAATTATTATTTTGATATTTATGATTTTATTTCTGCTGCATAGTATTTTATTTAATTGTGATATTATTACTATTATTGCATGTTTATTTTATTTTTAGGCTTGCTACGGGTTCCGGATTCAAAAGAATTCCCATTCCCTAACGCCGGTCATGGCCCCTATTTCGGGTCGTGATAAGCTAGCTGTGGATCCTCGGTTGACCTAGTGTACTCGAGGCCAGTCTATTACCTTAAGTGGGATAAATGAATACTTAGAGTTTTGGATAAGCCTATTGGCTATTGATTATTATGATCGAGGCTGTGAACTATTAGGGTTCTACTCTGGTCCTTCAATTAAAATAATTTTATGCATCTATTATATATAAAAATGAATTTTAGCATCTGTGTGAAATGGGTGTGTGTGTGTGTATATATATATATTATACCGATGCTTAAATGTATATGAATTTAGGTTGCATGTATATATATTATAATAATTCACTCAGTGAGGTCTGACTCCCCTCAATATCTTTTTTTTTTATAGGAACTTCATCTTCTTTAGACCTTAGCAGTAATACTTTACATCGGTCTTCTTCAACCCCGCCTAGATTATGTAAATTATTTATCTGAACTCTTATTGTATTCTAGAAAACTGCAGTAGTAGTGTATTAC
Organism: Mallotus nudiflorus; assembly: GCA_947683625.1. Taxonomy (NCBI): domain Eukaryota; kingdom Viridiplantae; phylum Streptophyta; class Magnoliopsida; order Malpighiales; family Euphorbiaceae; genus Mallotus; species Mallotus nudiflorus. Next base: position 352,397 of record CANTUR010000017.1, on the reverse strand, counting down.
CTATCAGCATTATGTTATTTTGGTTTAGAGACTTGTATTTGAATATTGTATGAATATTTTTATTATGATATATATATAAGATATTAATTAAATTTTTAATTTTGGTATTTATTTATTTATTTATTGCTTGTGATTTTTTTTAAGACTTGCTATAAGTTTCAGATTCGAAAGAATTCTTGTTTCCTAGCACCGGTCATGACTCCCTGTTTGGGTCGTGACAGATTCAAACTCTATGTTATTGTAATAAGAGGAAATATTTTATTGCTCAATTTCCATCGCTGGTCTGAGTATGGTAGATTATTTCTTAGGGTTCTTCCTTTATATATCTACAATTGAAGTAAAATCAATTTTAAATTACTCTAGACATATAGGGTTAGTGATCTGGAAATTTTTTTCTTGAGATTCATTATATAGAATTATTTATGAATTCTTAAATTCATTCTATTAAATGTGTTATAGTTGGTAGCCTCATATGTTTAGGTAGTTTGGTGATGTTATCATGCTAATGGAGGTTTCATAATTTTTTGGTGTTTAAAAACAAGTAAATTATGATCTATTTCATTTAAACCAAATGGAAATGAGGCTTTCACACAACTAAATGCAAGCAAAGGGAAGGAATCAATAAATGTAGGTGAATAACTTAATGTTCTATATAAATATAACATATAAAATAAGTAATCATTTATTTATTTATAAAGCTGATTGGTTGAGGGAAATATGTATATTCTAATTGATTGATGCTTATTTATAATTATTGTGATTTTTAATTATTGGGTTGATGGTTGATCATTCTTAAGATGAAATTGTACATGTGAATGAGGTTTTTTAAATTTAGGTGTCTTGTTTAGGTGAGAATAGAACCCTTGTTAAAGCCATATCTGGAGTTTTATAACTCCAAATGGAGTGCTTTTTGCTCTTATAAAAACTTTTACAAAATTGATAGAAAAAAAGGAAGCTTGACTTTGCTATTTTGATGGCCAATTTGGATTATACTTTTTGTTACTTAATTTAGTTAACAACTTGACCATGGTGAATTGTTTTTTATGATTCTCATTCTCTACATATCTAATTGATGTGAAATTAATTATAAATTAATTGAGACTTATAATGTTACTGATTTGAAGAATATAGTTATAAAATTCATAATGTGAAATTTTTAGTATATAATTGAATTTACCTTATCGAGTCTGTCATGTTGAAATATGATATATTTTTGGTATCTTTTTAGTATATAATTGAATTTGCACTATAAAATCTGCTATGTTGGAATATGGTATATTATTGATTTCTTATGTATTAGGGGACATAAATGGTTTAATGGAATGATATGTGATGTATATGTAAATATAAGATATATGGTTGGATGAGTATGATGACGTAATGATACTTGTGAAAGAGGCAATACTGTATGCGTTATCGAATCCCTTTGTTATACCATAAAAAGACTAAAGAAAAATGTTGTACAAGATTATGATGGACTGTGTGCGTATGGGGATTCATAAATAAATGAAAAAAGTTTTGGTTTCATATATAATCCACAAGTTTATTGTTGTTCAAAAGAAAATACTATACTCTGTACATACTATAAATTAATAACTAAACATTGAATGGATGGATAATTGATTATACTATATGTTTGAATGTGTTATTTTTCATAAGATATTATATTATTCATTTACTAAGCTGCAGTCTCACTCATCTGCATTATTTTTTAGGATTAGAAAAGTTGTAGTCAATCTTGAAGAAATAATTGCATCCAGTACACTAACAATCTAGCATTGTGTCATGTGGGATCAGCAATAAATCGTCCTCAGTTTTTCTAGAATGTAGCATTATGACTTTTCATATTTTGCATCAAGGCTAGAGTATTGTATATAAATAATCTAAAGAAAAATGTGAACTACTTATTTATGACTATACTTGCGAACTAAAATTTGACATTTATGGATATATTATTTATTAGTCACATATATACAATATATGTCTAAGATTCTTAATAAGTGTCTCAAAAAATTTTCTACATTATTTAAAAAAATAAAATAAAGTATCTTTTATCATAAAAAACAAATCTATATATATATATATATATATTAAATATTGAGCTTCAAAGTCATTAAAAACAACTCTTTATAATTTAGCATTCACTTCTAAAAATTTACATGTTAAGTTATTAAAATTCATAATATCTTTTAAAAAAATATATAAAAAATTTTATTTTATAATGCACATATTTTATTCTATATAAAACACTTTAAATCTATTACATTTAAAACATTACTTTTCCTTTATCTAACCAAAGCATTTCTATTTTTTCAACTATTTCTTATTTTTTTTATTCAATTGTTATTATTACTGCACATATTAAAAATATGCATGAATTCTGAATAAAAAATAATAAAATAAAACTATTGTCATAACTTTTTAAGTTCTTATTTTTATATTTGATTAATTTATTATTTTAAAAATATATAAAAAGGGTGAATTCACAATTACTTATAGGCAAAACTCATATTAAGGCCTTTAAACTTATTGACTTTTTAATTTTAGATTCCTAAAATTTCATTTTATAGATGCAGACTCTTAAACTTTATGGATTTGAAATTTTAAACCCTTATATCAATATTTTAACATAAATTATTTCCTTTTGGTCCCTAAAGTTTTTATATTTCTACCATTCATACAATTTTTTACCTTTTAACACTTATATCACTTTTAAAAATTTTTCATTGGTAAAAAATAAATTTAATTATTTTAATTTTTAATATTTTAAATTAAAAATATAAATTTATATACATTTTTAAATAATTTTAAAAATAAATAAACAAGTTAATGTTAAGATAAAAAAAATTATAATAAAACTATTGTTTTTCAAAATAAAATATTGTATTTTAAAAATAAATATTATGATGAAAAAGAACACCATAATTAAAATAGATTATGATAAAAAATATTTTATAATTCTTGAAAATTAAATTTTATATTTTTAATACATTTTTTAGTTTTTTGTACAAAATTTTAATTAAATTATTGTGAATAATTTTTTATAATATAACTTTTACGAATAGTGATTATCAATGCATGTCTGTATATCATCAAAAAATAATAATAGATTTTTCAACCAATTTAAACTTTTTATAACCGTTATCTTAACTTTTATTTCTTTACCATCCTTTTTTTGTACATGAGAAAAAATTATATTATAAAAATTTATTCATAATAATTTAAAATATTGTGAAAAATAGTAGCATTATTATAATTTTTTTTTTCAAAATTTAGCATAATAACATTAACTTATTTATTTATTTTTAAAATTTAAAATTATTAAAATATGTATATATAATTTAAAATATTAGAAATTAAAATAAATAAATTTATTTTTTGCGGGTGAAAAAATTTTAAATATGATATAAGTATTAAAAAATAAAAAATGATATGAATGTTAGAAATATAAAACTTTAAGGATTAAAAGAAAATAATTTATATTAAAAAATTGAAAGCAATTTTATAAAGTTTAAGAGCTTAAATATATAAAATGAAATTTTAAAGATCTAAAATTAAAAAATTGATAAATTTAGAAGTTTCAATATAGATTTTGTCTTACTTATAAAGTAAATCTTATAATTGTTGTAAGTTAAAAATAACAAATTATTTTCCATTAATATATATATATATATATATATTTAACATTTTCCATTAATTTCTTTATATGTATTGTTTTTGTCTACATTATTTTGATGTAATGGTCGAAACTTTTACAGGAGGTCGAAAATCGGAATTCTCCCTCCCACTCACACCCTCACTCTCACCTTCAAAATTATAAAATGTTTATAAAATATAAAACGTGCAAGCACTTCAAATAAAAAATCCAAAATCAATAAGAACAACAACAGATAGAGAAATTTCATCTCATCAGAGACCCAACAAACGGCTACTCACTTTCACAACCTCCAATATTAGTGGTGCAATCACGCCTTAACTCTCTCTCTCTCTCTCTCACCCCCCATTTTTAGTGATTAAATATCCATTTCTGTTCTTCAACAATTGCCAAATTAAACCAAACATTTTCTTTTCTTTTTTTGTTTCTCTGTTTCGAATTCAATTATTTTCATTTCCAAAAAAAAAAAAAAAAAGAAATTTTTTAAAAAATGGGCTTTAAAGCTCTTTTCCACAGGAAAAAATCCAAGAAAGCCGATGATTCCCACTCCGATTCATCCACAACAGCCCCCCAGCCACCCGGATCAAGATCTCTGTCCCTCAAACTAAAACCCAACGTCGATGAATTGGATCACGTTTTCAAGAAATTCGACGTAAATGGCGATGGCAAGATCTCATCCTCCGAACTGGGTTCTATTCTGTCCTCCCTCGGACACCAAGCCACTGACGACGAGCTAACCCAAATGATCAAAGAATTCGATGCCGACGGAGATGGGTTCATTGATTTTAAAGAGTTTGTGGAGATGAACACGCAGGGAGTTGATACAGATGAGGAGGTGATGGAGAATTTGAAAGATGCATTTGATGTGTATGATATAGACGGAAATGGGTCCATTTCAGCTGAGGAATTGCACAAGGTTATGGGCAGTATTGGCGAGGGCTGTTCTATTGCTGAATGTAGGAAAATGATTAGCGGTGTTGATAGTGACGGGGACGGTATGATTAATTTTGAAGAGTTTAAGGTTATGATGACCACGGGTGCTAGATGGGATTCGACTAATAGTTAGGCCGCCGCCGGCGGTGGCTCCTCCGGAGGTGAACGGAACAAGCAAATGTGGCGGTGGCGGTGGTTGGGTCCTGTCTTGTTTCCAAGATCTGATAGGTTCTTTTTTTTTCTTAATGTTTCTCGTTTTGTTCTTCTTTGAATTGGTATTTTTTCTGTTGGAATTTTGTGAATATTATTTTAATACAAGAATACAATTGCTTTACTATTATTTTTTCTTAAAAATTTTATTTATTTGTTGTGTTTATTGTTCTTTTCATTAAATTTTCATGTGCAATTGTTTGTGATTTCATTTGTGATGTTTAAACATACCCACTAATCCCAAATGCATGTACTTCAAGTTGTTTTTTTATAAGTCAATTAAAAAAAAAAGAGTTTTGTTAACTTTTATCCAAATTAAAATTTATGTTTATCTTAAATTAAAATAATAGATTGCCATGATTATATAAGTAATTTTCCTCGAATCTATTACGTTCAATAATCTCCAATTAAAATTCATCGCTTATTGTCTCTATTATGAAATGACTATTTATGTAACTCATTACATTTTTATTAACTATATGTGAAACATTTGATATATACATTGGTTATGTTCTGAATGTTTATATGCATATAAAAAATATGATTTTTGACAAATAGATAGATTTTTTTAAATTTTAGCAAGATTTAAATTTAATTAATTGAAATACAATTTTAGGATAATATTATTACCTTATATTGAATATGTTAAGACGAAGATGAATTAGAAATAAAAATTCTTAAGATTATTGAACTAAATCTTAAGATACCATTGAATGAATTTATAATCATGTGTAAATTGATAATTATTTGATTGATTATTCATTTATTTCTAGCTTTTGTTAGAATTTGCTTGGTTAATTTGGGTTTATAATTTGAGCACAAATTTCTTTCTTTTTAATTGTATTATTTATAGCATATATAGTGAGAAGGTTGAAATTTTAAAATATGGTGCAAAAAGGTTTGGGTTTTTAGACCAAATTGGAGTCTAACAAGCAACATTTTCAAATGGATTGTTGGAAGAAGGTATTTATTAAATATTAATAGAGAGTGAAAATCTATTCATAGCAATAGCCAATAGCCAATAGATGTTGCCTAATTTGTGTTTGCATTGCCTTTTATTGGCCAACTGGTTGTAGAAATGTGTCAATGCCTCCAATATCACGGGAAACACAGTTAAGTTTGACTAATTGCTTATTCTAGAAGTCATATTCACCATCCAATCAAATTTTTACTTTGATAGATTTCTGCCTATTTCAACTTGACTAAAATTACTTGAATTTGAATATAGTTTATTATATTGAAAAAATTATAAATTTGATGTTTAAACTTTTATAGTTTTTCTATTTAAGTGACTGATTTTTTTTTTTCTATTTAAGTGTTTGAATTTTAAAAAAATATATTAATCAGATGTATTCAAATTGTTTTAAATTTATTGTGTATTTAATTAGCTCAAATAGAGTCCACTTTTTTTCAACAATCTGTACTTTTTTTAAGTGGACAATAGTGGGGGATGAGTTGAAAAAAATTATATATGAGCTGAAAAAAGTAGATCCCGTTTGAGTTGACTAAGTATATTCTCAGCTTAAAATATGTTAGATACATCTGATTGATATATTTTTTTAAAATTTAGACACTAAATTTATAATTTTTCCTGTTATATTTAGCCAAATATAAAAGAATTCAAATTCACCATTGAAAGAAGTATGGGTGTGTTGATATGATAGCGATATGTTAGAGACAAAGTCTCTCAATGGTAATAGGGTTGTCGGTGGTGCAACTTCTACTGCAGTGTTTCTTTGTGCTCAACCTAACTTTTTTACAACCTTATCATCCAAACCCACACTGTCATAACCACCTTATTCATTACCTTTCCATTCTAGCAACTACACCTAAACCCAACCTTCAATAACTTGACCATCTACAATAAATGGTTATGAAAACCTCTTCAATCATGGCTATGGTGTTAAGACTAAATCGGTCAACACAACTCTTGCCAACAATGAATAAAAAAAAGGAGCATGTTTTGAATCAAAGAGTGTTAAAGCTTCTTCCAATAAAACTAGAAACATAAGCAAATCTCTTTGTTTTGTAGTTGATCTTAACATGGCTAAGTTGTGTATATGGAAAGACACAAAGTGTAATAATGCTTCTGGTCTTCAGCTCTATGTGGAACCACTAAGAAAGGCAGTGCTTCACCTTCCTATGTCCATGGAAGAGGGATCAGCCACAAATGTGCTTTCTAGATTTATTGAAAAGCTTTCTCTAAATACTGCACCTATTCCTAAAGTGCGTATTCTCCGATTGCTACCCAGCGCAAGTCTTAACAATAGTAATCTGATGAAGTGTAAAAGACACAGTGAAGTTAATATCAATCGGCGACTGTAGAAAGGTAATAATGGAAGAGAGGTTGTTGCTTTAGGATTTGCTATGGACAAAATAGATGGGCTGAATTCTAATTGGAAGGAGATATTGGTCCAATAAGGTAAAGAAGCCTAATCGTGTGAAAAAGTCCAATCGTGTGTTAAGTCCAAGGAAGGCCCAAGTGCAATGCTAACTATGAAGTCTTTGTTTGGTGATTATGCCATTAACAATGCAAAGCATAAGTTTTCTGCTATGGGAACCAAGATTGCGAATAAAAAAGTAAGGCCATTTCGAATGAAGAATCTAGCTCGGTCCCCTCAAGGAAATTTCGAATGAAGAATCTAGCCCAATCCCCTCAAGCTCAATTATTGGCTAAGGAGGCTCCACCTCCAACACCATCGATCCATCCAGAACATCTTAGAAGCTAGGCTTCTCGTATTTCTTTTTGCCATGATAAGTTAGTCATAAATATTTACTTCTACCTCTAGGCTTCATATTAGTAGGAGTATAATTAGTGTCTATCCTCTGTTGCTGGATGCTTTTATGTCTTTGCTTGTAAGCTCGTTAGCTTTCTCTTTTAATGAAGTTCAATTGTTTGAAAAAGAAGCATGGTTGTGTTTGATTGATGCTTTGGAATCAAAATTGGAAAGAAATGAAAAAAAGAATGAAAATTTTAAAAAGCTAGTTGTAAATTTGTGCTTTTGTGCAAATAGTAAATATTATATATATTTCAAAATAATTAATTAAATAATTTTAATTAATTAAACTACAATTTAATTAAATATAAAAATGATAACTTAAAAAGTTGTTGCATTAGTTTTATTTTATTATTTTTTGTTAAGAATATATATATATATATATATATATATATATATATATATATATATATATATATATATATATATATATATATATATATATATATATATTATTATTATTATTATTATTATTACTATATATATATATATAGTAATAATAATAATTGAATAAAAAATAGAAAATAGTTGAAAAAAAAAAAAGAATGTTTTAGCTAGGAAAAAATAATTTTTATGAAAAAAAAAAATAATATTTCACATTTGTAGAATTAAAGTGCTTTATATAGAATAGAACTTGTGTATCATAAAATAATATTTTTTCTATATTTATTATTAGAAAAATCTTGTGAATTTTAATCACTCAACACATAAATTTTTAGGAATCAATATTGAATTATGAAGAGGGACACGTGTTGAATTTTGAACTTAATGACTTTGAAACTCACATATATATAGATTGTTAGTTCACTAATAAAATGGAAATGAGAATCAACATGATTTATCACTTAAAATAATTTTACAATTATTTTTTTATATATAAAAATTAACATTATAATTATTTTTATACATTAAAAATCAATATTATAATTATCTATTATAAAATATTTATTAAAAGTATTTATTCACTTAAGTAGTAATATAAATTTAAAAACTAATTTTATTCAAACATTTAATATATATTTTTATTATTTTATATATTTTATTAATAAATTTTAACATATAAGTTAATATTTTAAATATTTGTCCAATTTATAGTTAGTTCGACTTGATTCCTAAGGGAATCAAAACTTATTCCTCAAGAATATAAGGAGAATTATGATTTCTATTGACAGAGAATTACATTATTATCCCATTCTCAATTTTAGCCATCCAAGCACTAGAAATTGTAATTGTTCATTCTGATTTCAATTTTAATTTTCACCATTATTTTTACCGAACAAACTAATCCCTCATTCCACTAATCCGTTGTTAGTTATTCCATTTTATAAATATTCATTATATATAAGGGAAAATGAGCCTACAAGTCCCATAAGTTATCAGAAATTTCAATCAAGTCCTAAAAAAATTTTTTTTTTTTGAGTCTTAGAAGCATTTAAAGTGTTTCAAGTTAGTCCACTTTCATGATCTTAAACGGAATGAACTAACATGACAATTAGATCTCACCTGATGAATTGACGTGTACAACCAACTCATTAATAATACTGAACCCATAAGTTGCATAAGTAATCCAAAATTTCATTTAAGTCATAAAAAAAATTTTGAGTGAAATTTTGATTAGATTAAAAACAAAATTTGTTATTTGATTTTTTATTCATTTTTACAGTCAATTAACAATTACTGATAAATTCATGTGACATAAATTTTGTTAAACAATTAGTTTAATAATAAAAATATATTTTTTAAATTTAACAGGTAAATAATATAGGAAAAATGATCCTATTTATTCTCAACTATAGGCCGATTTTTTTAAAAAATCTATCTTTTAATTTGTATCAATTAGATAGTTAATTTTTCTATTTCTTTCAATTTAATTTAACTTTCAATTGACATGTATAATTGTTGATGGGGAAAGGAGATCAAAACAGCTCCACTTTGATCAAGACCACAAAAAAAAAAAAAAGACAATGGTAAAAAATGAATTAAATCGAAAAAAGGTCAAACTTGAACTAAATCGAATAAGGGTCAAAATCAAATTGAATAGAACCAAATTGGTTTTGGTATGATCAATTTCACTTTTTTTTTACAATTTAAAACCTGTTAGATTTATGTAATTTTGCACTATTTTAATAATATTTAGGAGATCTATTATTGCTAATTTTCTATATTTATTAATTTTTTAGAAAAACAATCAAACCAATTTTCTAAAATGAATTTAAATAATTATAGTTTGAATTTTTGGTATTAAAGGATTTTATTAAATTTTTTAAATATTTGAAAACTAATATTATTGATTTATTTTTAAATATTAGTGATAAACCAATCAAAACGAACTATAAACACCCATATAATTTAAAATATTTTGAAAATTCAGTTTGGTTTAGTTTAAGTATATTTTTTATAATAAAAATAAAAAAATATTAGGACTTTATTGAAATTTTGGATAACTTATAGGACTTGTGAGTTCAGTATCATTAATGAGTTGGTTGCATATGTCAGTTCATTGAGTGGGGTCTAATTGTCACATTAGTCTATTCCGTTTAAGATAACGGAAGTGGACTAACGTGAAACATTTTAAATGTTTCTAGAACTCAATAAAAAATATATTTTTTAAGCATTCAATAGAAATTTCAGATAACTTATAGGACTTTGGGTTCATTATCCTTATATATAATTCAAATTTTTAAAAAATTTTAAAATTTGCATATTACGAACACACATTAAATTGAAATTTTTTATAATTATATTATTTTTATGATAAAAACTTATAAAGAAAGAACTATTTTCTTTTTGGATAACTATTTTCTTTTTGGATTTTTTTTAAATATATAAAAAGGATTACTGTATTATATATAATTTTACAATTCATGATTTTTACTTATTAAATATCTAACGGAAAATAATAATTATTATCTTATTATATATTATAAAACTCATTCACTCTCATTAATTTTGATAAACAATAATTAAAAATATTTAAATTCAAACCTTAATAATATTTATAAGGCCTACACGTTTGAGGCACTTTGCAATTTTATTCAAACTTTTTAATTTTGACAAAAATGCATTGATTTATCAATTTTTTTTATTAAAATTGACTAGAAGCCTTAGAGGTGCACCGGAACACAACAGTTAGGCTGACACCTTCTTAGCACCTATCAAAAATATTTTAAGAAGAAAAATAAAAGAGTTTACAAAAACAAACAACATTAAGAGAATTTAAAATTCTTTTGCATCATCCTATCTTTGGCTAGAACACTATTACAAAAAGATGGTGTAGATGACCACCAACAATCTTGAGCACAAGAAACACTCTCCTTTGTTAAACAATCAGCTACCATATTACCTTCACGAAATACATGAGTAATCGCTAAAGTCATATTGGAAATCTGTCAAAGACATCTTGACCAAACAACATGTAAACCCCATGGTACATTCAAGCTTTTAGATTTGAATAAATTAACAACATGCATAAAGTCACATTTTAACCATATTTTGTGCCAACCAAAGGTCTAAGCTCTATCAATACCATGAATGGCTACCTATAATTCAAAGACAAAAGCATGACACTGATTTAAAGGAAGAGTAAAACATCCTTTAACAAAACCCCTATAATTTCTGAAAATGCCACCAACACCGACCCTTCTTGGAGAACCCAAGGTAGAGCTTTCAATATTTAACTTTCACTGAGAAGATGGAGGCAATTGTCAAGTGGCCAAGATGATAAGAGTAGCCTTAGGAGGCTTATAAGTAACATAAAGTCTTTGAAAAATTAGTAGTTCATGTTGAGAATTAAATGTCGAACCAATTTTAAAAATATCACATTCGTTAATTGCATAAAAGATGATTTGAAAAGAATGAGAAACAAGCACTTGAATATTATCAAATGCTATTTTGTTAGGAGCATTCTAAATGCACCAAAAGGCTGTACAAATAGCAGTAAGAAAAGGGGGTGAACCTATGCACTAAACTATTTACTACTCAAAGATTAGAAAAAGTCAAGGTTATTGTCACAAGCAGGAAGTGACATGTCAAAAGCATTATATACTACAGTCCAAATTTGTAGAGCATACGGGTAATGTAAAAATAAATGAGAAGTTGATTTACAGTTATTACTATAGAGTCGACACACAGAAGTGATATACAACCCTTTATTTCTAAGAACATCATTTGTTGGAAGCTTCCCATTAAAAAGATGCCAACATAAGATAGACTTAGAAAGAGGGATGTAATTATGCTAAAGAAGGTGACACTAGTTCTTAAAGGGAAAAGACTGGCATTCATAGTGATAAGCATCATGATAAGTAATGTAACCATTAATGGACCCTTTCCATACTAATTGATTTTCATCCAACTTCGATGGGACATAAGAATGAATTTTTGGGATTTGCAATTCAAAATGCAGTAAAAATTTACAAATTTAATCATAAACCCAAACTAGGATCTATGTAATTCAATTAACCGATTATTTAGGGTTTTCAAAAACCTTACCATAGATGTAAAAATAGGTAGAAATGATGGAAGGACTAGAGGATGTTCACTCCGATGACACCCTACCTCGAGCTTTTAGTTATCTAAGCTGGATTAAGATGTCTCCAAATGAATACGTCCTCCACAAGTATCCATATAAACAGCCTTGAATCAAAATGAATGTGTGTGTGCTAACACCTTTTTCTTGATTTTCTCATAACTCAAGAACTCTGTATTTTTATTTTCTAAGAAGAGAGAAAAAGAATTTTGATGGCAGAATAATATCTATGTGAAACTCTAAAGAATATGTCATATTTATAGACTTCTCAATTAGGGTTTCATTTACCAAAATTCATTTTGGTATATTCCACTTATTCTAATTATGATTTTATTCAAATACAAATCAGAAATATTTTCCTATTTATTTAAGGTAACTATTACCTTAAATAAATAGATATATTTATTTATTTCCATAGAGGGCTTGGTAAACCCATATTCATTTTGGGCATGTTCTAAGTGTGTGACCATGTAGGTTCATATGACATTGACAGTGGGCCCGAAATCCCTATTTAGGCCTATAAGTCATAAGTGGCCTCTAGTATGACCATGTTATTTTCTTTAGTCTATCTTATTAAGGGGCTTATAGATATCTTACTCAGATTAAATGAGGGATAAATTCCTTCTCAATCACTCACATTCCTCACATAACTCATTTCATATCCAACAATAATCTATTTTATCATCCAGTTAAAGATAATGTTAGATTGAGTCAGAATACAAAATAGTAATGTAGAAATCCATGGTGATTTCAAGGTCAGAGGACTAAATCAATATTACTGTGATGAGAATTACTTATGAAAATTGTGTATATAGTATACTCTTAATGAGTTAATCCACTATATTATTTCTTAAATAAGTACCTATAAGTTGACTTAATATCTCATATTCATGATTAATAAAATATAATCATCAATCAACACCATACTAGCCTTTATACATTATAGTGACTAATGATAATTTGAATAGAACTCATATTTAATCTAAGGGTTTTACTATTAAGTCACATACTTGATAACCTTAGGAAGAATTAAATATTCAAGTAATTATAACAATAGAAAACGATAATGAAAATGCCTCTTTATTAATAAAATGATAAAGTCAGTCATACATGATTGACCTAGTGCATATCACTAATATGACTGTCTGCCATTATACTTCAAAAAGCAATGGTAAAAGAGGTAGTAAATGCCATTCATTGTTAATATAAAAATCCATAACCAAATAAGATAAAACTTCCTACGATGAAGGGGAAGGTGTAACTTATTTGTAAGACTTGCACCAGGCCATTTATCATGCTAAAAATTAACCTTTAAGTTTCTACCAATAATCCAAATGGCATTTTGTTGGATGTTCATAAACATGATTTTAATGGAGCCCCATATAGAGGAGATAAGCCGACGGGGAGAGTTATAATCCTTTAAATAATGACATTAGAGAAAATAAAAAAAAGCCATCATGCTTCATGACTAAACCCGCTAACTTATGAACATGAGTTAAATTAAGATGCTTTAAAATTTTTATGCCTAAACCTCTTTCTTCTTTTGGGATACAACATTGTTTCCAAAGGACCACAATCAACTTCTTATTCGACATAGAATTAGTCCACAAAGTTTTGAATAGCTTTTCCATATTTTTTATAAGATAGATAGGCCATTTGTAGACCATGAAACTATGCATGAAGGAGCTAGTAATGACTGAATTTACCAAGCATATACATCTCGCCATTACTAGAAGACACCTTCCACCCATCAAATCTATAGAGAATGGCAACAACAATCTAAATTAGATGAGAATGCTTTAGTGTACCTTTAAAAAACTAAACACCCAAATACCAAAAAGGAACCCCAACTTTATGTTGGATATGGAACATAGATGAGAAACTAGCCTACGAGGGGTAAAGGACCCAAAAAAAAATTCTAATTTTTCCTAATTAATACGTTGCCCTAAAATTGCATTATAAGTATCCAAAGTATGATTTAAAACTCTAAGGTTTCTAGTAGAAGCTTTCCTAAATATTAGAATAACATCTGGATAGAGGAAATGAGAGGGAACCTTTGTATTACATCTAGAAATTATAATAAAATCTCTAGTATTAACCCAAGCTATAATCCATAAACTAAGAAAATCTTCACCAATATAAAAAAATAAGGGAGATAAAGGGTCCCCTTATCGAACCCCTCTCTTACATTAGAAGTAACCCTTACTAGAACCATTAAAAGCAATAGAAATTCTTGTAGATTAAAGAATAACCAGAATCCATAAATGAAATTGATTACTAAACCCAAAGCAGTGCATCACCTCAAGATAAAATCCCAGCTAATCAAATTCAAAGCTTTATGAACATTAATTTTAATAGCCATATTATTAGCTCTCCCATTATGCTCTATAAGGTTAATGCATTCTAATGCTCCTTCAATAAAATGTTCAATATAACGCCTTTTTACAAAACTAATATGCTCATTAAAAATAATTTTAGCTGCTACCATGGAGAGATGATCAACTAAACTTTTTATAATGATTTTAAAAATAAAGTTAGTGAGCATAATTGGCCTAAAATTGCCAATCTGAATAGCTTTAGATACTTTGGGAAGCAAAATCATCAAACTAAAATTTAATCAAGGTTTTATATATCCATGGGTAAAAAATTGAGAAACAGTAGCACAAACCTCATTGCCAACTATATTTCAATAATGAGTGAAAAAATCACCTTTAAAGCTATCTAGCCTTGGAGAGTTAGACCCATCCATATAAAAAATTATGTTTCATATCTCCTCATAAGAAGGCATGTGAAGAATATGGGTATTGTCCTCGTCAGTAACTAATTTTGGAATCATTTGAGAGATTAAGCCAAAATTAGTCAGATTGGAATGAGAAGATTAGTTGAAAAGCTGTTTATAGAAATCAATAATGTGATTTTCAATGGCTAATGCATCATTAAAGAGGAAACCATGAATTTCCAAAGCCTGAATACTAGAAATAGCTCTTCGTTGAGAAACCATAGCATGATAAATACATGTATTTTGGTCATCTCCATGTAACCATTTTACCCTACTAATTTCCTTATAGGACATTTGTTACTGAACAAGGCAAGTCTCCAACTATTGATGAATATCCAGTTCTTGAGGGTGCAAATCTTCAGTAAAGCCTAAATTACAAATATTAAAAGAGTTAGCAAAACAAAGAGCACAATCAAGTTACTATTTTATTCTTGCATTCCCTTTCCTACTATTGGACAAAGTATAAAAGGTGCCTATAGTGTCCAAATTAGATAAAAAATAATCATCAAGCACAACTATAAAATATTGATAAGAAACAATCGAAGGAGCACGTCTAGACTTCTTTTGAGTTCTTAAACAAGCATTGAAGTCGCCAATCAAAAACCAACTAACTGAGAATTAAGAATGGAGGGAATAAATCTCATTCCAAAGGATTATATAAATAACACTAGAAGTGCTGCCATGACTAAAGAACCCAACTATCAACATTATTAAAATAAAGAGAAATAGTGACTTGTTGGTTAGAACAAGCAATAATAGAAGAAGTGAGATGAGAAACAACAAAAACCTAAAGAGATGGGAGAGGAGCTACATTACAAGACATAGGTTTCAAACCCAATTGTCATAAAAAATTGGAAGGGATATCTTTTAGCTTAACCATTATTTCCACAATGCCAAGAATATCCGGTTTATTAGCATAACAAAGACTGTGAATTTTTTATAATTTATTAGAGTTCCCAACACCCTTACAACTCTAATAAAGGATCTTTATGATTAAAGTTGAGGCGGTTTCAAAACATGCTTAGAAAGAACAAGTTTGAATTTGGTCCTTGTTTCCCGGTTTGATATAATGCAAATATACATAGTTATTTAGTGTAGTTTAGTTGTTATTTCATATGATTTTTATTATGTTTGTGTGTTTATTTGATTATGCAATTGTTATTTTTACTTCTAAGTGTCTTTATTAGTTGCTTGTGTGTTTCATACATGTTTTTAGCCTTGATTGGTGCATGAAAGGAGTTCTAGACTTGTTAAAATGAAGAATGAAGCTTTTGAAGTTAAAGGATGCAAGTTGGAAGCTTTCACTAGTCGTCACTTCCTTCACGAGTCGTCATCAATTCATTTTGTGCTGAGTCGTCAAGCCTTCACTAGTCATCACCAATTGTTTCTGTGATGAGTCATCACTCATTCACGAGTCGTCACTCTACAAAGGGTTGCAACTTTTCACCCTTGAGCAGTTTTCGTATTTCGGCCATAACTTCGTCTACCGATGTCCAAATTGAGTGATTCAAGTTGCTATGGAAAGATAACACAGAGTAATACAGCTTCATGAAGGAACTTTCTAGAAATAAAGTTTTTGGATTGACGAAAATGCCCTTGAAGTTACAGCTTCTGCACATAATGGTGACCCTTGATGTTAAGTGATGCCTTTTCAAGTTCAATCATATTCTAGACACTTCAAACATCCTTTAAGTTATATAAATGCATCAATTATGTTCTGGAGAGGGAGAACAGAAGAAAAACAAGAGGAGAATAGAAAGGAGATATATACAAAAATAATAAAAAAAAGGAAAAGAAGAGAGAGAGAAGAAGAACAACAAAGGAAGGGAAGATATTCTACACCAAGCAAGTGTTAGAAGATTGTAAAGGGTTTTATCTATTCACTTTCTTTTCTATCCCTTTTCTAAGTTGTATTTGATTTCCTCTCTTTGTTCTTTAAGTATGTATTTTGGCTAAATCTTGTATGAGAATTGCAATTATGAATTAAATAAGAACTACTTTTCTATCTTATTTTATTTATGATTTAATTTCAATTAGTGCTTAATTATGTTATGTATGCTTGATGACCATATATAACTTGTTAATTGAATTACTTACAATGAGAATTGGAGTAATTTGGTGGAAAATAATTGGAATTACTTAAGATCAGAATTTTGCTGGGTATCATAAAGGGAATTCATCTTAAGAGAAATATAATTAGTATAATATGCCTTTTGGTTTTCTCTTATCTCTGTAATACAACGAGAGTTCTTGTAGACTCTAGGAGGAAATACCTTTAATTGACAATAAGAATTGCTCTTAAAGATTATATACTAATTTCCAATCAACATGTTTATATGATAATATTTTACAAGTTCTTATTTATATTCTAAATTGTGATTCTTACATATATTTAATATAACTTTTGTTTTGTATTTTTAGAAATTAATTAGTGTTACATCTTCATATTTTCTATAATCATTATTCCAACTCTAATTTATTTGCCTATCCATCTAAGTATCCATCCAATTAATACAAAATTGCTCTAAATTCCCGAGTGTTCGACACCCCTACTTGCTCTATACTAAGTCCTAGAGACTAGGGTATACAATTTGATCCGCTTCAAATTTTTGGCGCCGTTGCTGGGGAATTTTTTTAGAATTTTTATTAATTTAGGGTAGAAAAAGGTTGTTTTAGGCCTTGTCTTTATTTCTCGTTTGTTTTTATATTCTTTACTTGATATTTGTTAATTTTAGTTGTTTGATTGTAAGTCTTTATTTTTAGATGCTTACTAGAAGCACTAGTGATAGTAATTTGTATTTTGATCCTGAAATTGAATTCACTTTACGTAATTTACACAGGGAACAAAGGCAAAGAAGAGAGAACCAATTTAATTTGAACAATATGGCTCAACCGGAAAGAAGAACGCTAGGTGATTTTGCTATGCCCGATATTTTAGGTAGTTTTAGAGGGATTGTTGCTCCAACTATTACCAACAATAACTTCAAAATTAAGCTGAGTATCATTCAAATGGTGCAAAATAATCAGTTTGGCGGTTTACAAGGAGAAGATCCTTATGCTCACATATTCGCTTTTCTTAATGTGTGTGCAACTTTCAAGATAAATGGTCTGACGGATGATGCTATTAGACTGAGATTATTTCCATTTTCAGTTAGAGATAAAACACAACTTTGGCCCACTAGTTTGCCAAATGAATCAATCACAACATGGGATCAATTTAAGCAAGCATTTCTGCATAAGTATTTTCCACCACATAAGATGGCCAAGTTTCGCAATCAGATCACCACTTTCAAGCAAAATGGGAGTGAGATAATTTATTCAGCTTGGGAAAGGTTTAAGGAGCTTCAGAGGCAATGTCCACATCATGGCTTGCCGAAATGGATGATTCCTTAAATCTTCTATAATGGGTTGACGGATGAAAATAGAAATATTGTGAATGCAGTAGCTGGTGGAAAGTGGATGGGTTAAATGGCTAGAGAAGCCGTTACTCTACTTGAAGAGCTTGCATCTCAAGGGTACATGGGTCATGAAACAACTATGGTGAAAGCAAGAGGAGTTTTGGAGCTTGACACAATTAAATTGCTGAATGCTAAGGTAGATGCTCTCACTAATATGGTTAGTAAAAATCATATTAATTCTATAGAAAGTGTTAATATTGTTTGTGAGTCATGTGGAGGACCTCATTCATATTCTCAATGCAATTTAAGTTCAAATAAGGATGTGAACTTTGTGCAAAGGGGTTTTAATCAAAGAATGGGGCTGAATTCCAACACTTACAACCCTCAATGGAGGAACCATCTTGGATTCTCATAGTCAAACCCATCCTCCCAATTAAACTCTCCATATAACCCAAACACCAAACCTCAAAATCCACCTGGATTTCCTATGAGGCAACAAGCTTTTAATCCTACCCAATCTAAACCCAACCTTGAAACCCTTATAGAGCAGTTTGTAAACTAACAAATGTCCATTAACAAGTAAAATGAGGAGCAATTTAAGCAATTAAATTCAAAGCTTGAGTAGCTTGCTACTCATAACCACATCCTTGAAGCACAAATTGCCCAACAAGCCTCCTCCTCTAATACTAAACCTTTGGGAAAGCTTCCTAGCCAACTGGAGTATGTACAAAAGGAGTCTTGTCAAGAAATTACCTTGAGAAGTGGTAAGGAGCTTGAAAAAGATCAAAATAAGAAAAAGAGAGTGGTTGATGATGATAATGGGGTACAGATTGAGGAAGTGGATGCTAGAAGTAAATAATATGATGAAGTGGGTGCCAAGAAAGGTAGTAAAGGAGTTGATATAACACCAATCAAAGAGGATGAACCAGAGGTGGATGTTAAAACTCTTCCTTTTCCTCAAAGGTTCATAAGGCGTAACCTAGATAAGCAGTTTGGAAAGTTCCTTGATTATCTCAAGGAAATTACTATCACCATACCATTTATGGATGCTATTAGAGACATGCCAGCTTGGGGTAAATTTTTGAAGGACATTATTAGCCATAAGAGCAAGTTTGAAGATTATGGTTTAGTGTCTCTTGTTGAAGAATCTAAAGCTATGTACTCCAAGTCCCTACCAAAGCTTAAAGATCCTGGTTCATTTACGGTTCCTTATGCAATTGGAGGTACACATTTCGATAAAGCTTTATGTGATATTGGTGCTAGTGTTAGCCTTATGCCTTATTCTATTTATAAAAATCTTGATTTGGATGAACTTAAGCCTACCAATATATGTCTTTCCTTGGCGGATAAATCTATCACATATCCACTTAGGATTTTAGAAAATGTACCAACTAAAGTTGGGAAGTTTGTAATACCGATTGACTTTATTGTCTTGGAAATAGAGGAAGACCTTGAGATTCCAATTTTATTTGGGAGACCATTTTTAAGAACAGCAGGGGTAATCATTGATATGAAGAGAAGGAAGATCACATTGGAAGTGGATAATGAATCTTTGGAATTTGATGTGATGAAAATCAAGAAGTTAACACCGCTGGAAGTGGCAAGGTGAATTGACTCCATAGATGTTATTGATGAATGTATTAATGAAGTAATTCATGAATGTTTGAGACAAGACCCTATGGAGCCATACATGATGTAAGAAGATAATGAGCAAATCTTGGAGGTGACTCCATATCAATCTTCTTATAGGACATCAAGATTTGAACCTTTAAGGTAAGAGGATGATTCAAAGGTTACTACATTAAGTGAAGAAATCAAGTTGGAGCTCAAGCCTCTACCATCAAACCTAAGATATGCTTTCCTTGACTCCAACTTTAAATTTCCTTTTATTGTGAATTCATCCTTGCCTAGTGAAAATGTTAATGCCTTATGTAATGAGTTGCTTAATCATGAAAATGCCATTGGTTATTCTATAAATGATTTAAAGGGGATCAGTCCTAATGTGTGCATGCATAGAATTCTTTTAGAGGACCATGCTAAGCCTTCCATTGAAGGTCAAAGGCAATTAAACCCCACTTTTAAGGAAGTGGTTAGAAAAGAGGTAATTAAGTTGCTTGATAATGGAATAATATACCCCATTAGTGATAGTAAATGGGTGAGCCCCGTTCAAGTGGTACCAAAGAAATGAGGCTTAACCGTTATTAGGAATGAATCTAATGATTTGATTCCTACAAGAACTATCACGGGATGGTGAATGTGTATTGACTATAAAAAGTTAAATAAAGCAACTAGGAAGGACCACTTCCCATTGCCTTTCATTGACCAAGTTCTTGACAGACTAGCCAATTTTTCTTTCTTTTGTTATTTAGATGCCCTTAGTGGATTTTATCAAATCCCTATTCATCCCGAGGATCAATCTAAGACCACTTTTACATGTCCATATGGCACTTTCGCCTTTAGGCGTATGCCTTTTAGTTTATGTAATGCACCTACAACTTTTCAAAGATGCATGTATTCCATATTTAGTGACCTACTTGATGATTGTGTAGAGGTTTTTATGGATGACTTTAGTGTGTATGGTACTAACTTTACTCATTGTCTAGACAATCTCTCTAAGATTCTTGACACGTGTATTGAACATGGATTGGTTTTGAATTGGGAAAAATGTCATTTTATGGTACAAGAGGGAATTATTTTTGGTCACCTCGGTTTCAAAAAGAGGCATTGAAGTTGATAAGGCAAAGATAGAAGTGATTGAAAATTTGCCACCTTTGAAATGTGTTAAAGATATAAGAAGCTTCCTTGGACATGCAGGATTTTATTGAAGATTTATCAAAGACTTCTCAAAGATAGCAAAGTCGTTATGTAAGTTACTTGCTAAGGACTTTGTTTTTGAGTTTGATGAAGCATGCCTTGACGTATTTGACACTTTAAAAAGAGCTCTTGTTTCTGCACCCATCTTGCAACCACCTAATTGGGAGCAACCATTTGAAATAATGTGTGATGCCAGCAACTTTGCAGTGGGGCTATTTTGGGTTAAAGAAAAGAAGGCAAGCCTTATGTGATTTACTATGCTAGCAAACTACTTGATGAAGCTCAAATCAAGTACACCACAACAGAAAAGGAGTTGCTTGTAATTGTTTATGCATTTGACAAGTTTAGAGCATATCTTATAGGGAAAAAGGTGATTGTTTATTCAGACCATGATGCTCTTAGGTATCTTCTAAGTAAAAAGGAGGCAAAACCTAGACTCTTACGTTGGATTTTGATGCTCCAAGAGTTTGATTGGGAAGTAAGAGATAAAAAGGGAAGTGAGAATCTTATCGCGGATCATCTATTAAGACTTGATCAAGATGGATTGAAGAAAAATGATGATGGTGTGCCAATTAATGATACTTTTCATAATGAACATCTATTGAGTATAACATCAAAGGACCTTCCATGGTATGCAGATATTGCTAATTATCTTGTTAGTGGTGTTCTTCCTTATGAGTTAGATTATCGTCAAAGAAAGAAATTCTTGCATGATGTTAAATTCTATTATTGGGAGGAGCCCTTTCTTTACAAGAGATGTGCTGATGGGTTAATTCGAAGATGCATTCCTCAAGATGAAGTTCAAGATGTCTTGAGACATTGTCATGCTTTGGATGTTGGTGGACACTTCGATGCATCAAAAATAGCTTCTAAGGTACTACAATTAGGTTTTAGTGGCCTACTTTGTTTAAAGATGTTAGAGATTTTGTGCTTACATGCGATAGATGCCAAAGAATGAGTAACATCACTAAGAAACATGAGATGCCCCTAAAGGGAATCCTTGAAGTTGAACTTTTCGATATTTGGGGTATAGACTTTATGGGTCCATTTCTGAGCTCTTTAGGCTACAAGATATTTTAGTGATGCTGGACTACATTTCAAAGTGGGTTGAGGCAATACCAACAATTACTAATGATGCTAAGGTTGTTAAGAAGATGCTTAAAAAAATTATTTTTCCTAGGTTTGGTACTCCTAGGGCATTGATTAGTGATGGTGGCTCTCATTTCTATAATTATATGATAGAGGCTCTTTTGAAAAAGTATGGAGTGACACACAAAGTTGCTACTCCATATCATCCACAGACGAGTGGGCAAGTCGAGATTAGCAATAGAGAGATTAAGTGGATCTTAAAGAAAATGGTATCTTCATCAAGGAAGGATTGGGCATTAAAACTTGATGATGCTCTCTGGGCGTATCAGACAGCTTTTAAAACCCCAATTGGCCTTACACCTTATCAATTGGTTTATGGGAAGTCTTGCCATCTACCCGTTGAATTAGAGCACAAGGCATATTGGGCAACCAGGGCTCTGAATTTTGATTTGAAGAAGGCCGATAAGAAGAGGTTGCTTCAACTTAATGAGTTGGAAGAGTTAAGAATGAATGCTTATGAGAATGCAAAGTTATACAAGGATCTCACTAAGATATAGCATGATAAGCATTTATCTAAGAAGGAAATTCATGAAGGTGACCTTGTTCTTCTTTATAATTAAAGACTCAAATTATTTCTGAGAAAGTTGAGGTCAAGATGGTCGGGTCCGTTTAAGGTTATTGAAGTGTATCCTCATGGTGCGGTGGATCTTGTTAATGCCAAGGGGGAAATCTTTAAGGTAAATGGACATCGTCTCAAACCCTACTTGATTTGTGATGCAATAGATCCAAATCACTCTATCTCTCTACTTGCACCTTAATGGAGTTAAGATAAGGTACAATTTACACATTTTTATTTTAAGGTACAATTTTTATATTTCATTTTTATTTCCTTTTATCATTATTTCATTTCATTCTAGAATAACACTATTTCTTCATATTTTCATGTCTTGATTTATACATTCCTTTTTATTTCACATTATTTGTTTATTTTAGTACTACGTTTAGCACACTAATATACCCACATTTCTTTTATTACTAGGTTTATTTTTAGTATATAACTGGTTTATGATTAGTATTTTATTCTGTTTTTCACACATTCCCATTATGCTAGTACATTTACCACACATATTGCACAATGCAATAATTGGTCACGACTCGTCAAGCATTGACGAGTCATAACAGAGACCTTTGTTGACGAGTCATCAAGACTTGACGACTCATCACAGCAACATGAGTTGACGAGTCGTCACTTATGGATGACTTGTCCAATTGGCAATTAAATAGAAAGGTAAGGTCACGACTCGTCAAGTATTGACGAGTCGTCATAGAGGGTGAAGTTCATGAGTCGTCAAGCATTGACGACTCGTGACAGAAGATAAGGGTGACGAGTCATCACATGTGGATGACTCATTCCTCCATACGATTCTTGAATAATTTTTTAGCCATGCATCATATTTCCTTTAACTCATTTATATATGCATTCTTTTTATGTATACTTGTCTTATTCTATTTATTTTCTACCCAAATTCAACTTTTCAAATTGAAAAGTTGTTTCTTTTCCAAGAATAGACATGTCCTTTCCCATCTAAGACACACATTTTCACCCTAACTTACACCCCTATCCCTTACACACCTATTCTCCCTATAAATAAACCCTTTTGACTACCTACACACCCATTTTTCCTTTCATTAAATTCGAGCATGAATTTCTTTTCTATTCTATTCTCTATTTCTACTCTCTACTCTTATCTTTTCATTTTCTCTATTCTCCATTACATACCCATTCCAACTCTTCATTTCTCTATATCCTTTCCATCTTCTCTTCTCTATTTCACTCCCACCCTAACCGAAATACCCTCATCATCTCTCCCTATTTTCTTTGTTTTACATTTCCTTTGAGTAAGTTTCTTTCTATGGGTAAGACAAGGATTTCTTCTTCAAAAAGACCACACATTGATAAGGAACAAAACCAATACGAGGAGGAAAACCCCTCCAAAACTTACAAGGCTAAGTTCCCAATCCTTACACATGAGGAAGGTTCTAGATTGACTACCATTCACTTTCTGGAAATATTAAGTTGTAAGTATATTCCCAACTCTCTTTTGAATGATGCTGGTATGCTTGAATCTTTCACTCAAATGTTAACTCAGTGTGGACTTATTAAATTTGTATCTATGCATGAAGACACCATTATTGATTTAATTACTGAGTTTTATACAACTTTAGAGGTTAATGCTAAGAACTCATAAATTTTGGAGTTTCGATTGGAAGGGAAGCCACATCAACTCACTTATTCTTTTATGAATCGAGTTTTCGGTTTCAAAAGAGAAGGATTATGTGACCCCCCCCCCCCCCCCTCTCTCTATAACTCTAATGAATTCTGGAAATTTTTAACTGGTTTGCATACACCATTTGACTCTAGAAAGGGTAAAGCTATGTTTATCAAAGACTTAAAGTATTGGTTGTTACATAAGGTGCTTGCTTGTGTCATTTTCTATAAAACTAAATTCAATAGAATCTCTGCTCAAGAGTTATTTTTAATGTGGTGCATACATAATAAAAAACAAGTATACTAGACTTACTGGATTTTTAACCAAATGCTTGCTTGTTCCTCACGTAAAGATGCACCTTTAACCCATGGGCATATGGTTACTATTATTGCAAAAGCTTTGAATGTTAACATTGCTAACTACACTCATTTTGCTGAGCATTCTTATTTTACTAAGCAAGCATTTGTACGTGGAGAAGTAGTGGATTCAGATTTTTATGTCATTCCTGCACGCTCATGATCCTGTTGGAGAGGCATTAAGAGGCCTCCACAAGATGAGGATTCTCAAGAAGAAACACATGGTTTTGATGAACAAAGCAACCCTGAGGAAGAAAGTGAGGAATTAGCTCACCCCACACCATTGGGTGATGTTCCTTTACTTACATATCCACTACAAAGTGCCCCCAGTTCTTTAAGTGACCACCCACCCATATGGGATCAGATTCTACATAACCAGAGTACAATGCAAGGACAGTTGAATACCTTGAATCATCATCAATAAGAACTCAATCATCGCCAACACAAAATGGAGTACAAATTGAACCAGTACTTTATTCAAAGTGGATTTTTGGTGGAGTCTCCACCAACCACTCCTACCGATGACTAGCGGAGTATTTCTTATCCTTACCCTTACATTATTTTTCATTTCATTGAGGACAATGCATATTTTTAAGTATGGGGGAAGGGATACTAGTATGATATTAGTGGTATGTTATTAGTATATTTAGGATATATAAGTAGTATCATGTTTGCATGTTTTATATGTTTTATTCTCTTCTTATATATTAAATAAGTAGTTGTTCTTTTTAGTCTACTTGATTTTGATTGAGGTTAATCACTAATGTTGCTAATTAGATTTTAAGTGCTCCATTAATAGAACTTGAAAGTTTCATATAGTATATGCTATAAATTTGCCTTTTTATCTCTTTTTATTACTTCTAAGGTCTAAAGAATATTTAGTCAATTTGCTAACTATGCTTAAGGCTAAGGTAGTAAGGATTCAAGCTTAGGTTTCCTTAGAATTATGGGTAACCTTAGGGAAACTATAGCCATAATACTCATGAAATTTACTTTTCAATAATGGATGAGGACATTTCTATCTTAAAATAAAATAAAATAAAATAAAATAATGCTTGTAATGTTATGCATCTTGAGTAAGTTGTGTGCAATTGAGTATGCTCCTTAGTTGCATTCATTCGGAAAGGGGTGTATGATGTTGCAAGTAGATGTATTTCAAGTAAGTTGTGTGCATTTGTGTTTGCTCCTTATTTGCATTCATTCGGAAAGAATACATCCTAAAAAAAGAAAAAAA
Organism: Mallotus nudiflorus; assembly: GCA_947683625.1. Classification (NCBI taxonomy): domain Eukaryota; kingdom Viridiplantae; phylum Streptophyta; class Magnoliopsida; order Malpighiales; family Euphorbiaceae; genus Mallotus; species Mallotus nudiflorus. Next base: position 326,357 of record CANTUR010000017.1, on the reverse strand, counting down.
ATATATATTTGAATAGAATGTCTGAAAATGCCATGAGAAGAGTGAGTTCATGTGTGTGCTTAACATTGTCTCAAGGTTGCTTTTATTTTTAGAGATCATAAGTTTGGAGAATGAATATTTTAGCTAAGTAGCTTGGTTAGAACTTTGAATTTATATTCTTGATTTTATTCTTGGTAGATTGAAACAAATTGGTGAATTTATTGCTTATGCTATGAAACTTGTTTATTTTATTATTGTGGAGCATTGAAGTTTAATTGATTAACTATCTTTTATAACCTCTTTCATTTTTGGGATGACTTAATAAGACAACTACATTTGCCTTAGAAGAGATTAAAATTTTGTGTGCTTTTCTATGCTTTGATTCTTCTTGCTTGAGGGAAAGCAAGGTCTAAGTGTGGGGGAGTTTGATATAATGCAAATATACATAGTTATTTAGGGTAGTTTAGTTGTTATTTCATATGATTTTTATTATGTTTGTGTGTTTATTTGATTATGCAATTGTTATTTTTACTTCTAAGTGTCTTTATTAGTTGCTTATGTGTTTCATACATGTTTTTAGCCTTGATTGGTGCATGAAAGGAGTTCTAGACTTGTTTAAAATGAAGAATGAAGCTTTTGAAGTTAAAGGATGCAAGTTAGAAGCTTTCACGAGTCGTCACTTCCTTCACAAGTCATTACCAATTCATTCTATGCTGAGTCGTCAAGTCTTCATGAGTCGTCAAGCCTTCACTAGTCGGCACCAATTGTTTCTGTGACGAGTCGTCACTCTACAAAGGGTTGCAACTTTTCACCCTTGAGTAGTTTTCGTATTTCGGCCATAACTTCGTCTACCGATGTCCAAATTGAGTGATTCAAGTTGCTATGGAAAGATAACACAAAGTAATACAGCTTCAAGAAGGAACTTTCCAGAAATTAAGTCTTTTGGATGGACGAAAATGCCCTTGAAGTTACAGCTTCTGCACATAATGGTGACCCTTGATGTTAAGTGATGCCTTTTCAAGTTCAATCATATTCTAGACACTTCCAACATCCTCTAAGTTATATATATGCATCAATTATGTTTTGGAGAGGGAGAACAAAAGAAAAACAAGAGGAGAACAGAAAGGAGATATATACAAAAATAATAAAAAAAAGGAAAAGAAGAGAGAGAGAAGAAGAACAACAAAGGAAGGGAAGATATTCTACACCAAGCAAGTGTTAGAAGATTGTAAAGGGTTTTATCTATTCACTTTCTTTTCTATCCCTTTTCTAAGTTGTATTTGATTTCCTCTCTTTATTCTTTAAGTATGTATCTTGGCTAAATCTTGTATGAGAATTGCAATTATGAATTAAATAAGAACTACTTTTCTATCTTATTTTATTTATGATTTAATTTCAATTAGTGCTTAATTATGTTATGTATGCTTGATGACCATATATATCTTGTTAATTGAATTACTTATAATGAGAATTGGAGTAATTTGGTGGAAAATAATTAGAATTACTTAATATCAGAATTTTGCTAGGTATCGTAAAGGGAATTCATCTTAAGAGAAATATAATTAGTATAATATGCCTTTTGGTTTTCTCTTATCTCTGCAATACAATGAGAGTGCTTGTAGACTCCAGGAGGAAATACCTTTAATTGACAATGAGAATTACTTTTAAAGATTATATACTAATTTCCAATCAACATGTTTATATGATAATATTTTACAAGTTCTTATTTATATTCTAAATTGTGATTCTTACATATATTTGATATAACTTTTGTTTTGTATTTTTAGAAATTAATTAGTGTTACATTTTCATATTTACTGTAATTATTATTCCAACTCTAATTTATTTACCTATCCATCTAAGTATCTATCCGATTAATACAAAATTGCTCCAAATTCCTAAGTGTTCGACACCCCTACTTGCTCTATACTAAGTCCCAGAGACTAGGGTATACAATTTGACCCGCTTCACGGTTCTTTGTTGTAACTGTAATCCATTCCATATAATCATATTATTAGCCAACAAAGCCTTTTTAGAGTCGGCTTTAGAAGGAATGAAATCTGTTTGGTGACTAATGTCCATTGTCTACAATGGTTCTTTAATGATTTTATCTAAAGCAGCTGCATTATCTCTGTAGAAATTGTGGCATTTGTATTCAAATTAGCTATTGATACTGAATTATCCTTTAAGATAGAATTTTTTTGATAACTTATTTTCCAGAACTCTTGAACTGGAACCCTACAAGTGGTTAACAAAGGGTAAGGTGAGAGGTGGGAAGGATCCCCACAAACCCTCTGATGCCTAAGTCAGAATATGTAGAGAGAGAATCAAGAGAGAGGAGAAGAATAATGAGAGTATAAGAGAATGGGATGAATGAGAATGAGAAATATGGGGTCCTATTTATAGAGATAGTGATGCTCAAACCTGAGAAGAGTAGGATTCCTCTTTGAATGAGAGTTCTAAGTCAATTAGAAAAGTATTCCTTCTTTTTTGGGAGTCTCTTTATTTAAAAACCTTTTCCTACTTGTCTTTGAACGTCCTTCCTTTCCGAGTAATCTATATAGGAAAATAAAGATCTTGTTTGAACAGGCATATATATATGGGGTATCATTTTCTTTTCAATAAATACAGTGTCATCCTGAACAATTTAATCGGAGTTTCTAACCTCGTAAGCTCCTTTAATCTCCTAGATATTGTCCATAGCATCCTGAAATTGTTTGCTAGCAACCATTAGAGCAAAGTCTGCCTGGTTCGTTCGAGGTGTTTGAAAATAAGAGATGGGCTTTTTCTTTGGTTAAGGGACATGATGCTTCTTTTCCATTTTGTTGTTAAGGCAACAAGTTGAAGGGTGATGCCCATTACTCTTATATGTAGTACAAAATTTTAGTAAATTTTCATAAAAAATTTCAACAAAAAAACTCTTACCTGTAGTCTCAACCATAATATGCTCTGGTAATTTCCCGACAACGTCCAACTCAACTAGAACATGAGCATAGTGTCCAAATTCACCTCAGTAGTAGTACGGTCAATTCTAATGGGGATGCCAATACAACTTGTAATTTTAGAAAGGATTTTAGGAATGCCAATACTCCTATCATAATCTCTGGATTCGTGCCTAAACCTAACTATTGAAAGATTTCTGCTCTAGAGGGTCGAAGTTTGGGTCAAATGTTGTAAGCAACGTATACCAAGTTTCAAAGATAAAGAGCCCCTACTCCAAATACGACTTTTTGTCTTCCTGTGATAAAAGTTGTATGTGATAGAAACCACATTCAATGGATATAAGTTTCTAACCAGTTTTTAATCCCCAAATACTAGATAATTTCTCTTTAAGCATTGAAAGTTTCCATGGCGAATCTCCCTTGGCAAGAATGATACGACAAGACATGAGAACACAATGACTTTCAAGATTCATAAGTTGTTTGGTTTATACGGATTGACACAGAGCTTCCTCTGTCCTCAGGTTTTGCTATTGGTATAGGTGTAGAGTCACTGCCCTTTACCAAATTGGCAAAGCTAGGAGATGGCTTTGTAATATTAACCTGGGATGATGGTTTCCAATGAAACAAATCTGAATGACTCATATAGTACTCCGTAGAGGGTAAAATGATTGAACTGCTGTTATGGGCATCACCTGGAGGCCTGGGCCATGATGAATGAGGACTTTGGAAAGAAATTGGAATGTTGTGAAACTTCGAAAAAAATGGAGAATTTCATCGTGTTAAAGATCCTTTTTCTATTGATTTATCAAATGTTTGACAATGTTAACACAAATTGTTATTTCGTCAAAATCAAACAAAAATGCTGACATGGTATCATGTCAAATGTCAAATTTACTTTTTTTAATTTGCTAATTTATAGTAATCTATTAGTATAAAAATGCAAACGTTTAAAATTTTTGACAATTTTATCATAACAATAAGTTTTGATAAAATATTTTAATTTCACCAATTTATTCAATTTTCATACATTTAAGACATAATAATAATAATAAAATTATTTAGAAATTTTTAAATGATATTCTTTATAAAAATTTCAAAAAAATTATTATTTTACACACATTAAATTTATGTTTTCAATAATCAAGTCAACATTTTTATTTAATTTTAATCAAATAATTTTAAATTAAAATAATTTTAAAATTTAAAAAATTGAATAAAATTTCTAAAATTATATACATTTAGATTTTTTTTTATACCAATAGACTTTATAAAATTTTATAATAAAAAAAAAAAGATAAATTTGGCATTTTACAAAGTCATGTGAGCATTTTTAATGTAATTTTAACTAAATACTATTTTTATAATTGCTAATAATTTCTAAAATTAAGATATTTTTATCAAACTTTTAAAATTGAAACAAAATTATTTTTTTCACCTATGAACCTATTTATAAATAAAATTATAAATCATTCCAACCTATAACCTACAATTTGTCACACTTGTTAATAAGGATAAATGCAAAAATATCATGAATCTCTTTATGCATAGTGTGCTTGGTCACATTTTTGGTTGGTGACATGTGGATTTCATGGTCAACGCATGGATAGTGGGCGTGTGATTATATATATATATATATATATATGAAGTGAATAAGTAAAATTATAACAAAGTTTTTACTTATTATTATATACAAATTAGATAATTTAATCATTACTAATAAAAGTAAAATTAAATTAATTAAAATATAATTTTAATTTGATAAAAAATTTATTTCTTATTTTAATTAGATTAACTTTTATTTTATCTTTAATAAAAATAAAATAAAATAAAATATAGAGATCTAATTGAAAATATGTTTCCTATTATTAAATTAAATAATATATAATAATGTAATTGAAAGTATATTTTCTATTTTATTTAAGTTAACTTTTATCTTATTTTTAATAAAAATTTTAATTTAATTGAAAATATATTTTCTATATTAATTAGATGAACATGAGAAAAACTAATTATAAAAAAATATAGAAATAATATCACATAATTATTAAAATAAAATATTTATGAAAATTGTAATGAATTATAACTATTTTAAGTTAATATTAATTATATAAATAGATAATACTATTATTATTTGTAAAATTTTTATATAATAATAATAATAATAATAATAATAATAATAATATATTTAATTATTTATTACTATATATCATGAGTCAATTAATTTTTTTATTCATATATGAGATACGTAATTATTTACTAGTATATATATATATATATATAACAAGTTTTGAACCTACAAAATTATACCATTAACCTACTTGTCCACAGCACATAACTTTGAGAGCTCACTTATATAACTATTTTAAAAATTAATACTTATGTAAAATTATTCACTTTAAAGTATATTTATTATATATTCAAGTTTAATATATTTAATTTAAATAAAAAATTTTACAAATTTTTACAATTTAAATTTTTTGAATTATAAAATTTAAAAAAAAATTTCTAATGTATTTTATTTTTAATACCCCTACTATATAATATCATATAGTATTGATTGAAAAAATATTTTTAAAAATTTTAATTTCTACTAACTATAATATAATGAAATGTAAAGTTCACTTAACAAAATTTTGAAAAATAATCATTTAAATTAAATACGTTTTATTAAAAGTTACTTAACAAAATTTGTAAAATAATCATTTAAATTAAATATATTATATTAAAAAAAATTATTTATAGATAAAATAAATTTTTAATTTTTTTTATAAAATTGAATCAAACACCATACAACATAATATCTTATTAAGAACAAAAAAAAAAATCAATTTTCCTTTACAAAAAAATTATGGTGGGCTAAGGCCTCTTTGCCTTAGTGTTATCCACGGTTCTGGCCCAACCTAAAATCAGAAAGCTCATATGTTTACTGCTTTTACCCATCAATTTTGACCCACAAAATTCGCCGATCACACTCCGGCCGTCGCTAGAACTGGTATCTCCGCCAGTGAATTTACCATCACTATGGCTGTCTCAAAGATGGTAATGGCCTCCCTAACTCACTGCCGTCCATCAACATGCGCTGCTTCTGTTACCTCTTCTTATGAAGCTCGCTTAGTCTCTAACCCACCTGACCTTATCAAATGGGTGAGGCGTGAAGGCGGGTTTGTTCACCAGGCTGTGAAGATATCACAAGATGGAAATAATGGGTTTGGTTTGGTTGCCTCTGAAGCAATTCCAAAAGGGTCTGAACTCATCGTTTTACCTGATCATATACCGTTGAAGTTTGGGCCTTTTGCATTGGAGGGTGCAGACGGGTCTACTTTTGCTTTGGTTAATTTGGCTCAGAAAGTTCCTGGTACGTAGTTTTCAGCTCTAAAATGAAGTACAGAAATTTGCAAATTTGGTTTCTATGTTATTATTTTAACTAATTAACTGATACTTTGGAGTTCGTTTTGTTATCAATTAGTGTTGCAATCCCCAAGTTGCCTCTATAACGATAATAGGTTGATTTTGTAATAATTTTTCTCATAGTTCAGGTCCACTAATTAAAGATAAATTAGTTGTAAAATGTAATAACCATTTTTTTAATCAGTCGTCATAGTATCTTGGTGCAACTAGTTAACTTCTGAGATGCACATACCTTTCTAGAAAGAAATACTTTTGATACAGTCGATGAGGAGATGAAAAGCCAATGTTGATATTGATAAGATATGATTTTTATTTTTTTTTCTTGGCATTGAGCAAGAATGCAAAAATTAACCAAGCATTTTCAGAGCTCTCGTAGCAAGTGGTCAAGCTCTCTAGAATCACACGGAGTATGCTGTTCCCATGTAACTAACACACTTAAGACTTTCAGTCAGCTTATTGCTAGTGATTGTAAATGATCGTATATGTTTGCTATATACTATTCAAAACTTACATGAGTTAAATGTGTTGTCATTGTATCGCTATTAACTATAAATGAGAGTAGGACTTATGAATTGTCTGTTTTATGCATACTTGTTGTTTCAGAACCTTTTTTTTTTTAACTATGCTAAAGAAGTTATTATATATTTAAAACTTTCTTATGATAAGTAGCATATCAGTGTTCAAAATTCTGATGCTGTAAAATCCTACTACTTCATGATATTCAACATCATGTGGGTTTTCTTTGCTCAATATAAGTTGGTAACCCAATGTGGTGTAAATTAGGATGTTTACACTTTTCAATATGAGTAAACTGGACATGTGGGAGCATTTGGCAGACGAACTTTGGGCAATGAAATTGGGTCTGAAGCTTCTGCAAGAAAGAGCAAAGGTTGGATCCTTTTGGTGGCCATACATCAGCAATCTCCCTGAAACATACAGTGTGCCTATCTTTTTCTCCGGGGGAGAATATAAAGAACTTGCAGTATGCTCCTCTTCTTTATCAGGTATTCAAGTAAACCAGCGTGAAATCTAATATTTGCTTCCAATAAATTTCCAAATGGTCAAGGGGCTATGAGGGGAACTTGAAACCCTGCCTGTGATAAGCGTTATGTTAATGCAAGTGATAAGTGTTATGTAATCTGTCTGATAAAGAACAGATGTAGGATCTTCCATTTGCAATAACATCAACTTTCCTGCATGTGGAAGTTGGAGTGTTAACATATCCCTTTGGCTTTCTAAGATCCCCTTGATTTGTGTATTTAGTTTTGACAGTAACCAGCTGCTCTTTTCTTTGCCAGGTGAATAAAAGATGTCGGTTTCTTCTTGATTTTGAGAAAGAAGTCAAGCATACCCTTGAAAATCTGAAACCCAATGATCACCCTTATGGGGGCCAAGACATAGATGCATCCTCACTTGGATGGGCAATGTCAGCAGTCTCATCTAGGGCATTCCGCTTGTATGGAAAAAAGCTCCCAGATGGAACCCATGTTGATGTCCCCATGATGCTTCCTCTCATCGATATGTGCAATCACAGTTTCAATCCAAATGCACGGATTTTGCAAGAACAAGATCCAAGGAATGCTAAAATGCTTATAAAGGTAGGTTCTTTCATTATCTTATGTTTCTGATAACTGAATGTGTTCCTTTAACTTAAATAGAAGTTATTCCTTAGTCTCCTATTGAAAATCTGATATGTTCTCCATGAACCAGGTTGTGGCAGAAACAGCAATTAAACAAGCAGATACTTTATTAATTAATTATGGATGTTTAAATAATGATCTTTTCCTATTGGATTACGGATTTGTGATACCTTCAAATCCTTATGACTGCATTGAGCTCAAATATGATGGAGCTCTTCTGGATGCTGCAAGCATGGCTGCTGGGGTATTGTCTCCTAATTTCTCTTCACCAGCTCCATGGCAGCAAGCAATTCTGTCCCAGCTAAATTTAGATGGAGATTCTCCTAGTCTCAAGGTTTGGGTTCTACTTTCTTTTGAATTATACATTTTAATAATGAAAGGGGAAAGATCCTCTTCCCTTTCCATGTTAATTAGTTGTTTTCTCAGCTTTCTCAAATTTAAGGTCAACAGCATAGTTGTTTTTAGTCCAAGGAACCATATCTTCTACTCGCTTTCTGTACATGAGCTTAATACCATCATCAATGATCTTTAAGCTGCTGTTATCCGTAATTGTTATAAATTAGTCAATATCTGAAGTTTCAGACCATCCTGTTTTGCTTGTGGGATAGTGTTTGGGTAGGTTTTGAATGGATACTTTTGTTCACATAATTTTGATGTCTTATAAAACTTCTGGAGAGAGTATCTTGCTAGGAATTTAAGTTCAGTGGATTGTAACGCTGCAGGAAGTTGATGGAAAGAATAGCCCCCAGCTCCTTTAGCTTCTTAAATTCAAAAATAGGTATCAAAGCAATTAGTATATAGGACTATAATTCGCATCCAGGATCATCCCCTTTCATCTGTAAGCTGGCATCAGTTTTTCATTTGTCATAGTGGTAATGACTATTGCATGACAGATCCTGAGTTAGATTTAAGCCGTTCAAATTTTTACATTTTTTCCTTTTATCTTTATGCAATAGGTAACAATAGGAGGCCGAGAACTGATAGAGGGACGCCTATTGGCAGCCCTCAGAGTACTGCTTGCGAATGACTTGGATATAGTGCAAAAGCATGATTTGGATACACTCAAATCTTTATCAGCAAATGCTCCTCTTGGAATTGCAAATGAAATAAATGCTTTTCGTACAGTAATTGCACTATGTGTGATTGCACTGGGACACTTCCCCACCAAAATAATGGATGATGAATCCTTATTGAAACAGGGTGTTTCAGCTTCAACTGAATTAGCCATTCAATTCAGAATCCAAAAGAAATCCGTAATTATAGTTGCAATGCAAGACCTCACTAGGAGAGTGAAGTCACTTCTGTCGAACGACATGGCCACTAAAGGCTAATTTGTGATGGAAGGGGAGTCTTTTTGACAATGACTCGTTTCTTTCTTGTTGGTCTTATTGCTCCAATGTTATCATGTATGTTACTGCTACTAACATTTTTTTAAAACCTATTTTGTCTTTAAATTCATAATTTCTATGCTTTCCAGAAAGTTTTGATTCATTATACTGTTTGCCTCTTCATTCAATAGAGATTTTATTGAAGTTTAATTCTTCCTTGGCTATCTACCATCTGTTGCTTGGAAAAGAAGACTGCATATTTTGATCTTTTGGCTGCACTTTTGGAAGTTCATTACGTTACTTGCTTTAGTAATATCCTAGAGGTTACTGTGGATGCACTGCTAATTTGGATGTTAAGTCTGTCCAAAGATAAAATAGAAGATAACTTGTACTGGATTCCACAAAATTATGTTCGGGATTGCGCTGCGATTGCTGTGGAATGAACATGTAAAGAACTGGCATGAACTTGAAAGCGAGTCAAATGTTGAGTAGGTAAATGACAAAAATTTCCTTCAAAACGCAAAGAGGTGTTTTTTTTCTTTTAATAAAAAACTGAAAACCGATGCACAGGAGGTACCCCATGGCAGCTAGGAATATAAAATCATTCAAAGTTAGTTTTCTACAAATTCTAGATGTGTAGTCTTAAGTTACCCAGTTTTGGGTTTTGACTGTAGGGCTTTTTTGAAAAAAAAATAAAAAATTTAAACATGTTCATCCTGATAGATAACTGTTCAAATTTAAGTATGTAACAATTTCGGGATAGTGACCTTGTCAAAATACAAAGCACAATTAAGCATCTGCTTTGAAATTCAATTGTAAGTTCAATGACTGCTAGTCAAATTCTTGCATTCATATAGCATCTTTGGATGAGAACCCATTTGAGCTGTAATTTCAATAGTTGTATTGGTGTTTTTGCCACCATGTGGTTGCCGTTTTGTGGATGGTATATATATATATTTTTTCCTGTAGTGTCTGCCAGCTTTGACAGGTGTCCAAGACTAGTAGTATTCAAGTATTAACGAAGATGAAAGACAAAGAAAAGTATAATTCTGCTTAGGGAAAACAGTATAAGCTTTCTTCATGTTAGGGGAAAGTTGGTGAGATCCTTTGTGTTTAGGCCCCAGATATATGTTCAAATTCAGTGCTTGTTTACCAAATCATTACGCATGCTTAGTAATTGCTGACCAGAATTTTACACTTTCATTATTAAACAAAAAAAGAAAAAACTCCTTTTTTTCCCCCCTCTACGGTCTGAAATAAAGGAAAATTCTTTTTTGAACCGTTTCTTTATCCCACTAACTTCATAGGCATTCTAATATAATTTCTCTTAATTTATTAATTAAGTTTATGTATGAGATATTTGAAATCTAGTTGTCATTTTCAAGTACTATGTCCTAGGTTATTACCAAGTTGAAATGATTAAGGGCTAAAGGATAAATGTTAAAATTACTGCTCTTTAGAGCCTGAATTGATTCAATTCAATTTTCAACCAACATACAACCTGAACTTCTAAAGATGAAACAAGAAGCTGCACTTTGAACCCATCAAAATTGATAATAGAGTTGAACTATGGAGCTTACCAATTTTTTTTTTTCTTTAAAGAAAAAGAAATTTTCATATTCATATCATATATATATATTTCTTTAAGTTCCTATAATTTCGTTCATCAAAGATATGTACAACTGCAACAAAATCCCCAAAACAGAGCTAAGTATAGGCAGGGATAATATAATAAACCCAAGAAGAGAAAGAAAAAAAAACTATGATAAACAAGAAAGAAACAAAAAAGATCCCTACAACCTATAAACAGCTGCTGCTATGTATGCAGAAAATTCATGGAGTAGCTGTTGATGTTCCTGATAGAATATAATATATTCCAGGATCAGTTGCCTACTGAGATAGGTCTCTCTGCTAAACCAAGAGGCGAACGTGACCTTTCTCTGCTAAACTTGTATATAGCACGTCTCATCTCTTCTGCTTGTTTCAAAGATGGACGCTTAAGGATCTCAAGTTCTTGCTTGATCTTTATCACTTGGCTGTGAATTGCAACAGCACCCATATCCCCATATCCATCTTCACCGCTATATTTGCTGCTGCTGTTCTTGATTTGCTTCTCCTCCATATTGATATGAGTCTCTTGATGATGAAAGGATATATGGAAAATTGTTGAAACCCAAGGAACCTTTTTCTTTAAAGAGGAAAACAAAAGAACTCACACTTTAGGATTTGTTCACCTGCTTTTGAAGAGATTTAAATGGATTCTGTAACTATATATATGCCAATAAAAATAGAGCAAAAGGGAAAAATATTTTTTAAAAAAATTGACATGTTTAGTTCGAGAAGGATGCCAAATAAAAGGTTAGTGTGTTAGGGAGGGTAGTAGTGGACAAAATGGTATTTTATTGCAATTTATTGAGTTGCTTCATATGTATCCATTTTGAGACTACTATTTTGAACCGTGTAAGCTTAGTAAGCAATCATAATGTGATTTTATACCCAATTTGCCCTTTTAAAATTAATTTCATTTTCTTCTTTTGAGGGTCAAACATTTGTTCTAATGCTCAAAAACGGGTTCATAGCTAATAGGTGGCTGCCCGCTGGCCAATTGCTTCTACACACTATATTTATATATTTATATATATATATATATATATATATATATATATATATAATTTCTTTTTAATGATACTTTAAGGTATTAAATTCAAATTTTACTGTTGTTGATTTAAAAAAAGAGAATTATTTATTATGTAATTCAATGATATTTAGATTATATGACTTCCTTATTTACTCTCCACACACATACACACATATATATATTAGTAAATAATCACGTATTTCACATATGAATAAAAAATTTCTTTGACTTGTGATATATAATACATAAATAATTAAACAAATTATTATTATTATTATTACATAAAAGTTTTAAAAATAATAATAGTGTTATTTATTTATATAACATTTTGATATTAACTTAATATAGTTATAATTCATTACAATTTTCATAAATATTTTATTTGAGTAATTATATGATATTACTTCAATATTTTTTATATATATATTTAGTTTTTCTTAAGTTTACTTAATTAGAATAGAAAATATATTTTAATTAAATTAATATTTTTATTAGAGATAAGATAAAAGTTAACTTAAATAAAATAAGAAACATATTTTCAATTAAATTTCTATATTTTAATTAATTTAATTTTTATTAAAGATAAAATATAAATTAACCTAATTAAAATAGAAAATTGATTTTCTATCAAAATAAAATTATATTTTAATTAATTAATTATATATATATATATATATATATATATATATATATTCGTGGACTGGTGTTTGAGATTCATTTAACATTTTCTCTTTTAGAAACTATATAATATAATGATGATTATTATTTTTTTTCAAAGTCAAAGCTGAAAGGAGAGCCGTCTTTCTTTTTTTTTGACTTAGACTTGTTGCCTTAATGTGAATATATGGGATAAAAACAGGAAAAATCTGGAAAAGTGGAAGTCTTAAGGTCTAATTAAGGGACAATATTGAGAGGAGAAAATAGACTATGAATTTTGTTCAGTGCCATAATTAATGAAAAAATTGAAGAGATTATTGGTATGCACAATGAATTTTGCTAGATACATTAGCATTTATAAGAGGATTGATATTTGTCACGATCTAAATCGGAGTCATGACCGACACTAGTAAACATAAATTATTTTGAATCTGAAATTCGTAACAAATCTTAAAAATAATAAAAACATACAATAATTAATTAAAATATGTCGTAAATAAAATTTCAATTTAACATAAATAAAATAAATTCTCATATCATGAAATAATTTAATACACTATTCAGATTAAAGATTTGAATTAAAATCTCATACATCAAATAAATAAACTCACTACTGATACATAATATAACTACTGCAGTTTTCTAGAGTACAATAATAAATAACTAAGTAATTTACAAAATAGGATTGGAACGGAAGAATCCGACGGATAGGCCTACTGCTGAGATCTGAAGAAAAGAACTCTCCTGTAAAAAACATCAACTGAGGGGAGTCAAACCTCATTGAGTGAATTATTATAATATTTATACACACATAACTAAATGTCAAATGCAGACACTCAAAAGTAGATATAATAAATATATATACATATAAGTACACGTAGATGCAAAGAAAATCATTTTATATTTAATACTAAAAAATAATAGTTTATGAAGGATAAAATAGAACCCTAAGCTATCGCAACCTCAAATTTCAATAGAAATCGTTATAGCCATACTGGCTCACTTAATTCCAAGTAAATTCACTTAAATCCAACTAGACAGCAGACTGAGCCCGAGACACTATGTCACGACCCAAAACAGGGGTCATGACCGGCGCTAGGGAATGAGAATTCTTTCGAATCCGGAACCCGTAGCAAGCCTAAAAAAATAAAATAAAACATGCAATAGTAATAACAATATATAATGCAGCAGGAATAAAAATCATAAATATCACAATAACATTTCCACCAACTGGATTTAAATTAAATACTCATCTCATATATATATAAGCTCTTTTAATACAAATCCAGTTCAAATATAATACAACATCTCTTTAACAATTTAATGACTACTGCAGTGTCTAGATAAAATAAAACTCAAGACTCAGAGAAGCAGTTCACATAAAGAAGTCGGGGTGGAAGAAATCCGACGTACAGGCTTGCTACTGAGGTCTGAAGATGATGACTCTCTTGAAAAATAATTAGTCAACGGAGGGGAGTCAGACCTCACTGAGTGAATTACTATAATATATATACATACATACTAAATGACAATGCATACAGTCAACAGTATATATCTAATATGTATATATACAGACAAATACACACAGATGTTGTAAAATCATTTTATATATATTTATTGAAATTCACAGTTTATGAAGGATCAAATAGAACCCTAGAATATTGCAACCTCAAAGCAGTGTTAGACAACACTCTAGCCATACAGGCTCACTTATTCCAACTATATTCACTTAATCCATTTAGACAGTAGACTGGCCCCGAGACACTAAGTCAACCGAGCTCCAGTAGTTTGACTGCCAGTGTGATTGGCCCCGAGACACTTGGTCAACCGAGCTTCAGCAATCACACCTCCAAACCATATCTCACACATCAAATAATCATATCCAGTCAATATCCACAAATAGGTTAGTAATATAGTCTAAATGCTATAAGCGTATCAGTACGTACTCGGTCCTAGTGCTGCCCACTAGGTAGCACGTTCTATTGATATCCTTCATTAATAAATAAAACATACATTCATAAAAATAAATGATGCATGAATTTAAATAAAATAACAATATAAACCATATATATACTGGAAATATACCAAAAGTAAATCAGGTATATTTCGAGTATATATATGTCAAATAAATCCAATTAAATTACAAATTAAGCTAGAAATATATTTAAAAATATTTTAAACATAATTCATTAATGAAACATGCATATAATTTAATATATGCCAAAAATAAACCAAAAATAAACCAAAAGTAAACTAAAAATAAATTTAAATACTAATCAAATTATTTATGCATATATCATCAAAATAAAACATGCATTTTTAAAATCATGCACCCTAGAGCACATATATATAAAATAGTAACTCACACTTAGTGCGCTCCACGAGATGGATCCGACGGGCCTGGTCCACTAGGCCTCGGTCTCAGCGCAACTAGACAAACAATAACGACAGAAATTAGAATAAACCTAACGAAAAATCCTAGAACTCGATCTAAAATATTAAACACAGAAACAGAATTAGGGTTCGACCGGACATCATGTTTTACGAGAATTTCACCAAAAATTCGACAGAACCTCCCTTGTAAAATGAATATCTCTCTACTCAAAGAGTAGAGCCGACCCTGCAAATAAACACACTTCAAAAATAAATGCAAAATTACATTCACAACTCCTCGGTCGGACTCCAAACTACAGTCTACCGACCGGGGTCCATAATCATAGAAAAATTTCAGAAATACCAAAAATACCCTTATAACATAAAAATTCATTTTATAAGTAGAAATTACATAATTAACCTTAAAACACTGTAAAAACCGATAAAAACTCATTTTATTAGTAAAATCGTATATTATATATATAATTGAAAATAATTCACGAAAAATAGTTTTAATTAGTTAAAAATACTAAATAATTTGTAGAAATCATTTTTATACCTTAAATAACTATTAAAACCAATTAAATTATATTTTTAGCCAATTTCATGTAAAATTACCAAAATACCCCTATATATATAAATATACTAAAATTCATTCAAAAATTCACCAAAAATAGTATAATTATCAAAAATTAATTTTATCAAAATATTTATCAATAATATCAATAATTAAACTCAATTAACCAATTAATTTCAATTTAAAACACAATTAACCCTAATTTTCCAAAATTACCTAAACTAATAAAATTCAAAATAAATACATAGAACTTCATAAAAATTCCAAATAAATTCCTATAATTCATTTCAACACCTATATTTATCATAAAACACAATTTCATAATTTATTTAATTAATTTCCGAAAATTAGAAAATAATATTAAAATATTCAAAAATACCCAAAAATCAAAATAATCTCCAAAAATTCCAAAAAAATTCATACATGTAGATTAAGCTACTAGGATCAACATTTGTTAAGGTAATTTTCATGAATAAACAAGAAAAATTCAAAAAAAATCAAAAACCTAATTCGGCCAAATTGAGAAAAATCGAAAAACAAGAAATTCAAGGCCATTTAAGCTCAAACCAAAGCTAGAATCATGATTACCGTTGCTAGAGGAGTCCAAAGACACCAGAAACGTGAAGTTTGGTGGTCGGAATAGTAAGTTGTGAAGAAAAGGGGATTTTCGGCCAAAAATGGAGGAAGAGAGTTGGCCGGCACCGGGGAAGGAGGCTAGGGGCGGTGGAGCAGCTGGCTGGGAAGGGCAGAGCTACTGGCGGCACACCGACGGTAGGTGGTCAGGATTTGCAGCGGTGAGGTTGATGGAGGACGGTTTCGGGAAGAAGAAGACCGAAGAAGAAGAAGAGAAAAAGAAAAGAAAAGAAAAAGAAAAAGAAAAAGAAAAATAATAATAATAAAATATATATATTTTAATATAGTATATTAATAAAACACTTAGGAAAATCACACACCACACATAATATTTTATAATTTAAAATTTAATAAATAAAAATAATTAATTAACAATAAAATTAATAAACAAATAATAAAATATTAGGGTAATATTGATTAAACCCTAACTAAATAAATAATTACACATATATACGGTGTTTAGTATTTTAAAAATATGTATGAGTTCATGCAAGTCCGTAAATCTATTTAAAATAATTAATAGTAAGTTATTTACGTGAAAATTTTCCCGAAAATGCAAGTCCCGGGAAAATTTTACGTAAAGCACTCACAATAATACACAATAATTAAAATAGGTTTTAAATACATATCAACTCGTAAAAATATCATAATATATATATATATATACAAAAAAAATATTAACACTGCATATCCCGATGCAGTATTAAAATATTTAAAAACACGGGATATTACAGTCTTCCCCCCTTACAAGAATTTATCCCCGAATTCCAGAAAACAGAATCAATAAGGAAAGAGATACGGTTAAGAAGCTCGCATCTCAGCTTCAGTCTTGACTCTATTGCTACGTCACAGAACCTTAACCATCGGAATTTGTTTCGAACGCAACTGTCGAACTTGATAATCAACGATCGCCATAGGTTCTTCCATAAACATCAAATCTTCACTCACTTCTACACTGTCGGGCTGCAACACATGTGAAGGGTCTGAGATATACTTCCTCAGCATCGAGATATGAAATACTAGATGCACTTGTGACATACTCGGAGGCAAATCCAACCGATATGCAACAGTGCCAACTCTCTCCAGAATCTCAAACGGTCCGATATATCTCGGTACTAACTTACCCTTCCTGCCAAATCTCATCACACCCTTCATCGGAGATACCTTCAGAAAAATGAAATCTCTAACCTGAAACTCCACATCTCTACGCCTAGGATCTGCATAACTCTTTTGTCTGCTAACTGCGGTCTCTAATCTGCGCTTAATCACGGTGAATTTCTCTGCAGCATCCTGAACCATCTCAGGTCCAGTCAAAGCTCTCTCACCAATCTCATCCCAACTCAAAGGGGATCTACACTTCCTACCATATAAAGCCTCGTACGGTGCCATGCCAATACTGTTATAGTAGCAGTTATTATATGCAAACTCTACGAGTGGCAAATGATCATCCCAGCTACCTCCCAAATCCAGGACACACATCCTCAACATATCTTCCAGTGTCTGGATCGTCCTCTCAGACTGACCATCTGTCTGAGGATGAAAAGCAGTACTGAAATCCAACCTAGTGCCCATCGCTTCCTGTAACTTCTGCCAAAAATGAGAAGTAAACACTGAACCCTTGTCTGACACAATGGACACAGGTACTCCATGAAGGCATACAATATGCTTCACGTACAACTTCGTCAATCTAGCTACATAATAAGTGGCTTTCACAGGTAAGAAATGTGCAAACTTCGTCAACCTGTCTACAATCACCCAGATGGAATCGTATCCATCCTTAGAACGAGGTAAACCTACCACAAAATCCATAGCTATCCTTTCCCACTTCCACTCGGGAATAGGAAGAGGCTGAAGCTTCCCAGAAGGCTTCTGATGTTTGGCTTTCACTTGTTGACACGTCAGACACTTAGCAACATAATCAACGACATCCTTCTTCAATCCATCCCACCAGTATAAATCTCTGATACTGTGGCACATCTTAGTAACACCCGAATGAACGCTTTAAGCTATAGAATGTGCTTCCTCTAGGATCTCTTCTCTCAAATCATCCACATCAGGAACACATAATCTACCACTGATCCATAACACACCATCATCATCGAGTGTGAAATCAGTGAACTTCCCTGCTCTGACATTCTCTGTAAGCTCTTCTAGAATAGGATCTCGGCTCTAAGCTGCTTTAATCCTATCCCTCAGTACAAATCGCACTTTAAATTGAGCTAGCAGTCCACCTGATCTACTAATCTTCATCATCAGACCTTGATCCACCAACAGATGCAACTCTTGGATCAACGGTCTCCTCTCAACACTGATGTGAGCAAGACTGCCTGAGGACTTCCTACTCAAGGCATCTGCTACCACATTAGCTTTACCCGGATGATATAAAATCTCACAGTCATAATCCTTCAACAATTCCAACCATCTCCTCTGCCTCAGATTCAAATCTCTCTGCTGAAAAATGTACTTAAGGCTCTTGTGATCAGTAAATATCTCACAAGTCACCCCGTACAGATAATGTCTCCAAATCTTCAAAGCAAAGATCACTGTAGCCATTTCAAGGTCATGTGTAGGATAGTTATGCTCATGCTTCTTCAACTGCCTTGAAGCATAGGCTATCACCCTACCATTCTGGATCAGCACATAACCAAGACCAATTCTAGAGGCATCACAGTAAACTGTGAACTTGTCCACACTATTAGGCAAAGCTAACACTGGTCTTGTGGTTAATTTTTCCTTCAACAACTGGAAGCTATTCTCATAAGCTTCTGACCACTCGAATCTGACATTCTTCTGAGTCAAGCAAGTCATAGGGGCTGCTATTCTGGAAAAATCCTGCACAAACCGCCTATAATACCCGGCTAAACCCAGAAAACTTCAATTCTCCGTAACAGAAGTCGATCTAGGCCACTCAGACACTGCTTCAATCTTCTGTGGATCAACCTGGATACCTTCTTTAGACACTACGTATCCAAGAAAAGAAACATTCTCCATCCAGAAATCACACTTCGAGAATTTAGCATAAAGCTGATGATCTCTCAGTGTCTGTAGTACAATCCTTAAGTGATATACATGCTCCTCCATACTCCTTGAATAAATCAGTATATCATTAATGAAGACTACCACAAACTGATCCACATATGGTCTGAATACCCTGTTCATCAGGTCCATAAAAGCTGCTAGTGCATTAGTCAAACCAAAAGACATCACCAGAAACTCATAATGGCCATATCTAATGCGGAATGATGTCTTAGGAACATCGGCTTCACTAATCCACAACTGATGATAACCCGACCTCAAGTTAACCTTGGAAAAGAACTGTGCACCCTGTAGCTGATCAAATAAGTCATCTATCCTCAGGAGAGGATACTTGTTCTTCACTGTCACCTTATTCAGCTCTCTGTAGTCAATGCACAGTCTCAGGGTACCATCCTTCTTCTTCACAAACAGGACTGGTGCACCCCAAGGAGAAACACTGGGTCTAATGAAACCTTTATCCAATAACTCTTGCAACTGCTCCTTCAACTCTTTCAACTCTACAGGAGCCATTCTGTAGGGTGGCATAGATATAGGAGTAGTACCTGAAACCACATCTATACAGAACTCAATCTCTCTATGAGGTGGTAAACTTGGCAACTCCTCGGGAAAAACATCAGAAAACTCACAAGCAACATGAACATCTATGAGTGATAACTTCTCCACTGAAGTATCCCTGACTAATGCCAAATATCCCTGACAACCTTTCCTCAATAACTTCCTAGCCGTAATAGTAGAAATAAGATTCTGAGGTGCTGAACTCCTATCACCCACAAACTTAAAATCTTCTTCATCAGGAATTCTGAAAGTCACCTCTTTATTCCTGCAATCTACCATGGCATAGTGCTGAGATAACCAATCCATTCCCAAAATAACATCAAACTCCATCACATCCAACAGAATCAAATCAGTGGGTAATTCTCTATCTCCCATGAGAACTGGACAACCAAAAAGAACAATATCGGTGTCTAAGGAATTTCTTAGAGGAGTGGAAATAGACAAAGGAAAAGCCATCCTCGAAGCTTGCCAACAAGATTTAGAAGCAAAAATGGAAGAAACAAACAAATGTGTGGCACCCGGATCAAACAAAACCCATGCATGCATCCAGGTAACAAACAGAAACAATACTTGCCACGACTGCATTAGATGCCTGAGCATCCTGCTGAGTAAGGTGGAAGACTCTGGCCTGTCCTTGGCCTCCTTGTTGACTGGTAGAAGCCTGGCCAACACCTCTGGCACCTCCTTTAGCACCTCTACCACGACTCTGCTGTGGGACAAGCTAAGTGGAACTCTGATGCTGAACTGGTGGTAACTGAAATGGCACGGGTGTAGCACTAGCAATCGACTGCTGTGGGAATCACGAAATCTACGGCTGCTGATACTCGGTGTAAGGACACGATCTGGCAAAATGTCCTGTCTGCCCGCATCTGAAAAATGTCAGTGGTGTCAGATAACATGGTCCCTGGTGGACTCTGCCATAGGTCTGGCAAACACTGGCAGTTGATCCAGAACTACGACCACTGATGTTGCTTGAAGCACCTGACCCGAATTTGAACGATCCACGCTGACCTCCACGGCCATGTCTACTGCTCCGATGCACTCGTTGTTGCTGCCTCTAACTCTACTGAGTCGGACCTCGCTGCTGACTACTCGAACCAACATGAAAACTAGAGTACGGAGTAGTCTGCAATCCACTCGACTGAACTCCCAGCTGGTAAAAATCAGGCATCGCTCCCTGCCTAACTAGCCTCAGCTCAATCTCCTTGGCCAACTCAATCACAGACTCGAGAGTAAGGCCTGTTGTAGGCATACCAGCAAAAGCTGAACCCAAACCAGTAACGTATGTAGTGACCGCGAAATACTGGTCTCGCATCAGATCCTCTGTATATCTACCCCTAGCCTCCTACCGATCGGGGTCCATAATCACAGAAAAATTTTAGAAATACCAAAAATACCCTTATAACATAGAAATTCATTTTATAAGTAGAAATTACATAATTAACCTTAAAACACTGTAAAAACCGATAAAAACTCATTTTATTAGTAAAATCATATATTATATATATAATTGAAAATAATTCACGAAAAATAGTTTTAATTAGTTAAAAATACTAAATAATTTGTAGAAATCATTTTTATACCTTAAATAACTATTAAAACCAATTAAATTACATTTTTAGCCAATTTCATGTAAAATTACCAAAATACCCCTATATATATATAAATATACTAAAATTCATTCAAAAATTCACCAAAAATAGTATAATTATCAAAAATTAATTTTCTCAACATATTTATCAATAATATCAATAATTAAACTCAATTAACCAATTAATTTTAATTTAAAACACAATTAACCCTAATTTTCCAAAATTACCTAAACTAATAAAATTCAAAATAAATACATAGAACTTCATAAAAATTCCAAATAAATTCCTATAATTCATTTAAACACTTATATTTATCATAAAACACAATTTAATAATTTATTTAATTAATTTCCAAAAATTAGAAAATAATATTAAAATATTCAAAAATACCCAAAAATCAAAATAATCTCCAAAAATTACAAAAAAATTCATAAATGTAGATTAAGCTACTAGGATCAACATTTGTTAAGGGAATTTTCATGAATCAACAAGAAAAATTCAAAAAAAAATCAAAAACCTAATTCGGCCAAATTGAGAAAAATTGAAAAACAAGAAATTCAAGGCCATTTAAGCTCAAACCAAAGCTAGAATCATGATTACCGTTGCTAGAGGAGTCCAAAGACACCAAAAATGTGAAGTTTGGTGGCCAGAATAGTAAGTTGTGAAGAAAAGGGGATTTTCGGCCAAAAATGGAGGAAGAGAGTTGGCTGGCGCCGGGGAAGGAGGCTAGGGGCAACGGAGCAGCTGGCTGGGAAGGGTAGAGCTACTGGCGGCACACCGACGGTAGGTGGTCGGGATTTGCAGCGGTGAGGGTTGATGGAGGACGGTTTCAGGAAGAAGAAGACCGAAGAAGAAGAAGAGAAAAAGAAAAGAAAAGAAAAGAAAAGAAAAAGAAAAAGAAAAAGAAAAAGAAAAAGAAAAATAATAATAATAAAATATATATATTTTAATATAGTATATTAATAAAACACTTGGGAAAATCACACACCACACATAATATTTAATAATTTAAAATTTAATAAATAAAATTAATTAATTAACAATAAAATTAATAAACAAATAATAAAATATTAGGGTAATATTGATTAAACCCTAACTAAATAAATAATTACACATATATACGGTGTTTAGTATTTTAAAAATATGTATGAGTTCATGCAAGTCTGTAAATCTATTTAAAATAATTAATAGTAAGTTATTTATGTGAAAATTTCCCCGAAAATGCAAGTCCCGGGAAAATTTTACGTAAAGTACTCACAATAATACATAATAATTAAAATAGGTTTTAAATACATATCAACTCGTAAAAATATCATAATATATATATATATATACAAAAAAATATTAACACTGCATATCCCGATGCAGTATTAAAATATTTAAAAACACGGGATATTACACACTAAGTTGACTGAGCTCCAGCAGTCTGACTGTCAGTGTGATTGGTCTCGAGACACTTGGTCAACTGAGCTCCAACAATCACACCATTAATCACATCACATCTCAAACAAATCAATCTATCATATTTTCCCCAATAAGTTAGTAGTTCAACCTACCATTTATCGCATCGGTACGTATACGGTCCTAATGTTGCTCATTAGGAAGCACGTTCTATCGATATCCTTCATTAAAAATAAACATACATTCGAAAATAAATAGTATATACAATGGTATACAGAATGAGCAAATAAACCATATATATATTAGAAATATACCTAAAATAAATAAAATATATTTCAGGTATATATACGTAAAATCAACTTAAACAATTCATAAAATATACTCAAAATCAACCAATAATATACTTAAACATAATTTGAATATAAATCACAAGGAAAACATGCATTTATTTTAAAATATACCAAAAGTATACTAAAAATATACTTAAGCATTCACTAAAGCAATTATGCAAAAATTTTACATTTAAAACATAGAATTCTAAAACATGCAACCTAAAGCAATGTATATATATCATAATAACTCATAAGGATGCGCTCCTCGAGACTGATCCAACGGACCTGGTCCGCTAGACCTCGGTTTCGGTGCAACTAAACAATAAAACGATCACGACATTAGAATATATATCTAACTTAGAATTCTAGAGACTCAATCTAAAATTCTAAACACAAACAGACACGGAAATCAGAATTAGACCCGATGTCACGTTTTACGAGAATTCTACCAAAAATTCGATAGAACCTCCTCTATAAAACGGACATCTCTTTACTAAAAAGTAGAGTCGGTCCTGCAAGAAAAATACACTTCTAATATAGAAATTCTCATAACCCTCGGTTGGGATCTCGAACTTCAAAAATTTCCCAACCGAGGTCCACAATTCAACATAAGTTAAATAATACAATAAAATATATAAAATTCAATAAATACCAAAAATGCCCTTCAAATATCAAAATATAGCAATTTAAGTATTAAAACACCAAAAGAATTATTTTACCAATAACTACTTAAAAATACCTAATTATAACATAATATTATTAAAAATCCATTTTCTCAATAATTCCACAAATATTAATCAAAAATTTATTTTATAAATCCAAATTACTTAATTAGTCAAAAAACATATTAAAATTACTAAAAATCCGTTTATTTACAAAAATAGTATATTATATATAATTTGAAAATAATTTTTAAAAATTAGTAAATAATTTGTAAAAATCATTTTTATACCTCAAATAATATTAAAACCAATTAAATTAATATTCAACTAAAATTAATACCAAATTACCCCTAATATATAAAAATATACATAAAATACTGAAAATATTCAAAAATTCAAAAAAAAATTATATAAATACAAAAAAATTATTTTCTCAACATATTATTCATTAAAATCAACAAATATAATTAATTAACCAATAATTATTAACAAAATATAAAATATAACCTATTTTTCCAAAACTAACAAAAACTTAAAAAAAATTATAAAAATTACACAAAATATACAAAAATTATAAATTAAATCCTAAAATTAATATCAACTACCAATAACACCAAAAATCATAATTTCATAATTTATTTAATTAATTTACGAAAATAACAAAATAATAAAAAATTCACAAAAATTAAAATAATTTCCAAAAATTACATAAAATTTTAGAGATGTAAATTGAGCTAAGGGTAACAACTTTTTTGAAGGGATTTTTCATGAATCAAGCAAGAATTATAGAAAAAAATCAAAAAACTAAAAATGGCCGAAATAAAAAATGAGCTAAAACCCTCACCAAATCACGTTTTCAGGCTGGAAGGAGCTCGGAATCAATCTCCTTGAAGCTCCACGAGTTTAAAACCACCAGAAACGTTTGATTTGATGGCCGGATGAAGGAGAATGGTGAGGAAATCGATTTCGGTTGGAAATGGAGCTTGCTGTCGCTATCGGCACCGGGGAAGGAAGGGAAGGCGGCGGAGCTGGCAGGGGAGACGCTCTGACGGTCGACGATCAAAGGTAGCAGACGATGAGGGTGGAAGATGGTGATGATCGGGGAGAGAAAAATAATAGGGAGGGGAAGCTTTTAGTTTTATGTATATATTTATATTATATGTATATATTATTATATTATATAGTTAATAACTTTGTATAATAATAAAATAATGTGTGTATATCTAAACCACACACTTAAATATACACATGCATATATATATATATACACACACATATATGTATTATTCATAATAATTTAATAATATACACATATATTAAACCCTAATATATATATATATATCTTATAAAATACATTTAAATAATGTAATTTATTAAGATATTAATATTAAAATACTACTGCATCAAATTAAATATTATTAAAATAATATTTTCTGAAATAATAAACTTAAAGATATATATTTACGTAGAAAATTTTAATTAAACATAAAAATAATATCGATAATAATTTACAAAATAATAAAATATTATTTTAAAATTATTAACACTGCATATTCTATTTTAAAATAAAATAATTTAAAAACTCGGATTATTATGGATAAAAACCATGATCTACAATTAATTATTACATACATGTATCCTAATTTTTTCTTGAACATGTATCCTAAATTAATTGTATGTTAAAGATGGGTACGCAGTATTCATTGAATTAATTTCACATGCATGCATATAATTAAGTGATTTTTTGTTCATCACAAAAAAAGCCAAAAGGTAGGCTATTTATATTAAAAAGAAATACAATCATCATAAAAATACTTTTTATTTTTGTTATTTTTAGTATTATGAAACAAAATTACAATTAGTGAACAAATATAAATTTTTTTCTAAATTATCAGTATGCAGAACTCGTTATATTTTGACTGATCAGATTCGAGCTAAATAAAATTACAAAAACAATAAATAATTAATTTAAAACTATTAAATATACTACAATTCAAATTTAAATTCAAAATATTACTTAATTATTTTAATTAATCGTATTGTTTAGTTTCTTGAGTTTTATGTTGCTTGAAGTAATTGTTATAAAGTCATTTGAAGGTGCAAATTAAATATAGAGCATGCTTATCAAGGAGTAACAAAAATTTCATACT
Organism: Mallotus nudiflorus; assembly: GCA_947683625.1. Lineage (NCBI taxonomy): Eukaryota > Viridiplantae > Streptophyta > Magnoliopsida > Malpighiales > Euphorbiaceae > Mallotus > Mallotus nudiflorus. The sequence goes on along the minus strand of CANTUR010000017.1, from coordinate 300,454 downwards.
CTAGAATTCAATGAAAATTAAACGTGTGCAACATGGGCACATTTATATCTCTCATGGGAAGAAGCTAAGTTACATGCGATGGCACCACAATATTGCTACATATGCCTCTTTCAATGACCTAACCCACATGTATCTTCCACATCACATTTTCCCGACCTTATATTTCCAAATAATTTTGTGCTTCTACTTTCTATATATATATATATTCTCAATAGAGAAGCGTGGAGAAGATTTTTGAAAAATTTGTCAAAGAGATTGCGCATGAACAAAGGGTATTTAAGGTGATTTTTTAATTAAGGTTTTAGGAACATAACTAAAAATTTAGAATTAAATGTACGTGTTCAGATTCTGGGTCAAATCTTATTAATATTAATTTCAATGTAAATATCTTTACATTTTAGTCATTTGTTGATCCTTTTACATTCAATTATTTATAGTTTTTTTTTTAAATTTAATTAATTTTTGTCCTCAAAGAGTTTTTTTTTTTTTTTTTTTTTAACTGTCTTGGTTATATTGAATTCATAATTTTAAAATTTTAATTTAATTCTAATATGATATGGCTATTTGCATTTAATATTTTAATTAAAAATATTTAATTTTTTTTTGTATGGAGTGGATATTTTACAAAAATTTGCCGGTGTAAAAATTAAGCTGAGTTAAGCTCTTTTTCTACACTAATTTTTCCTTATTATATTATATGTTAACGATGAAATCTTTTGATGTTAATAGTTGATATAAAGAGATTAATTAATTGCTATTATTATTGTTAAAAAAAAAACTCATATCTTTATGGATGTGGGCAATTTTTCTTTTTTTTTTCTTTTTTTTGCCATTATAAATTGAAGAAAATGAAGAAAAATAGAACTTGATACTAAATTTTTGCTATGTTTGTAAAGATTTGACCATTACACTAAAATAATATGAACGCATAAATTCGTCTTTCAAAGAGATTTTGAAACAAATTCAGAATCAATAACTGAAATTTCTCTACAAATCTAACTTTTTTGAAGTCATAAATTAATATACGAATATCATTTTAATTACAACACTATCAAATTAGTATAAACATACCATAAATCTATCTGAAAATTATTAAACAAATCATAAATATGTTCCATCTAAAAATTGCATGCAAGTGTCAAACATAACACAAATCCATATGAAAATCACTAAATAAATCGCAAGTATGTATGGTCCATCTAAACATTGAATTCAAGACATAAATCTTGAAGTTTCAGCATAATAATCAATTGGTCTACACTTGATTAGCCTCTAAAAATTCAACTTTCTTAATTGATTGAAGTGGATAATTTCTCATTGTAAAAGGAAAAGTAAAAGGAGAGGAAATTCAAATTCTGTTCTATATGTTTTGATATTCACATGTTTTTGCAATTTAAACTACTGATAGAGAGGATTTTCTTTAAATCCAACTTGAAAGTTAGAAAAGAAAAAGCTTCAGATTTCAGAGGATACTCTCATTAAAAAAATAAAAACAAGGTGGCAACTAATCTCTACAAAATTTTGACGACAAGGACAGTTAGGACAATTGTCACGTTAGAAATTGAAACTGTTAGACACGTGTTTTTTATTCATTGGACAAAACATAAGAGGCTTACGTCAGGCAGTTGTTGACGTGTTAGTTATTGGCGTTGTTGGTAGGTTTTATGGTTACGGCTGCTGGACGGTTTCGCCACCAATCTTATGCGTGAAGTGTTTGGCAACTGTTACCATGTGGCGCTTTTTCATTTGCTTTTCCTTTCCAAACTTAACGTATCCAAGTGATTTTTTATTTTGTTTTAATATTTTCAATTTCTGCTTTTTTCCCCCAAAGTTAATTCGTGTTTTGAGTTCGAGTTCATATTTAATACAAACACATTAAATATGTTAGTTTCAGGGTTTTATCATATCAAACTGAATTAATCATAATATGATAAATATTAAATTAAATATTCATTTAAATCTTTTTTTCAATATTAGAAAAATTGTAGATGTAATTATATAGTTTCTTAATTTAATATTTTTTTATTACACTGCAATTTTATTAGAGAATCACTCTACAATTCACATGTTTTGCATCTATAAGAATATATATATATGTATGGATGGTAAAAAGAGAAAGCAAGCGGTGAGTACTAATGATGTAGAGAAAAATAATTGTCTTGATTAGACATAATTCTACCTTAGTTAGAAAGGAATTGTTGATTAGAGCTGATGAAACTTAATCCTATTGGTATTTATTGGGATCCGAAAAATAAAAAGTTTAAGATTCGATATAAGACCGTACATATATATATATATATAAAATAGTTGTCGATAATTATAATAGTTGATAATAATTTATTGTTGTAGTTAATCATAGTTTTAGTAATTAAGTAGGACAAAGCTGATATTTTTTTATTTTTTAATTAGAGAATAAGAGGTTAGCTTTGCAAGAGCTTAAGAAAGTGTCAATCTGAAGAATTGAAAGTTTCTTAATGATAGCCTTTTGGCCCATATATGGATAACGGTGCAATGAAATTGACAAAGATCGGCAGAAGAAGAAAAAAATTAGAAAGCAAGCTATAGCCATTATTCTCCTATAGCTTTGCTTAGCAATTCCAATCTTGATTGATTCTTGATGCTTAAAAATGAAGCTTCCTAATTAAGTCCATGTCCTTGCCATGCATTAATTAATTAATCTTTCTGTCACATTATAATAGTTCTTGTCCAACAGCAGACTCAGACAAGCTAACTGCACCATTAGAAGCTTCCTTCCCTAATCTTAATGTCCCATATATATATATATGGTTTTAGATTCTTCTCTTTTGAACTTTATTTTTTAATTGTATATACTTTGCAATATTATATGATTTTTTTGAATTAGTACAAATGATTAATCTTCAATACCATAATGAGAGAGAGGGAGGGGTGGGGATTCGAACTATACTTTTCTCAAATTGTATATCAATATCTTTTAGATGATAATATATACTTATTAAATTAAATATATATAGATTCACTGTTCAATCATTTAATATAAATAAAAATTTATCGTAAATTAAAAACATCAATTTAAAATTTTCAGATAAAATTTAGGTAAATATAGAGGAATTTTGTAATATATGTACTATTTTTTCTTTCTCAATCAAAATCTTTCTTGATGAAGTATTAACCCAAAAAAAAAAGAAAAGAAAAGAAAGCCTTTGTGCAGCATGAGCAATATTTTTCCCATGAATTTTTGGGAAAGGCCCAAGAAGTAACATAATAAGCCCAATACTTTTTGGTCCATATCATTTTTCCTTCTTATTATTTTTTGGGCTTGTGAACTCTACTAACATATGTGGATAACATAGTTTGGGAATAATTACAAATATAACCAAAGTTGACAAAAAAATTTCATATTTTAAGGTTTTTTGGTTATTTTTTACGTTATTCTTTCTTTGTTTCTTATTTTTTTCTTTAACTAATTTCTTTTTTTCCTTTATTTTTTTATTTTTTGATTATTTTTTCTTTTTTCTTTTTTCTTATTTTTTTGATTATTTTTTCCCTAAATTATTTGTTATTTATTTTTCACTTCTTTTTTTTATTTTTTCAGAAAATAAAATAAAACAAAAAAATTTGATGATGTTGAAGAAAAAAGTGAAAAAAAAAAATTTTAATTGTAGATGATGAGTTAAAAAAAAAAGATGATAATGAAGAAAATTGTGAGTTTTGGTTGTTTTTGTAGGCGTTTGTTAAAACAACCAAAAAATTATTATAAAATAAATTCATAAAATTGAAAAAAAATCAACTAGAAAAATAACCGCTAAAATAAACATTAAAAAAATTAGAAAAATCATTGCAAAAAAACTCATAAAATTGAAAAAAAATCAACAAAAAAAAAATAAAAATAAGCATCCAACTAACAAAAAAAAAAAACTGCCTAAATAACTATGAAAACAACCGCTAAAACAACTAAAAGAGCAATAAAAAAAACTAGGAACTAAAAATAACATGAGAAACAACCTCGTAAAATTTAAAAAAACAACTAAAAAACAACTATAAAAACAACAAAAAAAACAATTACAAACGAGGAAAACACACACTTATATTAATCCAAACAAATCAAACTAGACCCATTACAACACTCAAATTCCAATGCCCAAAACAATTATAAAATTCAAATTTTTAACTATGAAAATTCTTCTTTAAAAAATAATATATATATAGACAACTTTACTTTGAATTAGATGGTGGAGATTGATATTTTGAGGTTAACAAGCAGTGGTGGCGGAAGAGAAGAAGAAGGAGAGAAAGTAGAAAAAGTCATTCATAAATGAAAAAAGAAGAAAAAATTATAGAGGAAAAAATATATATAATCAGATGGTAGAAATTAAGGTTTTGAAATTAATAAGTGGTGGTGGTAGCAATGGAAGGGAAAGATAAGAAGAGAGAGTAATAAAAGTCATCGATATATGAAAAAAAGGAAAAAAAAAACCATGTCAAAAGAAAATACATAAACTTGTATGCAAATACATATCAAAAGAAAATCCTAAACTTGTATTCTCTACATGAAATCATAACCTTACTGATAAAAAAAAATCATGTCCAAAAAGATATAATTCATTATCAATAATTGTTGAATTAGCGGATATTCGATTATTTTATTTAAATAATATTTTAAATTTAAATCGTAATATATGTAATCATATTAAATTAATTATCATCCTATTCAAATAAACCAGTTAAATTTTAATAGATACTGATGATTTAAATTAAAAATATATACATTTCCTAATTAAATGCTCCTGTAAAGATCACAAATGCCAAATATTAGCAGGGTAAAAAAAAGGATATTTTACCAAGAATAAATCACTACATGATAACAATGGTGGAGCCCGTGAGGTTCATTAAAAACTATGTTTAGCACTCAAAGAATAAACTCCTTGAAGTGCAGAATGGAGGTCCCGAATCTGCTCCATGAGGTAGGAGCCCCAGCATTCTACCTGCACAATGGAGATACGTTCCCCAGGTACCTTTGCCTATTAATTTATGAGTTGGGCAATTCCTTTAACACTAGCAGCTGAGCTTTAAATAATTGTGAAATAGTATCATTAAAAAATTTAGGATAATGGTATTAAAATGAATTGTACTATATTAGATTAAAATGACCAACATTATTATAAATTTATGAAAATAATTTCAGAAATACAGTACATTAATTAAAATTTCTTTGGTACTGAATTTTTACTAATTTGAAAAAAAATTGAAAAGAATAGATAGAGATAGAAAAAAAACATGGGCAGAACTTAAAAAAAATAAAAAGGAATAATTTCCCAATTCTTTGCAATATATTATGTGTACTCAAAGGTTAAAAGTTCAAATTTTACTGAAATCAATTAGTAATGATATATGCAATTAGCGGATGTTTTTATTTAAGCTATATTATATGTTTAACCAGTAATGTATATAATAACATTAAATTAGTTGGTAAAAATTTTATGTTTGAGAGAGAGAAGCAATTTTTGGTGTATTTGTTGTTTGCCGAGAGGCATGATCAATTGAATCATATGTTAGTAACGTCAATTGACTGAAAATTTAGAGATTTTCATACACTTCTCCCTGTTGAAAAAAAGGAAAATGAAAAATATCAAATAGAATGTTCCTCCACACACTCTAAACCCAAAGGCAAAAACAGGACATGTAAGGTTTCTGTAATTGTGGATAAGTTGATTTTTAGCCCATTGGAAATGGCACCACCAGAATGTACTTCGGCTGGATACTTGGTTTGTGCGATCTTCGAAGAGGAAATTTCAATGGAGCAGTTGGCCGCAAAGAAGTTTGATGTGATCTTTTCATGCTTCAACTCATGGAAATGATGCAAAAATGAGTCATTACGTACCAATTATCGGAGACAAAGGGATAAAATATTACATACACATTTGACAAAGCAGAAAGATAAATTTCGTTAATAGAATAGTAATTAATTAGACGTCTATTACATCATAATTAAAAGAAATTCTAAGATTGACAATAAGTATCCTAAGCACACAATAATGACGAGAAATATATTAAGGTCACTTAATATTAGAGGAAACTTTACCCACTCTCTAGATAAAGGGCCATCATTTTATTCACGGTTTGATCCTTTTTCTTCTTTCACTTCTATTGTCCATTTTTCATTTTTGTCCTACTTTTGGTATCTGTTTTCATTTATGAAATCAGCGTTTTTCGGTTTTTTTCATTTTTGTTTTTAATTTTTGTGTAAATTTTTATCTATTTGTTATTTTTGAAAGCATTTTTAATTTAAATTGATTGTATGTATTTATTTAATTTATATATTTTAAATAATTTAATTTTTATATTCTAAATAATATTTTTTTAATTTTAAACTTACTATTATTTAAAATATAAAAATTAAGCTAATTAAACAAAATATTACCCTTGATCTTCAATAATTATTTTTTTCATAATTATTTAGAATTTATAAATTAAACTAATTAAAGTAAAAATTACTCATAGTATTCAAAAATTATTTTTAATAAAAATAACAAAAAATTATAAAATATATCAAATAAATGATATTAATAAAAGTAAAAATTATATTTATGGTTTTACTTTTATTATTAATAATGAAAAAATAATAAATAATAACAAAAATCAACAAATATCAACAACTGTAATTTTTTATTGTTTTTGTTGATTTTTGTTAAAAATAAAAAATAACAACAAAAAAATAAAAATTATGAAATATGTCAAAAAAATTATTAATTTTATCATTAATACTAATAAAAGTAAAAATTGTATTTATGGTCTTAATGAAAAATAATTTTAAAAATAATTAAAATTAACAACAATCAACAACTGTAAAATTTTGTTGTTTTTAGTTATTTTGATTTGTTAATTTTTTTGTTTGGTGTTTTTTTTGTTGATGTTACAAAAACATTATAAAGATTGTAAACTTGTTATATAATAATGATCAATAAGTATCAAATATTTTAAAAAAAGTTATTAGATATTTTAATAAACAAATTAAAGTAAAAAAAATAAAATCCTTATTCTTTAAAAATATAAAATGAGAAAATTTTGTTTATTTATTGTTGTTACAACATTTGAAGTTATTTATTGCTTGGTTTAAAAACAATTGAAGATTTCTAGTTCATAATTATTCATTTGAAAAAAAAATCTTAAGAGAAAAAAATATTGAGCAAAAAAAAGAAAACATTGAGAATAAAATAAAAATAGAACCTTAAAAATAAAAAAAATTGTTGAGCAAAAAAAGATAAAGACAGTAGAAAAATTTTGAGAAAAATTAAAGATAGTACCATAAAAATTAAAAAAAATGTTTAGTAAAAAAATTGAGAAAAAAAGAAAAACAGTAAAAAAATTTTTAGGAAAAGTTGTTGAGTTAAAAACCATTGAAAAAAAAAAGATGAAGACAATATAAAATATAAAATTTTTGAAAATAATAACAAATAAAATGTTGACAAAAAAAGTATAAAGTAAAAAAAAGTTGAAAAAATCATAAAAAAGAAAAAAAGTTTGAAAAAAAAAACCCTAAAATTAACGGTGGTAAGTGGAGTAGTTTATATTTGAAAGAAAAAAAAAATTAGAAAAATTAGTTTTGAAAGTTTTTTTTGGCCAACGACATTTTTAAAAGTTTTTTTTTTGAGTTTTGGTATTTTTATGTAAAAAATCATTTCATTTATAATTTCAATATAATATATGCACATCTACGTTGTTATGTTTTAAAATTAATTTTTTTTTTCTTTTTCTAATATAGTTTAAACTCTGAATCAATTTTAATATTACATATACATTTGACAATTTTTTTCCCCTTTTTAGTATTGATAATAATTATCAGATGCACAATAATTATGAGAAATAAACTAGGACCACTTAGTATTGAAAGTCGACTTATAATTCCAGTATAATATATGCTTGCGTTTTACAATTAAATTCTTTATTCTTTTTCTTAAAAAAGGTTAAGTTATGAGTCAATTTCAAATATACGTTATCTCGTTTATATATATATATATATGTTATCAAGGTTATTCATTTTATTTTGTGCCAATAAATTATTTTGCAGTAAAAAATATTCCAATTTGATGTAGTTTTTAATTACCAAATTTTAGAAGAGGATAGGGTGTGTATGCCTGAGGTTGATGTTATAAGGAAAATGCAGGGTCACTTTCAATGACCATAAGTTGATTGCAAAAATCCACCATCATCCAGTCAACATCATACATTATACCCAAAATATTTTGGCAATTTTTTCCAAAGAAGTACTCAGGCACGCAACTACAGCTTATCTTTGGAGGATATGCTTAAAAGTCGAAACCCAGTTTTCATATGCGTTAATGAAAGTAACAGAGGAACCAAAAAAAAAAAAGGAAAAGAAAAGAATACAAATCAATGAATTTGATTAAATTTAATTGCTGGAATCTGCCGATGAGGCCTTGGCCTTTGGTTCAAATTTTGATAACACCAAACGTTATTTTTAATCACTCCTAAGAAAATAGAACCCTTTGTGGATTAAACTTTTAATCACTCCTAAGAAAAAAGAACCCTTTGTGGATTTCACATGGATCACGTAAATTCCTTATTCCCTAGTTAACAACTAATAAATTAACAGTTATGATTCCCTTGTTAACAACTAATAAATTAATAGTTATGATCCAATTATGACATTAATAATACGACATCGATAAAAAAAAATTACTAAAATCTGAAAATCTTTTTCTTTTTTTTGGATGTACATCATTCTTTTTGACTATATGTATAAAATATAACAGGTAAATTAAAAAAATTTCTTTGGAAATGCTTGAGAACCTTCGTTGATTAAGACATAAATCTTTATGTATGATACGGTGCTCATTTTGTTAATTAATTAATTAACAAAATGAGCTAATTTTGGCTTTCCACATTATATATAATCACTCTTAAGACTTTAATGGTATATTTGGATAGGGTTAAAATGGGTTAAATATTACCCATGTAGTATATTAACTCCCTTTACCTTTATTTGGTAAATTTTAAAAATTCAAAGTTAACATTTAACAAATTAAACTCATTTATATATATTTTTATTAGCCTAGTTGAGACTAAATTAAACACCTGTAATAACAAAAACATACTTTTAAAATAACACTCTTTATAAAATAACACTCTTCATCATATTACTTCAATTTTTTTTCTGTATCAAAAAACTACTAGTCAAATCTGTAAAAAATTTATGAATCAATTTAAATTTTTATTATAATATTTATGTTACTTTTTAAAATGCATATGAATATATTATTTAAATAATTATATAAATATTCAAAATTTTAAGCGATTATTTATTTAGTTATTTTTATTATTTTAAATATTTAAAAATAAATTTAATCAACTATATAATTTTTTTCCTTAAAAAATATCACAGTATAATTTATTAGTTATCCTTAATTTGTCAAATAAGGTTAACAGTTTAATCATTATATCTGTAATTATTACTTTCTTAACCGTTACACTTGTAATTATTATATTTTATTTCTTTAACCCTGATCCAAACGCACACTAAAAGTTAATTTGATTAAAAATTCATATAAACTTTTTTTTTTTGGTCAATATTTAGAGTTCAGATTCCAGTTAATTCAGTTTGATTCAAATAGTTGTTATATATATTATAATTTAAAATTAAAATCTTATTTAAACAATAATAATTTCTTATGAGTTGATTTCAGTTGTTGATTCTTACAAGCTCTTTTAACACAACAAAGATGCTCGCGTATGTGGGTAGTCACATACACCATTTGTGCGTAAATTCTCAGCATAAGTTGTAGAAACGTATAATGCATTATTAGCTTATGTCTTAGTTTAATGGGTGTTAGGCATAAAGATAAAAGAGTTGTTAGCAATTTAGTTTTTTTTTTTTTTTTGGATGCTTTTAAACTAATAGTAATATAAGATATCAAATAATTTTAGTCGTAACAATTTTTATAATTTTTTTATTAATAATTATATGTTTTAATTATAAATTTATTAACAACACAAAATTTAATTATAATTCTTATTTTCCAACACTTAAAAAACATAATAAATAAAAGTATAGTGCATTATTAACAACCGAATGTAGGATTTGTGTATATATATGTTTTTGTATTTATAGATTATTGACTTTACAATAAAAATTTAATTTCTAATTTATGATTTGGATTTTGTGAAGTGGGGTACATTTAGTTATGTAAATATTGTTTTATTTTATTAAAATGATTACTCAAAATGATGTAATGTTAGGTAAGTATGCAATGTTTGTGATATATATATAGAATTTAATTATTTTAAACATTGCAACCAAAATAAATTATTATGAGAAAGACACAAAGTGCAAAGGGGATTGACTTCATTCAAAATAAATTGTTGTGTCCTTATCCATGGCCTAACAAAACAAATTAAATGATTTCAATGTCTTAAGAATTGTCTAAGATAGTGATTTTTGCACTTCATTTTTATTTTTTTAAAATTATAAATTTTATAATTATCTTTTATATGATAATTTTTATTTTTTTATTAATTGCAATTACTAAATTACCATTTTTTTCCTTTCAAATTAATTGTTGGATGTTTACCATTTTAAAATTACTTATAAATGATTTTTTTTTTTTGTGTTAATAAAATTTAATATAGCTAGTTATTTTTTTATGAGTACTTTTTAACTTTTAACTTATTTTGATTGTAAAATTTGTATCATAGTAAATAACATATCTTTTATTTTTTATGAAGATGTTTTTTCAAATATCATATGTACATAATTTTATTTTTATCATCATCTTTTAAAAATAATTTAAAAATCAAAGTATGTGATTGAAAAATCCTTATAAAAAATTCAACAATAATTTATCATATAAAAAGTATTCATAAATTCAATGAATAGTGGTAAAATCAATTTACATGTAATTTAAATTAAATATATCCCAATAAATACTCTAATTAAATTATACTACAAAATAGTCTATTTGATAAAAAAAATATAACACTTATTTTTCTATTATTAATATATTACATCACCTTTATTAAAAATTAAAATTACAATAATTTTTTTATATGATGAATATTCATTAAAATTTTATAATATATGTTTTGAATCATGTAATTTAATTTTTATATTATTTAGAAAAAAATTATGATAAGAAAATAAAATTAAAATAATGTGCATATGATATTAAAAAACTGTTCATAGAAGTAAAAATTTTAAAACTGTTCATAAAAAAGTGAAAAAAATTGTTTTATTTTTTATTTTTTTATAATTGGTGGAGGTTTTATAATTGTTTAAACAGTAAAGAGTGCTTATAAAAAAATAATTGACTATGCTAAGTTTTTTAATTAAAAAAATGATGTAAGCTCAAGCACAAGCAGTTTTGTAATTTTAAACATTAAATAGTAAATTTAGATAAAAAAATTAAAAAAGAGTATAATTTAAGAATAGTAGTTAATTAAAAAATAAACATTTTAAACAAAAGATAATCATGTAACATGAAATTCCAAAAAATTAAAGAAGTGCAAAAATAAATAGTTGGAATGTAAAAATTCTCACCCATTGTCTAATTAGCACTAATATAATATACCCATAAATGGACAACACTACCTTAATTTATCTCCTAAATTAATCATCTATACACTATATTTAGCAATTCTGAAACATATATTAATATATAGGTCTTTAATGTACAAATATTGAAAGGAAACCCTTTTAGAAAAGACACCAAAGCATGAAGATTGAAGAGGCTACAACAACCTTCACATGGGGAAGGTTATCTAAGAAAAGTTGATGATCAACATCCATCAACCGAATAACTTTTTATAATAAGTCATTTTTAATGTTACATAATAGAGTATTATTTAATATCAATTGTTACATTAGAAAAATAATATAGAGACAAAAGGAAAAAAAAAAAGAGAATAAATTCTCATGTAGTGGGCGGGACATGCACATTTTTTCCACTGCACGTGAGTCTTGAGTCCGACCAATTCAAAACACAAAACACAAAACACTACTAGTCTTCCTTTGAAGGCGACACAAATTATTATTTTTTTCCTATTAAAATAATTAATTACTGTATATATATGTTTTTATATCTTAATTATTAGAAGAGTTGTTAAGAGAGAGATTAAAAATTATTTAATTTTTTTGTTAATAAAAATTATTTAATTTAATTTTGTTGGTGAGTAGGATGGGTACGTGCTTCAATTATTGCAATTGAGAGTATCTAATTTCTTTGTGTGTTCTTAATTTTCTATTGAAAATATTAGAAGGAATACTAATTATTTCTAATTCATTTGTTATGATAACAAACATAATTAATATATGATTACTTGAAAAAAAAATAATCAAGATTAATTGAGGATTTGAATTTTATAGATAAAATAGACATGAAACGTGTTTTATTTGAGTTTCTTTGCATATATGTTGATTTATTATTTATTTATAGCTAAACATGTAAAAATAAATTGTGATAATTAAGCACAAATGATATTGAAGTGATAAAAGTATAAATGAATGATCAAATACGAATCTTTATACAAAATGGAACATTGGTGATTCAAATTAATTTTATGTAAAAAATAGTAAATATATTTGTTATTTATTTAGTAGTTAAGCACATGTCACGACCCAAAACAGGGGTCATGACCGGCGCTAGGGAACGAGAATTCTTTCGAATCCGGAACCCGTAGCAAGCCTAAAAATAAAATAAACATGCACTAATAATAATAATAATAATAATAATAATAATAATAATATCACAGTTAAATAAAATACAGTGCAACGGAAATAAAAATCATAAGTATCACAATAACATTTCCACCAATTGGATTTAAATTGAATACTCATCTCATATATATATAAATTCTTTTAATACAAATCCAGTCCAAATATAATACAACATCTCTTTAAAAATTTAATGACTACTGCAGTGTCTAGATAAAATAAAACTCAAGACTCAGATAAGCAGTTTACATAAAGAAGCCGGGGCGGAAGAAATCCGACGTACAGGCCTGCTATTGAGGTCTGAAGATGATGACTCTCATGAAAAATTAGTCAACGGAGGGGAGTCAGACCTCACTGAGTGAATTACTATAATATATATACATGCACACTAAATGATAATGCATACAATCAACAGTATATATCTAATATGTGTATATACAGACAAATGCACACAGATGCTGTAAAATCATTTTATATATATATTTTACTGAAAATCATCGCTTATGAAGAATTAAATAGAACCCTATGATATCGCAACCTCAAAATAGTGTTAGACAACACTCTAGCCATACAGGCTCACTTATTCCAAATATATTCACTTATTCCATTTGGACAGTAGACTGGCCCCGAGACACTAAGTCAACCGAGCTCCAGCAGTCTGACTGTCAGTGTGATTGGCCCCGAAACACTTGGTCAACCGAGCTCTAGCAATCACACTCCCAAATCACATCACACATCAGATAAATCAATTCCAATCAATATCCACAAATAGGTTAGTAATATAGCCTAAATGCTATAAGCGTACCGGCACGTACTCGGTCCTAGTGCTGCCCATTAGGTAGCACGTTCTATTGATATCCTTCATTAATAAATATAAAACATTCATTCACAAATAAATGATGCATGAATTTAAATAACATAACCATATAAACCATATATATACTGAAAATATACCAAAAGTAAACCAGGTATATTTCGAGTATATATACGTCAAATAAATCCAATCAAATTACAAATTTAGCTAGAAATATATTTAAAAATATTTTAAATATAATTTATTAATAAAACATGCATATAATTTAATATATACCAAAAATAAACCAAAAATAAACTAAAAATATACTTAAATACAAATCACATTATTTATGCATATTTAATCAAAATAAAACATATATTTCTAAAATTATGCATCCTAAAGCACATATATATAAAATAGTAACTCACACTTAGTGCATTCCACGAGATAGATCCGACATGCCTAGTCCACTAGGCCTCGGTCTCGGCGCAACTAAACAAACAATAACGACAGAAATCAGAATAAACCTAACAGAAAATCTTAGAACTCGATCTAGAATATTAAACACAGAATCGAAATTAGGGTTCAACCGAACATCACGTTTTACGAGAATTCTACCAAAAATTCGGCAGAACCTCCCCTGTAAAACGGACATCTCTCTACTCAAAGAGTAGAGCCGGCCTTGCAAAGAAATACACTTTGGAAAACAGGCACAACAACTCATCCACAACCCCTCGGTCGGACTCCAAACTACAGTCTACCGACCGGGGTCCACAAACACAGAACAATTATGAAAATACCAAAAATACCCTTATATCAAAGAAATACATTTAATAAGTAGAAATTACATAATTAACCTTTAAACACATTAAAAACCAATAAAAACTCATTTTATTAGTAAAATTGTATATTATATATATAATTGAAAATAATTCACGAAAAATAGTTTTAATTAGTTAAAAATACCAAATAATTTGTAAAAATCATTTTTATACCTTAAATAATTATTAAAACCAATTAAATTACATTTTTAGCCAATTTTGTGTAAAATTATCAAAATACCCCCATATATATAAATATACTATAATTACTTCAAAAATTCACCAAAAATAGTATAATTATCCAAAATTAATTTTCTCAATATATTTATCAATAATATCAATAATTAAACTCAATTAAACAATTAATTTCAATTAAAAACATAATTAACCTAATTTTCCCAAAATTACATAAACCTAAATAATTCAAAATAAATACATAGAAATTCATAAAAATTCCAAATAAATTCCTATAATTCATTTCAACACCTATATTTATCATAAAACATAATTTAATAATTTATTTAATTAATTTCCGAAAATTAGAAAATAATATTAAAATATTCAAAAATACCCAAAAATCAAAATAATTCCCAAAAATTCTAAAAAAATTCATACATGTAGATTAAGCTAAGGGAAACAACATTTGTTAAGGGACTTTTCATGAATAAATCAAATTGAAGTTCAAAAAATTCAAGAACCCTAATATGGCCGAAATCGAAAATTCGAAACCTAAGCAAATCAAGACCATTTAAGCTCAAACCAAAGCTAGAATCACACTCACCAGAGCTCAAGGAGAATAAAGAGACTGGCGGTGTCAAAAATGGTGGCCGGAAACGTCGTGTTCGACGGTGAAGAAGAATTCAGCTTCTCCGGCCAAAATCGACCTCCAGACGCCGGAAACGGCTGCTACAGGCAATGAGGAAGGCTGAGGAAGGAGGTGGCATGCCGGACGGCACACCAACGGCAAGAAATCGGGACGGCAGCGACCGGACGATGATGGGGAACGGAATCGGGGAAGAAGGAAGAAATCGGGGGCAATTTGGTAATTTTTCAAAAGTTTTGTTTTTTGACATATTATATGTATATATATATACTTTATACTATATAATAAAATAATATTAAATTACACATATTAAATATACACCACACACTTAATATTTAATATTTTAAAATTTGATAATAAATAAAAATAATTAAATAACAATAAAACTAATAAATAAATAATAAAATATTAGGGTAATAAATTAAACCCTAATTAAATAAATATATACACACATAGACTTTATTTAGTAATTTAAAAATACGTATGAGTTCATGCAAGTCCATAAATCTATTTAAAATAATTAATAATAAAATATTTACGTGAAAATTTCTCCGAAAATGTAAGTCCCGGGAAAATTTTACGTAAAGGACTTTAAATAATACACAATAATTAAAATAGGTTTTAAATACAAATCAACTCGTATACAAAAATTATTAACACTGTATATCCCGATGCAGTATTAAAATATTTAAAAACACGGGATATTACAACACATTATATATATATATATATTTTTTTAACGGAACAAAAAGCGATATGTAAATTTTTAACCTTTAAATGTTTAAAAGAGAGTGATACTACAGACTACTCAACTTTTGACACCATTTAAGTAGATAAGTCATTTTTATTTTATTATAATAACATATAAATTTGTTTTATTAAGGTAGTGAGCTATATTTATTATAAAATTAATAAATTTATATTAATATTGATGGATGGTGCTAACCTACTTTATGAACTCAAATACATTTTTTTGAAGTTTAGTATTCAGTTCAACTTATAGTTCTTGGTTGATAACTCCAAATTGATACTTTATTTGTGAAATTTGTATTAACGAGGAAAACGGGTAAAGGGGTAGGATTTTTCTCATAAACACTCTGAAACTTAAGTCAGTAATAATATAAAGAAAAATATAATAAAACAAATAGGTATAATAGAATAGAAAATTAAGAGTGATTACTTGGATGATGTGATGATGTTAAATGATGAGAATGGGGAGAAGAGAATGAGAATGTGAGAATAGAATTAATGACATGAGACGTCACAAGATGTATTTATAGGAGAAGATATTGCTCAAACCTCTTAGAAATATGATTCCTTAGTCTTGTAGAATTGCCTTATTTAGGAGAGAAGTAGATTTTCTTTGTAGAGTAATCTTTCTAATTGAAATAGACTTCCTTATTAAACTTTCTTCTTATTCAAGAAATCCTCCTCTTTGGGGGAATATAACCTTTATTAGAATAGAATACTGATATGGGATATCAAGAGTCCACCCTGAAAGTCTATTCGGATATTTATGTCTGATGTATCCAGGTTTGTAAGGTGATGAAAATATCATTCTTCCATCTAGAGAGAGATTGCTTGAATCACTGCATTTGATATAGAAGGGTGAGCTGAGGTGGCCAGCGTCAGTAATTAAAAAAGGTAAAGCTCGGTACCAAGTCTCGAAATCATCATATAAGAACATCATTGAAGTGCCAGTTGGCCAGCCCCAATATTATAGAAGCGGCTTAAGGGTGCCAGCTTCAATTATTGGACTTAGATGCTCAGTGCAAAGATGCGAGCCTTATATGCTCGGAACCTCAGCACTATAAAAGTGACATGAGGGTGTCAGCTTCAGTCACTTAACTTATTCTTTGTGCATTAGAAGTGCAGCCCAAGTGTCATATATTCTCAGTGCATTAGAAGTGTGGCCCAAGTGTCATATATTCTCAGTGCATTAGAAGTGCGGCCTGAGTGCCAAACCTCAGTACTATTGAAGTGACTTGAGGGTGTCAGTTTTTAGTTACTGGACATTGATGCTGAAGCTTTAGATGCTTAGCGTAGAGGGACAATTAGTAATGATGTGCACGGGGTTGATAATCGCTATGTCGTTTTGATGCTTTTTTGAACTTTGAATCACATAATCGTCACGTCTATTCATGTGTCAGAAGAGGAGACATTTTGGCTACCATAACGATGACTACTTGATAGTGTATTAGATGTCATTTGATAATTTCTGCATGTTGATGTCGAGTGAGGTGATTAAAATGTTTGACTGCCTGGACCGAATGGTGCTTAAAGTAGTGTCTTCAATAAATACATTTTCCTTATCTGTAGTGATAGATAAAAGAACAATAATTTTGGGATCGTTTAATTGATCTCCATTTAATGATCAGTCCTCATGTAATAAATATATTAAATGTAATTGATGTATATTTTGCATGCATAATAATCATGTATATATGGATGAGCATTTATGTGTAGATGTGTAAGCGTGCTTGTGTGACAAGCTATAATTATTTATATAAGAATAAATAAGATGCTGAAATAAATAAATTAAATAATATAAAGAGAAACTAGAGAAACTTATCTCTTGATGTATTGTTGTCCCACCTTCGAATTCATGAATATTTATGTTCGTTGTTTGCTTCAATTGTTGCTTAAATGACCTTGTCTTTAAAGATGTTGCCTAAGTTTGTGTGTATCTAATTCATTGGCATTTTATGTATATCCAACTTCATGAAAATATACTGCTCCAAGATTAATAATAGGATTTATTGGTTGCTAGGAGTTTGAATGCCTATGAAGTTGGTGTTTGGTAGTGGATGCTAGTTTGAGGTCGATGCTCGAATATCTAAAGTGTTGATGTTTGGTGCTTTGTTCCAAATAAAGTTTGGACTAAGAACCAGATTCAGGTTTTCTAATTCTTCAATGCTTGGATGACTTAGTAATTCGAAGCTTAATGCTCGAAGCTCAGGGCTTCTTCCATATGTACTTTAGTGGGTGTGGACTCTTAGCTTTTATTTTTCTTACAGTGCTTTCACGTCTGGACATTTTTTAACTAAGAAATTTGAAGGTGAGGTTGGGGCTCCAAGATAGTGTGCTCCGAGACTCCCATAAGCTAGAGAATAATGAGCTGGGGTGATCGATTGTCTTGGAATTTTATTGTTCGATGCTTAGAGTCTGAGTGCTTATGAAGGGTGCTTATTGGATGCCCAATGTTCGAAGCTCAATGCTCGATTGATGCTTAGATATCAAACTTTGATGTTCAATAAAAACTTATTTACGTTCTTTGATCTCAGACTCAGATTCTTTGATGCTCGATGGTCTCATGCTTTGAAACTTCATTACTCAGAGCTTGATGAATGCTCACAAAGCAGATGTTTACTTGTTTGAAGTTTTAACGTATGGAATTTCAAGGCTCAGTAATGAAGAAAATGATTTCAGTCCTACATTTTTTATTATTCCCCAGCTTTGATGGTGCTTTAGTGCTTGTTCAGCTCAAATATCCGAGTGTCAGTGCTCGAAAGCTTGGTGCTCTGAAGCTCCGTGCTTAGAAGCTCCATGCTTGATGCTCGGCGCTTGAAATCTCAAGAAGTAAGTGTCCGGTATTTGATGCTTGATGTTCACTTGATACTTGGTTTCAATTTTAATAACCATTCATCAAATACTCGCATTCTTTAATCTCAGTATGAGGTCATGTGGTCCAGCTTTGTGAATTTAGAGGAAAATATATAGATGTCCAACTTCTTTTCATCACTACATTTGATTTGGGTGTCAAACTACTTGTAAACCTCGATGCTTGGATGCTCGGTGATTCATTTTGGTTTTCCAACTGTCTTACTATTTGCTCTGAATTCTAACCTTAGAAACTATTGCATCAATAGCAGAACTTTCTTTAAAACTCAAATGCATCCCATTTCTTTTTCCCCCCATTATGATGAAGTTGTGGTGATATGAAATGGTCATTCGAGTTTTACCATTGCCAAAACTTCCATCTTTTGAGTTCTTGATTTGAATTATATCTTATTTTTAGTATTTGTAAATCTGAATGGAGTGGGACATCTGGACTAGTAGCGAGCTTGCTTCTTCCAATGGCCAATCTTCTTGCATTTTAGTAAAGGTCAATCTTGGCTCCTTTTCCATGCTAACTCATCATCATAGAAGGCTAATCCTTTGCGTTCTATACCTGATTGAAGATACAATGAAGTTGTTGCTTATAGTTCGAAGCATATTCTACCAATAATTTATGAGCAATTCTTTATATACTAATCTACTGCTCGGGTAATTAGAAGTTTGAAGCTGCACAACTCTGTAGATCGTTTAGGCACTTTAAGTCTTTGCTTCAACTATCTCAAATCATGTGTGCCTCCTTCAATCGATGATAAGCTACTAACCCTCAGAGGTAAAGTCTGAAGCTAATATCATATTATAAAAGTATGATTAACTTTCAAGGAATGTGCATTGTAAGAATAGATTAATTTCCTATGTAAAACATATAAGAAAGTATTGCCCTGACGATCTTTGCACTATTTCAATATGAATTTGTCACTGATGACTGAATTGGATTTCTTTATAATTATGCTTAGTGAAATTATGATTTGGTTGCATCTTTGAGAGGTTAAGCTAAATTCCTAGCAAGTAAAGATAATTCAAAATTGAATTTAATATTCCCACAGATGGCGCCATTTGATAATTCCAAATTAATACTTTACTTGTGGAACTTTCATCGATGAGGAGAACGGATAAAGGGACGAGGTTTCCCCCATAAACACTATGAAGCTTAAGTCAATAATAGTATAAGGAAAAATATAATAAAACAAATGGATATAATTGAATAAAGAATTAAGAGTGATTGTTTGGATGATGCGATGATGTTGAATGATGAGACTGGGGAGATGAGAATGAGAATGTGAAAATAGAATTAATGACATAAGATCTATTTATAGGAGAAGATATTGTTTAAATCTTTTAGAAATATGATTTTTTAGTCTTATAGAATTGCTTTGTTTAGGAGAATAGTAGATTTCCTTTATAGAGTAATATTTCTAATTGAAATAAACTTTCTTATTAAGTTTTTTTTTTATTCAAGTAATTTTTATTAGAAAAGAATATTAATATGAGATATCATTGCTAAAAAATTTCAAGTTGAATAAATTTTTTTTTTTTTTTGCTTGTATTATTCTTTGTTATATGTATATTGATTCAATTTGTACCTGGTGGTGATCAATTTTTTGAGTGTAACCAACAAATTGTCCATGTATTCATTGCACCGAAAAATCAGCTTCTATAGTGTTAAATGCGTGTAAAATAAGAAACTTAAACAAATAAAAATAAAAGAACAGAAAATCCAAGAATTTTCTCCTAGAAGAGAGCTGTGTATCACATTTGCACACCGTTTTACAATAGAAAAGAAGTATGATCAGCTATTAAGAGTCATGAAAAGCCCTATATAACTACCTCTTTTTTCTTCTTTTCCTTTTAATTCTTATTTCTTTGCAAAATTTTTATTTTGACGAAAATTTTTTCTAGTTTTATTTTATTTACTTTATTTTATTTTTACATTGAATAAATATAGATTTCTGATATATTTATTTTTTTGATTAAAAATTTTGAATATTCTTTTGTAAAGTTGGAATTTACATATTTTGTGAAATTCAAACTTTTGCAATCGGACTTATTTAAAGACAAAAATCTATTTATAACTAAATAAAGCCATTGAGTGAAACGTACGAATTATCGAGTTACGAATCAAAAGAGTTCTGTCAATGCGATTAAAGAATGTAAACAAAAAATTTTATAATTTAAGTGAGATTTTATTTTCATAATTGTTGATTGTATTATTTTTTTTATTGTTTTTTCATCAAATGTATTTTAATTTTTAATGAATAGAAAATTATTTTTTTAATCTAAAAAAAGAAAAGAAGTATGATCAGCCGATCACTGTAAAGTCAAATACGATTTTAAGAAAGTAAATTAACAAATGATTTTCACAGAATATAAAAAAGATTTATATTTATGAAAAAGATATATATAAAAAAGATTACTTACCAGGAAAAATTTAGTGTAGATATAATATATATAAGAAAAAGACTTATCTATAAATACATATGTAGCTAATTCAAATCTTTATATTTATTAAAAAGATTACTTACCAGGAAAAATTTAATACAATCGTAACTTTTCATTTTGTTTTATTTTTTCAATACAAAATAAGATAGTTTTTTTAAAAAGTTGAATTTATAGTTTTTATTTTTATCTAGTATTAAAAAGTTGAATATAACACCGATAATAATTGGAATAAGTTGGTAGCAGACTATTTTTACTTAATTGATGTCTCAAATTTGAATTATAGTGTAATTATGTTAAATAGTTATTGCAAAACTTTACGTTATTATGTTCCTATCAAGGTCAAACCCGAATAATCAAAATCTAATCAACTTTGAAAATTATTGATTAAGAAAAAAAAGGGCAAATTACTTGATAATAATTTAATCTAATTTTTGTTCAATTGTATATATGACCAAAATTACAATTGAACGTAAAAATGTGGCATGAGTTTACTAAAATCAAAATAAATTAAATTTGGTATCAATAAACATTGAAATTAATTGGTAAGAGCTATTTTTATTTAGACATCTTAAATTTAAACTGTTGTGTAATAGTCGTGTTAAATAATTATTGAAAAATTTACTATATGTCCTTATGATTCCAACTAAGTCAAATTGAATTAATTAGCTTTGAGTATCAACAGGTAAAAAAAGGGTTAAATTTGGCAAAATAATTAATGATAATTTAATCAAATTTTTATTCAATTGTATATATAACCAACATTACAATTGATCGAGACAATGTGGCACGAGTTTACTAAAATTAAAATAATGAATTAATTTAATTGGAGTTGGAACTAATATAATTGCCTTCAAGTCAAAGGCAATTGTTGTAATTTAAACAATACATATGCATATTCAGAAAAATGATTTTAATGTAATCGTTGGTCTGCGTATCATCTTCGATGAAATTTTTTATTTTTTTTAAAAAATGAGCTCTCTAAAACAAAGCAATAGAATCAAACCCATATGGGCGCACGAGACCGTGTTCTATGAGGTCAACTCCCATGTATAAATTGGTATATAACCATTATGAAAAAAAAAATCTATTTTTATTAATAAATTTGATATTTAAAATTCAATTAATCTGACCACATATCAGTTTTCAAATTTATTATTCAAAATATTATTTAAATAAAAATAAATTTTTACTAACCAATTCAATGAACATTGGTAAAAATTTTATTTTAAATTTTAATGATAAAAATATTAAATTAAATTTTAATAAATGATAATTTTAATTTTAGGATTATGATCAAATTATTATTATATCATAATATATTATAGAGGCAGCCTTTTTTTTTTAATAAGTAAAAATGGTTAAATTTCCAATATTATTAGGAGAAAGAAAAAAAGTGGAGAGTTAAAATCCTACTCTTTTCAACTGGATGTTGACATTTTTTGTTACTTGTATTATTGGTGGTGACTATTATAAATCCAACTTACATGTGAAGTAAATAGGGGAATTTTGAAAGTTATGCATGATAATGGTTCAATTCGGTGTCGACCCGGCCGCGTGGACTTGGACTCATCCATTAAGAAACAGCAGGAAAGGGATGATCGAAGAAGGCAATTGAGATCCTTCTCTTCGATTTATTCGTTTTGTTTTGGTTAAAGGAAACGCCATAGAAACACACAAATAGACATGAAACGCGTCCATTTTCTAACATTAGAAAAAAAAATATGATTAATGAATTTATTTATATATGCATATAATTAAGATGTGTAGACGTAGACTTGCCCCACGGCCCATACTACTGTATAAAGAAGCATCCACGGTGTTAGTTAAAGACCCTTTGTATTTATAATTATTATTAGCAAAGACATTAATCCAAAGAAGGATGCCCACTTGGGGTTGGCTGTAAAGTCTTTCTATATAAACAATCGATCATTTTTGGTCTGTCCCAGTATACAATTCTATCTACATATTAATCATCCAACCTTCATATAAATTCCTCTTTGTTTTCAAGCCAATCCACAACACTATTGCTAAGTGTATATCCAAAGAACTGAAGCAAAATAATTAGGACACTCGCACAAGCCGTAGCTCCTGTTGATTAATTACTTGGTCCAAGCAAGCGTACGTAGATCACATCACACCTTTTCTTGTTCAAGTAATCTTGTGAAGATGGCATGCTTGGTCTCTCGTTCTGGAAGAGAGTTGCAAAGATATGATAACCAAGGCCGCCGCCAAGTTGTGGGGTGAGTAGTGCTTTTTTTTTTTTTACTGTAGATATATTGTACTAGTAGCTACTTCGATCGTTTTCATTTTCTTCGAACATGGTCCCATTTTCTATTCTTTTGGATTGATTTGCTTATATTTTTGTTGATTGGATTTGAAATTTGACAGGTGCATTCCATATAGGTTCAAGAATTGCAGCGATGGTTCCTTTAGTGGTGAATTGGAAGTTCTTGTCATCACTTCTCAAAAGGGTGGTCAAGGAGTGATGTTCCCTAAGGTATGAATGTTGATATTAATTGTACTTTATGATATTTTGATTCGAATTTTAAGAGACTGTTGCATCGTATTGATCTTGCATTTAATTACTCTGTATCAGGGTGGTTGGGAGGTTGATGAATCTGTGGAGGAAGCAGCTTCTAGGGAATCTCTCGAAGAGGCTGGAGTTCTTGGCCATGTTGAGGTTGGTTGGTCTCCATTTTGGACTCAATTGCACACTTACTATTGCAACATACTATTCCATTAATTGCAGTTTAATTTGTTAGATAAAGTTTAATGCAGTTTAATCAATATGATGCATAAATTGCAGGATGAGCTTGGCAAATGGAACTTCTTAAGCAAAAGATATGGCATATTCTATGAAGGGTATATGTTCCCTTTACTTGTCACACAGGAACTTGATTTCTGGCCAGAGAAAAATCTCAGGCAAAGAATTTGGGTAAGTCATATCAATTTCTGAATCACCAAATTAATTAATGACCATTTAATTTGTATGCTGAGATATGTACTAATTTGTATGCAAAACTGTTGTATGCAGCTGCCCGTGGCCGAAGCAAGAGATGCTTGTAGACATTGGTGGATGAAGGAAGCCTTGGACATACTAGTTCTGCGGCTAACATCTCTTCAACAACATAAAGAAGAAGATGTATCACGATGCTGTTTGAGCTAGATGAGCACATTAATTTGTACATAACAAGAAGTTCTTAACTCCTAACCAGCAATCAGCTATTTAAGCATGAAGTACATCGGTTTAAGGCAAAGAGGTGTCTGATGCAGCTATAGAGCAGATAATAGAAGAAAAATAGAATTACTAATCCATTCTTGCTGATTTATGAACTTTTTTTTTGTGCTTCATTTGCAATTTGTTGCACCTTCTTCTGAATCAAAAGCAGAAAAAGAAAAGCTAAAATTGTAAAATGTAAAATTTAAATCTTAATCAATAAGAACTAATCCTCTTGTTCACGGGTTCAATTATTATTGTATTCTTTTAATTTGATAGTTTATATTTTTTAATTTAAATTATTGATATTTAAAATTTATCAAATTTTAATTAATTTGATTTGATTTAATTTAGACGATACAAAATTTTCAATAACTATTATAATGTAACCGTGTACAACTCAAATTTAAAACATAATTTCATTAAAAACAGCTCCTACCGACTAAGACTCTATTTACATATGAACCTGGTCTGGTTATAAGCTTCAAATTGCATAATTGAAAGGAATATATTCTTGTGGTGAATTTGGCAATGGATAATTCAAAGTAAAGGTGTCCATTTCCTTAATCTAGGTATCAGATTCTTAATTTCCCTGATAATGCTGCATCTAGGTGCCTAATATATTTGATAATAGCTCAAGAGAAAATGCAATTTGCCAATTTGCACGTATAAGTATATAAAAAGGTGTGTGTTAACCAAATCCTTGATTTGCCGGTAGAACATCATTATTCATATATCATGAGCTGCAAGAATTGCGATATTGATCCATGTGTTAGGTAGTTGTAGCATCAGTGTCGCTATTTAACTTCTTATACGTTCATCATTTTGCGTTTGAATTGTTTTTGATAATGGCTTCAACATTATATTCTAGTTAATTATAATAGGGCCAACCAATTAGATAAATTACAAATATATATGACCAAAGTTTTACAAAATTTGTGTTTTCTAATTGAAAAAAAAAAAAAAAAACTTAATAGTTCAATTGAGTCCATGTTTAAAAAATATGAGATATAAATTGTTTTAGAAATTTATAACTTATTTAATTATGAATAATATTTTATTTTGTGGATCATGACATGAACAGTTTGCTATAACTTGTGAAAATATTTTTTTGCTCTCTTATTTTTATGGATTATAAAAAAAAAAAGAGCAAAAGTGTGAAAAAAAAGGAAGTTATCCTTTTGTGCCCCTACATTTCGAGTGGAAACTTCTTTATATATATTACAACTAATGAGTTGCACAATTTTTATGTAGCTATTTATTTTTTGTTTAAACCAGTTGAAACGGTTAATTCTGTACCATAAGAGGAAAGAGTAAAGAAAGAGATTCAAACTTTATTCTCTATATTAGAATATTCATTTTTTTTATCGCTTGTGCTATTCATTGGGTGACCATATCGCTACTTGTTGAATTCAACAATATACATAATTCACACACTAAATTAATGATCATCAATTTTGTTGGTTTGATTAATAATTACTTGATTTAGTTATTAAAAAAGAAAAAGCCACTGATTTTGACACGATCGCCATATATTTGCAATTAATCAACAGCTTAATTATTATTAAGCACTCAAAAAGCGATTTTAAGGCAACAGCCAATGATTCTTGCCCCAACAAGCTTGATCAGTAGCCTTTCTTGAATTTTATACAGTGCATACTTTTGAGAATCCAAAAAAAAAAAAACAAAAACAAAAACAAAAACAAAGAAGAAATTGTCATTTCGAGAAATTAAAGGCTCTGTTGCGTACCCTATTTGATGCCTTGTCATTCACCACTTGCTTGATACACTGCACATAAAGTTTTCTAGGCAATTTGCTGTGTCGTGATTGGTGATGGTATGAGAACTTTTGCATGGAAAAAATGGGATTTAAATTATTCGCATTTTGGTTTGATCTTAGCTATTTAGATATATTCTAATTCCTCATGTTTCCTTTTTTTGAAAATTATTTTTGGAATTTAAACAAACAAATAGTAAAATACGATGAGCTGGTAAGCATTTTCTTTTCGCATAAAAATTTTAAAATATTTTTTTCTATAATGAAAATATATCGCGTTCAATAGTTAGATATATGAGGTACGATATAATTGCAATACGTATATTATTTGACATAAATCGAGCAGTTGGGTGCTGTCAAGCTTTCCGGAATCTCCATAGACATTGTCAAGCTTTCTGTTGTTGTGCTAGGGTCAAATATCGAGTCCTTCTGTCTGGATAGTTAATACTGCCATGAACTACAATTATGCCGAATGCAAAACCAGTATTTGATTTACAACAAGGGAAAATACTTAGCAATTGGCCTAAACAAATGCTGTGGCTGTGCTAAGAATTTTCTGCCTGTTGTTGCTGTCATTGGTAGCCGCACAAAGAAGTGGATAGATCAATCTTCTTCTTCTTCTGTGAAGTTGTGAAGAATTTTTCTGTGGTGACTTTTTTTGCTGACCTATGTATACGTTTGATCAAGAATTGTAATTTCAGCATTATATTAACCATTAACAAACAAAAACATGGGCTAATCATGCTTGCCCATCAAAACAAAAAACATTTGTGCCGCCAGCCGTTGCCTCTAGATTGTCCAGAGTGAAATAGAAAGAAAATCAGACCACCCATTCGTGTTGTGGACTTTAAATTCCCACCACACGTACCCAGCTGGTTTCTGGTTTCGTCCTCAAAACCTTCACCCCATAATAATTAATGTGGATGACTCTTCAAAAAAAAATTTCAAAGTTAAATACCTGTAACATTTCTGCCTTCAGGTCCAACGATGAAGCTCATCAGGAAGTTTCTTCAAGTCCAATCATGCTGCCCATTACAAGTTTTTAGAAGATTAAATTTTCTGTCCGTACCAAGAAAACTTCATAAATAGCAAAAGCATGGCTCCAAACCAAATAAGCTAAATCTCAGTGTATAAATTGTTCCATGTATTGCACCCAATAGTAAGAACTATGATATAGAGTCACATGTTTTATTTTTATTGATTAAATATAAAACATTTATATGATATATCGCAAATCTTACTGGACAAGACAAGAATTTTAATAATAAAATGGAGTTATATTCTGAAAATTGCAATGATTATATGAAAAATAATAATAATAAAAAAATTAAAATCAGCCTAAATGATTTGAATTTTAAATATTGATCGAGTTATTTTCAATTTAGCTAAAAAATAAGTTACTTACATCCATGCTATCTCAATTTATTTATTAGACCTGGTAAATCTGGTTTAGTTGTTTTAGTCTAAAAAGTTTTTTTAAATTTAATAACTAATTTATACTTCGTATTCACTCTAATAATCTCTTCTCTTTTCTTTTTTCTTTTTTGTTTCTTCATTATATTATTGATATTTATGTCATCAAACTCATTTAAAAATCAAAAGATCAATTTATAGCTAATCAATGCATTTAGTAGAGTATACAAATTGTGGAATGG
This sequence comes from Mallotus nudiflorus, assembly GCA_947683625.1. NCBI lineage: Eukaryota > Viridiplantae > Streptophyta > Magnoliopsida > Malpighiales > Euphorbiaceae > Mallotus > Mallotus nudiflorus. The sequence continues at coordinate 272,605 of CANTUR010000017.1, read as the reverse complement.
ATTGTTGAATTAGAAATTCACATAGCGTTGATCATTTGCATGATCAATCTCTAGTTTTGACTTTAACAAATATTTTGAAGTTACTAATGATTGTTTCTAAAACTACAACAAAAAACAATTATTACAACATATTGTTAATGACATATTTGTTTGTATGAGAATTGCATTTTTATTTAAATTGTTTTAGTGTGGTTATTATGTTTTAGTGTTTTAATTAAATTTATAATGTTAGTTTTTATATTTATTTTGTTTCTTTATTTTTTTAGGTGAATTAAGACTCTTTTGAGATGATTATAAGGCACTTGACATGAATTTGGAGATGTTTTGGGGCTGCCATCGCAGGGGGGAAAGCTGCCATCGTAGCAAGCTTATGTCTAGGAGTTGATCTATTGATGAGACAGTAGCCTAGGGGCTGATACAGCAGCACAGAGAAAAGGGGGCTGATTTGAGGCTGAGACAACAGCAAAATCATTGTTGTCGCAGACTGCCTATTTGGAAAAATTTTGTCACCTAAATTTTGCCTATTTAAGGAGGACTCATGGAAAATTTTAGGGTATCATTGACCTATCAATTGGAGACGATTTTTGGGAGAAATCAACACCGGAAAGTGCAAGAAAAATTTGAAGCTCAAGAGATATCAAGAGCCAAGATTGAAGAACACAATTCTAGTTTTTATTTTTTTCTCTCCTTCTTTATTCTTGTAATTTCCATGGGTTGTTTTGAAAATTTTATTGGATATTTCTCCAACATGTTAGGCTAAATTCATGTTGGTTAGGGATTAATGATTTAACATGAATTAGTTTTTCTTTTAATTAATGAGTTATTAGTTCTTACAAACTATATTTATTGTGCTTATTATATGTTGATGCTTGATCACCGTTAGCATAATTATAATTAGGGTTTTAGGTTGAGAAATCAAAATCTCAATGAAACTATAAATATAGATTTAAATTGCTTATAGGTAGAGATATCATAAGTCAATTAAATTCCAATAGGGTGTGGGTGAATAAATTTATAATTTGATTCAGGGGATTGAGTTCATAACGAAAGTTGGGATTTAATGTTTTTGTTTGAAGGTTATGAATTAAAATTTGTTGATACTTGAGAGAGATTAATCAATAAATTAGAATTACCTAGGATTTGCAAAACTAGTAGGTTCATTCATTAAGGTTAACTAAGGATTGTGAAAAGATTCAATTCCTAACCATTGCATTCACTAATTGTTTATTCCTTCACTTTTAGAATTTATTTTTATTTATAAATTTATTTAATTGCTATTTAATTTTCTTTCAAAATTCCATATTTGAAAGCCTTAGACGATAAAGAATTAGGTTGATATGTAATTAGAGCGAGTCCTTATGGGATCAATATTTTTTATACTACTTGGCGATACCGTGCGCTTGCGGTTTTGCATCAACAAGTTTTTGGCGCTGTTGCCGGGGACTCGATTCTAACATCATAATTGATTTGATTTTTGTTGGATTAAGGAACCAATTTTTAATTCTTTTTATCTTTAACTCTTTTTTTTTTTTTAAAAATTGCAGAGTTTTTTTGTGTATGCATAATACCTGAAAGTCAGGAAAGAAACCACTCACGTACATACCACAACTTACTAGGTTTGAGAAAGAGAATCGTAGACATTTTCGGGAGGAATCGATAACGATGGAAAATGAAGAGAATCAAGCAGTTGATACAAGGGTGTTGTTGGACACATTTATGCCTAGTTTGGGAGGCGCGAGGCAAAGCATAACGAGGCCAAATGTTGAAGTCAATAGTTTTAAGATAAAGCTTGCTTTGTCATAAATGCTCTAATTAATCATTCAATTTTATGGGATGCTGAATGAGGACCTGAACGACCACATTGCAAACTTCCTTGAGATTTGTGACACACTGAAGTATAATGGTGTGCCTAGTGATGCACTAAGGCTGAGATTGTTCCCATTCATTTTGAAGGACACTGCTAAAGCATGGTTAAAATCTCAACTACTTAGTTCTTTTACTAATTAGAATGATTTGGCCAAAGGTTTCCTAGCTAAATATTTTCCACTATCTAACACAGTAAAAGTGGTGAAAGAACTCACTTCATTCCAATAATTTGAGCATGAATCCTTGAGTGAAGCTTGAGAGAGGTTTACAAAGTTGTAGAGGAGCTGTCCACATCATGGACTACCAAAAGATGTGCTCATAAGGACATTATATAATGGATTCATAAGTTTTATAAGAGATTCCATTGATGCTAAGGCTGTGGATTTTTTATGAGGAAAACAGTGGATGAGGTTGCAGATCTTTTAGAAAGGATGGTGATTGACAATTGCCTATAGTCTTCTGAGAGAGTTCAACCTCTGAAATAAATGGGAAGGCTCAAAGTTAACTCAGTGATAGCCCTCCAGGCTTAGATTTATGCATTATCAAAGTAATTAGGCAACCTCACCCATAAAAATAATTGAGCCCCTACTAGTGATGATTGTAATTTTTTGGGTTACTCTAATAATGAATTTGGTTTTGCTGATGCAGGTATGGTGGGAGATGGATACCAAGAGCAAGTGAATCTTGTGGGCAATCAATTTCAAGGAAGGCAAGCTAACAACCCCTACTCCAACACTTATAATCTGGGGTGGAGAAATCACCCAAAATTTTCTTAGAATAACAATAACAATATGGTTGTACCAAATTTCTCCAATAATAACAACTTGTAAAGGCAAAAAACATTACCAAGATTTGAGCACCCACCACAAGATAGGATGGCATCTATGGAGAATAAATTAGAAAAATTTTTAGATGCCATCACAAATAAGTTGTCTAGTCAAGAGGAGAAGCAAAAGAGAATGGAGGGCAAGTTTAATCAAATTGCAAGGAATCATTCCTCTTCGATTCACAACATTGAGGTACAACTTGGACAGCTTGTTAATACCATGGTATCAAAAGCATAAGGAAACCTTTCAATTACTACAAAGTCTAATATAAAGGAAGTAAAAGCTATAACTTTAAGGAGTGGCAAGGAAGTGAATACACAAGTTGAAAGTTCCAAAGGGGATGAGAAGAAGCATGATGAGCAATATGTCATGGTGGAGGAAGAGGCCAAAGAGGAGAGTAAGTTAGAGAAGAAGGAAGTTCCTAAATCTTCACCTTCCTCTTTTATGCCAAAGCTATCATTCCCTCAAAGATTGAAGAAGCAGAAAGATGGAGAGCAATTCTCAAAATTCTTAGAAATTTTCAATAAGCTGAAGATTAATGTTCCTTTTTTTAGAAGCAATTGTGAAAATGCCCAAATATGCCAAGTTCTTGAAGGATCTTATCACAAACAAGTGGTGTTAGGATACTTATAAAATAGTACCTCTAATAGAGACTTATAGTTTAATTATTTCTCAGAAGATCCTAACCAAATTAAAAGATCCAGGGAGTTTTAAAATTCCTTGTACTATTGATACTAGTGAATTTGATAGATGCTTGTGTGATTTAGGGGCAAGTATTAACTGAATGCCTCTTTTTGTGATTTAAGGGCAAGTATTAATTGGGATTGGGAGATATAATAGCTACCAACATGTCATTGCAATTAGCAGATCATTCTATAAAAAAACCTCATGGAGTAATAGAAGACGTCTTGGTAAAAGTAGACAAGTTTATTTTTCCTATTGATTTTGTTGTTTTAGATTTTAAGGAAGATAGATTTTGTCCACTGATTTTAGGTAGGCCGTTCTTGAACACTAGTAAAGCTTTGATTGTTGTGCATAAGAGAAAATTGACATTAAGGGTAGGGGATGAAAAGTCAATTTTATAATGCCAAAATTAATGAATTACCCTTTAGATGATGAATCGTGCATGAAAATTGTGGCCAACAATGAATGTGCTAAAAAAGTTAATTTTGCTTTAAAAGTGAGTAAGGAATTAGAAAGTGTGGGAGAGCATGAACAGACATTCAAAAGACCTGAATTTTTGTTTGGAAGTGATAACCCCACATCCCCTTCCATTGAAAAACCTTCAAACTTAGAGCTTAAGCCACTACGTAACCATTTGAGATGTGCATTTATGGAAGAAGCAAATACACTACCTATTATCACCTCTAATGAATTGACCATTGAGCAAGAAAAGAGAGTTTATGAGGTAGCAAAGGATAGAGGTCGAGCTTTAGGTTCGTATAATTCTGACATAAAGGGAATTAATCCCTCTATTGTTATGCATAATAAATATATAGAAGAGGGGAATATGCCTACAGTTGAGAGACAAAGGTGACTTAACCTAAACATGAAAGAGTTATTGAACAAAGAAATTGTGAAACTTTTTTATACATGCATTCTTTGTCCTATTTCTGATAGTGAGTGGGTAAGTGCAATTCAGTTTGTGCCTAATGAGCGGGAGTCTCTTGCATTATTCCCTCCATAATGAAGTGCACATGGGTCAAGCTAACGACCTTAAATTAGAACTACTAAATTTTTTATTTTTCTTATATATATATATATATATATATATATATATATAATTTTCTTTCTTTTCTTTCATGCTTTGATTTTTATTTTGTGTGTTGTCTTTTCTTTTAGTTTTGTTTTCGTAGAGATATTTATTTTAGATTACTTGCATGTGTGTTCTTAATTTATTTATTCATCATTTGTAGCATGTTTAAATTATTATTATTATTATTATTATTTTAGTTTTACATTGCTATCAAATTAAAAAAAAATCACTGCGATAGCAACCTAGTGGGCTGCGACAACAACCGAGACTTGTCCAAAATGTGTAGGGCAAAGCTGCGACAATAGCACCTAAGTTGAGACAGCAGCATTCGTCACCCAATTTTTGCACTTCTATTACTGCTACAGCAGCGAGCAGCTCTAAAAAAAAAAAATCCAAACATTTTATTTCATTTTATTTTATCTTCTGTCCCTCTTCCTTACTTTTATTTATTTCATTAATTATTCTTTTTATTATTATTATCTTTTCTTTTTTCTTTCTTCCTATTCTACATTTCTTTATATTCTAATTATATATTTATTTTTCTCTTTTATTTTTCTTTTCTTTTCTTTATTTTATTTTCCCCTCTCCTTTCTTACTTAAAAATCCATACCACCTTCTTCTTCCCCCCTCCACCACACCCATTATTCATTCTCTTAATTCTTTATTATTATTATTATTATTATTATTATTATTATTATTATTATTATTATTATTATTATTATTATTACATGCATCACATATTTTCACTAACATGATGAAGATGGCAGTAAACCCAATACGGATGACAATATGGTTGATGGCAATGATGCATGAGTTGTAGGTGCGAGAGATAATATGGATTGGCCACATATATTGGCTCATTTTGACATTGTGGGGAGTTTCCTTTTACTTTACTTATGTTCTTTTATTTATGTTATTTTATTTTTTCCTATCATTTTTGTGCATGTTATTTTGTATTTCTTGCTTAGTTTTCACATTGAGGGCAATGTGAAGATTAAGTGGTGGGGTACATTTGCATGTATTTTGCATTTTGTTTATTTTATTTATTTATTATTGTTTAATTTTATTTTAGAGTTATATTTATTTGCATGTTAGCATATACAAACTTAAAATTTTTGCAACCTATCCCTACGATTAGTAGAGCACATTGAATGTGATTTTCTTGTACATGTTTCATAATCTTTTGTTAATGCTTAATTTGTGATTTTTAAGTTAGGTTGATAATTTGCGGTTAAGGACTTTTGAAAATTTAATAAACTTAATGCTTACTTCCTTTTGAGTGATTGAATTTTGTGAGTTGATAGTTAAGAAAAGTACTTGTGAGTGATAATCAATTTTTGATTTTTAGATGATCCTTGAGTCTAGCATATAAAATGGTAGCGTCACTGAAAAAAAAAATCTCTCTATTAATAAGGAGCTATATTTAAATTACTATATTCTTTTATGCTCCAATCTACTCCAATGCTCTAAATAGAGTAAGAGTATCCAAATGACCTACTTCATGGTATCCATGATTAGTAGTGTGGGAATAACGAGAGATTACTAAGAGTGGAAAGACTTGTGAAAGAGAAAAAAAATATGCGAGATGGAGCGTAAAACGCACTTGCTTGAATTTTTTTTTTAGTGTTGCTATCTTTTATATGTTAGAATTTAAGAGTTGTTAAGGGTTGAGTGAGTAGTATCTCTTACTTTTGTTTTTCTTGATGGTTAACTTATAATTTTTTAATAATTCAACGGTTAAGTTTGCTCTTCACTTAGTAAAACTTATATCTTTGACCTTAAGTTATCAATTTAATTTTAAGTTATAAGTCTTGTATTAACCAACGATTGTGGGGGATGGACAAGTCAAAGTCTATCAATATGTTAAATTTATTATAAGGATAGTTGTTCTCAAGTGTTTGCTTAAGGACAAGCAAACTTAAGTGTAGAGGTATTTGTTTGTATGAGAATTTCATTTTTATTTAAATTGTTTATTATGTAGTTTTTATATTTTAATTAAATTTATATTATTAGTTTTTATATTTATTTTATTTCTTTATTTTTGCAGGTGAATTAGGACCCTTTTGGGATGATTATAAGACATTTGACATAAATTTGGAGATGTTTTGGGGCTGCCATCGCAGGGGGGAAAGCTACCATCGCAATAAGCTTATATTTGGGAGTTGATCTACTGATGAGGCAGCAACAGTAATATAGAGAAAAGGGGGTTGATTGAGGCTGAGACAACAGCAAAATCACCTTGTCGCAGGCTGCCTATTTAGAAAAATTTTGTCACTTAAATTTTGCTTATTTAAGGAGGACTCTTGGGAAATTTTAAGGTATCACTTACCTATCAATTGGAGATGATTTTTGGGAGAAATCAACACCGGAAAGTGCAAGAAAAATTGGGAGAAGCTTAAGAGATATTAAGAGCCAAGATTGAAGAACACAATTCTAGTTTTTATTTTCTTCTCTCTTTCTTTATTCTTGTAATTTACATGGGTTGTTTTGAGAATTTTATTGGTTATTTCTCTAATTTGTTAGACTAAATTCATATTAGTTAGGGATTGATGACTTAACATGAATTAGTTTTTCTTTTAATTAATGAGTTATTGGTTCTTGCAAACTATATTTATTATGCTTATTATATGTTGATGCTCAATCACCATTAGCATAATTATAATTAGGGTTTTAGGTTGAGAGATCAAAATCTTAATGGAACTATAAATATAGATTCCTATAGGTAGATATATCATATGTCAATTAAATTCTAATCAAGTGTGGGTGAATAAATTTATAATTTGATTTAAGGGATTGAGTTCACAACGAGAGTTAGGATTTAATATTTTTGTTTGAAGGTTATGAACTAAAATTGATTGATACTTGAGAGAGATTAATCAATAAATTAGAATTACCCAGGATCTGTAAAACTAGAAGGTTCATTAATTAAGGTTAACTAAGGATTGCGAAAAGATTCAATTCCTAACCATTACATTCACTAATCATTTATTCGTTCACTTTTAGAATTTATTTTTATTTATAAATTTATTTAATTGCTATTTAATTTTCTTTCAAAATTCCATATTTGAAAGCATTAGATGATTAAGAATTAGGTTGATAGGTGATTAGAGCGAGTCCTCGTGGGATCGATATTTTTTATACTACTTGGCAATACTGTGTGCTTGCGGTTTTACAACAACAATATTTAATAAATTTCATTTTAAATAGGGTCAATTACTATTTGCCTTCTAAGGTTTGGTGTATTGTATTAAGTGGTTCCTCACTTTTAAAAATTATATTTATTCGTCCCCCAAGTTTAATTCCATTACACTAAATAATCCTTTTGTCAATATTTTTAGTATTTTATTGGTAAAAAATAAGAAAAATAAATGTAAAATAGAAAAGAATAAATGAAAAAGTTATAAATATCCTTTGATGTGATGACTATTTAAATGTATACGATGTTTAACTTCTTATTCTCTTCTTCTTTTCTACTTATGTTCTTCTAATTCTCAAACTAAAAATTAAGGTTTTACAAATTTGTCAATCGACATATTTGGGGCTGAATCAATAACAACAATGGAATGGAAGGACACCACTTAAACAAAAATTGCAAGTGTGGAAAACGAGCAAGCATCAGAATCTTCGAATCTGAAGATAATAAGAACAAATTATATTATTATTGTAAAGAAGGAAGGTGAGGCTCGTTTATTGGATGGTGTTTACCTGCAACAACATCCCACAGCAACTTTAGCAATGGTAGTGTGGAATCAGGGGTAAGGTTAAAGGAGAGAGCTAACAATGAGGAACTACAATTGATAAAGGATGAAATTGAAGTGTTGAAAATGAAGAATATGATTATGGTTGAAAAAATGAAAGGTGTAGAACTTGCTTTGGGTTACACTAGGATTACATTAGGAATGGCAATGATGATCAATATTAGTGTGTTTGTCTTCCTTGTTTGCTTAGCTATTAAAAATATTTAGCTTTGTTTATGTGGTTATCACTCAAGTTTAGTAGGTTAAGTAATGTAAACCATATGTAAAGTTTTTTAGCTTAATGAAAGTAATGTTAAATGCAGTTAAATTCTGGAAATTTTATACATTATAGTGTTCATTAGTTTGTTTTGTTTGACTAGTTTTATGTAGACTAAATTGCAATGTCCACGAAAATTAGTCAGTTTGACACCTTCTATAACATATAACATAAGCATTGAATGAAAGTTGTCAATGGTAAACCTATGGCTATAAATGGAAAGCCTATAACTCTCACACTACACCTACTTACAACATGAACATTAATAGTAAACATGTAAATAAAAAACATGTAGCATTAAACTATTAAATGTCTAAATATTGCATTTGATTCATATAATAGTGATTAGTGTACATGAACATTAGTCACTTGAAACTTAATGATCAAGTGCATTGATAATCAATACATTAGTAATTACTTTAAAGAGATTCAACTAACTCTATTTTCAATATCCACCCAAAATAAATGCCAATCAAAATAACCCACCAATGAACCAAAGAAAATCTCTAAAAGTACCCTATCAAATATAATATATTCACTTCCTTAAATATTTTCCTAACTACAGTAGCCCTTATACATTTTATGGCAGGTCAAATTTAGGTTAATGCAACCTCACTTTTGCCTATAGATAATCCCCTAAATGCTTTCAATTTTGTAAGTCATTTACTAATATGAGAAGGTTGAGTTGAACCACTCGTATCATGTGAGTTTGAACTTCTTACTCCACCTCCCCCACTTTCTGTCCTCCTCTTATATAATAAAAGCCAAAAGATTATAAAAAAAAACCAAAGTTCATAATTAGTTAAAATTAAAATGAGTAACAATAAATGTTACCCTTGATGCAACTGGAGCTCATTAACAAGATCTTTTGTTATGCCTAGTTTGCTTGCATGTTTTGCATCTCACAGTGCATGAGCATTTTGTGAGTGCAGAAGACCCTTCTTCATCTGCTTTGTGCACTCTTTCCTTTCGTGGCCTACCTAGATGTCTCTTTAAAGGGAGAGGTAAAATTTGATATGAAGGATCATCTTCAGTGTAGTAAGCTTCTGGAAGTGGATGAATGACACCACTATAAATTTTTTAGTAGGCCTTAACACAATAACATTCATAGTAAAAATCCTGAATTCTGCCTTTGTTGTAACTAATACACAATACAACATGTTTACTGGGCATTCCACTAATTGGCCAATACTTACAACTGCATTTATTTTCTCTAAGCTTCACTGCATACTTTACTCTACCATCCTTTACTTCAAACTCATTGTTATTTCCAAGCAATAAAGAGCACTTCCTTGATTCCTTCACGATGTAATTTAACTTTTAATATGCAATTGGTATCAAATCCCATTCCTAAGTGCAAGCCTTGGCATATCGCCTATGCAGCCTCACCATGCTTTTTATTACATGTTATATAACGTCTTTACAATAAAAAGTCCTCTAATTTTGCCAACCCATGAGTTGAATGACTCTATCATATTGTTTGTGATATCATTAATCTTTGCATCTTCTATGAAAGCATACCTTGCCCACTGTGCAAGTGAAATTATAAGCAACCATTCAGTAAGCTTTCCTTCACCCAGTTGCTTGATGATCTTCATTTGCTCCCAAAATTCATATCATATTGTTGCCTTTGTTGTTGCCCAAAACTCCTTCTTTAATCACACTCAAGAAAAATTCTTCTTAAAATTACTAAATATATGTTGGTAGCAAAATCTTTAAATGGCTGAAGAAAACCATGCTTTAATAGCATTTGTCAATTCTTGTAATCAAAACACATAAAATGATTCAGTAGCATTAATAAGAAATCTAGCTTTCGCTTAAAGAAAAATGATAAAAATGAATATGTGTTATACCTTTTATCGGTATGATATAAAAGTCCATAGTGTGCCTTTGTTATCAATGTCAATGCATTGAAAAAGGCAATCCATAAAAAACCTGCAGTTGGTAGTGCACTCAAAGTCTACTACTACAATTACAAGAGGCAAAACACCTTTATTTCCATCAAGTGACACAGCTGACAATAAACACCCATTATAAAGCCCCTTTAAAAAGCACCCATCAACCCCAATAACAGGCCTACAGCCTCCTAAAAATCCTTTTTTAATAGCATCAACATATATGAATAAATGCATAAAAATTTCTAGTTCATCAAGATAGTTTCTTGGCTAAAATTCCATCTTAACAAAAGTGTTAGGATTGATTTCCCTTAAGTGGTCAATGTACTTCTTCAATTATTTGTAGCTCTCCTCATGTGACCCTTCAATAGAAGCTCTACCAATACCTTTTGCTCTATGCAACTGCCATATACAAACTTCTACTCCCCATTTGTTTTTAATTTCACCTTGCATCAATTCATAGCTCAGATTAAGGTTAACTTCCAAACACTCATTTAAATTCTGAGCGACCCATTCACTATTAGCATTGGGATTTTTAATACAATATGCCCTAATGCATGAATGAGTTCGATGAAGTGTTTTCACCATAAATGTCTTCTGATCAGGTAGTACAGAAGCATGAATCCTCCATTTGTAGTTTTCAGCTTGGCATTGGACTATCACTTTCATACTATCATTCTTGATCTTTTGAAAAAATATCCCCCTTTAACACCATAGTCCTGTAGAGCTACCCTAAATTTTTTAACATCATCAAATGTTTGCCCTATCTAAAATTGAAATTCTCCATTCCTAGGATTAACAAATGGATTATTGTATAAATGAATCAAATTTGAGTTTTTTTCCTCTTTTTATGAATAGTCCCTTCTTTATCACTTAAAGTCTCTAAATAGGTAGCTTCCTCCCCAATCTCACTCAAGTTATCATCATCATTCAAAATAACATCATCCTTTAACTCTTCATCTTCCCTAAGACTTTTACTCTCAGAAGTGCTAATGGCATTACCCCCACTATCATTCAGCCACTCTTCATCATCAGAATCTGAGAAAGTATACTCTTCCTTACTAACATAGTCATCATCATTTCTAGCTGCCCTAGGTCTGCCTATTCTAGTTCTTTTTCCTTTACTTTTGCCTACCCTATCATTATCAATTTTGCCTCTTCCATTTTCCCTTCCCTCCCTTTTCCCCTTCCTCTTCCCCTACCTTTTCCCCCTCCTCTGATAGGTTTAGGAATTTTAGGTTTAGGTACTTTTGGTTTATGTATTTCAGGTTCAGGTACATCTGGTTCATGTATTTTGGGTTCAGCAATTAGAGGTGACAATATCACAAGTTCAAGTATTTCAGTTTTAAGAATTACAAGTGGAGCTTCAAGTGGAGCATTTATTTTTTATTCAAGTATATCATCATCAATCTCTACATGCATCCCACTCCTAAGAACACAAATTGCAAAATCATATTTTATCTCAGGAAATATCCTATACATATATTGTAATAAACATAAGTTAGAACATTAATTAGGATTGATATTGAAGACAGCGGGGTTTAGCGCGCGTCTAAGATTTTAGCAACTGTGACACTGTTTGAGCTCAGGGCTCTAGAGAACACACTAACCACTGTCACAAAGACATGACATGGAGATGAGGAGTCGCCACCCAGGGTAATAACTGAGACAAATTGAAAAGGTGATACTCGATTCCCTAAAAGAAAGCTAGCACCATAACCAGGAGATTCTGGATACGTCTTGTGTTCATTTAGAATTACTTTATGAATTACTACCTTATTCCCTATTTACATACAATTTCATATAAACCCAAAACAATAAACTCCAAGGCAAACTAGTCATGAAATATACAAGTAAATAATGCATTCAATAAAACACATAATCCCTAAGTTAGTCTAATCTACATGGATTTTAAATAAATGAGCTAAAGTCTACATATTTTAATGTATAAGTGAACCTAAAGACCTAATTCCTTTTTATTTTAATTAAATAAACCTATGTCTATGTATTTTAATTCTAAAAATGGGCCTAATTCTACATGCTATGAAGGTATTTAAATTTGTGGGCCTAATTCTACATGTTTTAATTAAATAATGATCTTAAATCTACAAATTATGAAAAAGGTTTAAATTAAGTGAGATAAGTCTAAATTAATCAAATTAAATTAGGTGGGTCTATGTCTAATTAACTAAATGGGCCTAAGGATATTTTTAATCTAAAATCTAATTAATTATGGACCTAAAAATATATTTTAATTAATTAAACCTAATTAATTATTAAGTGATATGGGCTAAAAGAATTACCTAAACTTAAATAAATAAATCAAGACCTAAAGTGGGCTTAAGGCCCAAAACACATAAAAATAATAAATAAACCCAAAAACAAATAAAGACATAAAAGAACAACTAAATAAGATCAAACAAATAATTAAATTATTCCTTACTAAAACCCTAATTTTTATTAACATACAACCTAAATTAATCTACTTCCTCCATTAATTTTAAGCAATTACTTAATTGAAAACCTAATTTTTACTAACCAATTTAATCAAAATAAACATGCAACCACACATATAATTTTATTACTCCCACTATTGGGGCTATTACATTAATTCATAAACCAATTAATAAAATAAAAAATAAAAAGCAATAAATAAAATAAAGAAAATAAAAATAAATAAAACCTTAGAAACTAAGTCTCTACGAGGCTTTATCCATAGTCTTTTACGGACTTATCACAAAATTCATCCCTCCCATATGATCATCATGCGTTTTCCTCCATAATCACCATAAAAATAAGATAAAACAATGATTAACAAATAAATTATGATAATAACTTGAAAGAATAATAATAAAAAAATAATAATGTAAAATAATCAAGTAAATAAATAAGTAAATAAAAATAGAAGAAGATGATATGCTCGTGGATGATTTAGGATGCTCGTCATATTGGTAGTTCACCATTCTTGACAAATCTTTGAATCTTTTTCTTCAAAAATTCTTCACGAGTCTTGAATTAATTGTTGAATCAAAAGGAATTTTTTGATAAAACATTCAAGGAAAAATCATGTCTTCCTTCCACTCTTTTCCTTCCTCTTCTTTTTTTTTTCTCTTACGGTCCTTTTTTCTTTTTCTCCTCCCCCCTACTGCTTCCCTTCCTTTTTTTTATAGTAGAACTAGGAAGCCTAACCCTAATCCTAATGCAACTTTAATTCCTAAAGTGTATTTAGAAATTTTAAACCGGGTAAGATTGAGTTAATTAGGAAGTTCACACCAATTAAAACACTGAATTAGAAATAATTAGAAAATAGAAAAAACGGAAGAATTCAATTCCGACCGGGATTATTGTAATTCCGATCAGAATTATGCAGTTCTAATTGGAATTACATAATTCTGGTCGGAATTATAGAATTCTGACACACTTTTTTTTAAAATTTAATTATAAAAAGGCCCCCAAAAAAATTTAAATTTTACAATGAGGTCCTAAAAAGAACTTTACGATTTAGTCCCTGAAAACATTAAATCCTTCCTTTAAAAGCCCTTAGAATTTTTTAAAGATTAAGTACCAAAGACATTTTCATCACTGGAGTCTTTTACTGCATCCATAATATATCATCCCGAAATTGGGTGTTTACAAACATTATCAATGATTTTGCTCTCATCTTCATACTCCACTTCAAATGAATAAGATTCAGGCAATAACATATACTAGAAATCATAAATTTCATTCATTAGTAAGAAAACACATTTTCTTTAAAAAAAAAACCCTAATTTAAAAAATTAGGGTTATTGAAATCACACATTTCAAGTAAATAATGAAGGATTATAAAATTCATATTCGTACAAGAGCATTAAAAAATTCCTAATTTTTCACTGATATAAACATAATCCCTAGGAAAAAGAAATCATTTTTTTCTCTGCATGTCTAATTTGAATCAGAGTACAAGATTCCCAAAATCACATGTTTCAAGAATGAAACTAACTTAACATAAAGAAAAACTAAAAATCTATTGAAATTTACCTTCACTTCTATCGAATGCAGCTTTGACTTCAGTGTAAACTTGGTTCCTTGACACTTCTTAGCTCAAACACATCTCAACAATAACAAACAAGGTTCAAGAAAAGAAAAATGATATAGATACAAGCTCTTACAGATTCCAAATCAATGACAATAGTTTTCCATTTTTTTGTTTTGATTTTTTGTTTTTTGCTATTGTTGTTACTTTCAAAAAGCAATATCATGGAGTGGTTTTCAATGTTTCCCCCCTTTTACATGCAAAAAGCAAACATAGGGTTTTTTGGTCATTTTATATGTAGTTAACGGCAATTTGATAACATAGTTCATAGAAGAACTATTTAATTTATTTCATTAGGGGATGAATAAATATAATTTTTAAAAGTTAGGGACCACTTATTATAATACACCAAACCTTATAGGGTAAATAATAATTAACCCTTTTAAATAAATATGATCATATTTAAATAATGTTTTAAGTAAATGTTACTATAAGTTTGTCAATTACAATATTTTTCTTATTAAATTGACATTTAATAAAAAATGTCATTGTAATTTGAAATTTTGCAACATTTTTTATGACATTTGTTTAATGTAACTACAATTTCAAGTGAAAATTAACATTTTTGCTTATCTTCTTTACTTAAAACAAATAAAAATAATTTTTTTTTAAATCTTTACAAGATCGCTGAATTTTAGATTTGTATTCTCAACATTGTATTTTAGATTTTTATTCTCAACAATCAATTAAAAAAAAAACAACCTTTATCTCTGACTATTTATTGCCATATTTATCACTTTCTTTTTTTATTTTATATTTGAATCAAAAGTTTCTATTTTTTTTCATTTGCACAAGGCAAATGTCTAATCATATAAGGGGACGTTTGATTCGTATTTTGAAATCGGAATGGGAATGAGAATGAGAATGGAAACGAATGGGAAAGAAAATGAAAATTTGAAAAAGATGTTTAGTTTCACTAAGAAATGATAGTGGAAAATGAAAATGAAAAATTATTTAATAACTAATATTTCTTTTATGAAAAAATATTTTTATAATTATTTTTTATATATAAAAATTAACATTGTAATTATTTTATATATTAAAAATTAATATTATAATTGTGTATTACAAAATATTTATTTATGAAAATATTATTATATTTTTTAAAAAAAGTATAAAATTTATTTACTTTTGATAAATATTTTTTATTCAAACATTTAATGCATTATTGTAGACACTCGATTCGGTCGACCCATGTTAGGGGATTAATTAGGGATGCTCAGTTTGATTAGCCTGTTGTTAAGCCCAATGATGAGAATGTGAAACTTAGACACAAGAACAAAACCTGAATCTCCAATTGGAAATGGACTTGAAAGCCTAAAAGCCTCAAAAGCTTAAGACTTAGCCTAATTGTCCAAAAATAACCCAGGCCCATTTATCCAATATAGGCCTAGGCCAAAGAGGTGTCGCCTCAGTGTAATGAGGCAATCACCTTTTTGGCAACTGTTGCAGAGGCGATCTCCTCATCATAGAGGCGTCGCCTCTATGGCAGACCACTTGCAGCTGCATTTAATGCAGCTGTAGCCATAGTGACCAAATAGTGTGGGCCCCACACCCCCAGACCTGATTTTGCATGAGGAAGAGGTTTTTAAGGGGAAGAAAAAGGCTATAGGGGTTCATGATGAGCTATAGAGCCTAGGGGCATGGGCAAGGTAGGGGATAAAAAGTAAAAAAGAAGAGAAAGAGGGAGGACAAGAAGCAAAAAAAAAAAGGAACTATTGCTAAATAAGAAAAGGGGGGGGGGGGGGGGGGAGCTCTGAAAAACACACGTTCTTGAGGGAGGAGGTAGGATCCAAGCCAAAGTAATTTCATATTTCTTAGGAGAGGAAAGAGGAAAACTTATGTTAAAGTGGAAATTACACTTTAGTGAGGATCATAATCAAAGACACACCTTTGAGGGCCTATCATTTTTGGTAAAAAACTTGCATTTAAATTCAATATCTTCATAACTTCATCATTTTAGTGTTTACTTTGCATGTTACTAAGTTTCCAGTATACTTTAGGTATATTTTGTTTGTTATGCTACTTCATTGATATATTTTATTGAATTATTGCATGTAGTTGTAATTTAGTATGCCTTTTTAAGAACTTGTGTGAACATTTGCTTGTTTAGGATAGAAGTTTGATTGTTTTGAAAGTCGAGAAGAGCATGTTGATTAGGTGATGCCTCTTCATAGAGGCGTCACCCCCTGTCAATAAGGCGATCGCCATATTGACAAGTCGACCAGTTGTTTAGTTCTTCTCCCTTTATGAAATTCCGCATAATGTTCACTTCATATGCTTTTTTCGCCTTTATACATAATTATTTCATTGCATGATGATAATTATCTTGGTTATTTGAGGGTTTCTATAGCTTGTGACATGAAAACCTTTTTTAAAACATTATTTGTAAATATTGTTATAGATAATGTCGTGTTTTGCAAGAGGAAGCTAACTATATGTCTATTGCAGGAAATACTTGATGATTCACATCATTGAGCGATTACTTTAATTAGCTAACTCCTTTAGTACTTTTCGTCCGTACAAGTAGATTTTCGATATATGAATGATTTACTTTGTGTATATTATCCTTTTATTTCATTGAAAAGCATTGTAATCCTTAATCCCTTTCCCCTTTTGGTTTGAATGAATGGTTGTAAATATTGATTATCTTTTTTTTTTTTTTTGTGAATAACGGGACTAAGTGCATGAAAAAGGTTAATATGCAAAATTAGACTTTATTCTAAAATTTGGTGATTTTTTGAAAGCAACAACCATCCACGTGTTAATAAATAAATAATTAAATAATCAAAGGTAATAAAACACAGAACACAAACGGAGGTCAACCATAAGGTTGTGTGAGCATTCAAATGCTCATATCCAGTTTCTAAACCTGTTCTCTGACGACGACTTTTGGGAACCTTCGTGGAATCCAATTGTTGTACAATGTGTCCCGGCTTTTATCCGGGTGGTGACTCCATCTCCGAATAGGCCCAAAACTTATATTGTATTTTCAAATGAGCCTCGAGCCCACACAGTGTCGTGGTCACCAAATATTTAAGCATGTGCTAAATCCCGCCGCCTACAATTATTTTTATTAATTTATATGTTTCATTTATAAATTTTAAAAATAGTTGTTAATATTTAAGTGTTTGGCCAATTTATAATTGATTTGACGTATTTTTTAAAGGAATCAAAGTCATTTACTAAAAATAAGAAAAGAATATTGATTCTCATTAATGGAGAAATTACATTTTCATTCACATATGAATAAGTCGTCGACTGTAGCAAGCCCAAAATTCATTTTTTATGATACCATTCGCAGTCAACTTCGTCAAAGAGCTGGTAGGAGATTGTCAAGCAATCAATTTTTCAACTTTCAAATGCACATTTGAGAGTATAAAATTGATTCTGATCAAATGAAGAAAAAGGAAAGAAGTGATATTCTTTATGAGCAAATTTTTTGACAAGTTATACTTCTACTTAATTTTTCTGTTTTATAATTATTGTGTTTCGGTTCAATTGATTACTTATTTTTTTTTGTTATTTTATTTTTCTCATTATTTGCTAATGGTTTTAGATTATTTTTATTTCATTCTATGCAGGTTTGATTCTTGAATATGAAGTTTATTATCAAGAAAGACTATATATTTAAAAAAAAAGAAAAAAAGATTTGTATCAAGTGAATGCTATAATTTCAGAAGATTGCGATGTAGAAAGTAGATTTAGATACTTAAATTATGTAAATATTTTAAAGTTGTATTTACTTTTTTTTACAGTAATGTATTCTTAAATTTATTGTTATATATATAGCCATTAAATAAATTCTTTTTCCAATACCATTGTGTGTGTGTGTTTTTGAATGTTGCAAAAAATAATACCAACAAATTCTAAAAATGTTACTTTAATATATAGCTGCATTGGATTAAGCAACATTTAAACAACATTTGTAAAAATTATTGGTATAGATCTATAATAACATTTTTTTAATTTTTTGTAAAATTTAATGATTGTTGTTATAAACTTTTTTTGTTGTAGTGTAAATGTATTCATTAGATAGTTTTGAAGTTGAAGACTTCTAAAGTTCATTCTAAAGTCCTCCAACACAAGCTCAACATTGAGATTCAATCAAGGCCATTTAAAGTTAATTCAAAATCTTTAAAATCACTTCAAAAGCCCCTTAAAGCTACACCAAGTTTATTGAATCAAAAGAACATTTAATGGAAATAAAAAAAGTTGGATTTTCAAGTCTTAAAATGCCCCTCATGAGTGGGACTCATGATTCTGAGATGCACTCATGATCACAATTGAGGAGAAGCCAAGTCTTAATGAAGAAATTTGTGCCCCTCACAATCCTGAGCTCTGTGTTTCGGTTGTGAAGTAAGGCAACCTTGAAGCTCCAAGAACTCTAAGCCCCTCATGATCAAGAGGTGTATTATCACGATCATTAGCAATGTATCTTGATTGTGAGACCAGATTGCTTTAGCCTTAATGGATAGTTGCGCTCTCCAACGATTAATTTTTTAATGCTCACAGTCGTGAGTATGCTTTTCATGACCGTGATTATCCATCTCTTTACAAAAATTTGAATACTCATTTAACGAAGTAGAGGGAGGTTGAAGATGAAGTAAATGCACTTCAATAGTCATTTTCTGATCACCAACTATAAATACATCAATTAGGAAGCCCATTTAAAGTGTAAGGAAATTGGTTGAGCAAACTTTATTCTTCATAAAAATCAATCGTGCATTTATAAAGCTCTCTTTCAAATTCTTTCTATCAACAACTCTTTGAGTGTGGGTTGTATTTTTATTGTTAGATTGTTGGTACCTAAGATTCAATTGTCCTCTAAAAATCTGATGGTGAAGGTTCTTATCAACAAGACAAGGGAAAACTTTTCCAAAAGTCATCCTAAGTGCGCTTTGGAAAAGGTGAAGAACCCAAAAACACATCCTAACCTTAGAAACCTCTTGAAAGCGGCCCAAAAACCTGAATGGGCAAGAAGCGGAGGTTTGGAGCCCTAAATTGGCTTTACCCATAAGCATGGATCCAACATATGCTTGTGGGTCGGCCAACCCATGAGTGTGGATCAGGGCTTTACTGTCACGACCCAAAATAGGGGCCATGACCGGCGTTAGGGAATGGGAATTCTTTCGATTTCGGAACCCGTAGCAAGCCTAAAAATAAAATAAAACATGCAATAATAATAATAATTAACACAATTAAATAAAATACTGTGCAGCGGAATAAAATCATAATTATAAAAATAATAATCCACCACGAGGGAATTTAAATCAAATTCTCATCTCATATATAAATAAACTCTTTAATACAAGTTTCAGTTCAAATTCTTAAAATACATAAACTCTCACAAATATAATACATAAAACCCATAATTTATTTATAACTATTGCAGTGTCTAGATTATAAAAATAAAACTCAAGACTCAGATAAGCAGATTACATAAAGAAGCCGGGGCGAAAGAAATCCGACGTACAGGCCTGCTACTGAGGTCTGAAGACGATGACTCTCCTGAAAAATAGTCAACGGAGGGGAGTCAGACCTCACTGGGTGAATTACTATAATATATATACATACATACTAAATGACAATGCACACAGTCAAAAGTATATATAATATGTATGTATACAGGAAAATACACACAGATGCTGTAAAATCATTTTATATATTTTATTGAAAATCATCGTTTATGAAGGATCAAATAGAACCCTAGAAAATCGCAACCTCAAACAGTGTTAGACAACACTCTAGCCATATAGGCTCACTTATATCTAAATATGTTCACTTGATCCATTTGGACAGTAGACTGGTCCCGAGACACTAAGTCAACCAAGCTCCAGCAGTCTGACTATCAGTGTGATTGGCCCCGAGACACTAGGTCAACCGAGCTCCAGCAATCACACCTCCAAACCATATCTCACACATCAAATAATCATATCCAATCAATATTCACAAATGGTTAGTAATATAGCCTAAATGCTATAAGCGTATCGGTACGTACTCAGTCCTAGTGCTGCCCACTAGGTAGCACGTTCTATCGATATCCTTCATTTTAAATATAAATCATATATTCATAAAAATAAATGATGCATGAATTTGAAATAAATAGCAACATAAACAATATATATACTAGAAATATACCAAAAAGTAAACCAAGTATATTTCGAGTATATATACGTTAAATAAATCCAATTAAATTATAAAATAAACTAGAAATATACCAAGGATATACCTAAAAACATTTTAAGAATAATTTATTAATAAAACATGCATGTAATTTGAAAATATACCAAATATAAACTAAAGATAAACTTAAATACCAAATGAATTATTTATGCATAATTAATCAAAATAACATACATTTCTAAATCATGCACCCTAAAACATATATATATAGAATAGTAACTCACACTTAGTGCGCTCCTCGAGATAGGTCTGACGGGCCTAGTCCACTAGGCCTCGGTCTCGACGCAACTAAACAAATAATAAATAACAAACATCAGAATAATCCTAACAGAAAATTCTGAAAACTCGATCTAGAATATTAGACACAGAATCAGAATTAGGGTTTGACCGGACATCACGCTTTACGAGAATTCTATCAAAAATTTGGCAGAACCTCCCTTGTAAAACGGACATCTCTCTACTCAAAGAGTAGAGCCGGCCCTGCAAAGAAATACACTTCGAAAAACAAACATAAAAACACATCCACAACCCCTCGGTCGGACTCCAAACTACAATTTACTGACTGGGGTCCACAATTCACAAAACAATACAAAAATACCAAAAATACCCTTATATCATAGAAATACATTTTATAAGTAGAAATTACATAATTAACCTTAAAACACATTAAAAACCAATAAAAACTCATTTTATTAGAAAAATCGTATATTATATATATAATTGAAAATAATTTACGAAAAATAGTTTTAATTAGTTAAAAATACTAAATAATTTGTAGAAATAATTTTCATACCTTAAATAACTATTAAAACCAATTTAATTACATTTTTAGCCAACTTAGGGTAAAATTACCAAAATACCCTTATATATATAAATATACTAAAATTACTCCAAAAATTCACCAAAAATAGTATAATTATCCAAAATTAATTTTCTCCACATATTTATCAATAATATCAACAATTAAACTCAATTAACTAATTAATTTCAATTAAAAACATAATTAACCTAATTTTCCAAAATTACATAAACCTAAATAAATTCAAAATAAATACATAGAAATTTATAAAAATTCCAAATAAATTTCTATAATTCATTTCAACACCTATATTTATCATAAAACACAATTTCATAATTTAATTAATTAATTTTCGAAAATTATAAAATAATATTAAAATATTCAAAAATACCCAAAAATCAAAATAATCTCCAAAAATTCTACAAAAATTCACACATGTAGATTAAGCTACTAGGATCAATATTTGTTAAGGGACTTTTCATGAATTGATCAATTAAAGCTCAAAAAAAATCAAGAACCCTAAATGGCCGAATTACCAAAATCAAAACCTAAGCAAATCTAGACCATATTAAGTGAAAAAAAGCTTGGAATCACACTCACCGGAGCTCAAGGAAAAGAAAGAGACCGGCAGTGTCGAAAATGGTGGCCGGAATCACGTCGATCAATGTTAGCTTTCACTTTCGGCTTTGCGGCCAAAAATGGGCTTCCCGACGCCGGAAACAGCTGCAGCAAGCGGCGGGGAAGGCTGGGGAAGGAGGTGGCACGCCGGGAGGCACACCGACGGCAAGAAAATGACGTGACAGGCGGTGGTTGGTGATCGGGCGTGCGTCGGGGAAGAAGGAAGAAATTGGGGCTAAATGGTAATTTGACAATAAATTTGATTTTTACAATAGAATATGTATATATATGTACTTTACACTATATATTAAAATAATATAAATTCACACACATTAATTACACACCACACACATATAATTTAATAATTTATATACTACATAAAAATAATAAAAATAATTAAATAACAATAAAACTAATTAATAAATAATAAAATATTAGGGTAACTAATTGAACCTTAATTAAATAAATAAATGCATATATATACATCATTTAGTACTTTAAAAATATATATGAGTTCATGCAAGTCCGTAAATCTATTTAAAATAATTAATAGTAAATTATTTATGTGAAAATTTCTCCGAAAATAGTATTCTCGGGAAAATTTTACGTAAAACACTTAAAATAATATACAATAATTAAAATAAGTTTTAAATACATATTAACTCGTAAAAATATCATAATTATATACAAAAATATTAACACTGCATATCCCGATGCAGTATTAAAATATTTAAAAACACGGGATATTACATTTACGACCCATGCACATAGGTCAGTGACCCACACTCGTGGGTCGCATCTTGAGTCTATAAAAACCTGAAAGCTTTTTAGAGAGACTTTTTTAGACACTCAAAAAACACTCTTAGAGGGAGAAAATAGGATGAATTTATAACTAATTCTCAATCTAAAACCCTCATATATAAGGTGAACTACTTATGGAGACCCATTCCAAAACACTATTAGCCTACTTTTTTATTCATTTTTAGGATTTTTTTTAGCATACTTTTTAACCAACCAAGCGTCATCTTAGCCAAAGCATGCATCTAGAGTAATCCTTGGTCCTTTGAAGGATCTCCAATCTATTTTATATAAAATTTTGCATTTCTTTTCATATTCTCTAATTGTCCTACTCTTTTCCTTCATTTTTCATCATTTTTGCATTTTATTTTATTTCATTTTAATTGTTTATTATCTTGTGGTGGACTTGTGATTTTTGGTGATGTTGAAATATTAGAATAAGATATGTTGAAGGAGTGGGTAGTTCAGGTTGTGATTCCTGAAGTGTTTGTATCATTTTTGCATTGCTTGTAAATTTTTATCATTTTTGCATCATTTTTCCTTTTTTATATGGTGTTTTGGTGCTAATGTTTACATTTTTATTATTTTTGTCATTTTTATTTATTTTTTGATATATTTGCTATTTTTATCATTTTTACAATTTTATTTGCATTTTTATTATTTTTGCCATTTTTATTTTCTTTTTTTTTTTTTATAAACTTGCTATTTTTATCATAAAGTTCATTTTTATGGTAAAAATTGCATTTTTATCATTTTTACTATTTTATTTGCATTTTTATTATTATTGTTACTTTTATTTCCTTTTTTTTTTTTTGATAAATTTGCTATTTTTATCATAAAGTTCACATTTTTACGGTAAAAATTGCATTTTTATCATTTTTATTATATTTGTTGCTTTTTTTTGTCCTTTTTATTTTATTTTTTCATAAATTTGCCATTTTTATGGTAAATTGCATTTTTATCATTTTATAATGTTAACTGCTTTTATTATTATTTTTTTTGTTATTATTTGCTTTTTTGATAAATTTGCCATTTTTATCATTTTTATTATATTAATTGCCTTTTTATCACTTTTATTATTTTTTATTGCATTTTTATTATGTTGATTGCATTTTTTATTATTTTTATTACTCTTGACATTTTTTTTCTTTTACTTTAATTTTCTTGCATTTTTATCATAAAATCCTCATTTTTATGGTGAAGATTGCATTTTTATTATTTTTGCTATTATTATTATTATTATTTTTTTGCTATTTTTGTTCTTTTCACCTTAATTTTCTTGCACTTTTATTATTGAATTTCCATCTTTATGTCCAAAATCGCATCTTTATTATTTTATCATTTTTTGTCATTTTTATCGCTCTATTTTAATTCCCTTATATTTTTGTGATAAAATTCTGTTTTTATAATAAAAATGATAATTTTGCACCAAAATATGTAAATTCTAATGTCTTGAATCATGCAATTCCATTAGCATCCTTGGTTTTTTATTTGTTTACTTATTCTTATTATTTCAATAACTTTTCCTTTTTTACCACGTGGATGAATGAAATATAAAATTACTATAAATGTGATGTGTGCTTACAAGTGTGTGGGTACTGATATTTGTTTTGCAGGTTTGATAGAATAATAATTTTTTTTATTTCTCCTTTTTCATTTTGATGTAACTAATAAAGTAAGAAATTTTCAAAGTGATGTAATACTTAATCCCGAATCTCCTTTTATTTTCTATTTCATATGTATTTATTAGATAGGTTTTCTCCAACGGTTGTAATCCTTAATCTTTCTCCCTTTTTTTTTTCTTATTTGTGTATACAGCTCAATGCTAGGCCGAAGAACTTTTCTGCCATAAAGTCTAAATTACCATACCTCCCTATAAGTGGCTCACAACCTTCACTATAAGATTAGCTATAATGAATATAAGGTTGGCTATCAAGTATTTGCCCAGAGGCAAGCATTCTATATTTTGTTTATTATTTCTTGCATGCTATTTGCTACTTGCCTATCTATTTGCATTATTTTGGTTGATCAAGATTGGTAATGCTTGTCTAATTGTTTATTCTATAATGTGTGCGCGCCAAATCCAATTATTCTGTATTTCAATTTCCATTTCCAATGCAATTTAAGTTGACTAATAATCAAGTGTGGTAAATGCATCATTAAATTGAAATTAGGGTGAAGGAATGAGTAAATAACTCCAATTTACAAAGCCTATTCAGGAAAACCCTCTCTCATCAATAACATTCGATAAATGGTCGCCTCAGCCTATGTGCCCTAAGATCACATTGATCATGTCTTATAACGAATAAAAAACAGACAGCATGACATAGATGCTTCTTCATCTCTTTTCTTGGGTTATTAAAAGGAAGTGAAAAACTAATTCTAATGGAATTGAATTAAGTGTGAGCCACAAACACTTGGAAATTTGGGTTGTGGTTAAATTTAAGTTAAGAAAAGTTTAAGTGTAATAGGTTTGAGTTGAGCCTCAAAAACTCAATTGTCATCAATTTAAGAGTATAGTAGATTGGTTGTGGGTTTGAAAAATCCTAACTTAAGGTTAAGTTAGGTGGAGACCTAAATTATTGACAAACTGAACTCTTTAAATCTTGTGTTTTAATTTCCCTTCATCTCATTCTTTATTAACCCTTTCCTGCAATTTCTTTAATTCTTGTTTTAATCTTAATTACTTATTCATCCCACCTTAAGACTTTTTCACATAGTTATATCAACGTAATTGAATAATAATGACGAACAATTTTCATAATTTAAGTGAAATTTTATTTTAATAATTCTTAATTGTATTTTTATTTATATATTTTATTTATCAAAATATATTTTTCATTTTCAACGAAAAAAAAAATTTCTTTTCTATAAAAAAATTTCTCAACATTTAACTATAAAATTCTTGTTCTAATGAACAAATTCAGGTTGAATAAAAAACAAATTATATGTAAAAAATAAAGGTGTTTTTTTTTTTTGAAAGAATAAAGGTGCTTTATTATGAGCGAGGCCTTGGGAAAATTGTCTCAAAAGTGGGCCGGGCCTCATTCTAAATTCAAAACTCTAGAGCACGACAGTGCTTTGTCCAACTTATCTTCGGTTCCAAACATATATACCGTAAAATCAAAATCGCCGACAGTTATGTCTTTAACCTGACCGTTAAAACCTTGAATAAGTGGAAGAAGGAGACATACGGTCGCACACTAATTTTCCCGCCGGATTTTAGAACCCGTTTATGAAATGCAAAAACTCGTTTTATCTCATCAGAAATTTCTCTGCTCCACCGTCAAATCTTACTCTAAAAACCCAAAATTTCTTTTACCCGTTTCAAATTTACACAGTGCCTGCAGAAGCAAAACCCCAAATTCCGATTCTGAACTCGACTTTACTTTCGATGAAGTTGAGGTTGTAAGTTCTTCAGCACCTACAAAAGAAGTAGGCGAAGGATCATCAAAAAAGAATGAACTTCTATATTATGGTCCGCAGAGTAATGGAAACGAATCAATGATTCAGATTTCGCACCCCTGGCCTGAATGGGTAGATTTGATGGCATTGTTGTTGAAGAAAGGGTATTTTGAGACTCATGAGAAACCATTTTTAAATGCAGAATTGGGTACCAAAGAGACGAACTGGATTAGAACAGCGTGCCTCAATTTTGCACGGGATCAGTTCAGGCTTATAAGGTAATGAGAGGTTGATTTTTGAATATGTGTTATATTGGTGATAGAAGATATGGTTCTGTTTGGAATTCCTGCGCTATTTGATTTAGTTGGGTTTTGATTTTTATCTTCATGTTGAGTGTGGATGGTTCTGTAGAATTTCTTATGGATATGCATGCAACCTGTTTGATTTTGGTTTAATGAGAGAGCAATAGCTTTTGTTTGATTTTAAACAAGATTAGAAACGGAGAGCTTAGTTTTAGTATATACTTTGTTTTATCTATCAACATTTCTTGGCGAAATTTTCTAATGCGTTTGAATTTCCTCATAACAGTTTGAGAAAGGCAGTTTGGTGAACAAAGAGACTATATAATTGTAAGGTCTTTTTTGCAAGCCTTTGGCTGCCAAAAGGAGAGTGCGATTTTATGTTACTTGATTGTAGCTACTTCAAGCAAAATGAATCAGGCGTGGCATTGTTCTTTTCTTTATAATCTTTCACTCCTATGTCTGCTACTCATCAGATATATTTACTTTGACTTCTACTTAATCGAATGATCTTTCTAGGATTTATATGCATAGAAACTGCTTTGGTTCCAGGTTGTTCTCACGGAGGGATATCCACATCATTGCAGGATGTGGCTGTCCAAGCATAGATAGGAAAGTTGTCAACTCAGGGAAACGGCTTAGAGCACATGTAGGCATTGATGAAGGAAATGTATGTGCTGCACCTTTCCCCCTCATTAAGTACTTAGCAGTCGAGTTAAAGATTTTATTTTTGAACTTTGTTCTTGTTCTAAATTTAGAGAATTCTTTATATTAGTTATTTTCTTCACATCTAACTCAAGATAGCATCTTCTCAGGTTTGCAGCTCCTGCAAATTGAGGGGAGACTGTGATAGGGCATATGTCAAAGCACATGAGGATGAAGGTGGACGGACTGTAGATGTCATGCGTATTCTGCTCACACATGGGCTTGATTCCATTTCTGGAACGTTGGAGAACAAGCCCTTGCAGAACAAATTGGTTAAAGAATCAGTAAGAAGGCTGCTGACAGAAATGGTGGAGCATAGCAGCCAGCAACATGATTGTGATCTCAACGCAACACTCTTGAAAAATGGTGAACCATCGTTTGAACACTCAAATGTTCCAATGAAGCAAGGGGATTGGCTTTGCCCCAAGTAACTGACAGCTCATCTTGTAGTGTTTTAGAAATATTGAGCAATCTGTGACATATTATTTGTCTAGAGTGGGTTAACCTTTTTCTTTATGATTTCTGGCGGTAGGTGCAACTTCCTCAATTTCGCAAGAAATATTAGATGCTTGCGCTGTGATGGTTTGTTCCAAGATAGACTACAACGATTACAGGAGGATCAGGATCATCTTCCATTGAAAAGAGGAGACTGGATTTGTGAAAAGTAACTATTTTATGATCTGTTTGACAACATAACACTTGATGCTTGGTTTCTCACTGTGACTTTTAATTGTTACAGGTGCAATTTCTTGAACTTCGCAAAGAATACAAAATGTCTACAATGTAAAGAGAAACCTCCAAAGCGGCATCTTAATCCTGGGGAGTGGGAATGTGAGTCGTAAGTTGCTATCCTCAAGGAAATTTCTTAATATCAGTACATAAATAGTTTCATTAAAAGAACGAGTTACACACACTTGAAAATAATGCTGTTTTACAGGTGCAACTACATCAATTTCAGAAGAAATATGGTGTGCTTGAAATGTGACCATAGAAGGCCAAAGGCATTAAATTATCCCAGCAACACAACTGCTAAACTTGAACATGATAACAGAGACCATCCCAGGCTTAGCAGATTGAGGTTTATTAACGGTGAAAATAAAGCTATCGATAATAGATATGAAGAATATGATAGAATGAGTAAAAAGAGAGGTGAAGGTGTGTGGAAATTCGTGCAGGAAGAAAAAGAAGGTAATCACTCAAATTTCCGGGATAAGGACTGTAGGTTCATAGATTTCCCAATTGTAGGAGGCAAGAGCAGTTTGTCTCAAAATGAACAAAAAAGAGAAAGATGGAAGGTAGAGATGGTAGAAAATAAGAGTAAAACTGCTACAATAACAAGAGAAAGCGATGAAGTGGATGATCATGATACCCAGAGAAGATTTAAGTACCTCGAAACAACTGATGATGAGGAAATGGCTGAATGGTTTGATCATGCAAAGAAAACGGTATCAAAATGTTCTCTATCTGCAACTCAAGAACTTCTAGATTAGGTGAAGATGCATGCATTCTGTGATGTATCAAATAGTCGATATAGAAGATTATAAACTAGTCAATAGTACAACATTATTCATTCAATATTATTTGGAATACATCATCACTGTACTATGTTTATCCTGTTTCTGCTTACAATATCACACAGGTATCATCACTGTACTATGTTTATCCTGTTTCTGCTTTCAATATCCACACAGGTATATGTATGTATGTGTATTACAGTCACAGCTTATAGAAATTAGTCAAAGTCTTTCCATCCAATTCCTTTGAGAAGAACCTTTTCATGTAATCCATGAACATAAATTGCTTGTAAACAGGCGGCTTTTCTGCTGATATCAGATCTGGCAAGGGTCCAAATGCGCAGTCTCTCTTACCAGGGTTGAAAAAAATAGCAACGGAAACTCGTGGATCGTGTGAAGGATTCGCTAACACTCTATGATCCACGCTTTTGTATTCATCATTGGACAAGATCTAGTTTAGTATATGCAAACAAAGAAAAACATAGACAACATTAGGTCATATCATTATAAGTGAAAGTGATCACAGTAAAGACTCTGCTTTCTTTTCACCTGAAGTATATCTCCGATGTTAATAACAAGGGCTCCAGGGACAGGTTTAGAATCAACCCATTTATCCCCATGCTTAACCTGTAAACCACCAACAGAGTCCTGAAGCAACAGAGTTAAAACCCCAGGATCCGTATGTGGTGCAATTCCAACTGTCAGATCAGGCTGAGGACAGTGGGGATAGTAGTGGCCCACCATTATTCTGGCATCCAAGCACGTCATCTCCTTCAAAGTTGCTGATTTCAGTCCCAGCCCTTCGCTCAACAGCTCCATTAGAAGCTCTGCCACCTGCACAGCCTTTTGACTCCATTCCATAATCTCTTTCCTGCATATCTCTGGAAGCTCCTCCATTTTCACTGCGTTTGGACCCAGCCTTAGCTGAAGGGTGTCCCTGCAAGATATTGACAAAGTTCAGAGCTTTCCTAAAATTTTACCAGTATTAATTTCTTCTAAAAAAAAGGGATTAGAGATCGCGTTTAGTAGTAATATCAGACCTCCAGCTAGCAGCTTTAGCCTTGAACAAGTCCACGTTAGAAAAGAAGTTAACTCCGGAGACCACCTCCCGCCCATACCACTGTTTCTTAACCTCAGCAGGCAGCTCATGAAAAGCCTTGACTCTACTAATAACCTTCTCCATAACTTCCAACTCCACGCCATGATTCACTATCTGAAAAAACCCCAACTCTCGACATGCGCGGGAAATCTGATCTACAATCGCCGACCTCCGGTTAGACTGAACGCCGGAGAGGTCGATGGTTGGGATGGTGATATGGGAATCGGTTTGTTTGATATCCGATAAAGTATCGGTTGGGTGGATAAAGATTCGAGGAATCGAAGTGAGGCCTGAGTCTACAAGGCCTTTAACACCGATTTTAGAATCTTCGAATTGTTTGATTTCTTTTGCATGGTCGTAGTTTTGATCGGTATGCGTCATCGCCGGTTGCGCTGCTCCTGTTGCGGCCATTATTTTTCAATGTCTGGCTGTTAATGGTTTGGCTTCGTGTTTGGCGATATTAATATTGGAATAATGACTTTTACTGCCATAAAAATGTTTATATTTTCATAATTTGGTTATAATTTTTTATAATTTTACAATTAAATATTTAAAAAGTCTTCTTATTGGTCGTATTTGTTACCAAAACAATTTTTGTTCATATTTTTAGAATTGATTTTTTTTTTCAATTGAATTAAAGCTACAAAGAAATATTATGACATTTAACTTAATTTGAAATATAGACTTAAATATTATATAAAATTAATTAACCTTCCATTTTAGGGGTTGGTAGAACCATCTTTCAAGCCATCTCCAACCATACAATAAAGAGTTAAGGTGCACCCAAACTCCTAATGTTTACCTTAGGGAATTGATAAGCTCTTATGATTTTTTTAACCAAAAAAGCATAAAATTTAAATTTTTTACGACTCGAGGCCCTTGGTGATAACAACAACTGCTTACTCTATTAGCTACAGATGATGTGGCTAACTTTAAGCAAAAAAGAAACTAAAAAAAAATTATTTTTGACATGGCTTATGTGGTTGAATGCCTGCCACATCTCAATTAATGTCTTCGTCTTCTTCCCCATTTCATTTGTGCTATAAACCCTAAAAAAAATTGAGTTCTCCTAATGCTGAGAAATGGCATCACCCATAAGAAGCAACATGAAAATTAATTATGAGGAGCCGAAAAGACATTATAGGTGTCGAAACAGGGGATCAAGACTAATTACTTCAAGATGGACATCTTGGACATATGAGAACCTTAGAAGGAGGTTCTATGGATGCCATAATTACGATGTGAGTTTAGTCGTTTGTGCTCATTTGATTTAATAATGCATAAAATCAATGCTTCATTTTGTGGATTGTTTGGAATAAATTGCAAGTTCATGGATGTGGGTTTTTTTAATGGTACAATAAACTTGTTTATGATAGAGCAAGGAGTATGCTAAACGAATTGAAGTTTGAGAGGAGGATGCTGCTAGCAAAGAACAAATAGTTAAAAGAAATGAGCAAAAGCATATATAGTTTTGAGTCAGATATTGAAGAGTTAAGGGATGAGCTGATGTAGTTGAAAAAAGAAAATATGACAAAGATTGACTTTACAAGGAAGAAGATGAAAAAAGCTTCTGTTGTTGCAGCTGTGTCTTGGATCTTATTAGCAGTCATGTTTATTATATATGTTTAAGTAGGTTTGTTGTAACCATTTTGCAGGAAATTAGTACTTTATTTTAGAAAGATAGTGTTTAATTGATTTTGTTACCTGCAGTTGATAATGCAATGGGAACGGTGAATTTGTAGTATTAAACACCTGTGTTGTGTGCATTATATATTTTGGCTTATAACAATGATAGTAACAGTTCAATTATAGAACTCCAACTAAAAAAAATTTGCAATAATTGAGATAAACCAAATTCAACCTGCGTATTAAATCATGGGATCAACCAAATTTAGCATTCTACCAAAGTGAATTTGTACACAACCAAAAATGACTAAAACACTAAACCATGTATCTTCAAAACAAGGCTAATTAGCTACTAACAAGTCAAAACAAAACAAACCAAATCATATGTTTGGTTTGTGCAAAAAGACAAAATAACTAAGTCCTCACTATGTTCTACAGTGGTTGCGTATCATCTTCTCTTCCAAAATGTCTCTCAAATTCCATGTCGTTAGCAGACATTATTTTTTTCCTTAGCTCTTGTATATAAGATTCACTGTCTTACTGTAACTGCCTACTTGTAATTGTCGATCTGCCCTGCCATTATAGACCTAGTGCACTGAATGGAAAATCGTTAGCAAATCGAACCTCAGCCCCATCCCCCATGAAGTTGATATTCCTACCGTTGTGGTTGGTAGGTGACTTTGAAGCTTTTATTTTTCTCAGCTCTCTCTCATTAGGAATTGGATATCTTAATTCTGGATCAGCATCATCTGTCTAGTTTGGTCCATATCTGCTACTATGACCCTCATCAATTACGCTAGTATATGTCTGTCTAAGTTGAAAAAAAAAAACCAAAGTAATAACTCATTCTGGTGTTTTTCAAACTTTAGAACCACACTAAAACTACCATAAACACATAGAAGTCCCATTGCACAAAATTTCATAAAACTTACATTAATAGTACTCTTCCCTGTATTAAGGTCAACATAACAGCCATATCCTTTTTATTTTTTGTTCATTTGATCTTTATTGCATTGACCACTAAAGGTTCTTGTGGAAACTTCAGTTATTGCCCTTTCATTGACCCTCCCACCATCAATTCTTAAGGTCCTTCTGTTTTCAGGTGCAGCACTCTCCATTGTGTTTCCCTGGGTTGGTTGAGAGCTAGGATTAATAATAGTACTTTGCGATGCTTGTGAAGATAGTAAAAGGATGCTTTGTCAACTACTATCCCTTGGTCGTTCCTAATGGACAAAACATTTACCAAAACTAAAAAGCACCAACAACATATATCAACAATATCATATCCAACCATAGCATATAAAACCAAATATTAACACACCAAAACATATAACACAAAAACCTAAAAAATTTAATACCATGTGAACTTGAAAGATAATTAAAAATTTACTTGGTTTCCTTTGTTGGGTTGCTGCCTTCTATTATGTCCTAAACCTTTGTAGCTACCACACTTTTGTTTAATGCCCTTTTCCCTTAATTTTCCTGATGCAGTGGTACTGCTTGAAGGATTGGGTTCATTTGATGCTCTCACTCTCTTCACTCTAGGCCTTCCATTAAGTTTACCCTATGGTGATGGTTCAATAGGCTGATATAACTCATACTTCATAAATCTTTTTCCAGGAACAGGTTGTAGGGGTTTTTAATAAGTAGCCATATAAGTACTTTTCTTATACCATATTGAAATTAATACCATGAGATCCATTTTTTAGTGATACATTGTACAAATACCATGTGAACATGGTATACCTATCAAATCCTAAGCCCTATAAGTGTATAGTTGTTTATTAAGGAAAATAGTATGCTTGTCTAACCCTTCACCAATTTTGTACCCAACATCTCCATTGAACTCAACCCTATAACCACATGAATTTTCCTTATTGTCTTGATACATTGCCATACAACTTGGACTATAATCATTGATCCACCTTTCAGCAGCTCCCTTATTGTCTTTAATCTTGATCATTGTTTGAATTCTTATGTCCTTTAGCATGCTTATAATTGGTTTGTGCCTAGATGCTATAATCCAAGCATTAAAACTGTTAAAAAAGTTGCTATCCACCAAGTAGCATTTGCGTCTGCTACTAAAGTATGCTCTACACCAATTGTGTGGAGGATACTTTAGTAGGTCCTCAATAGATTTTTGGCTTAATTCTCTAAGTTTGATTTGGTTGTCTTTAAATTCTTCTTCGTATATGCTCCAAGCATAGATCCAGAACTTCTTCTTCAGCTCACCACCTCCCCACCTCTTGGACCAATTAGCTTCGATGTGTCTAGCACACCACCAATGTTTAGCTTGTGGTAGCATGCCTAACACAACATTAATCAGACGCTACAAATGCCATAGAACACAAATTCAAATTCCACTGAGTTAAAGTTACTAAATACATAAATACATAATACTCACTATATCACACAAACATTTGTCATTCATAAAGAAAATAAGAATTTATAAATTCCTAACCTTATGCATATCAGAAATCAATGTGAACTTGCTTCCATCACCTAATTCAAGCTTTTATTTTAGCCAACAAAGAAACCACCTCCAACTATTAGCATTTTCTTTATCAATCACTACCCAAGAAATCGAAAACATTTGATCATTTTTGTCAATCCCAATTGCACTCAAAAGTTGGCCCTTGTATACTCCTTTTAAAAAACATCCATCAAGGCCAATAAGTGGCTTGCACCCTAATTTCCAACCCTGCCTGCAAGCTTCAAAACATATGAACATTCGCCTAAATACCCTATGGCCTTTTTTCAAAGCATCATTGCACAACTCAATCTCTGTTTTAGTTCTAGGATTGGTCCTTTTTAATGTCACAACATAAGCCTCTAAGTACCTAAACTCCACTCTAAAACTGCCATCTAACTCCTCAATAATCATTCTCTCTTACACTTATAGCTAGAGACATTAATCTTTAAAATTGCTTCTTCTTTTTGCTTCATATTTGCCACCCTAAAAGCAGGATTTTTATAAATCTTGTTCTTGAAATGTTTAGCTGTATATTTAGCAGATGCACTTGGAAGCTTAAAGTCTTTGTAGCACCTATGCTATGGATTCAATGTCTTAATTGCCAAACCAGGGTGCTCACCATCTTTCGATATGAATTAAAGAAATGGACAACCCTCTTCATTTGTGCACTTCACTCGCATCCTATGGGGTTCATTAGGGTTGATTTTCAACTTCAATCCAAGTGCTATAGCATATCTGGCCACTGCATCCCTTACCTTAACAACATTGGCGAATGTCATTTCCAATATGAAATATGCATTTGTACCATCATATTGAACTTTCTCTTTCGGTGCACTATCATCTCCTGTGTTTTCTTCCTCACTAAACTCAAATGATTCAAATGAATTTTCATCATCTAGGTCTTCACCATTTTCTTTAAGCTGACTTTTATACCCAGCAAGATGCACATATATGTAATTAAGAGGCTCACCCTCATTGACAACCCTTTCTTCATCCCTATCCACATTTACATTTACATTCACATTTGCATTTGCATTTGCTTCTTTACTTACATTTGTATTTAATTCAGTGGGACCATTAGTTGCCCTTTGTTCCTCATCCAAAGCAACTCTGTTTTCACTTTCCCCGCTAATACCACCCCAAAAAGGCCTATCATTTAATTGAAGGGGCTGACTTCTAAATTGGGGGACATCAACTTTGTGGTCAACAAAGAACTCCACCTACCCAACCCAACTATTTTCTGTTATTTACTGTAAAACTCTTCTAATGATAGCATCATCATACACGAAAAATAGACCATCCCTCATAGTGTTTCTTGGTTCCAAAACAAAAATCCTTTTCGCATTTGGATAGCCTAATGCCTTTTGATATCTGTATAAAATGTCATCGCAGTTCAAATAGTTTGGGTCAAAGTTTTACGCCATATCGACACCTCCATCCACATACTTTAGCTCATCATTCTCACCCACTTCCCACTGTCCCCCATAGTTGAATAAAAAATCAATAGTAGTTTCCATTCTACTAATAAATTACTTAAAAATCAATTTTTTTTATTACAAATGTACTATGTTTAAGTTACTTAAAGAAATGTATAGTTAAGAATCCAATCAAAAATCTAATACACACATATATTATAGATGGAAAATATTTTTATTTACAAATAAAAAACAACAAACTTTTCTTCAATGTGACAGATGAAGTACCTAATACTCTTTTCCTCAATCTTTCTTCCTCTTTCCAAGCTATGTCTTTAGTTCTACTTGTATCTTTATCTTTTTTTTTTCTGCCTATTTTGCTAACATTGCATATGCTTTTTTCTCTTCTCTCGAAGGTTAGGGTTCAAAGTGTGTTCTTCTTATAGATTAAAGTGTTCAATTTCTTTTGTTAGCAAAATATATGTTATTATATTAGAAGAAGTAAATCTGACGTGTTGGAGAGAGTGGTGGAGAGAAATTGAGAGAAATTACATGCATGCCACATCAAAAGCAATTTTTTTTTAGTTTCTTTTTTGCTTAAAGTTAGCCACATTAGCAGTAGCTAACAGAGGAAGTAGCTGCCGTTATCACCAGGGGCCTTGAGTTCTAAAAATTTTAAATTCTGTGCTTTTTTGGTCCAAAAAAAAACATACCTATCAGCTCCCTGAGGTAAACATTAGGGGCTTGGGTGAACATTTACCCTACAATAAATTTGCTGTTTTGGTGTTAGATTTGGCTCCAACCACACAGCAAATGGGGCAGCAAATTTGTTGAAATAACTATTCACCGCACCAAACACTATTTTTTTTTAATTTCATAACGGTCCTATACTTTTACATGGTATTTTAATTAATAATCGTTCTATTTTATATTATTTAATATTACATCTTAATATTTATTTAACTATTATTTTTATTAAATTTTAGTTACACTTATATAGTGTTTTAATTAAATAAATTGTGATATTTTGTATTATTTAATATTACATCATAATATTTATCTATCTATTATTTTTAATAAATTTTAGTTGCACTTATATACAATTTGAATTAAGATAATTCATTATAAAAATAAATTTTGATTAAAATAAATATAATATTTAATTAAATAATATTTATAAATAAATATTAAAAATATTTAAATTGGATGAATATATAATAAATAAAAGTATGAGTATAATTTGTTAATAATAAATAATAAGAAAGTAATAAATAATAAATAATAAAAAATATACAGAAAATATTTTTTTAATATGAAAATTTATATTATAAATTGAAAATAAAATTACTGTACATAATATCATAATACTAAATTTGTATTTTGGATTGGAAATGAACTAATATCATTACACCAAATTTGAAACAAGTGATAATTCAAATTTATATGTGAAAAATCTTAATCAACTAGAATTTGACTGTACATGCGTACAAGTAAAGGAAACTCTTCTACATGCGTACGCAATTCTTTGGCATTACTAACATTCATATGCTTTAAAAGACGTTTGATTGATGAAGACTTTACTTCAACCATATATATGTCCTTAGTCAGGACCAACATAAAAATTACACGTAGAAAAGAAAATCATGGTCATGATAGAGAGAGAGAGGAGTTTGAATTGCACAGCTATTGGTTAGTAGTTGGATTATCATAATTTGATATGTCAGGACAGGTGTTTAGGTGATTCGACATATGACAAGGTCTCATTTATTAGATTAAGAGAGTATTTGATAATCTTTTCATTTTATGTATTTTGATACATCAAGTCCATTAATTGGAACATTCTTTAGAAAAAAATTATGCTGAACTAAATGAAATATGCCTAGTTTAAATGAAAATCTTATAAAATTTATTTTTAATTCTAATTTTTTAATTTTATGAAATTATTTAATATTAAATTCAATTTTATTGGTGAAATATGTTTGGTTCAAATGAATATGAAATTTATTTATAAATAAATTTTATTTAAAATTCATTTAGAAATGAAATGAATTCCTCAAAACATATTTGGATGCATGAATTTGGATTGCAAATTAATTAGTGTGTTTAGATGTGAATATTTAACTTAAAATTTTAGATTTCAAACATTGAATTCCAAATATACATATTTTAAATAATATATAATTACATGTCATTTTAAATTTTTATTAAATAAACTATTAATTTATTATGAATTTATTTCAAATTCTGATAGATATAAATTTATGTAGTTTTCAAACAAAAGATTTAATTGAAATTTAAATTCCCGTTTAAATCTCTTGCATCCATACATATAACTCATTTGGATAGTGCAATGAATTTGAAGTCTTGGATTTCAAATTCGGTGGTTGGATTACTATTTGATTATTAAATTTGGATTTGAAAATATTTGAGCAGTAGCAAAAGCAACAATTAATCAAAGTCTTTGAAATAGTTAGAAGCATTTACATAAATAAAATCTTAAAAAAAAAAAAATTCATGTGCAACACAATGCTATGCAAATGAAGGGGCAATAACAAAATCAAAACATGAGATAAGAATGGCCAAGTAAACAAAATTCAAATAGACTATTATTTTAAACATTCAATTTATCACTTAAAATTTTCAAAATTTTAATTTCAGCCTCACTAAATTTTTTTTTTTTATATATTTTTTTGGATTTTTAGAAATCATACGTACGTTGACATGTACCCACACAACATGAAATATTAACATCATAAAAATAACATGAACGGATACAAACCAACTATTTCTCGAGTCAAAAAAAGGTAAAAAAAAGGTTTAATGGGATAAAAATTAAAAATTCGGAATGGTTGTATAATCAGGTTAAAATATTAGAATCGAGGAGTACAAATTATGTATTGATGTAGCAATTTGAGTCTTTTGTACTGTAATTAATTTTTTCATTTTGCAGATCAATTATCAGCCTTTAGTTCTTATAACGATACACTGCATGCAGTATTATTATCATTTAAAAGAGAACCAATGACCTTTTCTGGTGCTCTTATGGCTAAGAGATTAGGCACTAATGTGTTGATGGTCCCTTTGGTGAGCAATCATTTTCAGACACAGTTATTGCTTTTCCTTTAATGGAGTCTAACAAACTCTGCAATTTTTTCTTTTAATGGAATAAAAAAACTGTCTTGACCAGATTATTTAGGTCCAATTCTATTAATCGCAAAAAAAAAAAAAAAAAAAAGTATGTCATATCTTGTTTCAAAAATTCTAAAATGAGTCCAGTCCTTTTCAAATTCGTTATGGGACCAATCTTATCTTATCAACTATATCAAACAATGGCCTTTAGGAAAAAAAAAAAAAACAACTATATTAAACAATGGCATAATTGATATGTATTTTAAATATTTTATATATAATCAAAATTTTTGATATTACAATGACCAAGTAGTTAGATACTCATTATTATTATTTTTTTCATTGATATTATAATGACCAATTAGTGAGATACTCCTTATTATTTTTTTTCAAAAAAAAAAATGTACTTAATATCAATGTATAAATTGTTAGAAATGATTATTTTTGGTAAAAAAAAAGAAGAAAAAGAAATGATTGATTTGACAATTGATTTAACACATATTTTGAATATATTTAAACAATTGATATGTATTGATTTCTTTTTGTTGGGTGTCCATCAATTGTCCCGTGGCGGAGGCAAGTGGGCCGAGTCACAATCGAATGCCGTGGGCGCTTGTGTGTGTTGAATGCACTATAAGGCTAGGATATGCGCCTTTCCTAACACCAATTGGTTTTGGGAGAGTTGGTAGGACCTGAGGTCCTACAAGTGGTATCAAAGCCAAGGTCACGGGTTCGATTCCCAGCGGGAGCAATTGCTGAGGGGGAGATTGTTGGGTGTCCATCAATTGTCCCGTGGCGGAGGCAAGTGGGCCGAGTCACAATCGAATGCCGTGGGCGCTTGTGTGTGTTGAATGCACTATAAGGCTAGGGTATGCGCCTTTCCTAACACCAATTGGTTTTGGGAGAGTTGGTAGCACCTGAGGTCCTACACTTTTATATATAAAAGTTTCTATTATTGTAATGTTTAAAATTCTCAAATGGATCATAAATTGTAATATGATAGATATTGTTTTGACGAGAATTGTATATTAAGTATTAATATTTTTATTTATTTTCTTAACTAACAAATTAATAAAGTGATTTAGAAAATTAAAATATAAATCTAACAATTAAAACTAAGAGAAAATCAAATGATAAAAACATTAGTTTTACTATTTCAATCACATTTTGAATACTTAATTATTGAACATCTTGATTTCAGTTGAAGGTAATTGTTTTAAAATACTTAAAAATTCTCTCAAGTGCAATTAAGCATATAAAAATTAAAGTTTAACCTACTCCTGTGATTAAGAAGTTAATTTAAACTTATTAAGTTTCCTAACAATTAATTTACCATCGTAGACCTTTACCTACTGTCATGGTTCTCCGAAGAGCTCGCCTACTCTCGTGGTCGAGTGTTCTAAGTCTTATGAGTTTTAAGCTGATAAATTTCCCTAACTCTCGTTGATTAATTTACCCATAAACATGCAATCAAACATGTCTGAAATGATTACAAGACATTAAGCTCAACACATAGAATTAACTAAAAATCAAATTAATAAAACTTGTATTCAATCATATCATAAAATAACTACTTCTAACCTCAACCTTAAAAGGAGTTTAGCCATTGTTTAACCTCAACCCTAAAAGGAGTTTTTCCTAACAATTAATTTACCACCGTAGACCCCTGCTTACTATCATGGTTCTCTGAAGAGCTCACTTACTCTTATGGTTAAGTGGTCTAAGTCCTATGAGTTTTAAAATGATAAATTGCCCTAACTCTCGTTGATTAATTTACCTATAAACATGCAATCAAATATGTTTGGAATGATAACAAGACATTAAGCTCAACACATAAAAATTAACTAAAAATCAAATTAATAAAACTTGTGTTCAATCTCATAATAGAATAACTACTTCTAACCTCAACCCTAAAAGGAGTTTAGCCACCTATAGTTCTACAAACAATAAAATAAATAACAAGAGAGTGAAGAAGAAGAATAGTTAAAACTCGTTTAAGCGCCACTTCAATCTTCAAACCTTTAAGCTCTTGTTTATGCCTTTTGATGTCTCCTTTTTTTTTCTCAAAACACCTCTGAGCATTCCTTTTTATAGGCATTGAATGATACAACCCTAATTGCCTTTGAATTCTCAAGTCTTTTTCAAATAGGAAAATTTCTTTTTCTCTAACATGGCCTTG
Source organism: Mallotus nudiflorus (assembly GCA_947683625.1). NCBI lineage: Eukaryota > Viridiplantae > Streptophyta > Magnoliopsida > Malpighiales > Euphorbiaceae > Mallotus > Mallotus nudiflorus. Next base: position 231,927 of record CANTUR010000017.1, on the reverse strand, counting down.
ACATGACCATGTCATGTCTTAATGCATTCCGGCATGGCTTCACACACGACCGTGCTTGTCTTTGAGCCATCTTCCAGCTCCTTGCATGGCTAGCAACATGGCTGTATCATAGTTGTGTCGCTTTTCTCTAAATCAGACAAAAAGATGCATGGGCTGAAGCATGCCCATGTCGTGCCCGTGTCCAATGTTTCCTTTAATTCCGGAAGTAGATTAGGCTTGCAATAACCCATGTCATGGCCATGTTGTACAAATTCTTGATTTTTTGGAATTTATTTTTAATCTTTCCTACAAAAAGGGAAACACTAATTAGTACTTAAATATAAACTCCTAATTTGACTAAAATTAAATAAAAAATAATAAAATCCTAAATAAGACTCTAAAATAAAAATATTTCCTAATTAATTTAAAATCTACCCAATTAACATTATTTATTAATTCAAAAGTCATTAAAATTCAACTAAAAAATATGTATATATTACACACATCAAATTTCCTCACACTAAAGCTTTGTTTGTCCTTAAACAAAAATCAAATTTGAAATTTAAAGACCAACTCAACTACAACCAAAGAATTATAGTTTCTAAGATATACAAGTCGATAACACCAGAACTGAAAAATATTTACTAAAGAAGATAATCAGACAAAAATACATCACATATAAACGATTTACTAATCACAACCCAATCATTTAACTATTTGAAATTCAATGAACATAACTCTAGAAGAAGAGCATTTAAGCTTATAATTTTTTCTTTGAAAATAAAAATTGGTTATGAATGCATCTTACGCTCCATTTCATAACATCTTTTCTTTTTCTCTTTTGCTTTGGTGAGTGCGTTTTATGCTCTATCTCACCATTTTTTTTCTTTAATCAAATCTTCCCACTCTTAGTCATCTCCCACCGTTCTTATATTACTAAGCATGGATACCGCAAAGTGGGTCCTTTGTATGCTCTTACTCTAATTAGAGTATTGGAGTTGATTCAGAGCATATAAAAATGAAAATTTAAATACTGCTCTAAAGAAAAGAGAGATTTTTTTTCTAGAATTACAAATCAAAATGTATTCTCTCCCAAAATCATGCTCAAATTCAATCTCCAAATTCATGCTTAGGTTATAAAAAATAAAGTTTCCATACATAATGACCATGTACAACTATCTTAATTAATATACCATTCAATATTTCGATAATTGAATAAAAAATGCACACTTATCCACTATTGCTCTCTAATTGCAATTGAGCATCAATTTTGCACAAAACCTAAACAAAAATTTTAAGGACAAGCATCACAATAAATGTGGAGAAATCAAGTTGCAAGTTAATGAATCTTATCATTTTTTTATTTTCTTAATTTAATTAATATGCGTGCAAAAATAAATAAAACACACAAACATAAAAACATAATAGTAACATTTGGCATCCTTTCCTCCCCCACACTTATTTATGACATTATCCTCAATGACAAAAATATTAAAATAAAAAAAGAAAATAAGGACTTCCCCAGTAAGCTTTTGTCTTCCTTTTATGCTAGCTCTAAATGCTTGAATGACCTATAAAATAAAAATAATAAAAACTAAGAAAAATAAGAAAAAAAACTAAAAATAAACTTAAACAAAAGAAATAAATCAAAACATGTTGGGTTACCTCCTAATAAACGCTAATTTTATGTCATTAGTTTAACCCCTTGAATATGTAGTATCACGGGTGCAATCAAATATGAGGAAGAGTTCTTGGAAGCATCTTCCTTTCCTTTCTTTAGGTGGGCTCTATTTTTGCCAGGTAATAATGTTCGGACTCAACATGCCAAATCTTTGGTTCTAGAATTACTTGAAGAGTGTAAGGCTCTTCATGTGAGTTCTCAAACAGTCTAACACCTTTCATAGATTTTTCGTATATGATCGTAATAAGACATATAACATATGCATTATTTTGTATAAATGGCTTATATTCATCTTCATCCTATATAGCTTCAAGTTGTGTTATGATTTTCTTATCTAACTCATCTTGAAATTGAGTTGAGTGACTTTGAACCTCATCATTCTTGATATTTATAAATTGATTCTTACACATGGAGACTTCTTTGATTTCCTTAGTGATAATCTTTTCTTGCACATCATGGCATAATTCAAAAGTGACTTCATCATCTTGAGTCAAAATGTTCTCATCATTCTATACACTTTCTCCTTGTGCTGGTTGCATTAAACAATTCATAGGTGCGCATATTTGAAGTTTTTGGAAGCATTTTTTTTGAATTTCTACAATTTGATTTGCTTGCAACTTGAGCTTTATTATAGGTTCTTTTTGTCCAACTAAATCTTTTATTTGTGCAGCCATTTCAGACATGAATTGTTTCATCTTGATCTCCAATAATTGTTCTTTGATTCTCTTGGTCTCCTCTTGTTGATAACTCTAAGTATGATCCACACAACTACTCTAAGATGGGTTATAATGAGGTTATGGACATGAATATGAATAATATAGGCAATATGCCCCATTGTGGTTCTCTCTATACTAATTACAAACCTAAAAATAAGATAAAAAATAATTAAATGACATATATTCTACATTATATACAGGACCATATGCATTTCAACTCAAAAATTTATAAGAAAATCTACCATTATCCATGACAAATTACTTATCAATATTACAAAGATAATAAAATAAAATAAAATGCTAGTATAAGATTAGTAAAAATTAAATTAATATCAATATTGTTAATCCCTAGCAATGGTGCCAAAAACTTATTGTGTTCAAAACTCGTAAACGCACGTATCGTGAATTGTATTACAAAAGATATCTTTCCCACGAGGATTGTATATTGAGTACTAATATCTCTACTTATGTTCTTAGCTAGCAAATTAATATAGTAATTTAGAAAATCAAAATATAAATCAAAATAATTAAAACTAAAAGAAAATCAAATGATAAAAACATAGAGTTTAGGTTTAGTTTCACTATTCCAATCAGATAATAAACATTTAATTATTAAACATCTTGATTTCAATTAAGGGTAATTATTATAAAACACCTAAAGACTCTCTCCAGTTTAATTAAGCATGTAAAGATTAAAGTTTAACCTACTCTCATGGTTAAGAAGTTAATCTAAACTCATTAAGTTCCTTAACAATTAATCTACCATTGTAGACCCCTGCCTACTATCATGGTTCCACAAAGAGCTCGCCTACTCTCATGGTCAAGTGGTCTAAGTCCTATGAGTCTTAAGCTGATAAATTCCCTTGACTCTCATTGGCTAATTTACCCATAAACATGCAATCAAATATGTCTGGAATGATAACAAGACATTAAGCTTAACACATAGAATTAACTAAAAATCAAATGAATAAAACTTGTGTTCAATCACATCATAGAATAGCTGCTCCTAACCTCAAACCTAAAAGAAGTTTAGCCATGCATAGTTCTATAAACAATAAAATAAATAACAAGAGAGTGAAGAAGAAAAATAAACAAAACTCATTTAAGTGCCACTTTAATCTTCAAACCCTTAAGCTCTTATTTGTGGCTTTTGCTGTCTCCTCCCTTTTTTTTTTTTCTCAAAACACCTCTTAGCATCCCTTTTTATAGGCATTGAATGATAGAGCCCTAATTGCCTTTGAATTCTCAGGTCTTTTTCAAATAAGAAAACTTCTTTTTCTCTGACCTGGACTCGACACGGTTTTGACATGACCATTTTATGTCCTAATTCATTCCGGCATGGCTTCACATATGGATGTGCTTATCTTTGAGTCATTTTCCAGCTCCTTGTATGGCCAGAAACATGGCTATATCATAGCCATGTCGCTCTTCTTTAAATCAGATAAAAAGATACATAGGTTGAAGCATGCTCATGTTGGGCCCGTGTCCAATATTCCTGTCATGACCTAAACCCAGGGGCAAGCGATTGGCACTAGGGAATGGGAAAGCATAAAGCTACCGAAACCCATAGTAAGCCTTAAAAAAAACATAATATTTCACTTTAAAACCTCATAATAAAATAATTAAATCATAATGGACATTAACAAACTGATTTTTCTCAATTTTAATTAAACCATAACATTATGGTGCATAAAATAAACATCATCAGTTATACAAATAGTATCTTTGTACATAAATCGTAATACAAAATATCTAAATTTAAAATATGCAGTTATATAGTTCTCTACTGCAGTACATGGATACTAATACAAATACAACTATATAAACCTACATAAGATAGTCGATGAAGAAGCTACTTAGCGTAGAGAAGTATGCCTAACAGAAGACTCCCAAACTCCTAAAAAAAATAAATTAAGGGGAGTCAGACCTACAAAGTAAGTTAATAAAAGAAATGAATGCGGTTTGAAAATCTCCTTTCAAATAAGTTTTTATGAAAATATATTATATTTATAATTTTATTCAAATAATTTGATATACATATAATAAATCCATTTTTCAAAAGGAAAAAAATAAATAAATATTTAAATGCTTTTTAAAACATTTCAATATAAAAAAAAACTAGGTAGAACTCGAGTTTTAAATTTTAACAGTCATACGACTCACTTATATTCAAGATTGCTAGATTCCGAGAGCAAAGTATCACCAGAATGCATAGCCATAGTCACATCACTTAATCCAATATCATTGGCGGTGTCCGAGAGCCAAGCATCACCAAACCATAAACCCCAGTGATTTAATAAATATTAATCCAACTATACTGGCGGTGTCCGAGAGCAAAGCATTACCAGACTATCAGCCTTAGTAATATAATCAATATAATCAAATATTTTACCGGTGTGCACACAGTTCTGATGAACCCATTAGGTAGTTTATTCTACTGTAGTTTATTTTAAAAAAATAAAGATAAGTAAAACAAAGAAAATTATAATAAATGAAAATAAGGTAAACCAACTATAATTTAAATCATGCATCATTATTTAAAAGTACCGACTAAAATCTCACAAATATATAATTCATCAAAATTTAATATGATTTAAATTGAAAGACTCAACACTCAAATCAAATATTAACTTACAAGATAAAGACGCTCCTCTGATATGTCATGTCCAACCTCAATTGATAGACACGATCGGAGGGGCGGCTAAAAGACAGAAAATGAAACGACAATTAGAAAACAGAAACCCTAATTTCTAGAATTTCTAAGGAAGACTCGACTCAAAATTCAAAAATTAGGATTAACCCGATGTCACGTTTTATGAGAAATCTATTGAAAATTTGGCAGAGTTTTCTATGTAAAACGAATATTTCTCTACCGAAATAGAGTCAATCCTGCAAGCAAACACATTTTCAAATTCACACAAGCTCAACACTTCGGGTTGGGACTCTGAACTACTAAAATCTCCAACCGAGGTTCACAATCCACCAAAAATAAATAATTTAATAATAAATATTTAAAATCATTAAAAATCCATAAAATATCCAAAATACCACAATTTAATTTGTTTAAATAATAAAACATTAAAATAAATTATTTTTCCAAATTGCATAATAAAATCCTAATAATTTATATAATATTAATAAAATCCAATTTACAATTATTCATCACAAAATAGTCCCATTCACATTTAATTATTTAAATAGCTTAAATATGTTATAAAATTAATTAAAAACCCATTTAATCACAAAATAATAAATAATTTAATATTTGAATATAATTTTCAAAAACTAGAATTAATTAGTTAAAAATAGTAATTAATTTATAAAAATTATTCTAATACTCTATAATATTCTAAAATCATTTAAAATATAATTTAACTATATTTACAACTAAATTACATAATTACCGTAAAATTCTAATATTCACATAAACATAATAATTCCTCAAAAATAATATTAATTTACTAAAAATAATTTTATTAACACAAAAATTACTAACTCAATATACTAACACTAATTACTCAATTTTCCAACCAAAAATAATTAACTAACATAATTAATAAAAATTACAATTTATATTATTAAAATATTCAAAAATACGCATAATTAAAATTAACTAAAATAATTTAAAATCAACTAAGTACATATAGATCAACTCAAAAATTAACCAAATATTAAAAACAAATTAAGCAAAAATTATATTAATTAATAAGAAAATTAAAATAAACACAATAACTAACAAACAACATAGAATCAACCATCAACTAAACTAACCTAGAACTCACCTAAAGCTGAATTCTAGGATAGGGGAGGCTACTGCTATTGTTGTTGTTGTTGTTGTCACTGCTGTTGTTATCGTTGTTGTTGTTGTTGTTATTGATGTTATTGTTGCTATTGTTATTGTTGCTGTTGTTGTTGTTGATGTCATCGCTATTACAGCAAGAAGAAGAAAGAAGCAGGCAATGGTGTGTTATTGGAAAAGAAGAAAGACAATGAGAGAAAGAGGGAAAGAAATGGGACAGTAGCGACGAAAGAGAGGGAATGGCGTGGGATGGGGAAAAAAGGAAAAAATGGGTGGCAAATATGTTAATTCTATGTTGATTCTATGTTGTTTGTTAGTTATTTGTTATTTCCAAATAGATAAATATATTAATAATTAAATATATATAAAATAATAAATATATTAATAGTTTCCAAATAGAATTTTAAATTTAGTAATTTAATATAGCAATTTAATGTAATAATAATAACAACATATGATAAAAATTATTAATAACATTGCAAACCTCGATATTTAATTATATAAAATAATTTGAAAAAAATTCGAGTTATTATAGTCTTCCCCTCTTATATAAATTCGTCCTCAAATTTTAAAGAAAAGCAAGGAAATATAAGGTTTATTGATGAAAAAGATAGGGATGGGCAGCTTACATCTCGAATTCTATCTCCCACGTATAGTCTTTTGCTGTGTGGTTACTCCAAAGCACTTTCATCATCGGAATCGCCCTGGAGCGAAGCTGACGAACCTGGCGATCCGCAATCACCACTGGATACTCCTCGTAAGATAGATCTTTGCTGAGCTCCACTACTTGAGGCTGAAGTACGTGAGAAGGATCAGGAATATACTTTCTCAGCATAGATACATGGAACACTAGGTGGTTTCGTGATAACTCAGGTGGCAACACCAGTCTATAGGCCACTTCTCTAACTCATGACCGTATCTTGAAAGGTCCAATGTATCTCGGAGCCAACTTACCCTTCTTACCGAACCTCATAACTCCTTTCATTAAAGACACCTTTAGAAACACCATATCTCTAAGTAGAAAGGAAACATCTTTCCTTCTAGGATCAACATAACTCTTTTGCCTACTGAAAGCTATCCTCAACCTCTGCTGAATGATATGAACTTTCTCAGAAGTAATCTGCACTAACTTTAGACTTGTTAGTTGTCTCTCACCAATTTCTCAACATAAAGGTGATTTGCACTTCCTACCATACAACACTTCATATGGAGCCATTTCAATACTTGCATGATAACTATTGTTATATGCAAATTCAATCAATGGCAAGTGGTTATCCTATTGACCTCTAAACTCCATCATACACATTGTGAGCATATCCTCTAAAGTCTAAATGATCCTTTCAAACTAACCGTCAGTTTGAGGATGGAATGTTGTACTAAAGTCTAACCTTGTACCTAAGGCTTTATGTAACTCTTGCAAAAAAAAATGATGTAAAAGTGGCTCCTCTATCAAATATTATGCTCACTGGAACTCCATGAAGATAAATAATTATGCTGACATACAACTGTGCTAACCTATCAGTGGAGTATGTCTTTATAACTGGCAAAAAGTGAGCTGACTTAGTTAACCTGTCAATGATCACCCAAATTGCATCAAATCCAACTATCATTCGAGGTAAACCAGTTACAAAATCCATGGAAATCATATCCTACTTCCACTCTGGGATAGGTATGGGCTGTAATAATCCTGAGGGTCTCTAATGCTCTAGTTTCACCTGCTGACATGTGAGACACCTGGATACAAATTCTGCAACATCTTTATTCATTCCATTCCACCATTATGTATCCTTTAAATTATGATACATACATCTTGGTGGAACCTGAATGAATACTGTAAGTAGAAAAATATGCCTCTTCCAAGATCTCTTTCCTTAGATCATTAACATCTGGCACACACAACCGAGTACCCAAGCGTAGAACACCCTCACTGTCAATCACGAACTCTTTGGATTGACCCTGTTGCACCTCAAACATAATTCTCTATAACTGTGGGTCCCTTCTTTGAGCTGCCTTAACTCTGTCTAAGTACACTGATCGTACTCTGAATTGAGCTACAAGGCATTTTTTAGTCACTTTCCATTGTAAATTGATCAATTATCTCATGCAACTCCTGAATAATCGGGCTCCTCTCAGTACTGATATGGGCAAGACTACTTGCTGATTTTCTAATCAACGCATCAGCTACTACGTTCACCTCGCTTGGGTGGTAAAGAATCAAACAATCGTAGTCCTTTAGAAGTTCCATCCATCTTCTTTGCCTTAAGTTTAAATCCCTCTGCTTGAAGATATACTTCAAGCTCTTGTGGTCGGTGTATATTTCATAAGTGACACCATACAGGTAATGCCTCTATATCTTTAGTGCGAATACAACTGTTTCAATGGATAACACTTAAATTAATTCCTTTAGAAATAAATCTCACTTCCCTTTTAATCTAACCCAAGATTTAAGATGAAGAGAAATTCTATTTTTAACACACACTAAAATCTCACAAGAGTTATACAAACAAAGAATTGTTTAAGAGAATTTTAGAGCTCAATGAATACTTAAGAAATAATGAATGATAAATAAGTTGCTTAACTTCCATTTAGATCTAGAGGTATTTATACTAAAAAATATAGTTTTTGGAGTTTCAAATTATGTGTCCAATGTCTATATTTTGAATCATTGAGAGTGATGCGGTTAGATAACTATTCACGGATTAAAACCGTGATTGGCTCCTCAAGACATTTGAGTTTACCACACTTTCTGTATACAAGCTATAGATATTTAAATTATCTTTATATATCAATTTGAATCACATAAATTATACTTCCATTTTGTAGCTTAAGATATGTCCAAAATACTAAGAGTTATGAAATCTATAATGCAAACTACGGTCATACAACTATACCCAAATTGAAGCCATGATTTTCTCCTATATAAATTTAAATTTGCCCATAATTTCTTCATGAAAGCTATAGATATTTTAATTCTTTTTCCACATCATTTTTAATCACCTAAATTAGACTTCTATAGCTCAGGATATATCCAAAATACTAAGAGCTATGCAATCTGAAATGCAGAATACTGTCAGACAGCTATACACAAGTTGAAGCCGTTATTTGATCTTGAAGAAATTTTAATTTACCTATACTTTCTTCATGAAATTTTTATATATTTGACTTATCTTTTCATATGATTTTGAATCACCTTAATTGGACTTCTATAGCTCAAGATATGTCCAAAATACTAAGAGATGTGCAGTCTAAGATGGCAGACGTATACGTGGATTTCGACTCAAAATTTTCATAACCAAAAGAACTTGTATTTTGACAAATAAGCTCAATTTATAAAGCTCAAGATATCTACTTCAAATGTGAAGACGCTCATTTTCTCATTTAAGAGCTCTAAAGATATCAAAAGCCTTCTTGAATCTCAGAGGTTCAATTTAACCGAAAAGTCACTATTTATCCAAAAGTGTATATGCTTGGTATATGTTTGATATATAATTCCCTACACACTTAATTGAAATTATTAGTATAAATTTTTTTTTCAAAGTCCAAAATTTGGAGTTTGATCTTGCAAATGGTTAACAAAGCATAAGCAACCACCCTACCATTTTGCATTAGCACATAGTCCAGTCCTACACGGGAAGTATCACAATGCATCGTGTATCCATCATCACCAGAAGGCAAAGTTAGTACTAGAGCCAAAGTCAATAAATCCTTAAGCAATTGGAAATGCTCCTCACATATGTCAATCCACATGAATCTAACATTTTTCTAGGTCAGTCTGGTTAAAGGCACGACAATCTTGGAGAAATCCTTCATAAATCTCCTATAATAGCCCACTAAACCCAGAAAACTTCTTAATTTTATGACCATTATGGGTCTTGGCCATTCAATGATCGCCTCTATCTTTTTGGGAACTACCTGAATGCCATCTTTATATACCACATGGCCTAAGAATGCCACTTGGTCTAACTAGAATTCACATTTTGAAAACTTGACATACAACTGGTGCTCTCTCAAATTCTGCAGCACCAATCTCAAATACATCGCATGCTCTGCCTTATTCTTGGAATAGACCACAATATCATCAATAAACACGATCATAAATTGGTCTAAGAATGGCCTAAACACCATGTTCATCACGTTCATAAAGGTTTGTAGGGGCATTGCTCAACCCAAAGGACATCACTAGAAATTCATAGTGGCCATATCTACTGAAATGCTGACTTGGGTACATCCTTGCTTCTAATCCTCAGCTGATGATACTCAGATCTCAAATCAATCTTAGAGAAATACCGAGCTCCTTGCAATCGATCAAACAAATCATCAATCCTGAGGAGTGGATATTTGTCCTTGATGGTAACTTTATTTAGCTATTTGTAGTCAATACAGAGTTGAAGACTACCATCCTTCTTCTTCATAAAAAGAACTGGAGCTCCTTAAGGAGATGTACAAGGCCAAATAAACCCCTTATCCAATAATTCCTGCAATTGCTCTTTTAGCTCCTTCAGCTCTGCAGGGGCCATCCTATAAGGTGGCATAGAGATGGGATCTATACTAGGCATAACATTAATACAAAATTCTATCTCTCTATCCGGCAGTAATCTAGGTAACTCCTCTAGAAAAACATATGAGAACTCACGTACCATTGGTACCCTTTCTACTGATCTCATTTTTGCTTGAACATCTCTGACTATAGCTAGATAGCCTTGACACCCCCTACTAAGCCTCTTTTTAGCTATAATAGTAGAAATAAGATTATAAGGCACATAACTCTCACTACCTTTAAATCTGAATTCCTCATCACCTGGAATTCTGAAAATTACTACTTTCGCTCGATAATCCATAAAAGCATAATACTAGGAAAACCAATCCATTCACATAATCACATCAAACTCAATCACATCTAGAAGAACCAAGTTTACCAATAATTCTCTACCTTCAACCAACACAGGACAAGATGGAAAGAAGATATCTATCTCCAACTCATCACTAAGCAGAGTCAAAATAGACAAAGGAAAACTCATCTTAGAAAGATACTTTTAAAGTAAACAAAGGAGATACAAAAGAATATGTAGCACTTGGATCAAATAAGACTATAGCCTTAGAGCAATAGACGAGAATAATACCTGCTACCATATCATTAGATGTTTGCACATCCTGAGGAGTTAAAGTGAAGAACCTAGCCTATCCATGTCCTGGCTGCTGTGAGGTGAATGGTTGAATATGTCCTCTACCTCGGCTCTGCTGACTTGCAAATTGAATCAGTTGTTGCTGAGGGTATATGGGTATCTGATACTGCTAAGGCACCTGCTGCAAGTGCTAGACAATAAAAGGTAAAGATCCATGAGCCAAGGACGACTGGAATCTATAGTTCAGACAAGCTCTAGAAAAGTGTCCAAACAAACCACATCTGAAACATGCTCTTGGCATCAAATGGCAAGGACCTTAATGCACTCGCCCATATGTGGCACACGGATTAGCTCCAAACCCAAAATTGCCATGTCTAGAGCTCTATCCATTACTGTTGTTGGCACTACCACCAAATCCAGCAGCCCTACTACTCCTGCAATCCTGAGCAAAATGGTGCCTACCAGTCTTATGTGCTCTAAATTGTCCACTCTGCTAAGAAGGACCTTGTAGACGGCAGGGTTTAGCGCGCATCCAAGATTTTAGCAATCGCGTCACTATTTGAGCTCAGGGCTCTAGAGAACACACTAACCACTGTCACAAAGACATGGCGTGGAGATGAGGAGTTACCACCCAGGGTAATAACTAGGACAAATCGAAAAGGTGGTACTCGATTCCCTAAAAGAAAGCTAGCACCACAACCAGGAGATTCCGGATATAGAATACTAACTTCTTTCAGTCTTATGTTCATTTAGAATTACTTTATGAATTATTATCTTATCCTTTATTTACATGCAATTTTATATAAACCCAAAACAATAAACTCCAAGGCAAACTAGTCATGAAATATACAAATAAATAATGTATTCAATAAATCACATAATCTCTAAGTTAGTCTAATCTACATGAATTTTAAATAAATGAACTAAATCTACATATTTTAATTTATAAGTGAACCTAAAGACCTAATTCCTTTTGATTTTAATTAAATGAACCTAAGTCTATTAATTTTAATTCTAAAAATGGGCCTAATTCTACATGTTATGAAATATTTAAATTAGTGGGCTTAATTCTATAAGTTATAAAGGTATTTAAATTAATTGACCTAATTCTACATATTTTAATTGAATAATGATCTTCAATCTACAAATTATGAAAGAAGGCTTAAATTAAGTGAGCTAAGTCTAAATTAATTAAATTAAATTAAGTGGGCCTATGTCTAATTAACTAAATGGGCCTAAGGATATTTTTAACCTAAAATCAAATTAATTATGGACCTAAAAATATATTTTAATTAATTGAACCTAATTAATTATTAAATGATATGGGCTAAAAATAAACAAATCAAAATCTAAAATGGGCTTAAGGCCCAAAACACACAAAATTAATAAATAAACTCAAAAACAAATAAAAAACATAAAAAAAACAATTAAAATAAGATCAAATAAATAACTAAATTAATCCTTACTAAAATCCTAATTTTTATTAACATGCAATCTAAATTAATCTACTTCCTCCATTGATTTTAAATGATTACCAAATTGAAACCTAATTTCACTAACCAATTTAATAAAAAATCATGCAACTACACACATAATTTTATTACTATTCTCACTATTGGGGCTATTACATTAATTCATAAAATAATTAATAAAAAAATAAAAATAAAGAATAAAATAAAAATAAAGATAATAAAAATAAAAAATAAAATCCTAGAAACTAAGTCTCTATGGGGCTTTATCCATAATCTTCTATGGATTTCCAATAAAATTCATCTCCCTCATATGATCACCATGCGTTTTCCTCCATAATCACCATAAAAAATAAAATAATAATTAATGAATAAATTATGATAAAATAAATAAACAAATAAAAGAAGAAGAAGAATATGATATGCTTATGGATGATTAGGTTGCTCCTCAGATTTGTAATTCACCGTTCTTGATAAGTCTTTGAATCTTTTCTTCAAAAAATTCTTCACAAGTCTTAAATTAATTGATGAATCAAAAGAATTTTTTATTAAAAAAAATAAAATCACAATTTTCTTTCTCTCCTCTCCTTCTTTTCTACGCCCCTCCCTTTTTTCTTTTACGCTCTCGTCCCTTTTTTTTTCCTTAGCTCCTCTTTTATAGTGGAACTAGGAAGCCTAACCTTAATCCTAATATGATTCTCATTCCTAAAGTGTATTTAGAAATTTTGAACCAACTAGGATTAAATTAATTAGGAAGTTTAAACCAATTTAGGATTGAATTAATTAGCAAATTTAAACAATATGAAACACTAAATTGGAATAATTAGAAATAGAAAAATGGAAGAGTTCAATTCCGACCGGGATTGTGCAATTCCGATCGGAATTGTACAATCATGATCGGAATTATTGTATTATGTAATTCCAATCGGAATTATGGAATTCCGACGCGTAATTTTTTTTAACATTTAATTACAAAAAGGCCCTAAAAAATTTAAATTTTACAATTAGGTCCTAAAAAGAACTTTGCAATTTAGTCCCTGAAAAAATTAAATTCTTCTTTTAAAAGCCCTTAGAATTTTTTAAGGATTAAGCATCAAAGAGATTTTCATCATTGGAGTCCTTTGCTGCATCCATAACATGTTATCCCAAAATTGGGTGTCTACAGACCTGCTGACTGAGCACTCATGCTGCCTATCTAAAACACTAGCTATTGCACCTTCTAAACTGGTCTGACAATGCCACTATCATATAGGTTAGGTATGGTGCCGCATCGAATATGTCTCTGCTCTAGCTGTCTCACCTCCTCCATAACACTCTCTAAACTATGACCCTCTAGTCGAATGCCAATATAAGCTGGGCCTAACCCAGTCACATACATCTCAACTACTATGGCAACATCCTGCCTCACATCCTCAGCATGTCTTATCAATCTATATAATTCTTGACTATAGTCCTCGACTGATTGATCTCTTTTGTCGATATTAAGCAGCTGCCATCTATAGTTCTCTCACATAGACGAAGGATAAAAGAATCTCATAAACTGCTCCTTAAACCCTAACCAAGTCATCGTGGTCATAAAAGGCTGATGGATTGCATAAACCAATCCTGAGTTGTCGCTGAGACTGATAACTCTATAATCATGATCCGCTGATAATCAGAATACCTAGATTTGATCCTAAACTCAATGGTGTTAATGAAATCCAATGCGTCTCAAGTACCATCAAAATAAACTCGCCCCACTCTGGAGTATAACAATGCTGTATATGCATCAGACATCCCTTGATTCTGTCACTGAAGCATTTGTTGCACTATAGGCATCGCCTGATTAAGAGCTACCAAGCCTTGATTAATACCCACCATACCAGCTGTAAAAGTTACAGGATCCTCTGTTGTAATCTGAGGCTCTATCTGAGGCTGATCTTGCCTCTAAGCTGCTGCTACTCTAGCTCTGCCCTTACCTTTACCTCTACCCCTACCTCTAGGTTAAAAGGCAGGAGGGAGAATCTCATCTTGAAATGATTGATCACTATCATTAGGCTCTGCATCAGCAATAAGGGTATTCCAAGCACGCCTCATTATGAAAAAATAAGAAAACCCAAATTCAAAACCATACAAGAACACAGACACAGATGCAGAATCCTAAGGATAAGGAATCAACAAGTAACAATTAACAACCTAAGTACCATAATAATTTGAGAAAAAATAGACATCGACAGTTAAAAGTATAAAAAATGAGTCAAAGCTCTGATACCAACTTTGTCACGAGCCGAACCTAAAGGCACGTGACCGGCACTAAGGAATGGGAAATCATAAAGCTACCGAAACCCATAGTAAGCCTTAAAAGAAAAATGCAAAATATTTCACCTTAAAATCTCACAATAAAATAATTAAATCATAATGCAAATTATCAAATTGATTTTTCTCAATTTTAATTAAACTATAACATTTTGGTGCATAAAATAAACATCATCAGTTATATAAATAATATCTTAATACATAAATCTTAATACAAAATATCCAAATTTAAAATATGCAATTATACAGTTCTCTACTGCAGTATGCGAATACTAATACAAATACAACTATATAGACCTATATAAGATAGCCGATGAAGAAGCCACTCGGTGTAGAGAAGTAGGCCTAACAAAAAAATCCCAAACTCTTGAAAAAAAAATAAATTGAGGGGAGTCAAACCTCATTAAGTAAGCTAATAAAAGAAATGAATACGGTTTGAAAATCTCCTTTAAAATAAGTTTCTATGAAAATATATTATATTTATAATTTTATTCAAATAATTTGATATACATATAATAAATCCATTTTTCAAAAGTAAAAAGATAAATAAATATTTAAATGCTTTTTAAAACATTTCAGTAAAAAAAAAAAACTAGGTAGAACTCGAGTTCTCAATTTTTAATAGTCGTACGACTCACTTATATTCAAAACTGTCGGATCTTGAGAGCAAAACATCATCAAGATGCACAGTCATAGTCACATCACTTAATCCAATATCACTGGCGGTGTCCGAGAGCAAAGCATTACAAGACCATCAGCCCTAGTGATTTAATAAATAGTAATTCAATTATATTGGCAATGTCCGAGAGCAAAACATCACTAAACCTTCGGCCCCAGTATTTATTAAATAATCAAATTTTATATTACTGGTGGTGTCTGAGAGCAAAGCATCACCAGACCATCAACCCCAGTAATGTAATCAATATAATCAAAAATTTTACTGGTTCGTATACGATTCTGATGAAACTCATTAGGTAGCTTTTTCTACTGTAGTTTATTTAAAATAAATAAAGATAAATAAAACAAAGAAAATTACAATGAATGAAATTAAAGTAAACCGACTATAATTTAAATCATGCATCATTATTTAAAAGTACCGACTAGAATCTCACAAATATATAATTCATCAAAATTTAATATGATTTAAATTGAAAGACCCGACACTCAAATCAAATATTAACTTATAAGATGAAGGCGCTCTTCTGATACGTCGTGTTTGACCTTGACTAGTAGACGCGATCAGATGGGTGGCTAAAAGACAGAAAATGAAATGACAATCAAAAAATAGAAATCCTAATTTCTAGAATTCTAAGGAAGACTCGACTCATAATTCAAAAATTATGATTGACCAGATGTCACGTTTTACGAGAAATTTATTGAAAATTCGACAGTATCTCCTTTGTAAAATGGACATCCCTCTACCAAAGTAGAGTCAATCCCGCAAGCAAACACATTTCTAAATTCACACAAGCTCAACACCTCGGGTTGGGACCTCGAACTACTCCAATCCCCAACCGAAGTTCACAATCCACCAAAAATAAATAATTTAATAATAAATATTTAAAATCATTAAAAATCCATAAAATATCCAAAATGCCACAATTTAATTTGTTTAAATAATAAAACATTAAAAAAAATTATTTTTCCAAATTAGATAATAAAATCCCAATAATTTATATAATATTACTAAAATCCAATTTTATAATTATTCTTCACAAAATAGTCAAAATCACATTTAATTATTTAAATATGTTATAAAATTAATTAAAAACCCATTTAATCACAAAATAATAAATAATTTAATATTTGAATATAATTTTCAAAAATTAGAATTAATTAGTTAAAATTAGTAATTAATTTATAAAAATTATTCTAATACTCTATAAAATTCTAAAACCATTTAAAATATAATTTAACTATATTTTCAACCAAATTACATAATTACCCCAAAATTCCATTATTCACATAAACATAATAATTCCTCAAAAATAATATTAATTTACTAAAAATAATTTTATTAACACAAAAATTACTAACTTAATATACTAACACTAATTACTCAATTTTCCAACCAAAAATAATTAACTAACATAATTAATAAAAATTACAATTTATATTATTCCAAAATTCAAAAATACCTATAATTAAAATTAACTAAAATAATTTAAAATCAACTAAGTACATATATATCAACTCAAAAATTAACCAAATATTAAAAATAAATTAATTAAAAATTATATTAATTAACAAAAAATTAAAATAAACACAATAACTAACAAATAACACAGAATCAACCAAACAAAATCAACTAAACTAACCTAGAATTCACCTAAAGCAGAATTCTAGGACAAGGGAGGCTGTTGTTGTTGTTGTCGCTATTGTTGTTGTTGTTGTTGTTATTGATGTTGTTGTCGTTGTTGTTGTTGTTGTTGATGTCGCTGTTATAGCAAGAAGAAGAAAGAAGCAGGCAATGGCGTGTTGTTGGAAAAGAAGAAAGACAATGGGACAATAGGGAAAAAAGAAAGGGAATGGCATGGGATGGGAAAAAAAGGGAAAAAGTGGGGTTGGTAGGTTTAATATATATATATGGATAGTTTAAATAATGTGTATATATATACACCCACTCAACACACGTACATAAATATATAATAAAATAATAATAATAATAATTCTAGTTAAAAATAATGCTATGTAAATAATACTAATCAATAATGATAATGCAATGTAAATTAAAAAAAATGAGATGAAAATAATAAATATATTAATAGTTTCTAAATAGAATTTTAAATTTAGTAATTTAATATAGCAATTTAATGTAATAATAATAACAACATATGATAAAAATTATTAATAACGTTGCAAACCTCGATATTTAATTATATAAAAAAATTTTAAAAAAATTTGGATTATTATAGTTATAGAAGTAGATTTGACTTGCAACACGTCCATGTCATAGCCATGTTGTATAAACCATTAATTTTTTGGAATTCTTTTTTCATCTTTCCCACAAAAAGGGAAACACTAATTAGTACTTATATATAAACTCCTAATTTGATTAGAATTAAATCAAAAATAATAAAATCCTAAATAAGACTTTAAAATTAAAATATTTCCTAATTAATTTAAAATCTACCCAATTAATATTATTTATTAATTCAAAAATTATTAAAATTCAACTCAGAAATATGTAAATATTACATACATCAATTATGCAAAGAAAAAATCACATAAATAATGTATGAACTTTTTAATTTTACTATTTTAATATTTAAGTTTATATTTATTTAATTAAGTTTCTAAAGTCTAAAAATTTTTATTAAATGGAATGTCTAGTCAATTTTATAAGTTTAATTTATATTTAATTCTCTGCATTTTTATTTTTTTCTTAATTTACCCTTTGCACTTTAATTTTCATAAATTGACACGACTCCTATATTTTTATTTTTCTACATATTCAGTCTTTTTATAACGGTAAGTGAGAGCTTGAGTCTTACACGCCGTTAAATGAAATTCAAACTTACATTATAAATTAAAATACTTTCTAGAAATTTTTACATTACCTGATACACTTTTATTTTTGTATAGTTAATATGAATTTGTAAAATTTTGTCAACTACACATATAATTTAATTATTCATGCTTATTTTAACATAAAATTAGTATTAAATGATAAATGGTCTTATGAAAATTAAATCTAAATGATATAGTAGTAATTTATTTTTTAAATTTTTTATTTGATTTTTGTAAAATAGTTTAAGAAAAAAATTCAATAGGTTTTATTTTAACTAATTTTAAGTAAAAATAAATGATGAAAAATTGTATATGTACAAATTTTTAACAAATAAAAAAAAAAATTAGATCTGTAAAAATAGCTGGTAATAAATATTTAAGAAATAAAAAATTGTATTGGTATTAATTTTAAAAAAAATTGTTCAAATTATTATATTGAAAAGATAAATTTGAGTATCTTTAAAAATTTAAAGTGAAAATAAGTGCATCTTTTAATAATTCATTATTTAAAATTAATTTAATAATAAAATGTGTAAATTACTATAATATAGATTAATATTAGATTATAGTTGATAAAAAGACAAACAACTTAACAAAATTTTATGTTAATAAAATATTCAATTATAAGTTTAAATTAGTTAAATTATAAATGTTTTATTAAATATTTAAATGTTAATAACTAACTAAAATATATATTGAAATTACAAAAATAAAAAAGTAGTTTAAAAATAGTAAGAATTAATTTGTTAAAATTTTAAATATACAAATTTATTGAAAATTTAGAAATTATAGGAACTAAATAAGATCTTTTACTATATGTTAGTAGTGTCTTTTATATTGATCGTTGATAAAAAGATTTAATGTATAGAAAAATAAAATTGTAAAGAGTTAATGAATAGACAAATAAAAGTGCATAATATCAATTTATGAAAATTAAAGTATAGATGATAAATTAAGAAAAATAAAACTACAGGAGCCAAATATAGATTTAGCCAATTTTGTTTTTGTGTAAAATTTCAATATAGTAAAATTTGAAAAAAACTTGTATTTTTTTTTTCCCGATCACATCAATTGCAAAATTAAATTTGATCAGTTGTTATATATCCGAGGAGCAGCAACTGCATACATTGATTCCTCGTAGCAACTGCATACAAAATTAAAATTTGTAAAAAAAATTATTATTTTTTTTCCTGATCACATCAATTGCAAAGATTGTCTTCCCATATTTGGTTTACTTGTTCATAGTAGCGTGTAGCTGACAGCTATTACTAATAGTTAGTAATTGATAAATATAAATTGATAAATTATTATTAATTATTGTTATTAGTATGTTAAATGACTATTAAAATTAAAATATAATTTATTCTTAAATGTAAATTTATAGATTTTATAATTTTTTAGTTATATAAATTATTTAAAAATAGTATATAGAAATAAATAATAATTTGTTGTCTTTATTTTATATATTATTAACAGTCTTAATAAAAATTATTTAAAAAGTTAGCTCTAAAATATAAAATTTTTTAAAAATAGAAATAGAAAAAATATTATAATTTTTTAATTACAAATTTTTAATTTAAATGAATATTCATTTTATTATTAATTATAAAAAATTAATTATACAAATTTAATTTAAAAAATATTATATTATCAGTTAGTTTTTATAAGGTAATATAATTCAAAAAAAAAAAATTCAAATCACCGGCATTTAAAATCTATATGTTTGATTAGAAACAGTACCTTCCTTCATCAATCAATACCTTCGTACTTAAAAACATCTCATATATATTTTGCACATGAATTATGCTTGAGGTATTTGATTGAACAATTAAAATAAAATTAAACTAATGAGTACAATTTATAAATTTTAGCATTGCATATATAATAATATTTTTTTGATTATTGAAAAAATAAAAGATAACCAATGAAGGAAATATATAAATGAGGACAACATACATATAGATGCATTTGGATTGATTATAAAATTGAAATTGTGTTATGAAAGTTTGGTGAGTTTGGTATAACATTGACAGCGTATGAGTTATTTGCTGACCAAACTACTCAACTCTAAGTCAATTTGGTGCAGAGATTAAATGGCAGTAGCATTTTTGGTTTAATACCAAGAGCACCACATCTTACAAATGCCAGTACTTTGCATGAGTATTAATAACCACCGCCTAGCTAGCTGATATATAGGAATAACTAGGGGTGTGTATGGTAGGGTTTGGTTCGATTCAATTCAATTTTTATTTTTAAATATTAAAATCAAACCGAAAACTGAAGAATACTTGCGGTTTCGATCGGTTAATAAAAAACTGACCATCTTTTAATATATATGAAAAAAAAACATAAAAAATTAAAGTTTTTGATAGTTTGTTGGTGTTGACGTGCATCCTTTCTCCTTAAACACATTGGTTTGAATCTCAGGTGTCTTTTTTTTTTAAGTGTTTTAATTGATTTTTTCATATGTGCTTTTTTTTTCTATCAAAAAAATATTGTAAGTTGTGGGATTTAAACAAACAACCTCAAGTAATTAACATAAATGACTTGCCATCTCAATTATATATGACTTCTAGTACCATTTTAGTCAAATATATATATATATATATTCATAAAGTTCAATTTTTCGATCAGTTCAATTAATTGACCGAAATTTATAAATCATCAAAAATAAAAATTAAATCGATTCAGTTTGATTCAATTTCAATTTAGTTTAATTTTTCAATCAGTTCTATTAATAGACTAAAATTTACAAATCATTAAAAATGAAAATCGAACCGATTCAGTTTAATTCAATTTCGATTTAGTTTTTTAGTTCAATCGGTATACATACATATTTTTTAAAAATAAATTGTTAAAATTTTGTTGAGAATTAATTCTCACATCACTGAAGTAAAAAAATTGTAAAAATATATATCACATATCGATGGAAGAAAGGTTGCAATTCAAACCCGAATCCCTATAAATGCCAAAGAAATATTTGAACACTAGATCAAAGTTGCGCCCGCATATGACATCAAATTAAATGTTTATATTTTCTAACTTTATGTTTCATTATGAAACATTATACGTAAATTAATTTACATTTTCAAAAATTTTATATTATTGTTGTTTGCTAATTGAGTTGAATTTAATATTTATTTGAAGTTTTATTTTCCATGACTATACAACAATTTTAAAAATTCAATTTAAATCATACAAATGCCAATTGCAAGTTATAACTAATTAAACACTTAAAGCGAAATATTTGTTAACTGAACTATGATATTTTAGTATAATCATAAGTAAAAATTTAAATTAAATTAAAATAAATATCAACAAAATTTAGAAGCAGCAACAGCATACAAAAATTAAAACATACGAAAACATAAAATTTGATGATTATTTTTGCAAAAAAAAAAAAATATAAGTTAATAATTATCGAAACAATAATATTATATCTTATATAACATATTATGTGGTAAATATTTTGAAAATGTTATAATTCAAACTCATACCAATACATTATTGTTAAAATTTGAAAAATTATGTTATGATGAAATAACAATGAGAGCTAATTAATTAAGTTCTAGCCAGTTTAAATTCCCATTGTTTTCATGGGTTTTTACCTAGCTTCTTATGGGGAAAAAAAATATGGAGTTACTCCCAGAACACTGTTCGAAATTTAACTCATTCATGTTGAGCTGCTTTCAGACTATAAATATGCCCAATGCATGAACATTATTCATCTACAATAAGCTTTCATAATTAACCTTCTGTAGAGAGGGAAAAAAACTATGGGACAAGCAGGCAACAAACTACTCCAAGCCTCTAAAAATGAAGTAAAAACACACACACACACACATATATATATATATTGGTCTTCTTCTTCTTCTTTGTTTTAGTCACTAAATTGTGATCACTTTTATGCAACTTTTTCTTTATTGACAAGAGACAATGCTATGTTATTTTCCCGCAGATGGGGAATAATGCAGCACTGGTGCCAAAGTGGGTCATTTTTATGTTCAACACTATGTTCTTTAGAAGCTGTATGGCTCATCCAGAGGCAAAGCAGAAAGGACTCGATAGGTTCTGCATTGATTGCCGTTCTTCTTTTTGTGTAAATTGTCTTCCTGCTCATTCTCACCATCAGCACATCAAGGTCTCATCATCATCATCATCTCTAAAACTCTCCTGTCTTTTGCGATATGTATCCTAATCTCTATTGCTTTTTCTTCTGTCAAAGATTCGAAGATATATCTACTGTGATGTAATCAACAGGCAGGACTTGCATAATCTGTTCGACTGCTCCGGCATACAGGTAATTCATCAATTATGTCAGTAATTGATGTATTTATTAATAAATTTTTGAGAAAGATTGATGTACTTATAAATTTTACTGAATTTGTATTTCGAACTTTTGTATGTACCTACAGAATTCTGCTCATAGTTCAATTAAGCATGGCAAAAGTCTCCCAATATTTTTATCTAATTTTAAGTGATTACATTGATTAACATGGTGGGATCATATGCAACTTCTTTTTTTTTTTTTTTTTGAATTGACAGACTTATCTTACAAACAAATCGAAAGTGCTGTTCTTGAAGCAAAGAAATCCCCACCACCACCAACAATTTCAGCAGCAGCAGCAGCAGCAGCAAAGCCATCCAAGAGATTATAGTTGTGTTGTTTGTGACAGAACCTTGCATGAAAATACTTCACTCTACTGCAGCATTGCATGCAAGGTCAACAATTTTCTGATTTTACTCTCAAAATTAAAGCGCAATTACATTTTTCAAGAAAAGAAAACGAGACTAGCTAATTACTTACTGTACATATTCTTTGATGGTTGACAGGTTATAGCCACATATAAGAATCACTATCAAAAAGATGAAGAATTTGATAACCTTCAAGGGCAAAAAAAACTAAAGCAATCTAGAAAAGGAGTCCCTTCAAGGGCCCCGATGTTTTGAATTTGGTATGGATTCACTTGTTGTACTCACTACTAGAGCTTCTGAACTGTAACCACATTAATTACTATATAAACTCTTCATATCAATAAAATCAAAGTGAGCTTTTGATAAAAAAATTCTCATAGTACTTTCACTTTCATCGTCTATTAACTACACATTGAGGATGTATTTAAAAACAACAACAACAACAAATAAAGACCAAAAATTTATCAAGATAAATTTGTTCTGGTCTATGGCTAAGATTTAGTAGAATAATATATATATATATATATATAACAAAAAGCTGTTTTGAAAAAAATGCATAACAAAGTTTAACAAATTAAAAGTTCATATAAATATTAACAAAAAATTAATATTTTAATTGAAAAAATTAGTACAAATAAATTTAATTACTTTCTAATTATTGATGAATCATGTAGAATGTGGTCGTTTGAGACATGCATGGATAGATATTTTGTCTATGGCCAAATGCATAGTTTCACCCTTGAAGTTTATACTATTAACCCTTTGCACCTCTCAACAATTTAACATCTATACTTTTATTTTAAACCTATTTAACTCTTACAATGCATTAAATCATCATGTTTTGTAAACTAATGTTGATATGAACATTATGGACTAAAATAATGTTTAATTAAAAGAGATAATATAATTGAAAATAAAATTTTCTTATTATTTTCTTTAGTAGTTTTTAATTTTATTTTTAAAAATTTTAAGGGTAAATTTTATAATTTTCTATGTTTAAAATTATTTAAAATTGAATGTTTGTGCATTTCTATGCTATATGAATTAAATAAAATTGAAAAGTACAAATATAATATTGGTAAAAAATGTTCAAAATAATATTTTAAAGATTATATAGAAAATTATAAAAGTTGAGAAGCGATAAATGTTAATTGTGTAAATATCAAAAATGAAATTATGAATTCCACCTTTTATATATTACTAGCCTGGGCTCATTGTACAATTAGCTAGCTAGATGTCACAAATCTTACATTGGAAAGTTGTGGAGGAGACATTGAGCTTATAAGTATGGACACTACACACTCTAATAAGTTAGTTTTTTAGGACCACGATAATGGCCTCGTGACATGTGGTATCAGAGTCAACTCTATTTTTTTCCAATGTGAAACCTTTACAAGAGATATTAGGGTGAGATAGGCCCGAACCACTAAGGTATCAAAGCAACGAGTTAGTTCTTAGGTACCGGGGTGGACTCCTCTCTTCCGACACATATGGAGCCGGTGCAACATGCAATAAAGGCGTTGCACAATTGGATAAGGTAAAAACATTGGAAAGTTGTGAGTAAGATCTTGAATTTATAATTGTGGACACTGCATACCATAATAAGTTAGTTTTTTGGAGAGAAGGTAATAGTATCAAAAAAAATAACAGCAGGCTTCTACAGAGCAGTCCCTGAACCCGAAGGTGTTGGTTTCCCTGAGAAAGCAGCAAATTAGGTTATGTATCAGAATTCCCCGAAAAGAAATTGCCAAGCTTCTGCACTGCAGCTGCATTCTTCTTCTTTTCTTTTTCTTTCGGAAACTCAGCTGCATTATTCTATATATGCTTAAAATTCAGGTTTTTTTATATTATATATTATGTATATATCAACTAGCCACTGTACATCTTTAGTTGATTTGATTGATTTTTAATTTCATAATTCTTTTTGTTTATAAACTTTATAATTTATACAATATAATATAGTATATTATTTACGTACATTGTCATGTATCTTTGCCTAACTCAACAAAAGCTTCTTCTTTATTTTTTCGGTGTGCAGCTGCTGCAGGTATATAAATACGGTTTAGATAAAGAATTTCTATGTTGATTTTTTTTGGTTTAAATCACTAATATTTGAAATTCTGAATTCTAACTAATCTCATTCCTGGTAAAACTACAACAAATTTTTTAACAATTAATTTAACACTACACTATTGTATGTATCACAATTAGAATCCGAGACATCACACTTAAATAAAAATAATTTCTTAATTATCGACTAATCATAGTATTCGTTGGATTTATATTGAAAGTTTTAACATACTATATAACTCAAAATAATTTTAAATATACATATAATTTCAAAGTTTATGAATTTTCATATATATGTTGACATTTTTATATGGGGTATTTTTTTTTTTTAAAAAAAAAAGTGTATTGCCCTTTAATTAATTTATTATCCTCTAAAGTTCACTGGTGCAATATAATATAGCAGGCTGTATTACAGTAAGCTAGGTATAACTGAGAGTGAAGGTACCATGAAGATGTGCTGTAGTTGTTAGTAAAAATAAGGCAAAACCCATTCTAAAACCCCTAAACTTATAAATTTTTTAGCTTTAGACCCATAAAGTTTTATTTTGTATATTTAGACCCTTCAACTTCACAGATTTAAAATTTTAAACCCTTTTATCAATTTTTAATATAAATTATTTTCTTTTAATCCTTAAAGTTTTATATTTCTAATATTAATACATTTTTTACTTTTTAACACTTATATGACTTTTAAAATTTTTTTACTAGTAAAAATTAAATTTACTTATTTTAATTTCTAATACTTAAAAAATTATTATATACATATTTAAATAATTTTAAATTTAAAAAATAACTAAACAAGTTAATGCTATTATGCTAAATTAAATATATATATATATATATATATAATAATAATAATAATAATAATAATAATAATAATAATAATAATAATAATAATAATAATAATAATAATAATAATAATAATAATAATGTTTTTCACAATATTTTAAATTATTGAGAATACATTTTTATAATATATATTTTTTCATATACCCAAAAGCATGATGAAAAAAATAAAGGTTAAGATAAATATTATAAAAGTTTGGGATGGTTGGAAAACCTATCATCGTTTTTTGGTGATGCAAAGACATGTATTGATATTTACTATTTATAAAAGTTATATTATAAATAATTATTCACAATAATTTAATTAAAATTTTGTACATAAAACTAAAAAAGGTATTAAAAATATAAAATTTAAATTTTTGAAGAATTATAAAATATTTTTTATCATAATCTCTTTTAATTATGGTGTTCTTTTTCATCATAATATTTTATTTTGAAAAACAGTAGTTTTATTATAATTTTTTATCTTAAAATTAATTAATTAATTTTTAAAATTTAAAATTATTTAAAAATGTATATAAATTTACGTTTTTAATTTAATATTAGAAATTAAAATAATTAAATTTATTTTCTATAGATGAAAAAATTTTAAAATTTATTTTTTATCAATGAAAATTTTTTAAAAGTGATATAAGTATTAAAAGGTAAATGGTTTGAATGTTAAAAATATAAAATTTGAGTGACCAAACTGAAATAATTTTTATTAAAAATTGATAGAAAAGTTTAAAACTTTAAATTTATGAAATTTAAAAATTTAAATAAATAAAATAAAACTTTAAGTGTCCAAAATTAAAAATTCGATAAGTTGAAGTATCTCAATAATGATTTTTGCCTAAAATTAATACAAGCATGGATGACATTCCTACCGGCCCATTTATTTCTAATACAGATTTAAGTTAAATTTCATCATGGTGAATTCAATAGTATGAATAGTCCAACTGTTTATATATGCCCTTCCAATTTTTTTTTTTTTTTATATATAGACATGAATAATATCAAACTAAAATTAAGCTGACCAATACGTGCAGTAAAAGCATCCAATAACAATGCATGAGCACATAGTTTAGCAGACTGGGAAAATGAAGCTCAGAATGTAATGAATTACATAATCTATGTGAGGAGCAAAGAGTTCGGCACAAAGATAGCCTTGGAGATGCTTCTTGAGTCAGCAATGATCCATTTAAAAAATAGTTAAATTGTAATTTTTTTTTCAAAAGTATTTTAGTTTGTACAATTTAATTTATATTATTTCAATTTAAAAAGAATAATTACCCTATTTTATCTTTCATTAAAATTTAGGTTATATATCCTATTAATAATAATAAAAAAAAACAATGCCCCACGTCTATGATTGTGGTGGTGAGGACTCAAATCCTTAGTGGACGTGAAAAGTTCAAATCCGGTTCGAATCGTCACTTTATTTTCTCTTTCCTTTCTAATCTAATACTAACTACTAAAATATATTTATATATGAAGTGCAGGACTGCAGGGAAGCACATAGTGAAGGGTCAACTGTACCCAACACAAATTTGGAAGAAGATGAAGCAATGTTAAATAGGTTGTGGGGTTCTTCAAAGGCTGTCGGAAATCGAACCTACATATAACTGAGCCAGTGACAGTGTGACAGAAAACAGAGAAAGAGAGAAAAAAATAACAAAAAAAAAAAAGCAGTACTGTTAACAGGGCATAGTTCAAAAGTGACAGTAATTGAAATAAATGATAACAGTTAGTCAAAAGTCGTAATTACAATGAAGAGGTTTGTCATAAGCACTTATTTCTGTGTGCATATATATATAGAAATCGAGAAAATAGGTCTGAATTTATTCCCAAAAAAAAAAGGACTGAATGTACTGTGCAATTTTAATTAATAGACTGTTTTATTTCTGACCAAAAAAATAAAATAGGACTGAATGTGAGATACAACAATGTGAATTATATGTTGAGAGTATATTCATACTGCACGAGAAAAATCATTATATATATATATATATATAGAGAGAGAGAGAGAGAGAAGCTGAATACATAGTTTCACCCCGAATTAATTCACGATTAATTTTCAACACTTTTAATTTTTATTATTTTTTATTCAATTTTTAAATTTTTATGTTGAACATTTTTCACTTTTCAATTTATATTTTTTCATTCTATTTAACTCGTAAAAAATCAAAATGGATAAATATTTAATTTGAAATAATTTTAAACATATAAAATGCTAAAGTTAATTTCAAAATAATAGAAATAGAATTAAAAACTAACATTAAAAAAATTAGAAAAAAATTATTTTTAATTTTATTTTCTCTTTCATTAAACATTATTTTATTTTATATAAGTTTCTCTTAGTCCATATCAACATTAATTTATAAAATACTTTAATTTTATATATTATAAGAGTTAGATAGATTCAAAATAAAAGTTTAAAAGTTGAACAAAATTTAATTAAAATTAAGAAGTATTAGAGATTGATTGAGTAAATGATGCGGACCAGATAATCCTACCATACATGAAATGAATGGATAGTGACAAAAGAGTTATGGTGCGTAATAGTGGTTAAAAAGACAATAACTTTTAACTTCGGATGAGTTAAAAGACCCACAACATATCAAATTGAAGCTTATTCAAATATATATAAAGATGAGCAAGTTTACCTATTGCAATCCATTTTTAGGCATAAATTCGACTGTTTAAAGCTTCTTTCGGGGCTTTAAAGTTTTGTATTTTTTATTAATTATTTTAGCATTTTGTTTGGCTTTTTTTTTTTTGCCTTTTTATTTTAGGGTTTTGTCTTTAACACTATTTATTCATCTTTTTGTATTTGAAAGACAAATTTTGACAATTTTTAGTACATATTTCTATTTTTCCGAATCTCAATATTCTTGCGAATCAACGAGTTTAGTGCCTATTTACCTAGTACTTTCGAATCAACAAGTTATAGAAAATTGAATTTCTGGTATTCTTAATTGAATCAATAAATTTTTCAATAGTTATGCCTTTTTCTATAGCTTTCGCTACATCAATAAAGTTCAAGCTTCCTATATATATATATATATATATATATATATATATATATATATATATATATATAGAGAGAGAGAGAGAGAGAGAGAGAGAGAGAGAGAGAGAGAGAGAGAGTTTGTTAGAAAAAGGGATAAGATTTCAAATTTTTTTCATTGAACAACTTAAAATGTTACACATATATAGCTAAAGATTCATTTTGTGAAAAGTGAAAAGGCAATCAATCAAATTTCAAGAGATCATAATATCAATTTTTGATGGACTAGCAAAAAAAAAAATACATGTATATTGAAATTTAAGTGGTTAAAAGTGCAATAGTCTTTTTTCATCCTTCCTATAAAAGCTAAAATCTTTTATGGATAATTCAACTTGTATTGTAGAATATGAAAATATAAGAATGAATACTATGTTGTGAGTTAGAGTTTTATTCTAACTAAAACACTAGAACATGGTAAGTAGAAGTATTTGAATTACAATAGATAAGTATACTTTAATAGCCCCCATCAAGCTAATGGGTATGTAATAGTGAGTTGAATATTAGAGAATAATGTTTGGAACTGTCAAACACCCAAGGGCTTAGTGAAAATGTCACCTATTTTTGAATTACTTGAGATAAATCGAACTTGAACAACCCTAAAAGCAACCTGCTCTCACACGAAGTGGTAGGTCAAGCTCAACATTATTAGTGAAAACATGGAAGACCGGATTGGATGTCATATAAATAGCACCAATATTGTTACACCAAAGAATGGCAAGAGAAGAAAGAATGACAAATAATTCAATAAGTAAAGACTTGATCCATAACAGTTTTGCATTGGTATTTGTGAGAGCTTTGTATTTGCTCTTAGTAGAAGAATGGACAATGGTAGGCTACTTTTTTGAGATTTAAGAAATGAGATTTGAGCCTAAGTAGATGGCATACCCACTCATGGAATGACGGTCATCAGGGCAGCAGTACCAATCACTATTATAGAAACATTGTAACTCACATGGTGATCGACGTTAAAATAAAAAAAGTGATTAATTGTATAGTGAAGATACTGTAACAAACTCTGGGTAGCTTGCCAATGAAGCTCAGTTGGGGCATGTATAAATTGACATAACTTGTTGATAAAAAATGCAATATCAGGGCGAGTTAGTGCAACATATTGAAGAGCACCCATAATATGTCTATATAATTTAGGGTTGGAAAAGGGAACATCGCCTATTTTATGAAGAGAAGGAATGGTCGCCATAAGGGTCAAACATCCTTTTGCTTCATGCATTCTGACTTAATGAGCAAGGTCAAGTAAATATTTTTGTTGATTCAGATAAATACCATTGGAATTAAAAGCAACATGAATGTTAAGGAAGAAGTTTAAATAACCAATATCTTTGATTGGAAATTCTTTTTTCAATGATTGAAGAGTATGACTAACCAATGACATTGAGCAGCTAGTGATTATGATATTATCGACATATACTAGCAAAAGAACCAAGCCAACTGAATTACAAGAAAAGTATAAGGAATAGTCTTCCTTTGAGCTTTGAAAACTAGTGTAGTCAAAAAATTACTCAAACGAGTAAACCATGCGTGTGGAGCTTATTTCAAGCCATAGAGAGAATGACTTAGGAGACAGACATAGTCTAAATGTATGGAGTCAATAAATCCTTGAGGCTACTCCATATATGCCTATTCTTTAAAGTAGCCTCATAAAAAAGCATTAGAAATGCTTATTTATTTAAAAGGCTATTTATACATAAAAGCAAGTGAAATGATAAGACAAATAGTAGTAGCTTTTACAATAGGGTAAATGTCTCAGAGAAATTTATTCCACTTTATTGATGATACCCCTTTGCCATTAGTTGTTCTTTAAATTGATCAACGGAATGATCAGGGTTCCTTTTAATATGGTAAACCTATTTATTTCCCACGATGTTGCCATGTGATGGTTTAGGGACTAGCGGCTAGGTTTGAGTCTATTGTAAAGCATTTATATTGGATTACATAGATTAGCACCAAGCTTGGTGTTTGTTAGCTTGAGTAAAAGTGGTATGTTTAGTTTGGATGAGTTATTTAGTTTGGGTAAGAAGAGGAAAGCATGTCATTTTTGAATTATTGAATGTTGGAGAGCCATGGGGTAGGTGCGAATAGGATGGACATCAGATGATAAGGATAAAGTTTAATGAGGTAAAGTTTGAGGGATGTTATATTTGTTAAGGTCAACAACTAGATTGGGTCCTTATGGAGATGAAGATAATTATTGGTGGTTAGAGGATAGTGGTAAAGAGTGAGAAGAAGGAGACAAGGATAAGGAAGAGATGGTTAGGTGGGAGCTGGATGAGAGCAAGTAGGAGACAAAATAGGTGTTGGGTTAGGGGAAGGAATTATATGGGTGGCAGGAGAAGTAGTGGTTAAGCTAAGAGAAGGAAGTATACTTGAGGTTAGTAAATGATAATCAATAGTGATAAGATGTAGTAAAGGTTGGATGTTTAAGAGAGAGGCCGAATGGGAGACATTTGAAGGTGTATTTTGATAAGGGAAACTGTGCTCAAGAAATTTGATATGGCAAGCAATATAAATACGAGTAGTAGTAGTGTCCAAACATCTATGTCCATGATGAGAGGTAAAAGGTCCTAAATAGACACATGCCTTATAACGAAAAAAGAATTTATATGAATTGTATATGGTTTAAGTAAAGGAAAAATTGAACAATAAAAAATTTTAAAATCAACATAGTTAGGAGAATAATTAAAGAATTAAAAAAAAAGAGAGTTATAATGCACAGGATTGAAGTAGGCAACCCATTAATTAAGGAAATGGCTATGTCAAGTGCATAATGCTAACATTTCAAAGGAACTAAAGAATGAGCTAGAAGAGTGAGACCTGTATCTACAATATGACATATTTTATATTTAACAACCCTATTTTGTTTGTGGGTATAGGGAAAAGTAATACAATAAGGAATGCCATGAGATTTAAAGAAGGCAAGAAGCTTTTTATTATTAGATGATGAACACTAGTGTAGAGTTTGTTATGTATTATGTTATAGTTATTATAACTTTATATGGTATTTATACTTGTACTATTCATTATCAGTACAATATAGATTTGCCATTGCACTGCAATTCTTACTAGGTATCAAAGTAAAAATTAAAACAACAACACCATCTTCTTTCATACCTCTTTCTTCTTCTTCTTCCTCCTCCTCTCATTCCTCTCGCACTACTTCTTTCTCTTTAATCTCTCTTATTACTTTTCTTCCGAATTTTTTTCCCACTGTAAACCCACCAACTTATATTAATTAAAGCTTCTCCATTAAATTGAACTCCAAGAACTACATTCCATGAAACTTCAATTCACTCTTCTCTTGAATTTTTACAATCTCCATGGCATTAATTTGTACCCTTTAAAAGAAAGAGTTAATACAAAAAAAAAAAAGTTTGAACCAAATCCAGATTACATCATATGGTTCACTAAGGACCATATACTATTTTCATGGATGCTATCTTCCATTACTAAGGAGGTGTATCCTCACCTAATCGACCTCTCCTCCTCTACTACTATTTGGATTGCTCTCGCCATTGCCTTTGGCACTGTAAGCCATGCTTAGAAGACTAACTTCACATAAAACTTCATAATTTATCTACAGCTGATAAAACCATTTCATAATTTTTATATGAAGCCAAGGCCATAGTCGACTCCCTCACTCTTGTTGGTTAACTAATTTTATATGCTGAATTTAATACCATTATTTTTAAGCAAATTGGTGCAAACTATAATCCTATAATTACAACACTTCAACAATAAGCCACTCCTCCTACCTTTCATGATTTGTATGGACAACTTATTGCCCATGAACTTTTATTAAAAACATAATAACTTTTGTTGCCCATTGCCAATGTAATTCAATGCACTTGTGGTTTCTCTAATTATGTAACCTCATTCTCTAGCGATTGTAATTCGTGAGGACATGGTTAAGGTTATAACAGGCCTTCCATTATTTGTTAAATATACGGGTTTTATAATCATTCCACCTTCCAGTGTTTCTAGTGTTTTGATAATTCTTTCCATGCTGCTACATCCTATGATGGTCAACGTCATATCAGTTTTTCTCTTCTAGCCCAGACACATCTTTCATAATTTCCAACTAAGCCTTTTTTTTATCTGTCTTAGTATTATAATTATTCGATCTTTTGGTATCTAGACACAAAGGCTACATATCATGTCACCCTTGATTTGAGTTTTTTAACAATGGTAGATGAATACAAGGGTAAGTATCAACTTCTTGTTGGTGATGGTAAGGATTTACACATTAATCATATTGGCACTTCTCATATTTACTCTAAATGAAAATCGTTTGCTTTAATAGATGTTTTGCATATAAAAAAGCCATTGTTATCTATTCATAAACTTTGTACTGATAATAACTACTTTTTTGAATTTCACAATGATCTTTGCCTTGTGAAGGATAAAGCAATGAATCAACTAATACTCCGTGGAACAATTGACTTAGGACTCTATAAATTGCACAATGTTCTTTAACACCAATATCATTATGGTGCAATACCTTTCTTAGCAACTTTGGAGGATTGGCATAGTTAACTTGGCCACTTGAATTATCAAACAATTCGTGCATTGGTTTATCAGTTTCAGTTACCATGCTCCTTTAATAAATTATCTAGCAATAAATATAAAGCTTATTGTCTTGGAAAAATGCATCACATCTTTCTACCATTGACTTTTAATCAAAGTAGTAGACCCTTACAGTTAATCCATTTTGATGTATGGGGTCCTGCCCCTATGTGTTCTTCAACCAGTAAAAGATACTTTGTAATTTTTATTGATGACTTCTCATTATTTACTTCGTTATTTCCAATTAAAAACAAAAATGAAGTTTCTTAAAATTTTCATCAGTTTTAGAAAATGATTGAAAATCAGTTGCAATGCAAAATTCAATCATTTAACTTAGATTGGGGTGGTGAATTTCACCCTTTACATGCTTATTTTAAGGAAACTAGAATTGTCCATCATTTATCTTGTCCACATATATATGAATATAATGAAACTACAGAGAGAAAAAGTCACAATATTATTGATATTGGCTTGGCATTACTTGGTCACTGTGGTGCTCCTTTTAAATATTGGCAATATGCCTTAGAGACAGCTGTGTTTTTAATTAATCGCATGCCTAGTAGTTCTCTTTCTAATGGCATTCCATTTTAAGTTTTATTCAAATATGGTCCAGATTATTTATTCTTAAAGGTTTTCAGTTGTGCGGTGTATCCTCTTCTTCGCTTATATAATAGACACAAATTTTCATTTTGATTAAAACAATGCATTTTTTAGGCTATTCACCAAATCACTTAGGTTATTAGTGATTAGACAAAGATAATGGGAATATTACATTACTAGGCATGTTCAATTTTATGAAAAAAATTTTTGTTCAAGCAAGTGTCCTTAGTTGTCGCTAGTGCGTGCTCTATCAACCAACCAAAATTCATCCAATACTCCATGGCTGCGACTAACTTATCCTATGCCTACTACTACCCAATCACAATTGATCTTAAACATATCAAACCCATAGGACTCTAAGTCATCATCTTTTATTTCACATAACAATCCTATACCAAGTATGTCTCCTACCTCCTCTCCAACATCATCCTTATCATCTCATTCTCACTCTCTTCTTATCACTTCTAACCTGATCCAAAACAACCCACAATAAATTTAAATTTTCAATTATGATGGGAGTAACCTCTTTGCTGATCTTACCAATCCTTCCAACTAATAAAATCCTACTACCTTACCTTTACTGCCTACACCATCAACTACATCCGATTCAAACTTATCATCCCAACCAGCTTACCATTATAAAAAAATTTAAATAGTACTGTTAATCCTCAACATACACACCATATGGTGTTACATCACCATACAAAACTTGAAGCATATTATGCTAATCTATCTTCATGTTGATCTATTACTGTAACCTCTTTACTTAATAACACTACTAATTTTTAAGAAAAAACACTATCATCTTCCTCTCGAACCATTATCCCTTCTAACCTACTCGATTCCACCATTATACGACTTATTGAACCTCAAGCCTTCAAATTTCCCTAATGGCATGTAGTTATGGCCTAATAAATTACTGCACTCCATTAAAATCAAACATGGACACTAGTGCCAAGACCACTCAATGTTAATGTTGTTGGAAATAAATGGGTGTACAAAATAAAAAAACATGTAGATGGTACAGTTAAATATTTAAAAGCATGCTTAGTGGATAAAGGATTTACCCAAAAGTATGGTTTGGACTATAATGAAACCTTCAGTCCGGTAGTCAAGCCTATTACAATACGGATTGTTCTCTCTGTTGCACTTTCCCAATGATGGTTTTTTGGCTTTTTTAATATTAGTAATGCTTTTTTACATAGGAATTTAAAAGAAACTATTTATATGCTTCAACCATAGGGTTTCACACATAAAGACTAACCTAAATATGTGTGTAAACTCAGTAAATCCCTCTATAGTCTCAAGCAGGCTCCACGTGCATGGTTTCAGCATCTTAGCTATTTTTTTGCTTCAAATTGGGTTTATTGGCTCTCATTTTGATTCTTCTTTATTCATTTACAATCATGGTGGCTTTAAATTTTTTTTACTTATCTATATGGATGATGTACTACTCATAGGAAGTAGTCTGGCCATTATTTAATCCATAATTGCTTAACTCTCTATTGAGTTTAAATTGAGAGACCTATTTCTTAGGCATCCAAGTTCATTATTTACCATATGGAATGCTTTTGTCTCAACAAGCATATTTACAAGATTTATTATGTAATATACTAAGTTTGCATATACTCCAACGACATATGGTATAATTCTCTCTCTTCACACTGGCACTTTACTTTCACTAAATGAAGTAAGATGGTTTAGATACCGTTGTGGCAGCCTTCAATATGCAAGCATCAATGATCCTAACATCTCCTTTACAGTTAACAAACTTTGTCAATTTATGTATAAACTAACATATGCCTATCTTCAAGCATTAAAACAAGTATTGTGCTACTTAAATGGTATTATTTCTCATGGATTATTTTTCATTTCATAATCATCCATAAGCTTGGTTTCTTTTAATGATGCTAATTGGGCCGAATGCTTAGATGGTTGTTAGTCTCCTAGAGGCTATTTAATTTATCTTAGTAAAAATTTAATTGGCTGGAATTCAAAGAAGTAGCGTATAGTAGCACACTTCTTTACTGAGTTTGAGTTTAAGGTAGTAGCTGATGTGTGTGTGAAGCTTAAATGGCTAACTCATTTACTTTAAAAACTTGGTGTCTATGGCAACTCGACCCCTCATGTTTGGTGTGACAATGTTGGGGTTATTTTCTTGTCCTATAATCCTATTTTTCACGCTTGGACACACCATGTCAAAGTTGACTTTCATTTTATTCAAAATTTGGTTGCTTCAAACCATGTTTTTGTTAGTACAGTTTCTTCATCCGATTAATTGGCTGATATACTTACCAAACCCTTAACTCGGTAACAATTCACATCATTCCTCTCCAAGCTTCGATTGTTTTCAATAAAATCGTTAGCTTGCTAGGGGGTATTAGATGATAAACACTAGTGTAGAGTTTGTTATGTATTCTATTATAGTTATTGTAACCTTATATGGTATATATACTTATACTATTCTTTATTAGTATAATACATATTTGCCATTGCTCTACAATTCTCACTTTAATACTCCTCACCAAAATCTAATTAAAAAGCTTTAATAGTGGTAGCAAATTGAGTTTGAATGAAAGAATAAAAGTTAAGAAATATATTATGTACTTTATTTTTATTCTTCCTAAAATAAATCCAAGTAAATCGGCTGAAGTCATCAATAAATAAAATGAAATAACAAAAGCCAAGATTAGATAAATGAGGGGATGAACCCTAAACATCCAAATAAACAAGCTCAAAAGGCTTAACACTATAATGTTTAACATGTGGTAATAAAAATTTACTAAACTTTCCTAGCAAATTAAACTCACAAGGAGCTTGTAGACACCCGATTTTGAGATGACATGTTATTAATGCAGCAAAGGACTCCAATGATGAAAATGTCTTCAATGCTTAATCATTAAAAAATTCTAAGGGCTTTTAAAGGAAGAATTTAATGTTTTCAGGGAGTAAATTATAAATTTCTTTATAGGACCTAATTGTAAAATTTAAATTTTTCCAGGGGCCTTTTTGTAATTAAATGTTAAAAAAAAGTGCGTTCCATAATTTCAACTGGAATTATGTAATTCCAATTGGAATTACATAATTCCGATCAGAATTATGTAATTCCAATCGAAATTACAATAATTCCGATCGGGATTATACAATTCTGATCAGAATTGCACAATCCCAGTTGGAATTGAACTCTTCCATTTTTCTATTTCTAATTATTCCAATTTAATGTTTTAGGTGATTTAAATTTCTTAATTAATTCAATCCTAAATTGGTTTAAACTTCCTACTTAATTCAATCCTATTTGGTTCAAAATTCCTAAATACACTTTAGGAATGAGAATCACATTAGGATTAGGGTTAGGCTTCCTAGTTCCACTATAAAAGGGGAGCTAGGGGGAGAAAAAGAGGAGAGGGAAAAAAAGAGAGGGGCGTAGAAAAGGAGAGGAGAGAAAGAAAATTGTGATTTTATTTTTCTTAATCAAAAAATTACTTTTGATTCATCAAATAATTCAAGACTCGTGAAAGATTTTTTTTGAAGAAAAGATTCGAAAACTTATTAAGAACGATGAATCACAAATCTGAGGAGCACCCTAATCATCCATAAACATACCATATTCTTCTATTTTTCTTTTATTTATTTGTTTATTTATTATTCTATTTATTTTATCATAATTTATTTTATCATAATGTATTCATTAATTATTGTTTTATTTTTTTTATGGTGATTATGGATGAAAACGCATGGTGATCATATGAGGGAGATGAATTTTATTGGAAATCCACAGAAGACTATGGATAAAGCCCCGTAGAGACTTAGTTTCTAGGGTTTTATTTTTTTATTTTTATTGTCTTTATTTTTATTTTATTCTTTATTTTTATTTTTTTATTAATTATTTTATGAATTAATGTAATAGCCCCAATAGTGGGAATAGTAATAAAATTATATGTGTGGTTGCATGATTTTTTAAATTGGGTAAAAATAAGTTTCAATTTGGTAATCATTTAAAATCAATGGAGGAAGTAGATTAATTTAGGTTGCATGTTAATAAAAATTAGGGTTTTAGTAAGGATTAAATTAGTTATTTATTTGATCTTATTTAATTTTTTTTTATATTTTTTTATTTATTTTTGAGCTTATTTATTATTTTTGTGTGTTTTGGGCCTTAAGCCCATTTCAGATTTTGATTTGTTTATTTTTAGCCCATGTCATTTAATAATTAATTAGGTTTAATTAATTAAAATATATTTTTAGGTCCATAATTAATTAGATTTTAGGTTAGAAATATCTTTAGGCCCATTTAGTTAATTAGACATAGGTCCACTTAATTTAATTTAATTAATTTAGACTTAGCTCACTTAATTTAAGCCCTCTTTCATAATTTGTAGATTTAGGATCATTATTTAATTAAAACATATAGAATTAAGCTCATTAATTTAAATACCTTCATAACATGTAGAATTAGGCCCATTTTTAGAATTAAAATTAGTAGACTTAGGTTCATTTAATTAAAATTAAAAGGAATTAGGTCTTTAGGTTCACTTATAATTTAAAACACGTGGACTTAACTCCTTTATTTAAAATCCATGTAGATTATACTAACTTAGGGATTATGTGATTTATTGAATGCATTATTTACTTGTATATTTCATGACTAGCTTGCCATGGAGTTTATTATTTTGGGTTTATATGAAATTACATGTAAATAGAGGATAAGATAGTAATTCATAAAGTAATTCTAAATGAACTCAAGACTGAAAGAAGTTGGTATTCCGTATCTAGAATCTCCTAGTTGTGGTGCTAGCTTTCTTTTAAGGAATCGAGTATCACCTTTTTGATATATTCCAGTTATTACCCTAGGTGGCGACTCCTCATCTCCACGCCATGCCTTTGTGACAATGGTTAGTGTGTTCTCTAGAGCCCTAAGCTCAAACAGTGACACGATTACTAAAATCTTGGACACGTGCTAAACCCCACCGTCTATAGAGTCATTTTATTTTTAGAAGACAATGAAAGAGAATGATCATTAATGATTCATTAGACGGTGCGATGATATGGATGCCCTAGGTGAGAGTGCTAAGTTAACATAGGTACTTTCTTAGCAACAAGAGCTCTTAAGGAGGAAAGTGTGCAAAGACTATGCTCATGTTAGCATAGACGTGCCCTAATGCCATTCTTATTATAAATAATGACATTGTAAATTATCCCTATGGCAAGGTAATATTCATTTAAATAAAGTGTTTGTTTATTTGAGTATTTACCCTTTAGCATTATGTTAAATAAATTTATTATCAAAATTTGATAATATGAGTTACAAATTTATTTAGTACATATGCTATAAATAGTTCATAGTCAAATAATTAATATTTGGGTAATATTAATTAGACTATCACCTTTGTCTATTTTCCTTAATTAGTATATGATATTAATAGTGGGAGGTAGTGAGTCTCACGCTACTTGATATAAGATATCATAATAGACATGTGGATACTCATATGATGGGTGGATCGAACATTGACGTTAGATTTATGATCGCAAGGATATTCACTTATAGTCAACGATCACTGTCTAGGTCATATTGGTGTATATAGTCATTTGATCTAAGGTGACACAATCATCCACAATTGAGTGGTTAGAGTTTGATACCGCTTACGTACTTGTGTTAATCACATATGGGTATATGGCATGTGGTGGCTCTAGGTAGTTAAATGTAGGGATGAGTCTTTGACGAAGATGAGATTCATTGCCTAAAGTGAACTGGGATGAGATCCTGTGTTATCAAAGATTGTTCTTGATGAATAAGTTCCTAGCCAGGATAGACATAACACAAGCTAAAGGAGTTTTAGTGCTAGAAAGTGTTTTTAGTATTTATTATGTTTTATCAAGAATAGAACTTGAGATGAGCTTGAGTGATAAATCTATTAGAGTTTGACTATACCATGACTCTAAGCTATATCACGATCTTCTAATGAAGGAATTTTAGTGCACGGTAATTATGACCAAGGGGGTCATGTGAATTAATATATATATTCATTTCTAATTGGGTAGGTGTGATGTCGATGTTAGGGGTTACTCATAACTTTTGAGAACTAAATGTGAATAATTAGGATTTTCACATTTAGACTTAAAAGAGTTTCAAATAATATCAAGTGTTGATATTATCTTCTCATTGCCAATTAGACATGAACCTAGTAAGTCACACCTATAAGGTTTTACCATATCTCTATATATTAATCTAATTATTGATTAAAGAGTTTAATTAATTAATTAAGATTAATGAAATTGGATTTATGCTTAAAAGCAATGATTCTAGCATATCATGAAATCTAATTTCAAAGGAAGGTTTAATTATTAATTTGAGCTTATTTAATATGGGATATTAATTAAGATATTAAATTAATAATGGATATATATTATTTCTTATTTACTTGGATTAATGGCCCAAGTGTTATGGACCTAGGCCCAAAATAGTTTTGGACTAAAGATTAAACTAAGTAATTGACAAAGCCTATTAACCTTGTTTAAGTCCACTTATTTGATGAAATGGGTTTTGGGTCAAGAGTTGGCCTAATGGTTTAGCCCATATCTAGGTGATATATTTGATTTTATCAAATCATATATATATATATATATATATACACACACACACACAAGTGTAGGGCTAAGATGTTGTAAGGAATTTGCATGAGATGTAATCTTTACATCCATTTGTTTTAGACTCTAGTGACTTACATATTTTTCACAACATCATGACAAGTGGCAAGTAGGTGATGCAAAGGGTGATGTCATAAATCTCTATATTTATCCTTACCATGATTATTTAAAAAGTGTTTTTAGATATATATGTGGGTAAAGATAAGAAGAAAATGGAGGGAAGTGTCATGACCCAAAACAAGGGCCATGATTAGCGCTAGGGAATGAGAATTCTTTCGAATCTGGAACCCGTAGCAAGCCTTAAAATAAATAAAATATGCAACAATAATAATAACATAAATAAAATATTTTACAGCGAAAATAAATCTTATAAATAAAATAAGTATAGTCCACTAACTCGTTTAAATAAACAAGCTCATCTCATATATAAATAATCTTTTAATACAAATCTTAGTTCAAATCATTAAAATACATATCTCATACAAACATAACACATAAATCTCACAACTATCTACAACTACTGCAGTGTCTAGATTATAAAATAACATCAAGTGAGCATATTACATAGTAAAGCCGGGGCAGAAAAAATCCAGCGTAAAGGTCTGCTACTGAGGTCGGAAGACGAAGACTCTCCTGAAAAAATAGTCAACAAAGGGGAGTCAGACCTCACTGAGTGAATTGTTATAATATATATACATGCATAACTAAATGACAATGCACACATTCAATAATATATATAATAAATATATATATATAGGCAAAATCACACAGATGTAGTAAAATCATTATATATATATACTGAAAATAACATTCATTTATAAAGGATCAAATAGAACCCTAGGAAATCGCAACCTCAAATAGTATTAGACAACACTCTAGCCATACAGGCTCACTTATTCCAAATAAATTCACTTGTTCCATTTGGACAGTAGATTGGCCCCGAGACACTAAGTCAACCGAGCTCCAGCAGTTTGACTGTTAGTGTGATTGGTCTCGAGACACTTGGTCAACCGAGCTCCATCAATCACACTCCTAAATCACATCACACATCAAATAAATCAATCTAATCAATATCTACAAATAGGTTAGTAATATAGCCTAAAATCTATTATCGTACCGGTACGTACTCGGTCCTAGTGCTGCTCACTAGGTAGCACGTTCTATTGATATCCTTCATTTATATATAAAACATACATTCATAAAATAAATGATGCATGACATTAATTAAAATAACAATATAAACCATATATATACTAGAAATATATCAAAAATAAACCAAGTATATTTCGAGTATATATACATCAAATAAATTCAATTTAATTATAAAATAAACTATAAATATACTTAAAAACATCTTAAAAATAATTCATTAATAAAACATGCACATAATTTAAAATATACCAAAAATAAACCTAAGCAATCATTAAACCATATATGCATATTTTATACAAATAAAAGATACATTCTAAAAATATGCATCCTAGAACACGTATATATAAAATAACAACTCACAGTTATTGCGCTCCCCGAGACGGGTCCAACAGGCCTGGTCCACTAGGCCTCGGTCTCGGCGCAACTAAACAAACAAATGACAATACGGAATTAGAATAAATCTATCGAAATTCCTAAAGACTCGATCTAAGAATACTAAACACAGATAAGGAATAGGAATTCGACCGGACATCATGTTTTACGAGAATTCTACCAAAAATCTGATAGAACCTCCCTTGTAAAACGAACATCT
Source organism: Mallotus nudiflorus (assembly GCA_947683625.1). Lineage (NCBI taxonomy): Eukaryota > Viridiplantae > Streptophyta > Magnoliopsida > Malpighiales > Euphorbiaceae > Mallotus > Mallotus nudiflorus. The sequence goes on along the minus strand of CANTUR010000017.1, from coordinate 189,128 downwards.
CTCTACTCAAAGAGTAGAGCCGATCCTGTAAAGAAACACACTTCAAAAATATACCGCCACACAATCCCTCGGTCGGACTCCAAATTACAATTTCACCGATCGAGGTTCACAATTCACGAGGTAAACACAGAATATATGAAAATTCCAGAAATACCGAAAATGCCCTTTAATAATCAAAATATAGCAAATTAGATATTTAAAATACTGAAAATAATTATTTAACCGATAATTATAATAAAACCCTAATTTTAATAAAATATTATTAAAAATCCATAATTCTCTATAAATTCATAAATATTGACCAAAATACATTTTAAAACTCCAAATTACATAATTAACCCTAAAACATATTAAAAATCGATAAAAACTCATTTATTTAGAAAAATAGTATATTATATATAATTTGAAAATAATTTACGAAAAATAGTTTTAATTAGTTAAAAATACTAAATAATTTATAAAAATATTTTTATACCTCAAATAATTATTAAAACCAATTAAACTAAATTTTTAACCAATTTATCATCAATTTACCAAAATATCCCTAGTTATATATAAATTCACATAATTATATAAAAATTCACTAAAAATAATATAATTTCTCAACATATAATTCAATAAAATCAATAATTCTACTCAATTAACCAATTAATTTCAACAAAATACATAATTAACCTAATTTTCTAAAAATCACATAAAATAAAAAAATTCATAATAATTATAAAAAAATCATAAAAATTACAAATAAATTTCTAAAATGCATTTTAACACCTATAAACACCATAAGTCAAAATTTCATAATTTAATTAATTAATTTACGAAAATTAAAAAATATTAATAAAATAATAAAAAATTCACAAAAATCAAAATAATTCCCAAAAATTCCACAAAAATTATAGCATGTATATTGAGCTACTAGGATCAATATTTGTGAAGGAAGTTTTCATGAATCATCGAATTGAAGCTCAAAAAATTTAAGAACACAAGTTGGCTGAAAATGAAAATTCAAAACCTAGGGAAATCTAGACCAAATTAAGTGAAAAAATCTTGGAAATGGACTCACCAGAGCTCAATGAAGAGATAGAGACTGGTGGCACTCCAAATGGTGGCCGAAAACACGTTGATCAGCGATAGAAGTAACTTTCAGTTTCTTGAAGAAAAATCGGCCAAAACTCGCCAGAAATGGAAGTTAAGGCCGGCAGGATGGGCTAGAGGTGGAGGATGAAGGTTGAGAGGCACACCGACAGTGATAAAATGGCATGACAGTGGCTGGAATTGCATGAGGATCGATCGGGGGAAGAAGGAAGAGGATCGGGTGGCAGTTTCGTAAATTTTGCAAACTTTTTGTTTTGGTAATTATTTATGTATATATATGTATATATATAACTATAATTTATATTATTTTAATGTATAAATATTATACCTGTAGACACCCGATTCGGTCAGCCCGTGTTAGGGGACGAATCAGGGGCGCTCGGTTTGACCGGCCCATTGTTAAGCCCAATGATGAGAATGTGAAACTTGGACATGAGGATGAAGCCTGAATCTCTAAGTGGAAAGTGGAATTGAAAACCCAAAGCCTGAAAACCCAAAAACCAAGCCCAACTATCAAGATTTGGACTAAGCCCGTCTCGCCCAGCGCAGGCCTGGGCCAAAAGGGCATCGCCTCAGTGTAATGAGGCGATCGCCTCACCGATGAGGCGCCACCCTTGTGGCAGCCAACTTGCAGCTGCAATCATGACAATCAAGTGGCATGGGCCCCACTCTCTAGACCTCTTTCTTGCGTGAGGGAAAGATTTTTGGGGAAAGAAAAAAGGCTATGAGAGCTCATGATGGGCTAAGAGGCTGAGGGGCATAGGAGAGCTAAAGAATAAAAGGGAAAAGGGAGAGAAAAGAAAAAAAGGAAGGTAGTGAAGAAAAGAAAAGAGGGAGAGCTCTGAAAAAAAACACAGAAGGAGAAAGGAGGAGAAAAAGGAAAACGTCCTGAAGGAAGAAAGGAGGTCCACTTTCCCATAAGAGGAGAAGAAAGAAACTTGTGTCAAGGAGAGATATCACATCCTAGCAAGGATCTCAATCAAAATAACTCTGAGGGCCTCTCATTTTGGTATAAAATCTGCACTTAAACTTGATATGTTCATCATTTTGTATGTTCTTGCTTGTGTGTAACTGAGTCTTTAGCATATTTTAGGTTTATCTCTAGTGTGTCTTGCTTGATATCTTATTTTATTGATGGACCTTAGAATATTTTTGCATGTAGTCATAGTATGATGAGTGTAGAGTATGTATATGCATGTTTTGGTTACTTAAAGTAGAAGTTTGTACGTCTTAGGAGTTAGAGTCGACCTGGTGATTAGGCGACGACTCTTCATAGAGGCATCACCTCATCTCAATGAGGCAATCGCCTCTTCAATGAGGTGATCACTCTATTGACAGACCTCCAAAAGGCCCTACTTTTGCATGAGATTCACGTCCTTATGGCATTGAGGCAGGTTCCCTTATTAATGAGGCGTTGCCTCATCAATGAGGTGACCGCCTCATTGACAGGGTTAACCTGCTTCCTGCTTCATTTTTTTTGTTTGTTTGCTGTGATGTCTACTTTAATATGTCCCCTTTTTTACCTTAAGTATGTCTGCATGATTGCATGACGGTGATTATCTTGATTACTTGATGTTTTTTTTAGTCCGAAATGTAAACCCCCCCCCCCCCCATTTTTTATACATATGGAGTCTCTTTGTAAGTATCGTTACATGTGATTCCATTTTTTATGAGAAGAAGGGCTAACCGTGTGTTATTTACAGGAATTACTTGGTAATTTCTATCATCGAGTAGTCACTTTTGCTAGTTACCTCTTACATATTGCCGTTTATGTTATTTTAATAATTTATTTTTGGTATATATTTGGTTTATTTTTTGTATATTATTAGTTTATTTAGTTAAAAATCATTGTAATCCTTAATCCCTTCCCCTTTTAATTTTGAATGTATGGTTGTAAATTATTATCTATTTTATTTACTGCATTTTTTGAGTGTTGGGACTTAAAGGCATGAAATTGGACTAATGTGCAAACTCTGACTTAATTATAAAATCTGGCAATATTCCGAAGGCAATTTCATTACGTGTGGTAAATGAGAAAATAATTAAATGGTAATAAAATGCAAAACACAAACAGAGGCCAACCACAAGGTTGGGTGAGCATTCAAATGCTCATACCCAGTTTCCGAACCTGATTTCTGATGACGGCTTCTGGGAACCTCCGTGGGATCTAGTTGCTGTACAGTGTGTCCCAGCTTTTATCTGGGTGGCGACTCCATCTCCAAATAGGCCCATGACCTATATCATATTTCCTAGTGTGCCTCGAGCCCACAAAGTGTTGTGGTCGCCAAACGCTTGGGTGCGTGCTAAACCTCGTCGCCTACAGTGGCGACTCCACTGGGGATAGAGAAATTGATTCCAGTGTTTTGTATTTTATCATCTTTAATTATTTTCTTATTTCTTCTTGCATTTATGAATTCACTACACATTTTGCACACAATGAGCACTTCAGTCCCGAATAAACCCGACAATAGTCAGTACTTCGCTACCTACGTTTCACTCAAACCTGGTGGTGGAATATTTGATTACTGTCACTCACGACATGTACTAATCCACGTTGTTTGACCTTTGAGTGGGGAGACATATATGGATGTATATCATTGTGGGAGCTGAAGCCTTTTTACCCATAACTCAAGCCCATGTAATGACTTAGCAACTATCCTTAGGAATTTTCCCACATGCATGTGTATTATGCCATATAATGGACCCTTAAAATAAATCTCAAGCCCATCAATAAGCAGTCCAAAATAAGATGGGCCCTCGTGTCCAACCAAAGCCCATTATAAATAAGCTAGCCAATAAAGGACTCTCATGCCTACTCATAACCCATTTCAAATGGGCCTTGACAAGTAAGTTTATGGTGCTAAGGATCTTGGCTCATAGAAAGTGGACTCGAGTTTTATTTAAAGGAATCATTGCTTGTCTGAATCATTTTGAGAGTTTTCTTGCATGCGTCGATTTTTTTATCCCCTGCTGATAATTAAAACCTAGGCTGAAAATCCTAGGACGAGATACTCGCCATCGAATACGTGTGTGGGAGAAATAAGGGCGGAAGTTTGCACGTTTAAATTCCATGTTTTGATCTTGTATATCTTTTTATGTGTACCCTTTTTATTTCTAAATATAATGAACTGCCATATCATGCATACATGTTATGCATCATTCTAACTAGTTTTTTTTACAGCACTATAGATCCTTTAAGCTCAGCAGGATGGGTTCGAACTAGTTCAGGTCATTTGATCAGAAATTCAGAATTAGGAATGGCAGAAGGTTTGACCTAGAAGCGTTTGGGGCACGGTGGAAAGAAGAAGTAATAACAGAAACCAGGGCTATGATGAGGGAAATGATGGGGGAGATTACTAAGTTTATTAGAGAAAGTCAGCCAACACAGCCACCCAATGTACCGCCAATCGATCTGGTCGACCTTGACGAAGAAATACCGATTAGGGGAAGGGAAGAGGACGATGTGACGATATTGGCCAATCCGGGGAATCAGAGAAATGTCATCCCAGCCGAAGATGTGGGTCAGACCGAGTGGGCTAAGAATATGACCAGAGTGATGAATCAGATGTAGGTGATGATGAAGGAGAAGGGTATGGTCACTCCTCTAAATTACGATCTAAATTTGGAAAAGGGTGATGAACCGCTGCCTCGTAAGTTTAAATTCCCAGACATGAAGAAGTACACTGGTGTTGAGGATCCCCATTTGCATTTGAAGCAATATGTAACATACATGAAGGCTATTGAGATGACTGAGAGCCAAATTGTTAAGCAGTTCCCTATTTCACTGGAAGGAGTGCCGATTCGTTGGTATTACACCTTGGAACCGCATGTTCAGTCAGATTGGAAAGAACTGTGCACTGCCTTTGTCAAGCAATATGGTCTCAACGTCCAACTAGAAGTGTCCTTGAGAGATTTGCAGAATACTAAGCAGAACTTTAGTGAGCCTTTTGTTGATTACCTGACTCGTTAGAGAGGAAAGTTATCCTTAATGAGGCATAGGCCTGCTGAGTCTGACCAGTTGGTCCTGGCAATAGAAGGGTGTGTACCCGTATTGTCTAGGAAATTGAGGGATATGGGGATTAGGAATTTTGAAGAGTTATACAGATTTGGGGTCCAGAAAGAATCATATTTGGCTTAAGAGAAGAAATTCTTTGGAAGAGGTTCTAGGGGCAAAGAGGGGGGCAACTCAAGCAGTAATATTTAGATTCATGCTATCCGACCATCGAGCAGTAATGTACAAGTCAGTACAGTCAGACAACTGCAGAGATTTTCTAATCTGGGATGTCCTATGTCTAAGGTCCTCGAGAAGCTCATTGAGAAGAACCTGTTACGACCCTTGCCTTTGCAACAACCCTTGCCTGGAGCCAACCCAAAGCTTTTATGTAAATTTCATCAGTCCATTGGGCATGACATAGACAGTTGTGCCCGGTTAAAGCATGAAATCCAAGATTTGATAGACTCAGGTAAAATCACCGACTCAAAAAATAAAAAACCAAACACTCAAACCAACCCATTACCCAATTATCGAAATGTACCACCTCCTAACCCATCCATTCTAATGGTCAACTCTGGCCTAACAGAAGAACAAGTCCTAAACTCCTTTATTGACGTCTCTCATAATTCCCAACAAGTTAAGCCTGAAAATCTAAGAACAAGCAAACAACCTACAGAGTTACAGGTGCAAGTCTTGGACATATAGAGTTCTGATGATGAAAATAGAGAACAAGATGACCTATAGGACAACGAGGGGTGTGAGCCAAGTCAGCTGTGGGAAAGGTCGAAGAAAAGAAAAAAGAAGCTAAAGTTACCAAGGTTGGGCCCGAAAAGGCAGAATGTGTAGAAAAAGGGAAAGGAGGTAGAACAAAGTAGAGAGACCATTGCCAGTGTTTTGGAGTTACTCATGCATTCTAAGGATCACAGGGAAGCCCTAGTCCTAGCACTAGACCAAAGGAAGATTTCCACTAATTCCACCCCAAAATAGATGGTCCAGTCACTGACGAAAACTCCTCAAGGAATGATAACTTTTTCCAAGGACAATCTGCCTCTAAAAGGGGGAGATCACCATAAAGCCCTGTTTATCAAAGCCGAGGTAAAAGGGAAGATGACCTGGTGCGTGATGGTTGATAATGGTTCTGCCATTAATGTGTGTCCATTGAAGATTCTGCCAAAACTAGGGCTGACGGTAGCTGACTTAAAGCCTTCTAAAGTAGTTATCAAGGCTTACGATAACACCAAAAGATTTATGGAGGGAACTTTCAGGGCGTTAGTTAGAACAGGGCCTATAGAAGTCTGGGTTGACCTGCATGTGATTGATATCCCGGTAACCTTTGCCATTTTATTGGGAAGGCCATGGTTTCACCCCTTGGGCGGCATTCCATCCACTGTTCATCAAAAGGTTAAGTTTCTATATGAAGGAAGAGTTGTCAGCATCTCAGCCGAAACTGAAGTCGCCATAGCCGCACTGAGGTTGACCTGTAAGGAGGTTTCCTTTAGCCCTAGTTTTGAAGTCTGTGTGATCCATAAAGATGAGATGGATGAAAGGGTTCTGAGAATGATGCGCAATATGAAATTTTTGCCCAGCATGGGGTTAGGGAAAAATCAGAGCGGACCTTCAGAGTTTGTGGGAAGCAAGGTACCTGTTCTAAAGCATGGGCTATGATTCAAAGGGTTTGACAAAGCTGGGAAGGAATTAGCTTGGTCTGAGGAAAATGAGGAGGAAACTGTGGCCAGAAAGAAGACTTTGTGGGAAATTTTTATAAAGGAAGGCATTGGGCACCCATACAAAGGAACTCCGGAGCCTCTTCTAGTGACTGGGGAAGTCATCCCGGGATTTGAGATTTTTGCTGAATTTAAGAACAAAACTTGGGAAGCTGCTATTGAAAAGGCCCCTACTGAGGAGTTGGTACTAGTCGAAGAAGAGTCTAAAGAGGAGAAGCTACTTTGGAGCAGAAGAGTACTGATGATTAGAATGAAAACCTAGACTTTAAGACCTACATCCTCAATTCTATCACAGATGTCTTTTATAATGGCTTTGATATTTCCATAGCTTCTCTGTTTGAAGCTGATGATCTTTCCTTTTTAAAAGTGAATGTAATGAAATCTGAATTTGCTTATTTGTGTGATGTGTTCCCTAATGGTTATTCTGTTTATGATGATCATTTCATGTATATGTTTGATGTTAATTCCACATAAACTGAATTATTTAATTTAGGCATAAATGATAATCCTAAAAATATACTGCTTGCTTCTGGCTTAACTCATGATGAGAGAGAAAAAATGGAAAAAATCTTAAAAAAGAGACAAAAAGTATTCGCTTGGGGTTATGAAGACATGCCCGGAATTGACAGGGACATCTTAGAACACAGAATCCCCACATACCCTCACATAGTGCCGATAAAGCAGAAGCAAAGGAGGCTAAGGCCAGAATGGGCTCTCTTGGTTAAGGAAGAAGTTGAAAAGCAGCTGAAGGCGAAGTTTTTAGAAGTGGTAGAGGACACTCAGTGGTTAGCGAATATAGTTCTAGTTCCCAAGAAGGATGGAAGGGTCAGAGTGTGTGTGGACTACCGAGATTTGAATAAAGCTTGCCCTAAGGATGACTTTCCCCTACCACATATTGACACATTGATTAATAGTGTGGCCTCCAAGGCAATGTACTCATTTATGGATGGATTTTCGGGATACAGTCAGATCTTGATGGTGGTAATGGATAGATTGAAGACATCATTCATCACCGAATGGGGCGTATACTGTTACTAAGTGATGCCTTTTGGGTTGAAAAATGTAAGGGCCACTTATCAGAGGATGGCGACTGCCTTACTGCACGACATGATCCATAAAGAGGTTGAAGTGTATGTAGATGATATGATGGTGAAATCTATAACCAGGGAAGGGCATTTTGAAGCACTAGACAAGTTTCTGGCTAGAGCAGAGAAGTATAATCTCAGACTGAACTCAAAAAAGTGTATTTTCGGGGTCACATCTGGGAAGCTATTGGGGCACATTGTCAGTCAGAAAGGAATAGAGATGGATCCAGATAAAATCAAAGCAATCAGGGATATGCCTATGCCAAAAAATGAAAAAGAGGTCCGAGGGTTTCTGGGGCGCTTACAGTATATTAGCAGATTCATAGCCAAACTAACAGCTATCTGTGACCCTATCTTTAAGCTTCTGAAGAAAGACCAACCCGTTGTGTAAAATGAGAAGTGTCAACAGGCCTTTAAAACTATCAAGGATTATCTGATGAATTCCCTTGTCTTACAACTGCCGAGACCGGGTAAAGTCTTAATCCTGTATCTGGCAATTGAAAAGGATGCAATAGGGGCGATGCTAGCATATGAAGGTGAAGGGAAGATAGAGCACGCTATATATTACCTGAGTAAGAAGCTTCTACCCTACGAAGCTACTTATAGTTTAGTAGAGAAAACTTATCTAGCAGTGATCTGGGCAATGAGGAAACTCTGACACTACTTCCAGTCGTATAAGGTGCAAGTAGTGTCCAAACATGATCCCCTCTGGTACCTCCAACAGACCCCGTCTCTTACAGGAAAATTGGCTAGGTGGCTAATTTTGCTCATAGAATTTGATATAGAGTATGTGGCTAAAAAGACAGTAAAAGGAAAAGCAGTAGCAGACTTTTTGGCATAAAGCCCGATCGGGGACACCCAAGAGTGGAAGCTGGAGTTCCCTGACGAGCATTTGGGGGTGATAGAGATACAAGATTGGGAAATATACTTTGACGGAGCTGTCAACAACAAGGGGGCTGGGATAGGAGTAATTTTAGTTACGCTAGAAGGAGAAATGATCCCGATGGCAAAAAGGCTCGAATTTAAAGCAACCAATAACCAAGCAGAATATAAAGCCTGCATCTTTGGCTTAAAAGCATTGCATAGTGCATGGGCTGAAAATGTCACTGTCTATGGAGATTGCATGCTAGTTATAAAACTAGCCACCAAAGAATGGGAGATAAAAAAAATAAATTACGACTGTACTGGGAATACTTGACCACCGTTATGTGCTCCTTCATATAATGTAAATTCGTCTATTTGCCAAGCAAAGGAAACCAGGTAGCAGATGCCCTAGCCACACTGGCCTCCATGTGGGAAAGTGGGAAGAAACCAGAGGCTAGACCCTTAATTCTCACAAAGTCTCGAGCCCCCTGTTACGAAGAGGTGAAAGTAACACCAGTTGATGTCACTGAGAAACCTTGGTTCTATGATTTACAAAGGTATCTGGAAACTGGGCAATTTCTGGATGACACTGATAAGAAAGAAAGGATATCCCTACAAATGTTATCTCGACAGTTCATAAGCCACGGGGGGATGTTATACAAAAGAATGCCAGTCGGGGTACACCTCAGATGTGTCGACAAGGACAAAGGTCGAAAGCTTATGGAAGCAATTCATGAAGGGGTGTGCAGACCACACATGAATGGGACTGTCTTGGCAAAGAAAATAGCCCGCTAGGGGTACTTTTGGCTCACTATGGAAGCTAATTGTGTTGGATTTATGAAGAAATGTCACAGTTGCTAAACATATGGTGATGTTAGCCACCTACCATCTATGGAACTTCAAGGAATGACGTCTCCTTGGCCGTTTGCTATATGGGGGATTGACATCATAAGGGAGATAAGGCCAAAAGCAACTAATGGTCATCGGTACATCATTGTGGCCATCGACTACTTCTGTAAGTGGGTTGAGGCTGAATCTTATGCTACCGTGGGGGCGAGGCAGATGTCGAGGTTCATAAAAAAAAACATAATCTGCAGGTATGGTCTGCCATACCATATAATCATAGATAATAGTGTTCAGCTTCGAGCAGAGACGACCGCACTGCTAAAAGACTATAAGATTGAGCACCACAGATCATCTCCATATAGGCCACAGGCAAACAGAGTGGTAGAAGTAGCAAATAAGAATGTGAAAAAGATCTTGGCTAAGACGTTGGAAAATTATCGAGATTAGGCTGAGTACTTATAATTCGCATTATGAGGGTACTGAACTACTACTAGAACCTCGACAGGGGTCAGTCCATACTCCTTAGTCTATGGGTGTGAGGCAGTTTTGCCCATGGAGGTTGAGATAAGGTCATTGAGAGTCCTTCTGCAGTTTAAACTCCCAGAGTATCACTAGGTCAAAAGTCGGTTGGCTCAGTTGACACTGCTGGACAAAAAAAGGATGAAGGCTATGTATCATTCTCAGCTGTATCAGAGAAGAATAGCCTGTGCCTACAATAAGAAGATCAAGCCGGGTAAGATTCGAGAAGGGGATCTGGTGTTAAAACTTATAAGATGACTTATAACCGACCCTCAGGGGAAATTCAAGCCTAACTGGGAGGGACCGTATCTAGTAAAGAAGCTATTTTTGAAAGGCATTGCCATTTTGTTTGACATAGAGGGAAACGAGTTCAAAGAACCCATCAACCTAAACAAGCTCAAGAAATACTTTCTGTAAAAAGTCTCGTTAGGGAGAAAACCTCAAAAAGAGGCTGTCTAGACAAAAATTAGAGACTAAAAAGAAAAAAAGAGAAAAAGAAAAAAAGAGTCCTGCTGGATTGAAAACCTCGAAAGAGGAGGTCTAGGAAAAAGTTAAGGACATATAAAAGGGGAAGGAGAGGCACAAAATGGTTAGTTGGAAAACTTACAAGGGCAAGCCAACTAATAACATGAGATGTACCAGAAGCGAAATGTATATACATTTTGTGCTTAAGTAAAATGAAATGGATTGCTTTAATTGTTATTAAACATTGCATAATGTGTCCATTACAAGTCGTTTAACTAGTACAAAAGGGAAATTACTTCTAATAAAAGGGAAAATGACGACTTCATTCCATGAGCTAGTTTTGTCTTCTTTTCTTTTGTTGCCTACCCTGTGAACTTAACATTTGTAATTCTCTTGTCTTTTTATATCTAATAAACTCGTCTCTTTCTGTCTGTTGCAAGCAAACCCACACTTTGTAATGATCATCGATGGTCTGATCATCATCATAGCTTAAGTTTCTTTCGATGACTCTATGAGGCCAAGTCGCGACTAGGTGGTCTAGGAAATTTTGAGAAAGCGGCCCTGGCTCGAACTCATGAACAGGCTCCATAATCAATTATTTATGACCATATTGGTGATAGAGGCGGGCTGGATTATAGAAAGTGGCAAAATGGAGACTGGAAATCGGAACGAAATATGTATAAGACCGGAGGGTCACATGCTGCAAACCCTACCAGGGACACATCCAGCGAATCAATGTATTAGGGAATGTTGATAGCCAGCCATGAATGTCTGCAGGGACGGGATGTAGTTTCCTTGTTCGATAATGCTTGGCTTGATAACGCCTAATGTCTTGAGGAGGTTCGATCAAGCCTAGCTTTTCATCAAAACAAATCTACGGGATTACAAATGTTTAGGTATAGGCAGTATTGGCAGTTGAAAGTGAAGGAGGGGCAACGGGAACTTACCTCCAGCAAAACAGGGCTTCCAGAGAACCGTCGCATCCTTGTGAAGTTATGCAATCCAATGATGGTTTCTGCTAAGATGAGAGGGAAGGGATTGAGCCCTGACTCCACTTGGTCGAGGATGGAGAGGATCTTCATATCGTAGCCCCTTGAGGGGGAAACCAGTAAAAATTGGGCATACAAATAGAGGGCTAACATGCGGGGCCAGTAAGTTTCCCCTTTGTCCACAATCATGATGACTTCAAGGAGGGACTCTAATTTGATTTCTGAGTCAAAGATACAGTGGAAGGAAGACCGAGGTGGAAGATTGAACATACGCGCCATTTATTATTGAATGGAATAAGAATCTGGGTTTTCAAGAGTAGGAATTGCAAGTTGGCAAGTGGAATCTGTAAAATGACCAAGAATTGCCTCGAATTCCTCTAGTAGGGGGCATATTTCTATCGTGTTGAGCCAAAAAATGTGTTTTTGGGGATCCCAAAATTGAACCATAGCATGGAGAAAATGGTAATTAATTCTCCTAGTATGGAGTGATTTGAAGACCGCGAGATGAAATGACTCTAGCCCGACCGAAGATTTGTTGTCCAAACCTTTCAAAATTGACTGCAGGGACCTCAGACTTTGTTCTGTCATGTTTGTGGCTTTTCAGAGGCACTTAGAGAGAGAAACAGAAAGGGGAGGATGAAGGGGATTCGAGAATTAGGTCAAATGTAGGAATGAGGGTTTTATAGGGGTGGGACCATCTGCTGCTGAAGTGGTTGCCTCATCGATGAGGCAATCACCTCATCAATGAGGCACCGCCTCAATAGCATGAGGCGATTGCCTTTTTACTAGGATTTGATGAGGCGATCACCTTATCAGTAATACAGGCTGATTACATTTCCTCAAATTACACAATCTAACAGGTGGGACAATTACGCACGTAAGTCGGGAAATCAACTCACATATGAAGAAATGAGAAAAGCAAAATAAATAAATTTAATCAAGGGAAGTGTCAGGTTTTGTAAACATTTTGTTCATAAAATCAAAAACCAAAATTTTGTGTTCACTACTCAGGGACTACATAAATTTTTAACACGGGAATGTCAAGCATCTGATCCCATACCCTCAGGGTCATCTTCTCCCTTGGCACTACCGTCGCTCCCATCTCCATCCTCGTCATCCTCATCAATCTAGAATACATCAATCTGACGCTCGAGAGTAGCGATCCTTGCCCTGCTAGCCTCATCTCGATCCTATTCAGACAAATCACAGGTTAGTAAACCATGCAAGCATGCATACATATAGAAAGTGATGAAGTTCTTACCCTCCACTGCTAGGTGACCTACAACATATAGTCTCTCTGGGCCTCTATCACGTGATACATATATAGGCCCTACTCTAGCGGAATCTACATTATCAAAATAAATGTTGGAACTAACAGTTGGTTTGAGAATTATAGTGAAAGCAGGTAAGGGAAAAGAACATACGTGAGTAGCATCGCCAGGGGTGCATGCAGCGGTCAGGCCCCCATCCAAAGTCAAGAATTGACGTGATAACTCCCTAGGGGGAACCCAACATCGGGCTAGGGGGTCAGGGACATGGATGAAGCTGCCTAGGACAAACTTAGAATCAGGGGCAATAGTTGGCCTGGCTTCCTCACCAGCAGTGGAAGTCTCCTCTCTACTTGGATCCAGTCAATGCCTCAAGGGCTCTCTCTCCAGCACCCGAGACCTAATTGGGGCCACGGGCCTAGTAGGCATAGCCTAAAGATAAAAATAGGAGAAACATGCTAAGGATACAATGAATTTGTAAGAAAAGGGGAACCAATGAGGATTTACCTGAGAAGTAGAAGCGGCCTGGAAGGGGACCGTCAGCAGAAGGTGGGAGCGGATGAACTCTGCATACTGGCTCTTCACGTGAACTATGTGGTTTACAGCTGGTGAGCCCAGAATAGCCTGAGCGAGGTCGTCACCCTCCAGCTCATGAGCCCAAAGCATACTGTCAGGAGAGGACCTGGGGACCCACCTAGCTCTAACGCCTGCCCTCCAATTCAAAACCCGTTCCCCCAAGTACCAAGCTCGATACCTAGGGCCATAAAGGAGTGCCCTCTTCCAGGCTAAAGGCCTAGAGCGAGTCATCTCAATGGTCCAAGTGTCCTCGGACCCCCACAAGTCGTTCTGGATCTGCAAAAAGGAAAAAAGGAGGGAGATGTCAATATGTAAGTAAATTGAATGCAGATAATTTACTAATAAGTAGGTTTGTGCTTTGCAGGTACCGCATCCTATGTCTACGAGTTCAGGTGCTGCCTGTGGATGTGAACTTGTGCGAGGTGCCTCTTCACAACGCGGCTGGTGCCCCACCTACCGAGGGTAGGGAAATGGTCTCCCATTAGGGTAATGCCCACAAGCAACTCTAGCTCTAAAGCCCAAACCTGAAAATAGAATGGGAGAAGTTGAGAAGACTAATATAAGTAATGGGGGTTAAAACAAGACAAGGAAAAAAGGGGGTCGTGACGTACCGGGACAGCATGCCAAAAGCCATAAAACCTCCTAGCCCCTCGGACCACCTCATCCATGCTTTGGTATAGGTATGCCAAGGCGCAGCTACCCCAGTTAAATGTGGGAACTTGATCAAGATCCTGAAAGGCTGGTAGGAACATCAAATCGATGGAGCTAGTGATGTCAGCAAAGAGGGTGGTACTGAGCAAGTAGAGCAAGAAGGTCCTCACCACTTGATCAATCTCAAGGGGAGAGACCATCGCTGCGGCCCTGTAATATCCCATGTTTTTAAAATATTTTTACACTGTACCGGGATATGCAGTGTCAATGATTTCTGTATTTTATATGATATTTTTACGAGTTAATATGTATTTTAGACCTATTTTAATTATTGTGTATTATTTTCAGTGTTTTACGTAAAATTTTCCCGGGACTTGCATTTTCGGGGAAATTTTCACGTAAACAATGTATTATTAATTATTTTAAATGTATTTACGGACTTGCATGAACTCATACATATTTTTAAATTATTAAATAAAGCCTGTGTGTGTATAATTATTTAATTAGGGTTTATTATTTCCCTAATATTTTATTAAGTATTTAATTGTTTTATTGTTATTTAATTAATTTTATTTAGTATAAATTATTAAAATATTAATATTTTTATGTGTGTGGTGTATAATTGATGTGTGTAATTTAATATTATTTTAATATATAGTATAAAGTATATATATATACATATATTTGTCAAAAATCAAAAAGTTTAGAAAATTACCATTTTGCCCCCCGAGTCTCCTTCTTCCTCCCGATTCTCCCTTCTCCATTTCCGGTCGCTGCCGTGCCGTTCCTTCACCGTGGGTGTGCCGTCCGGTGTGCCACCGTCTTCCCCGACCAATTTCGCCGCCTGAGGAGGCCGTTTCCGGCGTCGGGAGATCGATTATGGCCGGAGAAGCCGAAAATCGATCCACCGTCGATCACGCCGATTCCGGCCACCGTTTTTGACACCGCCGGTCTCTTTCTTCTCCTTGAGCTCCGGTGAGTGTGATTCTAGCATTGGTTTGAGCTGAATTGGTCTAGATTTGCTTAGGTTTTGATTTTTTAATTTCGGCCTATTAGGGTTTTTGATTTTTTTGAGCTTCGAATTGATTGATTCATGGAAACTTCCTTCACAAATGTTGTTCCTAGTAGCTTAATATTCATGTATGAATTTTTGTAGAATTTTTGGAGATTTTTTGGATTTTTGGGTATTTTTGAATATTTTAATATTATTTTCTAATTTTCGGAAATTAATTATTTAAATTATGAAATTTGAGTTTATGGTTGAATTAGGTGTTGAAATGAATTATATGAATTTATTTGGAATTTTTATGAATTTCTAAGTATTTATTTTGAATTATTGAAGTTTATGTGAATTTGAGAAAATTAGGTTAAATGTGTTTTTATTTGAATTTAATTGGTTAATTGAGTTTAATTATTAATATTATTGATAAATATGTTGAGAAAATTAATTTTGGATAATTGTATGATTTTTGGTGAATTTTTGAAGTAATTTAAGTATATTTATATATATAGGGGTATTTTGGTAATTTTACCCTAAATTGGCTAAAAATGTAATTTAATTGGTTTTAATAGTTATTTAAGGTATAAAAATGATTTCTACAAATTATTTGGTATTTTTAACTAATTAAAACTATTTTTCGTGAATTATTTTCAATTATAAATAAAATATACGGTTTTTCTAATAAAATGAGTTTTAATCGGTTTTAATAGTGTTTCAAGGTTAAATATGTAGTTTCTACCTATGAAAATGTATTTATGTGATTTAAGGATATTTTTGTTATATTTGGAATTATTCTGTGTTGTGGACCCCGGTCGACAGATTGTAGTCTGGAGTCCGACCGAGGGGTTGTGGATGTTTGTTGAGCTTGTATTTCGAAGTGTGTTTCTTTGCAGGGTCGGCTCTACTCTTTTGAGTAGAGAGATGTCCGTTTTACAGGGGAGGTTCTGCCGGATTTTCGGTAGAATTCTCGTAAAACGTAATATCCAGTCGAACCCTAATTCTGTTTCCGTATTTTAATACTCTAGATTGAATTCTAGGATTTCTGTTAGGTTTATTCTGATGTCGATTACTTATTTCTTGTTTAGTTGCGCCGAGACCGAGGGCTAGTGGACCAGGCCCGTCGGACCTGTCTCGTGGAGCGCACTAGGTGAGTTACTATACTATATATATATGCTTAGGATGCATGATTTAACAATGCATGTTTTATGTTGATTAAATATGCATAAATAACTTGATTATTTCTTAAGTTTATATTAAGTATATTTTTGGTATATAATAAATTATATACATGTTTTATTAATAAAATATATTTAAAATGTTTTTAAATATATTTTTAGTTTAATTTATGATTTTGATTGGATTTATTTGATATATATATACTCGAAATATACCTGGTTTATGTTTGGTATATTTTCGGTATATATATGGTTTATATTGTTATTTCATTTATATTCATGCATCATTTATTTTTGTGAATGAATGTTTTATATTTAAGAATGAAGGATATCAATAGAACGTGCTACCTAGTGGGCAGCACTAGGACCGAGTACGTACCGGTACGCCTATAGCTTTAGGCTATAATACTAAATTATTTGTGGATATTGATTTGATTATGATTATTGATATGTGAGATATGGTTTGGAGGTGTCATTGCTGGAGCTCGGTTGACCAAGTGTCTCGGGGCCAATCACACTGGCAGTCAGACTGTTGGAGCTCGGTTGACTTAGTGTCTCGGGGCCAGTCTACTATCTAAATGGATTAAGTGGATATATTTGGATAAGTGAGCCTGTATGGCCAGAGTGTTGTTTAACACTATTTTTGAGGTTGCGATATTCTAGGGTTCTATGTGATCCTTCATAAAAGTTGATTTTCAGATAAAATATATAAAAATGATTTTTTATTGCATCTGTGTGCAATTGCCTGTATATATACATATCATATATACTGTTGATTGTATGCATTATCACTTAGTGTGTATGTATATATATTATAGTAATTCACTCAGTGAGGTCTGACTCCCCTCCGTTGACTATTTTTCAGGAGAGTCAACTTCTTCAGACCTCAGTAGCAGGTCGATACGCCGGATTTCTTTCGCCCCGGCTTCTTTATGTAAACTGTTTACTTGAGTCTCATTTATTTTATCTGGACACTGCAGTGGTTGTGAATTAAAGTATTGGATTTCATGCATTTTATTTTAAAAGAGATGTATTATATTGAAACTGGATTTGTACTAAAGAGATTATGTATCTATGAGATGAGATTTTTATTTAAATCCAGTGATGAAAATGATATTATGATTTTTATTTCCGCTACATATTATATGGTTATTGTTATTATTGCATGATTTATTTTATTTTTAGGCTTGCTACGGGTTTCGAATTCGAAAGAATTCCCGTTCCCTAGCGCCGGTCATGGCCCCTGTTTTGGGTCATGACAGGCCCGATCCTGAGTGTAGTAGCTCCTGATAGAATCCAATTTAAGGGTATGAGTCCCTTTATATGAGGAGTCATCCCTAGAAGTCGCTCGATATATGCAGCCTTATCCGAAGACAGCTGATGTAGACTCGCATCAAAGGGAATAAGATCCCCGGCGTAGGCAATCCCCGTGATGGCAGCAAATGATACCGGGTCCAGAGTAAGCTCACCAAACAGGAGGTGGAAGGTGTGAGTCATATCAAACCACCTCTCCATCAGGGCATGCAAGGGCTAGTAGTCTGTGCGCCCTTGCTCGGATGGAAGTGAGAGTACGAAGTCCTCGAACACCGTCTCCTGAATTCGGTCCCTCTGCTCGTCAATTAAGTCACTGAAAAAGAACCAGGCTCCATGGAAATTCCCATCACCTTTGAAAGTTTGAGCATCATGCTGCAAATAAAGAGATAGGGAAGTAAAATTTATGCATTTTACGGTCTCAGGGAGGAATTTAGAATGGATGTACATATAAATGGTGAAGTTCCTCTCTGTTGATGAAGCGATCGCCTCACCTTAGAGGCGATCGCCTCATCACAGAGGTGATCGCCTTATCGAAGAGGCGATCGGCTCTGTGAAAAGGTGACGAGAGATCTCCTCTTCACAGAAGCCCATCATCTCATCGATGAGGCGATCGCCTCATAAGGGAGACGATCGCCTCATCGAAGACGCAATCGCCTCTATAAGGCACAGACAGGAACAATGTTCAATTTGTGACACAACGAGGCATAAATTCCATATTTTATTTGATTAAATAAATGTCCTAGAACAATAATTATGCAAGATTAACCCCCTAACCCAATGAAATTTTACAGGAAATTTTAGGGTACTAACCTCTCAGGATGCAAAAGAGCAGATGTGAGACCCTACGTCTACCAGAAGCGGAATTGAGTCTCCATGGGTCAATCGCAGACTCCTAGAAGCACTAACGAGGGGTGGAATATGATCCCACTGAGGTACAGGGGGTGATCTGTCGTTCTCCATCGACTGAAAAGTGGGAAGAGATACAGGGAGTACAAGAAGTATAAGGAAAAAAGAGAGGAAAAGAAAAGGTGACAAAGATAGAAGGGAGAAAGGACAAAAGGAAACGAGTTGTTTTTATAGCAAGTAAAGATGTAGGGTTTTCCCCTAAAAAAAATGATGATGAGAATGATGGGTGAAAATTAGTGCCACATACTAGGGAGGCGGAATTCAAAGTACGGATTTTTGAAGTGAAGTTTCTAGAAGACAAGGTTGTTTAGGTTTGAATCCCTCAAGCTCAAGGATTGAGATGGGCTGTTCGGGTTTGAATCCCCAAAGCTCAAAGACAAGGCTATTCATGTTTGAATCCCCGAAGCTCAAAGACATGGTTGTTCGGGTTTGAATCCTCGAAGCTCAAAGGCAGGGCTATTCGGGTTTGAATCCCCAAAGTTCAAGGATCAAGATGACTATTCAGGTAGTATCCCCGAGGTTGAAAGCAGAAAGACAACTGGACTAGGAAAACCCAGAAGTCTATGTCCCTGAAGGAATGAGGATTGGACCAGGAAAATCTGAAAGCCACATCCCCAATGGTTATTAAGCCAGGAAAACCCGAGAATCAAGTTTCTTGTGTTATGATAATCGGGCCAGGAAAACCCGAGAGTCAAGTTTCTTGTGTGGTGATGATCGGGTCAGGAAAACCCGAGACTCATGTTTCAGGTGTTGTGATGATTCAGGCCAAAAAAACCCAAAAATCATGTTTCAGATGACTAATGGTTGGGCCAGGAAAACCCATAAGTATATGTCCCTAGCAAGACAATAATTGAGCCAGGAAAATCCAAGGTTAACAATCTTTGAATACTTTATCAAATGTTAATAAGTGGCTGATCAGGCCAGGAAAACCTGAGGATCACGGTCACATTTTAGAATTGAGGAATTATCTTATCTTATTGTTTATTTATTATTGTGCATGTGATTTTTTAAAAAAAGGTCATTGCATGCATTTGATTTTTTGAAAAATCAGGGGGCAAACTGTAGACACCTGATTCAGTCGGCCCATGTTAGGGGATGAATCAGGGGCGCTCGGTTTGACTGGCCCATTATTAAGCCCAATGATGAGAATGTGAAACTTGGACATGAGGATGAAGCCTGAATCTCTAAGTGGAAAGTGGACTTGAAAACCCAAAGCCTGAAAACCCAAAAACTGAGCCCAAATATCAAGATTTGGACCAAGCCCGTCTGGCCTAGCATAGGCCTGGGCCAAAGGGGCATCGCCTCAGTGTAATGAGGTGATCACTTCTTTGGCAGCTGCCAATGAGGCGATCACCTCACCGATGAGGCGTCGCCCCTGTGGCAGCCTACTTGCAGCTGCATTTAATGCAGCTGCAATCATGACAATCAAGTGACGCAGGCCCCACTCTCCAAACCTCTTTCTTGCATGAGGGAAAGATTTTTGAGGGAAAGAAAAAAGGCTATGAGAGCTCATGATGGGCTAAGAGGCTGAGGGGCATGGGAAAGCTAAAGAATAAAAGAGTAAAAAAGAGAGAGAAGAAAAAAAGGAGGATAGTGAAGAAAAGAAAGAGGGAGAGCTCTGAAAAAAAAAACCATAGGAGGAGAAAAAGGAAAATGTCCTGAAGGAAGAAAGGAGGTCCACTTTCCCATAAGAGGAGAAGGAAGAAACTTGTGTCAAGGAGAGATATCACATCCTAGTAAGGATCTCAATCAAAACTGCTCTGAGGGCCTCTCATTTTGGTATAAAATCTACACTTAAACTTGATATGTTCATCATTTTGTATGTTCTTGCTTGTGTGTAACTGAGTCTTTAGCATATTTTAGGTTTATCTCTAGTGTGTCTTGCTTGATATCTTATTTTATTGATGGACCTTTGAATATTTTTGTATGCAGTCATAGTATGATGAGTGTAGAGTGTGTATATACATGTTTTGGTTACTTAGAGTAGAAGTTTGTACATCTTAGGAGTCAGAGCTGACCTGGTGATTAGGCGACGCCTCTTCAATGAGGCGATCGCCCCATTGATAGGCCTCCAAGAGGCCCTACTTTTGCATGAGATTCATGTCCTTGTGGCATTGAGGCAAGTTCCCCTATTGATGAGGCGTCGCCTCATTAATGAGGCGATGACCTCATTGACAGGGTTAACCCACTTCCTACTTCATTTTTTTATTTGTTTGCTATAACTTCTGCTTTAATATGTCCCCTTTTTGACCTTAAGTATGTCTGCTTGATTGCATGATGGTGATTATCTTGATTACTTGATGTTTTTTTTAGTCCGAAATATGAAAACCCCCCTTTTTTATACATATAGAGTCTCTTTGTAAGTATCATTACATGTGATTCCATTTTTTGTGAGAAGAAGGGCTAACCGTGTGTTATTTGCAGGAATTACTAGTAATTACTGTCATTGAGTAGTCACTTTTGCTAGTTACCTCTTGTATATTGCCGCTTTTATGTTATTTTAATAGTTTATTTTCGGTATATGTTTGGTTTATTTTCTGTATATTATTAGTTTATTTAGTCAAAAAGCATTATAATCCTTAATTCCTTCCCCTTTTAATTTTGAATGTATGGTTGTAAATTATTATCTATTTTATTTACTGTGTTTTTTAAGTGTTGGGACTTAAAGGCATGAAATTAGACTAATGTGCAAACTCGGACTTAATTATAAAATTTGGCAATATTCCGAAGGCAATTTCATTACATGTGGTAAATGAGGAAATAATTAAATAATTAAATGGTAATAAAATGCAAAACACAAATGGAGGCCAACCACAAGGTTGGGTGAGCATTCAAACGCTCATACCTAGTTTCCGAACCCGATATCTGATGACGGCTTCTGGGAACCTCCGTGGGATCCAGTTGCTGTATAGTGTGTCCCGACTTTTATTCAGGTGGCGACTCCATCTCCAAATAGGCCTATGACTTATATCGTATTTCCTAGTGGGCCTCAAGCCCACATAGTGCCGTGATCGCCAAACACTTGGGCACGTGCTAAACCCTTGCCGCCTACAATACCCAAGTTAATATACACCACACACTCAAATAATAATAATAATAATAATAATAATAATAATAATAATAATAATAATATATATATATATACACACACACACACATACATACATAAGACTTAAAATAATTAAAAATTTTATGTAAATTTTTATGTAAATAATTAAAAATTTTATGTAAAAGACTTAAAATAATTAAAAATAATTAAAAATGACTTTAATAAATAACAAACTAATTAAATAATCATAAATTTATATTAAAATTATTAACACTGCATATCCCGATGCAGTTTAAAATTATTTAAAAACTCGGAATATTACAGGAAGAGGGAAGTAACAAATATAAGAAAGAAAAGAAAAACATATATCCATACAAAGCCTTAAAGTTTTTGCAAAAGGGATCAAGTTGGTGCAAGCTTGTAAAGTCAAATAAGAGGGGATGCTTACTACCAATTAATCAAAGAAAGAATAGACATATAGTGGTGTTTGGTGTCTCAAACTAAAGATCTCACATATGGGAGACTTGAAGATTGATTCAAGAGTTGAGTCAAGGAGGATATACCATTGTAGTAGATTAATTGTGGTCTACACTAAACACTTGGGAGATTGTAAGTATTCTGTAACTTAGATTTCCTAAGTTTTGTATTTGTACATGTTGATGTATATTAGCTATATGTAATCAGATCCTAGGGTTTGAATTCTTGATGAGATCAAGAGTTATGTTGAGGAAATATTTGAAATTTATTTTACTTAGCATTTGATGTCTAAGTCACATAATCGATTCCTTTTCATCGTGTCTAAGTCATATTTGAATTCCTTTCAATAAAAACAGTTGTATTATTGGACCTACCATCTACCAAATTTATGGACTCTCTAATCACATTACCAACCTCTTAATATTCAAATCAAAGATCTTATTTGAAAAAATTCAAAGTTTTTATCATTTAAATCAACATGTGTTGATGGTTTGATATTATATTACTGATAAATATTATGTTTATAGCTGGATAATACATTTTTAGAAATAAATTTTATATTAGATAATACTAGATAAAACAATAAAAATTTTATATGAAAAATTTGAGAAATTAACATTTTTCCATATAAATATTACAATTGCAAATGTAAGAAGGTTAGATAAGGTAGGTCCAATATTCACTGCATATACTAACAAAAAATTAAAGCATTTGGAAAAGAAAAATTAATCAACCGTTATTTATTTAGCATGGAAAACATCGGTAATGACAATTACTGTGTATCTGTTGAAATGTCTCATGCCTGTTTGTTTCAACTGTTTTTATCAATTGATAATTGTTTTATAATAACGTTTGGTAAATGCATGTGAGCTTTTTTTGTTAGTATAAAAAATAATTATTTTAGACATAATTTATTTATTTTATATAAATAAATATAAAAAAATAATATTAAATTTTATTACTAAAAAATAAAATAATAATAATAATAATAATAATAATAACAATAGTATTAAATTTATAATTTTTTAATATGTGAAAAATAATATTATTTAATTTTTTACACACATTATTAGACTACTAAATTTTAATTTTTTAATAAGTAAAATCCGTAGGAAAAATAATCCCCAATTAAGAAAAAACTATTAAATTTGATTCTAAGGACATTTCTCCTATCTCTCTAGTAATTTACCAAAACGAAAAAACCATCTTTAATTATTTATATTTTCATTTACAATATAAAACCATAAAATCAATTTCATGCACATCTATCTAAGAAAAAGATTAATTATGAAAATAACAGCCTTTCCAATTAAAGAAAAAAAAAAGAATTATGGACGCTGACATCTACATTTTTATCACTGCATTGGAGTTATATTTTATCACTGACATATATATATTTTTATCATTGTGACGTATATCTATACAAACTTTACTAAAACCCATTGGCTTATAAAGTTAATTTTGTAAATATAAAAAAATTGTAGTTAGGTGATTAAAAAAGCTAAAACTTAAAACCTATTAAATCAATAGAGAGCCAATACACTATTAATTGCTGATTTTAAAAATTTATCAAATATATTCTACTTAATTTTTTTAAATTAAACATTTATTAAAAGGTCCAATCAGCTAAATTAAATATTCTCTTAATAAGTTTTCTCCCGTAGTTTCGGGAATAAATTCTGTCTGTTTGTTAGTTTTTCTCCATTGATATACTAGTGATTACGAATATACAGTGATGTTGTCAATCGTCAAGCAGGTCAGTGCGTCTTTGTAGGTTTCCTTAATTGGTATAATTTTATTTATCAGTAATGCTTGACCTCTTTTAGACCACTTGCTATATACGATTCAATATAACAGACATAATGAGTTAGGCTAGCAGCGTTTTTCTGATTATTCTGAATCCTGATAATTAATAATTAATTACGTACTCTGCTATAATATTTTTTTTCTTGATTCCATTCATTTTGACAATTCATTTGTATTAATTTACTACAAATAATATTGGCGAAAACCTTCACATAAACTCTTTCCAAGAAAAAAGAAAAAAAAAAAACCTTCACATAAATACTGATCTCTACTTAGTGCAATTTAGGAAAAAATAATTAATTAGATAATTCTTAGATATTATGTAGAAATAGATATATTTTAACTTACACATGCATTAAAAAATAGTTTAAATATAGTGTATGTAACAATTTTACATAATTTTTTTCTAATATTTCACTACATTAATATTAGAACATTCGTATTATTTCGTTGAGATTAAATTGCTCAAATAAAAATGTACACTTAACAAAACTCATAAATATATAAACAAACTAACTACATTGGGTCCCTTATTTCAAAAAAAAAAATAAATAAATAAAAGGTGTAAATATTAAGATATTGAGAGTAAAGTTCAAATTTCGTACTTTTTTTACTCTTTTTTTTTTTATGATGTCAAATTAAACCACTTCAACCAACTAAAAAAGAGAACAGTAATTTTAAATTAAAAAAAAGATGAATATATATATATATTAATTTTATTTTCCTGATTTTTTTATGCAATTATAAAATATTTTTATATCATATAAAATATAATACTAATTTCTATTCGCGCTTAGCAACTAGCATTAACTATAGAACTATTCTAGTTAACGGACTGATCTTCCGAAGAAGGCAAATTGCAAGGTGATATTGTTGAAGCAAAGGTAGAGTTATTGTACTTTTCATCATTATCATCCAACAACAACAACTAATCACTACACTAAGTTAATACTTGGATTGTAATAATTCACTCTTTTCTTGTATTGCATGCAAGGTCAATTAATTTTTTTGTGATCTAATCTCTTTGACATATGATTATCTATTTAAAAAAAAAGGTACTTTATAAATCATATATGATACAAAATAATCTAATTTGCAATTTGAAAATTACAAAAAATTTCCATCTCAAATGTCTATCTTTTTTCTTTTATTAAACTGATCTCAATATCTATCTCATAGCTCAGAAAACAAACAAACTGTTAAGGTTTGACGGTAATGTGATTATTTACTTTAATCAAGAAAAAAAAAAGGGAAGGTTTTGAAAAACATAGTAAAACAATGGGCAAATTTTGCAAATAAACAGAAGAAAAAGTGGACCTTGTCATGTCAACTGCAAAAACAGTTGTGGGATTCTATAAAGGGAAATTTTTACTTACATTCAGTGTATTGCACCCAATGATTTGATGTGCAATATAAAGACACATATCTTCTTTTCAATAGTCAAGTGTAGAGCACTCGTTATATGTATCACACATCCAACGGTTTGGTGCAATAGGCTGAGTGTAGGTAAGAATCTATCTTCCATAAAAGGTGTTTTTTTTTTTTTTTAAATTATCGTGCTCTCTATATCCCTTCCCTCAATTTCCAACTAAATCGAAAACCTTAAACTTTTTTTTTATTGGCCAAATTTAGCATCAAGAATGGGCTCTGAAGGATCAAGGGTTGTTGGTAAGAGAGCATTTATTTTCTTTTTTGAATGATAAATCCTAGATTTTTCAAAAAATTATTTTGATTTATGCTTATTTTGATTGGTGACTTTCATTTCTGGGTTTTGTAGAAAGATTTTTTTTAGGGTTTTGTTGAAGTAGCTTGGAAATGTGTTGACTGTTGAGATTTAGGGTTTGTAGGTGATTTAGGTGTGTGAAATTATTTAGGCCTAGTACCTCAAACAAATTCAAGATGATACCTCAAACAAATTCAAGACGATCACTCAAACAAATTCAAGACGATTATGTTGTTTGGTGTAGTAATGAAATTAAATTTTGGTAATTTTTGATAATTGGGTTAATAAGTTGCAAAATTGGGCATTTAATTAAGAATGTGGACCTTCATTTAAACGCTCAAATTGGGTTAATAAGGGGATTTGCTTTGCCCCGAGTAATTTGATAGCTCATCTTGTAGTGTTTTTGAAATATTGAGTCATCTATGACATACTATTTGTCTAAAGTGGGTTAACCTTTTTCAATATGATTTCTAGCTGTTAGGTGCAACTTCCTCAATTTTGCAAGAAATATTAGATGCTTGTGTTGTGATGGTTTGTTCAAAGGAGATTGGATTTATTTGTAATATGATGGGATGCATCTAGATGTGTGTAGTTCATGAGTTTATTATTTTTACTACAAGTTAAAATATGTATATTTTTTTTGTTTATTAATTCATTCAAAATTTAACTAAGAAGCTTTCATTTTGTTTGAATTGTTCTAGATCTGATGTTCTTGTATGAAATATAGGTTATTGAGTTATTAAGTTATAATCTTTCATGTTTTGATATGTGATGGTGGTAGTGGAATGATTATTTATGAGGAGAATAGGATGAGCTGATTAATTTTCAGTTACAGGTAGTGGATTGGTTAACTATAAATGATATGTTCCTTGTCAGTTTCCTTCTCCTTTGTTAAGTGTGTCTCTGTTTTTATTTATTTTTTTTTATTTTTTGTAAAAGAAGAATGGAGAATAGTTTAGGCAAATGATAACTATTGTACATGTAGATGAGGATGTGGCATCTAATGAGTGCAAATAGTGGGCCCACACAAGCTAACAAGGCACTCAAGCCACCAATCAACAGCTGGAACCACTGAAACGAAATAAAAATACTATGTTCAAGTACTCAATTGTAAAAAATAAAGTCTAACAACTAAAATAGTAAAAATTGAAAAGTTTGAATACCAATCGTGTAGTTTTTCATAAATTAAATATTCAGAATGGTAGTATAATCAGGTTAAAATATTAGAAACGATGAGTGCAAATATCTATTGATGTAGCAATGTGAGTCTTTTATAGTGTAATTAATTTTTTCATTTTACAGATCAATTATCGGCCTTTAGTTCTTGATAACTGGATTTGGGAACTCTTTCGAACCTTGCACATGTCTTCAAGAAAAAAAAGTCAGAGGGTGGGAAAATCCCTATAAGCACTTTGATGTCTAACTTAGTAAAGGTCTTGAGAATGAAAACATGAATGCTTATGCAAAAGTGTATGTATGATATGAATGATATGCAAGATTTGAGGAGTATATATAGAGGTGTAATTCAAAACTTGATAGAGTAGGATTCCTTATTCAGGAAGGTTTTAGTCCTCTTAATTGAAGAAGAAATATATTTCCTATATAGGATCAAGAATAAAATAATTTACCTTCCTTTTTAGGGATTTATATTTCTTATTCGGGTATCAAAAGCCCCCCCGAAAGTTTCTCAAATATTTATGTTTGAGTTTTTTTAACTTCTGATTTTGAGGTTCTAAAATATCCGAATAATTTGATATGAAGATTATGAGGTATTTGATTCAGTATTGGACTTTATGTCTGGTGCTGATCTTTGTTGTCATGTGCTATTAGGCATGTGTCCCAGGATCAATCCAAGCATGCATGTATTTCTGGTTATTATCTGAGTACATTAGCAATGTTGGGTTTTGACCTCAGACATCTCCGAGTATACCTGTCTTACTGAACATCTACCTTGGATATGAGCATTATTGTCTAATTATATTTAGTAGTGGAAAATTTTGACCTCAAATAATTTAAGGTATGCTTTTTTTACCAAACATATACCCCAGGTATGAGCATTATTGTATGAGTACATTAGGCAATGGTAGGTTTCAACCTCAGATGATTCAAAGTACGCCCGTCTTACCAAATATTTACCTGAGTATGAACATTATCATCCAAGTACGTCCGGAAGTAGCAGGTTTTAACCTCAGATGATTTATAGTATGCTTGTCTTACTAAACATCTAACCTAGGTATGAGCATTATCGTCATAGTACATTTGATAGTGGTAAATTTTGACCTCAAATGATTTAGAGTATGCCTATCTTACCAAACATCTAATCTAGGTATGAGCATTATCATTCGAGTATGTTTGGTAGTGGTAGGTTTTAACCTCAGATGATTTGAAGTATGCTTGTCATATTGAACATCTACCTCAGGTCATGCAAGGAATCATTAAATATGAACAAAAAAAAAGACATATGATAAGTGCTATTGTCTATTGATTTCTCAGTGGACATGTTGTACTAGTTCGAGAATTGAGTTTTGATGATCAAAATTGTTGTTCAAGAATTCATGTTGCTATGTTATTTAAGCAACTTGATGTTGATTAATATTTTAGCTTTTATGAGCTTGTCAAAATGATGTTTAATGTGCTACTTTTTGAATTTTAAAATTGTACTTTATAGGTTAGCTAGAAGGTCATGCCAGTTAAAAAGTCTCGCCTTGGTAACCATTTTTGTAGTGGGTTTTTAATGTCATTGTAAGATTACCATAATGCCATTAATGTTTAAGTTATGTATGTGGACGTGTAAAGGTACAGAGGGTCACTTTATTATTATCCTCCTTTATAAATTGGAGAGTAGAAAGGTTAAAACCATTTTTTGATTTCTCTTGCATTTGTTGCTTCTCTGCTTTCTTTTACCTCCTCTACTCTCTATCTTTTATCTTCTCAATGCCATAGCTGGCATTATCTACTTCTTCGTCTCCAGTCTTTTTTGCTTTTCTAGCCAAGTGTTGCCTTGTTCATTTTCTTTTCCAGTTATGGTTAATCATTGTTGCTTGTGTTTTCGAGGTAAGTTATGTATTAGAACTTTAATTTGCTTTCTTCATTTTATTTTTTGATTTAATGGCTCCTCTAGAAATGGTGAACTCTTCTCCATTTGAATTTAGGGTAGATGCTAGTATACTTAAATTGTATAGAAGGAAATTTAATATTCCTCCAGAGTATATTTTATATACGGTAAGTAATGAATTTTGTGTTAGTGATATGTCCTAGTCCAATTATATAATGGCTATACTTTGACTTTGTCATATTTTTATTTTATTAATAAAGAGGAATTTTTATTATTACTGGCTAATTCTAGTATTATCCTTGTTTAGTTAATTCTATCTAAGATCATTAAGTTCGTGACTTGATAGTAAAACTTTTAGGTGATACTTGAATTCTAATCTAAATATCCCTAGTCAATTATTGTTATGGGAATAATAATGAATAAAGACTAGTATGAGTTTGACTGATGATTAAGTTTTATTGATAATGTATATGAGATATTAAGTCAAACTCATAGGTACATATTTAGAGAAATGATGTACTGGATCGACCCACTATGAGAATGCCTCATGGATTACTATTTGAGTCCTCTAACTTGAGATCACCATGGTTTCCTACATGATAAGTTCTATATTTTGACATATCCCTACACCATCTTTAACCAAATGGTAAAATAGGTTGTGGTTGGATATAGAATGTGTTGTGTGAGGAATGTGACTTATTAAGATGAAATTTTTCTCTCAGCTATTTTGAGAAGATATCCGTGGGCCACTCGATAAGTTAAATTGAAAAGAAATGCATGACCATAATAAAATGTATTGATGAAGAGTTATCCATATCAGATAAAGAGTTATTAGTATTAGTCTACTTAGGATCGAAAAACAATATGAATGGAAAATATAAGGATGTCATAATCCATGTCTTATGTTCAATCAAGATATCATATGACAAAAGGACTATAATACACACTATAGATTATGTTATGTCAGATTATCAACATTCACATAACTTGGGTAGTCATAATGTCTTGCGAGAGACCAATTATGACTTGTGGGCTAAAATGAAAACTTTAGGCCCACTACCAACGTTGTGTGAACCTACGAGTTGCACACTTAGAATAAGGCCAAAGTAGACTTGGGTTAATTAGCCCAATAATGATATATATATAAGTAAGAGTTATCTAAATAAATAGGAATTAATTTTAATTTGGAATTAGAATCAAAGTAGAAAAAAAAAGTCTAATCTTACCAAAATTGTTTTAATAAAAGAAACCCTAGATATGATGTATATATAAACATCTATTTCTCTAGGGTTAGAAATGCCACTTATTCTTCTCATTCTTCTACTACTTCTTTTGTGAAAAGAAAAGATAGAGAAAAATTATATTATGAGACAATAAAGGTGCTAGCACATTGGCACCACTTTGGATAACCTATTCGTATGGATACCATAGAGGGTGTGACTTTTTGGTGGTGCCTTAATCTGAAAAAACCTACACGAAAAGCTTGAGGTAGGGTGTTATCAGAGTGAACGCCCTCTCTTTTTTCCAACCATTTTGCCATAAGATCATCTTGGTGAGTGTTTGGAAATCCTCTCAACAATCTACTTGAATTACATGGATTCTGGTTTAGAGTTTTTGTGGTTAAAATTTTTTTTTTGTTGGGTTTTGCATCACAAAACCTAATATTTTAGGTTTATAATACCATTATAGGTTTAGAAAAGATGATTATGTATGTGGATAAATTAGAGGGAAGGCTGAGATTCCCTCTAGATCCCTTTATGAAGGCCTTTTTAAATAGGTATAATTTAGCATTGGGTCAGCTTCATCCCAATAACTACTAGATTTTAACTAGAATTATTAAACTTGTGCATAGAGAAAGTAAAAAGCTAGATGTTGAGATGTTTTTGTATATGTATAGTTTAACCAAGAAAAAAAGAGATCTAACATTTTCTTTATGGGTTGTTATAAACTATAACATATTTGTAAAGCTTCTAGACTTGAACAAAGCCTGGAGATAGAAATTTTTTATAATTGAGCATACGACGAGCTTCCTACATGTCCGGCGTAGTTGGGTAGAGGAATGTCAGCAGGTGAAGCTTCTCTTCAAGCTTTCAAATTATATTACAGACTTACTAATCAATCTTTATATGAAGAGCTTGATTGGGAATCCCTCCATCGACAATTATTCTCGATCATATTGTTAGAGATGTTACCTGAGTAATGATCCTAAAGAAGGAAATTCTAATTTAGTGGAGGTATTTTCTGACTTTCCTTTTTTCTTTATCTATATATGATTGAGTTTTTTTTTTACTTTGTAGTTGGCCTTTTATATGAGGAGCATAAGTAGTAGGTGGTTGAGCATCCTACTCATGAGAAGGAGGTGACGAATAATGAAGCCAACCTTTCATTTAATTCAATGGTAAACTTGACTCAGTCGAAAGTTGCCGAGACCTCTAGAAAATGTTCTCGAGCTTCAGAGGAAGAGGATAAAGAAATGGTGGAGGGAAGTCGACTTTTCATTAAGCGGCCTAAGATCCTCGGATGTCTAGACATAAAGGGATAGATCAAATCTAAAGTCTTAATCCATTTATCTTTAACCCCCAAGTTCAAGGGCAGTGCTTTGAGTCTTTTCATTTTTAGAGGGATACAAAAAGATGAAAGGAAATAGATAGTGAAGAGCTAGATGATTAGTTAATCTTGAACCTTATGGATGTAAGGGTTGCTCTTGTTGCTTTAAGTGGTTTATTACTTCTTGAACTTTAATGTCCTCTTCTTACAGACTATTTAGGGACTGCTATTGGCAAAGGACATTCGCTATTAACTAAAGAGCAAATGTAATTTAAAAGAAGAAAAGCTGAGCACCATTGCTTTGGAATATGAGGAGCAACTAAAAAAAAGGCAAAGGAGCCGCTTGAGCTTTGTTAGGCTAAATAGGCTCTAGCTGAGTCTAAAGCCAAGAAGAAATAGTAAAAGGTCAATAAGCTTGAGCATTCTATTGCTTAACTAACTTCTCATATAGACCATTTATCTACTGAGTTAGAACCTTTGAATAAAGAGCTATCTAAATAGAAGAATGTTCAATAACATGATAAGAAGAACTATTAAAGGATAATAAATGGGTTTTTTTAAGTGTTCAAGTATGAGTGTTGTAGGATTCTTCTTGCTCAACATTTAGATCTAGACTTCTTTGAGCTTAATAAGATTCCATATAATGATTTGACAAGCTTAGTGACCAAAGCTAGTGCTTTAGTGAAGTTTATTCCTAAATAATCAAAGATTAATAATGGTTCAAAAGCTAGGAATGAGGTTTCCCCTTGTCGAGAATATAACTACCCCTCTTGAATTTAGGGTTTGAATTGTACATGTAACCATCTTTTTTGAAATTAAAATCTTTCCTAATGAATCCCATTGTTATGTTTCTTAGAAGATTTTGTTAAATAACAGTAGACTGAATAATGCTAGGAAATCGGAATAACTAAATAACTTTGAATAATTGAAAGATAACTGAGTCTGAGTAATTAAAATTGGATAATTAAATGACAAATCCATAATTTAAGGCTAAAAGTATAAGCAACTCAAATAACTATAACTAAAATTATTAGTAAACCTTTCTAAGGCTATATGCATTCTACAAACGAGGTAGTTCTTTTCCTCAAATGTATTTTATGGTATATGCTCATTTACTAGCCTTCTCTACTATTTAGTAGGGTCCTTCCTATTTTGGTCCAAGTTTCTAGTTCCCAAGCTTCCTTTTCTAATGTTCACTCTTCGTATTACTAGATCTTCAAGATTGAAATATGTAATTCAGACTCTTTTGTTATGATACTCGCTACTTTCTGATGTCGAGCTTCTATGGTTGCTACCACTTAATTTCTTCATTCCTCTAATATGTCTAGACATATTCGAGCATTTATATCATTCGTATTTGAACTCAGTTCTTTTAAAACTTGGTAGCTAGGTGGTTTAATCTCTACCTAAATAACAACATCCATCCTATATATTAACTGCAATAGGGTTTCACCAGTGGAATTTCTTGGTGTTATTTTGTATGCAAAGATCACACTATTTAGTTCTTCAACCTAGCTTCCTTTCTTCTCCTCTAGCCTTTTCTTTATTCCTTACACAATTATTCTATTTTTCACTTTTGTTTGCCTATTTGTTTGAGGATGAGCCACAAAAGTGAATCCAAGCTTGATGCTTAGTCCTTAGTAAAATTTCCTAAACTTATCATTGTCAAACTATTTTTCATTATCTGTTATTAGAGTGTGGGGATCCTAAATTTGCAAATGACTTTCTTTCTTAAGAAATTCCTTATCCAAGCTTCAGTAATGATGGACACAACTTCTACTTCTATCCATTTAGCAAAGTGGTCAACAATAACTATTAGGAACTTCTTTTAGGATATTGAGACTGGAAAAGGTCTAATAATGTCTATTCTCCAAATAATAAATAGCTAGGGGCTCACAATAGGATATTGAGGTCTTGAAGGCTAGTGTGAGAGTCTGGTATGCTACTAGCATTTTTCATAACTTTGAACTAGTTTCAGTACATCCCTTGACATGTATAGCCAATGGTATCCTTAGAGCAATGTCTTTTCTGATTAATGGATATGGAACTTCATAAGCACCATAAATTCCTTCATATATTTCTCTCAGGATGTAGTTGCCTTCCTTCGGAGAAACATACTTAGTCCAAGGATGCATTAGAGATCTTCTGTATAGATTCCATTTATGCATTGAGTAATGAGCTGCCTTCACTTAGAGTTTCCATGCTTGGGCTCTGTTAGCTAGCAAAGTTCTATTTTTGAGATATTGGATTATTAGCTTTATCCATTTTGCAGCTTCTTTGACATTCATAATTTTAACTTCTTTTGTACTTAGTCATGCCATCTCTTATGCTAAACTTAGGTTTTGGAAGATTTGGTTAGTTTTAGTTATTTTCTTTGTTAACATATTTGCTTCCCCACTCTAGTCTCTTATTATTTGAAGTATTTCCCATCTTTCCCCTTCTTGCTCTAACTTCTTTAGGGGCTTGTTGGCTTTTTCAATGTACTTTATTAAGCTAAGCTCTTTGGTATAAAAATACCTTTAATTTGGTTAACTACCAGCTAAGAGTCATAATGAATTCTGAGATGCTTAACCCTCACTTCAATTATGAGCTTCAATTTGATTATTAGTGCTTCTACTCTACTGTATTGTTAGTGGCCTTATAGGTTATTTGGACTACATATTGAATATTATCTTTTTAGGTCTAAGTAATATGAAACCAGCTTTAAATCCTTATGCTCAAGATACACTATCCATAAATAGCTTCCACTCTTGATAGATTATGTTCAGGAATCTATAAAAATTATTCAACAGGCTTTGGAAGGAATTTCGGGAGTGGATCCTAAAGAAATCCCACTTCCTCATGAATTTCTCTTTTTATTTATTTATTTATTTCAATTTAAATAAAATAATTTAATTTGACACTATATTACCATCTATCAATATCTCCTAAATAAAGTCACTTAGTGCCTAAGCTTTTATTTGTTGTTTTGCTTTATATGTGATCTTAAATTTTCCTAGCTAAACTAACCACTACAATAGTCGTCTAAAAGTTTCTAGCCTTTATGACACCTTCTTGAGGGATAGTTTATCTAAACAACAATTAAGTGAGCTTGGAAGTAGTGTGTGAGCTTCTTGGCTCTATATACCGTAGTCATTGCAAACTTATTTAGTTTGTGATATTGAATTTATGCCCCTTGAGTACTTTATTGACATAATAAATAGAATTTTTATTAATCCTATTCTTCTTTTACCAATACTGAGGTGATAAACTCATGTCCAACTAATAAGTATAAGTATAGTATCTCCCCTAGGATTGGCTTACTGAGTAATAGAGGTGAGGCTAAGAATTTCTTCATCTCCTTAAAAGTTTCTTGACATTCTTTATTCCATTCAAAATTCTTAGTGCTTTTTAATACTCAAAAGAGTGGAAGGCTTCATCTGGCTGAACAAAAGATGAATCTTCAGAATGTTGTGATCTAGACATTAGGTTTTTGAAGCTCGTTCAAGATAGTTAGGGCCTTCATGTTTAGAATTGATTCCATCTTCTCCAGATTTTCCTCTATGCCCTTTGGGGAGATTATAAATCCTAGGAATTTTCTTACTTTTTAGATTGAGCTTAATTTGATTTTTGTCAAGTATATGAAGAATTTGCTCAAGATCTAATTCTTCAATGTTTTGGCTTTTGACAATGATATTATTAATATAGACTTCAACATTCTTCCCAATATGATATTTAAATATGAAGTTCATAAGCCTTTGATAGGTGGCCCCAACATTCTTCAGTCTGAATAACATAACTTTGCAGCAGTATAGTCATTTATATATAATAAAGAATGTTTTCTCTTGATCTTTTTTCTTCAATGGAATTTGGTGATAACCTTGGTTGCATCTATAAACCTATATAACTTATGACACACAGTTGAGTCCATAAGCTAATTAATTATAGGGAGTCGACAGTTGTCCTTTGGGAAAGCTTTGTTCATATCAGTACAATCTATGCACATTCTATATTTATCATTGGAGTTTTTAACCAACACCACATTGGCCAACCGTTCTAGGTGCATTACTTCCTTGATAAACTTAGCTTTTAAGAGCTTTTGAGTTTCATATGCTATGATCTACTGCCTTTTGAAAGTAAACTTCCTCTTTTTTTAGATTACTAGTTTTACCTTAGGATCTATATTGAGGTGGTAAGAAACAATGCTTGGATCTATGTCAACAATCTTGGATGCTTTTAAAGTGAAAGTGTTTGAGTGTTTATCTAGTACCAAGCTTATACCTTGACAAATTTCATCATTTACCTTTCCTCCAATTTTGATTATCTTTTTATATTTTAATTTGAACTCATGAATATGATATATAGGCTCAAGTTTTTCACCCTATTTCTCAACCTTTAATAAGTCCAAAGGGAAAGCTTTAGCTTGTTCTTTAATTACCAGTTGATAATATTGCTTTGCAGCTTTTTGATCTCCATGGCTAGTGGTCATATGATCCCTATAAAGTATCTTTATAGCCAGATAACAAATGCTAGTTACAACTCATATATTATAAAATATAGGTATCTTAATGATCCCGATATAAGCTAGCGAGATATCTACTATGTTGAAAGGAGATTTGACCTCAATTATTTTATGAGAATTCTTATTTGTGAGTTCTATAATAAGCTCAGTGGTGCCTATCGATTGTGTTGTTCCTTCATAAAAACTGGTGATGAGATTTTAAATGGGCTTTAGGTCTATGACTAATGCTCCTATTGCTCAGTATGCTTCTTAAGACAAAGCATTTACAGCGCTCCCATAATCTACCAGTATCCTTTTGACCAAGTAATTATTTAAATATTCACTGATAACCAAGGCCTCATTATGTGGATGCCTAATATGCTTTCTATCCTCAATATTGAATATGATAACCAACTATATTTTAGTTAGAGTGTAGATTTCTTTTTTACACCTCTTTTTTCTCCTTCCTAAAAGAAGTGTTTCTATAAATTATCATGTTGACTACTCTGAATACATCTCTGAACTTTCTTTGGCTCACCATCACTCTTTGCTCGGTTATCTGGAGCTCTTTCCCTCTTTGGCTTTATAAATCTTTTTAATGACCCTTTTTAGATAGGCCTCTCTATTGCTCTTTGGAGATCACGAAGTTCCTCAGTGTCATGACCATGATCAAGTGATAATGGTAATATTGACTTTTTTCTATCCTGGCATCCCTTGGATAATGGATCCTTTTAGCTAAAGTCATATCTACTTTGTTATGCTTACTCCATGTCAAGATGTTTGATTTTGAGGTGTTTAAAGTTGTGTACTTCTCTACTTCCCTCTTAAAGCCTTTCATAAGGCTTCAGAATGAGGATGACATTTTCTAATTTTCCTAGTGTCTTGTCTATTTTCCTTTCTGATAGGAATAAAAAATCTACTTTCTTCTTCTATTAGTTATATGTATTCATCTAGGTCTATTAGTTTTATGGCAATCGCCATAACTTCTAAAAATTTTTTTGGCTTATCGGTAATTATTTTATCTTTGAGTTTTGTTATTTAAGTCCTTGCTTTCATGGTATTTATAAAAATTTTATCACTTAGGTTTTCAGTGTGGATAACTACTTTATTGAATCGGTCCAGATAACTCCTCAGGGACTTGGTTGTCCCTTGTTTACATATTTAAAGATCATTTATGTTTTTCAATAGGGGGATGTTTATGATAAAATGAATTCTGAATTGCTAAACTAATTCTTCAAAGGATGAGATGGAATTTTTTAGCAACATATGGAACCATTTTTGAGTAATTTTAGTGAAAGTGCTAAGGAAGACTCGACATATGATGGCATCATTAATGTTTTGGAGCATCATCTTCATTCTGAAGGAGGAAACATGAGTAATCGGGCTTTCGGTTCCATTATATGAATCCAACTGTGGAAATTTGAACTTATGAGGAATTTTGTGTCCTAATAATCCTGTTTATAAAGGGAGTACTTGCCTCTAAAATACATTCATCTTCTTTACTCAGTCTAGTCTAAGCTTTCTCCATCATTGTTTTTACTCGGCGACTGATTTTAGACTCTTCCAATGAGGGAATACTAGTGTTGGATTCTGCCTCCTTGTCTTATAATTATCCTTCTATTTTCTTAGCTTTGGGTTCCTTTACAAGAAGGATAACTTCCTTTGATGCAAAAACTCCCTTTTAAGGGTTATCTTGGGTTAAGACCTACAACTAATGTTTCAATTTATTAATCATAGCTATTTTTTCACAAGATTCAAATGAGTAGCTAGAGTAATTAGGTTGAGTTCTAGTGTTCCAAGAGGAATGGGGAATTCCGACAAACTAGGAAAAGGTACAGATGGGATGGGTCTATTGGTATGTTGTAAGGGTGCAAAGTAAGAGGAAGTGCTGGCCATTAGGGAAGTGTTTGGGTTTTGGATTTGAGGGGGGTAGAGTATTTTGGTTGGAATGGATAAGATGTAATTGGGACATTAATAGGGATTTCAACAGTTTGGGTGGTAGTGTTAGTTCGTGCTAGAATTCCTTGGATAAGGGGAGCTAAATTGGGATTCATAATTGTCTTCTCTTGAAAAATACATTAAATTTTTACAAATAATGAATTTTTAGTATTTTAAGTGATTTTCCCATGAATGGCACCACTTGATAACTGGATTTGGGAACTCCTTCGAACCTTGTATACGTGTTCAAGAAAATAAAGTCAGAGGATAAGGAAATTCCTATAAATACTCTGATGTCTAAGTTAGTAAAGATCTTGAGAATGGCAAAAGGAATGCTTATGGAGATGTGTATATATGGTATGAATGATATGCAAGATTTAGGAAGTATATATAGAGGTGTAAATCAAACCTTGTTAGAGTAGGATTCCTTATTTAGGAAGGTTTTAGTCCTTTTGATTGAGGAAGAAATATATTTTCTATATAGGATCAAGAATAAAATAATTTACCTTCCCTTTTAGAGATTTATATTTCTTATTTGGGTATTAGTTCTTATAATGATACACTGTATGCAATATTATTATCATTTAAAAGAGAACCAATGACCTTTTCTTGTTGGCTAAATGCACAGTTTCACCCCCTGAACTTTACTCCATTAACCTCTAACACTTCTTAACTTTTATTATATTCTATTTAACTTTTAAAATTTTATTTTTAAACTATCTAACCCTCTATAATATATAAAATCGAAGTATTTTTTAAATCAATGATAATATGAATACAAAGTCAACTTATATACACTAAAATAATGTTTAACAAAAGAGAGAATATAATTAAAAACAAAGTTTATATAACTTTTTTATATTAATTTTAATTCTATTTATATTGTTTTGAAAATAATTTTAACATTTTATATATTTAAAATTATTTAAAATTAATTTTTTTATCCTTTTTGATATTGTATGGGTTAAATAGAATTAAAAAGTTCAAATTGAAATGTGAAAGATGTTCAAAATAAAAATAAAAATTGAATAGAAAGTAATAAAAGTTAAGGAACATTACAAGTTAATCGTGTAAAGTTTATAGGGGTAAAACTATGCGTTCGGCCTTTTCTTGTTCTCTTATAAATATGATAAAAACTTGATTATCAATCTATTCTCGGAAATTAGACTCTAACACTATGTTTGGAAAGGAGGAAAGTTGGAGAGGAAAGAAAATAGTAGAGAAAAATATGGGTAGAAAAACACTTTTTCTTATTTGTTTTGGGGTGAGGAAAGTTGGAGAGGAAGGAAAATAATGTTTATTTTCCACTGATCACTATCGCCCCAAATTGAAAAGAAAACCTCACAAACTGTGAGTAAAAATCCACTATTCATGTATGATGCCAACTTTACCCTTCAATTTTTTTTTTCATATTTGCCCTTAATTTTTTTCAACTTTGCCCTTAAAATAAAAAAAACTACACCACACACACTCATGCATAAAATAATAATTACTATAAAAAAAACTTTGGCCATATACAAGTTGGCCATAATAATAATAATAATAATATAAAATTAAAATAATCATAATAGTGTTAAAATTAAAAAACAAACAAATCATAATATAATTCCAATTATGATATTATTTTTAATATTATTATAAATAAATTATTGTAATATCAAAATAAACAAATTAAAAATTAAAAAAAGTTGGTCATATTCATATACAAGTTGGCCATGGAAAAAAACATGAGGCTTCTTGTCCCTTTCTCCATTTTTCTATTACCAATATCACTATTTATAAAAAAAAATTTTATGTTCAAATTTCTTTTTCTTTCAGCCATTTCATTAGAAGAGCGACATGAATATATTCATTTATTTTGTTTGCTCCCATTTGTTACATTACTTAAAATTTTACATGATTTTAGTTCCATTTCATATTCTTTAATGTTCTTTTTGCTATTGTTAAAATCACTATTTATATAATTAGATTTTTTGTATTTCGAATTTGTCACTTTATTAGTAGGATGATGAAAGTATTTCTTTATATTTTGTTGGTTAAAATTTAGTATATTAGTCAAATATTTACGTTAATGTTAATTGTATTTTCATGAATTTTACATATTTTATTATTATTTTTACTATTTTATTTAAGCCCACTGAGCCCATTCAAATAAAAAATTCATTAATAAATTTTTTTATTTTTTATTTTTTTATTTTGATAATAATAATGATTATTATACTACTATTAAAAATAATATCATAATTAAAATAATATTATATTAATATATTTTAATTGGCGGAGTTGTCTTTTAATTAAAAAAATTACATCTATATATATGTCGTTAGTAAGTTTTAATTATGTGGATAGTTAAAATATTATTATGTATCTTTTTGCGTTTTATTTTATTAAAACTACATATGATCTATGAGATCATTGAATATATTAGCATGTATTAAGGAATTTGTAGAACAACAATGTATGTTATATAATTATGATTGTTGTTTCGTGTGTTTTATGTAGCTGATGGGTTGCTTGATACGTAATTTTATTGTAGTTGTCAAATTTTTTATTATCAAACCTAATACAATTTTAATCAATAAAAATACCGTCACTATACAAGTAATTTTTGTTAAATTAATAATTTGGATTTTTGAAAACAAAGAAACTTGAATTGACTAAATTAATGATTTTTGTATTTGTACAAAGTTCATCAATAAAAAATTAATAAAAAAGGGATTCACAAAAAAATAAAGAGTTTTTAGAAAGTACTATTTACTGTATGTGAGGACATAAAAATAAATTTAGCATATACATATATTTTTTATTTTTTTAACATTTTTCTTACTAATAAAAAAAATAAAATAATTTTCTTTTCTTTATATATTATTTTTCTTCAAATTCAAATAAAAAAATTATTTTTTTCATATTTTTCATCCTATTTCCTTTCTTTTTTTTTCTTCCTTTTCCAAATATAGTGTATTGTGTTGATGGTCCCTCGGGTGAGCTATCATTTTCAGCCACAGTTATTGCTTTTCCTTTAATGGAGTCTAACGAACTCTGCATTTTTTTCTTTTAATGGAATATCACATACTGTCTTGACCAGGTTATATAGATTGAATTCCCCACGCATTAATCACAAAAAAATAAAAAATAAAAAATTATGCAATATATTGTTTCAAAAACTCAAATGAATCCAGTCCTTTTCAAATTCGTGATGGGATCAACCATTTCTTATCAACAATGGCATAATTAATATGTATTTTAAATATTTTATGTTTTTTTGAACTATATATACTCATTATTATTATTATTATTATTTTACATATATACACTCATTTTTATGTTTTTACATTGATATATAGCCTAAAATTTGATATTACAATGATCAAGTAGTTAGATAGGTGGAATATACTCATTATTATTTTTTTGAAAAAAAATTAATTAATATGTATAAATTGTTAGAACTGATTGATTTGACAATTGATTTAACACGCATTTTTAATATATTTAAACAATTGACATACGTATTGATTTATTTGGAAATTTTTTGTCACAGTGATGGTATAATATTTATCAGTGATATTTGTAATAGACATATATATATCATTTTTAATGGTTAACTATAAATTATTTAATTGATATATTATAAATTCTACTCTAAAATATAATATACTAAGTTTAGATAAAAATATATAATTTATCCAAAAAAATATTTATATGGGAAAAGTTTTCCATTATGCAAAAAAAATCACATAAATAATGTTTCAATTTTTTAATTTTACTATTTTGATATTTAATTTTTTTTATTTAATTAAGTGTTTAAATTTACAAAAATTTTATTAAATGGAATGTCAAGTAATTTTTATAGCTTAATCCATATTTGATTCTTTACGATTTTATTTTTTTTCTTAATTTATCCGTACATTTTAATTTTTATATATTGACATTCTAGACTTTTATTTGTCTATATATTGACTTCCTATACTTTTCTTTTTCTATATAGTGAGTTCTTTTGATAGTAAGTGAGATCACGGGTCTCACTTGTTATTAAATGAAACTTAAAAAATAAATCCTAATATAAAATAATTTAATAATTTTAATCAAAAAATTGAAAATTTATTAAAATTATTAAAATAATTTTAATAAAATAAATAATAGAAATAAGTATGAAATTCAATGCTTTATTATTAATTAAATATTCTTAAATATTTAAAAATTTTATAAAGCTACAACACAAAATTTAATATATACTTTAAAATTAAGAAAATATAAAAATTTGAAAATTCAAAAAAAAATACTAAAAAGGAGAAGCTATTAGTGATAACTAATAAAATTATTTTTGTGATTAATTTCACTCTTTTGATGAAATTAAAACTAAAACTAATTTATAGAAAAGTATTTTTATTTTTATTTTATGTATCTTACTATAAAAATTTTCTTACTGTATTCTTAAAATTTTTATATTTTTAAAGTTTTCATACTTTTATTGTAAAAGCATATAGAAGAAATTTTTCATAATAAAATGCATAAATATAAAGGTAAAAATAAAATTTTTATTTTTTACAAAATAGTTTTAAGTTTATCAAATTGGAGTAGATTTTATTTCAAAAAAATTTCATTAGTTAACAATAATAGTTTCTCCTTTTTAGTGTCTTTTTTTTGAATTTTTATATTTTTTAATTTTAAAATATATGTTAAATTATGTTTTATGTTTCTTTATGTAAAATTAATAGTAAGTGTTTAATCTCTCATGTATTTCTATTATCAAATTAGAGTGAAATTAATCTCAAAAATAATTTCATTAGTTATCAATAATAAATTT
The DNA here is from genome assembly GCA_947683625.1 of Mallotus nudiflorus. NCBI lineage: Eukaryota > Viridiplantae > Streptophyta > Magnoliopsida > Malpighiales > Euphorbiaceae > Mallotus > Mallotus nudiflorus. The sequence continues at coordinate 146,778 of CANTUR010000017.1, read as the reverse complement.
TGCTTTTTAGTAATTTTTTTAGTTTGAATTTTCATATTTTTATATTTTCTTAATTATAAAATATATGTTTTTTTTAGATAAATTATAAAATATATGTTAAATTATGTATTATAATTTTTATAAAATAAAGTTAGTGTTCCATATAGAAAAATTATTCTAATAATTTTAATAAATTTTAAAATTTTTAATTAAAATTATTTAAATATTCTATATTAGGGTTCATTTTACAAGTTTAATAAAGGTTAGCATCCTATATGAAATTATCAAATCCAATAAGCACCTGCAGGTTTTATATGTCAAAAAATGGGCACACTAATAGACACGTTAGTTGTTCGTTAATGAAATTTTAATGTAAGGTTAATTTTGTAGACTTTTGAAATGTTGTGAGTAAAATTAAAAGTAAAATTAGATTATGATGTTATTTACAAGTGGTAAAAAGGTTAGGATTTTTTATATAATTTTTCCAAATGTTAATAATTAACTAAAATATTTTTTGAAATTAGAAATTGAAAAGTCATTTAAAAGTATTAAGATTTAATTTGTCAAAAATTTTAAATATACAAATTTATTGAAAATTGTAAAAATTACAAGGACCAAATACGATATCTCACAATTCATTAGTAGCTTATGTATATTGATCCTTAATGGAAGGATTCAATGTGTAGAAAAATAAAAATGTAGGAAGTCACTGTATAGACAAATAAAAATATAAAATATCAATCTATGGAACTTAAAATATAAAGAGTAAATTAAGAAAAAAATAACAATACAATGTCAAATACGAATTTAATCAATTTTATAAGTTAAAATGTTTTGGTGTAAAATGTAAATATAGTAAATTAAACTCATTTTACATTATATTTTAAGAAATTAAAAAAAAAATCTACTAAAAATATTAAAGTTCAATTTTTCTTTATGCAAAATTAAATTTCATAAGTTGTTATGTATTGGAGAAGCAACAACTACAAACATTGATTCCTCGTAGGCATGCGTTTCATTACTATTCTGGAAAAGGAAAAACCACTAGTAACCCCATCTATTAGCACATTGTGGGGGGGCGACATTTAGGCTATGTACCTAAATGTATGGCGACCACGGTATTATATGGGTTCAAGGCCCACTAGGATTATTGAATGGGTTTTTAGGGCCAAAAAAGGAGATGAAGTCGCCACTCAGATGAAAATTGGGACACTTTTACAACAATTGAATTCTATGGAGGTTCCCAAAAGCTGCCATCAGAGATTCAGATTCGAAAACTGGGTATGGGCTTTAAATGCCCAACCAACCTTACAGTTGGCTTCTGTTTGTGTTTTGCATTTTATTACTTGTGATTATTAAATTATTTTCTTATTATTATGGTTTGCAAATATTTCCAATTTTACAATTTAATTTGAGTTTGCACATTAATCCTTTTGCATGCTTATTGCCTTGACATTCAAATCAAATATTGAGAATAAATTTACAAACATTCATTCCAAATAAATGGGGTAGAGATTAGGGATTACAATAATTTATACAATTATTACAATAATCAACCCAAATGAAGCCTCTCAAGAACTAATTAATTCACTAATTACATAGTGATTAAAAATCACCAAAACCTATAACAAATAAGGGTTAGTTTTACATTCAAATGAACAACTTTATTTTCAAAAAAATTCAAATTGTATTGGTATAAACATAGACATGAAGATACATATAAACATGTATTAATCACTCTACTAATCCTAAAAGTATAATGTTTGCATGTAATATCAAAATCAATCAGGCAGCATATATGTGTCATATACCAAAAATATACTAAAAAGATACCAAAACAAAGTAGAGTTGTGCAAGACTCTGCACGAGACGCAATCACTACTAGTTTAAAAGGTAATGCCTTTTCAACAGGCACAACAACACAAAAACTACAAGTTTGATAGATTCTAAGCAACTCAAATATTTATGCAAATCAACGTAAATCAGCAACTAAGAACTTAATAATTCACATATTCAGCCTCTAGATGCAATCCTAAGAAAGCAATAAACATAAAAAGGTACAAAATAAAGAAATGAAGTTTCAAATAAAATAAAAAACTGAAAGCTTAAAAACAGAGTTTCTCACTGATTTGAACCCGTTTGATGCTCCTAACTGAAGCCCTTGGAGCTTATTTTGTTCATTTTCGATGTATTGAATGCAAGAATCTCCTTCCTTCTTATAAAGAAATGGATTATTAGCTTTAAGTTCTTTTTTTTTCTTTTTCCTCTTTTTCCTTTTTCTTTCTCTTCAGAATGTTTTCTCTTTTTTCTTTTCCAAAACCTCCATTTTTCTTTTCAGCCTTTTCCTTTGCTTAAATGGCCAACCCCCTTTTAGCCCCTACCCTCTCTCCCTCCCATTTTCCGAAAAATCAAGGTTACTTTCCACTTTGCCTTTTCATCATTGCCTCCTTTCTTTTTTCATTATTTTATGCCCCAAAAGTCTTATTTTTTGGTTCAAAACTCTAGACTTAACGTAGGAAGGTCAATTTTTATATTAATACTGTAATAATAAATAACATTTATTATTTTAGGGGACAGGTGTGAATTGGCGACCCCTCTTTAGTGAGGTGTCACCTCATCGATGGCCAAAGTAAAGAGGTGACGCCTCTTTGAAGAGGCGATTACCTCTTTACTAAGCCTGCTAGGGCTTTAGGCTTAAAAGGCCTAGTTTGGGTTTCATAAAAGGGCTAATGGGCTTAATGTTTTAGGTTTTGGCTAGATATGAAGGCTTCGGGTGTAATATCCCATATTTTTTAAATATTTTTACACTGTACCGGGATATACAGTGTTAATAATTTTTGTATATATACTATGATATTTTTACAAGTTGATGTGTATTTAAAACCTATTTTAATTATTGTGTATTATTTAAAGTCCTTTATGTAAAATTTTACCGGGACTTACATTTTCGGGGAAATTTTCACGTAAATATTTCATTATTAATTATTTTAAATAGATTTACGGACTTGCATGAACTCATACGTATTTTTAAATTACTAAATAAAGACTATGTGGGTATATATTTATTTAATTAGGGTTTAATTTATTACCCTAATATTTTATTATTTGTTTATTAATTTTATTGTTATTTAATTATTTTATTTATTATTAAATTGTCAATATTAAGTGTGTGGTGTATGATTTTTCCCAAATATTTTATTTAAAATTATTTTTTTCTTTTCTTTTCTTTTTCTTTTTTCTTTTTCTTTTTCTTTTTCTTTTCTTTTCCTTTCCTTTTCTTTTCTTCTTCTCCTTTCTTCTTCCCGAGCCCGTTCCTTCTCCCCTCCCGCTGCAACTTCCGACCACCTACCGTCAGTGTGTCGCCAGCAGCTCCGCCTTCCTCAGCCAGCTGCTCCGCCGCCCCTAACCTCCTTCCCCGGCGCCGACTAGCTCCCATTTCCCCCATTTTGGCCGAAACTTCCCTCCTAGTCGTTCACTAACTTTCCGGCCACCATTTTTGACACCGCTGGTCTCTTTTTTCTCTTTGAGCTCCGGTGAGTGTGATTCTAGCTTTGGTTTAAGATGAAATGGTCTTGATTTGCTTAGGTATTGAATTTTTAATTTCGGCCATATTAGGGTTTTTGATTTTTTTGAACTTCGAATTGATTGATTCATGAAAACTCCCTTCACAAATGTTGATCCTAGTAGTTTAATCTATATTTATGAATTTTTGGAGATTATTTTGATTTTTGGGTATTTTTGAATATTTTAATATTATTTTCTAATTTTTGGAAATTAATTAAATAAATTATGAAATTATGTTTTATGATAAATATAGGTGTTAAAATGAATTATAGAAATTTATTTGGAATTTTTATGAATTTCTAAGTATTTATTTTGAATTATTTAAGTTTATGGAATTTTTGGAAAATAGGGTTAATTATGTTTTTAATTAAAATTAATTGGTAAATTGAGTTTAATTATAGATATTATTGATAAATATGTTGAGAAAATTAATTTTGAATAATTATACTATTTTTGGTGAATTTTTGAAGTAATTTTAGTATATTTATATATATAGGGGTATTTTGGTAATTTTACACAAATTGGCTAAAAATGTAATTTAATTGGTTTTAATAGTTATTTAAGGTACAAAAATGATTTCTACAAATTATTTAGTATTTTTAACTAATTAAAACTATTTTTCGTGAATTATTTTCAATTATATATATAATATACGATTTTACTAATAAAATGAGTTTTTATCGGTTTTTATTATGTTTAAAGGTTAATTATGTAATTTTTACCTATAAAATGAATTTCTATGTTATAAGGGTATTTTTGGTATTTCTAAAATTATTATGTGTTTGTGGACCCCGGTCGGTAGACTGTAGTTTGGAGTCCGACCGAGGGGTTGTGAATGAGATGTGGTGTTTATTTTCGAAGTGTGTTTCTTTGCAGGGTCGGCTCTACTCTTTGAGTAGAGATGTCCGTTTTACAAGGGAGGTTCTATCGAATTTTTGGTAGAATTCTCGTAAAATGTGATATCCGGTCGAACCCTAATTTCGATTCTGTGTTTAATATTCTAGATCGAATTCTAGGATTTCTGTTAGGGTTATTTTGATTTATGTCGTTATTATTTGTTTAGTTGCACCGAGACCGAGGCCTAGTGGACCAGGCCCGTCGGACCCATCTCGAGGAGCGCACTAAGTGTGAGTTACTATTTTATATATATGTGCTTTAGGATACATAATTTTAGAAATATATGTTTTATCTTGATTAAATATGCATAAATGATTTAATGATTACTTAAGTTTGTATTTAGTTTATATTTAGTTTATTTTTGGTATATATTAAATTATATGCATGTTTTGTTAATAAAATTATATTTAAAATGTTTTCAAATATATTTCTAGCTTAATTTATAATTTGATTAGATTTATTTGACATATATATACTCGAAATATACCTGGTTTATTTTTGATATATTTCCAGTATATATATGTGGTTTATATTGTTATTTTATTTAAATTCATGCATCATTTATTTGTGAATGGATGTTTTACATTTATTAATGAAGGATATCAATAGAATGTGCTACCTAGTGGGCAGCACTAGGACCGAGTACGTACCGGTGCGCTTATAGCAGATAGGCTATATTACTAACCATTTGTGGATATTGATTGAATTTGATTATTTGATGTGTGATGTGATTTGGGTGTGATTACTGGAGCTCGGTTGACCAAGTGTCTCGGGGCCAATCACACTGGCAGTCAGACTGCTGCAGCTCGATTGACTTAGTGTCTCGGGGCCAGTCTACTGTCCAAATGGATTAAGTGAATATATTTGAAATAAGTGAGCCTGTATGGCTAGAGTGTTGTCTAACACTGTTTTCGAGGTTGCGATATTCTAGGGTTCTATGTGATCCTTCATAAACGATGATTTTCAGTAAAATATATATAAAATGATTTTATTGCATCTGCGTGTATTTGCCTGTATATATGCATATTAGATATATACTGTTGACTGTATGTATTGTCATTTAGTGTGCATGTATATATATTATAGTAATTCACTCAGTGAGGTCTGACTCCCCTCCGTTGACTAATATTTTTTAGGAGAGTCATAATCTTCATACCTCAGTAGCAGGCCTGTACGCCGGATTTCTTCCGCCCCCGGCTTCTTTGTGTAAACTGCTTCTCTGAGTCTTGAGTTTTATTTTATCTAGACACTGCAGTAGTTATTAAATATTTAAAGAGATGTTGTATTATATTTGAAATGGATTTGTATCAAAAAGTGTATATATATATATGAGATGCGTATTTAATTTAAATCCAGTTGGTGCAAATGTTATTATGATATTTGTGATTTTTATTTCCACTGCATTATATAATGTTGTTATTATTATTGCATATTTTATTATTATTTTTTTTAGGCTTGCTACGGGTTCCGGATTCGAAAGAATTCTCATTCCCTAGCGCTGGTCATGGCCCCTATTTTAGGTCGTGACAAAGTTGGTATCAGAGCGGAGTTATATGTCAGGGCTTAGTTATGTGAGTCGTGGCCTTAGTTTTAAAGTTGTGTTTTCTTTTGGTAACTACTGCAGTGAATTAGGTTCGAGTATGTCTTGATCAGTATTCCTTGCTTAGTTTTCTGCGTTATTCCTCCGTTGTCTGTTTTTTCTGAATCTTTTCATTTGTCTTTTCAGTATGAGGAGGCGAGCGCGTGTCGCTCCACCGGTCGTTGAGGCCGAGGATGATGAGTCTTTTCAGGATGAGGTTTTACCTCCTGAGCAGCCAGTTAGACGTAGAGGTCGTGGCAGAGGTAGACCTCGAGGAGCGGCAGGTCGTCGTAGGCAGAGAGAGTTACAAGACGAGGAGCCTGTTGAGCCTGAGTTTGATATTCCTGTTCCTCCAGTTGTTCAGCCTGTTCAGCCTGCCTATCAGCAGGGTATGTCTGACCCTGAGGCAGCTTTGTTCTATGCCAGAGTTGGCAGGATTGCGTTTGATGGTACTTCTGATCTGTTAAATTTTCTGCATGTGATTGAGACTTGAACTCGGACTGCTCATACCAAGTACCAGCGGATCATGATCATTGAGTTGTTTGTCGAGGGACCAGCCTTAGATTGGTTTATTCAGGTGATCCAGCCTTACATGATGACGATGACCTGGGCTCAGTTCCGAGATCAATTTTTGAGGAGATTCTGTCCAGAGCCGCTTCATTTGAGCTATCGTCTCCGGTTGACCAGCATTTCTCGCGTTGATCGATTTGTAGAGGAGTACACCCGAGAGTTTCTTCTTCTGGGTAGATATGTAGAGGATCTGATGCGAGATCAGTATTTTGCGGTCACTACCTACGTTACTGGTTTGGGTTTAGCTTTTGCTAGTATGCCTACAGCAGGCCTTACTCTGGAGTCTGTGATTGAGTTGGCTAAGGAGATTGAGCTGAGGCTAGTTAGGCAGGGAGCGATGCCTGATTACTACCAGCTGGGAGTTCAGTCGAGTGGATTGCAGGCTACTCCGTATTCTAGTTTTCACATTGGTTCGAGTAGTCAGCAGTGAGGTCCGACTCAGTAGAGTCAGAGACAGCAACAGCGAGTGCATCAGAGCAGTAGACATGGCCGTGGAGGTCAGCGTAGATCATTCAGATTTGGGTCAAGTGCTTCGAGCAGCAGCAGTGGTCGTAGTTCTGGATCAGCGGCCAGCGTTTGCTAGACTTGCGGTAGAGTCCATCAGGGATCGTGTTATCTGACACCACTAACATGCTTCAGATACGGGCAGACAAGATATTTTTCTAGATCGTGTCCTTACTTCAGATATTAGCAGCCGAAGATTCCGCGATTCCCACAGCAGTCGATTGCTAGTGCTGCACCAGTTCCATTTCAGTTACCACCAATTCAGCATCAGAGTTCCACTCAGCTTGTTCCACAGCAGAGTCGTGGTAGAGGTACTAGAGGAGGTGCCAGAGGTGTTGGCTAGGCTTCTACCAGTCAGCAAGGAGGTCGAGGTCAGGCCAGAGTTTTCCATCTCACTCAGCAGGATGCTCAGGCATCTAATGCAGTCATGGCAGGTATTGTTTCTATTTGTTACCTGGATGCATGGGTTTTGTTTGATCCGGGTGTCACACATTCGTTTGTTTCTCCCATTTTTACTTCTAAATCTTGTTGGCAAGCTTTGAGGATGGCTTTTCCTTTGTCTGTTGCCACTCTTCTGAGCGATTCCTTGGACATCGATATTGTTCTTTCTGGTTGTCCAGTTCTCGTGGGAGATAGAGAATTACCCGCTGATTTAATTCTGTTGGATGTGATGGAGTTTGATGTTTTTTTGGGAATGGATTGGTTATCTCAGCACTATGCCGTGGTAGATTGCAGGAATAAAGAGGTGATGTTCAGAATTTCTGATGAAGAAGAGTTTAAGTTTGTGGGTGATAAGAGTTCAGCACCTCAGAATCTTATTTCTGCTATTACGGCTAGGAAGTTATTGAGGAAAGGATGTCAGGGATAGTTGGCATTGGTCAGGGATCCTTCAGTGGAGAAGTTGTCACTCACAGATGTTCCTGTTGCTTGTGAGTTTCCTGATGTTTTTCCCGAGGAGTTGCCAGGTTTACCACCTCATAGAGAGATTGAGTTCTGTATTGATGTGGTCCCAGGCACTACTCCTATATCTATGCCACCCTACAGAATGGCTCCTGCAGAGTTAGAAGAGTTGAAGGAGCAGTTGCAAGAGTTGTTGGATAAAGGTTTCATCAGACCTAGTGTTTCTCCTTGGGGTGCACCAGTCCTATTTGTGAAGAAGAAGGATGGTACCCTGAGACTATGCATCGACTATAGAGAACTGAATAAGGTGACAATGAAGAACAAGTATCCTCTCCCGAGGATAGATGACTTGTTTGATCAGCTACAGGGTGCACAGTTCTTTTCTAAGATTGATATGAGGTCGGGTTATCATCAGCTACGGATTTGTGAAGGTGATATTCCTAAGACAGCATTCCGCACGCGATATGGCCATTATGAGTTTCTGGTGATGTCTTTTAGTTTGACTAATGCACCAGCAGCTTTTATGGACCTGATAAACAGGGTATTCAGACTATATGTGGATCAATTTCTGGTAGTCTTCATTGATGATATACTGGTTTATTCGAGGAATATGGAGGAGCATGTATATCCCTTGAGGATTGTACTACAGACACTGAGAGATCATCAGCTTTATGCTAAATTCTCAAAGTGTGATTTCTAGATGGAGAGTGTTTCTTTTCTTGGACACGTAGTGTCTAAAGAAGGTATTCAGGTTGATCCACAGAAGATTGAGGCAATGTCTGAGTGGCCTAGACCGACTTCTATCATAGAGATTCAAAGTTTTCTGGGTTTAGCCGGGTATTATAGGCGGTTTGTGTAGGATTTTTCTAGAATAGCAGGCCTTTTGACTCACTTGACTTAGAAGAATGTTAGATTTGAGTGGTCAGAAGCTTGTGAGAATAGTTTTTAATTATTGAAGGAGAAATTGACCACAGTGCCAGTATTAGCTTTGCCTAATAGTGTGGATAAGTTCACAGTTTACTGTGATGCCTCTAGAATTGGCCTTGGTTGTGTGTTGATGCAGAATGGAAGGGTGATAGCCTCTGCTTCGAGGCAGTTGAAGAAGCATGAGCAGAACTATCCTACACATGACCTTGAAATGGCTGCAGTGATCTTTGCTTTAAAGATCTGGAGACATTATTTGTACGGGGTGACTTGTGAGATATTTACTGATCACAAGAGCCTTAAGTACATTTTCCAATAGCGAGATCTGAATCTGAGGCAGAGGAGATGGTTAGAACTATTGAAGGATTACGATTGTGAGATTCTATATCATCCGAGTAAAGCTAATGTGGTAGCAAATGCCTTGACTAGAAAGTCCTTAGGCATTCTTGCTCACATCTGTGTTGAGAGGAGATCGTTGATCCAGGAGTTGCATCTGTTGGTGGATCAAGGTCTGATGATGAAGATTAGTAGGTCAGGTGGACTGCTAGCTCAGTTTAAAGTGCGATCTATATTGAGGGATATGATTAAAGCAGCTCAGAGCCGAGATCCTATTCTAGAAGAGCTTGCAGAGAATGTCAAAGCAGGGAAGTTCACTGATTTCACACTCGATGATGATGGTGTGTTGTGGATCAGTGGTAGATTGTGTGTTCCTGATGTGGATGATTTGAGAGAAGAGATCCTTGAGGAAGCACATTCTACAGCTTATAGCGTACATCCAGGTATTACTAAGATGTACCACAGTATCAGAGATTTATACTGGTGGGATAGATTGAAGAAGGATGTCGCTGATTATGTTGCTAAGTGTTTGACGTGTCAGTAAGTGAAAGTCGAACATCAGAAGCCTTCTGGGAAGCTTCAGCCTCTTCCTATTCCCGAATGGAAGTGGAAAAGGATAGCTATGGATTTTGTGGTCAGTTTACCTCGTTCGAAGGATGGATACGATTCCATCTGGGTGATTGTAGACAGATTGATGAAGTCTGCACATTTCTTACCTGTGAAATCCACTTATTCAGTTGCTAGATTGGCGAAGTTGTATGTGAAGCATATTGTGTGCCTTCATGGAGTACCTGTGTCCATTGTGTCAGATAGAGGTTCAGTGTTTACTTCTCATTTTTGGCAGAACTTGCAGGAAGCGATGGGCACTAGGTTGGACTTCAATACTACTTTTCATCCTCAGACAGATGGTCAGTCTGAGAGGATGATCCAGACATTGGAAGATATGTTGAGGATGTGTGTCCTGGATTTAGGAGGTAACTAGGATGATCATTTGCCACTCGTAGAGTTTGCATATAATAACAGCTACCATAGCAGTATTGCTATGGCACCGTATGAGGCGTTGTATGGAAGGAAGTGTAGATCCCCTTTGAGTTGGGATGAGATTGGTGAGAGAGCTTTGACTGGACCTGAGATGGTTCAGGATGCTGCAGAGAAAGTCACCGTGATTAAATGCAGATTAGAGACCGCAGTTAGTAGGCAGAAGAGTTATGCAGATCCTAGGCGCAGAGATGTGGAGTTTCAAGTCGGAGATTTTATTTTTCTGAAGGTATCTCCGATGAAGGGTGTGATGAGATTTGGCAAGAAGGGTAAGTTAGCACTGAGATATATTGGACCGTTTGAGATTCTGGAGAGAGTTGGCATTGTTGCATATCGGTTGGATTTGCCTCCGAGTATGTCACAGGTGCATCCAGTATTTCATATCTCGATGCTGAGGAAGTATATCTCAGACCCTTCACACGTGTTGCAGCCTGACAGTGTAAAAGTGAGTGAAGATTTGACATTTGTGGAAGAACCTATGGCGATCGGTAACTATCAAGTTCGACAGTTGCAGTTGAAGCAGATTCCGATGGTCAAGGTTCTATGGCGTAGTGATAGAGTCGAGGAGCATACGTGGGAGATTGAAGCTGAGATGCGAGCTTCTTACCGTATCTCTTTCCTTCCTGATCCTGTAATCTTTTCTTTCTGGAATTCGGGGACAAACTCTTATAAGGGGGGAAGACTGTAATATCCCGTATTTTTTAAATATTTTTACATTGTACCAGGATATACAGTGTTAATAATTTTTGTATATATACTATGATATTTTTACGAGTTGATGTGTATTTAAAACCTATTTTAATTATTGTGTATTATTTAAAGTCCTTTACGTAAAATTTTCCCGGGACTTACATTTTCGGGGAAATTTTCACGTAAATATTTCATTATTAATTATTTTAAATAGATTTATGGACTTGCATGAACTCATACATATTTTTAAATTACTAAATAAAGATTATATGTGTATATATTTATTTAATTAGGGTTTAATTTATTACCCTAATATTTTATTATTTGTTTATTAATTTTATTGTTATTTAATTATTTTATTTATTATTAAATTGTAAATATTAAGTGTGTGGTGTGTGATTTTTCCCAAATATCTTATTTAAAATTATTTTTTTCTTTTCTTTTCTTTTTCTTTTTTCTTTTTCTTTTTCTTTTTCTTTTCTTTTCCTTTCCTTTTCTTTTCTTCTTCTCCTTTCTTCTTCCTGAGCCCGTTCCTTCTCCCCTCCCACTGCAACTTCCGACCACCTATCGTTGGTGTGTCGCCAGCAGCTCCGCCTTCCCCAGCCAGCTGCTCCGCCGCCCCTAACCTCCTTCCCCGGCGCCGGCTAGCTCCCATTTCCCCCATTTTGGCCGAAACTTCCCTCCTCGCCGTTCACTAACTTTTCGGCTACCATTTTCGACACCGCTGGTCTCTTTCTTCTCCTTGAGTTCCGGTGAGTGTGATTCTAGCTTTGGTTTGAGCTGAAATGGTCTTGATTTGCTTAGGTTTCGAATTTTTAATTTCGGCCATATTAGGGTTTTTGATTTTTTTGAACTTCAAATTGATTGATTCATGAAAAATCCCTTCAAAAATGTTGATCCTAGTAGCTTAATCTACATGTATGAATTTTTGGAGATTATTTTGATTTTTGGGTATTTTTGAATATTTTAATATTATTTTCTAATTTTCGGAAATTAATTAAATAAATTATGAAATTGTGTTTTATGATAAATATAGGTGTTAAAATGAATTATAGAAATTTATTTGGAATTTTTATGAATTTCTAAGTATTTATTTTGAATTATTTAAGTTTATGGAATTTTTGGAAAATAGGGTTAATTATGTTTTTAATTAAAATTAATTGGTAAATTGAGTTTAATTATTGATATTATTGATAAATATGTTGAGAAAATTAATTTTGAATAATTATACTATTTTTGGTGATTTTTTGAAGTAATTTTAGTATATTTATATATATAGGGGTATTTTGGTAATTTTACACAAAATTGGCTAAAAATGTAATTTAATTGGTTTTAATAGTTATTTAAGGTATAAAAATGATTTCTACAAATTATTTAGTATTTTTAACTAATTAAAACTATTTTTCGTGAATTATTTTCAATTATATATATAATATACGATTTTACTAATAAAATGAGTTTTTACCGGTTTTTATTGTGTTTAAAGGTTAATTATGTAATTTTTACCTATAAAATGAATTTCTATGTTATAAGGGTATTTTTGATATTTCTAAAATTATTATGTGTTTGTGGACCCCGGTCGGTAGACTGTAGTTTGGAGTCCGACCGAGGGGTTGTGAATGAGATGTGGTGTTTATTTTCGAAGTGTGTTTCTTTGCAGGGTTGGCTCTACTCTTTGAGTAGAGAGATGTTCATTTTACAGGGGAGGTTCTGCCGAATTTTTGGTAGAATTCTCGTAAAACGTGATATCCGGTTGAACCCTAATTTCGATTCTGTGTTTAATATTCTAGATCGAATTCTAGGATTTCTGTTAGGGTTATTTTGATTTATGTCATTATTTTTTGTTTAGTTGGGCCGAGACCGAGGCCTAGTGGACTAGGCCCGTCGGACCCATCTCGAGGAGCGCACTAAGTGTGAGTTACTATTTTATATATATGTGCTTTAGGATGCATAATTTTAGAAATATATGTTTTATCTTGATTAAATATGCATAAATGATTTAATGATTACTTAAGTTTATATTTAGTTTATTTTTGGTATATATTAAATTATATGCATGTTTTGTTAACAAAATTATATTTAAAATGTTTTCAAATATATTTCTAGCTTAATTTATAATTTGATTGGATTTATTTGATGTATATATACTCGAAATATACCTGGTTTATTTTTGGTATATTTTCAGTATATATATGTGGTTTATATTGTTATTTTATTTAAATTCATGCATCATTTATTTGTGAATGGATGTTTTACATTTATTAATGAAGGATATCAATAGAACGTGCTACCTAGTGGGCAGCACTAGGACCGAGTACGTACCGGTGCGCTTATAGCAGATAGGCTATATTACTAACCATTTGTGGATATTGATTGAATCTGATTATTTGATGTGTGATGTGATTTGGGTGTGATTGCTGGAGCTCGGTTGACCAAGTGTCTCGGGGTCAATCACACTGGCAGTCAGACTGCTGGAGTTCGGTTGACTTAGTGTCTCGGGGCCAGTCTACTGTCCAAATGGATTAAGTGAATATATTTGGAATAAGTGAGCCTGTATGGCTAGAGTGTTGTCTAACATTATTTTCGAGGTTACGATATTCTAGGGTTCTATGTGATCCTTCATAAACGATGATTTTCAGTAAAATATATATAAAATGATTTTATTGCATCTGCGTGTATTTGCCTGTATATATACATATTAGATATATACTATTGACTGTATGCATTATCATTTAGTGTGCATGTATATATATTATAGTAATTCACTTAGTAAGGTCTGACTCCTCTCCATTGACTAATATTTTTCAGGAGAGTCATCATCTTCAGACCTCAGTAGCAGGCCTGTACGCCGGATTTCTTCCGCCCCGGCTTCTTTGTGTAAACTGCTTCTCTGAGTCTTGAGTTTTATTTTATCTAGACACTGCAGTAGTTATTAAATATTTAAAGAGATGTTGTATTATATTTGAACTGGATTTGTATCAAAAGAGTTTATATATATATATATGAGATGCGTATTTAATTTAAATCCAGTTGGTGCAAATGTTATTATGATATTTATGATTTTTATTTCCGCTGCATTATATACTGTTGTTATTATTATTGCATATATTTTTTTTAGGCTTGCTACGGGTTCCGGATTCAAAAGAATTCCCGTTCCCTAGTGCCGGTCATGGCCCCTGTTTTGGGTCGTGACATCGGGCTAGGTTCATTCTCTCAAATTCATTTTAAAGAAGATCTCGAGCTCTCTTTGCATTTAAAATTTGGTCTATCTCATCACTTGGCTTTTATTGCAGGCCAATTAAATTGAGGGTGTCTATAGTTTGTCTCCTTGGTTTTTTAAAAAATGGATTTATGAAATTATTTTTTGAAAAAGCATTGTGCACAACATATAGTAAGAGTGACATACCTGACCTGCAAGCTTCACTTGGGTCGTCAGTTTCGAGAATTCAAACCCGCAAGGTCAAACTTTGACTTGAAACATGACCATGATCCTTGAGTTTTTTTGGCTTGATCAGTCAGTCATTATAGATTTAGCATGAACTCCTACCTTTCCGACTCAAGCTTCACTTAGTATAAAAGGATGGTGTCTTGAGCCTTTTTGACATAAAACTGGTGAAATTTAACCATGTTCCTTTAGTTTTCCTGGCCTGATCAATTACTCATTATAAATTTGGCATGAACTTTGAGCCTTTATGACATAAAACTTACTCAGTAGAAAAGGATGGTGTCCTGAGCCTTTCTGACATAGAACTGGTGAAATGTAACCATGTTCCTTGAGTTTTCCTGGCTTGATTAGTTGCTCATTATAAATTTGGCATGAACTTTGAGCCTTTATGACAAGAAACTCACTTAATAGAATGATCCCAAGTTTTCTTGGCCTAAGTCATCATACAAAAATGCAATCTTGGGCTTTCTTGGCCCGAGTCATCACTCAAAAGCAATCTTGGGTTTTCCTGGCCCAAGTCATCTCATAGAAATGTGATCCTGGGTTTTTTTGGCCCGAGTCATTGCTCATAATGGTGATCTTGAGTTTTCTTAGCTTGAGTCATCATATAAAAATACGATCCCAGATTTTCTTGGCCTGAGTCATTGCTCACAACGGTGATCCTAGGTTTTCCTAATTCGAGTCATTATATAAAAATGCGATCCCGAGTTTTCCTAGTTTGAGTCATTGCTCACAAATAGAAGATGCACTTCGGGAATACAACCCAATCAAACACTCTTCAGACTAATGCTTTGATAAGAAAATTTATAATTCTTCAATATTTAATGTAATATCCCGTGTTTTTTTTTAAAATATTTTTACACTGTACCGAGATATGCAGTGTTAATAATTTCTGTATTTTATATGATATTTTTATGAGTTAATATGTATTTAAAACCTATTTTAATTACTGTATATTATTTTCAGTGTTTTACCTAAAATTTTCCCGGGACTTGCATTTTCGGGGAAATTTTCACGTAAACAATTTATTATTAATTATTTTAAATGTATTTACGGACTTGCATGAACTCATGCGTATTTTTAAATTATTAAATAAAGCCGTGTGTGAATATTTATTTAATTAGGGTTTAATATATATAACCCTAATATTTTATTATTTATTTATTTATTTACTGTTATTTAATTATTTTATTTATTATTAAATTATTTTATTATTATTTAATTATTTTATTTTATTTTATTTTTCTTTTTCTCTTTTTCTTTTTCTTTTCTTTTTCTTTCTTTTCTTTTCCTTCTTTTTCTTTTTCTTCTTCTTCTTCTTCCCTTCTCTCCCGCGCGCCCGACCACCCACCTCACTCCTCACCGCTGCAACTTCCGATTTCCGACCGTCGGTGTGCCGCCAGGAGCTCCACCTTCCTCAGCCAGCCACTCCGCCGCCCCCAGCTCCCTTCCCCGGCGCCGGCAAGCCCTTTCTCCTCCATTTCCGGCCGAATCTCCATTTCTTCATAACTTCCGATTCCGGCCACCGTTTTTGACACCGCTGGTCTCTTTCTTCTCCTTGAGCTCCGGTGAGTGTGATTCTAGCTTTGGTTTGAGCTAAAATGGTCTAGAATTGCTTAGTTTTCGATTTGTCAATTTCGGCCTATTAGGGTTTTTGATTTTTTTTGAGCTTCGAATTTGATGATTCATGGAAACTTCCTTCACAAATGTTGTTCCTAGTAGCTTAATCTACATGTATGAATTTTTGTAGAATTTTTGGAGATTGTTTGGATTTTTGGGTATTTTTGAATATTTTAATATTATTTTCTAATTTTCGGAAATTAATTATTTAAATTATGAAATTGGAGTTATGGTTGAATTAGGTGTTGAAATGAATTATAGGAATTTATTTGGAATTTTTATGAATTTCTAAGTATTTATTTTGAATTATTGAAGTTTATGGAATTTTGGAAAAATTAGGTTAAATGTGTTTTTATTTGAATTTAATTGGTTAATTGAGTTTAATTATTAATATTACTGATAAATATGTTGAGAAAATTAATTTTGGATAATTGTATGATTTTTGGTGAATTTTTGAAGTAATTTAAGTATATTTATATATATAGGGGTATTTTGGTAATTTTACCCTAAATTGTCTAAAAATGTAATTTAATTGGTTTTAATATTTATTTAAGGTATAAAAATGATTTCTACAAAATATTTGGTATTTTTAACTAATTAAAACTATTTTTCGTAAATTATTTTCAATTATATATATAATATACGATTTTTCTAATAAAATGAGTTTTAATCGGTTTTTATAGTGTTTCAAGGTCAATTATGTAATTTTTATTTATAAAATGTATTTCTGTGATTTAAGGATATTTTTGGTATATCTGGAATCATTCTGTGTTTGTGGACCCCGGTCGGTGGACTGTAGTTTGGAGTCCGACCGCGGGATTTTGATTGTGTTGAGCTTGTATTTCGAAGTGTGTTTCTTTGCAGGGTCGGCTCTACTCTTTTGAGTAGAGAGATGTCCATTTTACGGGGGAGGTTCTGTCGGATTTTCGATAGAATTCTCGTAAAACGTGATGTCCAGTCGAACCCTAATTCTGTTTTCGTATTTTGATACTCTAGATTGAATTCTAGGATTTCTATTAGGGTTACTCTGATATCGGTTATTTATTTCTTGTTTAGTTGCGCCGAGACCGAGGGCTAGTGGACCAGGCCCGTCGGACCTGTCTCGTGGAGCACATTAGGTGAGTTACTATACTATATATATATGCTTAGGCTGCATGATTTAGAAATGCATGTTTTATGATGATTAAATATGCATAAATAATTTGATTATTTCTTAAGTTTACATTAAGTATATTTTTGGTTTATTTTTGGTATATATTAAATTGTATGCATGTTTTGTAAATAAAATATATTTAAAATGTTTTAAAATATATTTCCAGCTTAATTTATAATTTGATTGAATTTATTTGACGTATATATACACGAAATATACCTGGTTTACTTTTGGTATATTTCCGGTATATATATGGTTTATATTGTTGTTTTATTTAAATTCATGCATCATTAATTGTGAATGAATGTTTTATATTTAATGATGAAGGATATCAATAGAACGTGCTACCTAGTGGGCAGCACTAGGACCGAGTACGTACCGGTACGCCTATAGCTTTAGGCTATAATACTAACTTATTTGTGGATATTGATTTGATTATGATTATTGTTATGTGTGAGATGTGATTTGGGTGTGATTGCTGGAGCTCGGTTGACCAAGTGTCTCGGGGCCAATCACACTGGCAGTTAGACTGCTGGAGCTCGGTTGATTTAGTGTCTCGGGGCCAGTCTACTGTCCAAATGGATTAAGTGGATATATTGGAATAAGTGAGCCTGTATGGCCAGAGTGTTGTTTAACACTATTTTCTGAGGTTGCGATATTCTAGGGTTCTATGTAATCCTTCATAAAAGATGATTTTCAGATAAATATATAAAAATGATTTTATTGCATCTGTGTGTAATTGCCTGTATATATACATATTATATATACTGTTGATTGTATGCATTATCACTTAGTGTGTATGTATATATATTATAGTAATTCACTCAGTGAGGTCTGACTCCCCTCCGTTGACTATTTTTCAGGAGAGTCAACTTCCTTAGACCTCAGTAGCAGGTCGATACGCCGGATTTCTTTCGCCCCGACTTCTTTATGTAAATTGTCTACTTGAGTCTTATTTATTTTATCTAGACACTGCAGTAGTTGTGAATTGAAGTGTTGGATTTCATGTATTTTATTTTAAGGAGATGTATTATGTTGAAACCAGATTTGTATTAAAGATTATATATATGTGATGAGATGGGTTTTGAATTTAATCCAGTTGATATGGATGATATTATGATATTATGATTTTATTTTCCGCTGCATATTATACTGTTACTGTTATTATGGCATGCTTTATTTTATTTTTAGGCTTGCTACGGGTTCCGGATTCGAAAGAATTCCGATTCCCTAGCGCCGGTCATGGCCCCTGTTTTGGGTCGTGACAAAGTTGGTATCAGAGCGGAGTTCTGTGTCAGGGCTTAGTTATGTGAGTTGTGGCCCTAGTTTTAAAGTTGTGTTTTCTGTTGGACTAATGCAGTGTATTAGGTTCGAGTATGTCTTGATGAGTATTCCTTGCTGTAGTTTTCAGCGTTATTCCTCCATTGTCTGTTTTGTCTGAATCTTTCCGTTTGTCTTTTCAGAATGAGGAGGCGAGCGCGTGTCGCTCCACCGGTCGTTGAGGCCGAGGATGATGAGTCTTTTCAGGATGAGGTTTTACGTCCTGAGCAGCCAGTTAGACGTAGAGGTCGTGGCAGAGGTAGACCTCGAGGAGCGGCAGGTCGCCGTAGGCAGAGAGAGTTACAGGACGAGGAGCCTGTTGAGCCTGAGTTTGATGTTCCTGTTCCTCCAGTTGTTCAGCCTGTTCAGCCTGCCTATCAGCAGGGTATGTCTGACCCTGAGGCAGCTTTGTTCTATGCCCGAGTTGGCAGGATTGCTTTTGATGGTACTTCTGATCCTTTAGATTTTCTGCATGCGATTGAGACTAGGACTCGGACTGCTCATACCAAGTACCAGAGGATCATGATCGTTGAGTTGTCTGTCGAGGGACCAGCTCTAGATTGGTTCATTCAGGTGATCCAGCCTTATATGATGACGATGACATGGGCTCAGTTTCGAGAGCGATTCATGAGGAGATTTTGTCCAGAACCTCTTCGTTTGAGTTATCGTCTTCGGTTGACCAGTATTTCTCGTGGAGATCGATCTGTAGAGGAGTATACCCGAGAGTTTCTTCGTCTGGGTAGATATGCTGAGGATCTGATGCGAGATCAGTATTTCGCTGTCACTACATATGTTACTGGTTTGGGTTCAGCTTTTGCTGGTATGCCTACAGCAGGTCTTACTCTCGAGTCTGTGATTGAGCTAGCTAAAGAGATCGAGCTGAGATTAGTTAGGCAGGGAGCGATGCCTGATTATTACCAGCTGGGAGTTCAGTCGAGTGGATCGCAGGCTACTCCATATTCGAGTTTTCATATTGGTTCGAGTAGTAAGCAGCGAGGTTCGACTCAGCAGAGTCAGAGACAGCAGCAGCGAGTGCATCGGAGCAGTAGACATGGCCGTGGAGGTCAGCGTAGATCGTTTAGATTCGGGTCAGGTGCTTCGAGCAGTAGCAGTGGTCGTAGTTCTGGATCAGTGGCCAACGTTTGTCAGACTTGTGGTAGAGTCCATCAGGGACCGTGTTATCTGACACCACTGACATGTTTCAGATGCGGGCAGACAAGATATTTTGCCAGATCGTGTCCTTATTCCGGGTATCAGCAGCAGTAGATTTCGCGATTCCCACAACAGTCGATTGCTAGTGCAGCACCCGTGCCATTTCAGTTGCCACCACAGCCCAGCATCAGAGTTCCACTCAGTTTGTTCCACAGCAGAGTCATGGTAGAGGTACTAGAGGAGGTGCCAGAGGTGTCGGCCAGGCTTCTACCAGTCAGCAGGGAGGTCGAGGTCAGGCCAGAGTTTTTCATCTGACTCAGCAGGATGCTCAGGCATCTAATGCAGTCGTGGCAGGTATTGTTTCTGTTTGTTACCTGGATGCATGGGTTTTGTTTGATCCGGGTGCCACGCATTCGTTTGTTTCTCCTATTTTTGCTTCTAAATCTTGTTGGCAAGATTCGAGGATGGCTTTTCCTTTGTCTGTTGCCACTCCTCTGAGCGATTCTTTGGACGTCGATATTGTTCTTTCTGGTTGTCCAGTTCTCGTGGGAGATAGAGAATTACCCGCTGATTTGATTTTGTTGGATGTGATGGAGTTTGATGTTATTCTGGGAATGGATTGGTTGTCTCAGCACTTCATCGTGGTAGATTGCAGGAATAAGGAGGTGACTTTTAGAATTCCTGGTGAAGAAGATTTTAAGTTTGTTGGTGATAGGAGTTCAGCACCTCAGAATCTTATTTCTGCTATTTCTGCTAGGAAGTTGTTGAAGAAGGGATGCCAGGGATATTTGGCATTGGTTAGGGATACGTCAGTGGAGAAGTTATCACTCACAGATGTTCCTGTTGCTTGTGAGTTTCCTGATGTTTTTCCCGAGGAGTTGCCAGGTTTACCACCTCATAGAGAGAGTGAGTTCTGTATAGATGTGGTTCCAGGTACTACTCCTATATCTATACCACCCTATCGTACGGCTCCTGCAGAGTTGAGAGAGTTGAAGGAGCAGTTGCAAGAGTTGTTGGATAAAGGTTTCATTAGACCTAGTGTTTCCCCTTGGGGTGCACCAGTCCTGTTTGTGAAGAAGAAGGATGGTACCCTGAGACTGTGCATTGACTACAGAGAGCTGAATAAGGTGACGGTGAAGAACAAGTATCCTCTCCCGAGGATAGATGATTTGTTTGATCAGCTCCAGGGTGCACAATTCTTTTCTAAGGTTGACTTGAGGTCGGGTTATCATCAGTTGCGGATTAGTGAAGCTGATATTCCTAAGACAGCTTTCCGCACTAGATATGGCCATTATGAGTTTCTGGTGATGTCTTTTGGTTTGACTAATGCACCAGCAGCTTTTATGGACCTGATGAATAGAGTATTCAGACCGTATGTGGATTAGTTTGTAGTAGTCTTCATTGATGATATACTGGTATATTCGAGGAGTATGGAAGAGCACGTATATCATTTGAGGATTGTACTACAGACACTGAGAGATCATCAGCTTTATGCTAAATTCTCAAAGTGTGATTTCTGGATGGAGAGTGTTTCTTTTCTTGGACACATAGTGTCTAAAGAAGGTATTCAGGTTGATCCACAGAAGGTTGAGGCAGTATCTGAATGGCCTAAACCTACTTATGTTACGGAGATTCGGAGTTTTCTGGGTTTAGCCAGGTATTATAGGCGGTTTGTGCAGGACTTTTCCAGGATAGCAGCCCCTATGACTCGCTTGACTCAGAAGAATGTTAGATTTGAGTGGTCAGAAGCTTGTGAGAATAGTTTTCAATTGTTGAAGGAGAAGTTGACCACAGCGCCAGTATTAACTTTGCCTAATAGTGTGGATAAGTTCACAGTTTACTGTGATGCCTCTAGAATTGGTCTTGGTTGTGTGTTAATGCAGAATGGAAGGGTGATAGCCTATGCTTCGAGGCAGTTGAAGAAGCATGAGCAGAACTATCCCACATATGATCTTGAGATGGCTGCAGTGATCTTTGCTTTGAAGATTTGGAGACATTATTTGTACGGGGTGACTTATGAGATATTTACTGATCACAAGAGCCTTAAGTACATTTTTCAGCAGCGAGATTTGAATTTGAGGCAGAGAAGATGGTTGGAATTGTTGAAGGATTATGATTGCGAGATTCTTTACCATTCGGGTAAAGCTAATGTGGTAGCAGATGCCTTGAGTAGGAAGTCCTCAGGTAGTCTTGCTCACATCAGTGTTGAGAGGAGACCATTGATCCAAGAGTTGCATCTGATGGTGGATCATGGTCTGATGATGAAGATCAGTAGATCGGGTGGACTGTTAGCTCAATTTAAAGTACGATCTGTACTGAGGGATAGGATTAAAGCAGCTCAGAGCCGAGATCCTATTCTAGAAGAGCTTGCAGAGAATGTCAGAGCAGGGAAGTTCACTGATTTCACACTCGATGATGATGGTGTGTTGTGGATAAGTGGTAGATTGTGTGTTCCTGATGTGGATGATTTGAGAGAAGAGATCTTAGAGGAAGCACATTCTACAGCCTACAGCGTTCATCCAGGTGTTACTAAGATGTACCACAGTATCAGAGAGCTATACTGGTGGGATGGATTGAGGAAAGGATGTTGCTGATTATGTTGCTAAGTGCTTGACGTGTCAGCAAGTGAAAGCCGAACATCAGAAGCCTTCTGGGAAGCTTCAGCCTCTTCCTATTCCCGAGTGGAAGTGGGAAAGGATAGCTATGGATTTTGTGGTAGGTTTACCTCGTTCGAAGGATGGATACGATTCCTTCTGGGTGATTGTAGACAGGTTGACGAAGTCTGCACATTTCTTGCCTGTGAAAGCCACATATTCAGTTGCTAGATTGGCGAAGTTGTATGTGAAGCATATTATGTGCCTACATGGAGTACCTGTGTCCATTGTGTCAGATAGAGGTTCGGTGTTTACTTCTCGTTTTTGGCAGAAGTTGCAGGAAGCGATGGGCACTAGGTTGGATTTCAGTACTGCTTTTCATCCTCAGACAGATGGTCAGTCTGAGAGGACGATCCAGACACTGGAAGATATGTTGAGGATGTGTGTCTCGGATTTGGGAGGTAGCTGGGATGATCATTTGTCACTTGTTGAGTTTGCATATAATAACAGCTACCATAGCAGTATTGACATGGCACCATATGAGGCGTTGTATGGAAGGAAGTGTAGATCCCCGTTGAGTTGGGATGAGATTGGTGAGAGAGCTTTGACTGGACCAGAGATGGTTCAGGAAGCTGCAGAGAAGTCGCCGTGATCAAGCGCAGATTAGAGACCGCAGTTAGCAGACAGAAGAGTTATGCGGATCCTAGGTGCAGAGATGTGGAGTTTCAGGTTGGAGATTTCGTTTTTCTAAAAGTATCTCCGATGAAGGGTGTGATGAGATTTGGCAGGAAGGGTAAGTTAGCACCGAGATACATTGGACCGTTTGAGATTTTGGAGAGAGTTGGCACTGTTGCATATCGGTTGGATTTGCCTCCGAGTATGTCACAGTGCATCCAGTATTTCATATCTCGATGTTGAGGAAGTATATCTCAGACCCTTCACACGTGTTGCAACCTGACAATGTGGAAGTGACTGAAGATTTGACGTTTATGGAAGAACCTGTGGCGATCGTTGATTTTCAAGTTCGACAGTTGCGATCGAAGCAGATTCCGATGGTCAAGGTTCTATGGCGTAGCGACAGAGTTGAAGAGCATACGTGGGAGACTGAAGCTGAGATGCGAGCTTCTTACCCGTATCTCTTTCCTTCTTGATCTTATCTTTTGGAATTCGGGGACTAATTCTTATAAGGAGGGAAGACTGTAATATCCCGTGTTTTTTTTTTAAATATTTTTACACTGTACCGGGATATGCAGTGTTAATAATTTCTATATTTTATATGATATTTTTATGAGTTAATATGTATTTAAAACCTATTTTAATTACTGTATATTATTTTCAGTGTTTTACGTAAAATTTTCCCGGGACTTGCATTTTCGGGGAAATTTTCACATAAACAAGTTATTATTAATTATTTTAAATGTATTTACGGACTTGCATGAACTCATGCGTATTTTTAAATTATTAAATAAAGCCGTGTGTGAATATTTATTTAATTAGGGTTTAATATATATAACCCTAATATTTTATTATTTATTTATTTATTTACTGTTATTTAATTATTTTATTTATTATTAAATTATTTTATTATTATTTAATTATTTTATTTTATTTTATTTTTCTTTTTCTTTTTTTTCTTTTTCTCTTTTTCTTTTTCTTTTCTTTTTCTTTCTTTTCTTTTCCTTCTTTTTCTTTTTCTTCTTCTTCTTCTTCCCTTCTCTCCCGCGCGCCCGACCACCCACCTCACTCCTCACCGCTGCAACTTCCGATTTCCGACCGTCGGTGTGCCGCCAGGAGCTCCACCTTCCTCAGCCAGCCACTCCGCCGCCCCCAGCTCCCTTCCCCGGCGCCGGCAAGCCCTTTCTCCTCCATTTCCGGTCGAATCTCCATTTCTTCATAACTTCCGATTCCGGCCACCGTTTTTGACACCGCTGGTCTCTTTCTTCTCCTTGAGCTCCGGTGAGTGTGATTCTAGCTTTGGTTTGAGCTAAAATGGTCTAGAATTGCTTAGTTTTCGATTTGTCAATTTCGGCCTATTAGGGTTTTTGATTTTTTTTGAGCTTCGAATTTGATGATTCATGGAAAATTTCTTCACAAATGTTGTTCCTAGTAGCTTAATCTACATGTATGAATTTTTGTAGAATTTTTGGAGATTGTTTG
This sequence comes from Mallotus nudiflorus, assembly GCA_947683625.1. Lineage (NCBI taxonomy): Eukaryota > Viridiplantae > Streptophyta > Magnoliopsida > Malpighiales > Euphorbiaceae > Mallotus > Mallotus nudiflorus. The sequence continues at coordinate 122,356 of CANTUR010000017.1, read as the reverse complement.
GATTTTTGGGTATTTTTGAATATTTTAATATTATTTTCTAATTTTCGGAAATTAATTATTTAAATTATGAAATTGGAGTTATGGTTGAATTAGGTGTTGAAATGAATTATAGGAATTTATTTGGAATTTTTATGAATTTCTAAGTATTTATTTTGAATTATTGAAGTTTATGGAATTTTGGAAAAATTAGGTTAAATGTGTTTTTATTTGAATTTAATTGGTTAATTGTGTTTAATTATTAATATTATAGATAAATATGTTGAGAAAATTAATTTTGGATAATTGTATGATTTTTGGTGAATTTTTGAAGTAATTTAAGTATATTTATATATATAGGGGTATTTTGGTAATTTTACCCTAAATTGTCTAAAAATGTAATTTAATTGGTTTTAATATTTATTTAAGGTATAAAAATGATTTCTACAAAATATTTGGTATTTTTAACTAATTAAAACTATTTTTCGTAAATTATTTTCAATTATATATATAATATACGGTTTTTCTAATAAAATGAGTTTTAATCGGTTTTTATAGTGTTTCAAGGTCAATTATGTAATTTTTATTTATAAAATGTATTTCTGTGATTTAAGGATATTTTTGGTATATCTGGAATCATTCTGTGTTTGTGGACCCCGGTCGGTGGACTGTAGTTTGGAGTCCGACCGTGGGATTTTGATTGTGTTGAGCTTGTATTTCGAAGTGTGTTTCTTTGCAGGGTCGGCTCTACTCTTTTGAGTAGAGAGATGTCCATTTTACGGGGGAGGTTCTGCCGGATTTTCGGTAGAATTCTCGTAAAACGTGATGTCCAGTCGAACCCTAATTCTGTTTTCGTATTTTGATACTCTAGATTGAATTCTAGGATTTCTATTAGGGTTACTCTGATATCGGTTATTTATTTCTTGTTTAGTTGCGCCGAGACCGAGGGCTAGTGGACCAGGCCCGTCGGACCTGTCTCGTGGAGCGCATTAGGTGAGTTACTATACTATATATTTATGCTTAGGCTGCATGATTTAGAAATGCATGTTTTATGTTGATTAAATATGCATAAATAATTTGATTATTTCTTAAGTTTACATTAAGTATATTTTTGGTTTATTTTTGGTATATATTAAATTGTATGCATGTTTTGTAAATAAAATATATTTAAAATGTTTTAAAATATATTTCCAGCTTAATTTATAATTTGATTGAATTTATTTGACGTATATATACACGAAATATACCTGGTTTACTTTTGGTATATTTCCGGTATATATATGGTTTATATTGTTGTTTTATTTAAATTCATGCATCATTAATTGTGAATGAATGTTTTATATTTAATGATGAAGGATATCAATAGAACGTGCTACCTAGTGGGCAGCACTAGGACCGAGTACGTACCGGTACGCCTATAGCTTTAGGCTATAATACTAACTTATTTGTGGATATTGATTTGATTATGATTATTGTTATGTGTGAGATGTGATTTGGGTGTGATTGCTGGAGCTCGGTTGACCAAGTGTCTCGGGGCCAATCACACTGGCAGTTAGACTGTTGGAGCTCGGTTGACTTAGTGTCTCGGGGCCAGTCTACTGTCCAAATGGATTAAGTGGATATATTGGAATAAGTGAGCCTGTATGGCCAGAGTGTTGTTTAACACTATTTTCTGAGGTTGCGATATTCTAGGGTTCTATGTAATCCTTTATAAAAGATGATTTTCAGATAAATATATAAAAATGATTTTATTGCATCTGTGTGTAATTGCCTGTATATATACATATTATATATACTGTTGATTGTATGCATTATCACTTAGTGTGTATGTATATATATTATAGTAATTCACTCAGTGAGGTCTGACTCCCCTCCGTTGACTATTTTTCAGGAGAGTCAACTTCCTCAGACCTCAGTAGCAGGTCGATACGCCGGATTTCTTCCGCCCCGACTTCTTTATGTAAATTGTCTACTTGAGTCTTATTTATTTTATCTAGACACTGCAGTAGTTGTGAATTGAAGTGTTGGATTTCATGTATTTTATTTTAAGGAGATGTATTATGTTGAAACCAGATTTGTATTAAAGATTATATATATGTGATGAGATGAGTTTTGAATTTAATCCAGTTGATATGGATGATATTATGATATTATGATTTTATTTTCAGCTGCATATTATACTGTTACTGTTATTATGGCATGCTTTATTTTATTTTTAGGCTTGCTACGGGTTCCGGATTTGAAAGAATTCCGGTTCCCTAGCGCCGGTCATGGCCCCTGTTTTGGGTCGTGACATTTAATTTCGGGATACCCCCGAGAAGTGACATGATTGTCATCATTCATTCTTTTTTTCCACTAGGGATTTTTTTTACAAGTTCCACTGGGGATGTCCACTTCATGGGCCATTCTTTCTTTCAGTCAATGGGCTTTGTCCTTCTTTCTTTTTTCGCAAGTCTTCCTTCTTTTCCTTTTTGCTTTTCTATAATAAAGCTTATTTTTCTCTTTTCTTTAATTCACTTTTACTTTTCAATCTTTCTTCCTTTTTTCTCTGAATTTTCTCATTCACTTTTCAAAGCTTTTGCACTATAAACACCCTATGGACTCTAGATTTACTTGCTTAGGATCAAGTGATGCCTACGGTACATGCGATGTGTAACTTTAGTTTCAACCCCAAAGACGAGATCCCTTTTTTCACAGACATGCGATCTCATATTTGCGAGCTGACCACAGGAGAGGTTAGTGATCAATTTATTTTATTTTTCTTGTAAATAGGGTTAAAAAAATTAGGTTATTGATCATAAACATGTATTAATCATGAAAAATGAGAATGCATGTGATTAAATTGAGAAAAATTAAAGAAAATTGAAAATCATATCAATTCACTAACATAAAGAGGTGTCCCCTCTTTAGTCAGGTGATCGCCTCTTCACTAAGGCAATCACCTCTTAAAGAAGAGGCATTCGCTTCTTCATGGCACAAGGGGACTTATAGAGGCGATCACCTCCTTGTGAAGAGGTGACACCTCTATGGTGAGGCATTCACCTCTATGCATAGAGGTGTTCGCCTCTATGCACAGAGGCATTCGCCTCTTCACTAGTGATCTGAAAAAGTTTTAAAGATTTTTTACATGCATAATTTAAATATTCAACTCCCTATTTTTCATTAGCTTGATGCATACACACTAAAGGGTGTTGGCAATTTTAGTGGTGCTAGTATCTAGTATGATAGCTTTCCTCTTGCTATCAAGACCGTATATTCAACACCAAATTCTCTGACTTCATTCTCACTCTACCAAGTTTTTAAGGGCAGACTGACTAGTAGTCCTTGCATGCTTTGATGGAGAGGTGGTCAGACACTACTCATACCTTTCAACTTCTTTCTGGTGAGTTTACTCTGGACCCAATTTTTTTGGCTGTTGTGATCGGTATTGCTTGTGTAGGAGATCCTATTCCCCTTTAATATGAGTCTGCATCATCTATCTCCAGAGCGGCTTGCTTATATCAACCATTTACTGGGCATGGTCCTAGACATGAAGGGAACTTACATTATGAAGGTTGACTCTATCAAGAGTTACTATACCCTAGAGAGAATAACAGTTGCTACTTTTGACCTTCATATTATCAGGTGGTGAGGGTCTTTTTAATTTATTTGTTTAGGACTATGCTTTTTGCTAACACAATGAGTTTTATTGATATGTACTTCTTATTACCTCTAAGGAATCTTGACTTGATGGCTTTATATGATTAAGAGAGTTGTGCTCTGGCCTATCTGTACCAGAGCATGGATGAGGTTGTTCGGGGGTTTAGACGGTTCTATGGATTCTAGTACATTGTCCTAGCATTTCTCTCTTTTCCTTTATTGCTAAGTTTGACTTAGATATTGTTATCATGGTCTATTAATAGCTCTTCTCTTTTTCTTTACTTTGTAGGTTTGGGCTCTAGAGCTACAGTTGATTATTAGGATATCTCCTATCCATGATGTACCCTTCTTAGCTATATTCCTAGTTGATCTTGGAGGAGGGCTACTATTTACATGCATATCCATCAGGAGCGCTTGAACTCTCTGACCTCTAACCAGGTATGTACTTGTAAATTAAATCATGATTAGTAATATGTTTGTTAATCAAATTTATTGACTGGATTGTTTGCTTTTGCAGATTCACCTAGACTTTTGGGGTCCCGAGGCTAGATGGTCTCAAGCTATGATTATCTCCAAATTGCTATCTAAGAAGAGGGTACTACTTCAAAGACTTAGCTGCAAAGTTTGGTTCCTTGGTGAGAGGATTCGATCTTGGGATAAGGGTGCTCGGGCAAGACGACCTCCACTTGCTCCTCCTTATAATATTTTATAGGCTTATCTATTAGAGGAAGAGGAGCTATATCATGCTATCAAGGGAGATGATGCTGATGATTATTGTGAGAGGAGGAAGTCTCACTATGCAGACTTCGCACAAACTCATCTTCTACAACGGGTGCCTCTTGTTGCATCCACATCTTAGGTAAGTAAATAATTCTGTTAAGTATACAATTTTATATTCTTTTCTACAGTGTCTTCTTTCTGAATTGTCTTTCTCTTTTTCTTCAGGCACCCACTGGGGCACCAATTGCTCACACTAAGCCTACTGCTCAAGAGAGGCCTACTTAGCATCCTCGCATTGTACCACATGGTAAGAGTACTTTGACTACTGTACCGCCACCTAGTGGTGCCTCTAGCTTTAGATCACACATAGTTGTCAGTAGGCTCATTGCTACTCCAGACTTGATGACCTGATGTTGGGTGCCTTTAGGCAAGCTGTCTTGCCAGTTCCTCACATTGGATATGAGTATAGAGCCCGCATTTCTCCTAAAAACCTCTACACATGTGAGTTTCTCTTTTCTACAAACCTGTTCTCAAATTTGACTTAACAAAAAGTTAGTCTTAATAATTCATTAATCATGCAGATGCCTCAAGATTAGGAAGAGTATATGTACAGGGTCATTGAGGCCTAGAGGGACTTTTTGATGAGCATCACTCAACAGTAGAAGGTAACAATCATCTCTTATTTCTATATGTATGCATGCTCTCATGATTTCTTACCCTTCATTGCATTTTGACAGGATGAGCTGGATGCTCATCAGGCTAGAGTCATTGCTCTTGAATGCTAGCTGGTTGCCTTTAAGGTGGAAGATGATGATGAGGAAGAGTATACTAACAAGAAGGATACTACTATTGAGCATGCCGAGGATGACAGTAGCAAAGATGAAGATGATATTATGGATGATTCAATAAATGAGGAGCATAGAGATGATGAGACTGAGGATGATGGGTAGGATACCACATTGGATTCCCATAGTTTGGGACTATTTCTACTCCTTTGAACTATTTTACTGTTACTGTTATGAATCCTTTGTTCATTTTAACATTTTTTTACATTTTATGCAAGATGGATGTTTGAATTCATTTTTCTTTTAATTAATTACAAAATATTCATTATAGAAATTGCTTAATTTGATAACTAAACTCAACATGTAGAATACATACATTTTGCAATAATAAAGTCAACTTTTGATTATTAGTGAGGCATCACCTCTTCATAGGGGCGTTGCCTTTTTATGAAGAGGCAATAGGGAATCGCCTCAACACACAGAGACGTCACCTGATCGTAGAGGTGATCACCTCTCAAACAGTGCTCTGCAGCTTATAAAATCCCTAACTGACCTCTCTTCATGATTTTTTTCCTCTTCTCCTTATAAATAACATCTGAACTTTTGAAATGACAAAAAGAAGCTTGGAACAAATACAACTAATCTTGAAGAATCTGGATGGTGGATTATGGGCTAGATTAGTACCATTTCATCTATCTATCTTCTGATCCATGTATATTAGAAAGATCAATTTCTCTTTTCTCCATGTTCTTGCTCAGTCTTGGGATTCTGAGAAACATGTCTTCATGTTCAACACTATTGAGCTATGCCTTTGAGGCTATCTTGGGATCTTAGATGGATTTTACCTGCCAAATTGCAATTCCTTAAGTTAAAACCCTAAATTTGTAGTTTATTCAATACCAAATGGCTCATTTATTCAACATTTCTCCTTAGTCTTCTTTCCATGATGTTTTCAGTTATGAAGTTTCGATAAGCTCTTTTCTTGAGGCTGCGGAGTCTGTAGATAGGAATGAAGTTTACTGGCCTTGGATGATCGCTCTCTATCTGTATGCTCAGTTTCTATTTATTTCACCCTTTTGGCAACTGTGATTCAAAGATTCTTCACATTCTGGATCAAGCGGAAGGAGGCATGAATCCTTTTCCTTTTATCTTAGCAAAGACCATCATTGAGCTTGACAACTTTTTTGAAATTAAATAATTATTAGAGAGTCCCCTACTATTAGAGGTTAGTTTCTTTTTTCTTTCATTATTTCCTACTTGTTTGTCCCTACCCATTCACTATTCTACAAGCATGGTTTCATGAGAAATTAAAGTTGTTTGAACCTCCCAAAGACATCATGCGCTATCAAGCCAAACATTGTCGTATGAGAAGACTGAACCCTATTTTGAAAGACCTTCAAAGTTAGTTGTCCACATTTTCTGATACTCTGATTTAGTGGACATGCCCATAGTGGAGGTTGTAGCATGTGACTCTCAAGTCCTATACCTACTGCGTTCCTCTAGCCGGTCTCCATTTGACCACTTTTTATAATCCTTCTAGGATTTACAAACAATATGGATATAAGCAAGTAATTATAGAGCCAGTACATGAATTTGAGGGAAGACCTCTTTCTTAAAATTTCTTTGATAATCTAATTGCCACTTGGCCCTGTAGATTCGTTTTGAAGTTTCTTGACTATAATGGAGATCGATCCGCTGATGCCTAATATAAAGTATGGATTCAGCATCAACAAATGGATATGGATGAATTCTTAGAAAACATGATGATAAGAGCATTACAAGCTCTAAGTGTTCAAGGGGTTCAGAAGAAGAGAAGGCAAATATAGTTTATGCAATTTAGTTTTTATCTACTCTTTTGCTTAATTGAATTTCCTTTTTTAATTAAATAATGTGTAATAAACATTTAATGCTACATTCAATAATAATAAAGGCAATCTATTTCATTTAAATTAAGTATAAAATGACTATACAATTTGCTTCTCGTATATATCATGTCGTTAATTGGTTTGCCCTTGCAAGTTTTCCAATTAACTATTCTTTATTTCTCTCTCTCTCTCTCTCTCTCTTTGTCTCTCTTTTTATATCTTTAACTTTTGCCTGGATTGCATCTTTCAAGGTTTTCAATCTAGCAGGACTTTTTTTATTTTTTTATTTTTAGTCTTTAACTTTTACCTAGATAACCTCTTTTTGAGGTTTTCTCCCTAGCAAGACTTTACATAAAGTATTTCTTCAATTGTTAAGGTTGATGGGCTCTCTGAATTCATTTTCTTTAATCAAATAAAATGGCATTGCCTTTAGAAAATAGCTTCTTCACCAGCTATGGACCTTCTTAGTTTGGCTTGAACTTTCCTCGAGGATCAGTCTTTGATCATGTCTGGCTTAATCTTCTTATTATAAGTTCAAGCTTTTCTTTTTAGATACAACTGAGAGTGATAAATGGCTCTCATTCTCTTTTCATCTAACAATGTTAACTACATTAGCCATCTCTCTACCCACTGATACTCTGGAATTTTAAACTCTAGGAGAACTCTCAAAGATTGGATCTTTACTTCTACTAGTAATACTGCCTTACATCTATATACTAGAGAATACAGAGTAACTCTAGTCGATGTTCTAGCAGTGGTTTTGTTTCCCTATAATGCAAACTATAAATAATATGTCCAATCTTTATATTTCTCCAGCGTCTTGGCCAAAATCTTCTTTATGTTCTTCTTGGTAGCTTCCACGACACCATTGGCTTGTGGTCAGTATGGAGATGACTTATGATGCTCAACCCTGTACTCTTTCAGCAAAGCAGCTATCTCGGCTCTAAATTGAATACCATTATCAATAATAACATGATGTGACTACCCATACTAGTAGATTATGTTGTTCTTTATAAACCTCATCATCTGTTTTGATCCGACAGTGACATATGACTTTACTTCAACCTATTTGGAGAAGTAATAAATTACCACTACTATGTAGCAATGACCGTTGGATGCTTTTGGCCTTATTTCCCTAATAATATCAATTTCTCAAGCTGTAAATGGCTATGGAGAAGTTAATCCCTGAAGTTCTATTGAAGGCAAATGACTAACATTGCCATATGCTTGGCAGTTATGACACTTCTTCATAAATCTCATAGTCTGTTTCCATTGTTAGCCAAAAATAGCCTTGATGCGCTATTTTCTTAGCCGAAATTGTCCTATTCATATGCGGACCACACACTCCTTCATGGATTGCTTCTATGAGCTTTTGAGCTTTAGCTTTGTCAATACATCTAAAATGTATGCTAGTTGGTGCTCTTTTATACAAAATTCTATTATGGTTGATGAATTATTGATACAACAATCTATTATGGCTAATGAATTATTCATACAACATTCTAAGAGACATTCTCTCTTTCCTGTCATCATATTTGGGAAACTGTTCCATTTTAAAGTACTACTGTAAGTTGTAAAACCATGGTTTTTCCATAGAGTTGACCAACATCACCCTCATCTCTTCATAATAATGGATTTGAGATTTTATAAGGATAAGATGTTTTGACTGTGGTTTGCTTTTCCCCTTCCCACATTGAAGTTAAAGTATCCAAAGCGTCTACCATATGATTATCCTCTTGTGGTAAATGTACAAATTTGCATTGAGCAAAACTAGTAAGAGAGTAGCAGAATAATCCCAAAACATTTTAAATTTATCTTTTTTTACTTCCCACTGGTTAGAGATATGTTTCACTACTAACATATAATCATCGTAGATTGTGATTTCTTTTGCCCCTATGCTTATGAGAACCTCTAAATCGAAGATGTAAGCTTTATACTTGACTTGATTGTTGGTAGCTTTGAATTCTAATCTTTTTACTATTGGGATCATTTCTCCCTTTGGTAAGATCATAATTATATCGATACCTGCTCCTTTGCTGTTAATAGTTCCATCATAGTACATCATCCATGTCTAGATTTCTATTGCCCCCAGGTGCTCATTTGGAAATTCTAACTCCTATTCTTATTAATCTTTCATTGGGTTTAAGCTAAGAAATTGGCTACGACTTTTCCTTTTTCCACTTTCTTTGCCACATAATCAATGTTGAACTCAGTAAGCATAATTAATCATATGGCTAATTTCCATGTTAGTGACGGAGTTTGTTGTAAATATCTAAGAGGATCATACTTGGAAAATTGCTAAATTTGGTAAGATTAGAAGTAGTATAGAAGCTTCTTCATTGCCTAGATTATAGCCAAACTTCTCCACCAAACTGTAGTTGGCTTCATAAGGTAGAAGCTTCTTGCTCAAGTAATACACCATATGTTCAATCTTTCCTTCACCTTCTTAAGCAAGCATGACACTTATTACTTCCCTCTTGATTGCTAAGTAGAGAATTAATGATTTACTCGGCCTTAGTGGCTATAAGATTGGAGGATTCATTAAATAATTCATGATAGTCTTAAATCCTCGTTGGCACTTGTCATCCTAGATAATCGGCTGATTGTTCTTTAGAATTTTAAAAATTGGCTCACAAATTATGGTTAGCTTGGCGATGAACCTACTAATATACTATAGCCACCCAATAAATCCCCTAACTTCTTTTTTAGTCTTCAGCGTAGGCATCTTTTTGATCACTTTAACCTTATTTGGGTCTATTTCAATCCCTTTATGACTAATGATGTGTCCTAATAGCTTTCCAGAAGTCACCCCAAAAACACACTTCTTTGGGTTCAATATGAGATTGTACTTTTTAGCCCTAGATAGGAACTTGTCTAGAGCCTTAAAGTGCCATTCTCTGGTTAGAGATCTCACCATTATGTGATCCATGTATACTTTTATCTCTTTATGGACCATGTCACGCGATAAGGTAGTAGCCATCCTCTGATAGGTAGCTCCCATGTTCTTTAATCCAAATGGCATGACTAAATAGTAATACACACCCCATTCAATTATTAAGGAGGTTTTTAGTTTATCAATCACTGCCATTATAATCTGATTGTACCTTGAGAAGCCATCCATAAAGGAGTATATGGCACTAGAAGCTGCATTATTAACTAGAGTGTCAATATGTGGCAAGGGAAAGTCATCTTTCGGACATGCTTTGTTTAATTCATGTAGTCTACGTACATCCTGACCCTTTTGTCTTTCTTTGGAACTGGCACAATGTTTGCTAGCCATTGAGTGTTATTAACTACTTCCAGGAATTTCACCTTCAGATATTTTTCAACTTCTTTTTTATCAAAAGTGCCCATTATGGTCTCAATCTCCTCTTTTTCTATTTTATAGGTGCGATGTAAGGATATGTGGGAATCACGTGTTCTGCAATCTCTTTGTCAATCCCTGACATATCCTCATAACCCCAAACAAATACTTTCTATCTTCTTCTTATTGTCTCTTTTATTTTTTTCACTCTCGTTAGGAGTTAGATTAAAAGTAAGAAGTATATACTTAGGATTATCAAATGTGCCTAAGTTAAACATGCTAGAAAAGGATTTATTTTGCACTGAATTAATGTTAAACATATGCATGAAATGATCATCACACACTGAATAATCGTTAGGAAAAACATCACACAAGTAAGCAAAATCAGAGTTTATTACATTTATTTTAGAAAAGAAAGGGTCCTCAGAGTTAAACAGGCTAGAAAAGGAAATGACAATATCATCATAAAACACATTGATAATGGAGTCCAAAATAAAGGACTCAAAGTCAAGTTCCTCGTCCTGGTCATCCATGTCTCTCAGCTCCACTGTAGGGACATCCTCTTCGAGTTCTAGGAATAGTACCAACTCCTCTACCATTGGCTGTTCTATAGCAACTTTATTGGTCCCATTTACTTGCTTAGAGAATATTTTAAAATTAAGGACTAGTTTATTAGCAATTAGTAATGGCTCAAGAGCCCTTTGATATGGATCATTGGCACCTTCTTTCACAAAGGTTTCTTAAAGTGGCTTGATTTTCATCTTGGATTTTGACTTGTTCTTTGCCCTTTTCTTTCTTGCAAACTTGGTCCTAGCTTTGCTTCTTTTAGCTCATTAACCTTAGGATATCCTACCCTGTGGTTTAAGAATGACACCTTGGACTCGACATATCCAGGTGGCCCTTGTTGATGTTTCCTTAACCCCATTCCAGGCATGAAATTCTTACTCTTCATTATGTTCATGATTTTTGGATTAAGCTCATCTTTATAAATCATGTAAACTTCAAAGCTTAGACTAAATGAGATTTCTTAGGGAGCCAGTTTCAACGTAGCAATGACTGCTTCAGTTTAAGTAACAATGGTGACTACTCTCCCCTCGTGTAGGAATTTAATCTTCTGGTGTATAGTAGATGGAACGCCTCCTAAAGGATGGAACCACAACCTTTCCAATAAGTTATTAAAGGTCATTGGGATGTTAATCACATGTAGATTAACCTAGACTTCAATAGGTCCAGTTTTAACCAATGCTCGAAAGTGTCATTATAGGCTTTGATCACCACATCTGACAGCTTTAAAGCAACCACTGTCAGTCTCAACTTAGGCATAATCTTTAATGGATAAATATTGATAGTAAATCCATTGTCCAACATTAATCATCATGTCAACTTCCCTTTTACTTCTGCCTTAATAAATAAAGGCTTGAAGTGATCCTTTCCTTTTAAAGGTAGATCATCATCAATAAATGTTATGGCTCTTTTAGGGCTTTTTGCCAATGAATCCACTAACTACTTAGGGGTATGGCTTATAAGAACTTTCTTATGATCCAAAGCCATAACTAGTGCCTCTTGATAGGCTTTGGAGTGCATGAGTATCTCTCAGACACTAAAGAGAGTTTTCTCTTCTTTCATAGTTTTAATAACTTTCTCAACTTTCTCATCTTCTTCTTTTGGATCTATCTCTTTTTCCTTAGACCTCATAGGTTTTACTTCTTCCTTCTTCTTAAGTTTCTCAATTGATTGAGCCTATCTGTCTTCACTGCCCTTTCACAGATCGATTGCTTTACCTTCCTCATTGTTAGAGCTTTAAATGTCCAAGATAATTCACCTTAACCTTTACAAGCTGCACTCTTGGGTTGAGGTTTTTTTGTTCAAATTTTGGGGGTGTAGGTGTGGCATCAACAAAGGAATTTAAAATTTGTTCCTCTAATAGACTAGTGTTGATGGTAAGGATAGATTGATTTGGTGGTGGCATGTTTTAGTAATTGGGCAATGGGTTATTTTTGGTGTTGGGTTTTATATTTTTTAGGTAAGTTATTTTGCCTAAGTCGATTAGATCTTACACTTCGTGTATTAAGTGAGTGCAGCTGTCGGTTTCATGGCCAATAGTTTAGTGTGTTTGCAATACAACTTTAGGTCAACATTTAGGAATGATGGTCTCTATGGTAGAGATCGTAACAAGTTATTCTCAATCAACTTCTCTAAAACCTTAGAGAGGGGTCTTCCTAGATTATAAAATCTTCTAGGTTGTTGAATAACATTTATCTACACATTGCTACTCGATCTGATCTCACTGCTGGATCTAGTTCCTTCTTTATTTAAGGATCTTCCACTAAATGATTTTCTTTTTTGTGCCAAGTTAGATTCTTTCTGCACCTTAAACTTGTACAGTTCCTCAAAATTCTGAATTCCCAAATCTTTTAGCTTTTTTGAAAGTGGAAGTATGCACCCCTATATTGCTATCACTAGTTGATCACTCTCGGAGGGTCGGTGCTTCATTTGCACAAGTTTCACTCTCCACCTAATTAAGAAGTCAATAAAAGGCTCATTAAATCATTACTTAATATTCTATAAATCCCTTAAAGATGCTTCCATCTAGATGTTAAGACTATACTATTTTATAAATGCTGTACACAATGCTTTCCAGTTAGCTTGGATATTAGCTTCCAAAGCATTGTACCATATAATGGGTGCTCTTTCTAAGGACAGAGGAAATAGCTTAACAATTTAAGCCTTATTCAAGTTGGTTGTTCTCATGTGAGTTACATACTGTTTGAGATGCAAATGAGGATCTTCCATACCAATGAACTTCTTTATATCAGGAAACCTAAACTTCTTGGGTAGTGGGTCATCATCCTCTACCAAACTAAGGTTAGAGTAATTTATCAATGCATCCATCCCCCCCCTTTTTTTTATCATTAATTGCATTTGAGCCATTGACTTAACAAGGTCTTTAGCCCAATCTAGATTCTCCATATCCCTTAGGGCATTTAACTTCTATCGGGTAACTAGCTCTGCTAATACAATTTGCTGATCATCTTCCATTCTTTACCTCTTTGGATTCTCAGCATCAAAATCAAATGGCAGTGGTAGAGGTACTGATGGTTTCTCTTTGGTTGAGCTCATCTCTACCATCATCTCTGGCATAATTGCTTTGGTCTGTTTAGCCATCTCGATCTTGAACTGTTCTTGATCAAAACTCACTGATGTCTCTTTTGACATTTTGACCAAGTAACTAGTGTTAGAGCGTGTCCAAGTAAATGAATGATTTAGATCTGTATCTGCAACCAACCCAAATTAGAAACATGCATGGCATGTATGCATGATATGCAGGGCCTAAAAGAATAAAATAAGGATAAATATCCTATTTACATGTAACAAATAACAAAAGACAAAGCTTTTCAAAAGATGGCACTTCCACCTTTATTTCTCCTACACACGTATTCAATGGCGAGTTTCTTATCCTAGGATTGTTGGCTAAGTTTTGACTATCAACAAGGGATAACAAAACCATCGTACATGTAAAGAACACTTAAAACAGAGCAAATGAGTAACAAATCCTTTAAATGAATCCAAAGTCCATTTAAATAGGTCATAATGCGCTTGAAAGGCCCACTTTTGACATGGTTTATTTGTAAAGGGCCATAGTAGGCATGAGAGGCCCAATTTTGACATAGTCCACTTGAAAATGGGCTTTGGACTTGGGCTTTATGAAGGCTTGCTAAATAGCATAAACATATAAATTTAGGAAAAATCTTAATGGAAATTACTAAGTCATTTAGATGACCTAAGTCGAGGGTAACAAGCTACAACTCCCACAGCTATATACATCCATTACATCTCCCCACTGCAGGGTTTGTGTGATGTAGATAGTATGTGCTATGAGTGACAATAATCGAATACTCCACCATTAGGTCTAAGTGAAACACAAGTAGCAAAACAAAGACTATTATTGGTTATGTAGGACTATGTGCTCGATGTGTGTACTCGTGTAATGAATGCAGTAATATGCAAAGATGAAAAATTATAAAACACTTGGAATCAGTTTCTTTATCCCCTATGGAGTCGCCATTATGGGTGGCGAGGTTTAGGCCATGCACCCAAGTGTACGGTGATCATGACATTATGTGGGCTCAATGCACACTAAGATTACTGAATAGGTTTTTAGGGCCTAAAAAGGAGATGGAGTCACCACTCGGATAAAAATCGAGATACTTTTACAGTAACTGGATTCCACAGAAGTTCCCAGAAGCCGTCATTAGAGATTTGGGTTCAGAAACTGGGTATGGGCTTTGAATGCCCACCCAACCTTACAGTTGGCCTTCATTTGTGTTTTGCATTTTATTACCCATGATTATTAAATTATTTTCTTATTATTGTGGTTTGCAAACGTTTCTAATTTTCCAATTTAATTTGAGTTTGCATGTTAATCCTTTTGCATGCTTATTGCCTTGGCATTCAAATCAAATAGAATAAATTTACAATATTCATTTTGAATAAATGGGATAGGGATTAAGGATTACAATAATTTGTACAATTATTACAATAATCAACCCAAATAAAACCTCTCAAGAACTAATTAATTCACTAATTACATAGTAATTAAAAATCACTAAAACCTACAATAAATAAGGGTTAGTTTCACATTCAAATGAACAACTTTATTTTTAAAACAATTCAAATTGTATTAGTATAAACATAGGCATATAGATTCAAATAAACATGGACTAATCACTCAACTAATCCTAAGAGTATAACATTCACATGCAATATCAAAATCAATGAGGCAACATATACCTATCATATATTAAAAATATAGTAAAAAGATACTAAAACAAAGCAGAGTTATGCAAGACTTTGCATGAGAGGTGATCGCCTTTACAAAGAGGCGATTGCCACTAGGTCAAAAGGTGATGCCCCTGTTGAAGAGGTCGATGCCCCTGTTGAAGAGGCTACCTCTTCAACAGGCATAACAGCACAAAAACTACAAGTTTCTTAGATTCTAAGAAACTTAAATATTCATACAAATCAACGTAAATCAATATCTATGAACTTAATAATTCACATATTTAGGCTCTAGATGCAATCTTAAGAAAGCACTAAACACAAAAAAGTATAAAATAAAGCAATGAAGTTTCAAATAAAACAAAGAACTTAAAGCTTAAAAATAGAAATTCTCACTAATTTGAACCATTTTGATGCTCCTAACTGAAGCCCTTAGAGCTTGTTTGGTTCATTTTTTATGTATTGAATGCAAGAATCTCCTTCCTTTTTCTCAAAAAATGGATTCCTAACTTTAAGTTCTTTTTTTTTCTCTTCCCCTTTTTTCTTTTCCTTTCTCTTCAGAATGTTTTCTCTTTTTAATTTTTCAGAACCTCCCATTTTCTTTTCATCATTTCCTATACTTAAATGGCCAACCCCCTTTTAGCCCTTACCCTTTCTCTCTCCTATTTTCCTAAAAATCAATGTTACTTTCCACCTTGATTTTTCATTTGCCTCTCTTCTTTTTTCATCATTTTATGCCCCAAAAGTCTTGTTGTTTTATTCAAAACTCCAGACTATAGTTAGGAAGGTTAGTTTTTATGATATATGCAATAATAAATAACATTTATTGCTACAATGGATAGGTGTGAAGAGACTATGCCTCATTGGTGAGGTCTCATCTCACCAATGGCCAAAGTGAAGAGGTGATGCCTTTTCACCAAGTCTGTTGGGCCTTTGGGCTTAAAAGGCCCGATTTGGGTTTAATAAAGGGCTAATGGGCTTAATGTTTTGGGTTTTGCCTAGATATGATGCCTTTGAGCTAGGTTTAATCTCTCGAATTCATTCTAAATAAGATCTCGGACTTTTCTTGCATTCAAAATTTAGACTATCTCATCACTAGGCTTTCGTTATGAGTTGATTAAACTGATGGTGTCCACACACATTTGTCCATCTCTTATATAGGAATTCACGCTAAAAGGAAATAAATTAGTCATGTCAAGACACAATAATAATACATATATGACCATCCCAAACACGACCTATTTAATTAATCATATCAAACCTATAAACCTAAACTCATATATATAATAGATTACATGACACGATGTCTGTAACCTGTTTAACCTATATAGGTTTAAATGTGTTTAGACATGTTATAAACACAATAAAGACATGTTTAACATATTTTAACATCAAAATATAAAAAAAAAACCAATTAAACATATAAATCCTAAATAATAATTTTTAATTTTAAACATCCATATAAATTTTAAATATCATTATAATATTTGAAACTTTATAAAAAATGTGAAATTGTCCAATAACATATAAAATAACAATATATATACAATGCAATATATCAAGACTAAATATTATTAATACAATTAACAATTTGTAGTAATATATAATTAATTAATTAATTGTATTAATATGTTTATGAAATGTATTTCAATGAGTTACAAGTTAATAATGTAACTTATTTATTAAACGTATTTATATGGATTAGGTGGGTTCAACCCGTTTAAACAAAATTTTATTCGTGCATAAATGAGTTGCCCCATTTATACTAAATTTAAATCTGTTTAACTTCGTGTCATTTCGTATCGTTTAAAATTGCCAGCAATACTTATATATCTATATATCTTCCAATGAGCAAAGGAGAGAAAAGCCCTGAATTGGATTTTTTTTTTCTTTTTATTTCTGATCACATCAATTGTAAAGTTGATCTTCCCACATTTGGTTTAATTGTTGATAGTAGTTGATAAATATAAATGGATAATTTTTTATTGGTTATTGTTATTAGCATATTAAATGATTATTAAAAATATAATTTAGTTTTTAAATGTAAATTTATATATTTTATAATTTTTTAGTTATATAAATTATTTAAAAATAGTATATAGTAGTAAATAATAATTTGTTGTCTTTATTTTATATATTATTAATAAAAATTATTTAAAAAAATTGCTATAACATATAAATTTTACTAATATAAAATAGTTTAAAAATAGAAATAGAAATATTTTAATTATTTTAATTACTAACTTTTAATTTAAATGAATATTCATTTTGTTTTGAATTTTAAAAAAATTAATTATACAAATTTAATTTAAAAATTATTTTTGTAATAGCCCAGACCAACCCGCATCTGATATTGTCCGCTTTGCCCAGGCCTAGCTCACAGCGCACGATTTTAAAACGCGTCTAATGGGAGAAGGTGTCCACACCCTTATAAGGAGTGCTTCGTTTTCCTTTCCAACCGATGTGGGATATCACAATCCACCCCCCTTAGACGCTTGCACACCGATTCGGGCTCCGGCTCTAATACCAACTTTGTCACGACCCAAACTAAGAGTCATGACCGGCGCTAGGAAACGAGAATTCTTTCGAATCCGGAACCCGTAGCAAGCCTAAGAAAATAAAATCATACAATAAATAAATAAAAAGTATGATATAATTAAAATTTTTCGAATCAATATATAAAGTAAATTCTCCAAATCCTTTCATAAGTGTATACATATTCATACAATGTTCAAATACAATTTCTCAGAGTATTTAATATCCAAACAAAATAATACACTTCCAATATAATAACACTACTACTGCAGTTTCTAGAATACAATTCAAAGTTCAGAATATACATTTGCATAAAATAGCCGGGACTAAAGAACACCGACGAAGAACTCTACTACTAAGGTCTGACGATATAGAATCTCCTGAAAAAGAAGTAATTGAGGGGGGGTCAGACCTCACTGAGTAAATTATTATACTATATATACATGCAAACTAAACCATAACAATCAGACATTCTTATATATATATGTATATACACACATTTCACACGAATACCAAACTCTACTTTTATAAATATACAGAATGTAGAAAAATGTTTAATTAAATTCATTGAAGGATCCATAGAACCCTAATAATAACAACCCCAATCAACCCCATCATCACTCTAGCCATACAAGCTCACTTGATTCCAAATAGAACACTTATCCCAAATTGGACAGCAGACTGGCCCCGAGACACTAAGTCGATCGAGATTCAACAGTCTGGTTGTCAATGTGATTGAAAAATCTCATTAAAATAAATTTTATGGAAATATAATATAATATAATTTTATTTCAACCGTTTGATATATATATATATAATAAATTCATTCATTTTTTTTAAAAGAGAAGAAAAAATATTTAATTTTATTGATGCATGAAAACTTTCTTCACAAACTTTGTTCTTGGAAGCTTAATCTACATGATGTAATTTTTGTAGAATTTTTGGAATTTATTTTGATTTTTGTGAATTTTTTATTATTTTATTAATATTTTCTAATTTTTGAAAATTAATTAATTAAATTATGAAATTGTGTTTTATGGTGATTATAGGTGTTGAAATGAATTATAGAAATTTATTTGTAATTTTTGTGAATTTTATATATTTATTTGGAATTTATTAAGTTTGTGTAATTTTGAAAAATAGGGTTAATTATGTGTTTAATTGAAATAAATTGGTAAATTGAGTATATTTATTGATATTATTGAATTATATGTTGAGAAAATTAATTTTGAGTAATTATATTATTTTTGGTGAATTTTTGGATTTATTTTAGTAAATTTATATATATAGGGGTATTTAGGTAATTTTACACTAAACTGGCTAAAAATATAATTAAATTGGTTTTAATAATTATTTGAGCTATAAAAATGATTTCTACAAATTTTTAGTATTTTTAACTAATTAAAACTATTTTTCGTAAATTATTTTCAAATTATATATAATATACTATTTTTCTAAATAAATGAGTTTTTGTCGGTTTTTAACATGTTTTAGGGTTAATTACGTAATTTGAAATTATAAAAGGTATTTTTATTATATAAGGGTATTTTCGATATTTTGTAATTATTCTGTGAATTGTGATATCCCATATCGGTTGGGAAGGAGAACGAAACACTCCTTATAAGGGTGTGGACACCTTCTTTCATTAGACGCGTTTTAAAATCGTGTGCTGCGAGCTGGGCCTGGGCAAAGCGGACAATATTTGATGCGGGTTGTTCTGGGCTGTTACAATTTTATTATTAGTTATTTTTAATAAAGGTAATATAATTCAAATAAAAAATGAATTTAAATCTCTAGATTTTTTTTTATTAGAAACAGTTATCGGCTGCCTTCATTAGTTAAGTAAAATACCTTCGTGCTTAAAAACATCTCATATATATTTTGCATGTGAATTATACTTCAAATATTTGATTGAACAGTTAATATAAAATAAATCTGACGAGTACAATATATAATTTTTAGCATTGCATATATAACAATATATATTGTTTTGATTATTGGAAAAATAAAAATATTTTCTCCTCCGTTTCTATTTTAATTGTCTTTTAAGGTAACATTATAAAGATTAAAAATTCTATTTAATAGATATAATTATATATATAAATTACTATATAACCCTAATTTAGAAAAACTAAAAGTTAGTGTGAATTACAATTATTCAAATAGAAAATTCACTATAAAATTAAAATATAATTAAAATTAAAAAAAAATTATTTTTTATTAATAATTTAAAAATGTCATTTAGAATAAAATAAATTCAGAAAAAGGATAACATATAGATGCATTTGGATAGATTATAAAATTGAAATTGTGTTGCGAAAGTTAGGTGAGTTTGGTGTAACATTGACAGCATATGAGTTATTTGCTGACCAAACTACTAAACTCCAAGTGAGGACAAAAAGAAGACTCAAGTGCGAGAGTTATGATACTAAGTTAATTTGGTGTAGAGATTAAATGGCAGTAGCATTTTTTGTTTAATGCCAAGAGTACCACATCTTACAAAATGCCATTTATAGGAATAACATGTATATTTTTTACCGAAGTTGTATTTTCGTTTTCATGGGTTTTTGCCTAGCTTCTTCTAATGAAAAAAAAAAAAAAAAACTACGGAGGAGTTACTACCAAGTACCAAAACACTTTTGAAATTTAATTCATTCATGTAGAGCTGCTTTCAGAATATAAATATGCCCTATGCATAAATATTATTCATCTCCAATAAGCTTTCATAATTAACCTTTTGTATAGGGGAAAAAAAAACTATGGGACAAGCAGGCAACAAACGACTCCAAGTCTCCAAAAATGAAGTAAAAACACACAAATAATAGATATATTGGTCTTCTTTTCCTTCTTATTGTTCTTCATTTTAGTCATTAAATTATGATAACTTTTATGCAACTTTTTCTTTATTGACAAGAGACAATGCTATGTTATTTTCCCGCAGATGGGGAATAATGCAGTACTGGTGCCGAAATGGGTCAGTGTTATGTTCAACACTATGTTCTTTAGAAGCTGTATGGCTCATCCAGAGGCAAAGCAGAAAGAACACGATAGGTTCTGCATTGATTGCCGTTCTTCTTTTTGTGTAAATTGTCTTCCTAATCATTCTCACCATCAGCACATCAAGGTCTCATCACCATCATCATCTCTAAAATTCTCCTGTCTTTTGCGATATGTATCCTAATCTATATTGCTTTTTCTTCTGTCAAAGATTCGAAGATATATCTACTGGGATGTAATCAACAGGCAGGACTTGCATAATCTGTTCGACAGCTCCAGCATACAGGTACTTGACCAATTATCTCACTAATTGATATATATATTCTTCAGAAAGATTGATGTACTTATAAATTTTACTGAATTTTGTATTTCGAACTTTTGTATTTACCTACTGAATTCTGCTCAGAGTTCATAGTTCATTTAAGCATGGAAAAATTCTTCCAATGTTTTTATCTAATTTTAAGTGTTTACATTGATTAGCATGGTGGGATCATATGCAACTACATTTTTTTTTTCTTTTGAATTCACAGACTTATCTTACAAACAAATCGAAAGTGATGTTCTTGAAGCAAAGAAATCCCCACCAGCACCACCAACAACAACAATATCTGCAGCAGCAGCAAAGCCATCCAAGAGATTATAGTTGTATTGGTTGTGACAGAACCTTGCATGAAAAATACTTCACTCTACTGCAGCATTGCATGCAAGGTCAACAATTTCTTGATTGTACTCTCAAAAGTGCAATTACATTTTTCAAGAAAAGAAAGCGAGACCAGCTAATTACTTACTATCATATTCTTTGATGGTTGACAGGTTATAGCCACATATAAGAATCACTATCAAAAAGATGACGAATTTGATAACCTTCAAGGGCAAAAGAAACTAAAGCAATCTAGAAAAGGAGTCCCTTCAAGGGCCCCATTGTTTTGAATTTGATATGGATTCACTTGTTGTACTCACTACTAAATTAGCTTCTGATTTGTAACCATATTAATTAGTATATTATTATTAGCCAGTTTGATAGTCAGTGCAGTCAAGTGATAAATTCTCTCCAATGATATTACGAGGTGCGAAATTTAATTTCTATTACCGTCGATAAATAGAGAGAAATGCTCCTATTATACAGATAGTCGTATGACCTCTTTATTAATTAAAAAAATTAGATAGCTGAGATTTTCTCTTTATTATTGCACACATTTTGGCTTTTTTTTTAATATTTCCTTTTATACTAGATTTCTCTGCATCATTACCATATGCATAAGGTCCGTAAGTCAAAACCCTTATACTATATAAACTCTTCATATCAATGAAATCAAAGTGAGTAGCTGATACAATATTCTCATGGTATCAGAGCAGGACAACTAGAACTTTTTTTTTTCCTTCACCAATGGCCGAGAAACCAGCCGAACCTCCACACTAAGAAACATCAAATTGACAAACACAAACTCCAACCAAAACACAGATGATATTAATCCTCTCTCTACACATTAAACTCATTAGATAATTCAGGAATTGTCTTGGTTTCTTGCCTCCTTAAAGAAGAAAATTATCCAACATGGCAAAGAGCCGTGAATGTTAGCCAAGAACAAATTTGGCTTTATTGATGGGAGTCTACCTCGTTCAGAACCTGATTCATCGACTGCCGCCATGTTTGTTAAAAGCAATTCCATGATTATTTCATGGATATTCAACTCACTTCACCCATTTCTTCATGACAGTATTGCATATTTTAAAACTGCAAGTGAGATATGGATTGACTTGGAAGAACGCCATTCATAAGGAAATGCTCCACGTGTGTATCAGCTGAAGTTAGAGATTGTGAATACACAGCAAAGAGATATGTTAGTAGCGGCATATATATCACACAAAACTAAGACTTCGGGATAAATGCAATGCTTATTATCAAATCCCACCATGCACATGTAGAGCAGCCAAAGTTATTACAACCGAGAAAGAAAAGGACAAGGTTCATAAATTTCTAATGGTATTGAATGAAGAATATACCGTACTGCATTCTCAAATTTTGAATTCTAATCCATTACCTTCTCTAGCACTGGCATATGCACATGTCTCATAAGAAGAAAGACAGCAACAAGTCACATCATTAAGGAACTACACTTGTTGTTGAATTAGAGAACTTCTCAACTCCATCATGCCCGCTGATTTCTTTATCAAAACAAGATGTAAATAGATCAAAATGGATGGAACCTAGATGACTTTAAGAGCATAACAGTTTCCAAATACTGCATGCCAACGCACTTCATGTCTTAGGACCGAGCCTCCATCGTCGATGTTGCCAAGAGAATGAAGATGAGCACAATTGTGCTACTCAGTAAAGACAACATCAATGTGGGAATAAAGGAATATTGAAGGAGGATTATGCCAGTGACTAGAAAAAGATGGGAGTTGTGGTTGTCGGTCATGGAAGTCGTGGAATGAGAAAAGAAAGGTAAAAAATGGGAAAAGAAGTTAGAGTTTGCTTGATTATTTTTGTTTTCAATAATTAAATAATAAATTTTAGGGTTGTATTTTTGAAATAAAATGTTTGTACATTTCTATATAGAATTGAAAAGTAAAAATATAAAAGTGAAAAAAGTTCAAAAGAATACTTTAAAGATTAAATAGAAAACTGTAAAAGTTGAAAAGTATTATATGTTAATGGTGTAAAGTTGAAAGGTGAAACTATGCGGCCTTTTATATATTGGTCGCCTGAGCTTTAAATGACCAAAAAAAAAAAAAAAAAAAAAAAAAAAAAAAAACAACGGCAGCCTTCTACAGAGCAGCACCTGAACCCGAAGGTGTCGGTTTCCCTGAGAAAGCAGCAAATTAGGTTATGTATCAGAATTCCCCAAAAAGAAATGGCATAGCCAAGCTTCTGCAGCTGCATTCTTCTGTATATGCTTAGAATTAAGGTTTTTTTACATTATATATTATATGTATATATCAACTTAGCCACTGCACATCTTTGCACTGTCAGGTTTTCTGATTTAGTTCTACTCTTTAGTTGATTGTTATTGTTTATACAATATAAAAAATTAATATTTTATATTATTTACGTACATTGTCATATATCTTCGCCTTTAACTCAACAAAAGCTTCTTCTTTATTCTTAGGTGTGTATTACAGTGAGCTAGGTATAACTGAGAGTCAAGGCACCATGAAGATGTCGTGCTGTAGTTAGTTGTTATTAATAATAATACAAGCATCGATGGCATTCCTACCGGCACATTTATTTATATAGTACAGATTTAAATTAAATTTTATCATGGTGAATTCAACAGTATGAATAGTCCAGCTGTTCATATATGCCCTTCCAATTTTATTTATTTATTTTTATTTATTTTAATATAGACATGCATAATATCAGACTAAAATTAAGCTGACTAATACGTGCAGTAAAAGCATCCAATAATAATGCATGAGCACAGAGTTTAGCAGACCTCTTAATACTGGGACAATGAAGCTTAGAATGCAATGAACTGCATTATCGATATGAGGAGCAAACAGTTCAACACAAAGATAGCCTTGGAGATGCTTCGTAATTTTGTGACTCTACGGTGTGACATAATTACCATAATACCCTCAGTTCAAATTTTTTTAATTAGATTATTGAAAAAAATTAATTCCATTGATGTTTAAATTTTTAGATATTTAGGTTTTAGATTAAAAATATTGAATTTTTACAAAAAAATATAAAATTTAAAAAAACATTAAAGAAGAAAAACGTAATTATAGATGTCAAGAGTAGTGATATATATCACGACTTTATATATATAGAAAAAGAGAGAGAGAGATTGTGAGCCAAAGGGGTAAGATTTCAAAATTTTTTCATTGAATTAATTAAAATGTTACACGCATATAAAGGTTCATTTTGTGAAAAGTAGAAAGGCAATCAATCAAATTTTAAGAGATCATAATATAAAATTTTTATAGACTAACAAAAAAAAGTATATTGAAATTTAATTTTTTTTTTTAACAATAAAGAGATATATTAATCACAGAAGGCCATTATAATTGAGGTCTGAATATAATAAAGATTGCAGCTTGGGGTGAACATTGAAGCCCTGAGCTAACATTAAAATACTATCCTTTAATTTAGATAACCAGTTTGCGACTACATTCACAATTCTAGGAATAAATTGGATTTGCAAATGGGAGCTATTAACTAAAAAAGGCTTAATATCTTCAACAAGAGCTTTAGCTTCCCAAAAAACATCCTGTGAGGAAAAAAGACAAACAGTTATAGCAGCTTGACAATCTGATTCCACCAAGAAGTGTTGATTCAGAAAATTGAGTGTGTATATGAGGCTTTCTAGCAAAGCCATTAATTCAGCTTGGAGGGCAGAGTGGCTATAAGACCTATGAGTGCTAATGTGCATCACCTGACCAATAGAGTTGTGGCAAAGAAAAGCAATTTTACAATTATGAATAGACGAGCTAAAAGAAGCATCATAATTAATTTTTAATGTATTCATAGGAGGGGTTTGCCATGTAGCTAAGGGACGATATGGAGGATGTTGGCTAGAGCCATTGCTTGGTGGAGAAAGATTTAAAGAGGACCACCAACCTTGAATTTTTCGCATAGTCCAATTAGGATCTTCCACCACACCATTAAATACCAAGCTATTCCTAGCTTTCCAAATAAACCAACACATGCTAGCTATCAAATTGAGAAAATTCTGATGACCACTATCATTGAACATTTGATTGACCTTCAGCCATGCTAGCACAAGCCTACATGTAAGCAAAAGATCCAAAGCCTATAAGGTTAGGCATATAACCAATGGGCTAGAATAGTCACAAAGAAAGAGCAAATGCTCTAAGGTTTCAGGGGATTGGAAGAACCTAGGACAAATGGGATTAATGTTACAACCTTTTCTCATGAGACCCTTGTTAAGCAATAAATACCAGTTGTATTCTGTTACATCAGCTATATACACATCAGATATATTTTATCTTTTATTTGTAATTTTGTTATAACCATATTCTGTTTCTTTTTAGCTGTAACACACATGCACGTTTACATTTATTCTTCCTTTGTTTAGCTTTGTTCTACATGTATAAAAATAAAGTAATGTACGACTTACAAATATTTATTCAACAATTCATTTTTTAGAAGTTTTCTATCATTACCTTGTCATGGTATCAGAGCTTTAGCTCTCAAACACACACACACACACACACACACACACATATATATATATATATATATATACGTACATAATTTTAGCAGTTTTCTATCATTACCTTGTCATGGTATCAGAGCTTTAGCTCTCAAACACACACACACACACACACACACACACACACACACACACACATATATATATATATATATATATATATATATATACATACATATATATATATACATAATTTTAGAAGTTTTCTATCATTACCTTGTCATGGTATCAGAGCTTTAGCTCTCAAACACACACACACACACACACACACACACACACACACACACACACACACACACACACACACACACACACACACACACATATATATATATATATATATATATACATAATTTTTTTTTCTCTGCAACACTGCATACAAAATCAACAGTCCACTCATGGCCGATCAACCACTTGTTCCCACCTCTCATATTTCCACACCAGTTTTATCTTCTTCTTTTACTCACACCTTTGCTATTAAGCTCAACAATAAGAATTACCTCACCTAGAAAGCTCAGTTTATCCCTCTCCTTCATTTCCAGGATTTACATCGATTTATTGATGGTACCTCTCTTGCTCCTCCAAAAACGATTTCATCCACTACTAATCCTCTTGTTCAAATACCAAATCCGGAATATGCTCTTTAGTTCAAAAAAGACCAGCTTCTTCTCTCTTGGCTTTTATCCTCCCTTATCGAGCCTATATTTGCCTATATTATCAATCTTTCCTCTTCAGCTGCTGTTTGGGATGCTCTAGCTCGAGCATTTGGTTCTGTTTCACAAAATAGAAAACTTCAAATCCATATTGAGCTCCAAGAATTCAAGAAAAATGACCTTTCTATTTTTGAATATTTACAAAGAGCCAAAGCCATCTATGATGAACTTAGTTCAACAGGTAGACAACTCACCTCAGCTGAGTTTAATGCCATTATCTATCGTAACATTGGAAGTGATTTTCATAGTATCATGACCACACTAAATCTCAGACCTGATCCTATCCCTTTCTATGAACTTCATGGCTAACTTGTGGCACATGAAATCTTGCTCAAAGCCTCCCAAGAACCCATATTGTTGTTCATAGCTCCTCTTCCCCTATATTGCCCAATCCACCTAACCCCCTGTATAACCCTCCCCACAACGGACATCGTCAATGCTTCCCACATTCACCTTGCCAAATCTGTGGGTGGCGCAATCACACTATAGATAAGTGTCAAAGGAGGTATTCTCACTAACTTACATCCACATAGTCCTCTTTCCATCCCTAAGCACACTACTCTTCTGTGGGTCCTCCTCTTTCCCGGGGTTATGGTCATCAACCTTATGGTCATCATCTCAATTATGCTGATCATCCACCACCAGTCTGGGTCCCTGACACTGGCACCACCAATCATATCACTTCGGACCTATCTAATTTATAAATAATAAATGCTTATAGAGGTAAAGATCAACTTCATGTTGGTAATGGTCATGGTCTTCCAATTGCTAACACTAGTATTGCCTCTCTCCCATCTACAAGTGGTACGCTTGTTCTTAACCATGTGTTACATGTTCCTAAAATAATTGAAAATCTGTTGTTTGTTTAAAAATTTACATCTGACAACCATTGCTTCTTTGAATTTCATCCTACCTATTTTCTTGTTAAGGATCGACAAACCAAGAGGGTGCTTCTCCAAGGACTCAATGAGAATGGTCTCTATCTACTTCGCCCATCCTCCAAATTTGCCTTCAATTCTACAGTCCCATCTCTTCAGCAATGGCACAAACGGCTTGGACATCCGAATATGCGCATCATTGCTTATATTGTCAACCAATATGGTCTACCTTGTTCCCATTACACTTCACAATCATGTTCTTCATGTTACTTAGGAAAGATGTCTAGGTTATTATTACCTAATGTTGATCATAAAAGCACTGCTCCTTTTGATATTATTTTTTCAAATGTTTGGGGCCCTGCTCCAATTCTTTCTTATTTAGGACATCATTATATTGTTTTGTTTATTGATGATTTCACCTGATACACTTGGATTTATTTTCTCAAAAATAAAAGTGAAGTGTACTCTTGTTTTCTTAATTTTCAATCTCTTGTTAATCGTCAATTTAATACCTAAATTAAATATTTTCATTATGACTAGGGCAGTGAGTATCAAAAAATCAATAAATATTTTAACTCTGTTGGCATTGTTCATCGTATAGCGTGTCCTTATACACATGAACAAAATGACACTTCAGAGAGAAAAATTCTCTATTTAATTGACAATAGCCTCACTCTTTTAGCTCATGGACATATGCCTTTTAAATACTGGAACTTTGCTTTTACCATGTGCATAATGTCAATTAATCAAACACCTAGTCCACTTTTACAACATAAATCTCCCTTCCAACTTTTATATGGCAAATATCCTAATTATTTAAATATGAAACCATTTGGATGTGCCATTTTTCCTTTTATTAGACCATATAACAAACATAAATTTGCTTTTCATTCCCTTCCATGTGTTTATCTTGGTTAGAGTCCCACTCACTGTGCATAACATTGTTTGGACATTAACACAGGCTGTATATATTTAGCTCGCCATGTCAGATTTTTTGAGTCCATTTTTCCATACCAAACATGTACAAACTACTTTCCCCATCTGCATCCTACTTCTCCTTAGCTACAGGTCACTAACAACCTATCTCATTGGGACTCTGGTGCATCCTCAGGTATATTTGATTCAAACTCTATCTCTTCCCCTATTTTATCTCCTTCTCTATTATCTAATCCTCCTATATCTCAACCTCCTCGTAAACACTACCCCATCCACCAATCTTCACGTATCCTTCCTC
Organism: Mallotus nudiflorus; assembly: GCA_947683625.1. NCBI lineage: Eukaryota > Viridiplantae > Streptophyta > Magnoliopsida > Malpighiales > Euphorbiaceae > Mallotus > Mallotus nudiflorus. The sequence continues at coordinate 93,748 of CANTUR010000017.1, read as the reverse complement.
TCCTATTCAGTCGTCACCACAAATGCCAACCACTTTAAACACCTCCTCCCACACACCTCAACGCTTCAAAACTATCCATGATATTTATAATGCACCAGACCCAACACTATATCTCATCCTCAATGCACCCATCCAATGCACTTGCGTCCCTCTACCACCTCTAAATGCTAAGCTTTCCTTCATACCCGAACAACAACAGATTATTTAACTACAGAACCAAACACATATAATCAAGCTAAACACTATACAGAATGGAGGGAAGCAATGACTCATGAAATCGATGCTCTGATGACCATGAACACTTGGCCATTAGTACCTCGTCCTATAGATAAAAACATAGTTGGCAACAAATGGCTTTATTGTATTAAATGCAAAGCTGATGGTAGTATGAAGTTGATTATTCAGAGACATTCAGTTTCGTTATCAAATACACCATTATTTGGACTCTCTTATCTTTGGCCACTTCCAATGGCTGGTGTATAAGACAACTTGATATTTCCAATGCTTTCCTTAATGGGAGTTTACAGGATGAAATCTACATGGACCAACCTTTGGGCTTTGTAAATTCCAATTTCCCTAATCATGTTTGTTGTTTACACAGGTCTCTATACAGGTTAAAACAACCCCCTCGTGCCTAATTCCATATATCGTATGAATTTCTACTTTCATTTTTCAAAAGCCGATGCATCACTCTTCATTCAGTGTGCTAACAATTCCAAGCTATTTGTTCTCGTATATGTTGACGACATACTGGTGACTGGCACTTCTTCCGCCCTTGTTGATTGGTTTATGACACAAATTTGATTGACTTTTCCACTTCGAGATTTAGGCGACTTACACTTCTTTCTTGGCATGGAAATCATTAAATTATCGAATGGTATGTTACTATCTCAAGCAAAATATATTCATGATCTTCTTCATAAATTTCATATGGTAGATTGCAAACCTTGTCTCACACCCATAGCCACATCTCCCCCACTCATAAAACTCTCGGGTGAGACCTTCCAAGAAGGCGAACTATATCGTCAACTGATTGGAGGCTTATAATATTTTACCGTCACTCGCCTTGACATTGCTTATAGTGTTAATAAGCTGTGTCAATATATGCATTCAACCACAACTTCTCATTGGCAAGCCTTGAAAAGAGTTCTTCGCTATCTTCAACATTCACATCAGTATGGGTTATTTTTCTCTCAAAACTCCACTTGTGATATTCAATGCTTCTTAAATAGTGATTAGGTTCGGTGTCTTGATGATAGACGATCAACCAATGGCTATGCTCTTTACTTGGGAACCAATCTTGTATCTTGGCAAACTAAGAAATAGCCTACAATTGCCCGGTCATCCATTGAAAGTGCAACTGCTGAAATAATGTGGATGCAATCTTTGTTGAGTGAACTTGGTTGTTTTATGTCTAATCCAGCTTCTCTTTGGTGTGATAATATGGGTGCCATCTATCTTACTGCCAATCCAGTTTTTCATGCCCGAACCAAGCACATAGAGTTAGATTATCACTTCGTTTGGGAACAAATTCAACTTGGTAAGGTTTGGGTAAAATTTATCTCGAGTGCTGACCAGATCACCGACATTCTCACCAAGCCTATCAATCGAGTTCCTTTTGAATGACATCGAAGCAAACTTCAGCTTCTCCATCATGCGCCTTCAGTTTGAGGGGGGGGGTGTTAAGTGATAAATACCAGCTGTATTCTGTTACATATCAGCTATATACACATCAGATATATTTTATCTTTTATTTGTAATTTTGTTATAACCATATTCTGTTTCTTTTCAGCTATAACACACATGCACGTTTACATTTATTCTTCCTCTATTTAGCTCTGTTCTATATGTATAAAAATAGGGTAATGTACAACTTACAAATATTGAATTAATAATTCATCTTTTAGAAGTTTTCTATCACTACCTTGTCAACCCTCTCCTTTGGGCATAACATTCCGCAAAAACCTCTAAATAAAATTATTGATTTTTAGAGGAATTTGAAGAGCCCAAACTTACTTCCAACAATTAGAAAAAGTGGTAGAGGAAGAAGTCAGATGAGCTTGACTATTTTTTAGAAGAGAATAAGCAAATTTAACAGAATAAGCACCAGTCCTCTCAAAATTCCAGATTAAGGAGTCTCGTCCTTATTGATTTGAAGATTGAATAGGAATGCATAATATTGCCTTGTATTCTTCCTCTGTGAATAATCTTTGGAGCAGCCACACTAACTAATGACGCCTCTAACAGTCTATTAGTTCACCAACCTAATAGATAGTGGAATTTGGTGGTTTCAGAGATTGAATTATAAAATTAAGCAGTAGTGGATAATAGCTCCAGAGAGGAAATTCCACCTCACACTTTTTAAAAGAACTTCCTGCCCATATAATAGACTATTCTATAACAATTAAGGTTTATGAGCTCATTTTACAGAAAGAAAATTAGAAAAAGAATAATAAATCCCTTTAAAGATCCTAGTACTCAGAGAATCTGGTTAGTTAATAAGCTTCCAACCTAGTTTGCCAAGCATGGCTTTGTTGAAGAGCCAAAGCTCTTGAAACCCTATACCTCCACAACCTTTAAGAACAGTAAGACCCAACCATTTCACCTAATGGATTTCTCGATCAGCAGAGCTTTGAGACCAGCAAAATCTCTGGATTAGCTTTTATACTTTGTTCACTATACAATAAGGCCAATGGAAGACAAACATAATATAAGTGGGAAGAGATTGAATTACCAATTTAATGAGCACCTCTCTACCAGATTGACTTAGAAATTTTCTTTTCTAGGATAGGATTTTTAAGCTAGCCTTCTTTATAAGATAATTGCATAACATTCTTCTAGATTTTGATTGAGCAAGGGGAATGCCCAAGTATTTGGAGGCATACTTAGAATCTAAAATCTAAAAGAGCATACAAATGTCATTTTTGACTTTCTTATAAACATTGCTATTGAAAAATAATTATGATTTTTGTAGATTTAAGGATAATTTAGATTCCTCCAAGAAACAATGAAGATCAGTAATGCTAGCTTCTTCAAAAGTAATGGAGTCATTAACAAAAAAAAAAGAATGTTTAAGAGTTGGACAGTGTCTGGAAATTCTAATACCCTTAAGCCTTCGTTGAAGTTGACTTTTGATAAGAGAATGAGAAAGACCATCAACAACTATGATGAATAAATAAGGGGAAATTGGGTCACCTTGGCATAGACCTCTATGGGGAGAAAAGTATCTGGTTTGACTACCATTAATGGTAACTGAATATCTAACTGTAGAAATGCATTGCCATATCCAACCAATCCATTTCCCATGGAAACCCTTTTGCGCCATAACATGCTTCAGGAAAAACCAACTCACACTATTAATAGCTTTTGCAAAATCAAGTTTAAGAGCATAATAAAATTTTTTCCCTTTGAATTTGCTTTTAAAAAGTGCATCACTTTATGGTTGAGGATTATGTTGTCCTAAATGCTTCTTCCTTTGACAAAGGCATTTTGGTTTGGTGTAATGATATCAGGGAGCTAAGTTCTTAATCTGTTAGCCAGGATCTTAGATATTATTTTTTTTATAAAAAATTACAATACCTGATAGGCCTATAATCACTAAATGATTTAGGGTCCTTCTACTTAGGAACCAAAATAATATTAGTGAAATTAAGCTTCTCTAGTAACAAGGAAATGGCAAAGAAATTATGAACTAATTCTACCACATCTTCTTGAATAAGGTCCCAGTGATTATGAAAGAAAGCACCGAAAAATCCATCAGGGCTAGGGGCTTTATACTTACCTAATGGGAACACGACATTTATAATTTCATCTTTAGTTACATCTTTGATTAGCTCATTATTCATCTGTTTAGTAACTAAGGAAGGAATATCAGTCAAAATTTGGCTTGAATGGGGGGGGGGGGAAGGGACATGATAATAGATGCTCCTAAATTAATTAGTAGCTGCTTATTTTATCTGCATATTGTTTGAGATCCATCTATCAAAATGATCTTGAATTTTGATTATCTATTTGCAGTGGCGTCGCTGGATTGTAGAGGAGTGGAAAAATTTAGTATTCCTGTCACCCTCGCATAGCCACTGGACATGGGATCATTGAAGCCAATTGATTTTCTCTTGAGTATGAAGTTTATTAATCTCAACTTTGAGTTGAATTTCCTCACTTTTCCTTTGGCAATCAAATTCTCCACATATGATATCATCCAGTTGCTTTGTCAAATGGGTAATTTGTTGAGAACAATTGCCTTCTTTTTTTTGAACCCAGTCTTTCAATGCAGGTTTAAGCAGAAGCAACTTTTTTTTGATTTTTGATTGCCTAAGAGAGGGAGCAATCTGTTTAACCCAAAATTTTCCTATTAAATCCCTCCAATCTTTATCAAGATCCCATTTTGCCTCATATTTAAAACTCCTCCTCTTAATAGTGACTTTTAAATAAAAGATGAGAACAAATGGGTGATGATCCAAACCTGCAAAGGCTTCATGGAGCACATACGCATACTCATTTCCCATTCGCCATTCATGATTATATAAAGCACGTGTAAGCACCCAATTTCGGGATGATAAAGTGTGGATGCGACAGAGGACTCCAATGATAAAAATATCATAAATAGGTCTTTAATACTTTGAAACCTCAAAAGTTTGAATGCATTTTTCAAAGAAAGAGTTTAATGTTTTCAAGGACTAAATTGTAATACTTTTTAAGGACCTAATTGAAAAATTTAAATTCTTTAAGGGGTCTTTTTGTAATTAAATGTTAAAAAATTTATTACGGATTGGAAATTTATAATTTTTTTAATTTTTAAAAATATTTTCCCTGAATTTTAATTGGCTAAAAATTTTCTAAAATTTATTATTTTTTTAGATTTTTAAGAAATAAAGTCCTTTTAAAATTGGAACTCTTAAGTATGTAGGATTAGGGTTTTTGGCTCTTTTCCTATATAAGGATAATTTAGGCTCTTGAAAAAGGGTGCTCTCTTTGGATTATCTCTCTCTTTTTGCTTAAAAAAGAGTTCTCTCCATATTTTTCTTTGAAAAAATACGTAAAATATTTTTCTTTAGATCTTCTTTGTTTTTAGAGCAAGAGCGATAGACTTTTGAAGAGGAGCACATCAAGTTTTGAAGATCTATTAAAAGTAATGGTTATTGATAACACTATGAGGAGCTAATCAATACTGCATCCATTCAATCATCCCTTCTTCTACCCTTTTCTTTTATTTTTATTTGATTATTTAGTTTGATTTTAATTTTAATTTTATTTAAGCTCTAATCATTATTTATTTTGCTTTTGTGTTGATAATTATGGTGGGAGTAACCGAAGCTGTGGAATAGCTTGTGATTGAATAAGAACAGAACTCATGAAGATCCATAGAATGCCATGGATTAAATTTTGTATTTGAATGTAGTTTTTTTTAAGTTTTATTTATTTATTTGCTATTATTTTATTTTTTGTTTTTTTGGGTTGCATTGGTTTTATTCCTATTTGCAGTAGATCATTGTAATAACCCCAATAGTGGGAATAATGAAATTTAGTGTGTGTGTGTTTGTGTGTTTTTTTGTTTTAATTTAATTAGTTAGTAAAATTAGGGTTTTCATTGGGTAATTAATTAAAATTAATGGTTATAGAAATACTTAGGTTTTTTTTAATTAAATTAGAGTTAAGTTGGTAAAATTGGTTTTGCTTGGTTGATTATTTTATTTTATTGTTTATGGTCACTTTAATTAAATTAGGGTTTTAGCATAATTTTAATTAATTGTTTGATCTTTTTATATTTATAATTATTTTTGGGCTTGTTTATTTGTGTTTATATGCTTTGGGCCCTAGGCTCACATTAGACTTTAACCCATTTAAATTTAGGTTTTTTTAGGTTTAATTAATTAAAATGCATTTTAGGCCCATAATTAATTAGATTTAGGGTAGAGATAACTTACACCAATTTAGTTAATTAGACATAGGCCCACCTAATTTAATTAAATTAATTTAGACTTAACCCATTTAATTTAAGTTTTTTTTTCATAATTTGTAGATTTAAGATCACTTTAGAATTAAAACATGTAGAATTAGACCTATTAATTTAAATACTTCATAATTTATAGATTTAGGCCCATTTTTAGAATTAAAATAAATAAACTTAGGTTCATTTAATTAAAATTAAAAGGAATTAGGTCCTTTAGGCTCACTTATTAAAAACATATAGATTTAACCCATTTAATTAAAATCAATGTACATTAGACTAACTTAGGGATTATTTTGAATGCATTATTTACTTGTATTTCTCATGACTAGTTTGCCTTCAGGTTAATTGCTAGAATAAGGGTTTATATGAAATTGCATGTAATTAGTGGATAATATAGTAATTCATAAAGTAATTCTAAAAGAACACGAGACTAAAACAAGTTGGTATTTCGTATCCAGAATCTCCTAGTTGTGGTGCTAGTTTTCTTTTAGGGAATTGAATACCACTTTTTCGATTTGTCTTAGTTATTACCTTAGGTGGTGACTCCTCATCTCCATGCTATGTCTTTGTGATAGTGGTTAGTGTATTCTCTAGAGCTCTGGCCTCAAACAGTGTCGTAGTTGCTAAAATCTTGGATGCACGCTAAACCCCACTGTTTACTGCACAATCTAGCCGAGCTTGGATGTTAAGATCACCAATCTGCTTGTTATGCCATGTATGAGATCCCCCTTTGAAGCCCAAGTGAAGCATATCACATTCTTCAATAAAATCTCTAAAAGGTTATAGTTGAGATTGAGATAAGAAAGAACCCCTTTTTTCTCACGAGAAAACAAGTAAGAGTTGAAGTCCCCAATTAGAATCGAAGGGATCTTCAAGGGGGAGTTAAGTGCATGAAAATTGTTCCATATTTCCTTCCTTAAATCTCTTCAAGGCTCACCATAAACCCCTATTAAATGCCACGTAACATCAGAAAAGATTATTGCATCAATATAGTGTCGAAACATACCTTTGATTTGCATACCCCATTCATCATCCCACCATACAATTATACCACTAGATCTACCTATTGGGTTGACATAATAGCCATTTTGAAAATGATGCTTTAATCGTAACTTCTCCAACTTGACTTGTTTCTGTTTAGTCTCAATTAGAAAAATTAGATGGGGTTTATATTTGTAGATCAATTAGCAAAGCACATATTTGGTGAATGGATTCCTGAGACCTTGACAGTTCCAAGCAAGGATCAACATGTTGAGAGGAGAAATTGAAAATAGAGCAAGAGAGAAAGCAGAGTGGATGACAAAGAGATGCTGTTGAGGACTGAAGCGAGATAACAACAGATCCAAAATACTAACTCAAACAAATCACAAAGATGACACTAATACAAAAGAGTACGATTAACTCCAATAAAGGAGCACTGAGAAGCTCTACAGAGAGAGCACTATCAAAGCTCTAAGGAGAGAGCACTATCTTTTCGAATTATTATTTTTTGAAATTTAATTGGTTAAACATACAGTGGTCTCTTTTTATCCTTCATAGTTTTTGACATATATATATATATATATATATATATATATATATATATATATATATATATATATATATATATATATATAAACATGTAATTAATCATATTTTAAGAGATCATAATATAAATTTTTGAAATGTTCAAAAAAAATAGTATAACATTTTGATAGATCATAACAATTAATAATTGATTTAATACAACTACATATAATAAGATTTGAATTCAAAATATTATTTAACTAGGAGTAAACCACCAGCTCTATCTATCAATTGTAAGTAGTTGTTTTTGTAATTCAGTAACACACCACAACTTATATTTATGTATTTTGTATGCGCACATGTCAAATTGGGAAAAAAAATCAAAGCGTCCAAGTGATAAAATTAACTGTTAGATTCAAGAAGCAATGAATGCACTAAGCAAAAAATAGAATTATTCAATAATAATATTCAACATTTTGATACAAATATATTTTAAATTTGAGTTGTGGTCATTTCTTACCTCACTTCTTACTATTTCCTATTTGCTCTATAATTTTACGTGAAGCAATATAACAAAGTAATGAGAAAATGAAATATCAACAAAAGATTATTTTTAATAGAAAGATAAGGATTCTAATTATTTTAAAGTTTAAATTGAATAGATCTATAAGAAAGGTAAAATTCTTTCATTATCTGTTTGAACTAAAAAAATTCAAGCTCTTTATGATTATATTATTAATAAATGTTATGTTTATAGCTACATAATACATTTTTAGAAATAATTTTTATTAAATTAGATAATACAAAATAAAATTATAAAAAATTGAGAATATAACATTTTTCCATTTAAATATTATAATTGCATATGTAAGAAGGTTAGATAAGGTAGATCCAATATTGACAACACAATATACTAACAAAAAATTAAAGCATTTGGAAAAGAATTAACTGATATTTATTGAGCATGGAAAGCATTAATAATAGCAATCACTGTGTAACCATTGGAATGTCTTAATAAGTCCTCTCCCTTTGGGATTCAAAGGATAGCATGTATGGTGGTAAGATCTGATAGCTTCTGATAGCTAGATAGCTTCCAATAACTTTCCGATAACTTCTTTACTGTTCTGATATCCTGTCCAGATTAATTTTCTTTCAATCTCTTTAAATCTTTGTGATTCCTCCTCTTCCTATAACCCTTTATCTCTTCTCTATGAGCATTTTATCTTGGAACTATAGGAGATTAGGTAATCCCATTACTGTCAAAGCCCTCAAAAATCCATTTGTAAATACAAACCTCAACTAGTTTTTTAAATGGAAACCAAGCAACATACCCCTTATCTGGAATCATTAAGATCGTGTCTTGGCTTTAATCAGGGTAAGTATGTTGAACCAGAGGGTCTCTTGGGTGGTCTTGCTTTGTGGTGGAATGATGAATGGGGGATAAAAATACAACATTTATCAAGTAATTTCATTGATGCCTTAATAAATTTTGAAGGAACATGACATTTTACAGGCATCTACGGAAGTCTAAGAAGGGAAGAAAGATAAGTAGCTTGGGAATAAATAAAACTTTTGGATCAGGGAGCTGAATCACCATGGATCTTGGTCGGAGACTTTAACTCTTGCCTCTTTTCCCATAAAAAGAGAGGTGGCATTCCCCTAAACCCTAGCCAATGTAATCCCCTTAAGCAACTCTTAGATGAATGTAATTTACTAGATCTAGGGTTCATGGGAAATCTCTTCACTTGGCATAACAAGCAACCTGAATCCCGTAATATCAAGGTCAGACTAGACAGTGCTGTTGCGAATGCAGAATGGAGATTACTTTTTGATCAAGCTCAGGTAATACATAAGTCGTATATTGGATCTGACCATAAACAATTAATAGTCAATTTGTTTAATAGAAATCCCTGGCTGATTAGGAGATTCAAATATGAAGCCAAATGGGATCTTGATCCCCAGTGGAGAGAATTAATTGCTAACTCTTGGATCAGGGATAATTATCTGCAAAATCAATGAATGTCCTTCTTGGATAAATTAGCTCATATTTGTGCAGTGTTGAGTAAAGGTCTAAAGAAAAAAGGGGGAACTGCCTTAAAGGAATAATCGACTTAGAGATCTAATTAGAAGACCTACTAAAACTTAACTTTGATGAGTGGAAGCAAATTGAAGAAAAGATAATTCTTGGTGAAATTAAAAGGCTGCATCATCAAGAAGAGGTTTATTGGCAGCAACGAGCTCACATACAGTGGTTAAAAGATGGTGATAAGAATTCGAGATTTTTCCATTTAATAACTGTGCAAAGAAGACAAATTAATCAACTTTGAAAGATAAAAAACAATAAAGGAATGTTGGTTACAGATTAAGGAGAGATTCTTAACTTAGCTGCTGATCATTTTAAATCTATATAAAGTGGTGTTTCTAATTACCATATGGAGAAGGTTCTTCAATAGGATCCTTGTGTAATCACAGATGAAATGAACAGAGCTCTAACTCAGGAAGTGAATATAAATGAGATTCAAGAAACTGTGTTTTCCATGGGAAAGATAAAGTCGCCTAGGCCTGATGGTTTTCCAGGCATCTTCTATCAAAATCATTGGGATATCATTAAAGAAGATGTAGTTAAAATGGTGCAACTCTTCTTTTTATCAGGTCGATTGCCGAAGAATATCAATCGCACCACTATTGTCTTGATTCTGAAAACTAAGCACCCCTAAACCTTTGATGAGTTTCGTCCTATAAGTTATTGTAATTATAGCTATAAGATAATTTCAAAAATTCTTGCCAATTGACTCAAGTTATTAGTTCCTGATATTGTAACTCCTAATCAGACATCTTTTGTCAATGGCCGGGCAATTCAAGATAATATCATCATCAACCATGAAATTATGCATGCATTGAAAAGCAGATTCAAAAGTAATTCATCTTATTTTTCTTTAAAAATTGATTTTGTGAAAGCTTTTGACAGGTGCAATGGAGATTTCTGGCTGCTGTTCTTAGAAAACTTAGCTGTCATCCTATTTGGATCAGTTGGATAATGGAGTGTGTGACTTCAGTTGAGTTTTCTATTGCTATTAATGGAAATAATACTACTTTCTTTTCCCCTATAAGGAGACCCGTTATCACCATTATTATTCATAATTACTACTGATGTTTTATCTAGAATGCTTCTTGGGCATCTTCATAGTGGCAAAATAAAAGGGGTTAAAATAACAAGATATTGCCCAAGAATCTCACATTCTTTTTTTGCTGATGATTCCGTGATTTTTAGTGAGGCCACAGTTGAAGAAATTCAACATTTACAATTTATCATCAGTGATTATCTTGAAGTATCGGGCTAGCAAATCCATCTTTATAAATCTGAACTCTTCTTTAGCAAAAACACATCAGCAGATAGGAAGGAGTTTATATCATCTTCTCTGCAAATTAAAGAGTCAAGTATTCAACAAGATATCTTGGAGTTCCTGTTGGGTGGGCAAACTCCAAGAGTAAGATGTGTAGTTATCTGGTCACTCGCACAAAAGATAAGATCCAATCATGGAAGAGTAAATTCCTCTCCCAAGTTGGAAGAGAAGTTATGATCAAAGCGGTGCTTTAAAGCCTTCCTGCTTTTATTATGTCTGTAGTCAAACTTTCGAGTAGAGTTATAAATAAAATTGAGAAAATCATTAGAAGCTTCTAGTGGTGTCAACAGGTTGATGACAAGAAAATTCATTGGATCAGATGGAGTGAAATAACTAAGACCAAGAAATAAGAGGGTATAAGATTCAGAGAGCTACTTCTCTTTAATGATGCTCTTCTTGTTAAAATGGGATGGAAACTCATTGTATTTTTAGATTCATTATGTGCCAGGCTGCTAAAAGGTATCTACTATCCCTTCTCTTTTCTTAATGCTAAGCAAGGTCCAAAGGCTTCATGGATTTGGACTAGCATTCTTCAAGGTAGGGAGGTTATTAAAGCTGGTAGCAGATGGAATGTGGTTTCTAGCAATATTGTAAATATTTAGAGTGATCCATGGGTGCCTTTACTTCCAAACTATAAGGTAATTTCAAAGCAACCTGATGATTGTGCCCATTTTCTAGTAAAAGATTTAATTAGTAGAAGAACAGGGCATTGGAACACTGCTACTTTACAATCTTTGTTCACAGTAGAGGAATATCAAGCTATTCAATGTATTCCCATTTCAAATAATAATGGCCAAGATCACCTTGTCTGGCATCTTAACAAAAATGGGAATTATTCAGTAAAATTTGGATATCAATTCCTCAAGAGAAGTAGAGATGGGAATTCCCATCAGTTTACTATCCCTTTCCTGTCAAACAATTCTTCAGAGGTTTGGAACTCAATTTGGTCATTATCTGCTCCTCCAAAAATTTAAAATTTTATCTAGCACTGTGTAGAAAATGTTGTTCCAACTAATGCTGCTCTGAATACTAGATGTCCTCATTTCAACATGAATTATCCAAGATGTAATGAACACCTAAAATTTATTAAACATTTGCTATTTCTATGTGATTATTCCCGTATAATTTGGCATGCGAGTCCCTTGGGCTATACTCCAAATGCTGTGGGATTCGGTTCCTTCTTTGAATGGTGGTTGTGCACTTGGTTAATGCTCAAACATGAGAACAACTTTAAATTACTAGTTTTAATTGCAGGAATCTGTTGGTACATTTGGAAAGCCAAGAATAAAAAATTTTTTTACCGGAAAATTTGAAGACCCACAGGACACGGTTACAAAAGTAATGAGTGGGTAGTATTAATTGTAACATCTTACTGAAAACACATTAATTACCAAAGGTCTGGATTGAAAGTTCTGCATAGTGGAAACCACCTCAAGATGGCCAATGGATGGTGAACTATGAACTGTGATGTCTCTTTTAATTACAAAACGTTCTGCTTTCAATGGGCATACATTTGTTAGGATGATAAAAATAATTTAATTCATCTTACTTCTGGGAAGTTAGCAAGTCATTCAGCTCTTCAAGCAGAAGCTTATGCTATAAGTGAAGCTATGAAATTTGATGTTAAGCATCCTTACAAATCTATAACAATTGAGACAGACTGCCTCGAAGCTTTCCGAGTCCTTTCGTATGGATTAGTTAAAATACCATGTGACTCTGAGGTTATTTTTTGAGACGTTGCTTGTTGGGCAACAATTAAGACAAAAATATAAAATTGTCTTTAATCCATAAGACTACTAATAGAGCGGCAGATTAGCTCTCTAAAATTGAGGCTTGTCTTGTATTAGAAAGGAATTCATTTAATCCTGAATTCCTAATATCTTGTACTCAGATTCTCATTGTAATCCTTCTTGATTCCTGTTATGAATTTTTTTGTTATTAAAAAAAAGAAACAAAATAAGTCCTCTCATGCAATTTCGGAATCAATTCTAGCTGTCTGTTTGGGGTTTTTTTTTTCCATTGATATGCTAGGGATAACAATCCATTGATATGCTAGGGATAACAATTTGTGAAATTTAATTAAAGCATGTTTTAAATTATAAATAGTTTAGAAGGCATGGATAGATGTAGTCTAATTACGAAATTTTCTTAATTTTTTTTGCAAGTTTTATTCAATAATTGATGAAAAAACTTCTCAATAAACTTGAAATTAATATCTTCAAAGATATGAATTTGACTCTACCAACAAATTATAGATCTAAATGATAAAGGTTAATTATTTAAGACCTCAGACTCAAATTTTATGTATGATAAAAATAAGTATGGAGAGAGTTTTTTATGGATCCATTCGGCTCGAACTTAGATACATTAAACTCGAATTCAACTCTTAAAATGTTACATTTAATAAATATGAATTTTTTTTTATGAATATAATAGCCCCATATAAAAATACATTTTTAAAATGATACTAAATAAAATAGTTAAAATTTAAATTTTAAAAAATAATATTTATCATATCAATAAAAAACAATTCAAAATGAATTTTATCGGATCAGATGTAAATGAACAAAGCAACAAGCAACTAGCATCTTCAAGGAAGAACCTTCAATAAATCATTGGAAAAACAAACCCCATAAAAAGATAAGATAGAATAATTAAGCAAATCAATTTTTTGTTTTATTCCTATGGATTGAATGCATGAGTGGTTTTAAAGTTAATGTTGATGGTATCACAGCCTATACACATAACTAAAGTTGTTACTTGAATGTATATCTTGTACTTTTTTACTCTAGAACTCAAACTCTTGTATACCACTATATATATTTTGTACTTATATCACTTTTTAATATAAAAAAAATTGTTATTCTCTCATTAATATTATTATGGTATCAGAGCTTCACTAAAACTCCAAAGTCATGTCATTGCTTTGCATCTTTGCTACCTTGTCGATTTTTCAATTGCTACCAACACTGATACCTAAATCATCCCTTGTTCTACAACTCTATTCCCTCCCTCACCTCTATAGAAGCTTCTGAGAGATAAAAAAAAATGATTCCATTGTGGTTTATACTAGCCCAAATGGTCTAAGCTCCTATCAGAAGCATTCAACAGACTTGATGCATTTTGAAAGATGGATTCATTATTCAGTAGGCCCAGCTCACTCTTAAAAACCACACATTTGCTTAAATGTGGATTATGGTAGTAAAGTGAGTGGAATTTTATTTACATCCTATTTTAATTTTCCTTTAATGTAGATTATTTCCTTATGGTAATTTAGGAAGGTTTATATTATGATTTATTTCCTTAACCTAGATTAGGTAAGTTTCTAAATTATGTTATTTCTTTGTTTAGTTAGGTTATAAGGCTTATAAAAGCCAAAGCCTTTGTATTGTAATAGCTCTTGAACAATTTTCAAAAATCAATAATACAATTCTCTTTTTTAATCAAACCATACATCTATTTTTCTTAATCTCAGTCATTAGGTTTCTCGGTGAAACCAACTCTTATTTGATTCATTTCATTCAAGTTAGAAGGGACTTTACCTGTTCTTGCCCCTATTGTCACCCTGAACTAACAACAAAACCCATTGTTCTTTTCTAACCCATTTCTTCTATGTTATTGTGATCAAATTCACATGGACCCATTCTTAAAATAATCTAAAGATTCTTAGTTTGATCCATTATTTTTCTTGCCCAAACATATTTTTGGCATGCCTAATGGGACTCTTATATGCATGTATAAACAATATCACAGAAGGTTAGAAATATAGATATCTTAATAGATAAAGTTTCAAGAGAGAACTATTCCAGGTTCATTGATGCAATCGAACAAATGTCCAAGATGCTTATGTCATTCATTGAAAGCTCTAAAGTAATGAATAGGCACATGGAAGAAATTAATGTGAATTTACATCATTTGGTGTCCACCTTTGAAGAAAGTCCAATTGTTATGAAGATTTAAGAGAAAGACCCATGTGCTTGCAAAATGGCAATTTTTAAATTCTTAAGAGGCTAGATAATAAGTTAGCAAATGATGAAGGGCGATTGATTGGTCAAAATTCCTAGAGATTAGGTACCCACTTCACCTTTAATCAATATGATTGCGTGAGAAAACAAGGGGCACCTATTGAACATAATAATACGAATAGGGCTTCGTCACCTTATAATATAAATCTAGGCTACTTGAGACCAATCAACCTTTTTCAAAGGTTTTCTTAGAAAAAATTAGTACTGATTTCATGCATACTCCTAGACTGATGAATTAGTCTTGCCTTGAAATTGAAGTTCCAATTGAGGCAATTAAAGAGATGGTCATATCCCCAAAATATAATGAAGTCTTCCAACATCTAAGAGGAACTAAAAACCGATTTAGAGATATTCAATCAAATTCTAGGAGATTCAAACTAAGAGCTTCATAAGAGTGGTACAGTACAAGTCCGAACTCAAACTTTTTAAGAAGTTATGGTACTAATAGAAGTCAAAGGGACCTCAAATTGCAACTAATATGGCAAGGAAGAAAGAGTGGTATGGCTGATTACTTTATGAAATGCAGGGGGCATAATCAAGAGGGTGTATAAAGTGGGACCTTCTAAGAAATGTTTTAAGTTCAATGTATGCAAGAGGATGAGATACAAAGATGATCAAAATGCAAAGTGAAAGGTACAATGCTAGCCCTACAAAATTAATTCATGACTGAATAAAAAAATAAAATTATTATGCCATGTTAAATTGGCCTTGAAAGTTTTTAAATTTTAAAAAATTTCATGAGAAAGTTCCATTAATTGGCCAAGGAAGTTTGATCGGCCATAGTTCTAATTCTATATCTATATATATAAAAAAGGGCTAATAAAAGTGGACAAGACTAATCCAAAATTAAGAAAAGAGACAAAATGATAATTAATTGGTCATGGTGAAATATGTATGACCTTTTCGAAGTTTTGGTCCAAAAGAAGATATGACCATACAAAAGAAAAATGTTAATCAACATTTGAGTAAAAATTTTATAAGGTTTAAGACCGATTAAAAAAAATAACTAAATTACTTATTCGGTCATGGCATAATGAAGGAATGAAGTTATTAAAATGGGCTTGTTAGTGTTATGACTAATTAATTACTCTTTGATGTCATTTAATGCTTAAAAAAATATTGTCATGAAAGGTAATTGATACCCCATATACATATCCCTATTCTACTAAGGGTTTATTTTCCTCTACAGGGATTACTTATAGAAGAAGAATGTCTAAATTAGATAGGAGAAGGATTTCTAATTAAGAAGACTCTTGGACAAGAAGAAATAATCTCCAAATAGGTACAAGTCCTACATTAAATAGGAATCATATTCCTTACAAGTTTAAGTATCACTATCCATATAAATAGGACCTTATATCCCTCATTCTCATTCATTCTATTTTCTTGTACTCATTGCTCTTCTTATATCTTTACACTCTCTCTTTACATTCTTTGACTTAGGCATTACAGGGTTTGTGGAGATCCTCCCCACCTCTTACCTTACCCCTTTGTTAATTCCTTATAGTGCTCAAACTTAAAGATTCTAAAAGCAAGTTATTAACTGGCGCTGTTTATAGGAATCTCTTGAGTTAAAGCCATAGTTATCTACTAAAAAAAGTATTTATATCATGACTTGTAGTCAACTACCAATCTCAACTCTAAATACTCAAATTAACCTTTTAGCCCCTATTCGTCCTATAAATCTATTAACACTTATTCCCCCTATTACCTCAATTAACATGTTAACAGCTATTCAGCTAATAATTCCATCAACACCTTTTTAGAATGTTGAATCCTTATCATAAGCTCCTTTTAGAGTGTATACTCTGACTAGTAATACCCAGGGATGGCCAACATTGGGTAATGACTTCCCTTATTATGCTCCTCTACGACATAACAATAGGCCTATACCGTCTATACCTTTCTCAAGTTTGCTAAAAACTCATGCCATAAACACATTAAACATAAACATAGTAACCCAGATACACAGCCTACCCCAATCGAGCAAAGAAGCAATGATAAAAAAACACAAACCTAGTGCTCCTGATGCAATAACAACTGAATGCCTTGATTCAAGACAGTAATCCCAGAATAGCTCATCCGAAGAATAATGTAGGAACACCACCAATAGCAATGCTGAGTGTACCTGGTGAAAATAAAAGAAGTCATAAAGCTCTGAAAGGGGAATCTAGCACAATAATCCTAACCTTGATGACTTAAAGATAGCCTATAAAGTTGAAGAAGTTATACAAAAAGCTCGTGTTAGACCTAGGAAAGAAGATGAATGCGTTCTAGATGGAAAGACACCCTTTGTGAGCAGAATAATCAAGATGGAGATCCCAAGTTCAAAATGTCTTAATTAGACCAGTTTGATGGAATTAGGGATCCAATTAATCATATATCCTTGTTCATGACTAGGATGTTTCTTCAGAATGTGAATGATGGAATCATGTGTAGGGTCTTTCCTAGTACACTTACTAAAAATGCTTAGAGATGGTTCCATCATCTTCCTAAGAATTATATTTCATTCATCGAAGAATTAGCTGAGAAGTTCTAGACTCGGTTTATTACCAATGTGCCTCTTGCCAAAAATATTAATAATCTTTGGATGTGTAAGCAAGAAGCCACATAATCATTGAGAAGCTACCTGGATATATTCAATAAGGTGGCCATGTAGATAGAGAACTTAATTGATGAAGTAGCCATAGAAGCTCAAAAAAATGGAACCCAACTGGGAAAGCTCAAAGATAAGATCATGACCAAATAACCCAACACTTTTGTTAAAATAATGGCCATGGCGATAGAAATGATAAAGATCGATGAAGATAGAAGGATATACCAGGATGACGAGAAGGCACCTTTAAACGGTGGGGTTTAGCGCATGTCTAAGATTTTAGCAACTGCGACACTATTTGAGCTTAGGGCTCTAGAGAACACACTATTATATCACAAAGACATAGCATAAAGATGATGAGTTAGCACCTAAGGTAATGACTGGGACAATTTGAAAGCGGCGGTAGTTGATTCTTTAAAAGAAATATAGCACCATAACTATGATATTTTAGATACGGAATACTAACTTCTTCTAGTCTTATGTTCATTTAGAATTACTTTATGATTTACTATCTTATCCTCTATTTACATGCAATTTCATATAAATCCTTATTTAAATAATTAACCCCAAGAAAACCAATCATGAAAAATACATATACATAATGCATTCATTTAAGTTTATAATCCCTAAGTTAGTCTAATCTACATTAATCTTAAATAAACATGCTAAATCTACATGCTTTAATTTACAAGTGACCTTAAAGACTAATGGGACTAATTCCTATTTAATTTTAATTAGGTGAACCTAAGTCTATTTATTTTAATTCTAAAAATAGGCCTAAATCTATAAAATATAAAGTATTTAAATTAGTAGACCTAATTCTACATGTTTTAATCCTAAGGTGATTTTAAATCTACAAGTTATGGAAAATGTTTTAATTTAGTGGGCTAATTCTAAATTAATTAAATTAAACTAACGTGGGCCTATATCTAATTTACTAAATGAGCCTAAGTTATCTCTAACTTAATTTCCAATTAGTTATGGGCCTAAAATGCATTTTTATTAATTAAAATATATACCTAATTAATTAATAACCTATTAAATGAGATGGGCTAATTAAAAGATAGGCCAAAAAAGAACTACCTAAACCTAAAATTAAACTTATGTACAAAATAAAATCCAACAAAGAAACAACTTAAAAAAAAAACCTATTTTAGTTAAAGTGACCTTAAACACTTAATTAACAAATTATTAATAAATAAAATAATTAACAAGCAACCCTAAATCTATTCACTTAAATCCAATTATTTTAAAAATCCTAATTTTGATTTCTATGTCATTGATTTTAATTAATTTACCCAATTGAAACCCTAATTTTACTAACCAATTAATTAAAATAAAACACATAATACAT
Organism: Mallotus nudiflorus; assembly: GCA_947683625.1. Classification (NCBI taxonomy): domain Eukaryota; kingdom Viridiplantae; phylum Streptophyta; class Magnoliopsida; order Malpighiales; family Euphorbiaceae; genus Mallotus; species Mallotus nudiflorus. Next base: position 74,910 of record CANTUR010000017.1, on the reverse strand, counting down.
ACACAGGACTCTACTATTCTCACTACTGGGTTATGACAATGATCTACAATAAATTTAAAATTAAATTAAATACAACCCAAAAAGCCAAATAAATAAAAATAAAAAATAAAACTATCAATAAAAAAATAAATAAATAAAATACCCAGAAACCTTAAAAACTATGTTCAAATAAAAAATTTAATTTTTGGCATTCCATGAATCTACACAGGTTCTCCATAGTGAATTCATGTCACCCCATCCAGCAATAGAATAAAAATAAAAAAATTAGTCAATCAACGATTAAAATAATAATAATAATAAACAACATTAAATATAAAAATCAAAATCAAAATAAAAAAAGAAGGAAAAGAAGATTTGAGAATGAGATTCAATACTGATTTCCTTCAGAAGGATGATCACCATTGATGAAAGCCTATGACTTTTATTGTGTTTGTCTATGGTTTTAGTTTATTTGATCTATTTTTTTTTGGCAAGAACTAAAGCAAAGCACATAAAAAATACAAGTGGGTGTCTTGTGGCTTACGTCTAGGAATCAGAAAAAGTATATGAAAAAATAATAAAGCCCTTGGAGCCTCCTCTTGTGAAAAAAAATGATAAATATATAGAAACATAGTCCTGTAACCCTACGTTAGGTTCAGGATAAAAATCAAATAAAATAATTTTTTTGTTATTTATCTAATAAAAAATAAATTTATCAATATATTTATCTAATGAAATAAAAATAACAACCAACAAAAAATAAATATAAAAGTAAAATAAAACAAAATAATAAATAAAATAAATATTAAAGAATAAATAAAAATTGTGGAGTGCTGGTTGGAAGTGTGGGTTTCTAATTGGAAATATAAATTTCCGATTGAAAATTTACATTTCTGATTAGAAATGTAGATTTTTGATCAAAATATAGATTTCCAATTGGAAATCCACATTTTTTATACAACTTCTTTTTTTTTTGAAATTTTTTTTAAAGAAATAATTAAAAATGAAATTTAGAGGTAAGTCCTAAAAAAATAAATTAATAATTTTTTTCAAAACCAATAAATCAGACCCAATAAATATAATTTCATAGTCAATTTTCATCATTGGGTCCTCTGTCGCATCTAAACTCAAATAATCCCGAAATTAGGTGCTTATAGTTGCCCCATTTTGTTGCTATTTGCTTGAAAAATTACGGTAAAGCAAATAAGCACACAATTTCATTTAGATACTTACTTATGTACCTTAAGGCTTTTACCTATAAGTGATCATCGGTTCACAATGAATGCTTATGTTGTTATGCAACACCAAGCCGAATGCTAAAGCATTTACCAAATTTCACTATAATTCCCGTGATACATCTAGTGAATAAATGATTTAAGAACCTATGGAACATCTAGCGACAAGATTAAAAAATACACTAGACATATAACATTGATTTGAAAATGCACTATACTCGAACATATAGTGTTGCTTTGAGAATACACTACACTAAGACGTGCATTGATATGAGAATACGCTTTACTTGGACGTATAACGTTGATTTGAAAATGCACTATACTCGGACGTATAGTGTTGAATTGAGAATACACTACACTCGGACGTGTAGTGTTGATATGAGAATACACTATACTTAGACATGTAGTGTTGATTTGAAAATGCACTATACTTGGACGTATAATGTTGATTGAAAAATACATTGTACTCATATGTATAGTATTGATAGAAAATACATTATACTTAGACATATAATGTTAACTATACTCGGATGTATAGTATTGATTGAAAATGCACTACACTCAGACATATGGTGTATTTTGAAAAATACATTATACTTGGACGTATAGTATTGATTGAAAAATACATTATACTCGAACATATAATGTTGATAGTACTCGAACATATAGTATTAATTTAAAAATATTTTATACTCGGACGTATAATGTTAACTATACTTGGACGTATAGCGTTGATTGAAAAGATACTTTATACTCAGAGGTATAATGTTGACTATACTCGAACGTATAGTATTATTGGAAAATGCACTATACTTAGATGTATAGTGTATTTTGAAAGATACATTGTACTCGGACGTATAATGTTGACCATACTCGGACGTATAATATTAATTGAAAATTACATTATATTTGAATGTATAATGTTGACTATACTCGAACGTATAGTGTTAATTATGATTTTCATTATATTCCCTATGGGATGTCTAGTGGTCATGATTTTCACTATATTCCCTATAGGCTGTCTAGTTGTCGTGACTTTCACTATATTCCTTAGGGATGTGTAGTGATGTGATTTTCACTTTATTCCCTGTAGGATGTCTAGTGATAGTGATTTTCACTATCTTCCTTATGGGACGTCTAGTGATCATGATTTTTACTATATTCCCTATAGGACGTTTAGTGAAAATATACTATAACTACTGTGTAGTATGTAGTTGAAGGCAAATATACTATAGGTCCTATAGAGTGTCTAACAAATTGTGATAATGGTGCTATAGGTCCTATGGAGCGTCTAGCAAAAAGATTTGAATTGTGCTATAAACTATTGTGTAGTGTCTATCAAATTAGATCAAAAGTGTGCTACGACTACTATGTAGTGTCTAGCTAATCATGATTTGAGACTGTGCTATAACTACTTTGTAGTGTCTAGCAAGTTGTGATTGTTTAGAATTTTTGTTATAACTACTGTGTAGCATATAACAAAGTGAATGTGAAAACTATGTCATAGCTACTGCGTAGCATATAACAAGGTGAATTCGAAAATTATATTATAGCTATTGTGTAGCATATAATTAAGATGAAATGTAGTGTATGCAAAATGTAGACATGACATTGGAACTTTACGTTGATTAGGATTTTGAGATTATGTGTTGATCAACTGTGCTGATTGATTGGAATTTATGCTGACTGTCTTTGAATTTCTGCACTAATTACTTTGATAAACTACCTTCATTGCTTGTTGACTTTAATTAACTTATTGGCACTAGTGCTGATTCCACATGTTGCATTTATCTTCTTCTAGACTTGTTGTTCCTGAAGACTTATTAAAGTTAGTTCAACATGATGATTGTTATAAAAGGTACTCTTTTTTTTTGAAAATTTATAATAAAATTCATCACTTTATCATGAGATAGCGTGCACTAAATGAATCTCACTATTTTTAATTTTCAAGACTGTCATTTATTTGCCATTTGTAAAGGTTAAAGGCATCATTAATCATCTTATACTGAGAGCATATCTTTTACCAAGTGAAGAGCTTACTTCCACACCTAATTTTAAAGAGAATTTGCCAAACAAAACTTATGAAAATTGAGTATAAAAAGATCAAATTATGAGTATTAAAATAGTCTTTGAGTTATTTTTATGCTTTCCTTCCTTATCCAAGTATTCCCCCACCTTTCTCATATTACTCAGTATGGATACTTTTGGAAAGGTACTTTGGATACCCATACTCCTACAGTGAATTAGAGTACATGAAGTAGTTTTTTGGCATCGTCCTCTTTTAGTATTCCTCCACCTTTCTCATATTACCCAACATGGATATCGCTAGAGGTTCATATTAATACTTTTACTCATTTCTGAGAATTGGAGTAGATTATGCTTGCTCTTATTTTGATTCTCCTTTTAGTATTCCTTTGCCTTTCTCATATTACTCAGTGTGGATACTGTAAAGGGATTTTGTACTTATACTTATTTCTGAGCATTGGAGTAGATTATATATGCATTTATTATTCAAAAGACTGAAATGATACTTTGAAATTCAAGCAATTTATACTACAAGTCCATGGATTTTGTTTTTGTATTTTCTTCCCTTCGTTTGGGTGCAAAGCAGGCATTAGATTGATTAGAGTTTATAAATTCTCAACACATAGCTGTTAACTAATCATCTAAATTCTATAAGGTTAATAAAAGAAAGCCATTATGATCAAAGGTCATAAGATTTCTCTTTAGTTTTAAGGTCTAGGTCCTCAAAGGAGTTTAGCACTTCTTCTTCACTCACTCCTGAGTTAATCATCATGATGGTTAGGGGTGGAACATTTTGATAGTTTAGGAAAAGATTATTTATGATGCTTGGACTTTTATAGTCTGTGATCTTTCCAAAGTCTATAAGGTTTTGAATTTCATGCTTAAGGCACCTGCAAGAGTCAGTGGAATGGCCAACAATTTGGTGAAATTTGCAGTAACTATTTGGGTCAAAGCTAGGGAAATTTGGATTTGGTGGTCTAAAGGAGTTTAAGGGTCTAAGGAGGCCTTTTTGGATCAAGTGGTCTAGGACTTTAGATAAGGGTTGGTGAAAATTTAAGAATCTCCTGGGTTGTTGAATAGCAAGGAATCCCACAACCCAACTAGCATTTCCTTAATGTGTGCCCCTAGATGGGTAGTTTCTTGCTCTAGTGCTTTTAGTAATCTTCTTTTTCTCACTTTCAATCTCCTCAGCCTGTAACCCATCATCATAAAGGTCTATAAATTTCTTAGGGTTCATCATTTGTAACCTTTCAACCAAATTAGTTAACACATTTTGAATAATCATTCTAACTTGATCCTTTTCAGCTAACTTTTTTTTATTAATCCTACCTTATTCATGAGTCTAGTTAGAAAATCTAAAAATGATTCATTAGGCTTTTGCTTGATCAATTCTAAATCCTCAGTAGACACTTCAAGCTTGATATTGTAGTCATATTATTTTAGAAAAGCGATACACAATTCTTTCTAGTCCGCTTGGATAGACTTCTCCAATCCATGATACCAATTAACAACCATATCCTCTAAGGATAGTACAAACAACTTGGTAACTACAGACAAAGGAGCCTTAATGGTGCTCATAGTAGTTGTCTATTGACTAAAGTGGATCCTTGGGTCCCTAGTATCATCAAACTTTTACAGCTGTGACATCTTGAACTTATAAGGCAGCTTATCTTCCTTAAATTGAATCACATCATTAAAATCAAATGAATATTTAATGCCCTATCTTCTTTTCAATTCTTTCATTTTAGATATCTTTTGAGTTTGTGCTTTCATCTACTTGGATTCTAGCTCTTGAACTTGTTCAAGTGATTCCCTTTTTGCTTTTTCAACCTTGTAGTTCTCAACATCCTCCAATTTCATTTCCACAGTAGGTACATTCTTAGTAGTATTTAATGGTTGCCCCAAAGCACTGTCATTGTTAGCTGGTGGTTCACCCATAACTAGTGGATTGGCCGCAATTGGAGGACAATAGTAGGAGGTGGCATTAATCCAGCTAGAGCTTGTCTTAGTTCATCTTGTATCATTGCTCTTATGTCATCCATCAATGCTCTTTTAATGTCCTCTACGATCCAGTTTCCTCCCTCTTGTTATTCCATTTCTTCTACTTCTTTAGCTGGAGCTTGTGCAGCTTTCAAGTAAAATGGGTTGATAGAACTCCTTTCCAGTCTACTAAGGATCTCTTTTGCTATTATCTATGGACTTGAATCCGTTCTCACTAGTCTGCCACCTTTTCGACTCCAAACACAGGAAAACCTAGATGAATCTATGATGGCTAAAAAATAAAGTGTTAGTATGATGCATAAAATGCATGTATGCATGATGCACGTGATATGCAATAAGTAGTAAGTAGCAAGTCAAGTGAAGTAACAAGTTAAGTATACATCCTTCCAACCTTATTCCTCCTACAAAAGTATTCAATGGCGAGTATCTTTTCTTAGGATTTTTGTTTTTGGCCTTAATATCAATAGGGGATATCAAGAACTGATGCGCATGCCAAATCTCTCAAAGTAGTAAAGCATAGAAATATTATTTCAGGTATAAAAGCATAGCCCAATCTTTATTAGTCTTGATAGGCTTCTAAAGTATGGGCTTGGGCTTTTACAGATGAAAACACCTAATGGCAATAAACATAAGTAATTTGGGTAATCCTAAAGGAAGTTACTAAGCCACTATATGAGATGATTCCGGTGAAAAGGTCAAGGTTCCATTAGCAAGATGCCCTCCTTTAAGACTTGAGTCATAGCCTAAGGTCAAAGGGGCTCGACATCCTTTACAAACTCGAGAGAAGACTACCCCCCCTTGAGGACTTGGGTTATAGACTTTGGTAAGATGAGCTTGGTAATATTTCTTTAACCAAGTTAAGGCTAAGAGTGATGGTTAGCCAATCTGTAATCCCATGAAGCTAGTGGAATCATGGAACTATAAACCAATGCCATTGGTTAATAGGGACATGCAAAATGAATGCAAGAATAAAATAATAATTAATAAAATAATTCTAAGGAACACAAGTAGAATCAATATCTCTTATCCCTAGTGGAGTCGCCACTGTAGACGACTGGGTTTAGTGTGCATCTAAGATTTTAGCAATCGTAACACTATTTGAGCTTAGAGTTGTAGAGAATACACTACTATATCATAAAGACATAGCATGAGGATGAGGAGTTGCCAACCAAGGTAATAACTAGGACAAATCGAAAGTGGTGGTACTTAATTCTCTAAAAGAAAGCTAGCACCACAACTAGAAGATTCTGGATATGAAATACTTACTTCTTTCAATCTCATCTTCATTTAGAATTACTTTATGAATTACTATCTTATCCTATATTTATATGCAATTTAATATAAACCATTATTTAAATAATTAGCCCTAGGCAAACCAGTTAACAAAAATACATATAAACAATACATTCATTTAAGTTCAGAATCCCTAAGTTAGTCTAATCTACATTGATTTTAATTAAACAAGCTAAATCTATATGTTTTAATTTACAAGTGACCCTATGACTAATGGGCCTAATTCCCATTTAATTTTAATTAGGTGAATCTAAGTTTATTTATTTTAATTCTAAATATAAGCCTAAATCTACAAAATATAAAGTATTTAAAATAGTAGGTGTAATTCTACATGTTTTAATCCTAAGGTGATCTTAAATGTATAAGTTATGGAAAAGGCTTTAATTAAGTGGGCTAATTCTAAATTAAATAAATTAAACTAAAGTGAGCCTATATCTAATTTACTAAATGAGCCTAAGTTATCTCAAACCTAATTTCTAATTAGTTATGGGCCTAAATTGCATTTTAATTAATTAAAATCTATATCTAATTAATTAATAACCTATTAAATGAGATGGGCCAAAAAAGAACTACCTAAACCTAAAATTAAACTTATGTACAGAATAAAATCTAACAAAGAAACGAATTAAAAAAAAACCTAATTTATTTAAAGTGACCTTAAACAATTAATTAACAAATTATTAAAAAATAAAATAATTAACGAGCAATCCTAATTCTATTCACTTAAATCTAATTATTTAAAAACCCTAATTTTGATTTCTATGTCATTGATTTTAATTAATTTATCCAATTAAAACCCTAATTTTACTAACCAATGAATTAAAATAAAACACATAATACATACACGGGATTCCACTATTCCCACTACTAGGGCTATTAGAATAATCTACAACAAATTAAAAATTAAATTAAATACAACCTAAAAAGCCAAATAAATAAAAATACCAAATAAAACTATCAATAAAATAAAAATAAATATATAAATAAAATACTCAGAAACCCTAAAAACTATTTTCAAATACAAAATTTAATCCATGGCATTCCATAGATCTTCACAGGTTTTCCATAGGTTTTGTTCTCTATAGTGAATTCATGTCACCTTATCCATCAAGAGAATAAAAATAAAAAAATTAGTCAATCAATGAATAATAATAATAATAATAATAATAATAATAATAATAATAATAATAATAATAATAATAATAATAATATTAATAAAATCAAAATCAAAATAAAAGAAGAAGGAGAAGAAGATTTGAGAATGAGATGCAGTATTGATTTTCCCTCATAAGGATGATTACTGTTGATGCAAGCCTGTGGCTTTTATTATGTTTTCCTGTGATTTTAGTTTATTTCATATGATTTTTTAGCAAAGAACTAAAAAAAGGCACATAGAAAATCCAAGTGGGTGTCTTGTGGCTTATGGCTAAGAATCAGAGAAAGTATATGAAAAATAATAAAACCCTCAGAGCCTCCTCTTGTGAAAAGAAGATGACAAATATATAGAAATGTAATTCTATAACCCAACGTTAGGTTTAGGATAAAATCAAATAAAATAATTTTTTTGCTATTTATCTAATAAAAAACAAATTTATCAATATATTTATCTAATGAAATAAAAATAACAACCAATAAAAAATAAGTATAAAAGTAAAATAAAACAAAATAATAAATAAAATAAATATTAAATAAAAAATAAAAATTGCAGAGTGTTGGTCGAAAGTGTGGATTTTCGACCGGAAATCTATATTTTTGATCTAAAATCTACATTTCCGATTGGAAATGTAGATTTTCAATTGAAATCTAGATTTCCAATTGGAAATCTATATTTCCAATTAGAAATATAGATTTTCAATTGGAAATCTACATTTCCGATGCTACTTCTTTTTTTTTTGTTTGAAAGAAACAATTAAAAATAAAATTTAAAGGTAAGTCCTAATAAAATAAAATAAAATTATAATTTATTTCAAAACTAATAAATCAGACATGATAAATATAATTTCACAGTCAATTTTCATCATCAGGTCCTCTGTTGCATCCAAACTCAAATCATCCCGAAATTGGGTGCTTACAGTTGCCCCCCATTGTCGCTGTTTGCTTGACAAATTACGACAAAGCAAATAAGCACACAATTTCTTTTAAATACTTACTTGTGCACCTTAAGGCTTTTGCCTATAAGTGATCATCGATTCATGATGAATTCTTATGTTGCTATGCAACCCTAAGCCGAATGCTAAAGCATTTAGCAAATTTCACTATAATCCTCATAAGACATCAAGTGAAAAAAATGATTTGATAACCTATGGAACATCTAGCGACGAGATTCAAAAATACACTATACACCAGACCTATAACATTGATTTGAAAATGCACTATACTTGAATGTATAGTGTTGCTATGAGAATACACTACACTTGAATGTGTAGCATTGTTATGAGAATACGCTACACTCAGACTTATAGTGTTGATTTGAAAATGCACTATACTCGAATGTATAATGTTGATTTAAGAATACACTACACTCGGATGTGTAGTGTTGATATGAGAATATGCTATACTCGAACGTGTAGCGTTGATTTGAAAATGCAATATACTTGGACGTATAGTGTTGATTGAAAAATACATTATACTCAGACATATAGTATTGATTGAAAAATACATTATATTCAGACGTATAATGTTGACCATACTAGGATGTATAGTATTGATTAAAAATGAACTACACTCGGACGTATTGTGTATTTTGAAAAATACATTATACTCGGACGTATAATGTTGACTATACTCGGACGTATAGTATTGATTGAAAAATACATTATACTCAAATGTATAATGTTAACTATAATCGGATGTATAATATTGATTGAAAAATACATTATACTCCAACATATAATGTTGACTATACTCAGACATATAGTATTAATTGAAAAATACATTATATTCAGACGTACAATGTTGACTATAGTCGGATGTATAGTGTTGATTTGAAAATGCACTACACTAGGACATATAATGTTAACTATACTTGGACATATAATGTTGATTGAAAAGATACATTATACTTAAATGTATAATATTGACTATACCTGGACGTATAGTATTGATTGAAAATGCACTACACTCGGACGTATAGTGTATTTTGAAAAATACATTATACTCGGACATATAATGTTAACTATACTTGGACGTACAATATTGATTGAAAAATAGATTATACTTGGATGTATAATGTTGACTATACTTGAACGTATAGTATTGATTGAAAATATATTATACTCGGACGTTTAATGTTGACTATACTCAGACATATAGTATTGATTGAAAATGCACTACAATTGGACGTATAGTGTATTTTGAAAAATACATTATAATCGAACATATAATGTTGACTATATTCAGATGTATAGTATTGATTGAAAAATACATTATACTCGGATGTATAATGCTGACTATACTCGGATGTATAGCATTGATTGAAAAGATGCATTATACTTAGATGTATAATGTTGACTATACTCGGATGTATAATATTGATGGAAAATTCACTATACTCAGACGTATAGTGTATTTTGAAAAATACATTGCACTCGAACGTATAATGTTGACTATACTCGAAGGTATAGTATTGATTGAAAAATACATTATACTTGGATGTATATTATTAACTATACTCGGACATATAGTGTTGATCGTGATTTTCACTATATTCCTTGTGGGATGTCTAGTGGTCGTGACTTTCACTATATTCCCTATAGGATATCTAGTGATGTGATTTCCACTATATTTCTTATAGGATGTCTAGTGATCATGATTTTCACTATATTCCCTGTGGGACATTTATTGAAAATATGTTATAACTACTGTGTAGTTTATAACTGAAGACAAATATGCTATAAGTCCTATGGAGCATCTAACAAATTGTGATAATGGTGCTATAAGTCCTATGGAGTGTCTAGTTTAAAATGTGCTATAATTCCCATGGAATGTCTAGCAAAAAGATTTGAAATGTGCTATAATTCCCATGGAATGTCTAGCAAAAAAATTTGAACTGTGCTATAACTACTGTGTAGTGTCTAGCAAATTAGATCAAAAGTATGCTACAACTACTATGTAGTGTCTAGCTAATCATGATTTAATATTGTGCTATAACTATTGTGTAGTGTCTAGCAAGTTATAATTGTTTAGAATTTTTATTATAACTACTATGTAACATATAACAAAGTGAATTTGAAAACTATATTAAAGCTACTACATAGCGTGTAATAAGGTAAATCTCAAAATTGTGTTATAGCTAATGTGTAGCATATAACTGAGATAAAGTGCAGTGTATGAAAAATGCAGACATCACATTGGAACTTTTTATTGACTAGGATTTTGAGATTTTATGTTAATCAACTATGCTAATTGATTGGAATTTATACTGACTATCTTTGAATTTCTGCGCTGATTGCTTTGATCAACTGCCTTCGTTACTTGTTGACTTTAATTAACTTGTTGGCACTAGTGTTGATTCCACATGTTAGGTTTATCTTCTTCTTCTGGACTTGTTATTCCTGAAGAATTGTTAAAGTTAGTTCCATATGATGATTATTATAAAAGGTACTAATTTTTTTTGAAAATTTATAAGAAAATTCATCACTTTATCACGAGATAGCATGCGCTCAACGAATCTCACTATTTTTTTTATTTTCATGAGTATCATTTATTTGCCATTTACAAAGGTTAGAGGCATCATTAATCATCTTATGCTAAGAGCATATCTTTTACCAAGTGAAGAGATTACTTCCACGCCTAATTTTAGGGAGAATTTTCTAAATAAAACTTCATAAAATTGAGTGTAAAAAGATCAAATTCTGAGTATTGAAACAATCTTTGAGTTATTTTTGTGCTTTCCTTCCTTATTCGAGTATTCCCCCACCTTTCTCATATTACTCAACTTGGATACCATTAGAAAGGTCTTTTGGATACCTATGCTCTTATAGAGCATTAGAGTAAAGGGAGCAATTTTTTTAGCATGGTCCTCTTTTAGTATTTCTCCACCTTTCTCATATTACTCAACGTGGATATCGATAGAGGTTCATGTTAATACTTCTGTGCATTGGAGTAGATTATGCTTGCTCTTATTTTGATTCTCCTATTAGTATTCCCTTGCCTTTCTTATGTTACTCAGTGTGGATATCATCAAGGGGTTTTGTACTCATACTCATTTATGAGCATTGAAGTATATTATTTAAAAGACTAAAATGATACTCTGAAATTCAAGCAATTTATACTTCAAGTCCATGGATTTTGTTTTTGCATTTTCTTCCCCTCATTTATGTGTAAATCATGCATTAGATTAATTAGAGTTTATAAACTCTCAACATAAAGCTGTTAACTAATCATCTGAATTCTGTAAGGTTAATAAAAGAAAGCCAATGTGATCAAAGTTCATGAGATAGGCTTTTCGCACATGATCTCGTGAGGTGGATGAATTTATTTTTAATTTTTGAATTTTATGATTGAGATGGTACTTTATTATAGAATCTAAGGAAATAGAGTTCTGTTACTTCCTTTATTATTTTGATGAGTGTTTGGCATTTGCTATCTTGCCCATTCCTATTAATGCATCGGTTCCTTTCCCCTTTTTCATTCTTTTTTATTTTTTCCTACACAAAATATCATAAGTTAGTATGGTCTATTTGTAAGTGAATAAATTTTTTCAAAATGCAGTATCATTCTTTTTCATTCTTCCCTTTTAATTATGGTGATGATGTCTCTGATCATAGGGTCATGATACTCCACCATTGAAGTTATGGCTTTGGGCTACGTTTGTATTTTCACCATTCCATTAATGCTATGGTAGAGGGCTTTATTCCTCTTTTTGATATCTCTTTAGAGATCCTATTTCATGATCAAATAAATTTTTAGAGTGCATTCATTTTAGGTTTTGAGTGCATCCTTCCCTTTTATAAGGACGACGAATGTATTGTTGACATGTTGGGCCTTTTCATCACCATATTCCATACCCTACACTAGTCTAACTATTGTGGAGAGATATTCTAGATGATGCTCTGGATGAGACTAAGAGATGGATGTTGAATTTGAGGAGCTTGAGCATCCTATCCAGCCTCTTGAGGTTGCCAAGATGATGCTTTTGTAAGTATCACTGTCAATGATATTCCCTTACTAGATGGGCCCATAATTTGTTAGGCTTTTGAGGTCTAAAGTCTTGTTGAGCATCAGGTTCACCTTAATAGTGTTGCTCTTCCTATTTTACTTCTTTAAATGCTTCATTTATGAATACTCTGACTACTTTCCTACACTTTTACAATGCTAATTTTGAATGTTAATAGTAAAGTATTTGTACAATCTTATCTGGGCTCAGGGACTTTATTATACAAAGCAAGTATTTTATAATAAATGTATGCAAGTGTATGCATGTTATGTATGACATGCATGATCCTAATAGGTCTTCTGTTTGGAACAGAGCTATGTTCACAGCTTGGAGTGTGAGAACGAGGTGCCTCATCATTAGCCAATAGGTTTGAGCGTTAAATGCTTTGCTATTGGTACTTTTGATATTAGAGCTTCTGATATAGCTTATCCAATAGATGATTAGGTTGTGCTGTATTGATGAATTGTTGGTTATTGCTTACAATTTACTTCTTTTTGCCACCAAAACTCTTATACTTAAGTGTTCCATCTTTAATCTTTGAATGCGAATTGACTGTTTTGCCCCAACTTGCCCCTAGAGTTTCATATTGCACCTAATTTCATTCTAAATTCATTAGTACTATTCTAGCAGTTTCTTTTCTTCATGTTTGCAAGATTGTTGTTAATCCTTTAACTTACCAACCCCAATAGGTGTGGTCTCATGTATAGAAGATGCAGAGAAGTGGGTGAACTGACTGAAGCGAGTTCTTGGAGCTGTAATCAATTATACCTGCTCTTTGAAGAACTCTTGAGCAAAATATGTAGCTTGATGCAAATGCAATGATTGATGATAGTTAGAATGTATGGGTTGCAACGTGAGTCATTGAGCCACTTAAATTCCCTAGGTATAAGGGGACATTAGACTTACAAGTAAAATCATAAAGGGCGATAAAAGAGAAAACATAACTAGAATAGTGATTTTATAGCTCTGATTGTTTAGCTTTTCATTATGTTTTGTCTTTCCATTGAGATACTTATGCAACATGATAAAGATGACTATGCAATATTTGAACAAAAATTTCAGATTCAATTTTAATCATTTAGTAGGGCAAAAAATGAGAACATTCATTACATCAAATGATACAACTCATGTTATCAGCTGGTACTGAATTTTTTCTCTCTAATTTTTACCTTATTGTTCTTTTTTTCTCTTTTCCTCCCTTTTTCTCTCTTTATTCTTTCCTTTTTTTTATCTTTCTTTTTATTGTTTCCTTAAATTTCCTATCTTTAGAAGTTACATCATGTGATATATGAATTTTCTTTGAATTTACATTTGTGCCCATGCTGAATGAATCTAATTGAATTGAATTTATGTCAAACATGCAGATACGATCAATATCACAATGCACAATACCATTAGGATGACAATACATAAGTAAGCATGATCAGAATTCAGATCATCGATCCTTAAAACAAGATAAGTTCTAAAGAAACTATAATTTTATTCAATAAAGACAATAAAAAAATTTATTTCCTATTCTAGAAAGCGGGGATGATGAGTCTCACAGTGGTTGTCCTTTGGGTGGCTGATATAATGGCTATTCTTGCATCTTCTCGCCAACTGTCTCAATGACTTCATCTTTCTTTACCTTAACTGTACATTTTTTTATCTAGTAGGTTCTCATCATCAAACTCATCACCCTATCCTGTAGGCATAATCGACTCGAAGGGTATGTCAAAAGAAGGTGGTTTAGTGTAAAACACCTTATACTTGAACTTGCCTGAACGCTATCCCAATAAGTCTTCTACTCTTTCTGCATCTTTAGGGGAATTAAGAGATTTCTCATTGGTTTTAAGGTCTAGGTCCTTAAAGGAGTTTAACACTTCTTCCTCACTTACTCCTGAGTTGACCATCATAGTGGTTGGGGGCAAAAAATTTTGGTAGTTTAGGAAAAGATTATTTCTAGTGCTTGGACTTTTAGGGCCTGTGTTCTTTCCAGAGTCTACGAGGTTTTGAATTTCATGTTTAAGACGCATGCAAGAGTCAGTGGAATGGCGTACAATTTGGTGAAATTTACAGTAACTATTTGGGTAAAAGCTAGGGAGATTTGGATTTAGTGGTCTAGAGGAGGTTAAGGGTCTAAGGAGGCCTTTTTGGATCAAACAGTCTAGGATTTTAGATAAGGGTTGGTTAAAATTTGAGAATCTCCTGGGTTGTTGAATAGTGTGGACTCCCACAACCCAATTATCATTTCTTTACAGTGTGTCTCCAGTTGGGTAGTTTCTTGCTTCGGTGCTTTTAGCAATTTTTTTTCTCACTTTCAATCTCCTTAGCTTGCAATCCATCATCATACATGTCTATAAATGTCTTAGGGTTCATCATTTGCAACCTTTCAACTAAATTAGGTGACACATTTCGAATAATCATCCTAACCTAATCCTTTTCAGCTAGCTTGTTTTTCTTTAATCGTGTCTTATTCACGAATCTAGTTAGAAAATCTAAAAATGATTCATTAGGCTTATGCCTTATTCATGATTCAAGCATGGTATTATAGTTATGAGCAACCTGGGTATAGTTTATTTTGTTTGGGACGTGTAGAGGGTCTTTCCATTTCTAAAGGATATGACAACTTTACCGAATAGGGACAAGTAATTAGTCTCGGGCGGACGAGATGCTTTTGATTTTGTAGAGTTGCCACCCGATTTTTAGATAATCGGGAAAAGAAAGGGACAACATTAGGTCACTCAGTGAGTATTGTTCCCAATAGAGATTTATGGGTTTGGGGGATCGTATCTACTTTTTGACTATTTCTCATTATACGATATTCGGTGTATAAATACTGCAACACCCTAGTTTCAGTAATGACAGTTTGTATAGCATTCATATAGTACATCAGATAGCGGAAGATAATAAAGCTAAAAATTTATTTATTACATAATTTTCCTAATAAAATATATATGAAAAGGAAAATATTGTGGAAAAGTAAATCTAATATGATTGATATGCAAGAGTAAAACAACCATTCACACAACTTGCTTAACTTCATGAATAATAGGATGATCATGCTTGCTTATAGTGATTATTTATGTTATGATGAGGTGTGACGATAATATAAAGGATGCATGAGGTCATCACCGGACCAAGAGCATGATAACTCTATTATGAGATATGAACTTTTCATATTATTGGTATTTACAATGTGATTTCATGATTTTAGAAATAGAGGATGCATAATGATGATGTGAAATGAGCATAATAAAACATATATTATTCATGTAGCATGCAAGTTTGCCAGTCTCATCACACAAGCACAACGGTATTCTCAAATGCAGGCAATAGTAAAATAAAATGCAATGCGATAAAATAAATGTGCTAAAATAATTATATGGTCCTCAAACTCGACTAAGCTTGTATGAGCTTTAAAGCTTTAGCTTCGAGAGATTATCAAGCTTTCCTCATCGAGAGGTTCAAAATGACAATAGAATGATGCTAAATTGTATACCTTTGAAGCATGTTTTGACAAAGATTAGGCTTCGTTTGGTGGAAAAAGGATCTAACAACCTCAGGGAAAGGCTATGGGAGAGCAAAAATTATCTGGAAAGGGGTTTTCAACACCTTTGATCAGATTAATTTTTGTGTGTATGTGTGTTTCTTCTTGCTCCCCCCTCCAAAATGGGGTGTGAATGGGTCTATTTATAGGGAAAATTGGGTAGAATAGGGTGGTAGGGGCATGGTTATGCTCATAAAATGAGGTTTTTGCGTGCAGCCACACCAAGTGCGCTTGGTCATGCACTTGGCGCTTGGCTGCGCGTGCACGTGCGTGCTTTCATGCGTACTTCGACGCTCTATGAGCTCTTCCTAAGTTTTATGCATGATGTTCTGGGGTTGATCCTTAGGATTTTAAGGCCTTCCAAATGCATTTTTGGAGTTCATTTTTCCAAATTCAACCTTGATTTTAGTACATGACACCTAGGGTGTTTACACGCACTTCTAATTGATACGGGTTCTTGAGGTTTTAGAACCTTCTGAATGTGTTTCTGAAGTTTGTTTTATCAAAATTGATTTTCATTTTTTCACAAAGTCGGGTCCCAGTTTAATGAAATGTGCACCAGTCCAATGAGCTGAATATTCTGAGAGGAGTTTTCTTGAAATAAAACCTCTCATTGTTCTGATAATTCGTATTTCACATGGTCGGAGCACAACTTAATGGCTCAATGATTGGTTTTGCACATTAGTGGGGTCATTTAGGTTTTTTAAGGTTGCACACTTCAGAGGCATTACGAACGAGCAAGTTCTAGTCATCTCAGGGATTCATTTCATCATTAGACCTTTTAGGGACATTCAAATTTAAGGTATAATAGCTACCCCCTTCTTCACGTGTGTTGCATAGCCACTTAGCGCTAGTGTCAATACACGTGAAGCAAATACAAAGATGCAAAAAACATTTTAGTAGGGAGAGAGGTACTTACTTATGGGTTATCTTTAGACATCTTGTCAAGATTTGATTGATGTTGTTATATTTTGTTTGTTGCTGTTGTTCTATGACTTAGTTGTCACACAAGGTGGTATTTGGGACATATGCAAGCTTATGATTCATGCAAAGTGCATTGGGATTTATGCAATTATAACCTTCTTAGGTGTCACATAAATGAGGATGCTACTAAGCAAAAAGAGATGCGACTATAACGTAAATGAACATACGACTATTACCTTTTTAAGTGTCACATGAACGAAGATGCTACTAAGCAAAATGCGGATGCAACTATAACCTTGTTAGGTGTTATGCAAATGAAAATGTGACTATAACCTTTTTAGGTGTCATGTGAATGAACATGTGATTATAACCTTTTTAGGTGTCACACGAAATGATCACGTGATTATAACCTTCTTAGGTGTCACACGAATGAACATACGTTTATAACCTTCTTAAGTGTCACATGAAATGATTATACGATTATAACCTTCTTAGGTGTCACGTGAAATGATCATACGATTATAACCTTCTTAGGTATCACATGAATAAACATGTGATTATAACATTCTCAAGTGTCACGTGAAATGATCATGCAATTATAACCTTTTTAGGTGTCACACAAAATGATCATGTGATTATAACCTTCTTAGGTGTCACATGAATGAACATGCAATTACAACCTTCTTAAGTGTCACGCTAATGAACATGCGATTATAATGTTCTTAGGTGTCATGTGAAATGATCATGCGATTATAACCTTCTCAAGTGTCACGCGAAATGATCATATGATTATAACCTTCTTAGGTGTCATTTTAATGAACATGCGATTATAACCTTCTTAGGTGTCATGCAAATGAACATGCGACTATAACTTTCTTAGGTGTCATGCGAATGAACATGCAATTATAACCTTCTTAAGTGTCAGGCAAAATAAGGATGCTACTAAGCGAATAAGAATGCTCCTAAGCAGTGTGGATCCTCCTAAGCAATGTGAGGATGCTTTTAAGTGATGAAAGTGATTTTAAGCAATGAGAAGATGCTTTTAAGCAGTGAAAGTGCTTCTAAGCAATGTGAAAATGTAAGAGTGCTTCTAAGTAATGTGAAATGTAAGAGTGCTTCTAAGCGATGTGAGAGTGCTCCTAAGCTATGTGAGAGTGCTCCCAAGCAATGTGGGTGCTTCTAAGCAATGTGAATATACTTCTAAGCAATGAATGAGGTAGTAATGATGATGCAGTAATGATACAATAGTGATGTAGTGATTTTTCATGTTGAGGATGTTATTTTAATGATTTGGAGTAAGATATCCTTACAATGAATTTTCCTTGCTCTTCTTCTTTTGTAGGATGTTGAGTTTCCTAAAGAAAGTGGTGCATGTGTAGTGTCTTTAGACAGATGGAGTCCTTATCAGTGTACCTTTGCATGAGTTTGGTACATGTCTTATGCTTAAATGGAAGTTTAGGACCGTAGAAGTGAGTGTGCAAAGTAGTGAAGTATGTGTAAAACCACAGAAGAGTGTGTGGAAGGGGGAAGTGCACGTGGAAGGTGCATGGTCACGTGCTTCATCCCCTCCAGGCCTATTTAGATGGCTATTTTAAAGGTCTTGGGAGGCTTTGTCCAAACTTCTTTAAGTGTTTTTCAACTTTTCTTGACCCTTTTTATGTTTCAAGTGCTATATGCTCTCTTTTTGCTTTTGTACTTCTATTTTCTTCTGCATAAAATGGAGTTCCCCAACATTCCTGAGGGTCTGGAAGACATTTTTATTAATGTTGATGTTGATCTTGAGGGTGACTTTGTAGAGGCCACTAGAGCTGGGACGTCCGCTGTAGGGACTAGCACATATAGTGCTCATAATTCATAGTCATCCAGGCTTTCTTAGGGAGATATGATTCCTATTATTTATAGCTTGGAGACTCATGCTTGGGTGTGTCATCATCGCGAGGTAGGTCTCTCTTTGCCCTTATTTTTTGAAGCTTGTTCATTGGCTGTTTTGCTGTTTATTTTGCTATATGAGGTTGTTGTAGTTGTAGCTCTTACTGTAACTATCTGTCTAGCTTTATTATAAATGTTGATGGCTGATAGCTCTTGCTTTATTTTATTTTTGTGATTGTTTGCTTGTCGTAATGCTTTTTTTGGCCTTTATTATTTTGATCCTGTTAAGTGACAGAGAGAGAAATGTGTTAGTATTTAGTAGCTGTACAAATGTTTGATAGCGTAACTATTGTTTGTAGCCTTTTAGGTATGTCACTGTGTTGCCTAGTAGTTTCAACAAGGTCAAACATGTATTATCAGGGTCTCCCAATGTGTGTGAAGTAGTTGTCGGGAAGGACTTTGATGGGGTGATTGCTACATTATTTTATAACTTGTATGCATTGAGTCAGATTGCCATGTATGCATTGATAGGGCAGTGGATGGACACAACGCATACTTTCCATTTGCCTATTGAGGAGATGAATATTACCCATTAGATTTTACCACTAACATGGGCTTGAGATTTTCTAGAAAGCCTATTCCTTTCAGTGAGGAGGAGTGTTTTACTGCTATGGCAAGGAGGCGCCTCATAATGGATTTGCTTGGGGTAGTCACACCTTTGAAGTCTAGTTGCCCGTATCTTGCTCGATATATGGAGTTTATTTCTTTCGTGCGGGCTTTGTATGATGATGGTCTTGTCTCAACAAAGCAGTTGGCTCGTTACTTTTTGTTTTATTTGATAAGTGATGTTATCTTCCTAAACCCTTCAGGTATGGGTGGTTTACGATTGCTACCCATCTTGAGAAATCTAGATGGCTTACCGGGCTATTATTAGGGTACTGCTACTTTTGCTCATATGTACTCAGGACTTGACACAAAATGCTGAGGTGGCTCAAGGATCTACGAATGGTTGTTCATGCTGGACATGAGTAGGAGTTTTATTGTCTATTCTTTTGCTTTTGGTTTATTATTTCTGACCTTATGATTTTGACAGATTTGGGCATATGAGTTTAGGATTCTCCCCCGTCCGTCCATTAAGCATTTCTAAGAGGATGGCTTCCCTCGTTATCCTCACTGGATCAGGAAGATGAGTTTCATTCTAATTAAGGATTGCACGGTAGCTCAGGACCATATGAGGAAGCTATCCCCTGATCAGGTATGTTTGATTCTTGTTGTGTTAATTGTTCCTTTCTTAGGAATCTTTTGTTTATTGTTGCCCTTTGAACATATCTTTCTTTGTTGGTGGGTGGCGAGGTCTCATTGGACGACAAAGATGGTGGCTGCATGACAACTGATAGAGAGACGGGTGTTGCTCTTTAGCCTTGTCAGCAGAGTGTTGTAGTTGGGCTAGCAAGTCCATCGTTAGTGGGATTGCCCATACATGAGGAGAGTTCCCGTTTGTCCCCCTAGTGACATGTTTTGGGGCTATGAGCTTTGTGGTGATGATCTTGCTGCTGTTATGATAGGATTCCCCTCTGAGAGCCTCTTGGAGAGTACGGGTTTGCCTTATGTTGATGTATTGATCCCTCAACTGATTCATGCTACAGCTATTGGGACCTTCCTTCACCTCCCCCTTCTCAGGCAGATGCATCTCGTCCTTAGTGTTCGAGGATTAAGGCATCACGCGGGTCATTGAGAGTCACTTCTTCTGATATGATAAGCCTTTATTCCTATTTTAGTGCAAGCATGTAGCAAACTTTATTAGTAATAAACTGTAATTGATGTGAGTTATGAGAACTTATCTGCAACGACATTAGAGGAGATTCTGATCTCATCTTGAGAAGGATGAGGGTACGTTCCATACTGAGGTGATTGCCCATGCCAGTGGTGTGGCTTCTGATATTACTATTCTTGGGGACTTGACGGTTCAACCATCTTTGTCTTTACTTGGGATGGATATCCTTGGTAGAGTAGTGAGCTTTAATTTGCTTAGACCTAGCTTTCCTCAGTCGGGTGTTGCTTCTATTGATGCTACCCATGTTCGTGTTCTTCATTTATTATTGAATGTGTTTCATTTATTTAGTTAGTCATGGTTAACTTATTTGCTTGCTTTTATAGATTCATGTCTCCTTTGGCCATTACTGGTGTATTGTTGTAGGGAGTGTGCAACAGTGCTTTTTAGAGTTTGCTACCACTCAGATGGTATGCCTTCTTTATTGTATCTATTTTTATTTTATGCACATATTTTATGTATATGTGTATGATATGCAATATGTAATGCAAGTTGAGCACTATCTCGCTAGTCTTGAATGGGAACGAGAGCGTGCAGCTTATTGTGATCACTTCAGTAAGCTAGAGTCACGATTATCATTCTTTGTGATGAATGGTAATGAGTCAAGATTAGATGAGGGGGGTGCTTGAGCAGGATCATTGCTTGCTTTGATCATAGCCACGATCGACGTAGTTATTTTAGGAGCTAGGTGTAGGACTTTTGGCCGGTGGTTTGCTTTGTTATATTATTTTCCTAAGGTTATGGACTCTGGGTGTTGTATCTGGACGTTTGTCTTGCATGTTGTATAATGCTTGTACGATGATGACTGTATATGCTTCCTGTTGTGTATCATTGATGATGATGTTTGCCATTACTATCGTCTACCTTTTTTTTCTTTTTTTTTTTGCCTAAGGCATCTCCTTTTGGAGCTTTTCGCACTTAGATGGCTTTTCTTTTTCTTCCCTTTTTTGCCTATAGTGACTCCTTTCAGAGCTTTTCACACCTAGCTGGGCATTTTTTTTACTATATGATAGTGGCTGATCTCAAAGAGTGAGCTTAGAGAGGATGGTAAGAACCATGGTCATGTAATGAAAGAAAATGCAAAGCATGCTTGATGCAATTCATGATGATAAAATGTGTTGTACTTTTGAAAGACATTTTGCATAAATTGGCAATCATTCTCATTTCACTATAATCATTTAAGAAAAGCATAGGTGCATTCATACAAATTTTGAATTTGAGGTTACCCCTGTCCTTAACTAGCCTTCTCAAGTTTTCTAGTTAAGTATTTTCTCTCTTTCCCTAATTTTTGCTTGACCTACCATTTTTAGGGTTTCAACTCAGCGAGAAGTCTTTAACATTTTCATGAACTTCCATTTTTAGGTTTTTAACTCAGTGGGATGATTTTTTTTTGTGTGCCTTAGACGTAGTATTTTTAAAGCGGTTTATATTGATAGGTTTGAAGAATTCATTACCTTCAGAATCCATAAGCTTGATTGCTCCTTTTAATAAGACATGTTTAACTAGGTATGGGCCTTCGTAGTTCGATATGAATTTCCCTCTAGGGTCCAAAATATTCTGTCTTATTTGCTTTGGCACTCAGTCTCTGGCTTTCACACTCTTGTATTTTTCTCTTTTATTGATGGACTTGGATAGTTGAGCCTGATACAACTATATATAGTATAAAGCCTTGAGCCTTAAGTTGTCTAAGAGAGTGAGATTGTTGTGCCTCTATTGAGCCCACTACACTTCTGGCAATTTAGATTCGATTGCTACCTAAAGAGACTTGATCTCTATTTCGATTGGAAGAACTGCTTCTGATCCATACACTAACGAGTTACTCCTATTGAAGCTCTGACTATTATTCGATACCCCCATAAGGCATGTGGCAATCTATCTACCCAATCTTGGCAAGTCTAAGTCATCTTTGATAGGATCTTTTTGATGTTTTTGTTTGTGGTCAGTAAGTAGAAGATTTGTGATGTTCCACCTTATAACTCCTTAGTAGCTCTCTAACTTCCCCTTGGAATTGAACACCGTTGTTAGAGATGATGTGATGGGGGATCCCATATCGACAGAATAAGTTTCTTTTGATGAACTTAGCCACTTGCTTAGCTCTTATCCTTGTGAACGATTATGCTTTGACCCATTTTATAAAGTAGTCCACTGCCACTAGGATGAACCCGTGTCTGTTTGAGGTTATCGGGTGGATTTCCCCAATTATGTCTAGTCCCCATACTGAGAAAGGCCATGGAGAGGAGTTGTAGTGTAGCTCTATTAGGGGAAGGTGGTTAACAATCCTATGGATCTGACACTTATTGCATTTCCTAACAAATTTGATGTAGTCTTCCATCATTATCATTTAGAAGAACCCTTGTCTGATTAGCTTCTTAGCTAGGATTTCTCCATTCATGTGTGGATCATAAACACTGTCATGTTCTTCTTATACTACTCTTGCAGCCTCAATTTCATCTAGACATCAGATTTGTAAACCATCTAAAGTTCTCCTGTATAACATACCCTGGTGCAATACGAATTTTGATGTCAATCATCGAATGACTACTTTGTCTCTTTCATCTGCTTGATCAGGATATGCTCATTCCTTCAGATACCTCTGGATGTCATAGAACTAGGGCTTTTCAGCTACTTTTATCTTTGCTATTCTATAGTCTTTATGACAAAGCTGTCCTGATCTGAGTAGAATCAGAGGCTTCATAGGCATTTTGGATGGTCCTTCCCATACTGATGCTAGGGAAGCAAGTGCATATGCCATCTAGTTGTGATTCCTAGGGAGATGAATGAATTTGCATTTTTGGAAGGACATGTAAATAGCCTCAAGTGGTCCAGATAAGGCTTTAAGTTCTACTCTTTTAGTCCCACTCTTCTATGACATGATTAATCACTAGTATGGAATCTTTAAAGATTTCGACTTCTGTGACATTCAGGGCTATCAATGCTTCTATTCTAAGTGCGCATGCCTTGTATTTTGCTTTATTATATGTGACTCTAAACTTGATCTTTTTAGCAATTGGTACTACTTCACCTTTTATAGGTTGTTGTATGACACCGATTCTTGTGCCGAACTGATTGATTGCTCTATCAAAGTACATGCGCTATCCTTGGATCTTAATGGTTGAGCTGAGGTTGTTTGGGAAGTCCAGTTGGATTTCATTTGAGTCTGGAATGGGGTTGAGAGCTAGAAATTTAGCCACTGCTCTCCCTTTTACTGCCTTCTTAGTCATATATTGCACGTAGAATTTTGTTAGCAGTATGAGCCACTTGGCAAGTTTCCCTACTAGAGAGGGAGCTTCATTGAGGTGTTTCATTTGGTCCATTTTAGACACAACCTAAATTCTATAGGATTGAAAGTAGTGTATGAGTTTCTTTATTGGCCATACCATTACAGGCATATTTGTTCGACTTGGTTATACTTCTCCTCATATGGTAGCATCTTCTTGCTTAAGTAGTACATATTCTACTTTCGTTTCTCCTTCTTAGGCTAACATTGCACTGATTGCATTCCCTTTGATGGCTAGATACAAGGTTAGAGGCATCCCTGGTTTAGGTGGTCTTGGAACCGGTGGGTTGGCTAGGTAGCTTCTGATATTGTCAAATGCTAGCTAACACTATTTGTTCCATTCAACTAGCTGATATTTTCTAAGTAGCTTGAAGATCAGTCCACACATTGCTATCAACTTAGTAATGAATCTATGATGAATTGTAGTTTCCCTAGAAACCCTCTAATTTTTTTCTTTATTTTTCGCACTGGCATCTATTTGATGGCTTTTTCTTGTCTGGATCCATTTTAATCTCATTTTGACTAACAAAGTACCCCAACATCTTTCTTGAAGTAACCTTGAATAGGCATTTCTTTGAATTTAGCCTGAGACTATACTTTTTGACCCTTTTGAGGAACTTTTCGAGATTAGAGGGGTGTTCTTCCCCAGTTATTGACTTTACCATGATGTCATCGACGTATACCTCTACTTCTTTGTGTATCATGTCGTGGAATATTGCAGTTGCCATTCTTTGGTAAGTTGCCCCTATGGTCTTTAGTCCAAAAGGCATTACTCTGTAGCAGTAAGTACCCCATTCTATTATGAAAGCTATCTTTGCTTTATCGATAATGGTGTGGGTGGCGAGGTTTAGCACGCATCCAAGATTTTAGCAACCGTAACATTATTTAGGCTTAGGGCCTTAGGGAACACACTACTATATCACAAAGTCATAGCGTGGAGAAGAGGAGTCACCACCTAGGGTAATAACTGAGACAATTTGATTAGTGTACTCTATTCTCTAAAAGAAAGTTAGCACCACAACCAGGAGATTCTGGGAACGGAATACTAACTTCTCTTAGTCTCTTGTTCATTTAGAATAATTTTATAAATGATTATTTCATCTTCTAATTACATGCAATTTTATTTAAACCATATTTGACATCCATCTAACCTTAGGCATCTAGTCAATAAAATTACACATAAAAAATGCACTCAAGATCGCGTTGTCCCTAAGTCTAACTTGGTTTTATTTAAAATGAGAAGTGGGCTTAGGTCTATTTATTTTAAATGGGCTGAGCTAAGTCTAAATAAGTTTTAATTAACTAAGTGGGCCTAAAATCTAATTAACCTAATGGGCCTAAATTGATTTTAATCATTTAAAGTCCTAAACCATTTTTTAAGCCTATTTAAAGTGTGTTGGACCTAAGCATGGGCTTGGGGCCCAAAATAATATAAAGAATAAAAAAAACACAATCCAAAAACAAATAAAATATAAAAAAGATCAAATATACACTATAGTGATTTTATAAAAAAACTAAATCAATTACATGCGAACTCTAAATTAAGCTACTGCCACCATTGATTTTAATTGATTTTTACCCAAATGAATTTAATTACTAATTGATTTTAAACACAGAAAATTAAATCTTTCATTATACCCACTACTAGGGCTATTACAAACTACGTACAAAATTAAAATTAAATAATTATACACCCATGAATTAAAATAACTACACAGAACACATAAATGCAAAATGAAAATTAAAACCCTAATATCTACTGGAAAATAGTACATATTATGCCATGACATTCCATGGATCTTCTATTCGTTTAAACACAGGCAATATCCTCCTCAATCCATAATCGAACATAAAAAAAAGAAATAATCAGATTAGTAATGAAATTGAATAATCAAAACAATAATGAAATAAAATAAAAAATCACAAAAGAAAAGAATAGAAAAGAATGAAATAGAAAAGAACACTGATGTTTTTAGATGCTGTGCAAATACCCTTTTTAGCCCCTTAGATTGGATTATCACCGTTACAATTGACTCAGTATTTATTTGATTCTGGACTAGGATTTGATTGCGTTCGAAGACACTAATAGTATTCAAAATTAGGGTTTTGAAAGACAAGGGTGTGTTCTTCGTGTCTAAATTTTTAGGGTTTTCTTATGTGATAGGGTTTTTTTGTGTAACTCTTTTCTCTCTTTCGCAGTCTCTCTTTTTTTTCTTTCTCTCGTCTTTTTTTTCAGTTTATATGTGTGTGAGTTTCTCTCAGTTCATCCATTTGTGTGAGTCTTAAGCCCCCTCACGCATGCATGCAGACTCTTTGCTTTTAAAGCAAAGTATGCTTGCGTACTGACTTCCCAAATTTGTAGTAATGATCTCTCTTCTCTCTTTCGCAGTCTCTCTTTTTTTTCTTTCTCTCGTCTTTTTTTTTCAGTTTATGTGTGTGTGAGTTTCTCTCAGTTCATCCATTTGTGTGAGTCTTAAGCCCCCTCACGCATGCATGCAGACTCTTTGCTTTTAAAGCAAAGTATGCTTGCGTACTGACTTCCCCAATTTGCAGTAATGGTCTCATCTCTTAAAAAAAAGAGATAGAGTTTTGATTTTTGAAACCTATTTACACATTTTGAATGCGTTGAAATTTTCATCAGATAATAATAATAATAATAATAATAATAATAATAATAATAATAATAATAATAATAATAATAAATAATTTTCAACCAATCAAAACACTGAAAAAATTGAAAAAATACGTGAAAAATAGAAAAAATGAGACTTTTTACGTGTTGGTATTATGCAATGCTGATCGGCAATTTAGTCCCTAAATTCTAGAAAATCGACAACCAAGTTTAATTTTTTAATAAATTTCATCATAGGAGCTTATGTCGCAATTGTGCACAATTGCATCCCAAAATTGGGTGCTTACAAATGACCATTAGGACCTGATTGTACCTAGAGAATCCATCCATAACGGAGTACATCGCACATATGGCAGCGCTATCAACCAGTATGTCTATATGGGTAATGAGAAATCATCCTTCGGCTAGGCCTTATTCAGATCTCTATAGTCGACATAGATTCTGACCTTTCCATCTTTCTTCAGTACTTATACCACATTTGCTAACCATGGTGGATAGTCTATTACCTCTAGGAATTTTTCCTTGATTTGTTTCTCGATGTCCTCTTTCACTAGTTGGGCCTATACTGGTCTAAGTCTTCTTAATTTCTGCTTGACCAGTTTGCACCCTTCTTTGGTAGGAATGAAGTGTTGAGCGATGTCTCTATCAATAATAGGCATATCGTCGTATGTCTAGGAAAATACTTTTGAATATTTTATTAATATTTTTTCAATTTCTCTCCTCTCTTCAGTGGTAACATCTTTCAAAATATCTAGAATGTGTGGTTCAAATCTCATGTTAATGTTAAATGATTCAATCCATAGGGAATGAATGTCAAATATGCTAATGTTTTGAACAATGCAATGCACACTACCATCAGGAAAGACATCAAACAAGTAAACAAAATCTGATTTCATTGCATTAACTTTAGAGTTAATTACATCATAATTTTCAAACAAAGAAAAAGTACAAAGATTATCAGCCGTAATGTCTTTAAATAGGATGTCATCAATGCTCGATTCAAGGATGGCAGCGGCTTGAGCATGATTGATAGCTTCACTCTCAAATTCTATATCCAGGTTCATCAGCTCACAGATGTCAGTCTCGATGATCATGTCTGGTAAGTGTTTCTCGTTGAGGGTGTCATTCTCTTTCTAAGGAGTTTGATATACTAGCCCACTGCGAGTTACATGATCAACTGCTAGTGAGGACTTCTCATCTGCTTGCTTATATGCTTTTGTGTTGTTTTTTTTGTCCCAGATAATGATTTCAGGATCATCAGAGTTGTACCACATGTATATCCTTATGACTTGCAGGTTCTGAAGCTGAATAGTACTGATCAGCCCATGTTCCTTATTAAATTCTTCTCCCCAACCTTGAGGGTATTATGTCTTCTAAGAGCATGTGGGTAGCAGGAGGTGTTGTGTACTTGACTTTATAGTTAAACTTCCCAAATGGCTGGCCTGGTAAATCCTATACTTCATGGTTACTACTGAGATTTTTGTTTGTGTCTAAATAGGGGTAATTAATTACTTCACCATTCATGTTAAGAGCTATATCCCTAGCTCTTTTTTACATCATCAAGTGGGGAAGGAATTTTTGAGGTGTTGGAATGTATTCAAGGGTAAAAGGTGTAAACACCTAATTTCGAGATAATAAAATATGGATGTGACAATGGACTCTAATGATGAAAATGTTATAAGTAGGTCTTTAACACTTGAAGTTCAAAACCTCAAAAGTTCGAATATGTTTTCAAAAAGAGTTTCATTGGTTTTTTTTAAAGACTTAGTTGTAATGCCTTTTCAAAATTAGTTAAAAATTTTAATTTCTTTCCAGGGTCTTTTTGTAATTAAAAGTTTTTAAAAAATTGGAATTACATAATTCTGATATGAATTACCCAATTCTGGTCAGAATTACACATTTTTCGTCTGTTTTTGTATTTTTTATAGAAAATAAAAATATTTTCCTGAGTTTTGATTGGTCAAAAAAATTTAAAATTTATTTTGGGATTTATCTACCTCATTGGGAAATAAATTCCTTTTAAAATGGTAACTCTTCAGGAAATGAAGTCCTTTTAAAATTAGAACTTTCAGTACATAGAATTTAGGGTTTTTATTTTTCTCCCTATAAAAGAAGAGCTTAGGCTCCTGGAGTAGGGGATTGAATTCTCAAGACCTCTCTCTTTTTCTGCACTAATAAAAATATTCTTGGTTATTTCGTCTTGGAAGCAAAGAGCAAGAGGCCTTTTTTTGAGAAAAGAATAACAAGTTTTTGAAGATCTATTTAACAAATAAATAGTGATTTTACTAGTATGAGGAGCCAATCACAGTAAATCCATAATCATCTTCTCCTTCTCTATTTTCTATTATTTTTTAATTTTTAATTTTATTATTTTTGTTCCTATTGAATTCTAGTTTTACTTAAATTTTTATTTTTATTTTGTTTATTCACTAACCATTGATTGCTTATTTTTGTGTTGGTGATTATGGAGGGGATCACTTATTGAGTTTGCTCAAAGAATACAATTCATGAAGGTCCATCGAATGCCATGAATGGAACCTTGTAGCTAAACAATATTTCTAGGGTTTTTATTTAGTTTGTTTATCATTATTTTATTTTTATGTATTTTTGGGTTGTATTAATTTTCTTTTTTATTATTCTCAATAGTTGATTGTAATAGCCCCAATAGTGGGAATAATGAAATTTGGTGTGTATTCTTATGTGTTTTATTTTAATTAATTGGTTAGTAAAATTAGGGTTTTAATTGAGTAATTAATTAAAATTAATGGTTATAGAAATCATTAGGATGTTTAATTAAAATTGGATTAGATTTAAGTGGTTAGAATTAGGGTTGTTTGTTAATTATTTATTTGTTTGTTTATGGTCACTTTAATTAAATTAGGGTTTTAGAATAAATTTAATTAATATTTTGATCTTTTATTTGTTTTGATGTTTTTTTTATTGTTTTTGGGCTTATTTGCTTATTTTTATGTGTTTTGGGCCCTAGGCCCACAATAGGCTCTAACCTATTTAAATTTAGGTTTTCTTAGGTTTAATTAATAAAAATGCATTTTAGGCTCATTATTAATTAGATTTAGGGCAGCGATAACTTAGGCCCATTTAGTTAATTAGGCATAGGCCCACCTAATTGAATTTAATTAATTTAGACTTAGCCCATTTAATTTATGCCTTTTCATAATTTATAGATTTAAGATCATTCTAGAATTAAAACATGTAGAATTAGGCCCACTAATTAAATGCTTAATAATTTGTAGATTTGGGACCATTTTTAGAATTAAAATAAATAGTCTTAGGTTCACTTAATTAAAATTAAATAGGAATTAGGCCCATTAGTCTTTAGACTCATTTGTAAATTAAAATATGTAGATTTAACTCATTTAATTAAAATTAATGTAGATTAGACTAACCTAGAGATTGTGATGAATTCATTGTTTACTTGTATATATCATGACTAGTTTGTCTGGAATTGATTTTTTTTAGGGTTTATGTTGAAATTACATGTAAATAGATGATAAAGTAGTAATTCATAAATCAATTCTAAAAGAACACAAGATTGAAAGAAGTTAGTATTCTGTACCCAGAATCTTCTGGTTGTGGTGCTGGCTTTCTTTTAGGGAATTGAGTATCACCATTTTTTTTATTTATCGCAGTTATTACCTTGGGTGGCGACTCCTCATCTTGACGCCATGTCTTTGTGATAGTGGTTAGTGTATTCTTTAGAGCCTTGAGCTCAAACAGTGTGGTGGTTGCTAAGATCTTGGGCGTGCGCTAAACCTTACTGTCTATAGTGGTGACTCCACTAAGGATAAGAGATACTGATTCTACTTGTGTTCTTTAGAATTATTTTATTAATTATTATTTTATTATTGCATTCATTCTGCATGTCCTTATTAACTAATGGCATTGGTTTATAGTTCCATGATTCCACTAGCTTTATGGGATTGTGAATTTTCTAACCATAACTTTTAGCCTTAACTCAGTTCAATAGAGATTATTAGGCTCATCTGACCATAGTCTATAACCTAGGTCCTAAAGGGGAGGTAGTCTTCTCTCGAGTTTGCAAAGGATGTCGAGCCCCTCTAACCTTGGCCTGTAACTTAAGTTTTAAATGAGGGCATCTTACTAAGGGAACCTTGACCTTTTTGCCGGATTCAACTCATGTAGTGGCTTAGTAACTTCCCCTAGGATTACCCAAATTGCTTATGAATGTTTCCATGAGGTATTTCTATCTATAAAGGTCCAAACCCATACTTTAGAAGCCCATCAAGACTAATAAAGATAGGGCTATGCTTTTATACCTAGAAATATTGTTTCTATGCTTTACTACTTTGAGAGGTATGACATGCATGTTGGTTCTTGATATACCTTATTTATATTAAGGCTAAGACAAAAAATCCTAGGAAAAGAGACTCACCATTGAATATGTGTGTGGGAGGAATAAGGTTGGAAGGATGTATATACTTGAAATGATTATTACTTATTACTTCTTGCATAGCATGTGCATCATGCATACATGTAGTACATGCATCATACTAACCATTTATCTTACAGCCATTATAGATTCATCCAGGTCTTCCTGTGTTTATAGTAGGAAAGGTGGTAGACTAGTGAGAACTGATTCGAGTTTGCAATCAATTGCAAAAGAGATCCTTAGCAAACTAGAAAGGAGTTCTATCAATTTACTATACTTAGAAGCTACACAGCCTAAACAAGTTGAAGAAATAGAACAACAAGAGGGAGAAAATTGGACCTTAGAGGAGCATTGATGGATGATATAAAAGTGATGATGCAAGATGAGTTGAGACAAGCTCTAGCTGGATTGATGCCACCACTTACTATTGCTACACCCCCCGTTGTGGCCAATCCACCCATTGTGGGTACACCACTTGTTATGGGTACACCACCTGCTAACAATGATAATGTTGCTCGAAACATGCTGGTTGTAGAAATGAAGTTGGAGGATGTCGAGAGTTATATGGTTGAAAAGGTGAAAAGGGAATCACTTGAGCAAGTTCAAGAGCTGGAATCCAAGCAGATGAAAGCACTAACTTAGAAGATGTCTCAAATGGAGGAGTTGATAAGAGGACAAGGCATTGGATACTTATTAGACTTTGATGATGTGATGTAATTTGAGGAAGATAAGTTGCCTGATAAATTCAAGATGCCACAGCTACAAAAGTTTGATGGTATTGGAGACCTAAGGATCCACCTTAGTCAATACACAACTACCATGAGCACCACTGAGGCTCACTTGTCTGTGGCTACCAAGTTGTTTGTGCTA
Source organism: Mallotus nudiflorus (assembly GCA_947683625.1). Taxonomy (NCBI): domain Eukaryota; kingdom Viridiplantae; phylum Streptophyta; class Magnoliopsida; order Malpighiales; family Euphorbiaceae; genus Mallotus; species Mallotus nudiflorus. Next base: position 42,877 of record CANTUR010000017.1, on the reverse strand, counting down.
TCCTTGGAGGGTATGACTATCAATTGATATCATGGGTTAGAGAAGTCTATTTGAGCAGACCAGAGGGAAATATGTATCTATTTTCTGAAGCAATATGACTACAACACCAGGCTCAAAGTGTTCATTAAGGATCTAGAATTGACCAAGTAGAAGCTTAATGAATCATTCTTAGATTTTCTGACCAGGTTCATGAACAAGGCGGGATTAATGAAGAACAAGCTGGCTAAAAAGGATCGGGTTAAGATGATAGTCTGAAATATGTCACCAAATTTGGTTGAGAAGTTACAAATGATGAACTCCAAGACATTTGTAGGCCTTTATGATGATGGGTTGTAAGTTGAAGAGATCGAAAGTGAGAAGAAGAAGATCACTAGAAGCACCGGAGTGAGAAATTACCCAACTAGGGGCATACAACAAGGAAATGCTAGTTAGGTTATAGGAGTCCATGTTATTCAACAACCCAGGAAATTTTCAAATTTCAACTATTATCCAGAGTCCTAGATTGATTGATCCAAAAAGGCCTCCTTAAACCTTTAACCCCCTTTAGACCACTAAACCTAAATCTCCCCAGCTTTGACCCAAATAGTTACTATAAATTTCACTAAGTTACTGGCCATTTCTCTGACTCTTGCATGCACCTTAAACATGAAATTCAAAACCTCATAAACTCTAGAAAAATAATGGACCCTGAGAAATCCAATCCAAACCCAAACACCAAAAATAACCTTTTCCCAAATTATCGAAACATGCCACCCCCAACCACCATAATGATCAACTTAGGAGTTAGTGAGGAAGAAGTGCTTAACTCCTTTGAGGATCTAAACCCTAAAACTAATGAGAAACTCCCTAATGTCCCCAAAGATGAGGAGAGAATATAAGACTTGTTGGGACAACCTTCAAGCAAATTCAACTACAAGGTGTGTTATTCCAAATCACCTTCTTTTGATATACCCATTGAGTCGATGATGCCTACAGGATAGGGTGATGAATTTGATGATAAGAAGATGAATGATAAGAGAGAGAAATGCATGGTTGAGGTGTGGAAAGATAGAAAGAAAGAGTGGACCATTGGGGTTATAAACATCTGGTACAACTCTAATGAAGAAGGCATTGAAGGCTACAATGTATGGATTGATAATCCAAAAGTTAGTCATGTCACTAAAAGTGGTAAGGGTTATAAACTAATGGAGAAGACCATAGAGAGGGAAGAGGTTGCTAAAAGAGAATACTCATATGAATATGATGATGACTTGATCCTTGAACAGCTTAAGAAGGCAAAAGCAAATGTGAGCATTTGAGAGCTCTTGATGCACTCAAGTAGCCACAGGAAGGCTCTAGCCAAGATGAACATTGACACCACTGCAACCCCTAAAGCAATGGTGGCCAAGGTTACTAAGAAGAAGCATCGGGTTATCACCTTTTCGGATGAGGATTTACTTTTGGAAGGGAGGAATCATAATAAAGCTCTATTCATCCTAACTGAAGTTAGAGGGAAGAAAAATAATTATGTGATGGTGGATGATGGGTCTGTAATTAATGTTTGCTCGCTACAGATTCTACCCAATCTAGGGGTAAAAGTGGAGGATTTAACAAAATTTGACCTTATAATCAGAGCTTATAATGACAACACAAGGAATGTAGAAGGGACATTTATGGCTCCTATAAAGATCGGACCTATAGAGGCAATAGTGGAGTTCATTGTGTTAGATATTCCTATCACTTATGCTTTACTTTTGGGTAGGCCCTAGTATTATACTTTGGGAGGAGTGCCTTCAACTGTGCATCAAAAGGTGAAATTCCTATTTGATGGAGAAGTTGTGACTTTAGATGTTAGTGTAGGCAAGACTGTGTCTACAATTATGGATGGTCAAAAGCAGTAGTCACCTTTATGGTTTCCAAATAGCCATGATTATTGATGGAATTGGGATGGATCCAAGGGTTATGAGCATGATTAAGAAGATGAATTATTGCCCTGGACAAGGACTAGGAAAGAATGAGCAAGGAGGTATAGAGTTCTCGAATTTCAAAGGATAAAATGATATTAGAGGATTAGGCTATACATGAGCTAGGCTTGGTAGTGTAGGAGCCAAAAGAAGGATTTTTTATGAGAACAACTTCTCAAAGAATTTGGGGTCACTAAAGGATAACTTTGCTAAAGAAAGAAAAGAGAAGTTCTACTTGGGTGAAAAGGAGCCTGTCCAAATAGCTGGAGTCAATGTTCCTAGCTTTTAGATTTTCAAGAAGTAGATAGTTGAGGGTTTAGCGCAAGACAACAAAGACAAGGTGATGAAGATAGTTAATGAGAAGATGAGGACTGAGGCCATTGAAGAATTGTTCTATCTACCACCCAATGAAGAACCACCACAGGATTTAGCTAGAATTATTAATAATGGTTTTAATGATGTTTTTTTTATAAAGAAACTGATGTAATAACACCTGGTCTATTTGAGGGTGAAAATGCTATTTTTGCTATGATCAATGATATAAACTTTGGTTTTGCTTACTTGTGTGGTGTTGATTCTGATGGTCTTGTGCACTTTAATAATGATAGTTCATGCATACTTGAAATTAATTCTATTTAATTAGATTCATTAAACATGGGCACAAATGAACAACCAAAGCACATTTCTATATCATATGATTTAACTCCTAAAGAGAGGAAAAAATTAGAGAGAATATTAATAAAAAGAAAGGTAGTATTCGCTTAGTCCTATAAAGACATGCTAGGTCTAGACAAAGGAATTATAGAGCATCGCATTCTAATATATCCAGAGGCTAAACATGTTAAGCAAAAACTTCATAGGTTAAGGCCAGAATGGGCAGAAAAGATAAGGGAAAAAATCACTAAGCAAATCCAGGACAATTTCCTAAAAGTGGTAGAACATCCTCAATGGTTGGCAAACATAGTACCTATTCCTAAAAAAGATGGGAAAGTTTGAATGTGTGTAGATTTCAGAGATCTAAATAAAGCATGCCCGAATGATGATTTTCCTTTACCATATATTGATGTGATTATTGACAACACAACATCCAGTGCAATGTACTCTTTTATGGATGGGTTTTCAGGTTATAATAAGATAATGATGGAAGTCATAGACAAAATCAAGACTGCTTTTATCATAGGTGGGGAACATACTACTACAAAGTGATGCCATTTGGATTAAAGAATACAGGAGCAACCTATCAAAGGGTAGCAATAGCTCTATTCCATGATATGATGCACAAAAAAGTGGAAGTGTACGTTGACGATATGATGGTCAAGTCAGGAACTAGGGAAGGGCATTTTAAGGCTTTAGACAAATTTCTAGCAAGAATAGAAAGATACAATCTAAGGCATAATCCAAAGAAATGTATCTTTGGGGTCACTTTGGGAAAGCTGTTGGGGCATATAGTTAGCATTCGAGGAATGGAAATTGATTTAGACAAGATCAAATCCATTCAAGAGATGCCAGCACCAAGGAAAAAAAAGGAAGTACAAAGATTTATCAAAAAACTACAGTACATTAGCAGGTTTATTGCAAAACTCACCTTAATTTGTCACCCAATTCTCAAGATCTTAAGGAAGAATCAGCCTATGGAATGGAATGAAGAATACCAAAAAGCCTTTGATAAGATTAAAGAATACCTTAATAATCCGCTTGTGTTAAGGCCATTAAGACAAGGTAAACCCTTAATCTTATATTTGGCTTTAGGGGAAAAAGCAATGGGGGCAATGCTAGCATAAAAAGGAACAGAAGGGGTGGAGTACACAGTGTATTACCTTAGTAAGAAGTTTTTTCCATATGAAGTGAAGTATGATCTTATGGAGAAGACGTGTCTGATTATGATATGGGCCATAAGGAATCTAAGGCATTATTTCTAGTCTTATAAAGTACAAGCCATTTCAAAGATAGATCCTTTGAGGTACTTGTTTTAGGCACCAGCCTTAACTGGAAAGATGTCGCGATGGTTGGTTTTTCTGACTAAGTTTGATATTGAGTACATCAATACCAAAGTAATCAAAGGAAAAGCAATGGTAGAATTCCTAGCATATAATGCAGTCGAAGGAAATGAGTAGTGGAATATGAAGTTTCCAGATGAGAACTTAGCAGTAATAGAGCGACATGAATGGAAGCTTTATTTTGATGGGGCTATGAATAAAAGAGGAGCAGGGCTAGAAGTGATTCTTATCACACCAAGAGGAGAAACCATCCTAATGGCTAAGAAATTAGACTTGAAGGTCATGAACAATATAGTTGAGTATGAGGCGTGCATCTATAGGCTAGAAGCAGCACTAACAATGGGAGCTAAAGATCTATTGGTTTATGGAGATTCCATGTTAGTCATTAGCTAGGCTAATGAGGAATGGGAAGTAAAAAAAGAGAGGTTGAAGCCTTACATCTATTATTTGAAGAAGCTAATGATGAATTTCACTAAATGTCTCTTCATGCATTTACTGAGAGATAAGAATCAAATGGTGGATACTTTGCTGATGCTCTTTTTAATGTGGTATGAATCGACAAGGTTGATGATAAAGCCTTTGGTGATAATGAAAATGAAAGCTCCATGTTATGGTGAAGAATTAGTTATGAGCATTTAGATAGGTCCAGAAGAAAAGCCATGGTTTTATGACATCCAAAAATTCATTGAGGAAAGGAAATACCTAGATGAGGCAACTTTTCAGGAGAGATATTCCCTTTGTGTTCTTGCACGTCATTATACAAGTCATGATGGGGTATTATACAAAAGAATGTCAGATGGAATACAGCTGAGATGTCTCAAGAAGGATGAAGCAAGATAGGCGATGAGAGAAATTCATGCGGGGGTTTGTGGATCTCATATAAATGGGATGATTTTGATGAAGAAAATAATTCGATAGGGGTACTATTAGATGAGCATGGAAAGAGACTATATATAGATAGTGAGACAATGTTATCAATGCCAGATACATGGGAACCTCAACCATCTTCCCCCTACAATGCCAAATAATCTAACATCTCCATGGCCCTTTACAACATGAGGATAGATATTATAGGGGAGGTAAGACCAACTGCCTCGAATGGATATAAATATGTAGTGGTGGTGATCAACTATTTCTCTAGATGGATAAAAGCATAATCTTTCAGTACTTTAAAAGCTATACAGATGGCAAGATTCATTAAGAATAATCTCATTTGTAGGTACGAGATCCTACATCACGTTGTGATGGACAATGGTGTGAAGTTTCAGGTAGAGACAGTTGAATTGTTACAGAGATATAAGATTGAGCATTATAAATCCTTAACTTATACCTCAGGCTAATGGTGCAGTTGAAGCGGCTAATAAGAATATAAAGAGAATCCTCTCCAAGATGGTGAAAATGCATAAATATTCGTCCGAGTATCTCCCTTTTGCCTTGTGGGAATATAAAACTACAACGCGTATTGCTACAGGATAGACATCATTCTCATTAGTATACGGTTATGAAGCAGTTTTGCCTATAGAGATGGAAATTAAATCTTTGAGGGTTATTATGGAAGTGAAAGTCCCTAAACGTGAATGGATGCAAAAGAGATACAACCACCTTATGTCTTTAGATGAGAAAAGGATGGAGGCTCTATTTCACACTTAGATTTATCATAAAAGGATAGTGAGAGCCTTTAACAAGAAGGTCAAACCCGGAAAGATAAAGGCTGGAGATATGGTGCTAAAGCAGTCAAGAGCAATGGTGTTTGATCCAAGAGGAAAATGCATAACGAATTGGGAAGGGCCGTGTTTAGTCAAAACAATCTTGCCTAAAGGAGTTGTAAGAATATCAAATTTAGAAGGGAATGAATTCACTGAGCCAATCAACTTGGATCGCCTTAAGAAATACTAACTTTTTTTTAAAAAAAAAGGTCCACTGGCTAGAAAACCTTAAAAGGCTAGTCAGGCAAAAATTAGGACATTCTCATTGTTCAGAAAACCCACAAAGGGCTTACAGGCAAAAATTAGGGAATAAGGTAAAAGAAGTGATCCCGCTGATCAGAAAACTCATAAAGAGCTTGTTAGGCAGAAATTAGGGTAATAAAATTGAGAGAAAAATGTTCAGTTAGAAAATCCAAAAGGACTAGCTGATAACAAGAGTTAAGTCATGTGATGTAATAAATGTACTCGTTTTGGCCTTAATTAATGAATAAAATTGAAATGAATTTTTTTTGAATATTGCATGTTCTATCTTTATTATAAAGCATAAAGACTTAAAGAAAAAACAAAACATGAGAGCCTAAAAGACTAGGCTTATAAGATCACTATACTATTTTTTGTTTTTGTTTCTTATTATGTGACTCATCTATCAATACTTGAGTCCTTTTGTACTTAGCAAATCCTAGTGGTTCTGTAGCTTTCATGATAACCTAAGCCTTATAATTGTCATCAGCAGTCATATTAGCATCCAAATGCATGTTTTGCTCTAATGCTCTGTGAGGCCATAGGTTCTTCATTCTATCCAAGAAATCTTGCCTCAGAGGGAAGCCTTTGAAGATAGGTATAACAGTCACAATAAATTATGGATGACTGTACTAAAGGTAAAGGTGTGACAGGGAAAAGAAGGTCAAAAAGTGTAACCCATGAATAAGAACATAGTGGTCGTACAGGTTGATGGTCATAAACTTCAACTTCCACCAAGGATAAATCTATGTAATCTCAGTGTCAATAATGCCTTCATCCAATCAATCCATTTACCTATAGTACACTTGTCTATCACCTTCAATGGATGAGATTATAGACAATGAGGTTGATAAATCAAGGCATTGGAGGGGGGATTAAGTGGACTTAATTTCTCCTATAGTGAAATCTTAAAAAAAAAAGCTAAGTTGAAAACTTGAAAGGGCAGCTTAGGGAAAAAAAGCTGCATCCCTGAAGGAGAAGCAAATTGCATGAGAGTCAATTTTGATGTAATATCCCGTGTTTTTAAAATATTTTTACACAGTACCGGGATATGCAGAGTTAATAATTTCTGTATTTTATATGATATTTTTATGAGTTAATATGTATTTTAGACCTATTTTAATTACGGTGTATTATTTTCAGTGTTTTACGTAAAATTTTCCCGGGACTTGCATTTTCGGGGAAATTTTCACGTAAACGATTTATTATTAATTATTTTAGATGTATTTACGGACTTGCATGAACTCATACATATTTTTAAATTATTAAATAAAGTCGGTGTGTGTATATTTATTTAATTAGGGTTTATTATTTCCCTAATATTTTATTAAGTATTTAATTGTTTTAATTGTTATTTAATTAATTTTATTTGGTAAAAATTATTAAAATATTAATATTTTTATGTGTGTGGTGTATATTTGATGTGTGTAATTTAATATTATTTTAATATATAGTATAATATATATATATATACATATATACATCAAAAATCAAAAAAATTTGCAAAATTACCAAATTGCCCCCGACATTTTCTTCTTCTTCTTCTTCTTCTCCTTCCCACGCCCGACGACCACCACCCACCTCCACCGTCTGCAACTGCCGTTCCTTCACCGTCGGTGTGCCTCTCGGCTTGCCACCGTCGCCTCCAGCCGTTTCCCGCCGCCAGCAGCTCCCTTCCCCGGCGCCGGCGAGCTAGTTTTCCATTTTTGGCCGAAACTTGATCCTCCACCGTTTCTCCCTCTTTCGGCCACCGTTTTCGACACCGCCGGTCTCTTTCTTCTCCTTGAGCTCCGGTGAGTGTGATTCTAGCTTTGGTTTGAGCTAAAATGGTCTAGAATTGCTTAGTTTTCGATTTGTAAATTTCGGCCTATTAGGGTTTTTGATTTTTTTGAGCTTCGATTTGGATGATTCATGAAAACTTCCTTCACAAATGTTGTTCCTAGTAGCTTAATCTACATGTATGAATTTTTGTAGAATTTTTGGAGATTGTTTGGATTTTTGGGTATTTTTGAATATTTTAATATTATTTTCTAATTTTCGGAAATTAATTATTTAAATTATGAAATTGGAGTTTATGGTTAAATTAGGTGTTGAAATGAATTATAGGAATTTATTTGGAATTTTTATGAATTTCTAAGTATTTATTTTGAATTATTGAAGTTTAGGTGATTTTGGAAAATTAGGTTAATTGTGTTTTAAATTGAATTTAATTGGTTAATTGAGTTTAATTATTTATATTATTGATAAATATGTTGAGAAAATTAATTTTGGGTAATTGTATGATTTTTGGTGAATTTTTGAAGTAATTTAGGTATATTTATATATATATGGGTATTTTGGTAATTTTATCCTAAATTGTCTAAAAATGTAATTTAATTGGTTTTAATATTTATTTAAGGTATAAAAATGATTTCTACAAATTATTTAGTATTTTTAACTAATTAAAACTATTTTTCGGGAATTATTTTCAATTATATATATAATATACGGTTTTTCTAATAAAATGAGTTTTAATCGGTTTTTATAATGTTTCAAGGTCAATTATGTAATTTTTACTTATAAAATGTATTTCTGTGATTTAAAGATATTTTTGTTATATCTGGAATCATTCTGTGCTTGTGGACCCCGGTCGGTGGACTGTAGTTTGGAGTCCGACCGTGGGATTTTGATTGTGTTGAGCTTGTATTTCGAAGTGTATTTCTTTGCAGGGTCGGCTCTACTCTTTTGAGTAGAGAGATGTCCGTTTTACAGGGGAGGTTCTGTCGAATTTTCGGTAGAATTCTCGTAAAACGTGATATCCAGTTGAACCCTAATTTTCGATTCTGTGTTTAATACTCTAGATTGAATTCTAGGATTTCTGTTAGGTTTATTCTAATGTCGGTTATTTATTGCTTGTTTAGTTGCGCCGAGACCGAGGGCTAGTGGACCAGGCCCGTCGGACCTGTCTCGTGGAGCGCATTAGGTGAGTTACTATATTATATATATATGCTTAGGATGCATGATTTAGAAAATGCATGTTTTATTTTGACTAAATATGCATAAATAATGTGATTTATATTCAAGTATATTTTTGGTATATAATAAATTATATACATGTTTTGTTAATAAAATATATTTAAAATGTTTTTAAATATATTTTTAGTTTAATTCATGATTTGATTGAATTCATTTGACATATATATACTCAAAATATACCTGGTTTATGTTTGGTATATTTTCGGTATATATATGGTTTATATTGTTATTTCATTTATATTCATGCATCATTTATTTTTGTGAATGAATGTTTTATATTTAAGAATGAAGGATATCAATAGAACGTGCTACCTAGTGGGCAGCACTAGGACCGAGTACGTACCGGTACGCCTATAGCTTTAGGCTATATTACTAACTTATTTATGGAGATTGATTTGATTATGACTATTGTTATGGGTGAGATGTGGTTTGGGTGTGATTGCTGGAGCTCGGTTGACTAAGTGTCTCGGGGCTAATCACACTGGCAGTCAGACTGCTGGAGCTCGGTTGACTTAGTGTCTCGGGGCCAGTCTACTGTCTAAATGGATTAAGTGGATATATTTGGATTAAGTGAGCCTGTATGGCCAGAGTGTTGTTTAACACTATTTTCTGAGGTTGCGATATTCTAGGGTTCTATGTGATCCTTCATAAATTGGGATTTTTCAGTAAAGTATATAAAAATGATTTTTCTGCATTTGTGTGTATTTGCCTGTATATATATTAGATATATATATATTGTTGATTGTATGCATTGTCATTTAGAGTGTATGTATATATATTATAGTAATTCACTCAGTGAGGTCTGACTCCCCTCTGTTGACTATTTTTCAGGAGAGTCAACTTCTTCAGACCTCAGTAGCAGGTCGATACGCCGGATTTCTTCCGCCCCGGCTTCTTTATGTAAATTGTCTACTTGAGTCTTATTTATTTTATCTAGACACTGCAGTAGTTGTAAATTAAAGTATTGGATTTTATGTACTTTATTTTAAAGAGATGTATTATGTTGAAACTGGATTTGTATTAAATATTATATATATGTGATGAGATGAGTTTTGAAATAAATCCAGTTGGTATGGATAATATTATGATTTTTATTTTTCGCTGCATATTATATTGTTACTGTTATGATGGCATGATTTATTTTATTTTTAGGCTTGCTACGGGTTCCGGATTCGAAAGAATTCCCGTTCCCTAGCGCCGGTCATGGCCCCTGTTTTGGGTCGTGACAAAGTTGGTATCAGAGCGAAGTTCGTATCAAAGTGGAGTTCTGTGTCAGGGCTTAGTTATGTGAGTTGTGGCCCTAGTTTTAAAGTTGTGTTTTCTTTTAGACTACTGCAGTGTATTAGGTTCGAGTATGTCTTGATAAGTATTCCTTGCTTTAGTTTTCAGCGTTATTCCTCCGTTGTCTGTTTTATCTGAATCTTTCCGTTTATCTTTTCAGAATGAGGAGGCGAGCGCGTGTCGCTCCACCGGTTGTTGAGGCCGAGGATGATGAGTCTTTTCAGGACGAGGTTTTACCTCCTGAGCAGCCAGTTAGACGTAGAGGTCGTGGCAGAGGTAGACCTCGAGGAGCGGTAGGTCGCCGTAGGCAGAGAGAGTTACAGGATGAGGAGCCTGTTGAGCCTGAGTTTGATGTTCCTGTTCCTCCAGTTGTTCAGCCTGTTCAGCCTGCCTATCAGCAGGGTATGTCTGACCCTGAGGCAGCTTTGTTCTATGCCAGAGTTGGCAGGATTGCGTTTGATGGTACTTCTGATCCTTTAGATTTTCTGCATGCGATTGAGACTAGGACTCAAACTGCTCATACCGAGTACTAGCGGATCATGATTGTTGAGTTGTCTGTTGAGGGACCAGCCTTGGATTGGTTCATTCAGATGATCCAGCCTTATATGATGACGATGACATGGGCTCAGTTTCGAGAGCGATTCATGAGGAGATTTTATCCAGAGCCTCTTCGTTTGAGCTATCGTCTCCGTTTGACTAGTATTTCTCATGGAGATCGATCTGTAGAGGAGTATACCTGAGAGTTTCTTCGTCTGGGTAGATATGCCGAGGATCTGATGCGAGATCAGTATTTCGCTGTTACTACGTATGTTACTGGTTTGGGTTCAGCTTTTGCTGGTATGCCTACAGCAGGTCTTACTCTGGAGTCTGTGATTGAGCTAGCTAAGGAGATCGAGCTGAGATTAGTTAGGCAGGGAGCGATGCCTGATTATTACCAGTTGGGAGTTCAGTCGAGTGGATTGCAGGCTACTCCATATTCGAGTTTTCATGTTGGTTCGAGTAGTCAGCAGCGAGGTTCGACTCAGCAGAGTCAGAGACAGCAGCAGCGAGTGCATCGGAGCAGTAGACATGGCCGTGGAGGTCAGCGTAGATCATTCAGATTCGGGTCAGGTGCTTCGAGCAGCAGCAGTGGTCGTAGTTCTGGATCAGCGGCCAGTGTTTGTCAGACTTGTGGTAGAGTCCATCAGGGATCGTGTTATCTGACACCACTGACATGTTTCAGATGCGGACAGACAGGACATTTTGCCAGATCGTGTCCTTATTCTGGATATCAGCAGCAGCAGATTCCGCGATTCCCACAGCAGTCGATTGCTAGTGCAGCACCCATGCCATTTCAGTTGCCACCAGCCCAGCATCAGAGTTCTACTCAGTTTGTTCCACAGCAGAGTCGTGGTAGAGGTACTAGAGGAGGTGCCAGAGGTGTTGGCCAGGCTTCTACCAGTCAGCAGGGAGGTCGAGGTCAGGCCAGAGTCTTCCATCTGACTCAGCAGGATGCTCAGGCATCTAATGCAGTCGTGGCAGGTATTCTTTCTGTTTGTTACCTGGATGCTTTGGTTTTGTTTGATCCGAGTGCCACGCATTCGTTTGTTTCTCCTATTTTTGCTTCTAAATCTTGTTGGCAAGCTTCGAGGATGGCTTTTCCTTTGTCTGTTGCCACTCCTCTGAGCGATTCTTTGGACACCGATATTGTTCTTTCTGGTTGTCCAGTTCTCGTGGGAGATAGAGAATTATCCGTTGATTTGATTTTGTTGGATGTGATGGAGTTTGATGTTATTTTGGGAATGGATTGGTTATCTCAGTACTTTGCCGTGGTAGATTGCAGGAATAAGGAGGTGATTTTTAGAATTCCTGGTGAAGTAGAGTTTAAGTTTGTTGGTGATAGGAGTTCAGCACCTCAGAATCTTATTTCTGCTATTTCAGCTAGGAAGTTGTTGAGGAAAGGTTGTCAGGGGTTTTTGGCATTGGTTAGGGACACGTCAGTGGAGAAGTTGTCACTCACAGATGTTCCTGTTGCTTGTGAGTTTCCTGATGTTTTTCCCGAGGAGTTGCCAGGTTTACCACCTCATAGAGAAATTGAGTTCTGTATAGATGTGGTTCCAGGTACTACTCCTATATCTATGCCACCCTATCGTATGGCTCCTGCAGAGTTGAGAGAATTAAAGGAGCAATTGCAAGAGTTGTTGGATAAAGGTTTTATCAGACCTAGTGTTTCCCCTTGGGGTGCACCAGTCCTGTTTGTGAAGAAGAAGGATGGTACCCTGAGACTGTGCATTGACTATAGAGAGCTGAATAAGGTGACAGTGAAGAACAAGTATCCTCTCCCGAGGATTGATGATTTATTTGATCAGTTACAAAGTGCACAGTTCTTTTCTAAGGTTGACTTGAGGTCGGGTTATCATCAGCTGCGGATTAGTGAAGCTGATATTCCTAAGACAGCTTTCCGCACTAGATATGGCCATTATGAGTTTCTGGTGATGTCTTTTGGTTTGACTAATGCACCAGCAGCTTTTATGGACCTGATGAACAGAGTATTCAGACCGTATGTGGATCAGTTTGTAGTAGTCTTCATTGATGATATACTGGTATATTCAAGGAGTATGGAAGAGCATGTATATCATTTGAGGATTGTACTACAGACATTGAGAGATCATCAGCTTTATGCTAAATTCTTGAAGTGTGATTTCTGGATGGAGAGTGTTTCTTTTCTTGGACACGTAGTGTCTAAAGAAGGTATTCAAGTTGATCCACAGAAGGTTGAGGCAGTATCTGAGTGGCCTAGACCTACTTCAGTTACGGAGATTTGGAGTTTTCTGGGTTTAGCCGGGTATTATAGGCGGTTTGTGCAGGATTTTTCCAGGATAGCAGCCCCTATGACTCGCTTGACTCAGAAGAATGTTAGATTCGAGTGGTCAGAAGCTTGTGAGAATAGTTTTCAGTTGTTGAAGGAGAAGTTGACCACAGCGCCAGTATTAGCTTTGCCTAATAGTGTGGATAAGTTCACAGTTTACTGTGATGCCTCTAGAATTGGTCTTGGTTGTGTGTTGATGCAGAATGGAAGGGTGATAGCCTATGCTTCGAGGCAATTGAAGAAGCATGAGCAGAACTATCCCACACATGATCTGGAGATGACTACAGTGATCTTTGCTTTGAAGATTTGGAGACATTATCTGTACGGGGTGACTTGTGAGATATTTACTGATCACAAGAGCCTTAAGTACATTTTCCAGTAGAGAGATTTGAATCTGAGGCAGAGAAGATGGTTGGAATTGTTGAAGGATTATGATTGTGAGATTCTTTACCATCCGGGTAAAGCTAATGTGGTAGCAGATGCCTTGAGTAGGAAGTCCTCAGGTAGTCTTGCTCACATCAGTGTTGAGAGGAGACCATTGATCCAGGAATTGCATCTGATGGTGGATCAAGGTCTGATGATGAAGATCAGTAAATCAGGTGGACTGTTAGCTCAGTTTAAAGTACGATCTGTACTGAGGGATAGGATTAAAGCAGCTCAGAGCCGAGATCCTATTCTGGAAGAGCTTGTAGAGAATGTCAGAGCAGGGAAGTTCACTGATTTCACACTTGATGATGATGGTGTGTTGTGGATCAGTGGTAGATTATGTGTTCCTGATGTGGATGATTTGAGAGAAGAGATCTTAGAGGAAGCACATTCTACAGCCTACAACGTTCATCCAGGTGTTACTAAGATGTACCACAGTATCAGAGATCTATACTGGTGGGATGGATTGAAGAAGGATGTCGCTGATTATGTTGCTAAGTGCTTGACGTGTCAGCAAGTGAAAGCCAAACATCAGAAGCCTTCTGGGAAGCTTTAGCCTCTTCCTATTCCCAAGTGGAAGTGGGAAAGGATAGCTATGGATTTTGTGGTAGGTTTACCTCGTTCGAAGGATGGATACGATTCCATCTGGGTGATTGTAGACAGATTGACGAAGTCTGCACATTTCTTGCCTGTGAAAGCCACATATTCAGTTGCTAGATTGGCGAAGTTGTATGTGAAGCATATTGTGTGCCTTCATGGAGTACCTGTGTCTATTGTGTCAGATAGAGGTTCAGTGTTTACTTCTCGTTTTTGGCAGAAGTTGCAAGAAGCGATGGGCACTAGGTTGGATTTCAGTACTGCTTTTCATCCTCAGACAGATGGTCAGTCTGAGAGGATGATCCAGACACTGGAAGATATGTTGAGGATGTGTGTCTTGGATTTGGGAGGTAGCTGGGATGATCATTTGTCGCTTGTTGAGTTTGCATATAATAACAGCTACCATAGCAGTATTGGCATGGCACCATATGAGGCGTTGTATGGAAGGAAGTGTAGATCCCCATTGAGTTGGGATGAGATTGGTGAGAGAGCTTTGACTGGACCAGAGATGGTTCAGGATGCTGCAGAGAAAGTCACCGTGATCAAGCGTAGATTAGAGATTGCAGTTAGTAGACAGAAGAGTTATGCGGATCCTAGGCGCAGAGATGTGGAGTTTCAGGTTGGAGATTTCATTTTTCTGAAATTATCTCCGATGAAGGGTGTGATGAGATTTGGCAGGAAGGGTAAGTTAGCACCGAGATACATTGGATCGTTTGAGATTCTGGAGAGAGTTGGCACTGTTGCATATCGGTTGGATTTGCCTCCAAGTATGTCACAGGTGCATCCAGTATTTCATATCTCGATGTTGAGGAAGTATATCTCAGACCCTTCACACGTGTTGCAGCCCGACAGTGTAGAAGTGAGTGAAAATTTGACGTTTGTGGAAGAACCTGTGGCGATCGTTGATTTTCAAGTTCGACAGTTGCGATCGAAGCAGATTCCGATGGTCAAGATTCTGTGGCGTAGCGACAGAGTTGAAGAGCATACGTGGGAGACTGAAGCTGAGATGCGAGCTTCTTACCCGTATCTCTTTCCTTCTTGATCTTATCTTTTAGAATTCGGGGACGAATTCTTGTAAGGGGGGAAGACTGTAATATCCCGTGTTTTTAAAATATTTTTACACAGTACCGGGATATGCAGAGTTAATAATTTCTGTATTTTATATGATATTTTTATGAGTTAATATGTATTTTAGACCTATTTTAATTACGGTGTATTATTTTCAGTGTTTTACGTAAAATTTTCCCAGGACTTGCATTTTCGGGGAAATTTTCACGTAAACGATTTATTATTAATTATTTTAGATGTATTTACGGACTTGCATGAACTCATACATATTTTTAAATTATTAAATAAAGTCGGTGTGTGTATATTTATTTAATTAGGGTTTATTATTTCCCTAATATTTTATTAAGTATTTAATTGTTTTAATTGTTATTTAATTAATTTTATTTGGTAAAAATTATTAAAATATTAATATTTTTATGTGTGTGGTGTATATTTGATGTGTGTAATTTAATATTATTTTAATATATAGTATAATATATATATATATATACATATATACATCAAAAATCAAAAAAATTTGCAAAATTACCAAATTGCCCCCGACATTTTCTTCTTCTTCTTCTTCTTCTCCTTCCCACGCCCGACGACCACCACCCACCTCCACCGTCTGTAACTGCCGTTCCTTCACCGTCGGTGTGCCTCTCGGCTTGCCACCGTCGCCTCCAGCCATTTCCCGCCGCCAGCAGCTCCCTTCCCCGGCGCCGGCGAGCTAGTTTTCCATTTTTGGCCGAAACTTGATCCTCTGCCGTTTCTCCCTCTTCCGGCCACCGTTTTCGACACCGCCAGTCTCTTTCTTCTCCTTGAGCTCCAGTGAGTGTGATTCTAGCTTTGGTTTGAGCTAAAATGGTCTAGAATTGCTTAGTTTTCGATTTGTAAATTTCGGCCTATTAGGGTTTTTGATTTTTTTGAGCTTCGATTTGGATGATTCATGAAAACTTCCTTCACAAATGTTGTTCCTAGTAGCTTAATCTACATGTATGAATTTTTGTAGAATTTTTGGAGATTTTTTGGATTTTTGGGTATTTTTGAATATTTTAATATTATTTTCTAATTTTCGGAAATTAATTATTTAAATTATGAAATTGGATTTTATGGTTAAATTAGGTGTTGAAATGAATTATAGGAATTTATTTGGAATTTTTATGAATTTCTAAGTATTTATTTTGAATTATTGAAGTTTAGGTGATTTTGGAAAATTAGGTTAATTGTGTTTTAAATTGAATTTAATTGGTTAATTGAGTTTAATTATTTATATTATTGATAAATATGTTGAGAAAATTAATTTTGGGTAATTGTATGATTTTTGGTGAATTTTTGAAGTAATTTAGGTATATTTATATATATAGGGGTATTTCGGTAATTTTACCCTAAATTGTCTAAAAATGTAATTTAATTGGTTTTAATATTTATTTAAGGTATAAAAATGATTTCTACAAATTATTTAGTATTTTTAACTAATTAAAACTATTTTTCGGGAATTATTTTCAATTATATATATAATATACGGTTTTTCTAATAAAATGAGTTTTAATCGGTTTTTATAATGTTTCAAGGTCAATTATGTAATTTTTACTTATAAAATGTATTTCTGTGATTTAAAGATATTTTTGTTATATCTGGAATCATTCTGTGCTTGTGGACCCCGGTCGGTGGACTGTAGTTTGGAGTCCGACCGTGGGATTTTGATTGTGTTGAGCTTGTATTTCGAAGTGTATTTCTTTGCAGGGTCGGCTCTACTCTTTTGAGTAGAGAGATGTCCGTTTTACAGGGGAGGTTCTATCGAATTTTCGGTAGAATTCTCGTAAAACGTGATATCCAGTCGAACCCTAATTTTCGATTCTGTGTTTAATACTCTAGATTGAATTCTAGGATTTCTGTTAGGTTTATTCTAATGTCGGTTATTTATTGCTTGTTTAGTTGCGCCGAGACCGAGGGCTAGTGGACCAGGCCCGTCGGACCTGTCTCGTGGAGCGCATTAGGTGAGTTACTATATTATATATATATGCTTAGGATGCATGATTTAGAAAATACATGTTTTATTTTGACTAAATATGCATAAATAATGTGATTTATATTCAAGTATATTTTTGGTATATAATAAATTATATACATGTTTTGTTAATAAAATATATTTAAAATGTTTTTAAATATATTTTTAGTTTAATTCATGATTTGATTGAATTCATTTGACATATATATACTCAAAATATACCTGGTTTATGTTTGGTATATTTTCGGTATATATATGGTTTATATTGTTATTTCATTTATATTCATGCATCATTTATTTTTGTGAATGAATGTTTTATATTTAAGAATGAAGGATATCAATAGAACGTGCTACCTAGTGGGCAGCACTAGGACCGAGTACGTACCGGTACGCCTATAGCTTTAGGCTATATTACTAACTTATTTATGGAGATTGATTTGATTATGACTATTGTTATGGGTGAGATGTGGTTTGGGTGTGATTGCTGGAGCTCGGTTGACTAAGTGTCTCGGGGCCAATCACACTGGCAGTCAGACTGCTGGAGCTCGGTTGACTTAGTGTCTCGGGGCCAGTCTACTATCTAAATGGATTAAGTGGATATATTTGGATTAAGTGAGCCTGTATGGCCAGAGTGTTGTTTAACACTATTTTCTGAGGTTGCGATATTCTAGGGTTCTATGTGATCCTTCATAAATTGGGATTTTTCAATAAAGTATATAAAAATGATTTTTCTGCATTTGTGTGTATTTGCCTGTATATATATTAGATATATATATACTGTTGACTGTATGCATTGTCATTTAGAGTGTATGTATATATATTATAGTAATTCACTCAGTGAGGTCTGACTCCCCTCCGTTGACTATTTTTCAGGAGAGTCAACTTCTTCAGACCTCAGTAGCAGGTCGATACGCCGGATTTCTTCCGCCCCGGCTTCTTTATGTAAATTGTCTACTTGAGTCTTATTTATTTTATCTAGACACTGCAGTAGTTGTAAATTAAAGTATTGGATTTTATGTACTTTATTTTAAAGAGATGTATTATGTTAAAACTGGATTTGTATTAAATATTATATATATGTGATGAGATGAGTTTTGAAATAAATCCAGTTGGTATGGATAATATTATGATTTTTATTTTCCGCTGCATATTATATTGTTACTGTTATGATGGCATGATTTATTTTATTTTTAGGCTTGCTACGGGTTCCGGATTCGAAAGAATTCCCGTTCCCTAGCGCCGGTCATGGCCCCTATTTTGGGTCGTGACATTTGAACCCTAAAGTTATCTAACCTAATGATAGTTTTAGCGAGTATGACAGGCACAGGGTTAGCCTCAACTTCTACTTGTTCCAGGATATAGACAATTCTAGTGTCAGCATCTCCATGAGAAGCCACTCACAGAAATTGGGCATGCAAGCAAAAAGAAATTTTCCTAATCGAGGTTGCATTGTTCTTGTCCCTAGCCCCACAAGAAAGGATCAGAGAAGAAAGACTAACAGTCCCAAGGTTATGTGCGTACGTATAGATGTCACTTAGGGGCATATCAAAGAATGTCATTAATCTACTGGGAAACTACATCTTAAGATCAGGAAGAGTAGTCACAACAGTCGATTCCAAAGAACAACCAAGGATAGCAGCAAACTCCTTAATTAATAGATACAGCTCTTGTCCATTGAACCTAAATACATGGTCTTTGATGTCCTAAAAGGTAGTAGCAGCATAAAGAAAATGATAGTATATTTTTAAGTGTTGAAGGGATTTCAAAGATTTGACATGATAGGGTAGTAGTTTGTTCCAGTCATCCTCATTTTTGAGAAACTTCTTCATCAAATTTAGGGTGACTTGTGTCATGATTAAGCAAATGAAAGATAAGAGTGGGTGACTACCCTTTGACGAGTTATTTATACAAGCATAAAGGTTTAATATGAAGGGATTAGGATTTTACATGTGTGGATTGAACTCAAATCGAAACAAAAAAGGGGAAGAGAGCAGAAGTTGAGTTTCTGATCGAAAATCTAGAATTCTAATTGGAATTCTAGAAATCCAATCGAAAATCTAGAATTCCAATTAGAATTCTAGAAATCCGATCGAAATTCTATAATCCTGATCATTCTAATAAAAAAAAGGTCATTAAAATTCTAGTTTTCTATCTAAAACAAAAGTCTGTAATCCATTTAGGAAAGGGAGAACAATTCACAAGGAGGAAGGAAAATACAGTCATGAAAGCACAAGTCCTAAAAATGAAAGATCAGTCATCCTGAGCTCCAATGTCTAGTCAAGGACTCCATCCTCTAGCAGGATCATCACTCTGATCTGGGGGTATAGAAGTCTCAGCATCATTACTGTCAAAGCCAAGACTAGCAAGCTATTTGCGAAGCCTCTCATTCTCATGCTCTAGATCTCCAACATAACTCTATCACATTAAGAATAGTTAAAATCATGCATACATTTGCACACTTGTTATAAATACTAACTCGGCAACTATCTATGATCTGTATAGTAAATAATCTCTGGGATGAGGCGAGTCCATACAGATACTTTGTCTATGTCTGAGGGATTTATAAAATGACATATACTAATTTAGTGACAAGTGTCAGTTTATGTAGGACTAGGAATGTAAAAATACACTTACATGTGAAGCATTAGGAGGAGAAAAGCTAGGAATTTGAACCATATCAAGGTACATGTGCTGCTTAATGGGAGTCTACACTGTAGGAGCCTAATAGTACATAGACTTATCAAGCAGGGGAATATCGCCCAAAATGGTACTCAAGGAAGTATCACCTCGAGCAGCTTCGCTATGCTGAGTAGGCTTAACCTCTTACTCAGTCCTCTTAGTGTCACCCTTAGTCTCCTCCTCCATAGAAACATCAACAGCATCTTCAACCTGCACATAAAATAAATGTCATCCATAACGATGAAGGAGAATGAAGTAAGATAGTGATAAGGAATGGTGATGAAAAGCATACCTCAGTTAGATATGTGGGAACTTGCTCTAGGAGATTATCTCGAATATACTCCTGATAGTGGCTAGAACCCTCAAGTAGTGTCGTAGCATCATATCCCTCGAGAGCTGCTCTGAGCTCAAGATCAGTCAAGCTACTACTCCTCAATATAGAAGAGGGAATAGAAGAAGGAACACGCCTCCTAGAAGGTCCCATATGCCAATAATAAACATGCTCACCTAGATACCACATCTGGCAACCATAACCAGGAAGTAAAATCTTCATAGTCTCAAGCCTCACAGTGGCAGTTATAAAACTATATCACTAGATGTCTTCAGTGCCAACCAGCCAATCTGATCTGAACTGCAAACATATTCAAACAAATTTTATTTAACTTTTACAACTGATCAAATGCTAATAATTAAATTTATCTTACTAGGTCCCACACTATAGAGTTCAGTTAGTCTTAATAAGTATGTAGGTCATACTTAACACTAGCGAGATGAGAAGAACCCTACCTCTGCATCAATGGAAGACTCATGTTAGAGCTAATTGTGCTAAAGCCTCGGATCATCCTAATCTCAGTGCCCCAGATCTAAAAAGAAAAAGATAAGTTGAAATGAAAAAGAGCTATAAAAGAGTAAAATTAACAAGGAGTAGAAAACACAAAGGAGGCATACATGCAAAATGTGCCAGAAGCCACACATCATCACAACACCTTTACAAATAGTATATAGTCTATAATAGAGATAGGCAAGAATTGTTGATCCCAAATTGAAAGTAACGACTCTAGCAAGATCCTAAAGGAGACCAAGAAGCGTAGTGCTAACCTCATGACCAGTCTCATAGAAGAGGGTAGTGCCTAGCAATATTAATAAGAAGCATCTTATCTTCTGAAGGATCTGGCGAGGTGTGGTAGTGGGCAATCTCCAAAAACCCTGAACAAGAGACGAAAGAAGCATGTTCTTCTAATTCTTCCAAGTTAGAAATAAACTCGAGGAAGTCGTGAAGATAATGACTCCTGGCATCCTCAGGAAGAGTGCAGTAATGGATATAAAAAAGAACCAAGTACCCCTGAAGGTGGTGATAGTGAAGAAGCTTATGGGAGAAATAGTCAGCTCACCCACTCGCGTGTGGAACGTGTGAGTAGTATCTATCCATCTCTCAATAAGAGCAAAAAGTGAATAATGATTTGACCTACCTCGAGCAGTCGGCAAAGCAGTAATGAAATGTTGGAAGCCGAATGCCCAGATGTGTTGTGCTACCTCTCCTGATAAATCATGAAAGAGTTCTCGAGCCCAGTGAAAGCAAACTGAGAATTTTAGTGGTTTCTGAATAAAATTCAGAAAATGACAAGATTACCTTCCTGACTAACTCTTGATTTTTGTTTATTTTTATCTTTAAAAAAAAAAGAGATTAAAAAACTAGATTTCCGATCGGATTTCTAAATTTTCTATCGGTATTTCTAGATTTCTGATTGGAAATCCAAAAATTCTGATATGAAATTCAAATTTCTAACCAAAAATTTAGAAATCAAAATATAGTCTATTAGTCCTCTGACATGTTAAAACCAATTTTGCAAAATTTTGTTTCAAAATTGACAATTTCATGTAATTTTGTTTAATTTGTATAAGAGATGTTCTATAATTGCATGCATAAATATGTTAATGTATTAACATAAATATATTTTTTATAGAGTTAAAGACAGAAGAGAAATTTACCTCATCTCCAGCTTGTGAGCATCTGTAAAGGTGCAAGCAAGTCAAAGGGAGCACCTCTTCCCTTTCATTGATCCCCAAACTATTTTGAGGAAAATGCAGTTGAGATACGACTGGATCTGATTGCCTTGAGCTGCTTCCACATAGCCTGCATCCTAGGTGAGCCATAGGATCAGATGGATTCCAAATTGGAGATCAGATGAAAGAATAATTGAAAAATTAAGATTTCAAAATCAAGAAAAAAAAGGAATGAAAGAGATGGGAAATGATGGAATGAATCGACAAAATGCAAGGTATATATTAAAGTGGCAAACATCCATTTTAGTCCTTTAACTTCATTTGCATTCAAGTCTAAAGCTTTTCTTACAATTTAGTCATGAATTGCAAAGCTACATGATTTAATAATTCCTTGAATTATTAAAATGTCAACATAAAACAAATCAATGCTACATGACCGAGTGTAGTGCATTCCTAATTAGACTATATGACTGAGTGTAGTCAACGTTGTATGACTGAGTGTAATGTATCCTTCTAATCAGACTATACGACTGAGTATAGTTAGCATTGTATGACTGAGTGCAGTGAGTCATTTCAAATCAGACTATACGACCAAGTGTAGTCGACATTGTACGACCGAGTATAATGTACCTATTTTAATTCAGACTATACGATCGAGTGTAGTCAACATTGTATGATCAAGTACAAAGTATCCTTCCATCCAGACTATACGATCGAGTATAGTCAACATTGTACATCCGAGTACAATATATCCTTTTAAACCAGACTATACGATTGAGTATAGTCAACATTGTACGATTGAGTGCAATGTGTAATTCCAATCCAGACTATACGACCGAGTATAGTTGACATCATACAACCGAGTACAATGTATCCTTTCAAACTAGACTATACGACCGAGTATAGTCGACATTGTACGATTGAGTGCAATATTAATTCCATTTAGACTATACGACCGAGTATAGTCGACATTGTACGACCAAGTGCAATATGTCATTCCATTTAGATTATACGATCGAGTATAGTCGACATTGTACAATCGAATACAATGTACCTATTTCAATTCAGACTATACGATCGAGTGTAGTTGACATTATACGATCGAGTACAATGTATCCTTCCATTTAGACTATACAATCGAGTATAGTAAACTTCATACAACTGAGTGTGATGTATCCATCCAAACCAACACTATACGTCCGAGTATAGCATTTACTCAGATGTTTTGAGTTTACGCCTAGTGTTGTATAGTAACACAAGCATTTATTGTAAACAGACGATTACTTACAAGCATAAACCTCAAGGAGCACAAGTAAGTACCCAAACTTCTGCTTTTAAGAAATTGTGTGTTTATTTGCTTTGCTGTAATTTGTCAAGTAAACAACGAAAAAGGGGGGCAACTGTAAACACCCAATTTTAGGATAATAAAATATGGATGTGACAAAGGACTCTAATGATGAAAATGTTATAAGTAGGTCTTTAACACTTGAAGTTCGAAACATTAAAAGTTTGAATACGTTTTCAAAAAGAGTTTTATTGGTTTTTTTAAGGACTTAGTTGTAATACCTTTTCAGACTTAGTTAAAAATTTTAATTTCTTTTAGGGGTCTTTTTATAATTAAAAGTTTAAAAAAATCAGAATTATAGAATTCCAATTGGAATTACATAATTTTGATCAGAATTATGTAATTCCGATCGGAATTATGTGTTTTCTGTCTATTTTTGTATTTTTGGTACATAAAATAAACATATTTTCCTGAATTTTTATTGGTTAAAAAAATTTATAATTTATTTTGGGATTTATCTACCTCTTCAGGAAATAAATTCCTTTTAAAATGGTAACTCTTTAGGAAATAAAGTCCTTCTAAAATTGGAACTTTCAGTACATAGAACTTAGGGTTTTTATTTTTCTCCCTCTAAAAGAAGAGCTTAGGCTCTTGGAGTAGGGGACTGAATTCTCAGGACCTCTCTCTTTTTATTTGAAACTTTCTTTTTGTGCACTAACAAAAATATTCTTAATTATTTCGTCTTGGAAGCAAGGAGCAAAAGGCCTTTTTTTGAGAAAAAGAATAATAAGTTTTTGAAGATCTATTTAAAAAAAACTGTGATTTTATTAGGCTGAGGAGCCAATCACAGTGCATCCATAATCATCTTCTCCTTCTCTATTTTGTACTATTTTTTATTTTATTATTTTTGTTCCTATTGAATTCTAGTATTACTTAAATTTTTCTTTTTATTTTGTTTATTCATTAACCATTGATTGTTTATTTTGTGTTGGTGATTATGGAGGGGATCACTTAATGAGTTTACTCAAAGAATAAAATCCATGAAGGTCCATGGAATGCCATGGATGGAACCTTGTCGCTAAACAATATTTCTAGGGTTTTTATTTAGTTTGTTTATCATTATTTTATTTTTATTTATTTTTGGGTTGTATTAATTTTCTTTTTTATTATTCTCAATAGTTGATTGTAATAGCCCCAATAGTGGGAATAATGAAATTTGGTGTGTATTCTTATGTGTTTTATTTTAATTAATTGATTAGTAAAATTAGGGTTTTAATTGGGTTATTAATTAAAATTAATGGTTACATAAATCATTAGGTTGTTTAATTAAAATTGGATTAGATTTAAGTGGTTAGATTTAGGGTTGTTTGTTAATTATTTATTTGTTTGTTTATGGTCACTTTAATTAAATTAGGGTTTTAGAATAGATTTAATTAATATTTTGATCTTTTATTTGTTTTGATGTTTTTTTATATTATTTTTGGGCTTGTTTGCTTATTTTTATGTGTTTTGGGCTTTAGGCCCACATTAGGCTTTAACCCATTTAAATTTAGGTTTTCTTAGGTTTAATTATTAAAAATGCATTTCAGGCCTATAATTAATTAGATTTAGGATAGAGATAATAATTAATTAGATTTAGGGTGGAGATAACTTAATCCCATTTAGTTAATTAGACATATGCCCACCTAATTTAATTTAATTAATTTAGACTTAGCCCATTTAATTTAAGCCTTTTCATAATTTATAGATTTAAGATCATTCTATATTTAAGACATGTAGAATTATGCCCACTAATTAAATACTTCATACTTTGTAGATTTAGGCCCATTTTTAGAACTAAAATAAATAGACTTAGGTTTACTTAATTAAAATTAAATAGGAATTAGGCCTATTAGTCTTTAGTCTCACTTGTAAATTAAAATATATAGATTTAGCTCATTTAATTAAAATCATTGTAGATTAGACTAACTTAGGAATTATGATGAATGCATTTGTTTCTTGTATATTTCATGACTAGTTTATCTAGAGTTGATTATTTTTTTAGGGTTTATATGAAATTGCATGTAAATAGAGGATAAAGTAGAAATTCATAAATTAATTCTAAAAGAACACAAGACTGAAAAGAAGTTAGTATTCCGTACTCAGAATCTCCTAGTTGTGGTGCTAGCTTTCTTTTAGGGAATCAAGTACCACCATTTTTTTATTTATCCCAGTTATTACCCTGGGTGGTAACTCCTCATCTCCACGCCATCTCTTTGTGACAGTGATTAGTGTGTTCTCTAGAGCCTTGAGCTCAAACAGTGTCATGGTTGCTAAGATCTTGGGTGCACGCTAAACCTCACTATTTACAGAAGGGCATTGCTCATCTTCCCTAGAATCATGTGGCACAAGAATGGGATTTGAGGGTTTGTCCTCTAAGGGCTTATCTTAGGTTTTTTGTATGGCTTGGATTGACTATTCAACCAAATCTTCTGGTAGATTGGAGGAGATCATGCTGATGGTTGGTGGAGGCATGTTTTGATTGTTTGGGAGAGGATTGGTCTTAATACTGGGTCATTTTTCTGGGTCATCGATTTTGCCAGAGTCAATGAGGTATTGGATTGCATTTTTTAGAGTTTTGCATGTATTAGTGGTATGGCCAGGCAGTTGGTAAAAGTGGCAAAGCAAGTTTTGGTTAATTTGAGGTGGTAGTGGGTTTAAAAAGGGCCTACGCTCTTGTGGATATAGGAGGTTCTTTTGTTAAAGTCTCTAAAATACTTTGGATATTAGGAGATTAAAGTTTGAGAATTTTCTTGGTGGTCTGATGGCATTGATAGATGGTGAGCTATGGGTGTTAGGTTGGATCATGTTTATTTCTATGGCTCAGGTGAAGGTGTTTTGGATGTTTGGTTGGGTATTGCGGTGAAAAGTGTTTTTGGCTTGCTAAGGTTCCTTATCCTTAATTCTGATCCCAGCCTGATTGAGAGCTATAAAGTTAGGATAATGAGCAAAGATCATATGTTTTCTGAAGTTTGGTAGTGATGCTTTGATTATCAGCTCTATTTGTTCATCCTCAGGAGGACGATTTCTCATTTTAACTGCCTTTCCCCGCCATCTGTTGACATAATCAGAGAAAGCTTCGTCAGGTTTCTGCCTTATGGTCTCAAGGTCCCTTCGAGTGATGTCTAACTAAGTGTTTTATTCATACTGCTTAATAAACTTCTGAGTTAGCAGTAGCCAATTGCTTTTGATTTAATCTTCAAGGTTAAAGAACCATGCCCTTGGTCTTTCCTCTAGTGATGTGAAGAAGAATTTAATAATTTGTGATTCTATAAGCTTTGTGGCAGCCATAAAAGTAGCATATTGCCTTAGATGGACCCTCGGATCCCTTATTTCATCAATCTTAGCAAAGTTTGGTAGCTTAAAATCATTTGGATGCGGCTCATCTTTGAACAGTGCCAGGTTGGTAAAGCTTTTGGAGCCATGAGTTCCCTTGTCTTTAAAGGCAAATTCCAATTAAGCCATCCTATTGGCCAATAGTTTGACCTCCCCTATTGATTAAGGCTTGATCATGTCAGTAATTTTTATAGCTTTTGGTGCATTCTTGAGAAATTAGTAGTGGTCATTATCATTATCAACTTGTACTGGAGTGCAGGGGGTTCCTTTTGCCTTATTTACCCTTAGGTGAACATATGCAAATGCTTCATTCAATGGCGTGCTATTCCCTTCTCGGCTACTTTTGGCTTTGATTTGGGCTTGGAGGATTCCGGCTATAGTGCCATCAGCGAGCAACTTTTGGATCCCCTCTTTTAGCTTGTTTTTGAATTACTGATATAAGGTATCTTTTTGGTCACTTATGTTTGAATGTTGTATTCCTACACATTTATTAAGGTTAGCTAAATGAATGATGCATGATGTGTGCCTGCAAATGAAAAGGGTGAGCCTATATGCATGGAGTGGATGCAAAAATCCTATAATGGAAAAGTGATTATTGCTATAAGAAATAGTTGTTAGCATATGCTATCTACATGTATGTGATGTATGCATGATTAAAGCTTATTAGTTTTCCTACACAATGAATGAACCAATCACAAGTAAACAATCATTTCCAACTTTATTTCTCCATGAGGTCATTCAGTTTATTTTATAGGTGGGTTTTGAACTTATAGTCATCAGGGGACAATGGTTCTGCTCTTGGAACTAGGCTATTTCGATTTATGTTGGTCAGAACCAAAGGTTAAACTGAGGAACAATACTCAAATGTGCTTAAGGTAATCATATGATGTCAGTGTGATGTGATGGTCAATTGTCGGGCTTTAAATGATGTCTAAAACCTGTATAGGCCTATATGCATAGGACTAAGGTCAATTAAAGGGAGTCAGAGTTCTTGCCCCCACATTAATATTCATTATGCTTATTGGGAGTCATGCAAGTATCATTTGATAGTTTACAGTTTGATTTTGCTGAATAAAGGTCCACAATCTAGTTGGGTTCCTAACCCATTCATTTGATTTAATAAGGATAAATGGACAACATCTCATAGGTTCTGTCATCGAGGGATGTCATTATTTGTTAATTTTCATAGATTATTCAAGATGAGGTACATGATTCTTATCATTCCTCATGCTTCGGGCTCATACAAAGTATATAAGAATCACGTGGTCATGAGTGTAAATTTTCTATGAAAACTGACATGACGACATTAAAGAAAAAGACTGTGAAAAAGTAAATCTAATATGATTAATCTGCAAGAGTAACACGACCATTCACACAGCTTGCTCAACTTCATGAATAATAGGATGATCATGCATGCTTGCAGTGATTATTTATGCTATGATGATGTGTGATGATAATATAAAGGATGCATAAGGTCATCACCAGATCGAGAGCATGATGACTCTATTATGAGATATAAACTTTTCACATTATTGGTATGTACAATGTGATATCATGATTTTGGAAATAGATGATGCAGAATGATGATGTGGAATGAGTATAATAAAGCATATATTATTCACATAGTATGCAAGTTTGCCAGTCTCATCACATAAGTACAATAATATTCTCAAATGCTGGTGATAGTAAAATAAAATGCAATGCGATAAAATAAACGTGCTAAAATAATTATGTGGTCCTCAGACTCGGCTAAGCTTGCGTGAGCTTTGAAGCTGTATCTTTGAGAGATTATTAAGCTTTCCTCATTGAGAGGTTCAAAATGAGAGCAAAATGATGTTAAATTGTATACCTTTAAAGAATACTTTGATAAAGATGAGGCTTGGTTTGGTGGAAAAGGGATCTAAAGACCTAAGGGAAAGGCTATGGAAGAGCAAAAATTATATGGAAAGGGGTTTCTAGTGTCTTCAATCAAACTAATTTTTTAGTGTGTGTGTGTTTCTACTTGCTCCCCCCTCTAAAATGGGGTGTGAAGGGGTCTATTTATAGGGGAAATCAGGTAGAATAGGGTGGTAGGGGTGTGGTCATGTGTGTAAAATGAGTTTTTTGTGCATGGCCACACCAAGTGTGTGTGGTTGCACCATGCACACATGTGCGCTTTTTAGCGAACTTCGATGCTCTACGCGCTCTTCCTGAGTTTTACGTGTGTTGTTCTCAGGTTGGTTCCTAAGGTTTTGGGCCTTCTAAATGTGTTTCTGGAGTCCATTTTGCCAAATTTAGCCTCAATTTTAGCATATGACACCTAGGGGTGTTTACGCGCACTTTTGTACGATACACGCTAATACTCGGGTTGTGTTGGACCATTCTAGGACTACTTCTGGAGGTTTTGGAGCCTTCTAGATGTGTTTTAAAAGTCTGTTTTGTCAAAATAAATTTCTATTTTTTCACAAAGTCAGGTCCTGGTTTAACAAAATGCGCATCGGTCCAATGAGCTGAGTATTATGAGAGGAGTTTTCTCGAAATAAAACCTCTCATTATTCTGATAATTCATATTTTGCAAGGTTGGAGCACAACTTAATGGCTCGGTGACCAATTTTACACTAGTGGCGTCAGTTAGGTTTTTTAAGGTTGCACACTTCAAAGGCGTTACGAACAAGCAGACTCTAGTCATCTCGGGGATTCATTTCATCATTGGACCATTTTGGGGATAGTTAAATTTGAGGTATGACATTAGTCATATTCTTTCAAAAAAGTAGTACATAATTCTCTCCAGTCCGCTCAGATAGACTTCTCCAATCCATGATACCAATTAGCAGCCATACCTTCCAAGGATAGTACAAACAACTTGGTGACTATAGACAAAGGAGCCTTAGTGGTGCTCATAGTATTTGTATATTGACTAAGGTGGATCCTTGGGTCCCTAGTACCATCAAAATTTTTCAATTTTAGCATCTTGAACTTATCAGGCAGCTTATCTTTCTCAAATTGCATCACATCATCAAAATCAAATGAATATCCGATGTCTTGTCTTCTTATCAAATTTTCCATTTTGGACATCTTCTGAGTCAGTGCTTTCATCTACTTGGATTCCAGCTCTTGAACTTGTTCAAGTGATTCCCTTTTTTATTTTTCAACCATGTAGTTCTCAACATCCTCCAATTTCATTTCCATAGCAAGTACATTCTTAGTATCGTTTAACAGTTGCCCCCCAACATTGTAATTGTTAGCTAGTGGTGCACTTATAAACTGGTGGATTGGCCGTAATTGGACATATAACATTAAGAGGTGGCATTAATCTAGCAAGAGTTTGTCTTAGTTCATCTTGTATCATTGCTCTTATGTCATCCATCAATGCTCCTTTAACGTCCTCTATGGTCCAGTTTCCTCCCTCTTGTTATTCCATTTCTTCTGCTTTTTTATCTGGAGCTTTTATAGCTTTCAAGTAGAGTGGGTTGATAGGACACCTTTCTAGTCTGCTAAGGATCTCTTTTGCAATTGTCTATGGACTTGAATTAGTTCTCATTAGTCTGCCATCTTTCTGACTCCAAAGATAGGAAAACCTAGATGAATCTATGATGGTTGAAAAATAAAGTGTTAGTATGATGCATGAAATGCATATATGCATGTAAGCATGATGCATGTGTTATGTAACAAGTAGCAAGTAGCAAATCAAGTCAAGTAACAAGTTAAGTATACATCCTTTCGACCTTATTCCTCCCGCACATGTATTCAATGGCAAGTCAATTTTCTTAGGAATTTTGGTCTTGGCCTTAATATCAATAGGGGATATCAAGAACTGATGCGCATGCCAAATCTCTTAAAGTAGTAAAGCATAGAAACAATATTTCTAGGTATAAAAGCATAGCCCAATCTTTATTAATCCTGATGGGCTTCTAAAGTATGGGCTTGGGCTTTTATAGATAAAACACCTTATGGTAATAAACACAAGAAATTTGGGTAATCCTAAAGGTAGTTACTAAGTCACTATATGAGCTGAGTCTGATGAAAAAGGTTTAGGTTCCCTTAGAAAGATGCCCTCCTTTAAGACTTGAGTCATAGGCCAAAGTCAAAGGGGCCCAGCATCCCTTGCAAACTCGAGAGAAGACTACCTTCTTTAGGGCTTGGGTTACAAACTCTGGTTAGATGAGCCCGGTAATCTTTCTTTAACCTAGTTAATGCTAAGAGTGATGGTTAGCCAATCTATAATCCTATGAAGCTAGTGGAATCATGGAACTATAAACCAATGCCATCGGTTAATAAAGACATGCATAATGAATGCAAGAATAAAATAATTCTAAAGAATACAAGTAGAATCATTATCTCTTATCCCTAGTGGAGTCACCACTGTAGACGGTAGGGTTTAGCGCGCATCCATGATTTTAGCAATCATGATACTGTTTGAGCTCAGGGCTCTAGAGAACACACTATTATATCACAAAGACATAGCGTAAAGATAAAGAGTCACCACCCAGGGTAATAACTAGGACAAGTCGAAAGTGGTGGTACTCAATTCTCTAAAAGATAGCTAGCACCATAATAAGGAGATTTTGGATACGAAATGCTAACTTCTTTCAGTCTCATGTACATTTAGAATTACTTTATGAATCACTATCTTATCCTTTGTTTACATGCAATTGCATATAAACCCTTATTTAAACAATTACCCCAGACAAACTAGTCATGAAAAATACATATAAGCAATGCATTAATTTAAGTTCACAATCCCTAAGTTATTCTAATCTACATTGATTTTAATTAAATGGGCTAAATCTACATGTTTTAATTTACAAATGACCCTAAAAACTAATGGGTCTAATTATTATTTAATTTTAATTAGGTGAACCTAAATGTATTTATTTTAATTCTAAAAATGGGCCTAAATCTATAAAATATGAAGTATTTAAATTAGTGGGCCTAATTTTACGTGTTTTAATCCTAAGGTGATCCTAAATCTACAAGTTATGGAAAAGGCTTTAATTTAGTGGGCTAATTCTAAATTAATTAAACTAAACTAAAACGCTTATATCTAATTTACTAAATGAGCCTAAGTTATCTCTAACCTAATTTATAATTAGTTATGGGCCTAAAATGCATTTTAATTAATTAAAATCTATACCTAATAAGTTAATAACCTATTAAATGAGATGGGCTAATTAAAAGATAGGCCAAAAAAGAACAACCTAAACCTAAAATTAAATTTATGTACAGAATAAAATCCAACAAAGAAACGAATTCAAAAAAAACCTAATTTAGTTAAGTGACTTTAAATAATTAATTAACAAATTGTTAATAAATAAAATAATTAATGAGCAATCCTAATTCTATTTGCTTAAATCTAATTATTTTAAAAACCCCGATTTTGATTTCTATGTCATTGATTTTAATTAATTTACCCAATTAAAACCCTAATTTTACTAACCAATTAATTAAAATAAAACAAATAATACATACACGAGATTTCACTATTCCTACTACTAGGGCTATTACAATTATCTACTACAAATTAAAAATTAAATTAAATACAACCAAAAAATCCAAATAAATAAAAATACGAAATAAAACTATCAATAAAATAAATAAATAAATAAAATACCAAGAAACCCTAAAAACTATGTTTAAATACAAAATTTAATCAATGGCATTCCATGGATCTTCACAGGTTCTCTATAGGTTTTGTTCTCCATAGTGTATTCATGTCACCCCATCCATCAAAAGAATGAAAATAAAAAAAATTAGTCAATCAAGGATTAATAATAATAATAATAATAATAATAATAATAATAATAATAATAATAATAATAATAATAATAATAATAATAATAATAATAATAATAACAAAATTAAATATAAAAATAAAATCAAAATCAAAATAAAAGAAGAAGGATAAGAAGATTTGAGAATAAGATGCAGTATTGATTTCCCTCAGAAGGATGATCACTGTTGATGAAAGCCTGTAGCTTTTATTATGTTTGTCTGTGGTTTTAGTTTATTTGATATGATTTTTTTGGCAAAGAACTAAAGAAAAGCACATAAAAAATTCAAGAGAGTGCCTTGTGGCTCAAGACTAAGAATCAAAGAAAGTATATGAAAAAATAATAAAACCCTCGGAGCCTCCTCTTGTGAAAAGAAAATGACAAATATATAAAAACATAGTCATGTAACCCTACGTTAGGTTTAGGATAAAAATCAAATAATTTTTTTTTTTTGTTATTTATCTAATAAAAAACAAATTTATCAATATATTTATCTAATAAAATAAAAATCACAACCAATAAAAAATAAGTATAAAAGGAAAATAAAATAAATATTCAATAATAAATAAAAATTGCGGAGTGTCGATTGGAAGTGTGGATTTTCGACCGTCAAAAATCTACCTTTTCGATTGGAAATGTAGATTTCTAATTGAAATATAGATTTATGATTGGAAATCTACATTTCTGATGCTACTTTCTTTTTAAATTTTCTCTCTTTTTTTTGAAATTTTTTTAAAGAAATAATTAAAAATGAAATTTAAAAGTGAGTCCTAAAATAAAATAAATTTATAATTTATTTCAAATCCAATAAATTAGACTCAATAAATATAATTTTACAGTCACTTTCATTGGGTCCTCTATCGCATCCAAACTCAAATCATCCTAAAATTAGGTGCTTACAATACCTCTCAAGAAAGATGAAAGGTCGGAACTAAGGAGGCCTACATTTTAGCAATCAAACTTTAGAAATCTAATAGAAGGATTCAGAAGGGAAATTGAATGAAACACATAGCTAAACACCTCCAAATAAAAAATCCTTATATGGATCAAATATAATGGAATAGATAACACCAGCCTAAAGGTTAAGTCCCTCTAAAATGGCCATGCAAGATAGGAGGTTCTATTATCAATACCGTTGGGACTATGAGCACGAGACTGGCACATGTCAAGAATTAAAGAATCCTATAGAAAGGTTAATACATAATAGGTGTCACGACCCAAACTAGGAGTCATGACCGGCGCTAGGGAACGGGAATTCTTTCGAATCCGGAACCCGTAGCAAGCCTTAGAAAATAAAATCATACAATAATTATATAAAAGTACGACCAAATTAAAATTTTTCTGAATCAATATATAAAATAAATACTCCAAATCCTTTTATAAATGAATACATATTCGTACAATGTTCAAATACAAATTCTCAGAGTATTTAATATCCAAACAAAATAATACACTTCCAATATAGTGACACTACTACTGCAGTTTCTAGAATACAATTCAAAGTTT
Source organism: Mallotus nudiflorus (assembly GCA_947683625.1). Taxonomy (NCBI): domain Eukaryota; kingdom Viridiplantae; phylum Streptophyta; class Magnoliopsida; order Malpighiales; family Euphorbiaceae; genus Mallotus; species Mallotus nudiflorus. The sequence continues at coordinate 9,167 of CANTUR010000017.1, read as the reverse complement.
AGAATATACATTTGTATAAAACAGCCGGGACTGAAGAACACCGGCGAGGAACTCTATAACTAAGGTCTGACGATATGGAATCTCCTGAAAAAAAATAATTGAGGGGGGTCAGACCTTACTGAGTGAATTATTATACTATATATACATGCAAACTAAACCATAACAATCAGGCATTCTTATATATATATGTATATACACACATTTCACACGAATGCCAAACTTTGCTTTTATAAATATGCTAAATGTAGAAAACGTTTGTTTTAATTCATGAAGGATCCATAGAACCCTAAATAATAACAACCTCAAACAATCCCATCATCACTCTAGCCATACAGGCTCACTTGATTCCAAATAGAACACTTATTCCAATCTGGACAGCAGACTGGCCCCGAGACACTAAGTCGACCGAGCTCCAGCAGTCTGGCTGTCAGTGTGATTGGCCCCGAGACACTTGGTCAACCGAGCTCCAGCAATCACACTATCCATCACCTCACATCTCAATCAACCCAATAGATCATTCAATTCACTTATGGACAGTAGACTGGCTGTCACGACCCAAAACAGGGGCCATGACCGGCGCTAGGGAACGGGAATTCTTTCGAATCCGGAACCCGTAGCAAGCCTAAAAATAAAATAAATATGCAATGATAACCATAAAATATATATATGTGCAGCGGAAAATAAAATCATAAATATCATAATATCATCCATAACAACTGGATATAATTCAAAACTCATCACATCGCATATATAATCTCATAAATGTATAATCTTTATACAAATCCAGTTTTAACATAATACATCTCTTTAAAATAAAGTACATAAAATCCAATACTTTAATTTACAACTACTGCAGTGTCTAGATAAAATAAATAAGACTCAAGTAGACAATTTACATAAAGAAGCCGGGGCGGAAGAAATCCGGCGTATCGACCTGCTACTGAGGTCTGAGGAAGTTGACTCTCCTGAAAAATAGTCAACGGAGGGGAGTCAGACCTCACTGAGTGAATTACTATAATATATATACATACACTCTAAGTGATAATGCATACAGTCAACAGTATATGAGTAATATGTATATATACAAGCAAGTTCATACAGATGCAGAAAAATCATTTTTATATATATTTTGTCTGAAAATCAACTTTTATGAAGGATCACATAGAACCCTAGAATATCGCAACCTCAGAATAATAGTGTTAAACAACACTCTAGCCATACAGGCTCACTGATTCCAAATATATCCACTTAATCCATATGGACAGTAGACTGGCCCCGAGACACTAAGTCAACCGAGCTCCAGCAGTCTGACTGCCAGTGTGATTGGCCCCGAGACACTTGGTCAACCGAGCTCCAGCAATCACACCCAAACCACATCTCACATATATCAATAATCATAATCAAATCGATATCCACAAATAGTCAATAATAAAGCCTAAATACTATAGGCGTACCGGTACGTACTCGGTCCTAGTGCTGCCCACTAGGTAGCACGTTCTATTGATATCCTTCAGTAATAAATAATAAAACATTCATTCACAAATACATGATACATGAATTTAAATAAATCAACAATATAAACCATATATATACCGAAAATATACCAAACATAAACCAGGTATATTTTGAGTATATATACGTCAAATAAATTCAATCAAATCATGAATTAAACTAAAAATATATTTAAAAACATTTTAAATATATTTTATTAATAAAACATGTATATAATTTATTATATACCAAAAATATACCAAAAATATACTTGAATATAAATCATGTTATTTATGCATAATTAGTCAAAATAAAACATGCATTTTCTAAATCATGCATCCTAAGCATATATATATAATATAGTAACTCACCTAATGCGCTCCACGAGACAGGTCCGACGGGCCTGGTCCACTAACCCTCGGTCTCGGCGCAACTAAACAAGAAATAATTAACCGACATCAGAATAACCCTAACAGAAATCCTAGAATTAAATCTAGAGTATTCAACACAGAATCGGAAATTAGGGTTCGACTGGATATCACGTTTTACGAGAATTCTACCGGAAATCCGGCAGAACCTCCCCTGTAAAACAGACATCTCTCTACTCAAAAGAGTAGAGCCGACCCTGCAAAGAAAATACACTTCGAAAATAACACCATAAACAATCACAACCCCTCGGTCGGACTCCAGACTACAATCTGTCGACCGGGGTCCACAAACACAGAAAATATATTCAAATATACCAAAAATATCCTTAAATCATAAAAATACATTTTATAAATAAAAATTACATAATTGACCTTGAAACACTATAAAAATCGATTAAAACTCATTTTATTTGAAAAACCGTATATTATATATATAATTGAAAATAATTCACGAAAAATAGTTTTAATTAGTTAAAAATACCAAATATTTTGTAGAAATCATTTTTATACCTTAAATAAATATTAAAACCAATTAAATTACATTTTTAGACAATTTAGGGTAAAATTACCAAAATACCCCTATATATATATATATACCTAATTTACTTCAAAAATTCACCAAAAATCATACACTTATCCAAAATTAATTTTCTCAACATATTTATCAATAATATCAATAATTAAACTCAATTAACCAATTAAATTCAAATAAAAACACAATTAACTTAATTTTCCAAAATCACCTAAACTTCAATAATTAAAAATAAATACTTAGAAATTCATAAAAATTCCAAATAAATTCCTATAATTCATTTCAACACCTAATTCAACCATAAACTCCAATTTCATAATTTAAATAATTAATTTCCGAAAATTCGAAAATAATATTAAAATATTCAAAAATACCCAAAAATCCAAACAACCTCCAAAAATTCTACAAAAATTCATACATGAAGATTAAACTACCAGGAACAACATTTGTGAAGGAAGTTTCCATGAATCATCCAAATTGAAGCTCAAAAAAATCGAAAACCAAAAGTGGCCGAAATATTCAACTCAAAACCTAAGCAATTCTAGACCATTTTAGCTCAAACAAAAGCTAGAATAACACTCACCGGAGCTCAAGGAGAAGATAGAGACCGGCGGTGTCAAAAACGGTGGCCGGAGGAGGGAGAAACGACGGTGGCAAAAATGGTGGTCCGGCGGCAACCACGGGAGAAGAAAGAAGAAGAAGAAGAAAAAGAAAAAGAAAGAAAAGGAAAGAGAAAAGAAAAGAAAAAGAAAGAAAAAGGAAAAGAAAAAAAAAAAAAGAAAAAAGAAAAAAAATAAATTTTAATAATTTAATAATAAATAAAATAATCAAATAATAATAAATAAATAATAAAATATTAGGGTAATAATAAACCCTAATTAAATAAATATACACACACAGGCTTTATTTAATAATTTAAAAATATGTATGAGTTCATGCAAGTCCGTAAATACATTTAAAATAATTAATAATACATTGTTTACGTGGAAATTTCCCCGAAAATGAAAGTCCCGGGAAAATTTTACGTAAAATACTGAAAATAATAGACTGTAATTAAAATAGGTTTAAAATACATATTAACTCATAAAAATATCATATAAAATACAAAAATCACTGACACTCGCATATCCCGGTACAGTGTAAAAATATTTTTTAAAATTACGGGATATTACAGTCTTCCCCCCTTACAGGAATTCGTCCCCGAATTCTAAAAACAAGATTACAGAATCAGGAAGGAAAGAGATACGGGTAAGAAGCTCGCATCTCAGCTTCAGTCTCCCACGTATGCTCTTCAACTCTGTCGCTACGCCACAAAACCTTGACCATCGGAATCTGCTTCGATCGCAACTGTCGAACTTGAAAATCAACGATCGCCACAGGTTCTTCCACAAACGTCAAATCTTCACTCACTTCCACACTGTCAGGTTGCAACACATGTGAAGGATCTGAGATATACTTCCTCAACATCGAGATATGAAATACTGGATGCACCTGCGACATACTCGGAGGCAAATCCAACCGATATGCAACAGTGCCAACTCTCTCCAGAATCTCAAACGGTCCAATATATCTCGGTGCTAACTTACCCTTCCTACCAAATCTCATCACACCCTTCATCGGAGATACTTTCAGAAAAACGAAATCTCCAACCTGAAACTCCACATCTCTGCGCCTAGGATCCGCATAACTCTTCTGTCTGCTAACTGCGGTCTCTAATCTGCGCTTGATCACGGCGACTTTCTCTGCAGCATCCTGAACCATCTCTGGTCCAGTCAAAGCTCTCTCACCAATCTCATCCCAACTCAACGGGGATCTACACTTCCTTCCATACAACGCCTCATATGGTGCCATGCCAATACTGCTATGGTAGCTGTTATTATATGCAAACTCAACAAGCGACAAATGATCATCCCAGCTACCTCCCAAATCCAAGACACACATCCTCAACATATCTTCCAGTGTCTGGATCGTCCTCTCAGACTGACCATCTGTCTGAGGATGAAAAGCAGTACTGAAATCCAACCTAGTGCCCATCGCTTCTTGCAACTTCTGCCAGAAACGAGAAGTAAACACTGAACCTCTATCTGACACAATGGACACAGGTACTCCATGAAGGCACACAATATGCTTCACATACAACTTCGCCAATCTAGCAACTGAATATGTGGCTTTCACAGGCAAGAAATGTGCAGACTTCGTCAATCTGTCTACAATCACCCAGATGGAATCGTATCCATCCTTCGAACGAGGTAAACCGACTACAAAATCCATAGCTATCCTTTCCCACTTCCACTCGGGAATAGGAAGAGGCTGAAGCTTCCCAGAAGGCTTCTGATGTTCGGCTTTCACTTGCTGACACGTCAAGCACTTAGCAACATAATCAGCAACATCCTTCTTCAATCCATCCCACCAGTATAGATCTCTGATACTGTGGTACATCTTAGTAACACCAGGATGAACGCTGTAAGCTGTAGAATGTGCTTCATCTAGGATCTCTTCTCTCAAATCATCCACATCAGGAACACACAATCTACCACTGATCCACAACACACCATCATCATCGAGTGTGAAATCAGTGAACTTCCCTGCTCTGACATTCTCTGCAAGCTCTTCCAGAATAGGATCTCGGCTCTGAGCTGCTTTAATCCTATCCCTTAGTACAGATCGTACTTTAAACTGAGCTAACAGTCCACCTGATCTACTGATCTTCATCATCAGACCTTGATCCACCATCAGATGCAATTCCTGGATCAATGGTCTCCTCTCAACACCGATGTGAGCAAGACTACCTGAGGACTTCCTACTCAAGGCATCTGCTACCACATTAGCTTTACCCGGATGGTAAAGAATCTCACAATCATAATCCTTCAACAGTTCCAACCATCTTCTCTGCCTCAAATTCAAATCTCGCTGCTCGGAAAATGTACTTAAGGGCTCTTGTGATCAGTAAATATCTCACAAGTCACCCCGTACAAATAATGTCTCCAAATCTTTAAAGCAAAGATCACTGCAGCCATCTCAAGATCATGTGTGGGATAGTTCTGCTCATGCTTCTTCAACTGCCTCGAAGCATAGGCTATCACCCTTCCATTCTGCATCAACACACAACCAAGACCAATTCTAGAGGCATCACAGTAAACTGTGAACTTATCCACACTATTAGGCAAAGCTAATACTGGCGCTGTGGTCAACTTCTCCTTCAACAACTGAAAACTATTCTCACAAGCTTCTGACCACTCGAATCTAACATTCTTCTGAGTCAAGCGAGTCATAGGGGCTGCAATCCTGGAAAAATCCTGCACAAACCGCCTATAATACCCGGCTAAACCCAGAAAACTCTGAATCTCAGTAACTGAAGTAGGTCTAGGCCACTCAGATACTGCTTCAATCTTCTGTGGATCAACCTGAATACCTTCTTTAGACACTACGTGTCCAAGAAAAGAAACACTCTCCATCCAGAAATCACACTTCGAGAATTTAGCATAAAGCTGATGATCTCTCAGTGTCTGTAGTACAATCCTCAAATGATATACGTGCTCTTCCATACTCCTCGAATATACTTGTATATCATCAATGAAGACTACCACAAACTGATCCACATACGGTCGGAATACTCTGTTCATCAGGTCCATAAAAGCTGCTGGTGCATTAGTCAAACCAAAAGACATCACCAGAAACTCATAATGACCATATCGAGTGTGGAAAGCTGTCTTAGGAATATCAGCTTCATTGATCCGCAGCTGATGATAACCCGACCTCAAGTCGACCTTAGAAAAGAATTGTGCACCCTGGAGCTGATCAAACAAATCATCTATCCTCGGGAGAGGATACTTGTTCTTCACTGTCACCTTATTCAGCTCTCTGTAGTCAATGCACAGTCTCAGGGTACCATCCTTCTTCTTCACAAACAAGACTGGTGCACCCCAAGGAGAAACACTAGGTCTGATAAAACCCTTATCCAACAACTCTTGCAACTGCTCCTTCAACTCTCTCAACTCTGCAGGAGCCATACGATAGGGTGTCATAGATATAGGAGTAATACCTGGAACCACATCAATACAGAACTCAATCTCTCTATGAGGTGGTAAACCTGGCAACTCCTCGGGAAAAACATCAGGAAACTCACAAGCAACAGGAACATCTGTGAGTAACAACTTCTCCACTGACGTATCCCTAACCAATGCCAAAAACCCCTGACAACCTTTCCTCAACAACTTCCTAGCAGAAATAACAGAAATAAGATTCTGAGGTGCTGAACTCCTGTCACCAACAAACTTAAAATCTTCTTCACCAGGAATTCTAAAAATCACCTCCTTATTCCTGCAATCAACCACTGCATAATGCTGAGACAACCAATCCATTCCCAAAATAACATCGAACTCCATCACATCCAACAAAATCAAATCAGCGGGTAATTCTCTATCTCCCACGAGAACTGGACAACCAGAAAGAACAATATCGGCGTCCAAAGAATCGCTCAGAGGAGTGGCAACAGACAAGGGAAAAGCCATCCTCGAAGCTTGCCAACAAGATTTAGAAGCAAAAACGGGAGAAACAAATGAATGCGTGGCACCCGGATCAAACAAAACCAAAGCATCCAGGTAACAAACAGAAAGAATACCTGCCACGACTGCATTAGATGCCTGAGCATCCTGCTGAGTCAGATGAAAAACTCTGGCCTGGCCTCGACCTCCCTGCTGACTGGTAGAAGCCTGGCCAACACCTCGGGTACCTCCTCTCGTACCTCTACCACGACTCTGCTGTGGAACAAACTGAGTAGAACTCTGATGCTGAGCTGGTGGTAACTGAAATGGCACGGGCGCTGCACTAGCAATCGACTGCTGTGGGAATCGCGAAATCTGCTGCTGCTGATATCCGGGATAAGGACACGATCTGGCAAAATGTCCTGTCTGCCCGCATCTGAAACATGTCAGCGGTGTCAGATAACACGGTCCCTGATGGACTCTACCACAAGTCTGACAAACACTGGCCGCTGATCCAGAACTACGACCACTGCTGCTGCTCGAAGCACCTGACCCAAATCTGAATGATCTACGCTGACCTCCACGACCATGTCTACTGCTCCGATGCACTCGCTGCTGCTGTCTCTGACTCTGCTGAGTCGAACCTCGCTGCTGACTACTCGAACCAACATGAAAACTCGAATACGGAGTAGCCTGCAATCCACTCGACTGAACTCCCAACTGGTAATAATCAGGCATCGCTCCCTGCCTAACTAACCTCAGCTCGATCTCCTTAGCTAGCTCAATCACAGACTCGAGAGTAAGACCTGCTGTGGGCATACCAGCAAAAGCTGAACCCAAACAGTAACATAGGTAGTAACAGCGAAATACTGATCTCGCATCAGATCCTCAGCATATCTACCCAGACGAAGGAACTCTCGGGTATAATCCTCTACTGATCGATCTCCACGAGAAATGCTGGTCAATCGAAGACGATAGCTCAAACGAAGAGGCTCTGGACAAAATCTCCTCATGAATCGCTCTCGAAACTGAGCCCATGGCATCGTCATCATATAGGGCTGGATCATCTGAATGAACCAATCCAAGGCTGGTCCCTCGACAGACAACTCAACGATCATGATCCTCTGGTACTCGGTATGAGCAGTCCGAGTCCTAGTCTCAATCGCATGCAGAAAATCTAAAGGATCAGAAGTCCCATCAAAAGCAATCCTGCCAACTCTGGCATAGAACAAAGCTGCCTCAGGGGTCAGACATACCCTGCTGATAGGCAGGCTGAACAGGCTGAACAACAGGAGGAACAGGAACATCAAACTCAGGCTCAACAGGCTCCTCGTCCTGTAACTCTCTCTGCCTACGGCGACCTACCGCTCCTCGAGGTCTACCCCTGCCACGACCTCTACGTCTAACTGGCGGCTCAGGAGGTAAAACCTCATCCTGAAAAGACTCATCATCCTCGGCCTCAACGACCGGTGGAGCGACACGCGCTCGCCTCCTCATTCTGAAAAGACAAACGGAAAGATTCAGACAAAACAGACAACGGAGGAATAACGCTGAAAACTACAGCAAGGAATACTCATCAAGACATACTCGAACCTAATACACTGCAGTAGTCCAACAGAAAACACAACTTTAAAACTAGGGCCACAACTCACATAACTAAGCCCTGACACAGAACTCCACTCAGAAACGAACTTCGCTCTGATACCAACTTTGTCACGACCCAAAACAGGGGCCATGACCGGCGCTAGGGAACGGGAATTCTTTCGAATCCGGAACCCGTAGCAAGCCTAAAAATAAAATAAATATGCAATGATAACCATAAAATATATATATGTGCAGCGGAAAATAAAATCATAAATATCATAATATCATCCATAAACAACTGGATATAATTCAAAACTCATCACATCGCATATATAATCTCATAAATGTATAATCTTTATACAAATCCAGTTTTAACATAATACATCTCTTTAAAATAAAGTACATAAAATCCAATACTTTAATTTACAACTACTGCAGTGTCTAGATAAAATAAATAAGACTCAAGTAGACAATTTACATAAAGAAGCCGGGGCGGAAGAAATCCGGCGTATCGACCTGCTACTGAGGTCTGAGGAAGTTGACTCTCCTGAAAAATAGTCAACGGAGGGGAGTCAGACCTCACTGAGTGAATTACTATAATATATATACATACACTCTAAGTGATAATGCATACAGTCAACAGTATAT